>JBBIWI010000008.1:702500-1947500 GCA_038048805.1 Hipparchia sbordonii | reverse complement strand
TAACTGTCAAAACGCGGGAGTTTATAAATAATATTGCTATATCATAAACTATAGCAATAAAGAGAATACCGATTATAAGGATCGATAGAGAATTTTTTTGTAAGATAGCATTAAAAAGGTATTTGATTAACGACATTATAACTTGAGGAGGGCAGTATGCTGCGGCTACATTATCGTGCGAAAATTCGTGTCGCATTGTCGCGATAAATTTATTGTGATCGGTTATACGCGATGTTCCTGTCTACATTAGCAGCAATTAGCAGTCAACTTGTTGGTTACATTACCGACAGTGCCGCCCGAATTCGTGTTACATCGCGATTCAACAAACTTCTCGCCACACCTGTCGCGATAATGAGAATATTCGCCGAATCCAGTTAATGCAGGCGCAGTATTAAAGAAATTAATGTAGCCGATGACATAACACTTCAAACACGCCAGTCGCCACTTGATCAGACTTAAAATGGTACATTTAGTACAAGGTTAGACACAAGCGTTTCAGTTTGAACTTGGTACCTATCTAGTACTCACCGATTAACTTTATTGTTATCACAGACTGATTTTTGCGCAAGATACATAATTACAATTTACAGTACTCCAAGAGAATTAATTGTTTTTCCGGATTAAATCCTGTAAAAAAAGCATTCCCGAGAAACAAAACAATTATCGCGGCACTTTTAAAAACCTAACTCGACTTAGCCGTGGGTTATAAATATAAATGTAATCGAAGTTAACAAATATAATGGATTTGGAAACATGGTGCTTTTCGATTTAATCCGTCAAAAGAAATGCAGTTGCCTTAAATTACAAGAAGACACCTAATATCTAAGTTCTGTTTAGGTAGGCGTTTAACGGGGCCGACAATCGCAGCAGTATGTGCCGCACGGGCGTCGAACCCGCTGCCCACATGCGTCGACATCCACGTCCATATGCCTACTGATAATACAAGTATGAATACCATTAGCGCGATGTGGAAAGCGTCTGTTAATTTATCTTTCAACAAATTAAGAACTCAATGAAGAGACATTTGTAGTTTAATTTTATATTACAGCGATAATAGGTTAGTGGTTAAGACTATGTATTTTCGGGGATCATAGGTTGAAATTCAGACTCTTAACTTTTCGCAGTTATGTGTATAGTTATTTTAAGCAAGTATTGCCTGAAAGTTGTATTAATTAAGATAAAGCTAGAGTACACTTAAATCCACATAGTATCCAGTTTCCTTAGTAACATGGGTAGAACTTGTAGCTTATAATATACGATTACAGTACAGATTGTTAACGCATTTTATAAGGGCAGTAAACGTTGAACAAGGCTACCGACTCTACCGGGCGAACGATAAGCCTTATAGCGTAGAGTACACTGTTGACACCAATCCATAACTTAGAACTGCAGATAGCTTCCAATGGGTTGTAGTTTGAGCTTTTATACAGGCGACAGGCTTGCGAAATGTACTCCATTTTAAGAACAGATTTTTGATAGGCCTTTCCGTAGCTATTCTGAATCTAAAAGAGAAGTCAAAATGTCTGTTCGATTTTCGCTTCCTGTGTGTCGAATTGTCGATTCTCTAAAAATGATTGCATCAGGCTGATTGTCTGAATTTATGGCGTTCTATTTGCATCAATGCATTTTAACCAATAGCGGGAGGTTACCAGCCAATCAGAGGCCATTGCGATCGCTACACTACTGATGCAATCATTTCTAGAAAATCAACACACAGAATTCTAATGTGATCGCTATGATCATGTGAAATACCTTTCCAGCTTCCGTTTATTTCTCAGATTTCAAGCATCTTCAAAAAAGTTCAATTCATCATTTCATAAGTAGGCACGTAAAATCAAACTTCGTACTAGTCCAAATATACCTACAATACTAGCTCTTTAGGTCCTCATCTATTATACCCATGCAAAAAATCACGTCGATTCGTTGCTCCGTAATTGCTGCGTGAAAGACAAACCGACATGATGGGTTTTAAATTATCCTTATTTCGTATCATTAGGAAGCGATAACAGATGTACACCTCACTGTATTTGTTCAGTACATTCATGTGTCGACATTAACACAACGCAACCATTAGTAGCAGCGGCGCTACGGAGGCGTCGAACCCGTGACCCTCGTGTCTCTGTCGCTTCCGGTGACGATTGCGCTTTTTGTACTTACACTTACTTCACAGGAATAATTTATGGACAACTCGTTAAAAGATATGAATGATCATTTCGTAACAAATATCGCGACCATTGGTTACGCTGAATTTTTACCGACTTCCAAAAAAGAAGGAGGTTCTCAATTCGTCGGGATCTCTTTTGTTATGTATGTTCACAGATTACTCAAAGACGCCTGGACTGATTTGGAAAATTCTTTTCTTGTTTAGATACGTACGATATTTGTTGAAAGTTCTAAGGCATTAAATGAATGTAAAGGGCCAATAAATAATCTTCTAATTTCTATTAACAGATGTAGGTACCTGCGGTAACTTCTAATGATCTGTTCTATGATGAAATGAAAGGCCTTAATGATGAACATATACCCGTACACGAGGTCTTACGGAACATTAGGTGATCACGCGTGCTTGTTTCAGTCATTCAGAGCTATGCTATTCATGACACCGCGCCGGCACGGTTGGCCGGTTCCGCGCCGGAACTGTGGTCATTTGTCTCTTTAACCAGAGTGAAAACACTGCATTGTGCCTCATCTCCCTTTGTTACGAATACTTAAGTTTGACAGTGTATCGTAAATATTTAGATGACGAGACTTCAATAGCTCGGAACCACTCTTTAGTTAACACCTCTCGGTCAAATAATACAGTTTCAAAAAAAATATAAAGTTCCGCTAAGATCTAGGAAGCTCTTGTTTCTTTTCTCCCTATAATAATATACCTTTAAATTGAGAGTAAGTTTTAAGCTATTGCATAGCTTCTATCGCGGGCCTTGAGCGTGGAGACCGAATCCGTAACGAAAATAACCTGACACGATGCTGTGCCTGACGAAATGCTATGCAATAGCTTTACCGCGGCAGTCCCCGAGTGCCACACGTCTTTTTTCTTCTCTGCCATGCCCTCTTGCAAGTTAGGCCGCTAACATCTTAGGCTGAAATCTATAGACCGCACTCTCACTCAGCTCAGACCCAAGACAGAGTCAAAACGAGACAGATTTATGTCAGATCATATTCGTGTCTCGTTTTAACCCCTATCTTAAATCTGTGCTGAGTCAAAGCACGCTCTATAAATCTCACCATAAGATTGCATCGTTACTAACTATGTGAGATTATCGTCAAGGGCTATTTTAAGTTGTTTGAGGGCATCAACGATTTATATTTAGTGTCTCCTTCTATTACTTTCCATGTATTGTCATAAACTCGAACCTACATAATTTTATTGCCCATGAAATAGATTCAGTATGTTTACGGTTAATAACTCAACGTTTCCAACTATCACGATGACTAACAACAAAGGTTGCTTCATCACTTTGACCTCATGACTCAAAGATTAAGAGGACACGATCCAAAAGCTAATTTATCATTCAATTCAGGCAGCACTGTTGGTCATTCCACTGAACCTTGAACAGAATGGAATTAATCCGATCCTTTAGCAGGGTCTACTTGTTATTCTAACACACAGCATGGCTTGCTATTGTGATTGAGTATGCGATATTTCAAGCTAATACCTTATTTTTAAAAGGTTATACTGAACTCTTGTCTATTTCTATATATCAATACTTTAAGAGTCTTATAAATAGATATACTGGGTGTAGGAGGGCCTACACCCAGTATATCTCAAAAGGGTAATGGTACTTGTAGGATCTGCTAATAGCGCCGCCCAGCCACTGGCTCGGCATGCCTACGAACAAGTGTCACACGTCTACACTCGCCATACATTTACATAAAAGAACTCTATAAGTACTACATAATAACTCTATAAGTATGTATAAGAGTCAATAGACTAGAGGCAACATTAGAACTACATCAATTGGCGACTTTTACAGAATTGATTACCACGTTTATGGTGCTGTTGGCTGATTAAGTAATGTTTCCGCCTGTTATACTCCTACATCACACTGATCAGAATACTAATGCAGCTAAATAGTACACTTACAATAGCTACTGCCTACTGTCATTTTGCTGTACAGAACTTTAAGTTTTTGCACTATAGCGCAACGAATGAAAAAGGAGAAAATAATTTAGTTCTTTGTGACTAATTGTAGTTAGGTGATTACCTGATTATGTATTTGTTGTTTTTATAAGATATCATAATTTCCATGAACCACGTTTCACGTTGTTTCACGTTTTTTGAAGTAAAGTATACCTACCGAAAACGAATGGATTTATTATCAAACATAAATTGTATGTATAACCTTAACTAGGCAGCACTTTCACAAAGCGACATAACAATCTTTTATTTACTTTTTTTTTTAACTATTCGAGATACGAGTACTTTTACAATAGCTAAAAACTTCTACACATCTACATGACGTCTACGTGACGTGTAAACGTATTAACGAATGATTGATACCCTGTGATCGAATAGGTACCAACCTAAGCGATAGACTTACTCAAATTGTATTGAAAAGTTGCCCAGTTTTTCAAAGTGATACATCCATTGACTAGAACATAATTGTACTATCGTCCTCAGCGCTCCTCAGTAGAAGTCTACATCGCATACCTACTCTACGAGTACAATTTAACATCGTACATTTGACTAAACTCAAGTTTTACTTACAATCTTAGATACCCATTACCCGAAATTACGCACAATTCCCTTCACTACGCATTAGCATTATAGCTTATTCGTGTCTTTCTGACCATACAAGTAATTCCGATCTCCATTAAATTCTTCATACTCGGCAATCTCCCGCGAGTATCGTGTGTCTTACATTATTTATGTAACACTAATTGTAGACCGTAGCAATTAAATATTACATGCATCAACGGTGAAGGAAAATATCGTGAGGAAACCTCCACGCCAGAGAGTTCTCCAAAATGGTCTCGAAGTCTTCCAATGTGCATTGGGCCAGCGTGGTGAACTATATGGCCTAATCCCTTCTCATTTGAGAAGAGGCCTGTGCCTTGTAGTTGACCGCCCGCACCGCGCCGAAGAAAACTTTTTGAGACTTTTTCCTATATGTATGTATGTATGTATGATCCTCCTTGACGTGTCCGTCAACGGCGATCCCGGCTAAAACCGATTATGAGAGCGAATATGGCTAGCGAAACCAAATTTGGTTTGGAAAATCCGGTTGCACGAGGCACAGTGTAACTGGCCCAATGCATTATAAGTGTAGAGGTAGGAGGTTCTTGGCTGGGTCTTTTTGATAAGGCGCTTAGCGTCGATGTCTTTCAGCCGATGCTCCTCAAAGGACGCAACAGCCTTATCCACCGATTTTCGCCACTCCTGCCTCTCCACTCCTTCATCATGTCTGTCTGGCAGCAGATCAGTATCTCATAAACCTTAATAAGTATTTCCGATAACATCTAACAACAAATAATAAAAAAAATAGAATTAAACTTTAAAGAGAGTCTCCACTGTCTATAATTCAATAAACTTTTATTATTGCTCGATAAATTAATAACGGCCAAAAGGTGTTGGTCATTTGGCCGGTGTTTTTTTTTTTTTTTTTCAATAATTTGATTGTTGTTTCGTTGTTGGTTGACTTCAATTTATTTGTCACGCTTCGAGGAGTCTCATTACGATCTTTTTCCCACGCGATTAGTCGCGATAAATAAATAATTAGACGCCAATCACATCTCTGGGTTCGTTTTTTATGTATATTTATTTGCTTTGCGGAGGTCAGCAATACCTTGAGGAGGCCCTAGTCCTTCAGCGACCAGAAAAAGTTACTTAATGTAACTAGAAACAGAACTTTAATATCACGATCATTTTGATGTTATCTTGATTGTCCATACAATCAACTAGCTTTACCACAAATAGCTATAAACAAAAAATAAAAAAAAGTGAGAATAACGTCATCGCGTGAGACAAATTCACTGCACGAACTCAGCGTTTGTAGCTTTGCTTTAGAAAACGTTTTCGTATTTTAAACTTTATTTCCTTTTGTTTAGGAGTTAATTTTCATCAAGCGTATTTTTGTGTGCATTCGTGTTCACCATCAATTACGTTGCACGCGGCTGTGTTAAGATATACCTAATAGCTATATTGTGAAAATTGTTTGTTTTGTTTGTTATATAATCTTAATTGCTCACAGTAACTTGGAAGAAAGACTAACAAGAGTCTGTGGTGGTCTATAGTGGTGTTGCGTTGTTCTGTTCTACTCCTGGAACTGGAAGAGCGGCTCTAGTGGATTATGATCCAATAGTTGATGCCCACGACTTCCTTCGCTTGAGGTTTTTTATTCCCGCGCGAACTCTCTTATTTTCCGGGATCAAAAGTAGCCTATGTGTTATTCCAGACTGTAAACTATCTCTGCCACGGCCAAATCGTTGCGGCATGATTAACAAACACCCATCCATCCATCCATTTATACATCCAAACTTTCATATTTGTAAGATTGCAAATAATTTAAAAAGTATTGGTAGCAATTTTTCAACTGATCGCAGTCTTTGTTTGCCTCGAGTTGCAGAATATCGTTGAAGAAATTTTATTATTACCTAATGAGGAAAACTGGCTGGATAATAAAACTAAACTGTGGGAATTTAGGAACTGTCGATTGTGAATTGAAGAAACGGACAAAGTGGCGGGCGTTCGCTAGTCTTCTTCTTCTTCTAAATATATAAAAGGCAAACGTGACTGACTGACTGACTGATCTATCAACGCACAGCTCAAATCACTGGATGGATCGAGCTGAAATTTAGCATACAGATAGGTATTATGACGTAGGCATCCGCTAAGAAAGGATTTTTGGAAATTCAACCCCTAAGAGGGTAAAATAGGGGTTTGAAAATCGAACTTAATGCATGCAAAGCCGCGGGTAAAAGCTAGTATTAAATAAAGAGGATATTATGCGCGCCACCCGCACGCCGCAGCGTCATATGACCTGTAATACGAGACCGCTATGCAATATATTGCATTGCGATCGGTGTTTACATCTTCGCTGTTGAAGTATTTTAACCGTTACTAGGGCATTATTTACTGGCATCGGAATTTTGTTCGTATCAATATCACTCTGGTTGCTAAATTCTTATGTTGTTTAATCCTAATATTTTTTTAGTTTTATGGAGAAGAGAGCAACTGCTGAGTCTGTTGTCGGCTCTTCTCGGTGGAATCAGATTCTTGACTTTTCCTAAAAGCCACTACATGAAATTAGTTATTTGTGTTATATTGGGCCAAAGAAAATTTTTGTTCCCCGAGGGCGCTATTTTGAATTCAGAGCGAAGAGAAGGATTCTAAAGTAGAATCCTGAGCGTAGCGAGGAATTCAATATACGCCGCCCGAGAACAAAAAATTTGGCCCTGAGTGACACACACTATTTTTCATCATTACCTATGAGAAAAAGCTAGGAGTAATCAACCTTCTATTATCACGTGACTTATCGAAGACAACAGCTGCTCAAACATTTTTGAATTTCGAGTTTTTTGAATTTCTGCAACGATCGTAGTATTAAGAAACACATACTAAAGCACGAACGCGGACCAATCAGAAGAGAGAAATGAAAACTCCCATGGGACTAAAAATTAAATTTTGCTCCCGCTATCCTCTGAAGCCAATATTCGTTTTTCGAATAGGTATGATGAAAAAATAATTTTTGAATTTTGACAAAACTTTGGTAGTTCGAAGACAAACTAATCATACAATAGGCATAACTCTTAGTAAAAGTCTATTCACAAAAACTGATCACCTATCAAAATAGGTATTAATTCCTTATTAATGAATTTTCTTTTTATTCGATGATAAGATAGCCCTTGACTACGATCTCACCTGATGGTAAGAGACGTTGCAGTCTAAGATGGTAGTGGGCTAACTTGGAACTTGGAAGGTATGACAGTGTACTCATACCCCTAATCGGTTTCTACACGCCATCGTGCCGGAACGCTAAATCGCTTGGCGGCACGTCTTTGACAGTAGGATGGTAACTAACTACGGCCAAAGCCTCCCACCAGACAAAGAATACTATTATCAGTTTGTATCAAAATTCAAAATCGGTGCCGTTGATGAAAAAAATTGAGCATTTGAATAAGAGATGTTCAGCTGGCAGCTCGAGCCCCTGTTCTTTAAATTACTTTCGTCAAATTGTTTACTCAAGGGACATTAAATACATAATGGTTTAGTGTATTTTCTAATCTCATAGATCTCATGGCGCCGCGGGTGGTGTCGTGAGTTCCACTTGAATATGCGACTAGGGCCACAGGTCAGACCTATGATCTTAACCTCATATACAGCAATCGATAGCTTGATCGTTTCTATGCAGCTTTCAATGAGAATAATTTTGTTCGATAGATTACAGAAATAATATTTCTGTAATCTTATTTCATCAGTGAGGAGTTGGTAGATTTTTAAAAATCTCGCGGGAACTTTCGTTTTTTCCAGGATAAAAGTGTATACAATTTGAATGATATCCTCAAAACTTTTATCTTTTTTAACCGACTTCCATAAAAGGAGGTTCTCAATTCGTCGGAATCTTTTTTTATTATTTTTTTATTAATTTTGTATGTGGGTCGTTCTACTTTTCTACCGACAATAGTCTGTCTTTCTTCTTATTATGGCATCTCGTTGGAGTATTAATATAAACGGTTTTTTATTCGGTTCGAATAAACGTCCATATTTTTCTTATCTATTAATATTATGTCATTTTTCATGTTCTCTAACCAGCATATTTTATACGTTCGTTTTCCGTATAATGCCGTGACAGAGTGGTAAACTGAAATGTGGTCTCTACAGAAAAAGACCACTTTGTCACATTATTTTTTCAAAAACCAACATTAAAAAAGAATCAATATTAGCGAGGAAGGAAACTTTAATTAGTACTAATGAAAACACAGATGCAGTTTTTTTTAAATCCCACACATAAAACACAATTATAGATAGTTCAAAAAAAAAAAACAGAAAAACGTCATTTCATTGTCGGTAGAAAAGTAGAACGACCCATGTATGTTCCCCGATTACTCGAAGACGCCTGGACCTATTTTGAAAATTCCGTTTATGTTTGAAAGCATATACTTTCCAGGTGGTCCCACTGACATCAAGTCAGGATCCGATGATGGGTTCCTGGAGAAATCGACGGAAATTTTCAAATTTTTATAGGGACAAATTGATATAATTTGGAGTGGCGTTTGAAGTTGGTTTTGTAAAAAGAATTTTAACGTTTTTTATTATCTTATTTCATTTCAGATGGACAATTTTTTAGATTTAAATAATGAGAGCATCACGTCTTGTTGGTAGAGTACAAAAGCCGAGAAATACGAACACAAAATGTGTACATCTCTATACCGTATACAATATACATTCTTCATAGATGGCATACTCATTTTTGGCCTTCAAAATTCAGTTCGAGTCCAGATATAACTTGATCAGGTCTCAGACAACAATACGTCGTTTGAAGGACATCCGCCGTAACATTGCAATGCGGTGTTTTTGACGGTCGCAGAACACCTATGCAAATTACCTACGTTCGAAGGCAAAAATGCCTGCTTACACATATGAATGCGAAAGAGTGTTTGTTTGTTTTTGTCCTTCAATCACCGAGCTCTAATGTTGAAATCTATCTATAGAGCGTGCTCAGACTCAAGATAGAGGTTAAAAAGAGACTGACATAAATCTCTCGTTTTAACTCTGTCTTGAGTCAGTGCTGAGCAAGTGTGCTGTCTATAGATTTCAGCCTAAGGGATTTTTGCATAGATATAGTTGAGAACCTAGAGATCGGCGTAGGTTACCTTTTATCCCGCGGTAACCCTCTGGGTTCTCCACGCGGATACTCCACGCGGGATACTCTATACGAAAGAAATCAAGTCTGGAAAAAGCTAATACTAAATAGAGTCGATGGATATAAAGTTAATTTAATCATATTAATGTGATAGACGCTTGTTTAAATTCCACTTAACTGATTTATAAGCATTTATAAATGGAATATAATAAGTCGACCAACAAAATTTATTTTTTGGCATCAAAACCTAGCTTCTAATTTAATAACTCAGCAACGGGAAAATGATGAAGCTTCTAATATACTAACTCGGCTTCTTCACAATGGCCACAAAATATTCCAAAGAAAGCATCAAATAAAGAGCCACTATTTTTATTATTGTCCACTGCCAATGCACGATTTGGTGCGAGTGAGATGGATACGACTGGCCATTTGCACGATTTCGTTGGTGCGAGTGAGACGGATGCGACTGGCAATTTGCACGATCTCGTTGGTTATGGCTATTAGCACCAATCAGAGAGCGCCATTCAAAACATACATTTGTTTTTTTTGTTGTTCTGTTGTTAGTGTGTTAATATTGCAATTATTTTTGTATAATTTTTTCTTTAAACTAAAGTTAGGTTAGGTTAGGGTTATACATGAATGTTCAGGTGCCCGGCCGAAGGCCGGGCACTTAGGTTCTGTTGGGATCGTAAACCTACGTAAAACTAAAAAAAAAGTTGAAAAAAAATTTGATTTTTTTTTCAAAAATGTTATAATGTTATGTGTAGGTATTTATCTTGAGTTAAATTTAAAAACAATCATTTTTTTAATTTCATTTTATCAAAAAAAAACGTTTTTTTATTTAGTTAGAAACATTTTTTTATTTCATTTTTCTCACAAAAAAAAAATTAAAAATGTGTTTGAAGATTTGGTGTATTATTTGATGCTAATATTTAAGTATTTTAGGAGTTCACGGTTTGAAGCTAAGTTATAAATATAGATGCTAAAATTATATTTTTTAGAGGCTCACTAGTTGAAGCTGACTTAGTAATTTAGAAGCCAATAATGGTATTAAATAGAAGCTCGTTTAATTACATGCCTTTATAAATCTTCCGTAATATTATGTGTAGTTCATTTGTTATCGTTTAAAGCATATATGGGCAACCCCCGGCCCGCGGGCCGCAAGCGGCCCGCCTCATGTTTAGATGCGGCCCGCGGATCATTTTGAAATTAGGCGCGAAAAAAAATTCTTATTCACGCTGCATTTACCTACACATACGCCAACGCCAAGAAAAGAGTTCTAAATATTAATTATGGATTATTTCAAAAATTTCCACTGCTTGTTTTGAGCATATTTCACGTATAAGATTGCAGTGTGTACAGTAGCGTAACAATAGGGTGGCAAGACGGCAAAATGCCACGGGCCCCCAGCCTGAAGAGGCCCCCGGTCAGAGTGGGCCAGAAGCACAAGATGATCCTAACATTTATAGCCAATCATGTGAATACGGCTAGTGCCGAGCGATCATTTTCAAAATTAAAATTTATGTAAACTAAATTATTTGGGACAAGAAAGGTTACGCACAGTGGCGGATTTACCAGTGAGTTGACTGGACCCTAGGGCAGCAGATTTTAGGCGCGGCAAATTTAGGGCCAAATTTTTTATTTATGTCTTACAGAAATTTCGCGCTCGCTTCGCTCGCGAAAATGTCACTTTTACGTTTCTATTGTAGGTGCTAAGTATGGACTACTAAATGCCGTAATGCAATCATAAAAAATTTCGCGCTCGCTTCGTTCGCGAAAACGTCAATTTTACGTTACTGTTGTAGGTGCCAAGAATGGACTACTAAGGACCGTAATGCAAACATAAAAAATTACTCACTCGCTTCGCTCGCAACATTTTCGGTTGTGGATTGGTATTAAAGTAACAAGTTTGGAATAAATACATCATTGAACTTCAGGTACCAACTTCTCAATTCTGATGTGCTTGGTAAGGCCCACCTAAATGGTCAGGATTTAGAAAATATCGGTTGTGGATTGGTATTGCAGGTAGTTAAGTTTCAAGTATAAGAACTAGTGGAGTAGTGACAGAATACAATTTCGCAATAAAAAATTTCGCGCTCGCTTCGCTCGCTAAAATGTCATTTTTGGTTAGTATGTCATTAGCGCTTTTTCTGAACAAAAAGCCAGAAAAAAGGAATTTTAATCTTTGAAATTTGATACTTACTAATACAAAAATTGTGACATACAGTTCAATGCGCTCTGAATTAAAAGTTTAGAAAATCAAGTAAAATAATGCAATGAATAACAAACATGTTGAAAGTCCGGGTAATAACAACAAATCTTTTGAACTAATGTTTTTTCACAACCAGATAAAAAATTATTTATTTCTATGGCCCGCGACTTCTATTTCACCCACAAGTTTAGCCCGCCACGTTCCAAAGGTTGCCCATACCTGGTTTAAAGTATCTCGTGGATATCTTAATATATAAAAATGAATCGCTTAATGTGTTGGTAAGCGCATCACGCGTGAACGGCTGGACCGATTTCGCTAATTCTTTTTTTATTGTGTTTGTTATTGTTAGGAGAAGGTTCTTATGAAAGAAAAAATTAAGAAAATTGCGCGGAAAATTAGAAAATTTAAGAAATATTAACCACCATATTAAATTATTTCTAATGTAACCGCTTTTACAATTCAAACTTTTTTGATGTAACCTTATGGCGTTTGACATAACATTGACAGAATGCGTGCTGCAATTTCGTCAAAGAGGATGTAAAAAAACTTAAGACAGGACAACGTCTGTCGGGTCCGCTAGTTTATTCTAAAAATAGAGGGTATTTTTATCATTTCCGCCCTTCCGACGGATCGCTTGACTCCATCGAAGGCCGCGTTCTATATTCGGTCGAGTATCGGTAGGGCTGATTCACGCCAGTCGTGCTAGTGAAGTGGCTATACACATATCGTATACTTATCGATAAAAATCATTTATATGTAATACTTGATTCGAAAGCTTCACTTTATATCGGTCGAGTATTACTTGGTTTGATTCCTGTTAGTACTTCATACCTAATTTTAATGATGATGATGATTATACAATAACATCTATAAATGAAGATAAAACTAGAACATAACAAACAGTATTGTCGTAAGTGTGTTTCACATTCAAATGATAGCTATCGTTATACGTAAATAATCTTAACATATCATTTTCTCGTATTTATATGCTTATCAAGCTATCAGACTCACTAACAGACAAAAACATGTTAAACCGGTGCATCCAGAGGTTTGGGAGGAAATATCCTTAGAGGTACTAAGGAGAATTTTTTTAATTTTATCCCTAAAGGAGAGAATACGGGTGGTAATGCTTGTGTGAAAAAAGAGCTAGTAATTAAGTATTCCATTAATTATAGTTAACATATTTTATATTGTGTTTTAATAGAGCTAATAATATACTACGCACCCAGCATAAGTACAATCTACTTTTAGTAAAAAGTGTTTTCGATTTTGCACGCCCATATTATTTTATTGTTAACACCATATTCGTCGATACTCTTACTTTCTAAGTTATCATTATTTATCATGAGTTAGCTTTGCTCAAATGACCGTGGGGTATGAAGATTACAGTTCGAAGTAACAATTACGATAAATACTAACGATAGTTAAATCATTCCGTCTCCTTGCGATCACGTATGATGCATCCGCTTCCGGTTTGGCCTCTGATAAACTATCGATAACTTTGACCAACAATTTTGTCCGATTTCTCAGTCGCCGTAAGTCAGCTGCAGAAAAGCTGAATCAATCATTACAGTCTCAGTTGTGACGATTGGCTGAATTTATGGTGTCCTTGCTGCAACAATGCATTTTAGCCAACAGTGAGATAGGATCGGCTAAAAATCAGAATCATAATTAATCAGAGGTTATTGCAACCGTCAAATTATAGCATTGGTGTTATAAGTTTGACGAGTGTGTGTGTGTGTGTGTGTGTGTGCGTTTTGTGTAGGATTAAAAATTCCTTTTTTACCCACTATGAAATGTTGATGGATGGATGAAGGCAGTATATGCGTTAAGAGGTATTTTTGCGATAAAGAAATAAATAAATAATAATTCTTTAACGACGCTTCACATAAGTGTTTAACCAAATAAACCTCTGGAATAGTTCATTTTATTTTTCACTGCGGTCATAACTAGAGGCTCTATAACGTTATATAATTGATGCTCTATTACGTAAATGGTACAATGGCATTGAGTACGTCGTTAGAATGCAAATGGCGCGTGTTTCCTTGTTTTTGCCTCTGATTCAATGATTCACCTACAATGACTATCATTGGATCGCAATGCTGATTAAACTACCCGTCGACCTTCATCTATAATTATATAAAAAGCGTGATTTTATAATTGATGTCGACGGGTTTTGTATTTTTTTTTTTCTTCTATTTCTAAACAAATAATTTTCATTCATTTCAAATTTAAATAACATGCTGTGACCTAATTCGGAAACCAGTTTTTTAGCGCATACCTGTTATGGTCGTGTGGCCATATATTACATCAGCTATTAAAATAATGCTCATAACGTATGTTTTTAAAGAAAAAATGTAATAAATTATCTTCGTTACGGCTTTGTAAATGTTTTATTGCCTAAATTGCATAATAAATATTTTTATAATAATTCATTCTTTATATTTTTTCGTCAAGTACCTACCGTTTAACCGAGGAATAAATTTGATGTTCTGGAAGCTTTTGATGTAAAAAACCTGTTAAACAGTCGTTTAAAGTTTACTTGCCGATTGTGGAAGAAACGCTTAGACTCGGTGCAACAATAGTTTTTTGAAGTTTTGAAGAACTTTTTTACAAGTTTTTTTTCTTAACACATTTTACATGTATGGCTATAAGTAGATCTTAGAATGGAAACGCACTTTTAACGCGGAACAGTTCATATAACATACTATGGTTTACTCTGTTTCCACCTTTGAGGTTTTTACACGTTTCGCAATTCGTGATGTGGTGAATACTGTGTTTATTTTTTAACTATAACGCATCAAACGGTAGTACGAAATTCAGAAATAATTTATCGATGCATGAAAACCGATGTCGATAACATTTTGACCTCCCTAACGTTATAAATACGTTGGTATAGTGT
Organism: Hipparchia sbordonii; assembly: GCA_038048805.1. Lineage (NCBI taxonomy): Eukaryota > Metazoa > Arthropoda > Insecta > Lepidoptera > Nymphalidae > Hipparchia > Hipparchia sbordonii. Next base: position 1,932,580 of record JBBIWI010000008.1, on the reverse strand, counting down.
AAGTTTTTAAATAAAATCTTATTCATTGTGGCGCTTCGTAAATACCTAAATCCGTTGTGATTCAATGCGTAGCATATTTTGTACAGTTAAGCCCTTAGTTGTTCGAGAATTTCACATATTATGAGAGGTCAAACGTGCCCATTAGTGGGCCAGCAATGGATAGAATAGAATAGAAATATTTTTTATTCAAATAAACTTTTACAAGTGCTTTTGAATCGTCGGTAAATACTAGTTCGGAATGCCTCAACTCTTAAAGGAGGTGGGTTGATAAGGCAACAAAATCCGCCCCTCCATACACTCGAAAAAAAAAGTTCCAGATTTCGACAAATTGTAAATGTATTTATATACTTACTTGAAGATATAAACTTTATTTTAATATAAAGTTTAGGTGATAAAAAAAATAGTAAGTTACAGAAAATATTACCCAAAAAGAGAGTGTTTCTTTTACTTTTCTAACATTTTCATACATTTTAGTCGTTTTTTAAGCTTTGATTTAATATTTTAGAATGAGGCGCTCCATGAACCATGGTAAACGTAACTGATAATGATGCTCCTTTTTATAAGCTTTTATATGAGTATTAATTTATTTTGGTCCATGGAGCGCCTCATTCTAAAATATTAAATCAAAGCTTCAAAAACGACTAAAATGTATGAAAATGTAAGAAAAGTAAAAGAAACACTCTCTTTTTGGGTAATATTTTCTGTAACTTACTATTTTTTTTATCACCTAAACTTTATATTAAAATAAAGTTTATATCTTCAAGTATATAAATACATTTACAATTTGTCGGAATCTGGAACTTTTTTTTTCGAGTGTATGAGGGGCGGATTTTGGGCCTTATCAACCCACCTCCTTTGTTACTATTGCTAGTATTATAACTGTAAGTCTCTTTGGTTTATTGGTTTGTCCTTCAATCACACAGCAACGCAGTGGAGGTACGGACTAGAGGTACGGACGATCTTCAGGTCAACTATCCCTATTACAGTATACTCTCTGATTTTAGTTGTCCAACTTGAAATTGTAAGGCTGCTGGTATTCTAATTCCATGTTGAATGGATGGAGTCGCGAATCTACCATGTAGTTACAGATGTAGGTACGAAGTATAATCCCACCCGGACCCGTCTTTCAATCTCAGCTAATACTCATTGACGTCGTAAAAGTGGAAGCTCGTAAAACTTATCACCTCACTTCGTTTCTCGGAGTCGTGAGTCTTGACTCCGATGAGGTAGTAATAACATTTTGATGGTTATTTCTTATCTTATCTTAATCTTCGGGGTTTCAATTTTATGTAAATAAAATAAACATAAAATACAAAGTTATGTGGATACTGACTGCAATATCTTAATTTAAAGGAGTTTTAGGGGTGTGAATAATGCTATCCTTACTAATGTTATAATTGCGAAAGTGTATTTGTTTGCTGGTTTATCCTTCAATCATGCAGTAACGGAGCTGAGAGGACTTGGAGATTGACCATTGGCTACGTACTCCTTTTACCCGACTGCGCCACGCAAAGGAGGGTCATAATGGGTATATCTGTCTATGTATGTATGTAAGATTGTGGCACTCTGGAGATCAAACGCGTGGGCCGATTTTAAACGATTATTACGTCAATCAATTTGTGTTGTTAATCTTGGGATTGTCACTAAAGACATGACAGTATTTAAAATTCAATGTGACGACCACCAGACGACATATTGTGAAAAAGAAAAAAATAAAGTCGGTGAACCACCCATGTTAAGTGGGGTATCATTGAATAGGTATTTAAAAATCATCTCGGGACCCATTAAAAATCTGGATCGGTTCAAATCTTCCTAATATAATGGGTCCCGACTGTTAATGTCAATATTATTTAACAGAATCCTAGATAATTTTTTTTGTAATTTAATATTTTATTATATGAGCAGAGGTTATTGTACCTAAGCCATAAGTAAAATTTGCTTCGATCACTTTTTTGTTCGATTTTTATTTTGAAACATTATTTCTGACTTATACTTAGAAGTTTACTTAACTAATATTAGCGCAGTAAGTTGAAGAATTTGCTTAGCTGTACAAAATTACAAAGCCAAGTGTGTTTGCTCTTAACAGTTTCAACTTCTTCGTGTTTGTTGAGAAGTCTATTTGTTCGAACTTGTCCAAATATTTGTGTAAACCATCTCCCGTCAGTCAATGGTGTCAAATTCAGAAATGATTTACATACTCTACTTTTACGAGCTGTAGCACCTAACCACGAACATTTTAACTTTCAAATAGACGTAGTAAAGGTAAAGTTAACGCCAATGTATGACAGGAGTGCTTCTGTAATTTTCATACATTTCTTTACCATTCGAAAATTAAAATGTTCGCGCTTAGGCTGCTGGCCCTTCGAAGTTTAACGATTTCTCGGGTGACCCGGGGACCCGTCGGTCGACCGAGTGAGTTTTTTGTCAATATTAAACATAAAAACACATTTATTAAGTCGAGGTTATTATAAAGTTAGTGACTTTCTTAATGACAGTGTTGGATGGAATCAATCGGCCCAGCTGCAATCAGCAAATCAATCCAGCTGCCCACAAGATAGTGCATAAACTTATTACATTGTAATATTATGAAGCTATGTTATTTTCAGGTTAACCTGCATAGTTACTTACCATTGAGTGAAATCGCATACAATTAGTGTTAACTTGTTACACTCGTGTATCGAATAAAAAAAAGGGAAAAAAATGTAGGTTTACTAAACGGCGGATAGTGCGTGCCCGATAGAGAACTGGTAAGGCGTTTTTTTCTGTTTAACCCGGACTTTTTTTATCATATATGTAGCTGATGGTTCAGAGTATATACTTAAAGCCCCTTGGATCGATTGGTTCAACGCGTTCGACGAATGCTCTCGTCAAACGTGTATGCTCTATAGTCTATGCACTCGGCGTATATTTTATTTGTCACGTGTGCAGCGCAGCATTCCAATTGGTGTTGGTTTTTATGCACACGTCAAAGGAAGCAGCGTTCACACGTTGACCGGTAGTCGCCGAATGCAAAAACTGGATTCTTATTATTACATACTATGTAGGTTCTAATAAACTCGACGACTTTGACCGCGTGGAGTGAACATTAAGCTGTTTTGCCGGGATAAAAATGTCCTATGTCACTTTCTATCGTTAGTTACTATTCCTGGAAAAAATCAGGTCGACCCATTGCAACGGACCGCAACGTGATTGGAGATCAGAATAACAACAAACATACTTTCAGATTTATATTTATAATCGCACTTACAGCGTCCTTCCTCCCGCACGTAACTTGAGAACTTTCAAGGCAAGAGTGAATATGCATCTTCTTAGCAAGCGCGCTCCAACCTAAGCCTAGAAAGAAGCTAATAGACGTTCAGTCTTAAAACCGCACAGGTGAACGACCGGGCGCATGATTAGCGTAAATATTGGACGCGATCGCCCATTGAACGCCTACTCTATACAGATTTTGCCCCCGATTGAAGATTGTTGACTTGCGAGAGTAATTGATGCTCAGTAAACTGTAAGAAACGATCTGTCTGAGCCAGTTAGCTATGGCTGATTTATACGGGGTGTACACTAGAACGATAACTTTGTGAATAGGTTTTTAATGCATATAATCAAATTAAAAATGTCACTCATTTCGGAAATGATGGCTTACCAATATCACATGAATAAAGACAGACCAGAGACAAAGCTCCATAGAAGCTAGGTACACTGCTACAAGCATAAAACGCGTGTGTGCGTAAGACTCGAAATTATGAACTGAGTCCCTGATGATTTTAGTTTTTAAGCTATTGCATAGCTCCTATCGCGGGCCTTGAGCGTGGAGACCGAATCCAGAAATTCCGTAACGAAAATAACCTGACACGGGACTCCTCTCACCGCTAGATGGCGTTGATAAAAATGCTATGCAATAGCTTTACCGCGGGAGTCCCCGAGTGCCACACTTCTTTTTTTTTACGATGTCCTTTATACCCTGTATAACATAGATATCGGAAAAAAGAAGGTAAAAGACCGGCAAATAATAATAACACCACACACTTTCCCATTATGAGTAAGTATGTAGTTCATTGCATGTTTAACTTTGAGCATAGATAAAGAAAGATTAATTTCGAAGATAGGTGACAGAACAATGCATGCAACAACATTGTAGCTCGTAAAGTGTAAACAACAGTTTGACCTGCAGCTTTCAACAGGGACCTAGACACCTAGCGCGGGTTATCGCGATGGCTGATGGTTTACAGCGCACGTTTACACCTAGGTGATGTTACTTACATGTGGACATGCGATCGAGCTCGCTTTCTGCTATGAGGCCCTAGTGTAAGTTTGGACATTAGTTGTGCGTAAATCTATCAATTAGTATGGACGGAAAAGGGATGCAAAATTCTCCTTAGTTTAATTCGCTCTAGGTAATTAGTATGAACGAGAAAGGGTCTCGTTCATACTAAAAGTCAGTTTCGAATTTAATTCCACTTCTGACACCAGTTGCAGTAGCGGATTGAATTCGAAGAGATCAAGTGCGAAATAGTGAGTGAGAATAAGTGGAGTTTAGCAATTTGCGATTGTTTGATTAGTTAATACACGTACAGTTGACGAAAAAAAGTTATGAAAAAATTTCATTTTCTCTTACATCTTTTTTTTTTCATTTTGTATTGAACGGGGTTTTTATTGGCAAGGAAAGTGACCTTTTGCCCCGGAAAAATAGTAACCTAAGTCAAGCGGACGAAGTTGCGGGCAAAACCTAGTATTTAAAAAAAATGGTATAAATAAGAAGATAACTTAAAGACAAGTCTAGTAACTAGTATGTGATATCATTAATTTTATCTCAAAACGAATCTCGGCCCATTTGCTCCGCGGCATTGACACGACGGCAATAATTTGTAATGACAAAGATCATTCGGTCTCATTAGGCTTATCGGATGCGAAATCGTTGGCATTGAGATGTACAGGTTCTATTTCAACCGCTCTGATCTATCTAGGGTTGTGCTTTCGAAGGAGTTGACACTGTAACCTTCGAAGAGACCCAGGCAGATAGGTAGGGGTATGGGTTGAATTTACACTGCTATACCCCTTCCAAGTTAGCCCGCTACCGTCTTAGACTCCATCGTCACTTACCATCAAGTGAGATCGCAGTTCAAGGGCTATCTTGTCATCGAATAAAAAAAGGAGCAAGATCAAAACGCTCCTTATAAATCAATGAGTAATATGAATAGAAATAGAATAATTTATTGTTCAAATAAACTTTTACAAAGTGCTTCCGAATCGCTAAATGAATCTACCACTAGTTCGGATTATTATCGATAACCCTACACCATTGGCCCTTAGTAAACATGGAAACCAAACTAAAGTACAGATTAGGTAGAGCGATAAATTAATATGATAGGCTAAGATCAAATACTAAATCAATTAAATCAATAGGCAATATGAATACAATTATTATCGATAACCCTGCTCCATTGGCCCTTAGTAAACATGGAAGCCAAACTAAAGTGCAGATTAGGTAGAGCAATAAATTAATAAGATAGGTCAAGATGAAGTACTAAATCAATAGGCAATATGAATACAATTATCGATAGCTTCACCCCATTAGCGCGTATCATAGAGTCGCGTAACTAGTCCACGCCCAAAGCGGACCCTCTGATTTTATCCACGCTTCAGGCAATATGAATACAATTATCGATAACCCTCCTCCACTGGCCCTTAGTAAACATGGAAATCAAACTAAAGTGCAGATTAGGTGGAGCAATAAATTAATATGATCTTCTATCTATATATATAAAATTCAAAGTCCTGACTGACTGACTGACTGACTGACTGACTGACTGAGATATCAACGCACAGCCTAAACTACTGAAGTTAGAAACTTGAAATTTTTACAGTTGGTTCCTTTTATGACGTAGGCGCACACTAAGAAAGGATTATTGGAAATTCCACCCCTAAGGGGTTTAAATAGGGGATGGAAGTTTATATGAAAGTTCGTCATTTTTCAAGCTGTTTCCATCAAAGTTGGTATTAGAGCTTTCAGTTAAAAATAAAGAAGTACGTGTGTCACAGTTTTTGAAAATTCCACCCCAAAATCTAATTCCACGCGGACGAAGTCGCGGGGGCAAAAGCTAGTATTAAATTATAGGCCAAGATCAAATAGTAAATCAATAGGCAATATGAACACAATCATTTATCGATAACCCTACCCCATTAGCGGGTACCGTTAGCGCGCGGGCCGCTTGTGTCTGTAACTGGTCCATGCTCAAATGAACCCGCTGTTTATCCACGCCTCGAGCCCACTGCGGATGATGTTTGCATTGCAAGAACGTAATTTATGCATATCGTATTGCATTCCACGCTTTTTTTCCCACTCATTTGCATACGAAATTGTGGTCACTTTGTCTATCGTTTTTTTTTTTTACCAGACTACGGTATTTTCTCGCTACTCATCTTGAGATGTCCCTGAAAATTCTTATGCCTAATGTTTTTTCTTTTCTTGCCATCTTTTTTTTTTTTATTCTATGACAAGATAGCCCTTGACTGCGATCTCACCTGATGGTAAGTGACGATGCAGTCTAAGATGGTAGCGGGCTAACTTGGAAGGGGTATAGCAGTGTAAATTCAACCTATACCCCTAATCGGTTTCTACACGCCATCGTGCCGGAACGCTAAATCGCTTGGCGGCACGTTTTTGACGGTAGGGTGGTAACTAGCCACGGCCAAAGCCTCCCACCAGACCAGACCAGAGACAATTTAGAAATAATAAATTACTAAATCGCCCCCGCCGGGAATCGAACCCGAGACCTCCCAGTTATAAGACCACAGCGCTCACCACTGCGCCAGGGAGGTCGTCGAAATCTCCTAGTGGAAATTGGTATAGTACGTTTATCTCACGAATAGGGAATGCAATCTCGATCTCGCGAGATCTCGTTTTCGCGAGATCTCGGCCTTTTTTAGCGAGATTGGTCTCGGACGAAAAAAGGGGCGAGATCTCGCGAGATTAACGAGATTGCACTCGAGCATAAAAAAGTCTTATATTCTAGCGCGGACTGACACTAACGCAGTTGCGACCTGTCGGTTTCGTCCGGTGCGCGAATTAATTTTTAAATTACTAAAAGATTTTCGTTTGATATTAGAAGAGAAGACTGGTTGTTTCTTTCATTTGTTATTTCAAATTCAAATTCAAAATTTATTTATTTCATGTAGGCCAACTTGTAGCTCTTACGACACGTCATAAATTTACCACCGGTTTGGAATGCAGATTCTGCTGAGAAGACCCAGCAAGAAACTCAGCAGTTGCTTTTCAAAAAATAAAAAATATTTTTTTTTACAATAGGTAACCAAACTATGCTATGTATACAGTACTTCTACAGTGATTTGATAGATACGTACGTCAAAGTTTACTATTTAGAAGTTTATTAAAAAATTATAGACAATTTGATGCATAAAAGTCTATTGAAAATTTTGTGAAAATAAATGTTATCTTATAATACTTATAATTTTTAATATTTTTTTCCTAATTTATTCAAATATTGTGATTATTTGCAAAAAAAAAAACACACAAAATTGCCAATCTCGCGAGATCTCGAAATTGGCGAGATCTCGCAGTATTGTTATTTATAATCTCGCGAGATCTCGCTTGAGCCCCAATCTCGCGAGATTTGCATTCCCTACTCACGAAGTTACTGGCGCTTTACTTGTGGTTACGCCGTGTACATGCACATTTCGTAAGTGTGCGTGCCTGTCAGGAGCCTAGGTGGAGCGGTCAGGCGGGAGCAAGCTCTGGCTCACACTTATACAGACACGACACACACACAATTATGAACCACGAGCCCTCGTGAAATGAAAGAACTATAACTAGCTATTAGAGCTACCGACTACTTGCACTTTGTTACCTACTGGAGGTTTTTTAAGCCAGGATATTCTTTGTCCAGGCCTTTTATTTTGCCTTGAATCATGTACTCCAAGCACTTCGCATTTGTCATTTCGCATCCCAGATACTTACTCAAGCTTTTTCCTCTGGAACTCGATAAACATAAATGGTCTACAATTTGTATATCTTCTGTTCCAGGCGTCAATGGACCTCCCCCCGGATAAGGCGAAACTTCTCCGCAACTATGACCTGGAGAAGAAGTGGGAGATCATCTGCGACCAGGACATGGTGCAAGCGAAGGACTCGCCCGCCCACTACCTCAACAAGCTGCGCACCTACCTCGACCCCAAGGCCTCTCGAAGTCATAGGGTGAGTGTTCTTATTAGAATTTTGAAAATCTCTCTCAGATGAAACTCTGCATTTATCGACTAAGCAAAGTGAAGTCTAATGCCCGTTTTCACCAGCCTTCCTTAACTTTACGGGCTACCTAAGCTAAGTTAGATGACGCTTTCTGTCAATGTCGTTTTCACGAACCTTGGGAGTGCCCAAAGTTGAAATGGCATTGGATAAGGGTTTAGGGACTAACTACATTAAGAGATTCCTACTTAGGGGATGATTAAGGTATGGTTGGTGAAAACAGAGATAAATTAACTTGGGTTTTGCACTTGCTCTTTTACAAAGGAGGTAGGTTGATAAGGCCCAAAATCCGCCCCTCATACACTCGAAAAAAAAAGTTCCAGATTCCGACAAATTGTAAATGTATTTATATACTTGAAGATATAAACTTTATTTTAATATAAAGTTTAGGTGATAAAAAAAATAGTAAGTTACAGAAAATATTACCCAAAAAGAGAGTGTTTCTTTTACTTTTCATACATTTTCATATATTTTAGTCGTTTTTTAAGCTTTGATTTAATATTTTAGAATGAAGCGCTCCATGAACCAAAATAAATTAATACTCATATGAAAGCTTATAAAAAGGAGCATAATTATCAGTTACGTTTACCGTGGTTCATGGAGCGCTTCATTCTAAAATATTAAATCAAAGCTTAAAAAACGACTAAAATGTATGAAAATGTATGAAAAGTAAAAGAAACACTCTCTTTTTGGGCAATATTTTCTGTAACTTACTATTTTTTTTATCACCTAAACTTTATATTAAAATAAAGTTTATATCTTCAAGTATATAAATACATTTACAATTTGTCGAAATCTGGAACTTTTTTTTTCGAGTGTATGAGGGGCGGATTTTGTTGCCTTATCAACCCACCTCCTTTACAAACTAGGAAGCTTTCTTAATTAGAAAGAAGTAAGAAATTAGAAATGACCTAGGTGTAAGCAAGAGATTTTTCGCCGTGGTTGGATTCGGACATAATTATTATTATAGAAAAGTAGTTCTTAGAATGTTTACTTATTACTTATTAATAGACTTGCAACGAATATTCGGTTACTATTCGGTATTCGGCCTATTCGGCTGCTTTTATTATATTCGGCCGAATACCGAATATCTACATATTATTCGGCCGAATACCGAATACTTAAATAATATATTTTGTCATAGAGAAATAATTGGTAAAATGAAAAATTAAAATCGATTGATTACGTATATATTCATATTTTCATTTCTGTTATAATTATTTAAGTAGTCATTGGTGCATAATCAATTGGTGCAGGTACATAATCATCTTCTGAATTGGAAAAATAGAGGATTCTATGTATTTAAATTATTGTGGTAATTAAAATTTAGAAGGGTAAGGTTATGGTGCAGAAAGACTAACTTTTCTGCATTTTTAGGAAATAGTTTACTTCTTTTTTTCTCGTAGACCATCCCAACTTTATAGAAAAGGCGCTCTGAATAAACACTACTTCCTAGCGCCGACAAATATTTTGCTGCAATCTTAATCAAACACGGAAATTCAAATTTCCTCGCTTGCCACCATGTATACGGGTTGTCATGACGTGATATATTACTAATATTTATATTTAAGAAAAGATCCATTTCTGTTGGAACTGCATTTTTTTCTGTTGCAATATACCGCGCAGAGCAACAGCGGGCGCGCGGGCGATGCATTAGAACAAAACAAAGGAGCGCGAAACAATCACGTCCGTACAAGTTTTTGGCGCTAAAATCCAGCCGAATACTTTTGCCTAATATTCGGCTATTCGGTCAGGGGCCTCGCCGAATATTCGGTATTCGGTATACTGCCGAATATACTATTCGTTGCAAGTCTACTTATTAACCACCAAAGCAAATATCTAACGAACTGGCAAAGAGTTGTTTAAGGAGAACAAAGGGCTGGGCGATTTGTGCAGGATTACTGCGGTTACACTATTAGTTACTGTCTAGACTCTAGAGTGTTTCTCAACCTTATTTTACCCACCGCCCACTTAGATTTTTTTTTCTAGAGCCACCCCAATAATTCTTTTATAATAACCATCTATCGCGAATCAAAAGACTTTTATGAACATCTGTGTTTATAATATATGTGACATTTCACGTGAAATCGAAGTTTTGAAAATATTTAAAACTTCCGATTCAAATCAAAAATTTAAACTTTTTATATTTATACTTTTTAAGTAGCTTATTTAATGTAAGCTGAATATAATGAACGTTTTCATCCACTTCTTGAGACTTCTTGAACTAACGAAATATCTGAATTTTCGCACATGTGATAAAAATAATTAGTACCTACATACAATCTCAAAAAATTGTCTTTCGTAGACTATATTTTGTTTTGACCTTCCCACGCCCCGTCTGTGCTATCTCAACGCCCCCTAATTTTCTCTGGATATTCTACTGCCCCCCTAAAAGTTCATACGCCCACGAGGGGGTGTTATCGCACACGTTGAGAACCTATGGACTAGAGGTACAGCGCGCAGGCGACAGAGCGGCTGATGTATTGCGTATTGTTTAGCTACGTGGGGTGCTGTGAACGCTTGGATATAGAGTCGAGGAATAAGATTACACATTTTAATAGACTCTCTAGATTTTTAGTGACAATTTCATCAACGCCATAGACTCTGTAGATTAGATTCTTAATGCCAATTTCATCAACGTCGAATAACGTTTAACCAAAGAGTAACTTGAGTCAAAACATGAAATTTATTCGTCGGTTAAATGTAACTTGGTGTTTGTGAAATTGGCGCCTAGTAGAGTAGGTATTAAGGAAGAAACTTTTTTTTTACTGTTACATATGCGCTGTCCTAGTTTAGGGGTCACGATTCCAACGATAGGTATTGTATTGAGTTTTTTCTAACAAAGATTATTATTATTAAAAAAGAAAAAAAAAAGTGGTATCTCGAGGGAGCCACGTTCCTCAAAGCTGAGGATTAAATAAGGTCTTTAAAGGCAATTTTAATTAAAAAGCAGATGACTTTGAGATATTTTATATCGTTCGATATTCACTGAATCGGAATAGATTAACTCGGCAATCGTAAACCAACAAAATCGTATTTATTTAAAAATAGCAACTAATGTTTTAGTAATGATATGGCGTATTAGGTAATTATGTCTGGTTACAACTTCTTCAAATTGATTAAGTAAAATAAAAATAAACAATTTGTCGGTGAAAATTGGTTTTAGAGCTTCAATAGTTTTGACGACCTCCCTGGCGCAGTGGTGAGCGCTGTGGTCTTGTAACTGGGAGGTCTCGGGTTCGATTCCCGGCCAGACCAGAGACAATATGAATTGTCTCTGGTCTGGTGGGAGGCTTTGGCCGTGGCTAGTTACCACCCAGTGGCGTGCACACAGGGCAGGCATAATGCGGAAAAATGATATAAAATGGAGAAAATCGCCATTACGAGTTATAAAAACTTAAGGGTAGACTTTTTATAATTTATACAATGCCTACCCTTAAGTTTTTTTTAAATTCGCACCGAAGATTTTTTCCATTTTGTATCATCTGCCTACCCTGTAAGTACATCTGTGCACGCCACTGTTACCACCCTACCATCAGGGACGTGCCCCCAAGCGATTTCACGTTCCGGTACGATGGCGTGTCGAAACCGATTAGGGGTATGAGTTGAAGTACAAGTTTCCATGATAATTGGTACACTTATGTCACTCTCCAACTCTCCAAGTCCTCATCTATATCCATGCAACAAATCACTTCGAACTATTGCGTTGCGGAATCATTGAAGGACAAACTAACAAACAAATGCACTTTTGCATTTATAATATTAGTAAGAATAATGTAGACAAGACTTAAAATACCGCTCTACAAGTTAATATGATCTCGAATTTCACCCAGATAAAATCGTGGATTAATCCTCACTAATGCCTACCACTGAATCAATTTGTACTATCACTTAAAACACACTTAAGTCTTAACGTTAAATACGTATTTAATCTGTCTGTAAGCCACAAGTGGGTATGTCTACAATCGGAGACAATGGGCATGACGTAATTAACGGTTCTCACGGAGAATCTTCAATAGCATCGATTACACTCGCGTATGACTCATCGTAGAGACATTTCTACATCGAAGTACCATTTTCTTGGAAGAAAGATTACTTAGGTTTGATTCGATGGGTAGCCTTATAGATTTGCGCAAACAAACCAGTAGGTAAATGGAGTTGCAAAGCCTAGACATTATAGCTTCTGCATAAAAATCTTCATTCTCAAGACTATAGAAAATTCTGCTACTTAAAATTAATACCTATTGTACATATTTAAAACTTATATGGTTTATATTTTTGTTTTACTCATATCTGCAGTCAACAAAAAATATACTATAATTTTTTTGTCTTGTGTAAACTTTGACATTAAGTAGAGTTTACACGAAGCCAGTAATGCTGGCGCCAGTCTGCAGACAAGCCAGCGTTGGCCTGGCCCTTGTTGTTTAGACGCGGCCAATCATTCACGGATTTTTTCTTCTGGTGTGCACACGTTTGGAAAAAATAATGAATACACGTCAAAGGCTGTTGAAAAAGAAATGTTTAAGGAATATCTCTGCACTATTAAGAGAAGAGTTGATTGATATATTACAAAAAAAGGGAGCGAAACGACTTTGGATAAGAAAATGGTTAAGCGATAGACCTGTAACTGGAGCTTCTGCCTTGTTGCTGAAACAACTAAGATTAGAAGATCCTTCTGAGTACAGGTTGACGTTGCGGGTTACTGCTGAAAACTTTCCAAATAAAACAACAAAGAACACACACCGTACGGACGTTCGCCAGTGACTGGCGAGACTCGTCTACACGTGTCCGCAACGCTGGCGCGGGGGTCGAAGGGTATGTATGCGGGCGGAGGTCACTGGCTAGAAAAATAGACGGTCGCTCTATTCTCGCCAGCGTTGGCAGCCAGCGCTGGCTTGGCTTGAAAAACTGTTTACACAAGGCCAATACCAAACCAGCACTGGCTGCCAGTCTTATTGGCAGCCAGTGTTGGCTCCGTGTAAACTATGCTTTATACTCGTAAGTTAGGAGATCTTGGCGGTTAACCGCCGATATCTCCATTTAGCCTTGGCATTTTCGCTCTGGTTTAGTTTTTTGACGGTAATAGTTCCCTGCTGCTACGGTTTGGCAATGGAGTTTTGCTAACACTCTAATGCCCGTTTTCACCAACGTTCCCTAAGTTTTACGGGCTGCTTAAGCTAAGTTAGGTGACGCTTTCTGTCAATTTCGTTTTCACGAACCTTTTAAGGGAAAAAAGGACTTCCCCAAAAATATTCAAGAAACTTTAATCGACGTGGAAGAAATCTTAGTTATTAGCTAGTAATATTAAAGGTTAAAGTTGTTTAAAGTGTACTAACTATTACATTAGATGGAACTTTTAACAGAGCTACATAATAATACTGTACTATTTTGTTTTTAAATGCGCAACTGCTGAGTTTCTTGCTGGCTCTTCTCAGCAGAATCGGCTTTCCATAAAGGTGGTAGAGTTTATTTTTTTTATCCGAAATAGGCTTGCGCTTGACGACAATCAATACTGGATAGCACTGATGAGGTCTAATTTGGAGCGCGCTTGCCTAGAAGATGTCTATTCACTCTTGCCTTGAAGGCACTCAAATTATAGGATGCTGGAAGAGTGTTCCACACCGTAGCGGTTTTTATCAGAAACGTTGAATTAAAGCGTTTATGCAAGTTATTGTAGTCACTTAGTTTAGTTTTAAATTTTGAATAATCACTAATTAATTGCGTCATTCGCAAATCGTGGTGGGCGTTGTTTGCGAGAGTATATGAAAGGCCCCATGCCTTTATAAGGACGCGGGCCAATCTCCTCGTTATACCATTATGTCTAAACTAAAACTATACGCGGTGGATATGGCAGAGTCGTGAGCGTCGCCGAATTCAATGGAAACTGGTCCGATGTGCTCTTTAGATTCGTGTACACTCGGTGATTTATCCGCACGATTTGCGTACAATGTTAGGAATAAGTAATTTAATGGGACTCCCCGACTTCTCTAGCATAGTGGTGACAGGGTTATGTGAGTACGGGACTGAGTCTGCTTTGTCTGTCAGTTTTGACATGCATTGGATTGTGTGCACCTACGTATGCATTTTTGAAGCTTCATTGTGGAAGCACTGTATGTGTATGTACATAACATAGTTTTGTTACTTATTGTAAATTTTTTTATTTTTTTGACGGCTCTTCTCAGCAGAATCTGCATCCCAAACCGATGGTAGATTTATGACGTGTCATAAGAGCTACAAGTTGGCCTACATGAAATAAATGGATTTTGAATTTGAGTGAGAGCGTTCAGGGTCGATTTTGGTGTAGAGATATTTAAAGAATTTATAATTTTTTAGCTGGATCGTTACGAGAAAATCCATGACATTTGTGTATACTTACTTTTTCTTATGAATTTCTTAGTTGTCTCTGGTCTGGTCTGGTGGGTACTAGAGACAACTAAGAAATAAGAAGGGATTTAGGGTTCTAGTACAATGCCGCATACAAACCAAATAGAACTGGTCAAACTCCTTTCTAACATCTTGCTAACATCTTAGAATCGCTGAGCTAACGATCCTCGTAAAGAGAAGGATCCCGTTTTCATTTTAGTTCTTTATTTTTTCAGAAAAGAAAAATGGTCGGTGACTCCACATCAACACAAGTTCTTAGGGATTTGGAAATATCACTACGGACCAATCACATAGAGTAAGTAATACAAGTATATTATTTTCAATTGAAAAAAATTTAATTGGCAATTTTTTTTTGAACCGATTTTGATGAAATCTTTACTGTTCTCTAAGTTACAAACGAAAAGGAATAATCATAATTCGAGAAGTAGTTTCGGAGAAATACGCAGACAAGCATACACACATACAAACATACATACATAATAGACTATTATATGTGAATATTTAGCAGTTTCTATAATATTACGTACATAAGTGTTGAATTGATCATCCTTTTTTTGAAGTCTGTTAAAAAAGATTTTAATCTGCCTAGACTGTGATTATTAGTTACTGGTACATCTGTAATTGCTATAAGTAAGGTTAGTTGCTTGTTTCGTCAGATGGGTGCGGGAATTCCTGAACGAGCAGAACCAGGGGCTCGACGTGCTGATCGACTACCTGAGCTTCCGGCTCAGCATGATGCGCCACGAGCAGCGGATCGCGCTGGCCAGGAGCCACTCCTCCGACGCCATCAACCAGGGTGAGCTTTCCGGGATAGAAATAACCCCTACAGCGATGGTGTTCCCTGCCACCTGTAATGCAACTAAGTACTTTTAAAGCAAGAGTAAATAGGCATCTTCTAGGCGAGCGCTCTAACCTAAACTTCATCAGTGTTATCAAGTATCGATTGTCGTCAAGCGCAAGCCTATTTAGAGTTTTAAAAAAAATTTAAAATAGTATGGTCCCCTGCCAGTGAATTTTCTATCGAAATTATATAGTTCAGCCGTTCGTAAATTAGACCTTATAAAGATTTGTTTGCTTTATAGCACCATCATATCAGATAATCATGTGCTTAACAATAGGCTTTGTTTAATACTCTGCTTTAAAAAAAATTAAGGAAAAAAAAAAAAGAAGTAGGTTGTCTAGGTCTGGGATCTAATAGATTGATATCGCCTTTACCAGCGAACACGACAACGTCGGACTGCAGCGCGCCGACGGAGATGAGCGGCACCCTCAGCGCCACGTGGCGGCGGCGCGCGCGCTCCGCGGACTCGGACGGCGAGGCGGTGGGCAGCCCGGCCGCGGCGCGGCGCCGCACGCGCCACGCGGCGCGCCTCAACATGGGCGCGTCCACCGACGACATCCACGTGTGCATCATGTGCATGCGCGCCATCATGAACAACAAGGTACGACATGGCGACGGTGATGACCTCCCACCACCACCACTGACCACTGCACCAGGGAGGTCTTATCCATCAAAAATAACAAAATGATTTGATTGTTTAAAGTTGTTTAATTACTAAACATAAAGTAGTTATTAATAACATTGTAGTGGCAACACTCGATTGGCGCTCGCTATCTAGGCCTCTTCTAACTACGATCTTGCGAGTACAATACGTCTAAAATGTGTGTTAATTAAAAACGTTCCACCAAAAAGCTTGTTTTACCTAAACCAGCACACCTTCAATCATGGTCCTTCGAACCGGATATGAACCAGGGACCTATGGATTATGATAATGTCACTTCTATTTCCAGTACGGCTTCAACATGGTGATACAGCACCGGGAGGCTATCAACAGCATAGCGCTGTCGCTGGTGCACCACTCGCTGCGCACCAAGGCGCTGGTGCTGGAGCTGCTGGCGGCCATCTGCCTGGTGAAGGGCGGCCACCAGATCATCCTCTCCGCCTTCGACAACTTCAAGGAGGTGGTCGGGGAGCCCAGGAGGTTCCACACCCTGATGGAGTACTTCATGAACTACGACACCTTTCATATTGAATTCATGGTGAGTGTACTGACTTGTCCAGTACAAAGAACACAACATAATAGCTATGTATTACATAGCATAATATACAAGTCACTCACGTGTGTCGCCACGCTGACGCCGATATAAGACTGAGACTCACATATCATGGTAGCTGCATTTATAGGAACAATACAGTGGTATTGTTCCTTACCTACCCACATCCAGAGTCTGATGTTACACGTATAATATATTCGCTTACCTACACACCTAGTACATTAGAATGAGCAAAACATCCATGGTTATTAATATATTTATTGGCAACTATCTGATGCCTGTAACTTTTGTAAATTCCTTTGATTTTCCGTGGTAAAAAAAGCCTATGTCACTCTCCCGGTTCTCAACTACACCTGTGCAAAAACGACCTCTGTTGCGGCGTGATTGAAGGACAAACTACCTAACAAACACTAGCATTTGTAATAATAGTAATAGTAGGATACTGGAACTAATAGAAGGACAATTTAGCAGTGATACCGTTTTAAATAATATATTAATGTATGTATGTATCCCGACCATGCCGATCTCTGACTTATTTTTGTTAATTCAAAGAGACGATCGTTATTCTAATTTTATTATTATAAGAGTCGGTTACTTGTTTTCTTATCGACTATGTTACTGTATAGATAAATAATGTTACTTTGATAGAGAAAGTAACTTAACTTCTGATATAAAAAATATTAATCTGCAGGTGGCGTGCATGCAGTTCGTTAACATTATAGTGCATTCGGTGGAAGACATGAACTTTAGGGTGCACCTCCAGTACGAGTTCACGGCGCTCAAACTTGACGATTATTTGGAAAGGTTAAGGCTGTGCGAGAGCGAAGATTTGCAGGTGACTATAGCTTATTACATCAATACTTCTACAAAACTGGTGATATACTATACACTACTCGGACAAAAAATTTGAACTGGGCCCATTTTTTCCATAGAAAAACTGCTATAAAAAATAAATTACTAGCTGATTGCCACAATTTCGTCCGTGTTGATTTACTTTTTGAAATCTCGCGGGAACTCTTCGATTTTCCGGTATACAAAGTAGCCTGTGTCACTTTCCTGGTCATCAACTATATCCATGCAAAAAATCAACTGGACCTTAGTGTATTGAAAAATGATGGCCGCGACTTCGTCCGCGTGGATTGAGGTTTTTTGGATTCCCGTGGGAACTCTCTTATTTTGCGGGATAAAAAGTAGCCTATGTGCTATTCCAGTCTATAATCTATCTCAGTTGGTTGCCTGGAAGAGATCGCTATGTAGCGATAAGGCCGCCAAATTGTATGCTGTTTATTAAGCTCATTGTGTGTTACATTATGTGTGGTGTACATTAAAAGTATATTCATTTCTTCATTCATTCATTCAGTTCAGTCGTCGCGGCGTGATTGAGTAACAAACATACATTCTGCAGTTGCAGTGCTCTGTTGTAGTGGTATTGAAGGACAAATCAACAAGCAAACACACTTTCGCATTTATAATATTATAAAAATAGGATTCAGTATATTTGCATGATTTTCTATGAAAAAAATGGCCTGTTTTTTGTTTGTTATGACTCTGAATCTAGACCACCGGCTCGGACGATGGTTAATAGAATAATTACGACGCCTGTCCAAACTTACAAACGCCTTCGAATATGAAGATAAAAGTGGCCAGCTCATAAACCAGCCAGCAGCAGTAAGCTCTCCGTGGAGACCCTTAGACTCCACAAGTATAAAACTTCACACAACTTAACACAGGTTCAAATCTCCGCATACCTGGATAACGTGTTTGACGTGGCCGCCCTGATGGAGGACAGCGAGACCAAAACCGCAGCGCTGGAGAAAGTCAACGACTTGGAGGACGAATTAGGACATGTATGTATATCATTTTTTCCACCTATTTTGTAACTGTGGGACCAACTTCCCGCGACGGTGTTCCCATTAAATTACAACATGGGATTATTCAAGGAACGGACGAATAAATTTCTGAAAAGCCGGCAACGCATTGGTGGTGCCTCTGGTGCTACAAGTGTTCATGGACGGCGGTAGTCACTTAACATCGGGTGACCCATCTCGTCGTTTGCTCGCTAAAAATATAATTTAAAAAGAAAAATAGAATCGGATTTCCGAACTGTTGGTAGAGTCTTGACTTGTTATAAGAGTCATAATTTCATGCAAGGCATCCGTAGCTCTGTTGCAGTGGTATTGAAGGACAAACCAACAAGCAAACACACTTTCGCATTTATAATATTAGTAAGGTAATAATGTAACTGTCGAAACCGTACAATTCGCCCAGTCATCATTCACGCATTAATATAAATACGCTTTTCATTTATTCATACATCAGTGCACATAACATCGCATCGCGCTCACGTTACTGCAATTAGGTTATTATTAGCCTAAGTAGGGGTCAATAAACTTGAACCTCTACTCCAGCAGTTTCATTACTGTGCGGTCCTGAACCGTACATATCGACTGTTCCGTAGAACAAAGTCTCATCTGCTAAATTCATAACTTGAGATTTGAGCCTTGCAGATGTGGCTTTTAAGACTCAAATTTCAAGTTGTGAATTTAGCAGATGAGACTTTGTTCTACGGAAATGGTCCTTCGAACCGTACATATGGTTTTTCGAAAAATATTAACTGTACCACAGGCCCACGAGCGTCTGGCGGCGTTGGAGCGAGAAGCGATAGCGAAGCAAGCCACCCTGGAGGCTGAACTGGCGCAGATCCGGCACGAGCGGGACCAGCTGGCGGAGGCCAGGAGACAGGTCGTAGAAGAGGTAAACACCCTGAGTGATGGCTCATACAACTGCGTTATGAGGAATTGAACTATCAAATTTCCTGTCGGGAGATTCTCAATTGGAGTCCTAAGAAGTGTTACTTTGCTGAAATCCACGATAAACTAGGAAGAACAAAGATATTTTGCATTATAATAAATGTTAACGTTTTGATGTTTTTTACCCTTTATGTCACATCAACTAAACCGATTTGGCTAGGGATACAAATAGTTTCCAATATTCAAGATTTCGCGCGGGAACCAAATAGCCTTATCAAAAATGTTTGCAACAGGTGTCAACCCTCAGACGGGCGCAGCAGGACTCCAGAAATCGCCAGTCGATGCTGGAGTCCAAAGTGCAGGAACTGGAATCACTCACCAAATCCTTACCGCGCGGTGCTTCTAGTGAGTACTTCCTTATTCCTTCTCTAAAATGAGGAGATTTTTTTTTTTGCGGTATAGAGGCTTTGTATTACTAGAGGTCAGTGTGTTTAATAAAAATTCTTTTCAAAAAACTGACTTCAAACGCCACTACAAAATATTAATTTTAGTTTGTACACGTTTGTTGAAGGCTTAAATACAAACGATGAAACCGATACGCGATGCTCGCCCAACTTCAATAAATGTGTCTCTCATAGGTATGTAACCATAAGGTGAGGTTAAAAAAAAAACTTGAGAGGTGTCAAGGGACACCCGGATGGAACGAAGTTCAATGAAATGAAATGAAAATTTATTTATAAAATTTTCATTTCATTTCAATGCGAAATAGAAATGAAAATATCTGGCTTGCTTTCTATAAGAGAGAGAGAGAGAGACAGAGAAACATGAGAGAGAACTATAGCAAAAAGTGTCGTGACAACTTTTCGTAAGAATTTCTTCCTTTCACAACGCGCGATAAGGAACTTCGTTCCAAATGTTTCCACAGTGGGTGCTATATCAACACACGCGATGTGCAACGGCGCGGTCAACGGGCACGTGTCGCCGCCGACGCCGCTCAGCAACGGCGACGCGCACGCGCACACGCTGCCCGCGCCGCCGCCGCCGCCCCCCGCCGCGCTGCACGCGCCGCCGCCGCCCGCCGCGCCGCTGCCGCCGCCGCCGCCGCCGCCGCCCGCGCTCGCGCCGCCGCCGCCCGCGCCGCCCGCGCCGCCCGCGCCGCCCGCGCCCGGCCTCATGATGCCGCCGCACCACACCGACGCGATGACCATCAAGAGGAAGGTCGACACCAAGTACAAACTGCCCACGCTCAACTGGATCGCGCTTAAGCCGAACCAGGTGAGTTTTGGGACGGGCACCTTTACCATCACCGTAATAAATGTTTCAATAATCGAAATCTATCAAGGTCGATATCTGCAGTGTTAGCCAAAGCAAATCGCTTAAAATACCAAGCATATTACCAATTAAACATCTCATATATGAGATTTTTGGTTGGTTTGGGATATTGAGAGGTTTGGCTCATTAAACATCTTATATATTAGATGTTTAATGAGCCAAACGTTGTCCAGCACATTAAAATCGCAAGATTGCAATGGGCTGGACATGTGCAGCAAATGGGTGATCATCAGCCCCCAAAAAAATTAATGTCACACCCAGACGGTCGCAGAAACATTGGTCGGCCAAAACTTCGCTGGTTGGATGGGGTTAGCCAGAATGCAAAGCGTCTTGGCGTGAGGAATTGGAAGGCGAAGGCAAGTGACAGGGATGGATGGAGGAAACTTCTGGAGCAGGCCCGGGTCCTCAAGGGGCTGTAGCGCCGCTGATGATGATGATGATAATATTACCAATACATCAATAGAATATCTATTATTCTCATTCTTCGTGTTATAGCGCCGTCTCCTGTCGGAGGTTCACAACTGAACTTTGGACGCTGCTGCACGGAACAAGGATCGAGTACTTTGAAGCCAAGATACTCTTCTCTGACCATTATTACCAGCTATTTTCCCTTTAGTAATAAGCTGCAGGTCGTATTTGTTGTTAAACATGTGGCCAAAGTACTCCAGCTTCCCACATTTATCAAGTCTACAAAATCTACCTAACCTAATTATTATAACTTGATTGATTCTCATATTTTAATCTCTATTTCTTTTTAGGTGCGCGGTACGATATTTAACGAGCTAGACGAAGAGCGACCTCGAAGACGCATCAATTTTGCGGAATTCGAGGAGAAATTCCGCATTGGCGGTGCGGGGGGAGGGATGGCCCATGTACCTGACGACACGCTAGCTTCATTCCCCAGCAAGAGGTTCCGAAGGCCCGACACTGTGTCGCTACTTGAACACGCGCGGCTCAGGAATATTGGTAAGTCTTAACTCAACCTCTTACTGGTTTATTAGCTCCTGATACATGTTAAGCAGATTTTCAATAACGGTATCTATGATGATTTGGTATAACACATCATTGGATCTGCGGATCTGGTAAAATGTAGGCAGGTTCAGAAGGCTTACAGTTGGAATTTATTTTTTCATTAGCTACCACTCGCTTTTTGAAGCATCATTCCAATAAAGTACAATGAGTCTTGAGTTTTTTTTTTTTTCCTACTATAAAGCGCACCATAATGTGATGATGGCTTTATTTTAAACTACCATCTAGCCTGTAGGCTAATAAGTAATATTATTCTAACTTAAACTTCTACTTATTATTAATTTCTATATCTAATTTACAGTCCAATAACTGTCCTTAGTTTTTTCTAAACTAGTCTTGAGTAATGCTCTATTTTTCCACAGCAATTTCGAGAAGAAAACTCGATACACCAGTAGAAAAAGTGATCACAGCCATCCACACGTTAGATTTAAAACAGTTACCTCTCGAAAGCGTTGAAATCCTTCAAAGAATGGTCCCAACCGAGGCAGAACAGAAGGCCTACAAAGAATACGTGGCCGAGAAGAAAAACGTCAACCAATTAACGGAAGAAGACAAGTTCTTAATGCAGTTGGCCAAAGTAGAGCGAATATCCGCAAAATTATCCATCATGAGTTACATGGGCAACTTCTACGATAACATACATTTAATAACGCCTCAAATCCACGCGATTATCTCCGGATCTTCATCTGTAAAATCATCTCAAAAGTTGAGAAACGTTCTAGAAATTATTCTGGCGTTTGGGAACTACTTGAATAGCAGTAAAAGAGGGCCCGCTTACGGGTTTAAACTGCAGTCTTTGGATACCTTGATGGATACCAAGTCGACGGATAAAAGAGTTTCCTTGTTGCATTATATCGTTGCGACGATACGGCAAAATTTCCCTGAACTGTTGAACTTCGATACAGAGCTGATGTACATTGATAAGGCTGCTCAAGGTAAGATTTTCTTATGATTAATAAATAATGAAATTTTTGGCACTTCGGCTAAATAGGTAGCTTTTTGGGTTCTCCTAGAAAACTCGAAAAGTCTGTTTTTGTGTGGTGTTTTACTTAGGCATATAACAGAACTGCTGTCTCAATTTCATACTTCATGTTTCTACTTATAGCTGGCGTGAACCACATAGTTTGCTGGGGCAATCTGCTACTGTCAAAACTAACCAATAGACAGCGGAACATAAAACTTTGGAACTTTCTGGGATTTACGTCTTAGCGGTTTAACTTGGTTCACACCCTCATTAGAGATAGTTTAACTTTTCAAATCAACTTATTTGTCACGTGCGTTAGGTTAAATCTTTCATTGTATTGACGGGCAAACATTACGATTATTTCAAGTCCAGACTTTGAC
The DNA here is from genome assembly GCA_038048805.1 of Hipparchia sbordonii. Taxonomy (NCBI): domain Eukaryota; kingdom Metazoa; phylum Arthropoda; class Insecta; order Lepidoptera; family Nymphalidae; genus Hipparchia; species Hipparchia sbordonii. The sequence goes on along the minus strand of JBBIWI010000008.1, from coordinate 1,909,429 downwards.
TCCTAACTTCAGTAAAGGGCGTAATATTTTATGCATCACGAAGGGACTGCGGTGTTGCGAGACGTCAAGTTGAAGCTGTCATGGGTAGAATCTATCTACCCGCCTTCTTGATGTTTTCGGAGGAACGCCATTTAAAAAAATCTCTAAAATCTTTAGTTCAGTGAGGGCCTCAGAACATGGTGTTTATGTTTCTTAAACGACTTTGGTTTACGACAGTGTCTCTGGAAAACGTGGTAGCAGACGTATGTGAGCTGGAGCGCGGCATGGAGGCGGCGCGGCGCGAGGCAGAAGCGCGTGGCGCAGCGCACGTGCTGCGGGACTTCGTCGCCAACGCCGTGGACAAGCTGCGGCGACTGCGCGCCGAGACTAAGCACGCTCAGGTGAGATGTCTTTTTTTTATGACAAGATAGGGTATGACAGTGTATATTCAACCCATACCCCTAATAGGTTTCTACACGCCATCGTGTCTTTGACGGTAGGGTGGTAACCAGCCACGGCGAAAGCCTCCCACCCGACAAAATTGACCGTATGCAAGCAAGAACGCTGCACGAAGACGGAAGAGGGTAGCGGGAAGTGGCTGCTCGAGGAAGACTAATGAATCTACTATCGAGACTCACTGGGAAAGGCAATTTCAACATCAACGGCGTAATAACACCTTCTGGTCTTGGGCCTGCTCCAGAAGTTTTCTCCATCCACCTTTATCATTCGCCTTCGTCCTCCAACTTCTTATCCCAATACGCTTTGCGTCTTGCTTAACTATCCATTTTCGATTGCAATCACTTTTGTTTGCTGAATTTATGGCTTTCTTACTGCGTCAATGCATTTTGACCAATAACGAGGGAGTACCGTTCAAGTGTTTACAAAAATTTTTTTCCCCGATTTTATCGACTGGCTGATACTTAAATGTTTTTTCCAGGACTCATTCGCCGCGTGCGTCGAGTATTTCGGCGAGGCGCCGCGCAGTTGCGACGCGAACGCTTTCTTCTCGCTACTTGTAAGATTTACAAGAGCATTCAAGGTTTGCATTAATCGTTATGTTTTTTGTTTATTTGCTTTATTGATTGGCCGATTTTCAGTCGTCAAGAGATCTTTGACAGGGAAAGAAACTTTGACGCTTTGTTAAATCCAATCTAATATTTGGCGATTGAAAAGTTGACTCTTAATTATTCTATTTTGTTTGCACTTACCCTTCGTTTACCGAAAAAAAAAACAGACACTTATTGTCACTTGTACATTTCATTGCCAGCAAGCGGACTTGGAAAATGAACAGAGACGAAGACTAGAAGCAGCCGCGCACGCCGACAACCTCGACCCGAACAAAGCCAAACTCAGCCAGAAGAAACAACAGGTACGATGCATTCGGTTCATTCGTAATCACTGTACACACATATATCAAAATACTTGTATCCTAAACGCCTAAACAGTACCCATAGAGACATCGTGCCCTTCGCGGTCACGACCTCAACAGTAGAGTTAGTATAAGATATAATTCGCTTACTTATTCGTAATGAATAACATTAGCGTCAAACTAAAATGAACCCTAAGTGCATTGATATAAAGACTCAAATTCAGTACAAACGATTTTAATTTGGAGCGTATCGTATACGTAAACTTATAAGAATGCATGCACAAAATTGAGCTCTAATTCAATGCTAGTATGGTGTATTTTACTTTGACGATCTATCTAATTAAATCTTATACTATATCTATACGTCTTATGTCAGGACTCGATTAATTTACTATAGATAAATAGTGCCTACCGAAGTAACACAGCAACTAAATGTTGGAACAACCTCACACCACCCTTCGATGTTCTGATTTTTTTTTTTCACATTTTATCCTAGGTTTGAGTAAAACTTTTATAGAACACATTAATAACTAAACGGATTTTTTCACAATAATAATAATAATTATAACATTCGCAATTTTTGTTTATTTTGCGCTTAACAATGGCTCTATATAACGCTTCAGTGGTGAATGGAGTCATGCGTTTTGAGTAGATTTTAGTTGCATCACTTTGATTTTGCAAATGAAACTTGGACGGATATCTAGAGAGCGTGCTTTGACTTATGCTGAGATCTATAGATCGTGATCAGACTCAAGATAGAGGTTAAAACGAGACCCAAATATGCTCTGACATAAATCTGTCTCGTTTTAACTCAGTCTGAGCTGAGTGAGAGTACAGTCTATAGACTTCAGCCTACACTCAAAGCTCAGCGGTAGACTCAATTTACTTAGTTCCCAGCAATACGTTTAGTTTATTTCCGATTTTCTGTTTTAATTTCAGCTCAAAATTAGCACTTGACGAAACAAATTGGTAATTAATTTTAACATTTTTTTTAAATTGTTTTTAATTGGTTCTGGGTACATACAGTTACACCTAATCTGATTTTGAAACTTAAATAGAAAAATAGCTATAAGTATCGCTGGGTCTTACTATCATTTAATACTAATGTGTTTATTCATAGTTTCTAATATTGTTTTGAAACTAAATACTTCTAATTAGAAATTTTAAAAATCTTTTCCTTTCACTTTTGCTTTCTACCTTCATTCTTCCTCAAATTAAAAAAAAGATATTTTAGAAGTGTTTAGCTGAATAACAAACTAGCTTAATTGAATTTATTTTAGATATTATATCCTGGTAATGAAATTACATAGTTGCAAAAAAAAAAACATTTTTGAGAGACTTAGATTTATTAACATGATTGGTGTTGGATTCACAGTACTTACGGACATTTTTTTGCAATGTTTAATATGGCAATATCTAAAACGACCATATACAAAAATATACTAGATATTTTTGAAGTACCCTCAATTTTCAGGATCGTTATAGTGAACACAGCCTGTAGAATTGAAAGATTCAAAAACTAAATTGAGGCTGTAGTATTTTCAAATGAACGATAACCGTGCGTATATCTGTCTAATGGTATGGAAACGTTTAATTCATAGTAAATATCAGATTGCCAGCTTACATTACCTTGAAAGGTTAATATTAGACCTTCTGTCTTCAATGTTGTTTACATAAATATAGTTAGCCAAAGTCAAAAATTATTGATTTAATGAAGATCATATTTAAGAGTCAAAAATAATATTTGGAAGTTAAAAATTACAGATTGTGTCCACTGTACTTATTACTACTAAACTATACTTACTATTTCACGGAATCTTAGAGTTGCTATATCATTCATTAATAAACAAAAATTAGAGGTGATGGTAACACCATACTCAATTCTCACAGAGGTTTAACTACGCGGCCGTCAGCGCAGGCCTATTGCAGCAACACTTGTCTCAGTTGAGGCACAGCCCGGACCTAGCCTAGACTTAGCCAACACTTAGCCTAGGTCTCGGCTTAGTGCTAAGTCACGGCCTAACATTACTAGGAGTAAGTCGTTGGAAGTTGTTAAGAAATGGGGGTCTTTTTTGTTGTGTGCGTGTGTACTAACTAACCGGGTTTTCCTAACAAGGGCATTCTTAGTTGTTTAACCGGTGTATAGTATAGAAAACGAATTTCTCTTAAGGCCTGAATTTCATCTATACTGATTAAATCATAATTTTTATGAATTATGATTTGTTGAACTAATTGCATTTTTACTCCTCTAATAGCTAGTTATTCTAGTTATTTTTTGTTTTGACTTTGTTTTTTAATTTTCATGTCATATTCTCTTCTATTGATGAGTTATATTACACACTTACTACTAAAAGGGTCACAGATTCTTTCGTGATATCTGGCATTTGTCATTTATACCGATCAAAAATAGTATGGGTCCAAGAGTGCTCCCTTGCGGCAATAGGTTTCATACCAATGTAGGATTAAAATTTTAGAAAAAGTAGGAGCTATACACCGATTAAATAATATTGGAACATGTTGGAAAGTGACTAATATTGGAATAGACAACATGGTCAATGCGCATGAAGAGCCATGGTCAAGAATCCACAAGGATTACACAACTAAAGGCTTATTTAAAAACCACAAGCGAGCGACGCATGCCATCACTGTGTCCTGGACTTCTTTAGCACACGAATAAATACTTTCAGTATACTTAAATATAACATACATTAATTGAAGTTTCTAGGTCTTGGAATCCGGGAAGAATTTCAAACCAGTTTCGGTCATTATTCCCAATATCGGAATCATTTCGGTTAGTTTCATCGCTTAACCGGTTAAGAAGTGAACTAAACGGGTTCATATTTGTCACGACACTAGTTTTTTCATTGTAGCATGATGCGGGTGGCAGGTCAATAGAATGTAATTTATTAACCGACTTCAAAGAAAGGAAGAGGTTCTCAATTCGTCGGAATCTTTATGTATGTACCCCGATTACTCAAGACGCCTGGACCAAGGTGATCCCATGGTCATCAGGTCAGGATCTGATGATGGAATCTTGGAGAAATTGAGGAAACTCTTCAAATTTTATAGGCACACTTGGTATACTTCATAGTGGTGTTTGAAGTCGGGTTCTTTAAAATTAAATTTTATGTTTATATTAATTTGTACCATAATATTATTACTATCACAAGGTTCAAATTACAAAAACGGATTTTCTTAAAAGAAGCCTCAATGGATTTTAATTTTGTGAATTTGAACCTTATGATTGCAAGAATATGGTACAAAATAAATTACTTTCTATTGACCTGTCACCCGTACCTTGCTACAACGAAAAAACTGTATGTGCCATACAAAAGTACGTCCAATAATTGGCGCGCGGAGACGTATCCACAAGGCACATGTGTATATGCTTAGATTTTATTATTGTATTACAATATAATTGTAATCTGTAACTTTTTTTACATTAAGAAATCAGTTTCAACTGTTAATACTTTCGCTTATTCATTCTGCGTACCACTAGCTATCTATTGTTTTTGTTCTGTATAATATAATTTGTTGTTTTATATAATGTATTTGTATAATGATATCATAATTTTGTTATTTCTTCTCTCAACGCTGCACAATGCATGGAAATAACAGGGCATGTGTTCTTAAAACCTTATGCTATCCAAAACTTTGTCATAAGTTGTTTTATGCTATTTTATACTGTTATACTTAGCGAAGTACCTGCCTATCCATAATTAAAGCTAAAAATTATAACCTATAGGTTTTCCTCTTACATATCTTTTTTTTTTCTAGATTAGTTATTTTATTTTCAGCAGAGCCTTGAGCATGAGATAGATTTTCGCATGCATGAGCTAGTCAGATGATTTTAAATTTTCTTTGGAACATTAGCTTACAGTATCCCGCTTTTGCAAAAAAAAAATTACAGCTATTTCTTATTTTCATTATGTTAATTTTGAAAAATATTTCCTTTATTATATATTGTGTCATCCTTTGCTTATGAAGGATTACTTTTCCAAAAAAATTAGTATACTTCGAAGCGAAAAGTTTCGAAAAGTATCGAATATAGGTATAAACCTATTTTATAAAATATTCTGTGACAAGATAGTCCTTGACTGCGATCTCACCTAATTATAAGTAATGATGCAGTCTAAGATAATAACTTGGAAAAAGTATGGCAATGTATAAACTCATACGTTGCTTGCCCCTTGGTGCAAACTTTACACAAGCTCTTAGCCAGCCTTAAACGAATAAGACCCTGAGAGAATCTTACTGATAAAATTATCATTAAGAAGATTATAATCTTCTTACGAAAATTTTGCAAATATAAGACATTTTATTTGCAGCTTTGTCGTCAGTTAATTACGTAAGCTACTTCCTTCAGCAAAATCAGATGTTAGGCCGGTATTACGTTTTCAAAAATTGAATTCGATTTGCAAAGAATTGGTGACCCACAAAAAAAATTTTTTTTTTTTTTTTTTCAAATAAACTAAACTCATTAAATTTTCCAGGAGGCTGTAATCAACGAACTGAAAACGAAGTCGCAGGCGGTCGGCGAGAAGAAACTCCTTCACCAGGACGAAGTGTACAACGGCGCCCTCGAGGACATCCTGCACGGGCTGCGCAGCGAGCCGTACCGGCGCGCGGACGCCGTGCGGCGCTCGCACCGCCGCCGGATCAACTCGCACCGGCTGTCCAAGGGGCTGGAGGAGCTGGACGTATGATACGAGCTCGAATCCAGCGACCAGCTGGATTTCTCCGTGCAAAACGCCGTCATGTCAATCAACGCGAAATGCGGGTTCTTCACCACGAAAAAGAGGAGGAAAGACTTGGAAATGGTGCACAAGAAACCCATTTCAATCTACAACATCGAGGACAACATCGACTTACCCAATGGGGATTTCTGCGCCAACAGCGCCAGGAAACCGAAATCGTCGACCTACAAAGTCGCGCCCACGGATTACGAGGTGGAAGAGAGGTGTGAGCTCATCAAGTCCACGTACGAGGTCATATCGAAATATACGAGGGCTATGTTCGACAAGCAGAATGAAACCGTCGTTTAAGTGCCTGTTTTTCTAACCTAAAATCATACTTTGTTTTCTACCAGTTGAGCGCCTTGCCTAATTTATTTGTACCAAAGATTTAAACCGCCCAGATATCGAAAATGGCAATGACACGGGGGTATACGTAACGACCATCGGTAGATGATCCATATTCGACCGCGTACGTTGTACAGCCGCGTGTCTAAGTATATTGGTAACAGTGACGCGACGCAACGCGTAAGCTGAGCTATGAATGTTGTCTCTTTCTATCCTGCCTAAATGCTAACACTTTAGTGCTCAAGTCAAGTTAGTATGCTCACTCTGTTTCTCAGTTACATTTCGTACACGTGATATTAGGCGAGGGTGAATTTTAAAAATAGTAAAGAACATAATGACAAAATGCAAATGAAATGAGCAGCATAGAACCGCAAATGGTCTAAGCAATCGTTAAGAATGCCGAGAAATTAACAAAGTACCCTCAGTTTTCCTAAGAATTGTTGTGGTCGGTCTTTCCGCTTTGGATTAAGAGTACTAAGGTACACTTCACTCCTACATCGCATTTGGGAGAAAAAAAAATGTTCGTTCTCTAAAACTACTGCTGTGATGTAAATTGTTATTCGATTGCCGTTTCGAGCGTTCAAGTATTTTGATAAGTGCAATATTGATAAAAGACATTTGATACGCCCACGATTCATTCCACACAACACGACATACAACGATATTTTGCTAAAGTAAATTTACAAATTATAATTATAATTTCTTTTTTACAAGGAGAAAAGGCTTAGCTTTTATGGATTTTTACGATTCACTGACGCGCGAAGAAAGAGTGGATCTCGGGAAAGTTCCACATAATTGATAATATTACATTTCTTTGTAACATATGTATCATTCACGATAAAACATAGTACGTATATATACCGTTGGATATATGGCCGATCGTGACCACTTCCATAAACATGTAGAATAGAATAATTTTTTATTCAAATAAACTTTTACAAAGTGCTTTCGAATCGTCAAATGAATCTACCACTGGGTCGGGATGCCGGAAAATTCGGGTTCGCTCGTGACTCGAACGCAAGAACGAAGTAAGTAAATTGACTCCTACTTAGGGGATGATGTAGATATGGTTAGTGAAAACTGGTTTCATACTTTTATGTTAAACAATTAATTTTATTATTAACAGATAAAGGATTATAATCTGGAATGAATTGTAACCTGACTGGATTGATAAAGCAACCTGGACTGGCGTGATTTTTAATTGATTGGTCTCCGAGATATGAAAGAAACCTTAAAGACAGACTGGGGTCACCCACCCTATTCTCGCCCTTTTACTCTGAAAATATACTCTTGAATTTTGAAATACTTTTACGCGGGATGTTCGATAAACTGTGATAAAAAAGCATTTACCGGAATTTAAAAAAAAAAACAGGTTGTACTCCATGGATACACTTTCCTTAGATCTGCTCTTGCGCGAAGCACAATACGATACTGCCGTCGCGATCTCGCACACTATTAACGACAGAGACGACAAGACACTATATAAAGCATTTGTTTTAAGTAGAAAAGAAACCTTAGAACCGCTAGATTGTATACAATGGCCTTTTGTATGATAAATTATATAACGCACAATTTTTATCCAATTTATAATAACCATTGTAAGTTTTACACGTTTATAATCGTATTACCATAGGCTATGTTAGCTTGATGATTGTAAGGAATAAGTTTTATGTGAACAAAATTTAGATCTAGTATTAATTTTGTACCTATAAAATCATAGCGGACTTGTTTTTTTTTTTTTTTAATGGTAGATTTTTCAATTTTCTTTTTTCAACTCTGGTAACACTACCTACAATCTGGCAATACAAACTTTTTCATGAGTTGCGAACATTTTCTCATTCACATCAGAACATCAGAACATTCTCCGCACTAATTTTTTTTTTTTTCAATATAAAAATTAATTTATTCAATAATTAATTTTTGCCCGCAATTTCGTCCACGTGCAATTGGGTTTTCAACTTTACTCTAGGATGGACGTTCTTTCGGAGTAAAAAATAACCTATGCCTGACTCCGGGATACAAACTGCATGCGTGCCAAATTCCATCAAAATCAGTTCAGGCTATGCTGTTAAAAACGGAACAGGCAGACAGAATAACTCGCATTTAATATTTAATATATTATAGATCCGCTACTATGATTTTATCCTTAATATGCAGAGTACCTATTTGTAAAATAGAACATGACAAATTCCATAGTTTAAGAATTTTATAACGATCTGCAGTTTTTATACGAGTAGTTAAGTTTTAACGATTGTAATTAAGTAATGATTATAATTTGGATGATTAGATTCCACTGATCTGATAAGTTAATCGTTGTATCCAGTTATTTTTGTTCATTTGTAAATAAGTTTAAGTGTCAAGTATCATTTTAATTCAATGAAAATATTGATTGTAAATATAGAATTTTATTTTTTTTCTTTTTTCCACAACATTATATAAACTCAAGAAGCTTGAGATTTACTTAAATTAATATTTATATATTCAGAATTGTATCGTATATTAAAATATCGGTTAAATAGGTATCGCTTAATTTGATTTCGATACGGTTATTCAAATTAATGTTTAAATTATATTTGGTTAGGTAAGATAATATATTATTTTGTAATTAATATTGTTTTTTTATGACGAATATTTTATAATTACATTAAAATACATTTCCCAAATCATTCATAATGATGAATTAATTTTTAATTAATCGTTAATTTTTAATTCATCATTAGTTGAGAAAAAAAGTTGATAAAATTTTTAATAATTATATCAGCTCAATAGTCGGTGTATAGAATTGACAATAGGAATGTTGTCAACTAATCAAGCCGGCGATGTATGAAATAGTGAATTGTGACGTCATAAACATTTGACCAACTTTTTGTATTTTTTTTTTTAGTTTAATCGATTAAAATTGGTTACACTTAAAACTAATAGCAGACATGTATTTTACTTATTTTGAAAGACCCTAGGTATATTTTAATTAATATAATCACTAACAATTTTTTTTAACATGGGCAACATTCCAGTTGTTATTCTTATCATCTCTAAAATAGTAACAGGTACGAAATTTTGCACTCACAACTACAAGGTGCCTTTTTGCAATTTTATTTATTTTGTGTTATGTTATGTCCTGATTAATACAAACTACTTTTATAATAAACTACCTATATTTTTAACAATATTTTACAAATAACAGGGTTTTTTTGGAACAATAATAAAAAAGTGCTTTTCGGATTAAAAAAAATACGAGTAAGTATTAAATTCTTAAAGATAATGATATGAAAATTGTTTAAAACGTAACCACCCTTAACTTTATTATAATAAAATTCTTAAAAAGAATTTTTTCAACATGTACATGTAGAAAAGTAACGCTATTTTGAAACAAAGTACAGTAAGTAATAATAATCCTATTTAATTTTTATAATTATTATTATTATTATTATTGATTATAAAAAAATAGAAATTTAGATAGCAGGGTCTAAACTGAAAAAAGTTAAGAACTAAGAACAGACATATAAGACAATTTGACACATCAGAAAAAGTATAAACTATTTTTTTCTAACATTTGACAAAACATTTTTTACATGTACATTTTGAAAACCGTTACTTATTTGATTAAAGTAGTTTATGAGTAATATGTATGTAGTAATGATTCCCGCTGTACCTATAGTTATTTTGTATGTGATGTGTACAAGAAGTCTTTTCTTTCATTGCATGTTTGCTAGCTTAGAAACAGTATTCGGTGATGCAATAAACATACATTTACGATTTTAACTAGTGTTTCATTTTTTAAAGTAAAATACTATAAATTGGAACGCGGCCGCTCGCGTCGACAAGCGATACTGGTCTTTAGCGTTATGTAGCTAAAGTTTAAAATTATTTCACACTGCAAGTACTCGCCGCCATTCCGGTGTAGATCGGCCCTAAGTGTCACATTATGTACTAGCAGTCGCCCACGACTTTGTCCGCGTAGAATTTTGGATTTCCTATGAGATTATAAAAAGATAAAACCAGCTGCAAGAGGCAATCGAAAAAATGTCGACTGCCAGAAAAACTGCTAAGTAAGTACATGTATATTTTTATTTTTGAAACCTTTGTCTCCTACTTTACCAAGAGGCATTTCTAAACTATTAACCAAAATGCCGATTTTCATGTCTACAACTTCAAAGACATAGAATTTTCATATAAACTTTCAACCCCACTCATTTCATTCCACCCCTAAGGGGGTGACCTTAGGGGTGGAATCTCTCAAAACCATTTTGAGATTTCATGATCATCCAGTCCATCGTAAGTCTCTTTTATATACATTTATATAGATTATATAGATTATATTACATGAAGCCCTATTTTCTATTACTTTAATTTTGTTAATTTCAGCGATTCTGTTTACTGACAGCTGTCACTTGAATCTTCACAATTCTATCAACTTTAGCTATAATTGCTCCTATACCTGTGTTATAGTACGTTTATCTCACGAAGTTATGGGCGCTTTACTTGTGGTTACGTCATGTACATGCACTTGCGTAAATGTACGTGCCTGTCAGGACCCTAGGCGCGAGCAAGCTCTCGCTCACACTTATACAGATAATACACACACAACCATGAGCCACGAGCCCTCGTGAAATGAAAGACCTATACCACTCTTAATTTTCCAAGTCTAGTCTTTTAACTTGATCTCCAAAGTCCCTACTTACACAGCTCACATCAAATAACCTGTTTACTATCAGCTATCGCCGTGATCCTTTTCACAATAGTATCAACTTCAGCCATAGCTCCTATACCTGTGTCACCACACATTAGGGTTTTGCTTATGGGCGGTATTTCTTCATATCCCCACTGTTTCAAAGTTGCCACCTGATTTGAAGTGACAGGGTGCTCCCACATCCTGGTATTCATGGCTGGACAGAACAACAGTGGCTTGGACATGTCCCAAGCTCTGACTATACACGTTAGTAGATTATCACACAAGCCCTGCAACAAATGGGTATTTTTGATTATTTTAAACCACGTGTCCAGCTGAGGTGTGTGATCTGTCATACAGTCAAGTCACATTGATGATACATCTTACCTCAAAAAAGTACTTAAATGAAGATTAGAATCACACTAATATTACAAAGGCAAAAGTTTGTGTTGTTTGTGTGTTGTGGTGTGTGGAGATAGGTCATACCCAGGATTAACACAGACTACATTTTGTCTCGGAAAATTCAAAAGCTTTAAATCATACACATGAAGTCATAGGCATTGTCACTAGACAATTGTAATTGTACTAACAATAAATTATATTATTTATAATCAGTTAATGAGTAAATAAATAACTGTAGACTTGATTGGCAAGTACTTTCCCATTTATAACATTAGTTAGGAATAAATCCCAGAATTTATTTTTTCTTCACAAATATTTGATTTATACTGAACTGTTCACCAAACTGTGTCATAAATGAAGACAGTGTCAGTTGCTCTATAGACAAAATTTAAGAATTCTTTCTTTGAGATCACCTGAGATATTTTAGCAAGAGTATTAGCATCAAGAGGTGCAATGACCATCATGTGAGCCCACTTTCCCAGCTCTATGTGAACCACTTCATCTCCTCTTCCCTTCCACATGTCCCACTCGGTGGCATCATCTAGTACAGGACAGGATAATGGCAGATCATCCAGACGTACGAAGAAATGCTTCGCAGGCTCAGTACATACAACTTTTATCTGCAAAGAATAACTCAATTATTATAAAAATGTCGTTAGACACGCAATGAAGAGCAGCTTTTCCTAGGTTCTTAAAGAGATCCATACTATAATAACCAGAATCATTGCTCGGAATTTCTCGGCATGAGATTCTTAGAGGAATAGCCAGAACAATATAACCATGTATCATTGGCTGTCAGAACAGTATTGTACTATAATGGAACGTCTGTGTAGCGGACAAGACGTTGCTAATAGGGTGATTAGACATGGCCGAAGCCTGCCGGACTAGAACGTCCAATTCAAAAAATACGGGTTTCCAAACTGTTTCCAGACTGGCGAGATCAATCAAGATAATAATCATCTTGATTAAAATGCATACAACTGTAGAAAGTTTGTGTCCCATTGTGATAACCAATGATAACGAAGTAAACATAGAACTAACCTCAAAATGATATCTTTGTGTAGTCTTATTCAAATCCAATAAACTTTGAACGAGCAAGGGCATCTTTATGGTAGCGACGCTACCAGTGACCCCGATAATTATATTAAATGCGGTCATTTTTACCAAAAAATATTTTAAATAGAATTTTTCTTTGATGGAAGGAATTTTTTATATAAAAAAAGCAGAACAAGAATCTTTTTTTTATAAGTTATACTGGTTTACGGCTCTGGGTTCTAGCCCTTTTAAGTCTGTAATTTATGTCTGTGGTAATTTATACTCTTCGTCACGAATTTTAATGTATTTTTAACTGATTTACAACTATAATAGACTTTCAATAATTTTCAGTTTTTCCATGGTTTTTCCTTTTTCGCCATAATCCTGTCTTATCATAAACATTGTATAAATTTAAAATCGATTGAAATAAATACAAAAATTTTAAAATAAATAAAATTGTAGAATAAATAAGTGTTCCCATTGATACTTACACAAGCTATAATTAAAAAAAATTAAAAACACGACTGCCCAGCCAAAAAATGAACTAAAAAGCACAGATTACTACAGATACTACGTAGTTATCTAAAAAGTTAAATACTGGAGTCGTTACCTTTGGAATTTTATTTGCATTTTTATATGATATTTTTTTGTGAATCACTGGATATTGAACTATAGTGTTAGGTATATATTTTTGGAATCTACTTATTATTTTCTAGATGATGATTATATGCTTATCTTATTTTCGATTTTTTTTCAACTTTAGTCTTTCATGCGGGACCATAGTCACCCCATCATTTTTTTAAAATTTCACTTGCCTATGTCACCCGGAATAAGCTAAGGATTTTAACGATACCTCATTCATCAAAACCGGTTCAGGCGTATGGAATTTATGGTGGAATATACACACTCACATACATACATGATCCATGAAAACAATATAGGTACCTACTCCTTTTTTCAGGCAGTGGTATAAAAAATGTCGTGTCGTAAGATTTATCGTGTAGTATAAATAAAAATTTGGAACCATTTGGAACACGCTTAAAATATAGCTGTCAAGTGTCAAACTTGAACAAAAAACCTCAAAAATCCAAAGGAAATGTCAGTTTATTAAATTCTGTGTGTGAAACAGACGTGTGCTTCTATTTTTGATTGACAATTTTCGAGTTCCTTATCAACTTCATAAAATTCATAAATAATATTCTTTTGTTTATATTTAACCATAGTTTAATGAGTGAAGTGGGTGTTGTTTGTTATTTTTATGAGTTTATGTGTTAGTTTTCGTTAATGTGTGAAAAGGTGGGCTCTTTCGTGATGGATGGGAACTCGAAATACTACGAGGGCTGTGGACAGGAAGGTCCCATCCGTTGCATATTTTTGTGCGAGTTCCATCCCACCGCGGGCCCGAGAATAACCTGCCAGGTTCCCGAGAACTATATTTCCAAAGATATCTTTGATACTGTCAGTCACTATATCATTCCTAAGGTGCAGTTGCAGAGGTGCACTTTGACTGTGTAAGCTTTTTTCATAATTTTTAGGACGTCAGTTCATTCATATCAACTTATTGTCAGCCATAAAAGGGTTTAGGCCAGAGTCTGCCAAGCTGGTCAAGCTTGGATTGGCAGACTTCACACACCTTTGAGATCATTATCAAGAACTCTCAGATATGAAGTTTTCCTCACAAAATGAAATAAAATTATTCAGATCGGTTAAGCTGTTTTTCAATTTTAACCAGTCTAAACAACAGCAACTGATTTACATATAAAAATAATACAGAGATAAATTGTACCACAGATTTAGAGAAAAATAAAATAATATAATAGGTACAATACTCTAAATCTGTGAATTGCACCTATTATATTATTTTATTGTGTTATAAATATAATTTCTGAAATAAATTCTTTTTTGCAGCACATTGTTGGGATCAAAGGTCCTGGGCTTTCCTGTGAGGATAGACAACAAGAAGTATGCTCGCAATGCATACTACTTCAACCTGTGCTTTGTGTGTGATGCCTGGGCACGGACTGTGCACTTGGAGCCACTAGTTAAAAAGCTCACAGAATATCTGGTAAGCACTTTGATAAAAAGGCTCATTCAAAAATGAACAAGCATAGATTGCATAGAATAGCATGTGTGTTTATTTTTTTGCCCACATCACATAAAAAATGTAATTCAATACATTCTCATTTCATAAGCACATAGTAAGACTTAGGTTTACATTGTGTGAATAAACTGCACAGTCTGCCTGCAGTTGCTATGCTACAATAAAACTTTATCAAAACTGCAATTGCAATCAGCTTGCACTCTAAATGCAGGCTGTCTGAATATACATTTAAATGCTTTTCTTATCTTGATCAAACTCTTAATCAAAACCTAAGGTAAACCATCAATATATGTCCTATAGGATAGTTGCATAGACATAACAAGTTCATATACTAGTATTTTTGATTTAGTGTAGTAGGAGTAAAAAACATCTATCCATCCATCCATTCATCAATCCTTACAAACTTTCGCATTTATATTAGTAGGATTAGCCTCCCTTATCTGTGATAATGCATTTAGGCAATCCTCTTTCCCAGTTATCAATGGAGCTAGAGACGGAGTGGCTTTCGAAGCAATCGCTGTCTGGTGATGCGAAAGATCTCAGTGGGCTGATGAGGCAGGTTATGCAGGACATCAACAGTAAGAGAATGTGCACACTTACTGGTAAGATAATATTTTTTCACTTAGGCTGAAATCTATAGACCACACTCTCATTCAGCTCTGACTCAAGACAGAGTTAAAACGAGACAGATTTATGTCAGACCATATCTGTGTCTCGTTTTAACCTCTATCTTGAGTCTGAGCTGACTTAGAGCACGCTCTATAGATCTCAGCATTAGAGCCTATCAGATTAGAGCCTAATTGTGATCACAATAATAATAAACGTAAAAATTATTTTTACAAAACCAACTTCAAACGCCACTTTAGTCCACTACAAAAGTATATCAATTGTACCGATAAGATTTGAAGAGTTCCATCGATTTCTCCAGGATCCCAACATCAGATCCTGACCTGCAGGGCGATTCAGACCTGTTCGCTAACATACCGTGTCGATACGGTTAGATATCGATCTCTTTTTGTCGTGTGGATTCAGAGCAGCGAAATATATGTTAACAAACCGAATCGATCGACAAATAAGTTATCGGAAGGGTCTGAATCGGGGGGCAGATCAAATCTTCCCAATAATGGGTCCCGAATAATATTTAAGTAGGACTTGTTTGTTCCTTTTCAGTTTTTATCTAAAATTAAATTTTTACGCAGTCGGCTTTTTGATTTCTTAAATTTAATATTTTTCTTTTAATATCTACATCAAAGTATATTCTGTCATACACAGAAGCCATAAATAATTCTAATTATTTGCTTCAATCGACAATCCGCTACGCGTTAAGAAATTTTCTCTGCTCAAGCTAAATGAAAGTAAATTAATATCGCATTTATTGTTTACCTTACTTTGTGATTAGGTTTATCGATTGTCACACTTAATTTTACAAAAATGTTATGGCTCAGTTACACAAGAATGCGAGGGAAATTAAGCCTCAATAGCCCAACGGTTAAAGGTGCGGACTGAAAACTGAAAGGTCGCAGGTCCGAGCCCCACCCGTTGCACTATTGTCGTGCCCACTCCTAGAACAAGCTTTTTGCTTATTTGGAGGGGAGAGGAGAATATAAGTCAAGTTCAGCTTGGCTAATAAATATAAATATTCTTTATAAAATAAAATAAAAATTCAGTACTTATTCGAGCTTATACACGTAATATGTATTAGCTTAACTGATACGAACTTTTGTCATAATGTATAGTAATGTAATATAATGTATAATATAGTAATGGAATATAATGTAGAATTGTATAGTAATGTAATATAGTGTATAATCGCGGGCGAAAATTTTATGGAAAGTTTTCGCATAGGATAATCGCGAAATATTTCATTATTATACATCGCCTTGTGTAATTGAGCCATAAAGTATAGTACTTCGACTGCGACTGTTTATTATTAAATGCATACCTATCGATAATAGTTATCTTATAGGTCACGAAGGCTAAAAGCAGTGTTCGAACAAAGGAATCAGCGTGTATGTAGATTCTCTAAAAATGACTGCATCAGTGTGACGATCGCAATGACCTCTGATTGGCTGGTACCCTCCCGCTATTGGTTAAAATACGTTGATGCAGCGAGAACGCCATAAATTCAGCCAATCAGGGGCCATTGCGATCGTTACACTGATGCAATCATTTTTAGAGAATCGATACCTAGATCTATGAAATAATTCCTTATAGAGATAGGCGCCTTTTTTATAATAAAGATTTTGCTTTATGCTCGTGCATGAAGTCTTGCCGGTTTTTACTTATGTCAGTCCTGCAGCAGTAGTTTATAGTTCTTTCAATTCACGAGGGCACGTGGCTCATGGTTGTGTGTGTGTCGTATCTGTATAAGTGTGAGCGAGCGAGAGCTTGCTCGCGCCTGACCGCTCCCATTTTATGCTCCTGACAGGCACGCACACTTACGCAATGTGCATGTACACGACGTAACCATAAGTAAAGCGCCCGTAATTTCGTGATAAACGTACTATACTAAATATTGTATTAAAAAACATAATCATTAGGCATTGAACTTTAACGCTTAGAACAGAAGTTTCTAACAAAGTTCCGCTCCAAACCTAGGCTAAAACAACCAAGGAATGTGTGAGTGCCATGTAATTATTTTTTGTACTTTTACTGTTAATTACGTTTTCGATGGTTATTGTGATGAACTATGACACCCTTTCACAGCACAATATTTTCTGTGAGCTCGCGGCTTACTGTCATGACGGTACTGCGTTGTTGGCCCCTATAGACTTACCGCGTCGACAATTGCACTTCTAAGTCCTATAAGTTCGATGTCATTAAGTTAATTCCTACCATAAGACTTATAAAAGTATCGTCAAGTTATATTGTGTTTACTTCTATAGTGAACTAATTGCGCGTAAATCATGCACACCTATTGTTTTATTTATGAACTAGCTTTAAAAACTATGATTGCCTTATATTACCTCGATATCGCCATGAAATCGAAAATGCCTTGGTTGAATTATGAAAAGTTGTTGCGTGCACGGTAACTTGCATAATTATATTATCAATTAGCAACTAAATTGTAAATATTCATAATATGCAGTTATGTTCATTAAAAAAACATAAATATGCTTTTACCGGTATGGTATGGTAATAACCAGAGAATATCACATCGAAATTCCCAAGCCGGTTATCATTCCTCCATATACACATAGGAGGGTGATACCTCCAATATTTATTAAATTATTGTAAACTGTACAAAATATTGTAATTTTTTTTTAAAGAGCAACCGCCGAGTTTCTTGCTGGTTCTTCTCGGTCGGAACGGCATATCGAAGCAGTGGTCAAGAATCTACCACTGCTTTGGTATGCCGGTATGGTAAATGTTTATTTGAGTAAAAACTTCTATTTTGTTGTACGCCCAAACTAAGCATGATATCGTATTCTCTCGCCATTATCTAGCCACTATAATAACAGTAAGAAGCCGTGATAGCTTAGTGGTTAAGACTTCTTAGTGTGGTTAAGATAAGGGACAATCTAGAAATTTTAAATTCCCGAATTGCCCCCGCCGGAATCGAACCCGAGACTTTCCAGTTATAAGACTACAGTGCTGACCACTGCGCCTTTTGAAGTTCATATAAATATTGAATGTTCAACGCATTTCGCCCATTCAAATAAAACACAATATAGGTGACAACCCTAAAACAAAACTCGAAAGACCTTAGCCAAAAAGTGCGTAGGCGCAAATTAGAATAATGTATATTTGATGATGTAAACTCGTCTGCTTTGGCGACTGCTAAGCGGCACTAATAACCTCCGCTACAAATAGGGTTACCAGGTTTAATAAGAAAGGAAAGTCAAGTCCTGACAAGATGCAGCTGACTTTTACTTCAAATTATAACACTAATAAATACCTACTTAACAGTTTATTAGACAAGAAATATTACTATAAAACGTTACTTTTTCAGCTGGTCAATTGTGTTACAAGCACCGGTCTCCACTAATAATATATTACATAAATAAGATACCTATTCTAGAATTATTTAAATATCAGTTACTTATTTGTTGATTTTACGTATGCATTAATTACATTTTTATAATTAACTAATCTTGAATCAATGTTATGAGTCGCGGCTTCCGCTAATATATTCGTCATATAATTGAGATACTCATTCGATATTAATATTATATAAGGATTGCATGATTATTAGTTAAATTTAGATACTTACATATTTATTTACATTTTTATATTTAATTAATTGTAAACCAATGTTCGATTGTTTATAATAAGTTGTTGTTTAACTGTGTTAGTATCATGACTGATGATTCATTGTTTGTATAAAAAGGCGGGTGCAAAGAGAATGAGTGGTTAGTGCTAATTTGTATTTCGGTCGCGGATAATAAGTAAATAGTGTTGGAAATAGTGTCACACAAAGTTTTTCTTCATCGTCTACATCCTGACTCCTGTCGTCGTCTCGCTGTCCATCCCGCGACTTATTTCAATTGCGGAAAAACTGCATCAATCATTGCTGAAGTCTCAATTGTGGCAACGATGCATTTTAGCCAATAGCGAGAGCGTGTCGGCCAATCAAAGTTGATTGCGATGATTACACTGTAATCTGTAGCAATCATTTTTAGAAAGTCACGCTGCTGTTTTTATTCAATATTCAAAAATTGTGACATTTTCCAATTCCAACCTAACAAGGTGACAAGTGACAAATGTCTTACATGTCAGGACAAAGTATAATGACGTGTGGTAACCCTAACTATAAATCAAGTGTTAACTAGATTACTTCAAAGCCGCCCTAATTAGTCATGTTAAATACTTAAATGAATATATCAATAGTTTGTTGTTAATCCTAATTTTATTAACTTGTTTACCTATCTACTGTAACTAACAGTCGCTTTCACTAAACCAAGGAGTTTCCTAAATCGGATGCCTAAGAACTTAGATGATGCCTAGTGAAAAAAAAAAACGTTTCACCAATCCTTAGGCGATGTCTACCGACGTTAGGCGCAGAGTGGCTTAGCTAGAGCTAGCTTTTGAACAATTTCGGCCGCCTGGTCAAATTTTTTTACAATTCCATTATATTTCCGGGAAGAAAAGTAGCCTATGTCACTCTCCACGTCTCCAAATAGGTACCTACCCATGCAAAAAAAAAAATTCGTCGATCTATTGTTCAGTTTAGACGTGATTGAAGGACAAAACAACAAACACACACAATGGGCAATTATGTTGTTTAACTTTCCAGTTTATTTTAAACGTTAATTACTATATTTGGTAATACATTAGATACTCATACCAAATAGAATACTAATAAGTAACTGTAACGATGTATTTTATTAAAATATATGTAATATGTATAAAGATAATAAATTATGTTGTTGTTGAGATATTCTAATACAGTTTACAGTGCGTGATAAGTACGGGCGAGACATACCAAATGTTTGAACAATTTAGAGCGTCTTGAACCGAGCTGATTAGTGTAGTACGAGTAGGAGGTAGGCAATTTTTATCTTGTTGCGGAGTGTAGGTATAAAACCAGTGTAATAATTCTGATAAAACACTGATACCGTACGCACAGAGCTGTCTGAAGTGTCTGTGATAATTCAAATTCGGCCAGACCGGCTGATAATGTCCAACTTTAGGTACAGTTTTGATTCTATCGAACTAGCTCAAATTATTGAGATAGTATGTACTACTTCTACGGAACTACTGAAACGAAATTTGACAAGTTCCGCATATCCGAAACGTACTCGCTTGGATTCGCTAGACAAGACTGAGGGGAAAGATGACAGTAGGTATGCCATCGTAATCTATAATTATATAAAAAGGCTTGTCCTGACTGACTGACTGACTGACTGACTGACTGACGATCAACGCACAGCCTAAACCACTGAAGTTAGAAACTTGAAATTTTGACAGTAGGTTCCTTTTATGACGTAGGCGAGCACTAAGAAAGGATTTTTCGAAATTCGCCCCCCAAGGGGGTAAAAAGGGGGGTTAAAGTTTGTATGAAACTCCGTCATTTTTCGAGTTATACTCATGAAATTCGGTATTTAGGCTTTAAATTGAAAACAAAAAAGTACGTGTTTCACAGTTTTTAAAAATTCTACCCCCTAAGGGGTTAAATAGGGGTTGAATGTTTGTATAATAGTCCTTCGTTCTTCAAGTTATTTTTCAAGTTACGTTTATGAAACTTGATATTTTGGCTCTTGATTAAAAATAAAGAATTACGTATTTTACATTTTTTTTAAATTCTCCCCCCAAGGGGGTAAAAAGGGGGGTTAAAGTTTGTATGAAACTCCGTCATTTTTCAAGCTATACCCATAAAATTCGGTATTTAGGCTTTAAATTGAAAACAAAAAAGTAAGTGTTTCACACTTTTAAAAAATTCTACCCCCTAAGGGGTTAAATAGGGGTTGAATGTTTGTATGATAGTCCTTCGTTCTTCAAGTTATTTTTCAAGTTATGTTTATGAAACTTGATATTTTGGCTCTTGATCAAAAATAAAGAATTACGTATTTTACATTTTTCGAAAATTCTCCCCCCAAGGGGGTAAAAAGGGGGGTTAAAGTTTGTATGAAACTCCGTTATTTTTCAAGCTATACGCATAAAATTCGGTACTTAGGCTTTAAATTGAAAACAAAAAAGTAGGTGTTTCACAGTTTTTAAAAATTCTACCCCCTAAGGGATTAAATAGGGGTTGAATGTTTGTATGATAGTCCTTCGTCCTTCAAGTTATTTTTCAAGTTATGTTTATGAAACTTGATATTTTGGCTCTTGATCAAAAATAAAGAATTACGTATTTTACATTTTTTGAAAATTCTCTCCCCAAGGGGGTAAAAAGGGGAGTTTCAATATTCATAGTTAAGACAGGACAACGTCTGTCGGGTCCGCTAGTAGGTATATAATAATACAGTCATTGTGTTAACAATGCTAGCGAAATTATGTTTGGAGAGATGTAATGAAGAAATATCTTTCTCTCTGACACTTTTCAAGCCGCCACTGATTTCGGACTCTTTCGTAAACCTTTATGTCGATTCAGATCAGTGTAACGATCGCAGTGGCCATTGATTGTTACGAGTGGGTATGACAATAGTGCAACGGTGGGGATCGAACCCGCGACCTTTTAGTTTTAAGTCCGCAGCTTTAACCGTTATTTAACCGCTATGGAGGCTTCAAAGCAAGGTTTAATTAACACAAAACGCGAGATTACGGAGGACTCTTTGAAAGACAATGCAATAATTACCATCCCTTGTCAACAGTGGGCACCACGACGACCCACCTAACAGTGGTCCGCGTCAACAGCGACCCGGCCCCGGTGAAGGACCACCAAGTGCCTGTCTTCCTCTACAGCAGGCAGTCCTTCGTCGCTGACCAGTGGGACCTGACCACCAACCAAGTATGTACCAATGCTAACATCCTTGTCAACAGTGTGTCCTTCGTCGCCGACCAATTGAATGAGACCTCACTATCAACCAAGTAAATACCGATGGTTACATCCCTAACTGTCAACTGTCGAGTGCGGAAAAGCATCTATTCAATTGTAGTAACTGAATTCATAGTAAACTTGCTACAAAAAGCATTTCAGCCAATAGCGAGAGAGTGTCGTCACCAATCAGAGGTCATTCTCACATCACACTGTTGAAATCATGATCATCACCTAATGTTGCTCCGACACCGGAACATCGTCAGGAGCTGTTGACTCCATAATGCACAATTGCAATGACTTTTTTTGGAGCGAAACGTACGTCGAGTGAGTTTTGAAGGAGAAAGTATGGCGTGTTGGTGTAGTCTTGTTCTTGTGTTTCTTCTATTCTGGAGAAACTTCGGTGTATGGCGCGGGCGGCGCGTGTTGCCATATAGATTTTTCTGGTTTGACGGATTACAGCAAAATATTACTCTATCTTATAGTATTGATCTCTTTCGTTCCGCTGCTGCTTGCGATGAGGTTTATGCTGTTATAACGACAAAACAAAAGCGCAATTACTGTGACCAATCCTATACGTTCTAATGTTTGTACAGATGCACAGTGCACACTGTACAGTGTACAGTGCACACTTTGTTTATTTTATACGTTTAACTGCCTCGTCTGTCTTGTGGTTAGCATATTCGAATGCGGATAACAAGTTCCCAGATTCGATTCCCGGGTCGAGCTAAAAAAATGTAATAGTTTTCTGTCAAGAAATTCTCAATCCTAGCCCAGAGTTAGGAAGTTGGCGGTGTGTCTCCCCCGTGCCTTGGAGAGCACGTAAAGCTGTCTGTCCTGCGCCTGATCTATCTGGTCGTGTCAGATTTCCATCCCATCGCGCAATGAGAGAAAAGGAATAGTGAGTGCATCTGAGGTTGCGTTTGCGTACACACTTGTGCACTATAATATCTCCCGCGCAGATGGCTAATATCTGGAGATTGGCGTACGACTAGGGTCTGGAACACTCTTCCAAGATTTCTGTTTCCTATAAGTTGGTATAATTTGGGTATCTTTAAAACAAGAGTGAATAGGCATCTTCTAGGCAAACGCGTGACACCTTAGACCACATCATCACTTTACTGGTCAAGCGTGTGCCAATAAATAATGTATGTATAAAAAAAAAGATTGGCCGCCATGGCTGGATTCGGCTGGGGGGGCATTATTACATATTTATTTATTATTTTTATACGTTGTAACTAAGTAAACGAAGGAGTTTCCATAGTAAGTGGGAGGCGGCTGGCGAATAGTGAGAACGTTCACGCTCGAGCGCGCACACGCTAACACCGTCGGCGCGGATTAGCGTCGCGCTCTCGTTCATGAATTTTAATGGCCTCGCATGATTGTTTATTGCTTGGTCGTAATTGACTGTTGCTACGCGGTTTAAAACGCAATGGAATATAGATCCATTCCCACCAACGGGAGTGGGCCTACTTTCTGTCTGCCCGTCTTAAAACATGTACTTGATTGTATGTAGGTATGGATTTTGAAATTTCATTGTGGTAACACTGTATACATAGCATAGTTTTGTTACCTATTGAAAAGAGCAACCGCCGAGTTTATTGCTGGCTGCAGACGAATTGATTTCACAAAGTATAGATACTTCCTTATACCATTTTATTATCCGACTTTCAAAAAGAGTAAATTTCCATTAATTCTACAACTAGAAGAACGAATATGGCAACGGTCCGCTTCTTCGTTATTTATCTCGCGATTTGAATAGCTAGTTAGTAGCGAAGTCTTGAGAATGAGTAGAAAGAAAAAATTAATGCAAAGTTAGTATTCAATTATATGCGCCCGCGCCGCGCCTTCGCGTTTCCGTAGAAATTGGAACATCCGTATCCAAGCATTGCTAGTTTTAACCGTTCCCAATGAAAAAGTTATTATTAATTTCGACGAGTATTTTTCTGTATATACTATATAGGTATATAATATAAACGTAGAATTTTTAAAAAAAAAACCGACTACAAACGCCACGTATAAAATTTGAAGAGTTTCCTCGATTTCTCCAGGATCCCATCATCAGATCCTGACCTGGTGACAATGCGACCACCTGGGAAGTATACCCCTTCAAACTACAAAATAATTTTCCAAATCGGTCCAGCAGCGTCTTCGAGTAATCGGGGAACATACACAAAAAAAAATAAAAAAAAAAATTCCAACCAATTGAGAACCTCCTCCTTTTTTGTAAGTCGGCTGCTAATTGACTAATTAAAATTCAGGAAAAGCAGGCTTTCATCTTTTACATTTACATTTATTACATTTGCTACTAGATTTTAGGTGGGTAGGCAGACAGGAGATAAAAAGTTCATTGACCTAATCATGTCGCAACTCATAATTTTTATCGGCATGTAATTAAACAAGCTTCTATTTAATACCATTATTGGCCTCTAAACTACTAAGTCAGCCACAACCAACGAGCCTCTAAAAAATACTATTTTAGCCACTATATTTTGGATATAAGCTTCTAATTTCATAACTCGGCACCTTTAAAATTTAGTGAAGCATCAATAATTATAACACATCCTATATTGTTCTATCATCAAAATGTACCTAATATTAGCATTTTTTTAAGTTTTAGGTAGGTTTACGATCCCAACAGAATCTAAGTGCCCTGCACCTGACTATTCATGTGTAAACCTAACCTAACCTAACTTTAGTTTAAAAAAAAATTATACAAAACCAATTGCAATATTAACACACCAATAACAAAACAACAAAAAACATGCAGGTCGCATCCGTCTCACTCGCACCAACGAGATCGTGCAGTGGCTAAAAGTTGTGGATTAAAATACATTTATTTGAGGAACATATTTATGTTGATGCTTTAAAAAATAAAACGAGGCTGAGTTAAAAAATTCGTGGCTAAGTTAGTAAATTAGATGACCAGATATAAATCAAGGGGACAAGTAATAAAAATAGTGGCTCTTTATTTGATGCTTTCTTTGGAATATTTTGTGGCCATTGTGAAGAAGGCGAGTTAGTATATTAGAAGCTTAATCATTTTCCCGTGGCTAAGTTATTAAATTAGAAGCTAGGTTTTGTGGCCAAAAAAAAATTCTGTGGCTCGACTTATTATATCCCATTTTTATTTGACTACGGCATAGCCAAAAGGAAGGGTTATAGGGTAGGGTATAAGGTAGGATTTTAACAGTTATGTAGTTATGTATGTTTGTATTTACGTTTGTTCCAACATAGCGCCTAAACTACTGAACCGATTTTGATGAACGAGCCGTCAATCAATTCGTTATTTTAGTTCGGCTGTGACATAGGCTAAATTATGCAAAAATTTTATTTGCATTTAAAAAAATTCGATATAACGCATGTTACATTAATAGCTTTCCATAGACAGGTTTACAGTTTTAAACTTTTTTTCTTGTTCTTTTTTAGGTGGGTAGATAGGAGATAAAAAGTTCATTCACCTAAAAATAATAATGGAAATTATTATTTTTAAGTCAGTGAACTTTCCCGACTAAATCCGGTCACGGCGGCCAACCTGCGCAGAGATTAGCCCTCCCTTCATTAACATTCCCTCACTCTCATAGTCCAGTGGGACGGAAATCTGACACGACCGGAGATAGATCAGGCGCAGGACCGACGGCTTTACGTGCTCTCCGAGGCACAGGGTTGATATAACGCCTTTCCTAATCCGGGCTAGTACTCTGAATTTCTTGCCAGAAAAACACATTGCTTTATTGGCCCGACCCGGGAATCGAACTCGCGACCTCTTCAGTTTTCATGCTAACCACTAGTCCAATGAGACAGTTCATCGACCTGATCACTTAGCTACTCGCAATTTTATTATGATATTCACATCGCGCCAACAGGACAAACATACTGCTAAATGAGTCCATTATGATAATGAATAAGAATAATTTATTATAATTGTACCTACTAGACTGCGTAAACCAGAGCTACCTATAACTGCAAATGTTTTTAAGCTATTGCATAGCTTCTATCGCGGGCCTTGAGCGTGGAGACCGAATCCAGAAATTCCGTAACGAAAATAACCTGACACGGGACTCCTCTACGGTGAGCCGCTAGATGGCGTTGATAAAAAATGCTATGCAATAGCTTTACCGCGGCAGTCCCCGAGTGCCACACGTCTTTTTTTTTCTTTTGGCAAATGCGAAAGTTTAGATGTATGGATGGATGTTTGTTACTCAATCACGCCGCAACAACTGAACCGATTTGGCTGGGCACAGAGATAGATTATAATCTGATGCCCGCAACTTCGTTCGTGTGGATTAAGTTCTTTGATCCCCGCAGGAACTCTTTAATTTTCCGGGATAAAATGTAACCTCTGTGTTAATCCTGGGTATGGCTATCTCCATTCCAAATTTCAGCCAAATCGGTTCATTCGTTGAGGCGTAAAGTAGTAACAAACATCCATTCTTACAAACTTTCGCATAATAGAAAAAAAATTATGACTTAATAGATATTATTCTTACTTGCTCTTAATTAAGGGCAAGCGTTAATAGCACTATAGACTTCGGTCCTATTTTCACCGAGTCTGCAGTTTGATCCTGATGGACAAAAAAAAGTCTGGGATATGCATCTCTGACTTATTAATTTTTTTTTTTGATACAACCCTCCAATGAAGTAAAGGAAGTTTCTATTCCATTCATAAACGTATGGGGAGTACATATATCCTAGTGTGGGTTCAAACTCCAATGTAACGAAATCATACCTTGGCCCTGGGTGTTGAGTACAACAATGAATAATCCGCGGTAGAGATGGGCGATTTTTCCAAAAAATTATATGCGAATTATTCGAATTACTTGCTTACCAGTTATAGAATAATTGTTAATAATAATTGGAATATTCGTTCGATTCGATATTGTCGATTATGTTTCCCAAAAAAATAAAATGCGCAATGAGGACCGTTAAACATTCTATTCGTTTGAAATATTTTAAATCGAACCATTTCATAATTTGATTTTATTAAAATAATTTACCGAGGACCGGACAGAGTGGAAGGCTATAGTTACCAACGCCACAAACGCACTTTCACATGGACACGACCTTCAGCAATGAAGTGTGCGACCAAGAAGAAGAAAATAATTCAATCAATTTTTAGAATCGAATAATTCGAATAACGAACTGTTCGAATGACTATTCGAATGAATCAGTTAAATTCGCCCATCCCTAGTACACTATAAAACGAGGTCACACGCCCAAATATAACTTGACCAAGTGTGTGCATACCTACTGGGGCCACTCGCCATAATTAATGCTATCAACATCCTTTGTGTGTTTATCTATTTAAAAAGCTTTAGTTAACATGTTACTGACAGATTTTTTTTTAAATATATACTCGTATATAATATAAACGTTCTTTTTACAAAACCGACTTCAAACGCCACTACGAAGTATATCAATTGTGCCTATAAATTTTGAATAGTTCCCTGGATTTCTTCAGAATCCAATCATCAGATCCTGACCTGATGACAATGGGATCACCTCGGAAGTATACCCTATCAAACAAAAAAAGAATTTCCCAAATCGGTCCAGGCGTCTTCGAGTAACCAAGGAGTACATAAAAAAACGATTTCGACGAATTGAGAACCTCCTCCTTTTTTGGAAGTCGGTTAAAAATAGCGTTTCAATGCGATCACTACTGATGGTGGTTAGTGAAGATGCAGCCTAAAATGGAGCGCGCATGTCTAGAAAAGAACAGGTGTTCTTGACGACAAGTTAGGTACTACATCCCTTTGTCCTCAAAAATCGAATGAATCTGAGCCATCTTGGACCGATTTTCATCAACACACACACACACACACATTCACACATACGTGCGTCAAATTGTTATAAGTTTGACGCAGGCAGGCACGCGCGCGCGCGTGCCTTTTTGTGTGTGTGGGTGTGTGTGTGTGTCTTTCTGTGGCATCGTAGCAACCGAACGGATGAACCGATTTTGGATTTGTTTTGTTTGAAACGTGAATTAGTACGGGAGTGTTCTTAGCTATGTTTGATGAAAATCGGTCCAAAATGGCTCAGATACATTCGATTTTTGAGAACAAAGGGATGTAGTACCCCGTCGTTTTTACGTCGGGGGTTAATTAAATAATTTTGAATTTGAATTTAAAAGGCATTGGTACCTTCCGTGGAAGCATGTGGGCTGGCCGGGTGAACGACCACGGTCGACCGATCGTTTTGTTCCTATAGTTTTATTTTTGACCCGTTCCACATTCTTGGATGTTGTTGCACCACCTCAAACAAAATGGCATAGATTACAATCTCGCTCGGTTCACCTTAAATTCAAATTGTAATAAATGGGTAATTTTTTATGGGTAATTTACCCCACTCCTCCCCCCTCTAAATAAACGAAAAACTTGTGCTAGGAGTGGGTACGACAATAGTGCAACATGTGGGGCTCGAACCTGCGACCTTTCAGTCCGCAGTCCGCACCTTTAACCGTTGGGCTACTGAGGTTTGTAAATAGAAATAGACTATAATTTGAATAGCGCAAAGTGCGTCACTGCACGGCGGGTTATTCTAATCTGAATTTGAAATGATCAAGAATCGTAAACAACTTGTACGGGCTTTGTTTATAGTAGTTTGTGGGCTCCCCCTTAAACTAAGGGGGAATAAGACCGTCGTTAGACCCGTCGCGTCTTCTAGTTCGGAATGTTGGGTGATATTTTTTTTTAAATAATTTTTTTAATAGTAAATACGGTACGGTAAGCAGTAGGTACTTGTAACAAAAAATAATTTTTATAATTTTTTGGCTTTCCGGCTGTTCCGGCTAATCTCGAACTGGCAGATAACTGATATCGTCGTTAGTAGCTTAGGCCTTAGGCTATCTTTTAACTGACTTTCAAAAAGAAGGAGTTGTGTTTGTACGTGTGACTTATGTATGTATATCGTGATTTCTAAACCGATTTGCGTGAAACTTTTTTTAATCGATACAGAAACTTTAAAAGATGGTCCCATAAATATTTTGAGTTCCAACTCAGTCTCAACATCGGCTGAAAAAAGATTGATATTCTAATAATATATAAAAATAAAATAACGGCTGGGCACATTTTTATCAAACGGCTAAATATCGTCCCAGTTAAACCTGAAACCTGCATAAGTATTTGCTCAGATGTTTTAGAACATGTTTTTTCAATTTCGACAGTTCCATTTCAGAATGCGTGTCTGCAATAATTATATATTATTAACGTTATCAATAACACCAGATTGTAACATTGGCATCTGGTGGAAAAATACAGCATCTCTAATTTTATTATTTAATATTTACGTTAATTTTTATTATATTATTTACTTAGCTGATTCATGCAACTTATTCTTTTGTTGTTGTTGTTGTTTAAATTCTATGTTCCCGTTGCTATATAAGATATTTTCCATACATAATATTATGTATGTTCCATACATTGTATGGGACATACAAAACGGAAACCATCAAGGACTCAGTAGATGATTCTGTCGTCTTTCGTTTGAGTTTATCATCGAAATTTTCTTACTAATTTCAGCATAGAATCTAAATATATAAAAAGAAGATGTGACTGACTGACTGACTGATCCTATCAACGCACAGTTCAAATCACTGGACGGATCGGGATTTTAGACATGCAGATAACTATTATAATATAGGCATGCACTAAGAGGGGGTGTTTGAAAACTCATCCCCTAAGAGGGCAAAATAGGGGTTTGAAAAATCTAACTTATCGTGAGCGAAGCGAGCGAAAGCTGTCTGTGTAATCTATCTCAACTTGATTTTAATAATATAGATAAGTAATTAAGAATATTACTTAAGTAAGTTCTACTGTATAGAGCTCTGTCGCATTACTTATTGTGTCAAACCTGATGTTTTTCCTAGGGTTTTGCAATGTCTGTAAATAGAATAGAATATAAATACACTTGACATTTTTTTTAAACCGCCATCAATTACAACGTTTTATGAGCCGTGCTGTTATCCTCGAATAATTCTTCCGGGTAGAAAAAATAAATAGGCCGAGTGGAACAAGTTTTTAACAGACTTAAAAAAAAGACGTTATCAATTCGACACACGTACATGTATGTGTAATATGGAATTGCAAAATATTCACATAATCTATTATTACAATATTTTATAGGTGTATGTATGTATATGTATGAATGTATGTTCGTCCACGCATTACTCAGAAACTATTTATCGGATTGTGAACATTCTTTTTTTATTTGCTTGTATTAATTTCAACTTGGGGAACAGTAAAGATTTCATCAAAATCGGTTCAGTAGTTTTCAAGATATGGACACTTATCCCTTTTCAGTTATTCTTTATTTGGGTATATTATTGAAGTCGGCTTAATTTTTATTAAATTATAGCTTGTGAATGAAATAAAACCGGCCATGTGTGAGCCTGACTTCGATAGTAAGGATTACAAATCGGTATACCTACATTAGTTGTTGTAATAAGAACTTGTAATGTGACAAACAAACTGACAGACAGGCGGGTGAAGTAGTGTGGAACCCTAAAATGCTATGGCAGATAAGACGAACATTGAATTTCCGTCAAAACAGCGAATAATATTATGAAATTGGACAAGCCTTTAAGGCGCTCCACAAACGTGGACACATCTGTGTCTTGTATCGGATACAAGCTACCATTAAATATTTTAGTTTCATTAAATCCATATGAAAACAACCAAAAACTGCGCAAATGTAGACACTTTTTGTTTCCAGTTGCTTACACACACACACACAACACACACACAAAGTGTTCGGTGTAAGCAACTATAAACGCTAAAAGGCTAAAAAGACATATACTCTGACATAAATCTGTCTCGTTTTAACACTGTCTTGAGTCTGAGCGTGTCTGAGTGAGAGTGCTATCTATAGATTTCAGCCTAAAAGTTTTCAGTTGAAGACACAAGCAACATTTATAAATTTCCACACAATTTGTACGACTTGCACACAGTCACCTGTGTCGTTTAAAGCATCTGACACACACACAACAGTAGACTCTGACGGAAAACAATTACAGAACTGCAGCAGAAACAGCAACCGCTGACTATTGACGGCAACTGTGCCCAGTAACGGCAACTGTGTCAAGTTGCCGACACCGGGCACAGAACACAGTTTACCTGTGATAGTGTCCCGTGCCGGCAACAAAGTGTCCACGTTTGCGCAGCGCCTAACTGCGAAGTCCTTGAGTAAGGCGCCTACGTGGGCGCCAATGAGTTTGCACGTAGTCGGTAGATAAAGTTTTGTTATTACGTTTTGAATGTTTTTATTAACTTTAAACTACTTATTTATTTTTGTTTGGTTACTATTGTTAGCATATCGTCTTCTACGATGAGCAAAAAAGAAAAGTACTTTAATTAATGACTTTTTTCAAGCGGAGAAAAATAAGAAATTAAAAATTACACCTTCAGACTTTCAAGATGTCATTGCCATAAAAAGCATTGCCTTAGAAGAAAACTTCCGTCATAGTTGTGGTTACAGTAAAAAATATAGTTATTATTTTCTTGTCAACGGTACGGTATGACGTCATTTTGTAACGGTCGACAACGGCCAAGTTGAGATGGAAGGGCAATATGTGTTGGCCGAGGTTCCAGGCCAGTAGTCCGGTCACTAGTGGACTCTATAGATCCTTAATTTTTAAAATTATACTGCACATTAAACAACTATACTGGAGGCGTATTCGAATGATTCCAACACGTTTTGGCTTATAAATAAATGTATTATGTCTAATTCAGTTTGTGAAGTAATGCGTAGATTCGTTGATAAACATGTTCAATGTTCATATTAGTTTACAAGAGCAGTTATTATTATTACGCAGTTAAATTAGACTGATGAATGTTGAAAATTTTTTTTTCTGTTAAACGTCTGTAGTTGTTTGGGTGATTTGGATTTTTTTTATTCGATGACAAGATAGTCCTAGACTGGGATCTCACCTGATGGTAAGTGACGATGCAGTCTAAGATGGTAACGGGCTGACTTGGAAGGGCAATGGCATTGTACATTCAACCCATACCCCTAATCGGTTTCTACACGCCATCGTGTCGAAGCGCTTGGCGGCACGTCTTTGACGAGTAGGGTGGTAACTAGCCACGGCCAAAGCCTACCACCAGACCAAACCAGAAATAATTTGGAAATTATAAATTCCCAAATTACAACCACCGGGAATCAAACCCGACACCTCCTAGTTATAAGCCCACAGCGCTCACCATTGCGCAAATCAAATTCGTCAAATTTCAATACATGTTTTATTAATTACATTTCATTCAATAACATGAGAAAATTGGGAAAATATCTATTGAAAAATTTTGCTATATTTAAGAAAACACTTGCATTTTATCTTGAACGATTAAGAGCATTTTATTTAGAAAATATCAAATTCTTGTTTTCATTCAGGTTTATCTTGACTTTATTTTTTATGTCATTTTTGCAATATTATCATTTGGCCTGACACTTGAATCGATAAGGAAAAGCCAACCATACCTTTATTTATTAAAAATTTTTATGAGTTATGTTGTGTTTTTATTGTTTAGATATTTTTATGAGTGTATCAGTGAAACTCATTTTATTTATCTGTGTTATCGGTTCCCTCATAACAGGCCAACTACTCGAAATTTCGGTACAGATAGACACATAGAAACAGAAGCATTATGAATATATACTATCATTCATTGGTTTGATGATGACATAGTCGTTAAACATCTATAAAATACTTTAAATCTCTTAGCTATGCTAAATGTAAACTTAATTCTGTCTTAGTGGCTATTCCGACGGACCACACTGTAACCGCACCACAGAAGTAAAAATATCGTCAGACAATTGTGGTATTGTCTTGTCGAGCTCCCTAGCGCAGTGGTGAGCGCTGTGGTCTTTTAGCTGGGAGGTCTCGGGCGCAATTTGTGAATTTATAATTTCTGAATTGTCTCAGGTCTGGTCTGGTGGGAAGCTTTGGCCGTGGATAGTTACCACCCTACCGTCAAAGACGTGCCTTTAAAGGTTTACTTGACACCTCCCGCTAACTTCACACACAGCAAGCTCACAGTATATGTAATAATGTCGCTAATAATATGTATAAAAAAGTTGTAAATGAAATTAGCTGGAGCATCAAATTCGCACTTAAGCATTTAAGGAGGGTAAAATAGGTTTCAAAATAGGTTATTGTGTTCTGCGATGCTATTTTTGCCGGCCCAGTTGTGGTCGCTGGTTGCGGTACGTCTGTAAGGACCTTTACCGTTTATTTTATAACTTTATTATGCAAATTGATTTTGTATTTTGCCATGCCGTTACCTTGAAACTATTTATTTCAAATCGTAAATATGTTTTCGAAAAGCCTAATTTATTCAGCTATGCTAGGCGACCGGAAAGCTTGTTAGGTTCTTGTTTAAAAATGATAAGAACTTTTGGAAATGATTTAAATGATAATTCGTTGGTGCAAGGTCAAGTGTGTACTCGGGATAGAACCTGCAACCCCCCGAGTAGGAGACCACAGTTCTAACCAATGGGCTGTCACGGCTCTTTCCACCATTGAAACCATTGATTTTATATTTTAAAAAAAAATTAGAAGTAAAAAACTTTTTTAAAAACAAGCTTTTATTTAAATGCGCTACAAAGAATAAAATAAACTTTTCTTTTAAAACTTTTACCATCAACTTGTAACGTCATTACACAATTTATACGATGTAAAAGCTTGTCGCGAGATCCTCAACTATAGTTGAGGATCTCAACAAGGTTTATAACTCATGCAAAAAATCACCTCGATCTGTAGCACTGTTGAAGCGTTATTGAAGGACAAACCAACAAACAAACAAACACACTTTCGTATTTATAATATTGACTAGTTGATGCCCGCGGCTTCGCTCGCGTGGATTTAGTTTTTTTTTTAGATTTCACGGGATCTCATTAATTTTTCGGGATAAAAAGTAGCTTATGTCACTCTCCCGGTCCTCAACTATACCCATGCAAAAAGGTCGATCCGTTGCTTTTTTGCCGCGAGATTGAAGGACAAACCAACAAATCAATAAAAAAAACACACTTCCACATTTATAATATTAGTAAGGATAAGGATTAGTATGGATAAGACGTTGGCATTTACTTTGGCAACTACGCGCTTACGTTATTTCCTGTGTTTATTTGAAAACCGAAAAAATTCAATACTCTCGTATTATGAAACGTCCATGTGAACAAGATGTGAACTGATTTAGATCGAGCGCATCGAACCTCGTCCGAATTAATGATCTATTTATATCCTACGCGATAACAACATCGAGATTTTTACGAATCACTCTATATCACAATTCACATCCCACTTGTGATAGGCCAGACATATAATGTGTTTGTTATTCAACTGCCCAACGCACCTAATAATCTACTAATAGAATAGATTAGAATAATTTTTTATTCAAATAAACTTTTACATAGTGCTTTCGAATCGTCAGATGAATCTACCACTGGTTCGGAATGCCGTGCCAACCGAGAAGAACCAGTAAGAAACTCGGCGGTTGCTCTTTTAAAAATACAGTTATCCTTACTAATCCTTACTGATATTATAAATGCGAAAGTGTGTTTGTTTGTTGGTTTGTCCTTCAATCCCGCCGCAACATGGCTACGGATCGACGTAATTTTTTGCAAGGGTGTACTTGAAGACCTGGAGAGTGATGTAGGCTACATTTTAACCAGGAAAATCAAACAGTTCCCGCGGGATTTTAAAACGAAATCCACGCGAACGAAGTCGCGGGCATCAGCCAGTATGTAATAATATCATCATGTTGTGCAGATAATCATGCTCATGTATTGATTGCCGTCCAGTGGTTTGAGCTGTGCGTTGATAGATCCGTCAGTCAGTCAGTCAATCACCTGTTCCTTTTATATAGACTAGCTTTTGCCCCCGCGACTTCGTCCGCGTGGAATTAGGTATTGGGGTGGAATTTTCAAAAACTGTGACACACGTACTTCTTTATTTTTAACTGAAAGCTCTAATACCAACTTTGATGGAAACAGCTTGAAAAATGACGGAGTTTCATATAAGCTTCCATCCCCTATTTAAACCCCTTAGGGGTGGAACTTCCAATAATCCTTTCTTAGTGTGCGCCTACGTCATAAAAGGAACCAAGTGTAAAAATTTCAAGTTTCTCACTTCAGTAGGTTAGGCTGTGCGTTGATATCTCAGTCAGTCAGTCATTCAGTCAGTCAGGACTTTGAATTTTATATATATAGATGTTCCTCTTTAAAACATCAGGATCAGCTATTCCTTAGTGAGATGTCAACTTTAACTCTCATATTATTATGCTCTATGTCGGTCGTGATCGTTCATCTAATGATGACGAGATGAAGACAGTGTCCGCTCAACTTAACGTATCCACGTGTATTGTTATGTTGACACGATGCAGCTTGAATACATTAGTGTTCAAGGTGGTGCCAGTAATATACGATTGTATTAATAAATTCTATTTAGTTTGACGTTTGGCATCCAGTGGGCATTGTCCCATAATTTTTTATGGCTAGTTTTGTGATAGCTTAATGGTTCAGACTTCGGACCTTTCGGAGATATTACTATGTGCATTTTCATCTACTTTAGATCTGCACATAAGGCTTCTATACATCGTACATAATATGTACCTCCAAGGGAAATATCATAGCGATGGATACAACAACAAAGCTTAAGAAACCTTATAATTTTTCAGGATCAATAAAAATCTTCTTGTCCTTCCCTTTTTCCCATTATTTGGGGTCGGGTCTCCTCACTTTTTTGCGCCAAGTCGTTTGATCTTGGGTTGTCGCTTCAGACAGGCCAACTACAAACGCCACGCATACAAGTAGGTACATCAATTGTGCCTATAAAATTTGAAGATTGACTCGATTTCTCCAGACTCCCATCATTAGATCCTGACCTGATGACTATGGGACCACCTGGAAAGTATACCCTTTCAAACAAAAAAAGAATGGTGTGTACACTACCCCAATTTTGACCTCTGTTGATGACAACACTCTTCAATGTAGCGGGGTCCTTAGAATAGAATGATGGAATATGATGAAACCGGTGGGAACTCCTAGTCTTAAATGTACTTCGTCAATTGAATGATTACATCCAATGTACCTATCTCTACCAAAACGATGGAAATGACCTCTAAAATCAGTGTCAACTGTCAATCTAGCGGGGCCCTTTTTATTTCAAGGCTAATAGATTTAGAGACATACATTGCGAAAGGTTTTTCAATTTTCCTTCGTAATTTATGTATTCAAATCATAATCATAATATGTACTACATATGTAGTCATCTTTTGTCGTGAAACGTCTTTAAAATCATAGCAAAACATACGGGTAGGTACCTACCAGTCAGAAAAATGTACCGTAACGAAAAGGTCTATATCGTCTTACCTTAATAACTATAAAACATGAATCCATTGTTATTATTTAGAGTAGGTATATAGTCATCTCGCTGCTAAGATCTTGAGTAAAGAGAAGACAGAGGAAGACAGGGGAGTTCTTGTTCTAAATTACCTACCACTAGTGTTGCATATTTTCGAACAAGGGTTTCTTCGAGATCCCATTGAAAATTATCTGGTTGTAGTGGAGTTGCGTTTTATTTATAACAAATAATCTTTGTTTACACTCCACGATGCCGCTACATTGTAATCGCTCCACGTGTATACTGTTGATAGGGTTGCCAAAATCATTTCAATAATGAGAAACAAAAATAAACTTATAGTTATTCTTCTTGTAGAATAATTAAAATTAGCAGTATAATAATAATAATTTATCTATATATATAAAATTCAAAGTCCTGACTGACTGACTGAGGTATCAACGCACAGCCTAAACTACTGAAGTGAGAAACTTGAAATTTTTACAGTTGGTTCCTTTTATGACGTAGGCGCACACTAAGAAAGGATTATTGGAAATTCCACCCCTAAGGGGTTTAAATAGGGGATGGAAGTTTATATGAAACTCCGTCATTTTTCAAGCTGTTTCCATCAAAGTTGGTATTTGAGCTTTCAGTTAAAAATAAAGAAGTACGTGTGTCACAGTTTTTGAAAATTCCACCCCAAAATCTAATTCCACGCGGACGAAGTCGCGGGGGCAAAAGCTAGTATGATAATAAATAACCAGAAGACACTTTGGAGATGTTTCTGAACAAGTTGGGAGTCTTTGGTCGTGGCTAGTTACCAGCCTACCGTCAAAGACGTGCTGCCAAGCGACTTGGCGTTGCGGTACAATGGCTTGTAGAAACCGATTAGGGGTATGGGTTGAATTTACGCTGCTATACCCTTTCCAAGTTAGCCCGCTACCATCTTAGACTGCATCGTCACTTACCATCAGGTGTCATCGCAGTTAAGGGCTATCTTGTCATCGAATAAAAAAAAAGTTAGGCAGGTACCTATTAGGCGGGCACTTTCAAAGTTTCCTTTAAACTGCTGTCCTATGTCCTGTTATTCTCTTTACTCCTATGTTTATATAAGATTTAATTTTTTTAATGCTATTTATTCATGTTGCATATTCATATATTTATCCGTGAACTTTTTTATATTTACTATTTATTAACATATTGTTATTAACTATGGATTAAGTGTATTAAATGAATATAATTATGTATTTCTAATTAATAAACTATATCGTGTTTAAGTATACTTAAGTATAATAAAGTACTATTCTTTTCTTACACGTTTCTCGTCTTGTACACTATAAATAATGTCACACGCCCAAAGGTAGGTTGGGAGAAAATAATCCACCATTTGTACTGCGTCATGTTGTACAATAAAGTGAAAAGAAATTAAAAAAAAAAGACGTGTGGCACTCGGGGACTGCCGCGGTAAAGCTATTGCATAGCATTCTTTATCAACGCCATCTAGTGGTGAGAGGAGTCCCGTGTCAGGTTATTTTCGTTACGGAATTTCTGGATTCGGTCTCCACGCTCAAGGCCCGCGATAGAAGCTATGCAACAGCTTAAAAATTCAAAATGATCCATTTCATGTAGGCCAACTTGGAGCTCTTATGACACGTCAAGGCTCTACCACCGGTTCGAAAAAATTAGGGATCTTAGTGTTCTAAGTGTATGGTTTGCAACCCTAGCTGTACTTTACAACATACTATAATAAATATCATAGGAGGTGCATCGTATCAGCTACACAGTATCTACTTATAGATTACACCACGGTGATACTAATTCCGTTGAACTATAACACCTAGAACAGAAGTTTCTAACAAGATTCAAAAAATGTGAATGAGTGGCATGTTTATTTTCTGTACTGGTACGGATAATTACGGTTTTGATGGTTATCGTGATAAATTATTTAAAAAAAAATGACGTACTGTACTGTGTGCACTGTGAAAGGGTGTCATACCCCTGTGAAAGGATATAATACTGTGGTACAGTACATAATTTTTTAATAATTTTCTGCGAGCTCGTCACTACTAAAGCGACGATACTAGAGGTTATTTAAAAATGGGTTATCACCACGTCGACTATTGCGCTTCTAAGCGTTATCGTTCGATGACTAATTCATTTTATGTTCTAGGAAAATGAGGATGTCAATAGAATTCATGAAAATCCTAGGGGATATTGTACACTTTTATATTAGTAGGTTTTATAGGTAGATATAATTAGCAGGGAAGTAAATATAGGAAATACTTTTGAATTAATACTTATAATAATTATAAACACAACAGAATGAATAATTATTATTCATTCTGTTGTGTTTAAACATTACCTACTTATAATAATCTCGATACAATGGCGGTTCTACTCGAGGGATTGTAGGTACTATCAACAAAAAAAATTTTTGATCATAAAATATTTTTGTGTTTTAAACCTATTAGCATCGTAAAAATGGGTTTATGCTAAAACTGAACAATCTATCAATATTAAATAAAAATATGCAATTAAGAAGTACCTAATTCTTAGGTACTAACTCCATATGTATAAAACTCATAATTCAGTTGAAATTGCCAACACATACCTACATAGGTATAATTGCTTTATACAAGTATGTATCGTTGATATAAGTATTATGTCATATATGTTAAATAGTAGGTACACAGTAGGTTTATATACTATGACAAACTTATTTCTGGGTGTGGCAAAATTCGGAACTACCAGAATTAACTCTGTATTGACCCTAATATGTTACTTTTTAATAGTCAGTGGTGACTCTACCAAAGTCAAGTTTGCTAAGAGTACCTAAGATAAATTAAATTGTAATTCCGCGCGCTTGGAATTCCGTGGAATTCATCTTCGGTGAGTTGTCTGCACACACAGATAAATATATTGCTTCCTTAATATTTCAAACGTAAGGAACATTCCACTCCAAATTGGAATTTTCAAAAAGAAATATTATTTACTGAAATTGTATTTAGAAATACTTTTTCTGTTAACCGTAATTTTTATTCGTCAAGGAAATCGAAGTATCTCACGACATTTACTGTCGGTAATAATAAATGCAAATTCATAACATTTACGAATACATTACAGAAATGTTCGAAATAAACTAGTTAACGTGTTTATTTCAGTAGGTATACTTTATGGTGAAATTTCAATGCCATATGAGAAAATGGGATGCTTCCATGTAGAAAACTTTACGTTCAAAAATATTCTTTTATTTATGAGTAACCGCGACTATTTTGACCGCAATTTCGTCCACATAGAGTTAGGTTTTTAAAAATTTCCGCTGGGACCCTCTTTTTTTAGGATACAAGAAACCCTATGCCACTCTCCGAGTTCTCAAATTCTCAATTGTGCCTTTGCCAAAAAATCACGTTGATCCGCATTTTTCACATCACACTTATATCTATCTATCTATCTATAATATAATAAAACTGTAACGGGACGAATTCTGTACATTAAATATATTTTGAAAATTTTAATCGGGGGATGCTTTATTATCGATACTGAACCCAAAAAAATTTTTTTTGATTTTTTTGTCTGTCTGTCTGTCTGTCTGTCTGTCTGTCTGTCTGTCTGTCTGTATCTTGGCCGCGCATCACGCTGAAACTACTGGACGGATTTAAATGAAACTTGGCACGATTTAAGTACATACCTCGAGGTAACATATAGGATACTTTTTATCCCGAAATTCAGCACGGTTCCCTTGGGAGAGCGGATGAAAGTTAAAATGTGTATTTACTTGTAATTCATTATCGCGTACTCCGATTTCATTCATTCTTTTTTTTATTAGAAAGAAGATACTGTAAAAATTGTCCTGTAATTATTTCAAGGTTGTCGGTTCAGTAGTTCAGAAGTTATAGACATCACAATCCTCAGTATAAGGTCCAAAATAACTTGAACCCCGTTATGTACAGTAAACTTTGAATCTATGGCTCATCTTAGGCTGGCATATTACACTATATAGTGGATAGCTTTATTTTTGACCGACTTCGAAAAAAAAGGTTATCAATTCAGCCGGTATCTTTTTTTTTCTATGTATATATCCACCGATTACTCCTGGATTTCTGGACCAATTCAGCTGATTTTTTTTTAATGGACATTTTTTTACCTTCAACTCCTCAAGCCTGATGCTGCAGAGGTACTTTCCCTCAAAATCATGAGGATTTAGGAACTGTCAACTATGAATTGGTATGCTTGGCCTAAGAATATACTAGATCATAGAGCTCCAGGTTCTACTCCTCAATCCTGATGCTGCAGGATACTGCCCATCTAAACTGTGAGGATTTAAGAACTGTCGCTTGCGAATTAATATTGTAAGTATCAAGAATAAACTACAACATGAAGTTCTAGGTCCTAGCTGCGCAATCTTGATGCTGCAGGATACGGCCCACCTAAACTGTAAGCATGTAGGTACTTTCGATTACGAATTGTTATTGTAGGTATAAAGCATAGACTACATCATGGAGCTCTAGGTCCTGGCTCCTCAATCCTGATGCTACAGGGTAGTGCCTACCTAAACAGTGAGGATGTAGAAATTGTCAGTTTCGAATTGATATTGTTGGCACCAAGCATAGACTACATCATGGAGCTCTAGGTCCAGCTCCTCAATCATGATACTTCCCACCTAAAGTGCGGGGATTTAGTAATTGTGGTTTGTTAATAAGTACCGTAGGTACCAAGTATAGATTACATTTACGCTACGCTACTGCGTAGCGTAGGAGGGAAGGGACAAAGAGAGCAGGGACAAGCTACATGCCGAGCGATCATTTTCAAAATTAAAATTGATAATTAAACTAAATTCTTTGGGACTTTTTGGGTGGCAGGGTCTCAAGCGCCAAAAGTGTACGACTAGATATGCAATTATAAAAAATTTCGCGCTCACTTCGCTCGCGAAAGAGTCACTTTTACGTTTCTATTGTAGGTGCTAAGTATAGAAAATTTCGCGCTCGCTTCGCTCGCGAAAATGTCACTTTTACGCTTCTATTGTAGGTGTCAAGTATGGATTACTAAGTGCCGTAATGCAATCATTAAAAATTTCGCGCTCGCTTCGCTCGCGAAAATGTCGCTTTTCCGTTGCTATTGTAGGTGCCAAGTATAAACTACTAAGTGCCGTAATGCGGTCATAAAAAATTTCGCGCTCGCTATGCTCGCGAAAATATCGCTTTTACGTTGCTATTGTAGGTGCCAAGAATGGACTACTAAGTGCCGTAATGCAATTATAAAAAATTTGCGCTCGCTTTGCTCGCAAAAATATCAGTTTTACGTTGCTTTTGTAGGTGTCAAGAATGGACAACTAAGTGCCGTAATGCAATCATAAAAAATTTCGCGCTCGCTTCGCTCGCGAAATGTCACTTTTACGGTTCTATTGTAGGTGCTAAGTATGGACTTCTAAGTGCCGTAATGCAATCATAAAAAATTTCGCGCTCGCTTCGCTCGCGAAACTGTCGCTTTTACGTTGCTATTGTAGGTGTCAAGAATGGACAACTAAGTGCCGTAATGCAATCATAAAAAATTTCGCGCTCGCTTCGCTCGCGAAAATGTCGGTTTTATGTTGCCATTGTAGATGTCAAGAATGGACAACTAAGTGCCGTAATGCAATTATAAAAAATTACGCGCTCGCTTCGCTCGCGAAAATGTCGGTTTTACGTTGCTATTGTAGGTGTCAAGAATGGACAACTAAGTGCTGTAATGCAATCATAAAAAATTACGCGCTCGCTTCGCTCGCGAAAATGTCGGTTTTATGTTGCTATTGTAGTGGCAGGTTCGAGCCCCACCCGTGGCCCTATTGTCGTACCCACTCCTAGCACAAGCTTTTCACTTATTCGGAGGGGAAAGGAAAATATAAGTCAAGTTCAGCTTGGCTAATTATTCTTTATTAAAAAAATATATATATTGGTGTGTGAAGTCTGCCAATCTGTTCTGTCTGTTCTCATCGAGAGAAATAGTAATGGGCCTGCGATTGGTTGAGAGGAATTAATGAGGAATCTTTACTTTCTTATCCTAACTAATCCTTACTAATATCTTTAATTTAAAAATGTTTGTGTCCTGGAAAAACAAAGAGTTCCTGCGGGATTTTAAAAATTAAATCCACGCAGACGAAGTCGTTACATGTGTTACTCAGTCACGTCATTTGGCACAGAGATAGATCATGGTCTGGAATAAGATATACTTTTTATCCCGGGAAATAAGAGTGTTCCGGCGGGAATAAAAAACCTTAATCCACGCGGACGAAGTCGCGGGTATCAGCTAGTACATATAATAAAATTGTAGAAAAGTGGTGTCTGTACAATAGAAATATATAAAAAAAAGTAGCAGGGGTTGTTATTATATCGATGCTGAACCCGAAATTGTAATTAATTTTTTTTTGTCTGTTTGTCTGTTTGTCTGTGTGTTTGTGCACGCTAATATCAGAAACGGTTTATTCGATTTAGATACGGTTTTCACTAATATATTGTAGTAAGCTTCACTTAACATTTAGTGTTTATTTCATGTCAATCGGTTCATAAATAAAAAAGTTATGACAATTTAAAGAATCACGGCGAACATTTTTGACGTACAGAGTAGGTACGTACTACACGCTAATTCAAAATATGCTGCCCGAAAAGTCACTATTCCACGCGAACGAAGTCGCGGGCACAGCTAGTAATATTATAAAGCCGAAAGTTTGTATGTTTGTTACTCCTTCACGCCACAACGAATGAACCGATTTAGCTAAAATTTGAAATGGAGATAGCTCATACCCAGGATTAAAACATAGGCTACTTTTTATCCCGGAAAATTACAGATTATCCCGCGGGAATCAAAAAACCTTTATCCACGCGTACGAAGTCGCGGGCATCGTCTAGTTTATAATATTAGTAAGTATTGAAGAATATTTGCTATGTGGTAATCCCCTCCAAATAATGAACAGAACTCTCTTAAATTGACGAACTTGACCCTTCGCGAGCCTTTAAGTTTTAAAAGTGAAGGCTTTGTATTTAGGTAACGATACAATAGGCCTCACAAACACTTTACCTTATAGGTAAACATTATGAAATTATACTGGTTCGCCTCTGTAAAATGATAAAAAATATTCGCGCCCAGTTAATAAGTGAGAATCGCCTTTTTTGGAAGCTGGAAAATCTTAATAAAATCGTCGATATTTGCGTCGTTAACAAAATGGACCACGTCCATCATATTATAATAGTATGTCCTTTGTAGGCTGGTAGGCGCATTGCTTGAATCCAATGGGGTTGCAAGATGCTGGAATGGGGATTCTGCACCGGGAGGCGTAGCGTTGGTAGCCTAGCTAGTTCTACTGTGTATCCTTACTAATCCTTGCTATCCTTACTAATATTATTAATGCGAAAGTGTGTTTGTTTGTTGGTTTGTCCTTCAATTACGCAGCAACGGTGCAACCGTTTGAATTTCAATCCACGCGAACGAAGTCGCGGGCATCAGCTAGTTCAATAAAAACCTTAAAGCATATACTTGCCTATCTACTCTATTATATTTTTATTGATTCAATTTTAAAACAGTGAAATGTCCTAGCAAATGTTGGATTAAAGAGCCAACCTGTACAGGAAGAATACTTAAAAATGTACTCATAAAATGCATTAATGCTTATCTGCAAAAACAATCTTTGCTGGTAAGTATATACATGAATATACATAGGTGTAGGTATACGTTTCAATGTTTATACATAGTTATCTATACAAACGTGGACTGTAGATATACAATAAACAAGTTATATAGGAAAATTTAGCAAAGGATCAACTTTGCTTTGACCAATCCTTTGTTTTCCATGAAGCCTAAACCATGAACTCATGCCTAAAGTGTATTACTTATACTCTTTTAACGATAACCGTGCCCAAGAGGCCGATTCGTTGATCAAATTTGCCTTAGCCTAAATTCAGTACATAAAGGATTGCTACTTGACCAATCCCTTGTGTGCCCAATATGAAATTGAGTTGTTGCTCGGTTTGAGCACTTTATTTTATAGGTTTGTGACGATAGCAGATTCTACTGTTATACACTTAAACACCAAACCGGTGGCATAAAAGCCACGGTTTGGTCTACATGAAATAAATAAAGAATTTGAAAGACCTATTGATTTCATAGAAAAATGCACAGAGTATTACACGGTGCACTATAAAGCCACCTAGCCTAGGCATAGGCCAAAGCGTATTCTAAATCTGATGTAAATCTGGGTGGACACGTGAATGGTACAGCAAGCATTATCCAATAAATAACAATTAAAATGTGAATTGGGCCATAACAAAATTATACTGTCACCGAAATCTCTAGTTCTCTGGTCAATTCTTTGGTGAATCACCCTCAGAAGAAATTTCGAGCATAGCTCTTTCCATAGCTCGTTATCCAT
Source organism: Hipparchia sbordonii (assembly GCA_038048805.1). Taxonomy (NCBI): domain Eukaryota; kingdom Metazoa; phylum Arthropoda; class Insecta; order Lepidoptera; family Nymphalidae; genus Hipparchia; species Hipparchia sbordonii. Next base: position 1,864,649 of record JBBIWI010000008.1, on the reverse strand, counting down.
TCCATATTGTTCATGTTTGACACTTTAAATCATTACAGGAGGGAGAGCATAGGCAGGGGATATATTATCTACGGGGAAAAGATAAATTGTTTATCCCCTCGCTCAGTTTTATTCACCCGTCGAGCATGAGCAAAACGGTGGAAATAATGTCCACAGTGGATAAACTTATAGGAATATTCCTACTTCTCTAATATATTAGAGAAGATAATGCTGTCTCTTGTCAGTGGATAAAATTGGGGATAAAATTTTTGTCTCCTGCCCATGCTCACCCTGCTGGTAGGGCGCACTGGTCGAAGATTTGACAATTCGACCAAAACTGACGTGAGGCGTGACTATATAAAAATTTTTCTTGCTCCAGATCCTTCCGCACATAGATGGGTTCAACCACGTGTCGAAGATCGCCGCGCTGACGGACGTGGAGATCAGCCTGGTGCGCGCGTGCGTGCAGAACCTCGTGTACTACGGCGTCGTCACGCTCGTGCCCATCTTCCAGTACTGCGCTGTGAGTACACACGTACAGTCCTCACGACCATGTGACTGCCACGTGTTGTGGCGTGGAGTAGGTACCTATTATCGGTCGTCACGCTTGTGCCCATCTTCCTCACGCTCGACAAGCTCGAACATGTGGACTGGATGTTTGGCTTGGCTTGGGTTCACTTGCAAACGTTTGCAAGCATTTTCCACAGATCCGACTGGGTTCACGATCACGGGTCGGAGTCTATTTGTAGTGCACAAATCAAAAGAAGTTTGAAATTAGCGCTTACGAGTTATCCACACATTTCCCAAGCACGCGCTTCGGGTCGACGTCGTTTTTTCCCTTATTTTTAACACCTAATAGAGCTGTATGGCAAATAGATCAGAGGCTTTCGAAATTATTGAATCTCCAAAATTTCCTCCGCCGGCTGTCAAATCAATATTTCAACTTATAAGACCACAGTACTCATCCTGTGTAGCCTACAATATGACTTTCCTACACAGTGTAAAGAGGTCAAAATTAACCTTCGTTCTGGTTGCAGGTATACAGTGCGACACCTAAGCTGAGGCAACTTACGCGATGCGCCGGCTTGCAGCGACAGTGTGTGGAATTCTGTGCGAGAACGCGTTAGTTAATTCCCTTTGTCTATTCTGTATAACATGTCATCGACTTCTACACGAGCATTTAGTTACGAAGTAGTTCTATTTGCGTGCTCCTATCCGTCCTGTATTTTTCGGTCGTAGGATCGGGCACGCACCTCTGTCTTTCCGAAGTTATGTGCGTTTAAGCAGTTAAATATCACATGCTTCAACGGTGAAGGAAAACATCGTTAGGAAACCTGCACACTTGAGAGTTCTCCATAATGCTCTCAAAGGTGTGTGAAGTCTGCCAATTCGCACTGGGCTAGCGTGGTAGACTCTAGCCCGTCTCTAAAAGGAGACCTGCGCTAAGTAAGTGAGCCGTTGATGAGTAGATCGAGGCGCAGTGAACGTAGGAATGTCGTTGTAGTAGACCTTTGCTCACAGCTCGGCAGCTGCCCAAAGTGAGCGACCTGTTCCGCATGTACGCCGGCATGTCGTACGGCAGCACGGTGCGCGACCTGTGCCGCCGCATGCGCCCGCAGGAGCTCGCCATCAACGAGCGCAAGCTGGTGCTGTTCGGCGTGCTGGAGGGCCTCATCCGCCGCGTCTACAAGGTGAGAGACAAGAACCAGTGTTACCGACATAGTTCAACCAGTCGCGAAGCCGACGATCATCTTGTCAACATAACGTGAATATGTGAAGTTGAGGGGTAACATATAGTTCGAAGAACTGTTGGTCGTTGGGATCCCAAGGTGTTGGAGTGGCGACCTCGCACTGGAAAGCGCAGAGCTAGTAGACCCCCGAGACTAGATGGTATCAGATGATTCGCAGGGACAGGCGGAGCAACACCGAAATAACCTAAAAGACACCAGTGTGATTCTTCTTCTACCGATTGATAAAGAAGATGAAGGAGATCCCTGCAGCATCAAGAGATGTTATTTTATCAAATTAAGGAAAGGATCAGTTAAGGAGTTGAAATCGGACTTCTGTATAGGGCCATCTATCTCACAATGATCTTAGTAAATACGAAATCGGTAGAAGAAGACTGAAGAAGAAGTTTGCCCAGGCCGTTAGCCTGGTCAGACACGATGCTTTTAGCAGCAGCAATCGGCGTTTTTGCGTTCGAACGTGGCTTCTCGCTAATCGGCTAATCGCTTCTCGGAAGCTCGATAAAAATCGCAATAACGCCGATCGCTCTGCCGCCATCTCCCGAGCCGGAATTGGCCTTACTGTGGCCTGAATGGTACTTATTCTCTCGCTAACCAACATAAACCTCATTCCAGTTCCCGGTGACGCTGCACAACGACAACGCTTCGCTGCGCAGCGAGCACAGCCAGTACGTCGCGCGCACATACAACGGCCTCGTGTGCCTCGACGAGCTGTGCTGCCAGGGCGGCCTCTCCGCCTCGCAGCTCGAGGAGCAACTCGAGAAGGACAGTGACGTCATATTCATCGTCAAATGAGGACGCCTGGACCGCTGACCTCATAAGTGTGTAAGCAGGTCGACCGATGTCATGGTATTCATCCATTCAGGCGTATTTATTCCGACTTTTGACCGGATTTTGGCGTCAAGAGGACTTTTGAGCTTAATGGACTGATCATAATGTCAATGTTAATGCGATAGTTTGATCAAAGGCTCATAAGTGTGCAAGCAGGTTGTTTGATGTCATTGTATTCATACATTGAGGCGTATTATTGCCATAGGATTGCTTCCGAATCTTGATTTTGAAGACAAAAGGACTTTTGAGTTTAATGGACTGATCATGTATGTAATGCTGCTATTCGTCAATGCAATATTTTGATCAAATGTTTAAACAGGTCGAATGATGTCATGAAAATCATCCAATGAATTCGGATAAGACCCTCAGGCGCATTATGTCTAAAGGACTTCTGGAATCGTATTCTTCCGAGTGGTCATTTTGACGACTAGAGGATGTTTAAGTTTAATGGACTGACACTGTATTAGCCAAAGCGACAGTTTGATCAAATGTGTTAATCGTGTGATGTCATGGTATTCGTCCATTGAGTTTGGATTAGATCTTCAGACGTACTTCTGGACTGAGTTTCTCCGACTTGTGATTTTGAGGTCAAGAGGGCTTTTGAGTTTAATGGACCGATCATAAAAGTAATGCTGATATTATTCATTGTGATAGTTGAATCCATTTCATCAAACTATTGCAAACTGTTCCAAGTTGGCCGGGTTTGGTGTTTACTTAACAGTAACTTATAGAAGCCAATAAGAGATGCCAATTTTCTGATTTATTATTCATCCAATAATTTTGAATTTTTTTGCTACTAAATTATTATAAATGTTAGTGTTCGTAATAATGTATAAAAAGACATAGTCTACACTTTTGAAACAGAAATATTTTGACAAGCGAATTTTTTAATGCTAACAAACAGGGTGTTTTGATTTATAGCTTTCTTATAATGTGTAAGGCTAGGCGCAAACGGGCCACTCGCCGCAGGCAGCAGCCACGTGTATTACCACTGACTCCGGTGCCTCTCTAGATTCCCACAAGTTAACTACGACGTTGGTCCAGTAGTTAGCCAGTTCGACTGCGTATGACGAAGTTCTGTGTTCAAATCCGGTATTGATTTTTTCTGTCAAGATCAGTACTACTTCTTGTTTCTCAATCATGTCGGTTTTCCGTCCCATCGGACTATGAGAATGAGGAAATAGAGTGCATCTGTATTTGCGCATGCACTTGTGCACTATAATATTTCACGTGCAGATGATTAATCGTGGCTGAATTCGGTCGGGAAGACATTCAGATAAAGAGTATCGTAGCGAGTGGCTCGTTTGAGCACGCCCTAAGAAAGGCGGCAAATATGTGCATTATAAAAATAACTGTTGTTTTTACATCCGACCTAATATTGTAAACTAGATTCTAGTCCTTGCGGGCTTTTAGACTTAAGATTTATGGAATTATGCGTAAAGTACTATTTGACTAATTTTCTATTATAGCGTAAGTTTGAAAAATCAATTAGAAATATAGAATTTTATATAGAATTATATTTTTCATATAGATATAGATTTCTGTATAAATTCCTCAAGTACAAAAATCCATAAATCGTCACTTACATAGACTGTACAATACGGTGTACATTTTACTTCGAAAGTTAAAAATATTTTTTTAAGATATTATCTGTATTTTTAAATGTTTTCTTGGATATATTATATCTATGATATGAGATCAAGGAACGATTCATATTAGACCGTGCCGGGCCTGATGACATCAGGCCCTCACACATCACATTGTGACGTAACGCTCGGATGATCCATATAATATTATGGAGATAGTATTATATGGATCAGGATAGGGTCAAATTCGGTTCACGGTACGGTACGGCGCGAGCGGACCGTTTCGGTTCGGAGTATTGGGTTGCGATACCATACCGTACTGGTCGCATAGTGTGGGAGGTCCCTTAGTTTGCGTTTTTTTTTCGAAATTACCATAAGAATATAAATTGCTCAATATTCCTAGAATTAGTTAATTTCTTACCTTATTTACAACTGACTGTAAATCCGTAGTCAATATTATATGTACGAATATGTTCAAAGTCAAATATTTTATTCAAAGTAGGTAGCAATTACACTTTTTGAAAGTCAACAAATAACAATATTCTTCATTTTAAGTAATTATACATAATTATATTTCAAGTCTTAAATGCTGGACTGATATTTTTGAATTCATTTGACATTGAGATATTTGGATCCTGAAACAGATCCTAAAAATCCCTAAAACTAAAAATGTCACGTCTAAAAATCATACTTCAATTGGAATTGGGGAGTTAGGAACTAAAATTTTTTTTTTATCCCTTTCGTAATGCTCCCTGCATTACACAAGAAAGGGATAGCAATACAATCAAACATGGCTGACATTTTAGTTCGTACCTACGACGCCCCCTCCTAAGAATCAATATTGTTGTTTGTATTTCATGATTGAATGACTAACTATAGTCGGAATTTTAATTCGATTCCAGATTTGACAATTTCAGTGTTGCAACGTAATGACAAGTACTAAATAGTGACGTTGCGAAATTATTCGATACGGAAATGGAATATTTCCGGATCGATTTCTCTCGTTTATAGTAGTATATCTAAACAACTACTACTTTAATAGAAACTAAGTACTATATCAGGAAATTAAATATTTCTGATCGGATAATTTAGTTATGACGATTAATTTTATTAAGGATCTGAGAGTTTTCTTTAATAATTGTGTGTGAAATAAATAAATAAATGTGAAAATGAAGGAACATGAGAAATAAAACAAATAGATGTATTATGGTAATATTTTATTTTATAAATCGTCGCCGTCATCGCTATCGCTGTCACTTTCTGTAACATTTATTATAAATGTGTCTGTGATATTGTCAATTAACATATCTAGCCTACTCATTTTTTCCTCTTCTTTGACAACATGGGATATATAGGCTCTTTTATTATAAGTTTTGTTTTTAATATAAAAAACAAAAATATTAACTTTTTATAAAATAAAGCAGCGGTTACTAATTAATAAATAATTATTATGAATAATTATGTATTTATTTAAATAAAAATCAATAATTTAGTCTTTAATTGGCACACCAATATTATGATTACATAAACATAAATCGCGATTGTTTATCGATTTTTGTGTTCATCACTACACTATTATATGTGGTATCATTATTTTACAAAATGACAGTAGCTAATGTCAAATGTGGAATCGAATTATAAGTCCGAGTATAGTCAAAACTCATAGTGCCTTAAAAATGCATAAATTAATGTTACATTAAAGCTGAAATCTATAGACCGCATTCTCACTTTACTCAGACTCAAGACAGAGATAAAACGAGATAGATTTATGTCAGAGCATATTTGTCTCGTTTTAACTCTTCTTGATGTTCAGTCCGATCTAAATCAGAGCACGCTCTATAGATCTCAGCATAAGGAACCTCGCGCACTACGGGTACGAGCACGGCTGGTCATTGTCGTATCCGCCACCTTGGTCGCAGAAACTCAATTTTTTAATTCGAAGACAAGGTAGCCCTAAACTGCGATGGCACCTCATGATAACTGATAAAGTAGTCTAAGATGGTAGCGGGTTAACGTAGAAGGGGTATAAGTGCAAATAACATCCATATACCCCTAATCGGTTTCTAACTTTCTACACGCCATCATATCGGAACGCTAAATCTCTTGGCGGCCACGTCATTGACGGTAACTAGCCACGACCAAAGCCCACCAGACGAAAGGACTCTTATAAAATATATTATACTTTTAGTACACAGTTTGGTTGCAACGACAGCGGTCGTGCAGCGTGCGGCCAGTTGGTCGTTGCGGCCAAGAGAGTACTAGGAACCGATTTTTTTCCAGTATGACTATTATTATCTCAGTGGCTATCGATAACTAAGAACTGTCTTAACGTGCATTTTGTATGACGAAATGCGGATTTGACAGTTCTTAATAACTTTCCATTGTTTTCCATAGCCACTGGAAATGTCAAAAATAGAGAATACGGCAACTGGCCATTGCGGCCCCTGGCAGTGATCGTTGCGTAGTGCGTAAGGTCCCTTACACTAAGTTAGAATTTTTCGTATGTTGATATGACTTTACCTTTATATTATTTTGTATAACTTAGGAATCTATATAATGAAGTCAAATTTTTATATAAGTATATTGTTGTTTATTTGTAAGTAATAATTTTTTAAGAGATTATATTGTTATATTGACTGTACCTACCTATACTGAAGTCTTAAAAAGTTTAAAACTTGTCATTTTTATGTTATTTTGTTGTATTTTGTATATAAAGATTTATTAAACTGAAATATTTTCTATCATATCTTTTATTTGGAAGTTACCTACATATTATATTCCTCACGGGACCCTTGATGTTGGGGCATTGTAAACTAATAAGTATTCACGTTATTTTGTTCATATTTTTGGTGCTTCAAAGATTATGGAATAAAATCAAAAGTCCGCCCAGCGGGCCATTTTATTTCCATGTACGAATAAGTTTCAAATATATTTTATTATTTAATGATTTGACAACTAATACAGCAGTGAACAAAAAAATGTGTCTATCAGTTTTAGTTTAAAAGTTATTGCCCCAAGAAAATATAATCGTGCCTTTTAAATCTATGAAGTGGGACCCTCTTATCTTACTATAATATTATAAATGCGGAAGTTTGTATGGATGAATGTTTGTTACTCTTTCACGCAACTACTGGACAGATTTTGATGAAACTTCACCACGTAGTAGCTTATACATCCTACTATTATAAGTTTGTGAGGATGGATGGATGTTTCTTACTTGCTTACGTCACAACGAATGAACCAATTTGACTGAAATTTGGAATGGAGATAAGTCATAACCAGGATTATTTTTATTAGCACATAGGCACATTATGGTTTGCAGAAAATTACAGAATTTTATTAATCCAAGCGGACGAAGTTGCGGGCATCGTCTAGTCTGTTTTCATCTCGGAAAATTAAAGAATCCCCAAGGGAATCATAAAGTCGCAGGCAAGATCTAGTATAACATAAAGGTCCCACATTAAATTTTACTATTCTGTGTCTGTTAGGGATCACCTAATACATTATTAAATGGATGAACAGAAATAAAAATCAAAAATTTTCAAAGACAGTACTGATTTATTATATTCTTAAATAACATCATATAAGTTACAAAATACATAAACAGTATGTAGGTAACGAAACACTTGACTAGCGTTTAAAAGAGAAAAAAAAAATATGTGAAGACATGCTTCGAAAACTGCATGCTACAGACGCCTATCTCTTAGCCTACATTTCTTTATACCTTTACAACTTTTCATATACGTCTTACACTTCTAATAGGGCAATTTCATTAAAATAATAAATTTCATTAGCATCAATAAATACCCTAAAATCAATTTTAATTTAAGAAAAGCTTAAAATTTATAGCAAGCGTCCATAGCACATAGAAATCTAATACAAAAATATGTATGACAAAATTGTGTAACTTCAATGATTTAGAAATTTCCAAATGTTTAAACGATGATAAAAAAATATGGCGGCTCATCTAATCCATAGAGCTTAGAAATATTTGGAATCTTCAGTGGGTACAATAGTTGTTATTACTTGCTAATGCTGCCAGATAGATGTGACGTCACTGTGCGCAAAGCGAATCATGACGTCACATCTATAGCAAAGATACAAAATCTGTAAATGATGTATTTTGTACAGGGCAACATTTTAAAAGCAGTTTTTTTTTAATAGCACTCTGGTACCTACTTCAAGAAAGCAAAATTGACAGGTTTTGACAGATTGCAAACTAAGATATCAATCAGCTTAAAGTTATCAAGTTTATATAAAATAGGCTTCAAGAAAAATTCTAACAAATTATTTTTGCTTAGGTACACATTTAGAAATTTCTAAACGTAATAGACAGTTTAGTAACAATTCATTTTAGATTTTTAGATAATAATAAAATTTATAAATAATAGCTGGAACTAGAACGAAATGTTAAGACTTGTTCACACTGTAATATTTGTTGGTCTGTGTATAAACTTAATTACGTTTTGGCACGGCGTATAGAAAATAGAACGGTCTGTATGTACATACAATACTTGATAGGTGTGTGAATATAATGTGCTACGACTGAAAAAATTTATAAAAAAAACTTATATTAATTATTATCGGTACTAAAAACCTTATCGTAATCATAAAATTATAAAATATGAAAGTTTTTGTTTTTTTATTTTTTGGGGTGTAGCAGTTTCGAAAGATGATCCTGATTTTCAGCAAAAATTTAAAAAATAGATTTACATTAGTACGTACACAGAAAGAGATGGCACTAATACAAGATGGCCGCGAGATGAATAAAAAATCTGCATGTCGTTTTAAGAGTTAACTATAATAATTAAAAAAGTACTTATCACGTTGATTTTGAAAATTATTATTGTCATCTACACAAAAAAATAAATTTTCACAAATTATTTACCTTTTCCAATAACAACGAAACAAATCTCTCATTCGAAAACCGTCCGTTCGAACGAGATGGCAATAAAAAAAATTGTGAGAAGTTTTTAATTAAAAAGATCAGTCAATAATACATATATGAAAATATCGCACAATATATAAACACAGCTATCTCTTTACAACGCGAGCGAGGCATACACATAATATAATATATACTTAAAAAATAGCAGTAAACTTTATTTTGTATATAAAGTGTTACATAGTAGGCAGGTTTTTATATAATAATATTCTATTGACATACTTTACATAATACATCACTTAAAAAGACAAAGCTACCTTAAGAGAAGCGACTTTATTAACAAGGATTATAATATTATATTTCGTCGCTTCATTCTTCAGATATAATAACATGTAGTCCTTTTAGCGTACAGGCAACACTTCGCACATTTATAAGTAGGTAGTTTAAGATTTTTATTTCTTGTGGGTAGGCTCTGCGACAAGTCGTCATTCTTTTTCCGTGCGAGGCAACAAGCGCACGCTTCTAAACGAAGTGCTGAGGAAAAATAAAATATTACAGTGAAAAAATAAAAATATTACAGTGAAAAAGAAAATATTACAGTGAAAAAAAAAAAAAAAAAAACAATTAAATAAATAAATAAATGAGAAAATCATCGACGCATAATCATGTACTCATCGTCGGATTCCGAAGAAAATGTGCACGGGTAAGCACTTAAACAATACGTTACAGTGTGTGATTCTTTTATGTGCGTAAAGTGTCTGGTAGGCTTTCCTGGGGGTTAACTGCGAGTTAATACGAAGGACAAGCGAGACGCTAAAAATCAACCCAATGGTTGAGCGCGTGTGTGATTATTTGATATGCGTAAAGTGTCTAGTAGGCTTTCCTGGGGGTTAACTGCGAGTTAACACGAAGGACAAGCGAGACGCTAAAAATCAAACCAATGGTTTAGCGCGTATGTGATTATTTGATGTGCGTAAAGTGTCTAGTAGGCTTTCCTGGGGGTTAACTGCGAGTTAACACGAAGGACAAGCGAGACGCTAAAAATCAACCCGATATGGTTGAGCGCGTGTGTGATTCTTTGATGTGCATAAAGTGTCTAGTAGGCTTTCCTGGGGGTTAACTGCGAGTTAACACGAAGGACAAGTGAGACGCTAAAAATCAACCCGATGCTTAAGCGCGTTTGTGTTTCTTTATTGTGCGTAAAGTGTGTCTAGTAGGCTTTCCTGGGAGTTTACTGCGGGTAAACACGAAGGACAAGCGAGACGCTAAAAATCAAGCCAATGGTCGAGCGCGGGTCGGCCTAACCTAACATGTAAATATATCTGTAAGCTTTTCTGGCGGTTAACTGCGGGTTAACACGTGTTTCCGAATCTTTAATTGTACATTCGTATGACCATCGCGCTCCAAGCTTCATTTGTTTTTCGAGCGCGCACGTCCACGCACATAGTAACATTTTATAATTTTTAAAATAATATTTCTTCAAGTGCAGTGACAATTAAATACTCTACAGAGAGCGTAAGTGGCTTGAAAGAAATTGAAAGTGGCTTGAAAAAACAGAAATATGAAGAAAACATCATTATTATAAATGGTGTAGTGAAGGTTTGCGTTCATACGAGTACCTTAAGAATGTTTTTATTCGTACCCACAAGACGCGGGTAGTAATGATTTCAATGATGCAGAATGACTGCAGATTTCTTTTTAAAAGGCTGTAAAACGCCATTACTGTGAATTATTTAGTGAAGGTTTGTACTTATTAACTACCTTCTAAAAAATTTTTCTCCATACCCGCCTAGCACGAATAGTGATATCATTAAAATCTGGTGTATTGTGTAAATGTATCTTTATAAAGCTTCGAGTCAATACGGGATATTGACCAACAGAAAAATATAACATGATCTAATACGGGATATTAGGCTGTAAATGTTTTTTAGAGCTTCGAGTCAATACGCGATATTAACCAATAGCCAGATATGATAGGATTTAATACGAGACATCAACAGTTATTTTTCTCTTCCGATCAAGTTGAACAATAAATGCATGATGAATGATTCCTTCTCGAGGTCTCTGGCGTGTTTGGCGCATTCTGTGGTACATGTTATTGGTTGTGAACACCGTGAATCGCTAACTTTCATCTGAGGAAACCGAAGCCTGCGGTGTCGAGACACCATCACCGTTGTTTATGGCTATAGCAACTGAATCCGAAGACATCAGCTGAATTGTCAGACTAAGCGAACTAAAGGGAACCCATCTTTGGAGATGGATCTATAAAGCAAGGATTAATCCAAAAGCTCGTTTCCTGGTAATTTACTTTTTAACAATACGTATTTTTGTCTTTGTTGCTCGTAGTCGATTTTATTCAAATAATGAATATTTTATCTAACCTAAGACACGTGATAAAAATTATCAAGTACATATTATATTATAAAAAAAAAAAAAAAAAAAAAAAAAAAAACAAAACAAAAGACTTCACATCTAAACTGATTTCTATGCTTCTTCCTCTTGCTGGGAGAAATAATCGTTTGTTCTTGGAATCATGATGAACGTAATCAACTAATTATCACATAAATTAGGTACTGACTACATTTTAGAAAACTTTCAAATATAAGATTTAATATAGAGGATTTTCAATATATATATAAAATTTGGAAAAGTAATGTTTTGTTGGAAGTTTCCGGAATTGTAACCTTTTGTTGGCATTAGTTTGGAAATGTCATATTTTCTCTTGCAGGAAAATAATAATTTATAGAGGTTTAAAAATAAATTTTAATTATTGTTCTTATTAAATACGAAGACATTTAGTCTCTAATGTCAAAAACTTTTGTACCTACTGCACATAATTATTTCTCTAAGGAGATTGCTCTGGCAATTTGTTTAATTATTTAAATAGGAACTCAATTACCAGTTTATTTGATGCAATTAAGTTTTGCAAGTGTAAAAAAAAAAAAAAAAAAATTGATGACTTCAGTCAAAAATGGAATTGTGACCTTTTGTTCGCTAACTCCTCAATTGTATTATTAAAATACTTGCAGTATTCATTCTTCAGCTTAGTTTTTTGCTGATAAGTGTGATCATTGCCATATATTTTATTTATTTATTTTTTGCTTAGAACACTATACACACTATGCGTGGCAGTTGTCTACAGAAGCAAAAATTGGTGGAGTTCCTACCATACCCACATCTTAAATTATATTTCTCGAAAAATTTAGGTTTAGTGAGAAAAATGTGAAATATTATAATTTACTGCTACTGAATATTATAATTTTATTATAATTGCAAAAATATCGATATTCGCTGGGAATTACACTCCATTACATATCCTCGTAGATTTATTGTTATAAGGGTAGGCAAAGCCGAAAATTGCTTCGTGAGTAAAGACAAAATGCAATTAATACTTTCCTACATTTCTTTGAAAAGAAATTCTCTCATAACGCGGATGTTTTTACAATAAAATAAGATATATAGTTTTTTTTTCTTTACATTAAAGTCAGTGTAAAATGATTAAATCAAGCTGTAACGTGTAACCAAGTTCAGTTCTAGTTCCCAAGTTGGTAACTGTGTTTTTCCTTTTTCGGTTTACGACATTGAATTCAATTTGAAAACTCAAATCAAAAATGTATTAGTTTATTTATAACTTGCCGTGATTATGATAGTACCTAATTGTAAACCACCTCAAAAAACTATTCCTTTTTAAAAAACAATAGTTCGCCCTTTGTGTTGATAGGTCCGCACCATTTTAGCACCTCCAAAGTGGGCCATCCAGGTTATGAGCATTGTATTATAATGTATATTATTATATGTATATAGGATCTCTTGCGGAATCTTTCCTCTAATTTTAAGGAAATTTTCCACCAGTGTTTTGGCCCGATGGCGAGTGTATTATCTGACAAGGTATCACCTGGCAGCGAGTACATCCTTCAGCAAATATTGCAATATCTTGCAGCCTTGCCGAATAGTTCCAGTAGGTAAATTCCAATCTTTAAACTATAGGAACTAGTACACTGCGATACCAAACCACATATAAATTAAAAATATACTTGGAATCTAAACCTTTTAAAACATTAGTTGCATACTAAATATTTACATCCGTATGATACCTATTTGAGTTTGTTAAATGATAAACATTCTAGTAAATCAATTATTTAAGTAGAGGTTCCTCATATTAATCACCGTTCAGTTTTATCCATAATTTGAAATTTGAAATAAGGCAAAAATAATGAACGTCAAGGGCCTTCAAAAATATAGATGTTTTCAAAAACAAACCTATCTTTCCCAAGTGGGTAATGCGTGGGAATTGAGATTCAAATGTAGTGCTTAATTAATTTGCAAATAGGTATTCTAATATCTAAATAAGAGTATGTAATTTGACTTTGGAATTCACTAAAAAGTTGATCATTTTATAGGCCTTGCCCACTTGAAAAAATGCTAACTGCGTATTATCATTGATTACGATTCCAAATATCAAGTAAGAGATAAATGAACTTAATATCTATTGCCGATGTCATTAAAGCTTCAGATATAGGCTCATGTAAACCTGGTATAGAACTTTCTTAGTTAATAGCAAATTCCTAGAAAACCGGCAATGCATTGGTGGTGCTCTGGTGCTACAAATGTTCATGGGCGGCGGTAATCACTTAACATCGGGTTTTCCGCCTGCTCGTTTGCTGGCTAAGAATAAAAAATAATATATACATATATAGATATTTTATATACGTTTACGTAGGTACCTAAACGTTTTATTTCCAAAGGATCAGCTGATATCTTACATGAGATTAATCCCATACGTTAGATCCAGCCACAATTGTTTTACCAACATTCCCTTATAGGCTACCTAAGTCAAGTTAGGTGACGCTTTTTTGTTAAATTCATTTTCATGAACTTTTATAAATCATCTAAAAGTGGAAATGTTTTTGGGTAAGGGCATTGTACTTAGGAACTGCCTACATAAAACGTGTCCCTTACTTAAGGGATGGTTTAGGTGTGGTTGGTGAAAACAGTACAATATACTATTAGATAGACTGCTGACTGTCTGATTTTCATTACAGACTATTATTATTATTTTTTAATAATCTGTTTATGATTAATATGATTTGTTTAGCTGAACTAATTTTTTCACTTTTACAAAATTTTCCTCTCTGAACATCTACATGTTATTATATCTGAAGAATGAAGCGACGAAATATAATATATGATCAAACGAACTTGCAAAGTGAAGTTCGATCGATATTATATGAGTACGCTTCATTCGAAGATATAGACTCCCTCCCACCCGAACCCTTATAAAGAAAATTTTGGTTCTTGTGGTTATAATCTTACTCTAAAGAATGACGACTTGTCGCAGAGCCTACCCACAAGAAATAAAAATCTTAAACTACCTACTTATAAATGTGCGAAGTGTTGCCTGTACGCTAAAAGGACTACATGTTATTATATCTTCGAATGAAGCGTACTCATATAATATCGATCGAACTTCACTTTGCAAGTTCGTTTGATCATATATTATGCACGGTTTCTTACTCGTAGATGTGCAAGAATTTATTATAAGGCAACACTTGACTATTTTTTTTTTCGATGACAAGATAGCCCTTGACTGCGATCTCACCTGATGGTAAGTGACGATGCAGTCTAAGATGGTAGCGGGCTAAATTGGAAGGGATATAGTGTAAATTCAACCCATACCCCTAATCGGTTTCTACACGCCATCGTGCCGGAACACTAAATCGTTTGGCGGCACGTCTTTGACGGTAGGGTGGTAACTAGCCACGGCCAAAGCCTCCCACCAGACCAGACCAGAGACAATTTAGAAATTATAAATTCCTAAATTGTCCCCGCCTGGAATCGAACCCGAGACCTCCCAGTTGTAAGACCACAGCGCTCACCACTGCGCCAGGGAGGTCTTCACCTATGGAGTAGGTATAATAGATTCGATCATAATACAAACTTAAGACCTGTACCCAGGGGACTGTTTCTGTAACTCAGTGCCTATCAACGACGATAGGCTTTTTATATCCATTGAAGGTTTGAAGAGAAATGTCATTTACTATTTCATAGTAAACCTTCAATGGATAAAAAATATATGTCAGTGGCTTTCATTTTTTGATAGGCACTTAGTTACAGAATCAGGGAGCTGATCACGGTTGGTTGAGATTGCTTCCAAGTTTTGTTTTTCAGTCATAAAATTTTAAATATTCCATTTTTTAATTTTAATATTTTTTTTATTAAGTTTCCAGTACTACCAGGGCAAAATCATTTCGTTGCGAGAAAGAACTAAAACTTCTCAAATTCTAAACATCGCTAATCTATTCGATTTTGTCGTTTTCTTTTCTCAACTCCAAAGGGTGTCTTATAATAAGTTCTTACTACGTGAAGAAATTCTAATTCATCAAATAAAGTAAACGAAAGTGAATTAAATTCGATAGTAGGTACTATCGACCGTCATTCTTGCATAATGCGGTCACCACCAAACGTTATTTTTAAGCAATTGCATAGCTTCTATCGCGGGCCTTGAGCGTGGAGACCGAATCCAGAAATTCCGTAACGACAATAACCTGACACAGGACTCCTCTCACCGCTAGATGGCGTTGATAAAAAATGCTATGCAATAGCTTTACCGCGACAGTCTTTTTTAATCTTACCGCCACACTAAAAATGTGTTATAGTATAGTTCTTGCAAATGACGAGGTTACGTCGTTACGGCGAGTGCATGCATATTGCGCGTGCCTGTCAGGAGCCTAGGTGGCAGCGGTCAGGCGCGAGCAGGCTCTCGCTCACACCTATACAGATACGACACGCACACAACCATGAGCCACGCGCCCTCGTGAGTCGAAAGAACTATAACATAGGGAGTGTTCACACTCGACCGTGCGTCAGTGTCAGGGATCGTGACAGGATCTATAACACGCCCAAAAATCACTAAGCTTATTTTCACGCGGAAAGCTAAATTTTGAACCCCGATTCAACTCACCGCGTTTGCTAGTATTTTCGTTTGCGTCGCCATTGACAACTGGTTTTCAATAAGTTGCTTCAAATGAGTCCCGCACACAAGAAATAACAACTTTTTTTTGCTATAACCCGCTGTACAAAAAAAAAATCTGCACTTCCGCCCCTGTACATATATAATAGTCAAATCGCCCCTGTATAAGAGAAGTACGATTCCTTCCTTATTTCCACGTCCCTGCCGCTGCACGGTGTTGTGTGTGAAAAGGGCTTTATTTACGAACTATTGTAAAAATAAATACTATTTCATTACTTTATTCGTTACATTTGATCCACTATTTAAGTATATAATGTAGATACACAACCACGCGACATTTTCATTATTTTATTCTTACTATTAATAGAAAAATGAGGGTAGAGCGTATAAAATAATTCAGGCATTAATTGCGTTTACCCTCATTTCGTCAACGTTTGTGAGTGGCTGACGACTGTTGTTTACATGTTTTTTGACGTCATATTTCTTTATAAGCAGAGATGTGCGTGTTCCAAAGAATATTCCGCGCGTAATTTGGACTTTAGTACAATTAATTATTTATGTAATTAAAAGGTATTTAAATAAAAAATTGATAGTTTAGACACGATTTCGTATCAACCCGTTCGTTCGTATATTGGAACCCAATTAGAACCGCACGCATATTCCCTATTGTGATAACAGCACTTAAATTAAACCAACTTCGGTTCTGCAGTTTTGCAGTGATCTCTACATACTTTAACACAAAAGTAATACATCTATGTACATATAATTATGCAATATCCTATGGAACGTACCTAAATATATATTTGAAGAACATTGTTCTACATTTGGGGTTGTGTATCGACGCAACTAATACGAAAGAATATAGATTTAATTCGCTCGTTTGAGGAATAGATTTTAGACGCATTTCTTTGACACAGATTACAATAAAGTTATTAGGTCTATACATGCAATACCAGTGTTTATTATTGTGTAGTCAACTTTCTCCAGTAAAAAATAAATTAAAAATTTCATAAAACGATTTTTATAAATTCACACATTAAGTTTTTCGACTTTCCTGACGCGGAGTGTAGGTACACTGAAGCTCAAGGCACATAGGCGTGGAACGAAACAAAGCGAAATGAGTTCTTAATTTTTTTCCAGAATATTATACATTCCTTAGTTGACTAAAGTTTATGATGTTTTAAAAAACTTCTCGGGAAAACGCGTAACCGACGCACATGACCGGCGCTTCGGAAGTTTTAAAGTTGTGTTTTCACTTGTATGGCGGTTTCGTCAAAAAAACCGCCATAAAATCGTCGCATTACGTCGCGCCGGGACGTGAGCATAGAGCGTCTTACGCATTTCTGAAGAAAGTGACATTTTAAGTCACCTAATTGATGATAAATAAGAGAATATCCGGCTGAGTTGGTTGCGGATTCTTCTCAGACCAAGGCGCGTTAGCAATGCTTCGCGCTTCGACTCCTACGCCAATGTGCCTTGAACCATATATTACACAAACACCTAATCTTATAGAAATTAACATACAATTCAGAACTGTTCTGAATGACACAATCGGTACAATAATAACCTCCTCCTTTTTGGAAGCCGGTTAAAAATCATAATATCGCTTACATACATAGAAAGGCACAAAATATTTGGTAAGTTAAATAATACGCGAAAACTTATTCTTATAATTAATAATATAGGCTCACAATATAATAATATTATGTATCTAATGAAGGATATCTTCTCTCTCCGTTTTTCTTATTTAGAGTGAAAGAGATGGCGCGATATAAAATCTAGCCAATCTTTTCTTTGCTGACTTATTTATTTTTCTTACTTATTTAAATAGGAAGAAAAACATGTACCTACTCAATTTTATCAATAATAGTGATGGACTGAATGTAGATTTTTTTGAAGTTTATCCATGTTAAACAAATATTCCCTTTTCCCCCTCCCGCAAATTAAGGTTGTGTTAAAAGTGGGTTTAAACTGCACTATTGTCGTACCCACTCCTAATTTTTATAACAAGCTTTCCGCTTATTTGGAGGGGAGAGGAGAATATAAGTCGAGTTCAACTTGGCTATTATTCTTTATAAAAAGAGAAAAAAAAAAGAAACTAAATTCGGTCTCTCTGTTATTTAACCATTTCGATTGGTTAACACGAAACACGTTACGCCGACCCGGTGACAGTCAAAATATCTATTATCTATTTTTTCATAGCTGTTGTAAAAGGTAAACAAGTTGTTTCTCGCAGAAAGGCGTAAGCGACGCGCCAAACACACACACATAACGTTCTTACCTCATCTGTTCACCTTTCAAGACAGCCAAGGAAAAAGATACTATTGAAGTATTGAATGAACTAGTTTATATTTGACTAAGCCAGTACCGTTTCTTGGCCGGGACAATTTCATACAGTCAGGGCAATTTCATACAAATTTATTTGACCTTGCCCCAGGGTAAAATGTATACGTCTTTATCATTATAGTTCAGAACATATTCACATATCTCATACTAAGACACGTTTCTCATAAAGTTCGCTACCATACATACGACTATAAGGAATGACCTAACATACTAACACATTTTATTAGGAATACAATACCAAAAAAGCAACCAAATATGGTAAAATTTCTCCATTAAAACAAAAATCTTAGAAAAATACCGAATTTTGAGGAATTGATTTCGAGTTTTGTAAAATACTGTGTAAAAAAAAGTATACATAAAATAACTTGTGACTGATTTTCTTTTAATTCATCAAAATATAAAACGGTAGATTCTTTAAATAGTTTTGATTCGCATGTACACAACACCATTGGCACCATTATCGAAACTATCGACAATCTTTTTCATTATATAATATCGATAGTATACGTAGCTCGACGGTATCGACATTTTTTCGACAACACTAATGCGAACATTCATTCTTCGACAAAACGTAATATTATGAAATAGAGATTCCACTGACCATAATATCAAGTATATTGCAAGGGAGACTACATAGCCAAGCCTGGGGCTTTAAATATTTGACTTTTAAAATTTTTTTTTTTGAAAATAATGAAAATGTCATCCTCATAGAAAAACTCCATTTTTTTTTTGGAAAAACTTAGGGACTTCTTGAATTGGGCCATTATGGACTTGGGGACTTGTTGAACTGACCCATCCAATTATAAACTTTTAAAACTTATCACAAAATGTATTTAACCACATAAAAGGTGTTCCGAAAAAAATTAATTTGCCTGTAATTGCTTCGTGAAAATAATTCTTAATCGGTCTTAAAGCAACGCATTCATTTTTGAAAATAAAGACATACAAAGCTGATGGGATGCTATGTAGTCCCCACAAGGTACAATTTATGCGTCCAGTCGAGAACCGTCTGTATTGTGAACCTTGTATAGTTAAGAGTGAACTTACAGCCGCTATCGTAGTATATTTTAGTAAGTATATTTCAGTGTTGCTCAGCCGGAACACATTTCCGAGTGGTCGTCCCAGGCTGCCACCTGTAAATAATTTACTTTATAAGTAAAAAAAAAGTTGATGAAAATTAGGGATGCAACGATATGTATTTTAGCCGATACGATACCGATATTTATAAAAAAATTTCATCGATACCGATACGAACAGTTAAGATACAAAGAAAGCTAAATATGTACTATAGTACGTATTTAGTGAAAAAATTAAAAATATCACGTCACAAACACAACCACAAATAAAGGAAATCGCAACGAACCAAAAGCAACAAGCAACTAGCGAAATGGAATGGCCTCCGTGAGGTAGGCAGCGCAAGTTGAGAAGAAGTCAAAGAAAGAATATAGGTAATGTGGGGATTCCCCGAGCGTAAACAAATCGGTATCGGATGCATCCCTAGTGAAAATCAAAGTAGATAACAAAAACATTCAAAAAGTAATAATAACAAAATTTGGTAGTGACAATTGCGAGTGGGACGTTGCTATCTGTACTAAACGGGTCTGACATGAGGTGCAAGGCGGGGAAGCGCGGGAACTTGACGTGAACGGGTAGTACATATTCATCTACAGCCCGTTCATAGTTATTTTACCTCTGATATCTGTCATTGTATTTTCCACTATGTTGGCATTACTTTCTGTCAAGCAATGCTTGAATATTTTGAATAGTAACTTTACGACGTTAGTCACCTGCATAGATTACCCGTATATAAAAAAAAAGCTATAAAAATTGTTTTTTTTAATTAGTCTTCTAGTATTAAATAGATTAAATGCATATTTGAGTTTTAGAATGACTCATGTGACAACACAGAACTCAGGTTAGCCAACTTTATAGCTAGAGGTAAAATAAATGTGAACGGACTGTAGTCATCTCGTCATTGAAGTAGAAACAGGGTTGCTACCTGGCAGTCTCTGGAGCAGTACCACTGGTTGGCGCAGCCGGCGCACACGAACTGCGCCAGGCGCGAGCGGCAGCCCTGGCACGTGGGCGCGTCCTCGCCGCCCTCGTCGATGACCAGGCGGCCGCCCGACGCGCCCGACCCGCCCGACGCCGCCGACGCGGCCGAAGCCGCCGACCCGGCCGACTCCTCGGAAGCGCCGCTCTCTTCCTCCTCCTGGAACGAAGTAGTATATAATACCAAGTTTATAGTTGAATGATAACACTAAAGTAACTAACTTTAATAATTAATTACGTGAAACAATATGGTACAGCGCGCAGCGTAGGAAAAAAGAAGGCACCGATCGCATAAGTGCAATGACTAATTAGCGGATTATTATAATAGGTAGAGTGAGATTGCGGTCTATAGATTTCAGTCTAACTTTGCTCGGGCTCAAGACAGAGTTAAAAAGAGACAGATTAATGGAATATATTAATGTATCAATTTAACTCTATCTTAAGCTCGAGCTAAGTCAGAGCACGCTGTATACATCTCAGCTTTTGTACTCGTAGTTCGAGATACTCACCAGTTGCACCACCTCAGCTTTCTCCGCCTGCGGCTCGGGTGCGGGCGGCTGCACCGGCGTGATGGTTATCTCGCCGCAGTTCTGCGCGAATAATATGCAATTAACCCTTTATTCCCCCATCTCAAAACTCATCACACAAAACTTACGATAAAGCTAGTTTTATAGGCCACTTTAACATTTCCAATAAGTGCCGATCTACACCGGAATGGCAGCGCCGCGGCGAGCTCTTTCAGTGTGAAATAATTTTAAACTTTATCTACATAGTCGCTAAAGAGCAGTATCGCTTGAAAAGCTCAGTAAGGTCACGTGGCCACCCGCAGACGCTCGCGGCCACGCGCGTCAAGCGATAATGGCCTTTAGCGATTATGTAGATAAAGTTTAAAATTATTTCACACTAAAAGTGCTCGCCGCCCCGCTGCCATTCCGATGTAGATCGCCACTTACACTCAGGCACTGTCGACTACCTGTGGTATTGTCTAAAATGATTGCTTATTTTAATTTATTTGTTCTGCCAACATTTAAATTAATCAATTAAAAACTAATTTAAATAAAACATGGCTAGTTCTTGCTGCATCAATGCATTTTAATCATGAGCGAGAGTGTAACACCCAACCAAAGGTTGCAATCATCACACCATAGATTATAGAATCCATATTAGACAATTCCACTACTCCAGTAGTTTTCCAGGCATCTTGGTAAACGCGACTGTCTGAAGTTTGACATTTCGCTGCTTCATTTCAAAAGTACCACAAATAAAAAAATTGTAGAAACGTTTTTATTGCAAAAATACAATCCTTCATATTTTTATATTTAAAAAAGACACCCATTAATAAATACGCTTCTAACGATGTAGACAAAAAATTGTTTTTTTTTTTTATTAACTCTTTTGTAAAAAAGTGTAATTTTGATTTATGGTAGTTTTGAATTGAAGCAGCGAAGTTGCGATTTTTAACAACGGGTCAAAAGTGGCATATTTATATTGGCTCTTAAAATATATTGAAAGGCATAATAATACTGCCAGCCTTTTCACAATACTAGCTGCAGAAAAGGATAGCATGCTTGTTGTACTCGTACGCATCGAACAGAGAACGTTTTAATTTTTTAAATAAAATATGAATTTAACTGCATGCCCTACACTGATGTCCGTCCGTCGTTTGATACAATAAATATCTGAATGAGTACTAATAAAGCAAATTCAAGTTAAGTTCTAGGAAATGCTGAATGTAAAAAAGTTAAAAATATTGCAAATGTATAAAAAGAATGAAATGAAGTGCCTTCATTAAAATAAAAAATGAGTATTGCCATTCTTTTTTATTAGAAAATTTAAGATGGCGCATTATTTTTCGTTCTGAAATCTGTTTCAATATCGATTGTCAAATGCAAAATAGGTTTTAAAACTTAAATCTAAATTTTGAATTTGGAATGTGTCGCGTACTTAAAAAGTCGAGTTTGAACCTCAGACTATTGTGTCTAGTTGATGTTTTTTTATCTATATATTTTAACAAAAAGGCTGCAAATTAAAAAATAGGTACTTAAATCTAAATTTTGAATTTGGAATGATCGAGGCCAATCAGGACACCAATTTGATTTGAATCTCATACAATGAGGTTGGTACCTTGGCCTGACCGAAAGTTGGCAACGGTGGTGCGTTGGTATTCTGTTTCCGTTCCGGGGACGTGAGCAGTTTAGCCAACGTCGGTGAGTAACTCTGAGACGCGGGGGGCGCCGGCTGGAAGGTTGGCAACACCCATTCAAGCTAGTTCCAAATTTAAAATACGACTCGAAGCGGCATGGGGATGGGCGTAGTCTATGGGCGTAGTGAAAAGTAAGGCTAGGCGCACGTGTGGTATGCATATGAAATTGTGGGCCTTTCATAATGAAACAACTAAGAAATATTTTTTGGTATGTAATAGGCTACATTAGTACGTTAATAATACTACTAAAAGTAAGTATTATGGTAGAAACACATTTTCAACAACCGACCTCATGCCGTTTTTTTTTTTGAGTGAAATGTTTTGAACATTTAGACTAGGGCATTTTTTCATAACATTGGAAAATTATTATTTTTTAACCCGATTATTGCCAATTTTTTTCTGATTACAAAATATCCGAGACCACGCCACGGCAGAAACTTGTAAATGACTAAAGTGGCGTATCGGATTGCATGTTATGTGTGACCATCCTCAACATATGATGAAGTATCAAAAGCGTTTCTACTATATCAATTTATGATAATATACGTAAAGCCTGATCCCCTTATAATATGAGTATGTATCTCGTTTTAATCTCTATGTATAGTATGTGTGAACTTCCTGAACTTAAAAACTCGATTCTTTTTTCATGTATTATAAAACGTGCGCCTAGCCTAATAAATAAATAATTTATTCATTCATAAAATAATTATGTATTAAAACCTACGAATAAATAATACTTATTATTTATTCGTAGATTAAAACACTGAATTGCATTTAGATTTCTATACAGAGTGTAATGAGTCACCTTAACGAAAACTGAAGGCAGGGATTTAGTACATGACACTGAATCGCAAATGCTGATATCTCTATATATCTAGAGCGTGCTCTGACTCAGCTCAGACTCAAGACAGAGGTTTAAACGAGACACAAGTATGCTCTGACATAAATCTGTCTCGTTTTAACTCTGTCTTGAGTCTAAGGTGAGTCTATAGATTTCAGCATTAGTGTTGGAATTTTCCATCGGTCTTTTCGTTATTTTGTATTTTTTTTTAAATTAATTACAACATGGAATCTTGTATGTATCCTATCCCAATATCAAAAGTTCAAAGCACCCGGTCTAAATACATACAAAACCGCCGTTTGTGACGCGCGTATACCCAATTAGGATATAGGTATCAGCGTTCGTTATTCGCGATACATTGCATGCTCAAAAATTACAATATTGGTAAGCCACTAAAAATAAAAGTTTTTGTCAGGGTGTACTTTACGCCCTGTATAGTTAAACTACTTTACTCTGCCCAGAAATATAAAGCCAATACCCGCATTTACAAGACAAGAAAAATTACACAGGCATTCTTTATCAACATCCCCTTACGAAAATGCATATTTAGTTTAGAAATCGTATGCAAAATAGAGCAAATATATTTTAAAATCGAACCCATAGTGTTCCAGTTTCAAAAATCAACTCTTACCTCAAAAGTTGAAACTATTAAGCCCAAATCAGACGGTGCACAGTTCATCGTTCATTTTTGCAATAGTCGATGTTTAGACGGTTCATTTTCGATGACTCATCGATGTCTCGAAAATGAAAGCAAAAAAAGCTCCCGAAAAGTGAGCCGTCTAATTTGGGCTTTATAGTAGTAGTAAATTATAAAGCGTTGTAATCGGCACGTGATCATATTCTTTTTAACTTATTATATTTATATTAAACAGATCTTACGCCGAATAGTGAAATGCTTCCATAGACAATATTCAAAATCATCATCATATTGGATGTATACAAATTCTTTCTATATCATACAATGTATACAAATTCTTTATATATAATTTTGAGTGATAATGGTTTTATACTTTGCTGGAATAGGAATTTAGAGCGCGCCTTTCAGTATTCGGCAGTAAGAATGACGATTATAAAGACCCAAAAAAAAAAAAAAGTTGCCATAACAGTGTTGCAATATTTAAAAAATGGTTCATACCTTGGTTAATATGCCGTGGAGTAAAGAGCTTTGTTGATTTTGTGTGGTCTCTTGACTCGTCGTCACTGGCAGGAGTGAGATTTCAGGATAAGGTGGCGGAGGCGGCAATCTTTAAAGAAATTATATAGAAATAGAAATAGAAATATTTTTTATTCAAATAAACTTTTACAAGCACTTTTGAATCGTCAATGAATCTACCACTGGTTCGGAATGCCTTTCCTGCCGAGAAGAGCCAGTAAGAAACTCGGCGGTTGCTCTTTTCAAAAAAAAATAAAAAAATTTACAATTTTTATTGAACACAGGATAGTTATTACTGTCTTATGAATCACTGGAGCGAATTATATCCACGCTTTTTTATCGTTTACATAGTCTTCAATTGTATAATATGCTTTTTTCATGAGAGCAGATTTAATTGATTTCTTAAACTTGTGTAGAGGCAAGTCTAAGATTGACTGTGGAATTTTATTGTAAAACGTCACGCCCATTCTCACAAATGTCTTTTGGACCCTCTTGAGGCGCAGCCCAGGAAACATAAGCCTATTTGGATTTCTACTTGGTCTATCGGACAAATCACTCTTTTTTTTGTAACTCAAAATGTTTTGTCTGACAAATATTATGTTGTTATAAATATATTGTGAAGCTACTGTAAGAATGCCTATCTCTTTAAATTTTTCTCGAAGGGAATCCCGCGGCCTCAAATTATAGATTGCGCGGATTGCCCTCTTCTGCAAAACAAAAATTTTTCCAATATCGGCTGCCTTACCCCATACTAAGATTCCGTATGACATAATACTATGGAAATATGCAAAATAAACAATTTTTACAGTTTCTATGTCAGTCAACTGTCGAATCTTCCTAACAGCGTAAGCAGCAGAGCTAAGTTTGCCAGCAAGCGTTGCTATATGGGTGCCCCATTGTAGCTTTGAATCCAGGGTTAACCCCAAAAACACTGTGGAGTCCTCAGTTTTCAAAGGTTCATTATTTATCTTTAAATTTTTACTGACAGTTCTCGTGTTAGGTAATAAAAACTCAACACACTTTGTTTTTTTAGCATTTAAAAGGAGATTATTTGCCGTAAACCATTCAGAAACTTGAGATAATGCATTATTTACATCGTCAAAATTGTCTTTCATCCTATCGACTTTAAAAATTAAAGACGTATCATCAGCAAATAGTACAATATCGCAAGTATTTTGGACAAAATGTGGTAAATCATTTATGTAGACCAAAAACATGAATGGACCTAGAATAGAACCCTGGGGTACACCCATTACTGAGGCTGATCCGGATGATTTTACATCATTGACACATACTCTTTGGACTCGGTTGCTGAGATAAGACGCAATGAGACTAAGTGCAAAATCTTTAATGCCATAGTGGCTCAGTTTAAGCAAAAGAGTCTCGTGATCAACGCAGTCGAATGCCTTTGACAAATCACAGAAAATACCAATGGCATTCTGTGAGTTCTCCCACGCATCGAATATGTGTTGTAATAGCCTTGCGGCTGCATCGGTTGTTGATCGACCCTTTGTAAAACCATACTGCTCAGTGTGTAGGAGTTTATTTAAATTAAAGTGTAAAAGCAGTTGGTTGAGCATTATTTTTTCGAATATCTTGCTGAGAGTTGGCAAAATTGAAATTGGCCTGTAGTTATTCGGGTCACTTTTGCTGCCCGATTTGAAAAGCGGTATTAGCTTACTACTATTATTTTTGTATATGTATATAGTTATACAGATTTTTTATTTATTTATTTATTAACCAACTCCTACATTAGCCTTACAGGACAAAAATCCCAATTCACTAGTGTATATACCTTAAAAACTATCATATATCCAAGGTATTATTAAAAATAAATAACCTAATCTACATTATTACTGTAACATATTGACCAATTACACTATCAAAGAAACATAGCCATAAACTTATATTAAACTTATAACTTTTGCCTGCCTTTTTTTATTCGATGACTAGTTAGTCCTTGACTGCGATCTCACCTGATGGTAAGTGACGATACAGTCCAAGATAGTACTGAACTAACTTGGAAGGAGTACGGTAATGTAGATTCAACCCATACCCTTAATCGGCTATCGTGCTGGAACGCTAAATCGCTTGGCGGCACGTCTTCGACGATAGGGTGGTAACTAGCCACGGCCACAGCCTCTCACCAGACAAAAATATTCTGCCTATTTTTACAGATTAGTTCTTCGAATTTGAATCAATAGAATTACTAAATGTCAATACAAACCTTGGACTAGATGTTGCTATCCTCTCTGGTTGCTTGGCAGACATATGGGCTTCTTCTTGGGTCCTCTCCCTTCTTCTCTCTGGTCTATTCAAATCGGGTCTATGATGTTCTGGTCGGTTGAGTTCCAACGGTCTGTTGGGTATGAGGCCAGCGTTGGTTTGCTGCATGTTGGCGAATTGCACTAGCACGTCTTTGAAGGAGAGGCCGTTTGGTAGCCCACCTGCTTGGATTTGTTGAAGGCGTTCTAACATTGCCTTCTGGTTCTAAAAGATAAATGATAAAGAGTTTAAAGACTGATCAAACTAATTGTTGGCTGAACTTAAATGGATCGTTGCTTAGTCTCAACATGAAAAACCAAAGTAACTCCTTGAGCCGCCGCCTGGTGGCGCTTCAAGATCAAACCGCGCTCGCGTCATTCATGTTGATGTTTCAAGCAATAAATGAGTATTTATTGAATGAGTATTTATTCAATTAAATGAGTCTTGTACTACAATTTAACAGACTTTCAAACCCTATCAAATTCATTCATGAGTTATAGTTGCTTCCACAGGAACAGTAGCCTAAGCACGAATAATTCAACTTTCGAATAGTAACTTCACCTTTCCTATTCGAAAGTTAAAATATTCGTGTTTAGGCTACTGGTCACAAATAAGTTGCTTGGTAACCAAACATCCAGAAATATCATAATTCAATAGTGATGAGTGTCGAATTTACATCACTACAGATCCTTGACCTAATTCCTGGGGTCGTATCGTGTCTCAGCCGTTACATCGATTCAATTAGACGATTTGCAACCGAGCCTGGTATCAATTTATGAACAGGCGTTACTTGCTAAATTATGCTTTTTTTTTACATGAATAGCGGGCCAACGAGCTGGCGGGTCACCTGATGTAAAGTGATTACCGCCGCCCATGAACACTTGTAGTACTACCAGAGGCACCACCAATACGTTGCCGGCTTTGAAATGCTCATGAGAAAAGCATAATTATACAATTGAAAATTATATAAATGATAAAAAAAGCCATGGATGTGACTCACTCCAGCAATTCATGAGAAGGTTGTAACTGCAAATTGTTATTACAGAAATAAATAAATCGTCTTTGTTTATGCTTCGACTTTTACTTACATATTTTAAATACCTAACCAATTCCGACTAACGAACAAGTGAAAATGAACGATGTCGAAAACGCATGCCTTCCACAGAGTTCTAAAGTTTACTAGGCCGAATTCTAGTAAAAAAAAAAGGCCAACACGCGCCTGCTATAGTAAAGAATTTCTAAGGCTTAAAAATAAAGAACGCACGATTTTGCATACAATTAAATGTAAGCGAATTTATGACTGGAGTCTCAAGGCGCTTTAATGGCGATTTCGTACTGGGAAGCGCAGAGTTGATAGAGCCCCATTGGTTGGGCGGATGATCTTACTAGATCTTGTTGGAGCTAGTCACTAGTAGCCGCTGGATACAGGCGGCGCAAGATCGTGATTGAGACGGCGACCATGTCTAGAGACTTATGTCCAGAAGTCTGTGATGATTACGAATTACAACCTTACTTAATATTATAAATACGAAATTGTGTTTGTTTGTTTGTCCTTCAATCACGCTGCAACAAAGCTACGGATCGATGTGATTTTTTGCATGCGTATAGTTCAGGACCTGGAGTGACATAGCTACATTTTATCACGGAAAATCAAAGAGTTCTCGCAGGATTTTAAAAACCAAATCCACGCGGACAAAGTCGCGAGTAACAGCTGGTATAGATTACATGTAGAAAACTATAACTTACCATGTCCAAATTATTAAACAGCATGTTGAGATTGCTTAAATTGTTCATGTTGTCCATTTTGGGTGCAATAGGCCGAGGCGTGTTCATCATGTTAGGGTTGATCATGGACTTCATCCTTCTACCTCGTCGCGGCGTTATTTCGGGGTTCCTTTGCCTATAGTCCGCTATAATGGATTTGACGTCCTTCGTGGGGCCTTGACGACCCATCGGCAGACCGAAACTATTAGTTAGCTGCCCGTTCATATCTCTAGGAAACCCTGGCATATGTCCAGGCATCATCATCGCTTGGGGGAACACAGGTTTTGGCATGGCTTGCATATGGGCCGCTTTATCGTACGGAGGGGGCAGTCCCGACATAGGGTTGAAGTGCGACGTTACCGGCATGACTGGCTGGATTAGAGGGTTAACCATAGAGCCAGGTTGTTTAATAGACAATCCAGATATCTCATCGCTCTTGTCGATGGCCAAATTTTTCGCCTGGTTGAGATAATCAAATGGATCAGTTCGTTCAGAACCGTTGATGTCCACACTTTTTTCGAATGACAGCACTTGTTTTCTTCTCAAAAGCCTTAGTAAAATTTCTTCTTTAACTTTCTTTAGATGAAGTATATTGTTCCACTCGTGTTCTTTCTTTTGTGCCAACTCCCTTAGTGTTTGTATCTCTGACAGAAGTTGTTCAGTGTGCCTTTGTATTTCGTCAACATTGTTCTTGGTGGCTGTCTGTATGTAATCGTTTATCATGATGTCATGTTGGGGAAAGGTCTTCTCTACTTCTGCACACAGCTTTTTGAGGGGCGATTCCGTGTCTACATCTTCACTGGCGCGCCTTTTGACTGTTTGTTCGTCCTGTCAATAACATATATGTTAAATAGCAATATTATTGTCCTCCCACAGAGATTGCACAATATTAGTCCATCTCTTTCCCATACATTTAGATGATGTAATCAGACACCAGTCTCTTTCCTCTCTGCCTTCTGTTTCACCACATTTGTTTCAGATTCTAAGGACCCAAGTACATCATCGATATTGCAAGTGAAAGAGATAGACTCATAATATAATAGCATCTAAACATCTGGGAAGTTTCTCTTCAGTTCAACATGCCACACAAAAGATGAAACGGTGATGGTAGATTTTGTCTGGTGGGAGGCTTTGGCAGTGGCTAGTTACCACCATCCCGTCAAAGATGTGCCACCAAACAATTAAGCGTTCTGGCACGATAGTGTGTAGAAACAGATTAGGGTTATGGGTTGAACACTGCCATACCCCTTTCAAGTTAGTCCGCTACCATCTTAGACTGCATCGTCACTAACCATCAGGTGAGATCGCAGTCAAAGACTAAAAAAAATGAAAGTACCCGGTTCCACAAAATTTTATATTGCAGTAAAGATTGGCTACATGCTTAATAGTTTGTAGGTAACTGGTGTAATTCACGTATCTCACCTTACTAATATCTCCATTTATGGGATGTATGCTAGGCTTGAGGTCCTTTTCAATCTTCTCAACTGGTACCTCTGTCATCTCCACATCAGGCCCTACTGGGAATTTTACCTCTGCCTTCACACTTTCACTTGCTTCAACAGCTGTTTCTTTCGCATCTATCTGATCGTCTGTCTCTTTTACTCCTATGATTTCAGCGAGCTCTTGTTTTGCAGTCTCATTGCTAGTTTCTATTGCGACTGCATTTTCTTCTCGTACGGTTACTGGGCTGTCCACTTCTTTTAGCTGCTCCTCTGAAATTTAATAACTAAATGTTTAGGTCATAGGATTTTGTAAGCAATTTAGCATTCCGGCACAATAGTGTGTAGACACCAATTAGGGTTATGGATTGCACATGGAGCTACACTGCCATACCCCACCATCCCACCATCTTAGACTGCAGCGTCACTTACCATCATGTGAGATCGCAGTCAAGGACTATCTTGTCATTAAATAAAAAAAAAATTGAATTGGAAAACT
Organism: Hipparchia sbordonii; assembly: GCA_038048805.1. Taxonomy (NCBI): domain Eukaryota; kingdom Metazoa; phylum Arthropoda; class Insecta; order Lepidoptera; family Nymphalidae; genus Hipparchia; species Hipparchia sbordonii. The sequence continues at coordinate 1,834,091 of JBBIWI010000008.1, read as the reverse complement.
TTGGCGTGTGGTTGCACTGAGGAGTCACCGGATCGCCGGATAAATGTGTGAAAATCAGTTATTTATCATTTATTTAAAAAGTTTTGCATAGCCCAGAGTATTTATCACTTTAATTAATGAGAAGAGAAGAAAAATAAGAAATTTAAAATCACCCACTTTGATATTTAATATGGCATAGGCATGAAAAGCATTGCCAGAAAAGAAAACTTCCAACACAGATGTAGGTTGCAGTTAAAATACAATCATAATAATTTATTTATTGTTAAAAACATCAGTATGACATAATTTTGTAACAGTTGACAACTACCAACTTGGAATGAATGGTCAGCACATACATAGATAGCTTGCTAAAATATATTTCCTTCCTTTTGGCTTTGCCATTGTCAAAACAGTAAGTCCCATAAACTGCAAACAACTAAACACAACTTATCTGAATTATCACAACAAAAATTACTGAACATGGTGCCTGATGTATTAAGTTATGTCACATTCCATCCATTTATCTTGTCAGCAGGTTAGAAAGGGGAGGAAAACAAAGACCAAAGAAAGGGAGTGGCACCAAGTGATTAATCCTCTGGAAGAAATCTCTTCTTTAGAAATAAGCTATCCTTGTGCACATGCTTTATATTATGTTTATGTATACGCTTAAGTTATGATAAGAATAGATAAATAATAATCATTTTTTTTCTTTGATACAGCATAAAGTTTGATTAATATGTGGCAGTTTCTGTATCAAGCACAAAATAGAGCTTTATGAATCACATACAGGAAGATCTAGCTACTGAAAGATCTAGATATTGTACGCTGCGGCAAAATGACTTAGACTGAGCTAGATGTTATCATAATCCTAAATCATGTTTACAGTTTTCTGTACAAAGTACCATAGTAATATAATAGTTCTAAGATATCACACTTTGATCAGCTGAGGTGCCAGGCATAACATATAGGAACTGTCACCAAACAAGCTTCCAAACTAAATCTTTCATGCCCATTCTAGGATAGCCCTCTTTCATCTTAGATTGCATTATCACTCACCACCAAGTGAGTTTGTAGTCACAGGTTACCTATTGGTACCATGGGTTATAATCCAACCAAGCATAAATAAAACATTGTGCCACTAATTTAAGAATTTTCCGTGCTAACCTACCTGTAAAACTTTTGGACCCCACAATATAGGCCTCTTAGTGTGGGATCCACAGTTAATATTATGCAGATATATGTAATTTTTGTTAAATATTTTTCATTTTTTCATTCAAATTTAAAAAAACTTAATTTAGTTCTACAGTGACAACATAATCAAGCAGTGGGCTAAGATCGTAATCTCTATAGAGATTCATGATTAAGTGTAGATAAAATTTTCTCGTGGCGCACGTCTTAACCCTTCAGCTACGAAATTAACTCACATAAGCTACATTAAAAGTGACGATTCACAAGCAGTTATTTTGAATCATGTGTTTGATTATGTAGAAGGTAAAAATACCACTCCCTAAAACAATACCTTTAACAGTGTCACAGGGCTGTGGATTGTCGCATTCCTTCTTTGTATCGCTTACTTGCTCTTTGGCATCTTCATCACAGCTTTCTTTGCCTCCATCGACCTTGGGGTTCATCAATAATGGATCTTTAACTTCATCAATGGACAGGGGGTCCACCTCATTCTCACTGGCTATCTCCACCGGGGACACTTCGGCCAACCGGTCCTTCGGAGATTCCACTATTTTAATACCTATATCGTTCATGTTTATTTACATACTTCCGATTCACAATTTCACAATGTCAGCACGCCGCACAAAGGTTCAATGACTTCGAAATCATCCACACAATCATTATTACACTGTAACGAACACAGTCACTTAATAAACTTTAATCAATCTTCGTATAAATCACAGTAGAATAATAAACAAAGCGGGCAATTAAGATATTTGGAATTTCTTTTCCATATTGGGAGACTGCTGCGAGATTGATGCCGTGATCTGAGTAGTCTTAACCATTGGTTTTTGGCTGACAACAATATTTTAAATCAAACTATAATGCCACTGTTACTGTTTAATTTCGTAGTTACATTACGAAAGGCAATTTCTATGTTTTAATTAATTTTATTTAGAAAATTATCCCTTCTCGCGGAGGACGCAACCATAGACCACAAACAACAAGAGCAAGCAACACAGATAAGATAACTAGAAATCATTTTGTTTTTGGTCACTAGGTTTTCATTAGTCTTTATACCTATTTCAAGTTGGCCGTCATAAGTTCTTGTGATAAGTTCATACCGTACCGTTGACAAGAAAATAATAATTGTATTTTCTCAAACATGCTTGGAAATGTGAGCATTATTTTAACAACCTTAGTCGAGATAAATCGAAATTGCTGTACTGGTCACATAGCGGCCGGCAAAATCCATTGCTGGCCTGGTTTGACGGCCAAATAAATTACATAGTGAGTTTACTATGTTTACTATCTGTCGTGTTATTTAAAATTGGCACGGCCACCAAGGAGGTAACTTATCAAAGGTTTTTCAGAGATTGTGTATTTCTATTGCCGCTAAAACAACAAATAATAAACTAAAAATTAATTAAAAATTAAAGGGGGCTCTCCCACGGCTCTCCTTCTAGAAAAGTGCTTTTTCGGCGTTTTTTGTTAACAAAAAACGCCGAAATCCCAAACCCTTAATCCGCGCGTATGAAGTCGCGGGCATCAACTAGTATAACTATAATGTTCTAAGAAACTTCGCATGTGTGATTATATTATTTTGTTTATACGCGGTTTAAACCAAAAACAAATATCCTTCAAATTACGTTCAAATTTAAAATAAGCGCGCTTGACACAAAAGTATACTTTGACAATTGACAGATTGTTGTATGCGGCTGTCAAGTGTCATACCATTGACTGTGCCTCGCAATATTTCCTACTCAGTTGATTGTCAAACTCAAGTGTTGTCCATGAACAATTATTGGACATCGATATGGAATCGATGAATGGTTTAAAAATATTTTATCGATTCATAATATTAAACTGTTTGTTAAAAATTGCTTTTGGCAATAATAAAATTGTTTTGAAAACGTAAGAGTACATTGTGACTACTCAATTTTAGTAAGTTTTAGTAAGTTTTGACGACCTTCCTGGCGCAGTGGTGAGCGCTGTGGTCTTATAACTGGGAGGTCTCGGGTTCGATTCCCGGCGGGGGTAAGTTTTAGTAATTTATTATTTCTAAATTGTCTCTGGTCTGGTCTGGTGGGAGGCTTTGGCCGTGGCTAGTTACCACCCTACTGTCAAAAACGTGCCGCCAAACGATTTAGCGTTCCGGCACGATGGCGTGTAGAAACCGATTAGGGTTGAATTTACACTGCTATACCCCTTCCAAGTTAGCCCGCTACCATCTTAGACAGCATCGTCACTTACCATCAGGTGAGATCGCAGTCAAGGGCTATCTTGTCATAGAATAAAAAAATAAAAAAAAGTTGGAATAAAAGTTAAATTAAGGGTAGTCTTTTTACGGAATCATAACTACGTGTGATTAAAATAGCAGACATTTCTGTAAAAGCTGCATCAATAATGGCGACGGTCTCAAGTGGGGTGATTGACTAGTTACCACCTTCTTTCTGCAACAATACATTTGAGCCAATTGCAGTGAGTTTCGATCAATCAGAGGAGATTGCAATCGTCACACTGTAGCGCACTATATTTCTCTATTTTTGACATTTTCAGTGGCAGTCAAGAATAATGGAAAGTTGCCAACTAAGAACGTTAACCCTCGTTTCGCCATATAAATGCGAGTTTAAAAATGTTAAAATGCTGGATGTATAGTATCAAAATTGAATTAATGTGCAAAGCATAGGGATCATTAATTAAGCTAGTATATTTGAATTATTGAGTAGATTTTTAATTCACTCGTATTGGATTTGTGAACTCAATAATTCGAATCGCAGTATCGATATATTAATTTGCAAAATAGTATCGGATGACTCGGATGTTGTTTTTATCATTATTGACACAAACTGTGGACACAAATGACAACCCTATAAAACTGATGAAATTAAAATGAAATGAAAAAGCAAATGGCCGACGACTAGAAATCGACGTCTTGAATTTGCACAAAAAAGAATCCGATTCAATTACATGAATTATGCGCAATTTATGATCATGATTAGCAAAATAAAACTGCTAAAGCAATAATTAACTAGAATAACTATATATTTGAGGCAAAAGCCCGTCTAAAATATCAAAATATAGAAAATACTATCTAACCCAAATAAGCAATTTGCAAAAATAAGAACCGTGCCTTGGACGGACCCACGTCCGTTATTCATCGAGGTAAGTTCTTTTTACTTATTTTATTTACGTAGTAGCATGCATGGCTTATCGCAAGTGTGGTTTATCGTCCATTTAATTTTATGCTAAATTCCCGAGTTGAAGTGGATAAGTACCTATTTATAGATTTATTTCCCTACTTTATCTAAATATCTTTTAGATAGGTACTTACCTAGTTGTTTTAAATGCTTTGCTAATAAAAATAATCGGTAGATGTAACTTTGAATACATATTATATATATATATTGAACCGTGAACTCGAATGACCTTTAAGTAGGTACATACATACCTATCTACTTAAACATCAATAAAAAATAGTACCTTGTCTTGCTAGTATTAATTTTAGTTTTAATATCGGCTGTTCCAGTTGATGTAATGTGAAGAGCAACGCGGGCGGGAGCCGCCCCAGGCACGATGGAGCGGTATGAGCGCGCGGACAAGAGGCACAGCAAACATCACAAAGAAAAACACAAGAAGCGTGCCCACAAGAAGTACAGGAGCCACAGTGGTACCCACGAACAGTCATATGCTACTATTAACTCGGTTAAGCCCCTGGTCGAGTATTCGGACGTGAGTTCGGAAGATCTCTCCGCCCCGGAGGCGGGAGAGATCGAGAGCGAAGCGAGCTCCATAGGCAGGCATATTGCAGATGATCTGGATAGAACCAGAAAGTCGCATTCCATACGAACGTTTCTTGACAACAAGATATCCGTTACTACTACGAGCCGTCGGGCTGCGGAGGAATACGCACTCACCCGTGATTCTTCTTCGGCAGCAAGGAAGAGGCGCGGGGTTGAATACGAAGATCCTGTGCCAGAGTTTGAGGACCTCCACTATAAGAAAAAGAAGGAAAAGCGTAAAAAAGAAAAGAAGAAGAGGAAAAAGAAGTCCAAGCATCGGTCTCGTTCTGCCAGCTTGGAAAGTGTGTCCCCCGATGATAATGTTCCCGCTGGCACACCAATTCGTCCTGTCACACCTCAACGTTACACTCATGTGCCTATCAGCGAATGGGAGAAGGCTTCGTCTCCGCTCAGAAACGGCTCCTGCTCACCGGTGTCACCTACTACTCCTCCACTGATGAGGCATGACCTGTCACCTCTGCACAGGTCACTACATAGAGAGCCATCTCTCCACAATGCTATTATACCCTTCTCGCCACATAGAGAGAGATCACCGATTGTTAGGTAAGACACCTTTTTTATTTCTATCTAAAATATTATTTGGCCTGCAAGTTTGTTGCAAAATTCTATGGCAGTAGACATAACTGCAATGCAATTGCTGGCTGCACAGTCTCAGTAATTGCAATTTCAATTGCAATTAGACTGCATCAAAACTGCAATTTTGCAGATGGCTTGCAGATAGGAATTGGAAGCAGCGTGTCTATAGACATAAAAATTAGAATTAATAGCTCTAATGCATTTGTTTAACTCAATGTAACTCATGCATCATTTGCAGTCTGTAGCTACTTCTTAATTGATTGTCTATAGATGAGTCACACTCACATCACACTATCGTGTTTTTTTCTATTTCTATTATTTCAGAAGTTTAACAGTTAAGTCCCACCTTTTTAAGGTTGTTAACACATTACCGTCGCGATACTGTAGCAGCAGTAATGTCCTATCAGCCTTAATTATGTTGACCACAAAGTTCAATTAAAAAAAAAATGCCTTTTCTGAAATGTTGTTAATGTTAAAATGAGAAAAATATGTACATAATATTCTACATAAAATAATGCATACTGTTACATGAAATGAATGATCTGTCAATTCATGATCAATGTCTTAACTAGCTTTTGTCCATGGCTTTGCTCATATTAAGGTTGAATTTTCAAAAATCCTTTAACAGATTCCTATGTCATGCAAAAAATCATGTCAATCCGTAGCTTTGTTTCAGTGTGATTAAAGGACAAACCAACAAACGAACACACTTTCGCATTTATAATATTAGTAAGGATAGTAAGGTTATTAGTAATGATGATATCATAGTCAATGTTGTGTTGCAATAATTTCTAACAGCCTGTTCAAACTGTCATTTTGTTTCCATGCTCACAGTATTGATTTGATAAGGTAAGTAATTCCAATTTGTAGTAACATGCATGTCTCATCAAAAAATAATCATCTTGGTGCCCATAAATGTCATTGTCATCATTAATTTATAAATCTGTGGTGCCTGGGAGAAAAGGGAAGAGCCAGTCAGGAAAGAGTCAACTTTTACTATGGTGTAAAATAGTTATTTGTTCAACAAGATAGCAAAGTTCATTTTTGTTGCGAGTACCTAGTTTGAACCCCGAGCGGGCGAAGGATTCTATATTAGAATCCTGAGTGTAGTGAGGGATTCAAAGGCACAAGAAACAAAAACTTTGCTATCGTGTGATACATACAACTTTTCACCTCACTAGTAGTAGTAGTTAGTTTTTAAGATTAATGTACAGTATAAATAAATAGCTGGGTTCCTTTGTTGTCTAAAACCAAACCAACCACCAACAAATAAACCAAGTGAGCAAAAGTTATTTTTGCTCACTTAGTGAGAAAGTGTAGAACTTTTCTTGACACAACACTTTTTTCACTGAGTGAACCAAAACAACTTTTGCTCACTGGTTTTAGACAGCAAAGGCGCCCTTTTTGAGCTAGTGAGGTGAAAATAAACATTTCATCATGGTCTGCATTTTATCAATTGCACTTTATCAGTACAGTCATTTGAAATAATTTCCGAAGTTTTGCTATCATAACTTTTTAACCGACTTCCAAAAAAATGATGTTCTCAATTCATCAGGATGTTTTTTTTTAAATTTTTTAAGTATGTTCTCCGATTACTTGAAGACACCAGAGGGGCTAGACAAGTGGCATTCGATTCGAAGCGATTCGATTTCCTAATTCGCAATCGCTTTAACGAAAGCGAAGTTCGACTGCTAGACAAAGTTACATTTGATTAGCGATCGCCTATTCCATTCGTCTTTTCGATAAATAGTAACTTTTGTCTATGATCTTTCGTAATGAAACGTCAAATTCGTGCATCTAATTTTGAATGTTGGTTTGAGTGGTTTTTCTTAAGTGTGAAAGTAGAGTTTAATTTACTTAAAAACTATTGATTCGTAATATTCAGACTAATTATATTTCTTGGTAAATAACAAAGTGCTTTTGTGTGTACTAAAAAACAAATATGTAAGTAGGTACCTATGATTTCAGCTAGACAAATAAAATGTTAGAGAATTCTTTCGTAGTGCTTATTGCTGAGCCTCATTAATACCCTGGATGTTTGTTATTGATACCTTGAGTAGTTAATAGGTACTATCAACGGGCCTTTGTTCATGTCGCGCATAGCCAAAGATTGTTTATATTAATCGTTGTATATAGGACCTTTGTGACTATTTCGGCGTAGTCCAAGCTAATTTGTGTTTATATTAAATACTAGTGGTTCGCCCCGAACTGAGACCTAGCAGTATCCCATAATTCCCTAAAGATAGTTTTAATTATATATTGTAATAATTAACTTTTAACATTAGACGCAATAAAAAATAATAATAGTTGACGCAAAACTTTTATTGATACAGCGCCATCTATAAGCATTATTGTGAAGCTATTAGCATTAAAAATTAAATGATTTCATTTCTTACCAATATTTATCAATTCAATTATCATTATTATTGTTCAATAATAATGCAAGAAGCCAATAACAATCTCTAAATAATTCAAAAAACAACTAAAATTAACAAAACAATGCTATTTCTTTCGTTTTCTACAGGGTCTTGGCGTTCGCTACGGTTTCCATCAATAAAATCGACAACTATCGATAACGCTTGTGAAAAATGCCACTTGTCTAGCACTTGTCGATTCGTTTTTATTAGACCACGTGACATTTCGATAGCTAATGTCAATCCCATACATTTTTCGACATTTCTACTAGCGATATCGCTAATGGAATGTAACTTTGTCTAGGCCCTCTGGACCGATTAGGAAAATTCTTTTTTTGTTTGAAAGGGTATACTTCCCAGGTGGTCCCATAGTCATCAGGTCAGAATCTGATGATGGGATCCTGGAGAAATCGAGAGAACTCTTCAGACTTTATAGGCACAAGTATAAGTAGATATATTTTGTATTGGCATTTGAAGTTGGTTTTGTAAAAAGAATTTTTACGTTTATTTGTAGTTATTATAAAGTTTTTTTTTATGTGTTTCTCCTTTTTTCCTTCGACTTGGGGGTCAAAGACTGTTCTACCCCCATGATAAGCCATACGAGGTAGTAAAAAACCCCAAAAAAAGAAGAAAAAAACTACAAATAAAATTCCAATTTATGATCTCTAGGCGGAGGCAAAAGTCGACAACACCGCACACGCCACTGGCGCCGCCCTATCACGAGACGGTCACAATCGACTCTGACAATGACGACTACGACCGGCGCGACTACTGGCACGACCAGCATCGCATGTCCACTGACGTCATGGTTATATCAGGTGAGCGCCATTTGACGTTATGGTTATATCAGCGGCCTGATAAAGCCTACTATAAAATAAAGGACTTCCTTATTGAATAACTTGGCGTCTGTCTCTCTACTAAGCTAATATTTGCTGTGCCCCAATGGGGTTCCAATGGAAAAAATGACCTCTAGTTATAAGAAACATTGTAATAACATTGGAATGCAATAAATAAATGAATGAATGATTCTGTAACTCAGTGCCTATAAAAAAAATGAAAGCCAGCAACATATTTTTTATCCATTGAAGGTTTACTATGAAATAGTAAATGACATTTCTCTTCAAACCTTCAATGGATAAGAAATATTATGTCAGTGGCTTTCATTTTTTTGATAGGCACTGAGTTACAGAATCAGGGGGCAGGTGTTGAACACCCATTGGAAGACAAGCCCAACCTTCCTTCTCTCGACGACTTCAGAATTTGAGGATGAAAATAATTTTCATCCTGGAGCCGTCTTCAAGACGCAAGCTATCATATGGGACTTGCATTGTATCCAATTTTTGGAAAGCTTTATCCAATGCATACGATGACTTATCGCTTAAATGATTTCTGTTTTAAACAAATACTAGGCTTAATATTGAGACATTCCATTTTTTTTCTCATCATGATTGAAAACTATTTTTTTATTCTAATAAAAAAAAATATTATGTGATCAGATTCTCCGGTGCACGAAAGTCGGTCGCGCGACTATAGTCCGCGGCGACATCGGCGTCGCAGCCCGCGCCGACGCAAAAGTCGTGAAAGAGAGAGACATCGTGATCGCACTCACCTCAGGTAAGCTTTTGCGACTCGACGACGAAGTCTTTGATTTTCCGGGATAATAAATAGCCTTTCACTCTCCAGTCCTCAACAATAACCATGCAAAAAATCATGTCAATCCGTTGCTCCCTTGCTTCGTGATTGGAGGACAAACCAACAAACAAATACACTCTCGCATTTATAATAATATTAGTAATTCATATTTTATAATATTTCGCTCATTTGCGACAAGGGTGACAAAACTCAAAATTCACCAATTTTAGTGTCGAACATTTATACTTTTTACTATAAAAACAAGATTACGCTAAGCACAAAAAAATAAGAGCGAGAGATTGTCACTTAATGCTCTGTCGCTTTGTTGGCCGCTGTGTTGTTTCGAGACCGCAGCATCCACAAAACATTACTCTCTAACGAGAGAATTCTCTCACCGTCGATTTTGAATTCTCTTGTCCCAAAGAGCGATTTATAATATTAGTAAGGATTAACGGCAGGATCTCCGAAAACAGCCTGTTTTTGATTCAATAGTAAACAATCAAATATTCTTTGTTTTGATAGGTTAAAAATATATGTTGTAGTTTAATACGCGTTCTAAATTATTTTACTGTTCAAAAGTCCATATTTTGAACTTCACTCGATCAAATAATATTCCGAAAACAGTGTAGTTTTTAATTGTTTTTCAGGTTGTATTTATAGTATATCAAAGTTAAACTAAAAAAAAAATGTCAAAAAAAGGCAAAAGCTTTTAGAAGAATATTTTACCGTTAATTTTTCTCTAAAAAGTTTTCTTTCTTTTTTATCATGACTGTTTTACTTTTTTTATAACAAAGTGGCTCGTGCACCTCACTTCAATTGCTTGCAAGGTACTGCGGCCGAAGATCGTGCCCTTAAGTGTCATGTCACATAGTACGGGTAAGCATGGGATGCGAGCAATAAATTATTGTACTTATGGCTAACAGGTCGCCCAGTCGCAGTTCACTGAAACGTCGTCGCACGAGGTCGAGAAGCAGGCGCCGCTCGTCGTCCCCGCCGCGACATCGACAAAGGCACGCCGAAGCTTCCAGAGATAAACACAGGTATGGTGCATCGGAGCAAAAAACCCTTGCCCCTGGATGGGGTTAGGTGACCCCTGGCCAAGTCGAAAAGAGCAATTGCTAACTTTCTTGCCAGCTCTTCTCAGTAGAATCTCCTTTCCGAACTGGTGGTGGAAAAGATAAAAACAGGTACGGTGCATCAGACAAAAAACATTTGCCCCTGGATGGGGTTAGATGTCCCCTGGCCAAGTTGAAAAGAACAACTGCTAAGTTTCTTGCCAGCTCTTCTCAGCGGTATTTTCTTTCTGAACCGGTGGTAGAGTCTTGACGTGTCATCTGGGCCCTAAGTCTGCTATTTTACATGTCATTGTCATTGAACCGCAATACAATTACAATTCAATTATCATTGGTCCAAAATTTCGTAGTCTACTAAATTCACAATGGTCGTTCGATTTCTTATAATTGGATTGTAATTCAATGACACCTCGGTATTGCCATTAGCTTAAAAAGCGATTGCCGAAATGAGTTTCAAAAAAAACTACATATTAAAAACGTTTATTTAAGCTAGATTCAAAGCTAGATGTGTCAGTGGCAAACCATCGGACAACAATTGTGACGCCATTGAATTAGTAGACTACCAAAATTGCTGAAAGTAGCGTTGAGTAGGACATACAAGAGGCGGTACATTTGTCCCGGACACGACGTCAAAATGTAAGAGCGGCTCAACATTTCAAAATGTCCCACTTCAAATTTTCTGTCGCGGTAGTCGTCTTACGCGCAAGCGAGGAGGAGCGAGGCACATGCTACAAAGTCTACAATAGCGCGTCTGACGCGCATGACATGACGCGCCGCGTCATGTCATGCCATTCATTCACTGTAATGGACGCTCACGCGTTTCGAGCGAGCGAAATGGAAATACTCGTATGAGGGAGAGAGAGTATGTAGTTTGTTAAAGTATTGTGATCTGTGAAACGTTTTTATATCTTAGTTGTGAAATAAGTAGAATAGGTAAAGTTCGGCCGTTCAGAGAATGCGTTCCTGACACCTATCAGTTAGTCACGACTAGTGATGGGCACAACATAACACTGAGTTCGTTACCGTTCCTCCAAAATGAACCGGCGCATTATTTTAAGATTATTTTCGTTTTAAATTGGCGGAATCATTTAAAATTTATATTTTAGTTATTTAAGTAGAAACCAAAAAAAGGTAATATTCATATAATAAAATTGTTTTATTTATTCTTTGTTACAAAGTTACTTACAATCTGTATTTCTATGCAATAAAGTAAGTACATTGAATTGAATGTGCGTACAGAATATTAATCAGACTCCGATTCGCTTGAGGAGGTGGTGTCTTCATCATCTTCGCCTACATGTATAATTATATTATTATCAATAACAGAATCAATCCTCATATCTCGGTCAAAATGTTCCAAAATCAGATTTTTAGTCTATTATAGTATAGTAGTATATTATAAGTATAACTGTATAAGAACAGATTACGATACTTGCCTGTTATTTTTAGCACAGCACTACAAATATAAAGCGCTGACATAACCTTGTAATAGCGCAGTATAGATTTAGAAAAATATTGTTTACCAAGTTATTTGACACTCAGTTTGGCACAAAATTATAACATTCATTGATTATTGATATAATAATGTTGTTTTAATGCTCATCAATTGTTAAAACGGTAAACAACCAGCAAAAATATTTTTATCGTAACTGCAACGCCATTACAAAGCTACGTCGTCAGTTCAATCGCGACGTGTCAGGAACGCATTCTCTGAACGGCCGAACTTTAGTTATTAATATATATTCAGGTGTTTATAATTAGGTATTATGTTTTATGAATGACTTTCAACTTTCAATAACTATATACCTATTTAACCTATTTTGTTTATTTGGCTTTATGATTGTGTTACCTTTGTTGTGGTTTAACATTTTAAAATTATTTACATATTTTTTTATTTAATTACAAGCGCTATTTAGGAACTATGTTAATCGGTTTTTATTATTTGACGATGACTTTACCATATACCATATTTTGTTAGATACCTACTAGCTGATGCCCGAGACTTCGTGTTCGCGTGGATTAAGGTTTTTTAATTCCCGCGGGAATTGTTATTCATTGTACTGTAATGGACGCTTTCTGCTGTTTCTGCCTCTCTGTCATATTTTTGAAGCTGAGGTGATTTAGTACCAATGCTTCAATCCGACTGTAGTGACATCAAATGTCATATTTGTACTCATTACTTCAAATGTAATGCCAAGCATCAGGACGCGTCGCGTCATTTGAAGTGGGACAATGTACTGGCCCAGGACAAAAAAGAGGCTACTCTTACAAACTCTTTTTCGAGTCATGTCCTACCCAACACTAGCTGAAAGTAGCAATTGGAATGTCATTGATAGACAATTGAACTACAATTGCAATAGCAGACTTGGGCCCCTGAATACAGGTTGGCCTACATGAAACAAATAATTGAAATTTCAATTTTGACTTCACAAAAAATTCGTCTATAAAATCGAAATAAAAAGTGATGCGTTCAAATGACACAGAAGATGAATATTATGATATAAAATTTAGATTTTTTTAAAATATTGTTTATCACAATAAAAAGTACCTTATTTATTGATCCGGAGTATTATCTACCACTATACCAAATTTCATTCAAATCTGTTCAGTAGTTTTCGCGTGATGCGCGCACAGACAGACAGACAAAAAATTAAAAAAAAATTGTTTTGGGTTCGGTATCTATAATAAAGAATCCTCCGATTAAACTTTTCAAGATTTTAACTTAACTATTGTAGGATGAACCGAATTTGGTTTGTAAAGTCTTGGATAATAAATAGCATTATGATAGAAATCAACTCTGAAGTCAAGAAGCCGTTTAAACGGCCGATAACCGATATGTTTACCCTATTGAAGCTGGTTTAATTTTTCTTAAATGATAGCTTGTTTGTACTTTGGTGTTCGCATAGATGGCGCTGTATTACTTTAGATCGCATTATAAGTTCAGTCCTTAAAATTTAATATCTATCGCAAGACCTTCATTTACAAAATTGCATTGAAGCTAGCAAAAATAAAGTTCTATCATGAATGTCATGGTACGTTACCATGTTAGATATTTTTGGAAAAGTTGCTCTTTCTGGCAACTTCCTTAAGAGCTTACAGTATGCCAGCGTGCAACGTTTGATTGTCCATATCAATAAAAATATTGAATCAATAATATTGAAAGAAATATATAGTAAAGTTGATGATATAGACTGAATGTTGTATGTTGTGAAAACACGATTGCTAAAAATTTTCTCGATAGAAAAAATTCACAAATTTCCCTCTGAATTTTACAAATAAATCGCAGTAGTCAATGAATACTTTACCTATACTAATAAAACTTAAAATATATACTCAACTTAGTACAATAAGTGTACTATATGTACTATTTAAAATTAAATAATTTTTTCGTTATTAGAAATGAAATTCTGAAAAATATTGCGTGTGGGCCGACGGGCGACTCGTGTCCACCGCATGAATTCATTCACGCTCCGGCGTTCGAACGGGGAACCCGCGTCGCTTGTTCTCACGCATACCTACCAGAATACGTATATTATCTAAGAAATTATAAGTGTAATGAAATGGGAAATAAGCGGAATAAGAAAAATAAGACGGAATTGGAGAATAGAAAATGCTAAAAACATGAATTGATTACTACAATAATAACTTTTTTGGCTCTTGCTGTGGAATAGGTACATAGTTTCATACACCTACCATCACTAAATATTAAGGTAGTTTTCCCAGTTAGTAGCCACGGTCACATTATTTTAGTAGTATAAACAAAAGACTAGTTATAGCCTATTTTGTTATAGAATGCAAATACAAAGCTTCCTAAAGGTCTTCCTTAGGCTTCCTAAGTCTAAGACTAAGACTAAGTCTAAGACTAAGACTAAGTCTAAGTCTAAGACTAAGTCTAAGTCTAAGTCTAAGTCTAAGACTGAGTCTAAGACTGAGTCTAAGACTGAGTCTAAGACTGAGTCTTAGACTAAGACTAAGTCTAAGACTAAGTCTAAGACTAAGTCTAAGACTATGTCTAAGACTAAGTCTAAGACTAAGTCTAAGACAAAGTCTTAGACTAAGACTAAGTCTAAGACTAAGACTAAGTCTAAGACTAAGTCTAAGACTAAGTCTAAGACTAAGACTAAGTCTAAGACTAAGTCTAAGACTAAGTGTAAGATTAAGTCTAAGTCTAAGTCTAAGACTAAGTCTAAGACTAAGTTCAAGACTAACTCTAAGTCTATGTCTAACAATAAGACTTAGACTTAAGCTAAGACTACGTCTAAGTCTAAGCCTTTCACTAAGACTTAGACCTAGTCTTATACTTAGTCTTAGTCTTAGATTTAGAATTAAACTAAGACTTAGAATTAGATTTAGACTAAGTCTAAGTCTAACACTAAGTCTAAGTCTAACACTAAGACTAAGTCTAAGTCTAACACTAAGACTAAGTCTAAGTCTAACACTAAGACTAAGTCATAGTCTTAGTGAAAGACTTAGACTTAGACCTAGTCTTAGTCTTTGCTTAGACTTAGACTTAGTCTTTGACTTAAAGTTAGTCTTAGTGTTAGAATTAGACTAACTAAGTCTAATTCTAAGTTTTAGTTATTAATAATATATAATAATATTAGTTTCATTTTATTTCCATACCTATGTACTAGAGGTTCGTTAAATGTATCATATACCCTATCGTACGGCGCGTGACCCCTGCCGCATGATGAACTCGTGCGAGTGAGATAGCTGCAACTACGCGGTGCGGGCGCTGGGCAGTGAGGCGGGGGCAAAATTTGGATTCCAGCTGGCATACTATAAGCTCTTAACCTTCCATAAGAGTAACAAACAACAATGAACAAACGCACACATACACACTTTCGCCTTTATAATATTAGTGTGATGTACAGAATTCGTCCCGTTACAGTTTTATTATAATTAGTATAGATAGATAGATATATTATGATAACTAATTGTTTCAGAAATCGTTTACATACCAAAACAAACATGAGATCACACGTCATTCATACAAACATTAGTTAGCAAGTTAACACAAATCGTTACAACATAATATCATATCACAACTAATTTCGCACGCACTTTTGATTCAAGTAATCATCTCGCAGCCAAATTAGATCCTTTTTCCATAGAAATAAAGTATAAATTTGTATGAACTTACTATTCGTGGTTATGAATAATGAAGACTTGAAGAACTAGTTTGTAAGAAAAATTAGACATATTGTCGCAATCTGGTATAAATATAATAATCTATCTCTTCCCCAAATTTCAGCCAAATCGGTTCAGTCATTGCGACGTGATTGAGTAACAAACATTCAAACATCCACTCGCTTTCACATTTATAATATTAGGATTATTTACTAAATATTGTAATGTTTTATAAATTTTCTCCTTTCCCCTTAACTGAACGTAATTCTTGCTTTAGGAATAGTAACAACTAGCAGCCCGCTCCGGCTTCGCACGGGTATAAAATATATAGCCTATGTCATTCACTGTTAATGGATGTTATTATACATATAAACCTTCCTCTTCAATCACTCTATCTATTAAAAAAACCGCATCAAAATCCGTTGCGTAGTTTTAAAGATTTAAGCTTACATAGGGACAGAGAAAGCGACTTTGTTTTATACTATGTAGTGATAATCGGGTAGTTGTAAGTCTTCCTACATAATATTTGTAGAACCAATCTTCTTTTTGCTTAGTGAATAACCAAAAAACTTATTCCAGGAGTAAACACGACTCGCCCAGTCCGCCAACAACGCTCCTCCAACGCAAGATTGACTTCAAAGAGAAGATCAGTGATACAAGTCTGTTCGCTGAACTGGTCAAAGACAAACACAAACGTGCCAAGGTAATGCAAATCGATCCAAAGATGTGATTTACACTTGTTGGTCCACATAATATAAACGTAAAAATTCTATTTACAAAACCGACTTCAAATGCCACTACAAGGTATGCCTTAATAAAATTGGAAAAGTTCCCTCGATTTCTCCAGGATCCCATCATCAGATCCTGACCTGATGACAATGGGACCACCTGGGATATACCCTTTCAAACAAAAAAAGAATTTGCCAAATTGGTCCAGGCATCTTCGAGTAATCGGAGAACATACTTAAAAATAATAATAAAAAGATTCCGACTAATTGAGAACCTGCTCCTTTTTTGGAAGTCGGTTAAAAATGGGTATTACTCTTTTGTTTGTTAATGTTTTTTTTAATATGAAAATATTGGTGCTTTATTGAACTTGACTAATGAATATTAGGGGAATCCCTCTCCCCTCCAAATAAGCGTAAAGCGTATGCTAGGAGTGAGTACGACAGTAGTGCAATGGGTGAGGATGGAACCGTTGACCTTACAGTTTTCAGTCCTCGCTTTTAACCGTTGAGCTCTTGAGGCCTTTATTTAGAGGATTAGTGCCTATTTCACCACCTTTAAGTAAACTTCAATTGACGAATAAATTTGACGTTTTGACAGATTACCCATACAAAAACTGTCAAAACGTCATTTTTATTCGTCGGTTTAAATTTACTTGAAGGTGGTGAAATAAGTCTTTAGACAAACTAAATTGAAAGGTCTAAAATCTCTTTCTATCCCTTTCACAAAGCTCTGTGTGAAAAAGGATAGCACTAGATGTAGGCCTGTTTTAGTATAGAGATTGTGTACAAACAAAATTAGCCACAATTTATTTAGAGTAAGAGTCGCTTTTTCCATAACAAATCACTTTGTTTGTTTTTTAGAAACTACAAGAGATATTGGAACAAAAGGAGGAGTCACAAGGGGCCGCGTCGAGTACCGCCTCGATGTCCAACAACCCGGAAACATTCACCATCGACGAACTGTCTAATACCACTGTAGACAGTTTAACACAAGTGAGTATTGTGTTAAAGTCAAAGATTTCTACTAGAGATGTGTCATATACTCCCAAAACAAGCGAAAAAATTGTTCAGAACAACGGCGACAAAGAGTATATACAAGAGTATTATGGAGTACTTCATTGCTAAATCACATAAAAGGGATGGCGCTATAGACTGCGTAATAAAAAAAATAAGACTGTCTTATTTTTTCTTCTGTATTCTCTTGCGTCCATTCCTTGCGCTTACAGCCTTGTACTTTATCTAGAATTCGGACAACTTCTGTAGGAAAAAATTCAATAAACGAAAGGCAGTGCAAAATGTCCATCTGAATCTTCAAGAAGAGCATTGATAATTTTCCACTGCGCTGGCAATAGCATGGGCGAATACTTCGATTAACAGAATAGAATAGAATAATTTTTTATTCAAATAAACTTACAAAGTGCTTTCGACAGTGGCAACAGAAATAAAAAGATTTAAAAAATTTACTCTAACTTTCTTGCATATAAAACGGCAATTTCATATTTAAACCCCTATTATTTGACTTCAAATCCAAAGTGCAATTTTGCAGTTAGCAGTGCAAATGCAGATTGGAATAAATAGCTAGTAATAATCATAAAAAAAATCGCACTTTTACAGTTATCCAAAGAAAACGGCGAAAATATGGACTCAAAGCCCGACGTAGTAGACATTCCTATGCCCGTTCCGCCGCCGTCGGACGGCGAGTCGAACCCGGCGCCGGAACCGGCCGTGCAGCCGCCGGAGCCGGTGCCGCCGCCGCCGCCGCTGCCGCCCCAGGAACCCCCTCCTGAAGAGACCACTCCCACTGCTAATGGGGAGGTCACCGATAGCAATAGCTCAGAGGTGAGTCGCGATTGCTGCATTTACACACACATGCTCAGTCACGAACTCACATACATACAATCACACACACATACACAAACACAAACACACGATTTCACTCACACATACACACACGTATTCGCACACATATTCATTGACTTACTTTCTATTCAAACTATTTTGTAATTCTTTGTTCTCATTAGTTGTGTTTTTTAAAGTTATTTTTTACTCACTCTTACAATATGGATCTGTAATTTTTAGAAAATCTATAATTGGCCATAAAATTGTTACTACTCTTAAGTTAAATATTTTCAAACTTGCTGTTGATTTTCATAATATAAATAAATAAATACTCTACAATGTAGTCTGTAGTCAACAGTCGTTTCTGTAAAATTATAATTTTAAAGAAAATTACTGTGCTGATTTGAAGCTGCTGGAACCAAAAGCATCAATACTACTCAGGTTTATTGATACCTGAGTAGTATCAATACTTTTGGTTCAATACCTACTCAGGTATCAATCCTTTTTTCGAATCCCTAAGCATCATGCCAACTTGGTGGTAGATTGTACGCATATGTGGCCCCCCTAATGTAGTCTGTACTAGCCTTTAGAACTAAAGCTTTACGTTGGAACAAAAATGTTTAGTTGGCTAATCATAAAAAATATATTGTTTGACTTTTATCATTTGGAGCTTGCTGCGCTTTCGTTTTCGTCAATTTTCTTGTTCCCCTTTATCAGCCCCCGCCAAGACTGTCAACCCCGCCAGCGGCCCCCGCACTGTCGTTGCCCCCCCTCCCTAAAATGGGGGGCAGCGTGGTGGACGCCGTGTTCGGCGCCAGCCAGCAGGCGCCACCGCCGAAGCCGCGCAGCCTCACCAAGCTACCCATGCCGCCTAACACACAGGTAACATTAGCCTAAGGACTGTTTAACATTTTTCATGCACTATTTTCAATAAGAATTTTTATGGTATTATGAAATATATGTATGAAAGAAAAATCCTGCTGTTTCTGTGAGCTGTGATTAAAAATCGATATTCAAACATAGAAAAAACTACCTGAAAAAGATCTCAACAAAAAACAATCAAAATAAATTGTATCAACAAGTTTTTGTTATGGTGGTGGTGTAAAATTACAGATTATATGGATCATTAAAGTTGAAATTTTAGCGCGAATGATGATCGCTTTTCATCACATTGAAATGAAGATACTGCACTCAATTCCCAAAATGTGATGCTAAAAAGCTTAAAATCCACGCGGACAAAGTCAGGGCATCAGCTCGCTTAATATAAGTCCTATCACTGTTGTTTATTTTGCTTATATAAAAATAAGTCGGGTTTTTCTTCCTGACGCTATAACTCCAGAACGCACGAACCGATTTCCACGGTTTTGCATTCGTTGGAAAGGTCTCGGGCTCCGTGAGGTTTATAGCGAAGAAAATTCAGGAAAAATTTCAACAATTTAAGAACGCGGACGAAGTCGCGGGCGTCCGCTAGTTTTGCTTATATTTTGAATTAAAATCTCAAAAAAATTGAGTACTTCTCCCGTGCCCTAGAAGACTAGCGACGGATTGAAATGAATGAAATGAAGTTTGCAATTGTATTTGCGTTTATTTGATACAATACTTGCAGGTTGAAGACTTGAAGACCCTCGCCAATGAAAGCCCGCTCAGCACGCCATCTCCTAGTCCTGTGAAGAAACCGGAGAAGCCAAAGCGAACAGGGATCATGAACTTGCCAATGCCACCTGGTAAGACTGGTTTTGCTAAAAATCATCTATATCTCCTCCTTTTGACGACCTCCCTGGTGCAGTGGTGAGCGCTGTGGTCTTATAACTGGGAGGTCTCGGGTTCGATTCCCGGCGGGGGCAATTTAGTAATTTATTATTTCTAAATTGTCTCTGGTCTGGTCTGGTGGGAGGCTTTGGCCGTGGCTAGTTACCACCCTACCGTCAAAAACGTGCCGCCAAGCGATTTAGCGTTCCGGCACGATGGCGTGTAGAAACCGATTAGGGGTATGGGTTGAATTTACACTGCTATACCCCTTCCAAGTTAGCCCGCTACCATCTTAGACTGCATCGTCACTTACCATCAGGTGAGATCGCAGTCAAGGGCTATCTTGTCATAGAATAAAAAAAAAAAAATCTTTCGTAAACTTTCGTCAAACCCATATTATTGAAAATTCATATTAGGGTCAATTCATACTAGCGCTGAGTCGAAGCGACAATCTGAACTTAATATAGCAAATTCACCCTTATCTCCACAACGTAATGCACATATTCCTTCTGAGATAAAAAGTAGACGCGCGAATTCAAAGCAAGGTGCCCTTGCTTTGAATTTGCGCGTTGTGAATTGTTTCTTGTGCCTTTGAATCCCTCACTACACTCAGGATTCTAACTTAGAATCCTTCGCATTAACAAATCGTTCATTTGCGACACGAGTGACATAATTCAAAATCGACGATGAGAGAATTCTCTCGTTAGAGAGTAATGTTTTGTGGATGCTGCGGTCTCGAAACAACACAGCGGCCAACAAAGCGACAGAGCATTAAGTCACAATCTCGCTCTTATTTTGTTGTGCTTAGCGTAATGTTGTTTTTATAGCAAAAAGTATAAATTTTCGATGCTAAAATTGGTTAATTTTGAGTTATGTCACCCTTGTCGCAAATGAGCGAAATAACTAATGTTAATTGTACTCGTTTCCACACCAGTAATACCCGGTTCGGAGGAGCTGAGCGGCGACGAGCTGGACGGCTCGACGCCGCCGCCCGCGCCGCGCCCGCAGCCCGCCGGCGCGCCCGCGCCCGTCACGCCGCACTCGCACGCGCCGCAGTACTCGCACGTGTTCAGCAACAGGAAAACCACGGTGAGTGACACATGCCACCGGTCACAGTCGTCCACACGACCGCGGATCAATAAGCGACATTTTTTTTTAAGCCAAGCTTTTTTTTTTTTTTTAAGAATATCAGCCAATCTGAACTTGACTGATATTCTCCTCTCCCCTCCAAATAAGTGAATACTTGTGTTAGGATTGGGTACGACCAAGAAGCTTATATAGAACACTGGAGACTTCATCGCAAAGAAAGTTTTGAAGCCACGAAATTTGGCCTTGAATGACGTCACGTATGTTCTCTATCTCTTTTTTTAGGGTGACCACGTTGATCCTAAGTTCAGGATACATACTTACAGTTAACGTAATATACACGTACATGATCATGGCTGTATATCCCCGAACCGGTAGGCAGATGTGTTACCGACACACTGCGCAAATTATTGTTTTATGTTCCATGTAATACGGGCTGAAGTTATTGCCCTCTATTGGACACATTTCTAGACTCTAGACTGCTAATCAGAATTTCATGCCAGAAATATTTTACATCAATCTCCTGGGGGCATGACCGATCACCGAAACCATGACCTCAAGGTTTCAAAGCGACGCTTTACGCAACTAAACCAATGAGGTAGGTAAATACGCAGGACAGAAACATTATTTGAAACTTATTTAATAGTAATTAAAAACAGCAATATGGTTAATAATATTTTATTAATTACACAAAAATACTTAAATAATATATTTATATTTTGTATCTCCGTAACAGTTGAAACAATCCTGTCTTCTTTTTGACAATCACATGAACTTGGTAAATAGAATGGTGTAGCATTATTTTCAAGATGTCCTGTGAGTCCTGTCTTGTTTAAGTCTTCTAACTTAAAATGCAAACTGCATATTTTAACCGACGAATAAAATTTACCTTTTATTGGTATAATGGATTACCAAGTATTTCTCCTTTCGACATTTTTTGGGAACCTGTAATATAAAAATTACACTGCGCAACAAATTTCGAAAAAAATTGAGTACCCATTTCAATTTTTCCTGTTTATGTATTCATACACATTGCTTAATAAAAATGCATACTTAGTTTTTCTCTATCACGTCTTGTTTTTTAGGTACATGGTAATAAACAATTGACTAGTACTGAAATTAAAAATTAAATACATTTACACATTTTATTATTAAATCATCAATAATTCGAGTAAAATTTATTCTTAATATTTTTGCACACATTAAAATATAAAATAAACGATAAATAGTATTATATTATACACAAAAAATGAAAAATATTTAACTTTTCGCTTTATGTTAGGAAGTATTTTCTTGCGTTAAACGTCTGCAGTCATCTCCTAACATAGATGTATCCTAATGACCTTGAAACCATTCTTTAAGCCTCCTTACATCCTGGGTAAGCCGCTCCACTGGTTCAACACCCACAAATTCAAGATTTATGGAATAAAAAGAGAAATGGATATGGAGAAAATGAAATTTAATGTCATCGAGCAACCAATCTTTTTATATTTATTTAACAAATAATTCACCAAGAGTTTCACGTTTTCAGCTTTGAGAGTACCTTAACAACCTTCCTGTGCAACCTTCTATCACATCTTTTAATTATTTCCATGTACATAAATCTTTGTCATTTGGTTTTTTAATCGTAAAGTTGGTTTTACGTTAATGGATGCATTAGTGCCCTTATTTTTAATATTGCGTAACTTAATTTCGAAGAAATAAATTTAAATATAAAAAATCCTTCGCTTTTTATCCATTTCCTTCAAAAATTCTTCATACTTTTTCAGTTTTTTTTTCTTGAGACTGAAGAATGTGACGTAACCACACACGCTACCAATACTTGTTTTTTTAATTTCTGCGCTGGCGGTGACTACTTTTTCCAGTATTTATTTTAAAAATCATACGATTACACTCTTAACCAATTAATTACAAAGGTACCAATGTGAAATGAACTTATTTTGTCAATAACGGTATAGTTAACTTGTATGGGAAAAATGAGGGTATGAAAAAATTTAACGGTGTGTACCTCAAAAACTAGACGTGATAGAAACAAAAGATATCCACTGTCTACATACTATGACTAATAGAAAACTAAAATAGCAATCAGTTTTTCGGGTACCGAAACCGTGTCACGCAGTGTTATTAACAATGTATATTCTTGCATCACTTTTAGGTAAAAAGTTTTTTTAAGTAAGTAAATATTTTATTTTTTCTATGCATTGTAAAAATTGTGTAATATATTATCATATAAACATTTTGTTACAACTATTTCTATCTGGATTCTCGTACCAGATACTATCCTAGCAGGATTTTGAAATCTTTAGACTTTTTATATCTAGCCGTACCTGTTCTTATAAAAAAAACTTTTATTTGAACTCAACATTTGTGTCTAGTTTGATAAGTGTTCTAAATATAAATATATGTAACTAATATCTAAATAAAATTAAACTGACATTTAAATAAATAAAACTAATATTATAATGGTATACTATTTCAAATAATATGGTTTGTGTTACAGCTCACAATATTATATGGTAGGTAAGGACTCTCTTAAAGCAACAAGACGATATTTTTAACTTTAGAACATAGGCATGATTTGTATAATTTATAAAAGTTAATGTTGGTGTACTCAGGAAATCTGAAGTGGAGTGATAATGGTCACCCTACTTATAAAAGTTGTAAATTTTAAAAAGATTCAAAACTTAAATATGCTACGAAAAGCACACAAGATAAGTACCTATCTCATTAATTTATAGCCACACAACGCTAAAATTAATCACTGTTATCGTTATATTTTATTTCGAACGTAAAAATGTATGAAATATGGTTAAATATGGTTAATAGTGTAAAAATACAATCACCTGTGAAACTTAATATAAGAATTTGTTGTCCAAACATTTCTACAATTTCGCACAACACAACACATTATTTTATTATCACATTTATCAAGAATTTACTTAAAACAATTTTATGTAAAATTCGAACCGGTCGAAAATCTTTTTGACAGATCGGCCAAACAGTGTTTTAGTTTCATACAGTGTTGCTATAATAATAAAATGACAGCTCCCTATAAACACGGAAGTAAACCAGAAAGAAGAACCCTTTGTGAAATCTTGAAATCAGCATCCACATCAAGGTAGGTACAGATAAACACGCTATTATGTACATGGTTTGAGCATGCTCTTGGATAAGCACGCTCAAAGCATGAACTCCAATACACATACTATTTAATAGCAAAATCTGTGCCAGTGCAGCGGTTAGTCAAAAAATGAAAAACCAAGTGGCTCTGCGCACAAATTTAAATAAAATCATCCTTTTTTTAACCGACTTCCAAAAATGAGGAGGTTATCAATTTGGCCGGTATCTTTTTTTTTTGTAAATAAAAATAGCGAACAAACGAGCAGGCGGGTCACCTAATGTTAAGTGATTACCGCCGCCCATGAAAATTTGCAGCACCAAAGGAACCGCCATCCAGTGCGTTGCCGGCCTTAGAGAAATTCGTTGGTCCGCCCTTTGAATAATCCTATGTTGTAATCTAGTGCGAACACTGTCGAAACGAGTTAGTTCCAGTTTTCCACACACATCCTTTTGCTTGAAATGCAGTTCGTCAAAAAATTGCTACTAAGTAGCATTTGCTCGAAAAAAGCATGCTTTTGTGCTAATGAACTTCACATAATATACTGAATGGGGTTTTTTTGTATATAACATGGCAATTTTAGATAAAGTGTGAGGAGGACAGAAAACATAACAGGGGTGAATGAACTTGTCTTCACTGAAATGTTTTAGATGCATACTCCAGTGTTCTATATAAGCTTCTTGGGTACGACAATAGTGCAACGGGTGGGGATCGAACCTGCGAATTTTCAGTTTTCGGTCTGCACCTTTAACCGTTGGGCTATTGAGGCTTATTAATATTGTTATTATATATTATTTTACTTTTAAAAGAGCGACCCGACCGCCGAATTCCTTGCTGGCTTTTCATATCAAAAATTATTCTACAAATGTCAAAAAATTATATAATATACTCTGTATTATAAAGTTACCTAAAGCCTCGCGTTAGTTTTACTTCTCTAGCTCAATAACTTTTTGAGATATATATTTTTAAAGATTAATGATAGTTGCGCCTACGGTTATTTTTTCCCATATCTCAATGTTAAAGAGGAATCGGAGGAACCGCGAAACCTACATAGATCGTGTTGGTACATCAAGTCTGTATTACAACAGAAGTTTTGATATAGGTTGCCATTTGGAGGCAAATTCGCCATACTTTCAAAAGGCTCAATAGCCCAACGGTTAAAGGTGCGGATTGAAAACTGAAAGGTCGCAGGTTCTAATCCCGCCCACTCCTAACACAAGTTTTCACTTATTTGGAGGGGAGAGGAGAACATCAGTCAAGTTCAGCTTGGCTGATATTCTTATTAAAAGAAAAAAAAAAAAAAAACTTATCCGGCCAAACCATTTGTGTTTTTCAGGCAGGTTCGAAGCTAAAGAGGCCGCGGATACTAAAGCGGCGCGGGTCCAAGGTGGTGCCTGTGGCGACGCCCACTCACCACGCCAAGGACTGGGGGGAGAAGTGTGTTGATGGCTTCCAGGTAGTTATTCTGATCTGATCTATTAAGTACGATAGTTCTGGTGAGGGTTTGGCCGTGGCAAGATGGCGAGTAGAAACCCATTAGAGGTATGGGTTGAATGTACACTACCATACCCCTTCCAAATTAGCCCGCTACCGTCTTAGACTGCATCGTCACTTACCATCAGGTGAGATTACAGTCAAGTATCTTGTCATTGAATAAAAATAAAACCAGCCCAGCGAGAACCCTACCACCCTACCATCAAAGACGTGCCAAGCGATTTAACAATCCGGTATGATGGAGTGTAGAAACCGATTAGGGGTATGGGTTTTTATTTTTTGTGTGTTCGTCCCTTTTTTCCTCCGAACAGGTAATCGGAGACTGTTCTAGGGGTATGGGCTTAATCTACACTGCCATACCCCTTCCAAAGCCTGCTAAGTTAGCTAGTCGAGGACTATCTTGTCACTGAATTAAAAAAAAAGTAATCTATAATTATATAAAAAGGCTTGTCCTGACTGACTGACTGACTGACTGACTGACTGACTGGCTGACTGACTGACGATCAACGCACAGCCTAAACCACTGAAGTTAGAAACTTGAAATTTTGACAGTAGGTTCCTTTTATGACGTAGGCGAGCACTAAGAAAGGATTTTTCGAAATTCGCCCCCCAAGGGGGTAAAAAGGGGGGTTAAAGTTTGTATGAAACTCCGTCATTTTTCGAGTTATACTCATGAAATTCGGTATTTAGGCTTTAAATTGAAAACAAAAAAGTACGTGTTTCACAGTTTTTAAAAATTCTACCCCCTAAGGGGTTAAATAGGGGTTGAATGTTTGTATAATAGTCCTTCGTTCTTCAAGTTATTTTTCAAGTTACGTTTATGAAACTTGATATTTTGGCTCTTGATTAAAAATAAAGAATTACGTATTTTACATTTTTTTTAAATTCTCCCCCCAAGGGGGTAAAAAGGGGGGTTAAAGTTTGTATGAAACTCCGTCATTTTTCAAGCTATACCCATAAAATTCGGTATTTAGGCTTTAAATTGAAAACAAAAAAGTAAGTGTTTCACACTTTTAAAAAATTCTACCCCCTAAGGGGTTAAATAGGGGTTGAATGTTTGTATGATAGTCCTTCGTTCTTCAAGTTATTTTTCAAGTTATGTTTATGAAACTTGATATTTTGGCTCTTGATCAAAAATAAAGAATTACGTATTTTACATATTTCGAAAATTCTCCCCCCAAGGGGGTAAAAAGGGGGGTTAAAGTTTGTATGAAACTCCGTTATTTTTCAAGCTATACCCATAAAATTCGGTACTTAGGCTTTAAATTGAAAACAAAAAAGTAGGTGTTTCACAGTTTTTAAAAATTCTACCCCCTAAGGGATTAAATAGGGGTTGAATGTTTGTATGATAGTCCTTCGTTCTTCAAGTTATTTTTCAAGTTATGTTTATGAAACTTGATATTTTGGCTCTTGATCAAAAATAAAGAATTACGTATTTTACATTTTTTGAAAATTCTCTCCCCAAGGGGGTAAAAAGGGGAGTTTCAATATTCATAGTTAAGACAGGACAACGTCTGTCGGGTCCGCTAGTCTAAATATATAAAAGGCAAAGGTGACTGACTGACTGACTGATCTATCAACGCACAGCTCTAACCACTGGACCGATCGAGCTGAAATTTGGCATACAGGTAGCTGTTAGGACGTAGACATCCGCTAAGAAAGAATTTTGGAAAATTTCAACCCCAAGAGGGTTAAAATGGGGGGTTAAAAAATCGAACCTAACGTGACCGAAGCCGCGGGTTAAAGCTAGTATTTTATAATTCTTTTGATGATTTTGAGTGAGAAATACAACTATACTTTCAGGTAATAACGCAAATCGGCGAAGGAACCTATGGCCAAGTGTACAAAGCTCGCGACAAGAACACCGGACAACTGGTAGCGTTGAAGAAAGTACGGTTAGAGAACGAAAAGGAGGGCTTCCCTATAACTGCTGTGAGAGAGATCAAGATATTACGGCAACTCAACCACAAGAACATTGTTAACTTAAGAGAAATTGTTACGGACAAACAGGATGCTTTGGACTTTAGGAAGGTAACTTACATCCTTACTGATCCTTACTAATATTATAAATGCGAAAGCGTGTTTGCTTGTTGATTTGTCCTTCAATCACGCAGCAACGGGAGCAGGGATCGATATGATTTTTTGCATGGTTATAGTTGATGACCTGGAGAGTGACATAGGCTACTATTTAACCCTGAAAATCAAATAGTTGCCACTGGCTTTTTAAAAGCTAAATACGCAATAGCTTGAAAACGCAAACGAAGTCGCGGGCATCAGCTAGTATAATTCGTCTAGAGCACTTTTTCCTGGTGCCATCTTCACTTTTTTAGTAGTATAGTGATATTAGGAAATTAAAGGAATTTAACTTACAACTAATCTGTCGCATTAGGTTTTCTGTTAAGATAGGTTAATCTTTTATTTGTAAATAAATTAATTAACTTTAAAATGAGTCAATTTGGAAAAATTTCCATTTGAGGCTCCATTCCAAGCTTATAACTTCCATGGTCTTAAAATCTATATATTTTTTAACAGCAGAATCTGCTTTCCGAACCAATGGTAGTCTTGACTTGTCATTTGGTCTATATGAAATAAACAATTCTGATTTTTCTTTCTATGTTTACAGGATAAAGGATCATTCTACCTAGTGTTTGAGTACATGGACCACGATTTGATGGGTCTACTGGAATCCAAGATGGTGGACTTCACCGAGTCACACAACGCCTCAATCATGAGGCAACTACTGGACGGACTAGCCTACTGCCATCGAAAGAACTTCCTGCATCGAGACATCAAGTGTAGTAATATACTGATGAATAATAAGTGAGTGTGTGTATGGGTTATTGGACGCTAGCTTTTGCCCGCGAATTCGTCCTCATTTTAACATTGCTTTTTCTAGATAAAAGGTAGCTTATGTTACATAGTCTATGGCATGTTCCACAGTAGTGCCTTAATTACTTAACCGATTTTGGTGAATGAGGCGTCATTCGTCGGGGTGCATAGGTAACTTTTTATACATATACAATCTACGCTACAGCCAATTTTCCATATTCAGACTATAGTTTTTAAACTTTTTTAACTGACTTCCAAAAAAGGAGGAGGTACTCAATTCGTCGGTTTTTTTATGTATGTTCTCCGATTATTTGAAGATGTCTGGACCAATTTGGAAAGTCTTTCTTTGTTTGAAAGCGTATACTTCCCAGGTCATCTGGTGATGGGATCGTGGAGACATCGAAGGCACTCTTCAAATTTTATAGGCATAATTGATATACTTTTTAGTGGTGTTTGAGGTCGGTTTTATAAAAAGAATTTTTACGTTTATTTTATTCTCGTTAAACAATTCCAGAGGGGAGGTGAAGCTGGGCGACTTCGGCCTGGCGCGGCTGTGGTCGTCGGAGGACCGCGCGCGGCCCTACACCAACAAGGTGATCACGCTGTGGTACCGCCCGCCCGAGCTGCTGCTGGGCGAGGAGCGCTACGGGCCCGCCGTCGACGTGTGGTCCATGGGCTGCATCCTGGGCGAGCTGTTCCTCAAGCACCCGCTCTTCCAGGTCATTACTCCATTATCATACTATAGTGCGGTCGCGGAACAGAAAGAATTTCGTACGTTTCGTTCGTCTCTTTGCCTACTGACAGTGGTCACAAACATTTTTCTATTAAGTGCGGTTTATATAAAATATTTGAAGGAGAAAAAAAATTAGTAGCTTATTAAATAAATTATTTATTTTTAAACAGTTATTATAATCGAGTTATATTAACTTATTACATAGAAATAAAAAAATGAAAATTCAAAAATCAAAATCCGATTTCTCTGTATCGAAGTAACTACTTTCCGACGACGTCTCGCCTGTCACAGTTATAACGAAATAATGTACAGTTTTGTCTACATTATGATCTAGACTACCTAAATTCAATTCACAAGCAAACAAAAACAAACCTTAGGTTCGCAAGTAAAAGGTTTACAATCCCCGAGGACGGCGGTCATTGCATTTGTGCGAGCGTGACGCATTATTTTAAAGCGGGAGTGACAGAGACAGGTAGTAACAGGTTAATGTACGAAATTCTTTCTGTTCCGCGACCGTACTATAGATAGGCATAACTAGCTTAACTAGCTAGGGTGAAATTTAGACTTATTTCGTGATTTTATAAGGTACAGCAGGACCTCTTTAATCCGAACTCCAAAAATTTACCCCCCCGTTCGGATTCGTGGAGCGTTCGTATTATAGTACAGAGAATTTATAGGGTATATTTTATGAGAAAAAACTAACAGTATTGTGAAATTTTAAATGTATATTCATCTATAAACATTACATTTTTGGTGGACGAGTAATAATAACAAATGTGCATGACATCTACTTGACATTCGATAAGTAACTGGTGAGATGGTAAATGAAAAAAGAGTGGGGCAGGGCGTTCGGATTACAGAGGGGTTCGGATTAAAGAGGTCCTGCTGTAATTATAAAAAAAAAAAATACTATATAAGTACGAGTACCACGATAAGTGTTTTAGAGTTCGATGAACCATGGTCACGGCGAGACTACGTTTTCTGGCCCACATCAGTTATTAGACTTATTTCGTGGTAAAATGACATAATTATGAGTGCGTGAGCTTTACCAGCACGATTCGAATGTTGGGCTCCATAGGTGTTGGAACAACCTTCCACCTGAAAGTGCAGTGTAATGATGTTTGTCTACAAATGAAATGTACACTTTGCAGGCGAACATAGAGATGATGCAGCTGGAGATGATATCGCGCGTGTGCGGCACGCCCGCGCCCGGCGTGTGGCCGAATGTAGTGAAGCTGCCGCTGTGGCACACGCTGCGCCCCAAGCGCTTCCACAAGCGCTGCGTGCGCGAGCAGTTCGCGTTCATGCCGCCCACCGCGCTCACGCTGCTCGACCGCATGCTGGAGCTGGACCCCGACAAGCGCATCACGGCCGAGGAGGCGCTCAAGAGTGCGTGGCTGAAGAACGTGGTGCCCGAACAGTGAGTATCAGTCACTATGGCACAACGCCGCGTGGCGCGCAGTTCGCGTTCAAGCTGCCCGCTGCACTCGCGCTGCTTGATCGCATGCTTGGTCAAAGGGAAACTATGTACATTGTGCATAATCGCCAAAATAAGCCTCTATAGCCCAACGGTTAAAGGTGCGGACTGAAACTGATAGGCCGCAGGTTCGAACCCCACCCGTTGCACTATTGTCGTACCCACTCCTAGCACAAGCTTTCCGCTTATTTGGAGGGAATAGGAGGATATTGGTCAACTTCAGTTTGGCTAATATTCTTTAAAAAAAAAAAAAGACCACTATTACTTGACGCATGTGACCGCACGGCCGCTAGCGTCGACACGAACGGCCTCTCGGCACCGCGAGCGGCCACGTGACCTTTTTGAGCTTTTCAAGCGATACTGGTCTTTAGCGATTATGTAGATAATGTTTAAAATTATTTCACATTGAAAGTGCTCGCTGCGCCGCTGCCATTCCGGTGTAGATCGGCCCTTAGGGTTCTAGTACAATGGTTTAATTTACACTGCCCTACGGCTTCTAAGTTAACCCACTACTATCCTATTTGTTTAATGTTGCTTTGTAATGCACAATTTATGTCGAAGAGCATACTTTAGATACTTCATAAACTCACATTTTCTCACAATTTTTTCTAGATGATTGTGATATTTCCGACTTCAATTATTGGCTACCTACCTAGTGGTGTGGATTTTCTGATTATATTCTAAGAACCAGTCAGAAAAAAGTGATAGATGAAATGTTAATTAATTATGATACTAGGAAAAATTAGTACTACTACTGATTCATGAATAAAATCTCTTCCAGAATGCCAGCACCCGAGCTACCAACGTGGCAGGACTGCCACGAGCTGTGGTCCAAGCAGCGACGCCGTCAGCAGAGAGAGCAGGAGCAGCAATCCAAACCCAAGCCCTACGGCTTCAATCCAGACGACAAACAGGATGGCTTCAACCAGTCGAGTCAGGACTCGAGTTACAAGAGTGAACCATACAAATCCGAGGGGTTCAAGCCCCAAGAGACTAACCCAGAGACAGTGGGCCAAGTGAAATAGTATTTGGAGTTGTATTACTATGGATATTACCCGTGAAATTTGGTGCTTGAGAGTTTTTACTATGAAGTATGACCAATGAAAAGCTATGCAATAGGTTTCTGACCGGACAGCCCGTTCTGACACAAGGTGACTAAAATTGAACTAGTTTTGAACGATAACGCAACCAGGAATGTATGTGCCGACTCAATGCTTGTATTGGTGATTTAAATTGATCTTTGTGAATTATGTGGTAATCGCTCGTCAATGTGACAGTAGCGATTGCCGTTGCAAAATGTCAATAGCTTTACATTATAATACCGGCAGAGCTTCAAGGCACTGATCTTTATGATGCTAAAATCAACATGAATTATTCTTTCTTTTTGCTGGGAGGTCTCGGGTTCGATTCCCAGAGAGGGTAATTTGGGAATTTATAATTTCTAAATTTCTCTGGTCTGGTGCGGTGCTTTTGCCGTGGCTAGTTACCACCCTAGCGTCAAATACGTGCCGCCCAGCGATTTAGCGTTCCGGCACGATGGCGTGTAGAAACCGATTAGGGGGTATGGGCCATTCTCGTTCCAAGTTAGCCCGCTACCATCTTAGACTGCATCGTCACTTACCATCAGGTGAGATCGCAGTCAAGGACTATCTTGTCAACAAAAAAAACAGTCCAGCATACATTAGTGTCATATAGAGTCCTAAAAGATCTAACTCTAACATGAAAACTCAATTAGCTTTAGCATTGTATCAAAATTATGTATGGGAAGAGGAACTGAAATATTTCATACTCGCTGCGCTCGCGATTGTGATTCATATTATTTAATCTGGGAAGTTACTCAGTGGCTACAGTTTACACAATGTGTTATAAAATGAGTATCATACAATATTATGTCACAGTTTGCCAATAATACAGTTCGGAAACGACTTGCGTAGATCGATTGTCGTCGCCACTCAATCCAGATAACTGCACACTACTAACTACACCGGAATGGCAGCGGCGCGACGAGCACTTTCAGTGTGAAATAATTTTTAACTTTATCTACATAATCGCTAAAGACTAGTATCGCTTGAAAAGCTTAAAAAGGTCACACGGCTACGCGCGTCAAGCGATACTGGTCTTTAACGATTATGTAGATAAAGTTTAAAATTATTTAACACTGAAAGTACTCGCCGCGCCCCTGCCATTACGGTGTAGGTCAGCCCTAAGGCGTCAGTTACACAAGAGATTTTCGAATGTGAGCGGCGAGATTTTAATTTAATCATATAGTTTGTGATTATCCTATGCGAAAACTTTCCATACAATTTTCGCCTGCAATTGTACATTACATTATAACAAATAATGACAATAACTTGTATCAGTTAAGCAATGTTTGAAAATGAGTGCCGAAAATTTCGCTTGTATACGAAAAAGTCTTCTTGTGTAACTGACCCATAAAACGCATTTAATTCAAGGTAATGGATTTATATGTTTATAGAAAATTAACGGATGACTTAGTTTTTAAAAATTTAAATGGGAACTCTTTGATTTTCCGTCAATCCATAGCTCTGTTGAGGCGTGATTGAAGGACAAACAATAAAGAAACATACTTTCGCATTTATAATATTATTTAATGCTATGTTTTATTTATTTATTTATTTACGCTTAATACGTTTACGTATTGGTTAAACTTTTTGTTAAATTTTTTGAGATCACTTAAAAATTTGAAAAATTATCTTATCATCAAAATCGTTGCTATTAACTAG
Organism: Hipparchia sbordonii; assembly: GCA_038048805.1. Classification (NCBI taxonomy): domain Eukaryota; kingdom Metazoa; phylum Arthropoda; class Insecta; order Lepidoptera; family Nymphalidae; genus Hipparchia; species Hipparchia sbordonii. Next base: position 1,800,520 of record JBBIWI010000008.1, on the reverse strand, counting down.
TTCACAAAGTTGTTTTATTCTGAACTGTATATTTGCTAAGCTGTGATAATGGAATAAATCTTTTAGCGTTTTAAATTAAATACAAGATGTTTTAAATCCAAAATGAATTTAAAATGAAATTTTCTGTATAAAATTGTTGAGCGAACCAAAATTATTTCGTTGTAACCAAAGGATTAAGCATGGTGCTAGTTACCTAAGATTTGACCAATTAGATATTTCCAATTATTTACGAATCGCTGCGGCATCGCTTGGAAGTTTCTAAACAGTCAGAGTCTACACCATGTCTAACTAAATTGTATAATAGATGCTTTTTGTATATAAAGATATGTAAATATAATAATTAGGTTTAGTATAATTTTTGGTGTAAGAACAATAAATAATGTTTATAAAATAAAAGAGAAAAAATATCTCTTGTGTAATAATATTTTTTAGTGAATATAGAGCTAATTTCTTCCAAACAAAAAGGAGGTTTTACTTACGCCTTTATTATAATACAGCTCTCGACAAGAGAATTAAACATTCAATTGACTAAAGTACGATTCAGACCTGACGAGCGCGACCGACCGCAATGGCAACGCAATGAAGAAAATTAAAATGTATAATTTGACATTTAGGCTCAGATCTATACACCATGCTCTTTTTGGCACGCATTTGATGAGACAGAATTAAAAAGAGACACAAAAATGTCAGGTGACGTTGGATCTTATTCTGTATTATTAGTAGGATAAAATTAACTTGAAGTATCCCATTTTCTCGGGATAAAAATTATAGCGTTTCCCTTTCCAAGATGCAAGTTATCTCTGTGCCAAATTTTGCTGAGAAATTGAAGCGTAAAGAAAGGTAAATATTTTTTTTTTATTACTACATTATGTCGTTACATTCGTCTGCTGTGGGATTATCGAAAAAGGATTGCATCACCTCCGAGTGACTGAATTTATGGCGTTCTTGTTGCATCAATGCATTTTTACCAATAGCGATAGAGAACCAGCCAGAGGTGATTGTGATTGTCACATTGATACAATCATTTTAGACAATCTCACAGCCGTTATACTGGTTCAAGTACAATTCTTTATCAAAAACAAAGGCATAATTTGCATGCATCACAATAATATGATAAATTAAGTATACTTTTAAATGTTATGATAGTTCTGTGATTGTAAATTGTAACTGTTTGCTAACATAGCATGCGACAAAGCCGCTCGCTCGAATCGATTAAATCCAGACTGGAGTTTATCAAAGAGAGCCTTGTGGTATACAGTATAATATGGGTATTTTAATTTTATCCATTATGATGTATCATTGATAGATATATACAAACCATTACATCAAATTACTTTCGTTATATCTTACCTTTATTTTACAGAATACAGAAGTGTCCTAAGCTAAATTTTATTTTTTGTGAATAAAGCAAATTCATGAAGCAAATATCTGTATTAAATATTTTTAATTTTCTAATCGGACGATTAGCCAGTTTAAATAATGCCTATATTTCTTAATTTTTTTTTGTGATCCGTGAATTTTGACCTAACTACCTACTAACGTTAAACAAAATTATAATTTTTTCCACATTTATGTTATAATTTGGTTATGTAATTATATATTTATTTTACAAAATTAGTTTTGCTGCAATATAATAAATTAAGTGGTGTTTATTAAGTAATATTAACTATTTTTTTAAATTAATTATTTAAGGATTTTATTATGTGCATTTAAATTGTAGATATATATGTAGGTCTTTAAAAATGTAAAAACATCACAATTGTTTTAAATTAATATTTAAATAATTTTTTTTATTTTTATTTTGACAAATGTTAACTCACTAAGATTTTGATTTTAAAATTTCCGTAATAAAATCGTAAGGGGGTCTTACATTTCCTTTTGGATAAAATAACTTTAAACTGCCACGTTCTTCCTGGTAACGGTTATTTTTCTTAGACTAGGTACATCAAATTATACTCTTATAGGTATTTATAAGTAGGGAATTTTCAAAAATTGTGATAAAACTGGAAAGGAGATGATTGTGGTCCATACAAGCTTGGGCCCAACACTGAACAAGGATGAAACATGCTTTATTTTGAAGATTTAGATGCTTGCTATTTACTCAAAAACTCGTACTTCTGCAGACCTTGGGAGTTTTGTTTTATTTATCGTTTTAGATTTGTAAGTTATGTGAAAAAGACGTTCAATATTTAAAATTCTTTTAAGAAGAATTGTTTAAATACTTTAAATAAATGGAAAAAGTATTACGGGAAGATGTTTGGATGCATGTTTCTTTTACTTTTGTAGGTAATATTAAATAATATGAAATAATCCACGAAAACTGTTCAAACAGTAAAATAATATTCACAAAGCGCAAGACACAGAGAATGACAAGACAAACCGTCTCTCAAGACGTCTTTTTTTCAGCTCTGGGTTCTTGCTTTTTTGTGATAAAAAAAAATATTCACGATGCACAATTTTTTTATTATGAATATTTAAAGAATTTTCCCTTGTAAATGAGTATATTATTTAATACAAAATGTTTTACAACTAGTTTGGGTCTATTTCTAGATTACTGATTTTATAAAGATAAACTATTTGGGTAGGTACCAAAAGGCCAGAGCCCACACCAGAACCCACAGTTGCATTAGTACTATATTAGTCTGTGGTTAATTAAACTGACATTCATGAAAACGTTCCGTTTGTACTAAAGAAAAAGCATTAGGTTTCGTACTTAGTGAAAAAAAAATTGTTTTGTATGATTTTCCTGAGCTGTACATAAATAAAAACCATTCAATTATGTAAGTAATTTATCGACTTATTTTCTTCATATTTTTATATAACTGTGCGAAACCCCGAGTTGGGCCCAATTTAACACATCTCCTTTATATTTCAATAACATTTTTTTTATTTAAGTTTTTCGCTGAGTTTGGTAGTGTTTCTAGAATTTCTTGATATTTTCTGACCAAAAATCAGTCGAACTGAACAAATTCACCCATTCTTAAATAGATGAAATGCGGCAATACAAATGAGCTCTCGTATTGCAAGTATGGATTTATATGTAATGTTGCCAGATGTAGTAAAATATAAAATAATCCGGAGTTTAGAAGGGCAGCACTGATGCTGAGATCTATAGAGCGTGCTCTGACATAAATCTGTCTCGTTTTTACTCTGTCTTGAGTCTGTGCTGAGGAGAGTGCGGTCTATAGATTTCAGCCTTAGACAAATACTTCTTATTATGCAGTACCTTTGTACCTTTGGCCTTTTCTGCTGTAGCTAGTTACCACCCAACCTGCAATGCCCCTTAAAAGTTTGCCATCGTCACTTACCCTCAGGTGAGATCAGAGATGTGGGCTATCTTGTCCTGGAATAACAAAACCTAAGGGCCTACCTTTTTCTAACAATATTTTCATATTTATATATTTTTTAGTTTTTACTCTTGACGTTAGTGTTTCGATAAATAATCGAAATATCAAAGTTGTGAAATTGCAATCCGTACCATAGCTTACTGGTCAAAGTATGTCTATGATTTTACTGTAGGTTTTTTTATATATGTTATAGAATCAAACAAAGAATTCTAAAACCCATTGGTGCGATACGGAGCTGTGGATGTTTACATTTTACCATTAATTTGACTATTCACGCGTCGCGTCGCGCGTTGACAGTGTGATTCCTCCTTTATTTTATTTGTTGAGACTGAAGATTTTTAATAGTAGTAGTGTAGCCGAACTCTGGATTGTTGCATAGTATATAATATTGGGTACGTTGACAGCTGTCAAACTGAAATGTTGCAAAATCAGCTGTGAAACATTAAATTTTAATTTTTAATTTATTTCTTAGTGAATTAATGTTTTAAAATAAGTGTTAAAGTTTATCTTGTGATAGATTTCCTTATAATTCTCATACATAAGCTCCACTGTCGTCGAAAAGTACCTGATTTATACCCAAGGCAGTTGTCGGACGGACGGCGTGATTCAAATCTCAACGACATCTGGATAAACCGGGGGAGTATTTCCTTTATCTTCTTAAAAATATTATAATAAATACTTAGTGCAGTTAGTTTATTGAATAAATACGTTATCCGCGCACATTAGGTACATTCTCGAGTCTCGAGACACGTCCTTCCTCACATTGAAAGGCAAAATTTTTCTCTGTTCACTTGACAATAGTGGAAGTGAAGTAGAAGAATAACTTGTACTGCCTCAGACATTTCACGACACGAGCATACATAATAGATTGTACACTGTCCCTTGCAACTTTTGATTACTTAAGCACTTCAATAGAAGTGACAATAGTCATAAATAACTCAAATAGGTTAATACCTACCTATTAACAGCTGCTTATTTTCAAAAATAAGTGTGGGCTCTATAAATCTTGTTTTTGAAAGTAATACAAACACACTAAATAGTACTATCTTTCTTTCTACTCATTTTGTAAATCAATTCTATATATCTCAGACTCTCTTCTGTGTAACCCACCCACTTTTCTTTTTCTTCCTTCACTTACACATTATTTGGTGTTTCAGGTGCATTATTGTATAACAACAATCATCACAATGCAAACAAGACGGGCAGCAGCGTTAGAAGAACAGCTGAAACTTAAAACTGCCCTCAATGAACTGAAATCACTGCGACAACTTAATGATCAATTGCTGAGGGAGCAAGAAGAAAGTGAGGTTGAAGTAAAAGCTGTGATTGCCAAAAATTCACAGTTAAAAGCTGAACTCGCTGCCCTGAACAGCTCACATACTTTAGTGTCAGAGGAACGTGACCGACTCCAGGAGGCAGTCAGCTCTTTTAATGTGTGCATTCAGACTTATGAAGAGGCTCTAGGGAAGATATCTGTGCTAGAGGATGAATTGAGTGGGGCTCACAGAACAATTGATGACCTTCAGTCTCAATTAAAAAGCTATGAAGCTCAAGCAACCAACACATTGTATGATGAACTGCTTACTTCATCCTCAATTGTGCCGGTCATAGATCTGACATGTGACAGCCCTTATACTAGAAATAGTAAGACAATACAGAACCATGATAAGATACAACTAAATAGTCATAATAAAATTAAAAAATACATTAAAATTGGCAAAATAATTAAAAAAACCAAAAATTTAATTAAATTACAAAGGACTCACACTAAAAATGTTGCATTAAGGAAGGAACGGTCACATTTATTACATAAGCTTGAAACATACTGCTCATCTTTGACAGAAATGAGCACTAAATATGATGTTGACGTTAAAAACCTTAATAATGAGATTTGTAAATTGAATGATTCCCTAAAAAAAGTTACTATGGAGTACGAGCGGTCACAAAATCAGATCTGTGAACAGTTACAGGCAGCTGACGAGTTGTTAGCCCTAGGCAACTACAATATGGCTCGCTTTGAATCACTGACAAGTAAATGCCAATGTAACCTCTCACCTATACCTATGGCTAGCAACGATCACAGTAGTAGTACATTGCTCCCAGTCAAATTGCCTTCCCATCCCACGCAGTGTAGTGTAAATACAAAAAGTTCTTCATCCTCAAACATAAATCTCTCTGTGAATGCCAGTAAAAAAACTGTAATTATCTCTGACCAGTTAGGTAAAGACTTTGGTGCCTATATGAACAAGTATATGCAGCATCCAGTGATTAATAAATGTTCACCAGGGGCTAGTTTTGACTATTTAATTAATAACTTGAATGAAGAAAGCTTGGATATAAATACTAATGTTATCATATTGATTGGGGACAGTTTATTGATAAAAAAGCACAAGATCCTAAAATGTTTTGAAAAATTATTGTATTTGCATAATAAAACCAAATGTAAATTTACTTTATGTGCCTTCCCTTACTCTAGTACACTAAGTAAGGAGCAAAACCAGCGCATAAATAAATTAAATTTGCATATGTTTAATTTGTCAAGCCATCATGACAGTGCTATCTCCTTTTTTGACTTGAATAAATTTATTTATAAATTTAAATTGACCGCAGATAATATGTACCTGCCTAGAAAATGTAAAATACATATAGCTTCATTGCTAGCATATAATTTAATGAATGATACAGTTACAAGTGTTGTAACAAAGTCTTTTGACAATTTTACAAACTGTACTTCTAGTACAAATATTTCTGTTTTTGACTCAAGTACTTTAAGTACTAATATTTCTGTTGTTGAACCAAGTAATAGTAAGCCTATTACTTGTTTAAACTAGATACTAAGACAACGGAGAGGCTCTGCAAACTGAACATTGTACATCAAAATATACAGAGCCTATCCGGCAGTATGGTGAATTTGGACTCAAGTAAAAATAATACTTGTAAAAAATTTAAACTAAGCAGTAAGACAACAGATAAGCAATATAAAATTAATCTTGTACACCAAAATATACAGGGCTTATCTGGCAAAGAACATGAGATTGAGCTTTTTATTAAAAAATTTGATATTGAAATCTTATGCTTCACTGAGCATTGGCTCAATACTCATCAGTTAATTGTACACCTTAATAATTATTCACTGTCAAGTGCGTTCTCAAGAAAGACTGCTATACGCGGGGGATCATTGATAGTAACGCGAAATAACATTAATTACAAAGAGCGAAAAGACATTGTTAGCCTTTCTATAGAACGCATTATTGAGCTGTCTTGTGTTGAGCTGGACCGATACATTATAGTTTGTGTGTACCGACCGCCCTCAGGCGACTTTGTTCTTTTTGAGGAGGTTATGGAGGATGCCCTAAGGCGGCTATGTAGGTCATCAAAAAAAATAGTGGTCTGTGGAGACTTTAATATTGATATTTTGCTTAACACTCTTTTTACTGGTAGGCTGCTTAACTTATTTAAAAGCTTTAATCTAGAGAATATTTTTATTGAACCTACAAGAATAACTGCAAACTCAGCTACTTGTATTGACAACATTTTTTGTGATTGTAACATTATCGAAAAATCTATTATCACTTATCTCAGATCTGATCATTGCGGTCAAATGATATCTATTCCAGGCAGTGAACAGAATTTAACAAAAGTAATAAAATACAGGCCAGTTACCACTAAAAAAGTAAAGCATTTTAAACAAAACATCTCAGCTGGATTGCCGACGCTTGACCTTGCACAGGATGATCCGGATGAAATTTATACAAAGTTTTTTGATTTGTTAAGCTCACAATATAACTCTATCTTTAAGGTGATGGAGAAAAGACTGTTTAAAGATCTTAAGTTTAGTGACTGGGCAACTGCCGGCATCTATAAAAGTAGAAATAAGCTGTTTGACTTGTATGCAGAAAAAAAATATAATTATTCCCCCGCGTTTATTGAATATGTAAGAAATTATTCTAAATTGTTTAAAAATGTGTGCATACAAGCAAAGTCACTTCATATAAAACAAAAAATTGTCAATTCTGATAATAAAATTAAAACAACATGGGGCATCATTGGTGATGAAATGAATAACCATAAGGTGCATAATAATAATAAATTTGAGCTTAAAATTGATAATCATGTAATTAACTCCGATATAGAAGTTGTAAATACATTTGAGAACTTTTTCAAAAATATTCCAATTACCACAACCAGTTCTCTAAATTCCTCGCCGGCAGAAGCCTATCGTCTTCTAAGAAGCAATGTCTCTGAGTGCAATAAGTTATTTAGGTTTGAACACGTTACCCCATATGACATAGTCAAAACATTTAAATCTTTACAAAATAAGAAAACAGCAGATCTATGGGGGATATCAGTTAAAATAATTCATAATGTAATTGATATTATTGCGCCGTATCTTGCTTTAATTTTTAATAAATCAGTAGATTCTGGATCTTTTCCAGATCTTATGAAATGTAGTAAGCTAATACCGCTTTTTAAATCGGGCAGCAAAAGTGACCCGAATAACTACAGGCCAATTTCAATTTTGCCAACTCTCAGCAAGATATTCGAAAAAATAATGCTCAACCAACTGCTTTTACACTTTAATTTAAATAAACTCCTACACACTGAGCAGTATGGTTTTACAAAGGGTCGATCAACAACCGATGCAGCCGCAAGGCTATTACAACACATATTCGATGCGTGGGAGAACTCACAGAATGCCATTGGTATTTTCTGTGATTTGTCAAAGGCATTCGACTGCGTTGATCACGAGACTCTTTTGCTTAAACTGAGCCACTATGGCATTAAAGATTTTGCACTTAGTCTCATTGCGTCTTATCTCAGCAACCGAGTCCAAAGAGTATGTGTCAATGATGTAAAATCATCCGGATCAGCCTCAGTAATGGGTGTACCCCAGGGTTCTATTCTAGGTCCATTCATGTTTTTGGTCTACATAAATGATTTACCACATTTTGTCCAAAATACTTGCGATATTGTACTATTTGCTGATGATACGTCTTTAATTTTTAAAGTCGATAGGATAAAAGACAATTTTGACGATGTAAATAATGCATTATCTCAAGTCTCTGAATGGTTTACGGCAAATAATCTCCTTTTAAATGCTAAAAAAACAAAGTGTGTTGAGTTTTTATTACCTAACACGAGAACTGTCAGTAAAAATTTAAAGATAAATAATGAACCTTTGAAAACTGAGGACTCCACAGTGTTTTTGGGGTTAACCCTGGATTCAAAGCTACAATGGGGCACCCATATAGCAACGCTTGCTGGCAAACTTAGCTCTGCTGCTTACGCTGTTAGGAAGATTCGACAGTTGACTGACATAGAAACTGCAAAAATTGTTTATTTTGCATATTTCCATAGTATTATGTCATACGGAATCTTAGTATGGGGTAAGGCAGCCGATATTGGAAAAATTTTTGTTTTGCAGAAGAGGGCAATCCGCGCAATCTATAATTTGAGGCCGCGGGATTCCCTTCGAGAAAGATTTAAAGAGATAGGCATTCTTACAGTAGCTTCACAATATATTTATAACAACATAATATTTGTCAGACAAAACATTTTGAGTTACAAAAAAAAGAGTGATTTGTCCGATAGACCAAGTAGAAATCCAAATAGGCTCATGTTTCCTGGGCTGCGCCTCAAGAGGGTCCAAAAGACATTTGTGAGAATGGGCGTGACGTTTTACAATAAAATTCCACAGTCAATCTTAGACTTGCCTCTACACAAGTTTAAGAAATCAATTAAATCTGCTCTCATGAAAAAAGCATATTATACAATTGAAGACTATGTAAATGATAAAAAAGCGTGGATATAATTCGCTCCAGTGATTCATAAGACAGTAATAACTATCCTGTGTTCAATAAAAATTGTAAATTTTTTTATTTTTTTTGAAAAGAGCAACCGCCGAGTTTCTTACTGGCTCTTCTCGGCAGGAAAGGCATTCCGAACCAGTGGTAGATTCATTGACGATTCAAAAGTGCTTGTAAAAGTTTATTTGAATAAAAAATATTTCTATTTCTATTTCTATTTCTATAAATAGTAATATTACAATTATTGTAAAAATGTACCTAACTTTTTTAAAATAAAATTACAATGAATTATGATTTTATTCTGAATTTTAATTTTTAAACTGGAACTAATTTCATCAGTTAATCTCAACCCCTTTCCAGTCCAATACAGTAGGGTTAGTCTAAGTTTTAATTCGATTGATCGTATAAGGATTCGATGACATTGGGGTCAAAGTAAAATGAACCATAAGTACATAGAATTAGAGCTTAATTTCGTACATGCCTTATACTTTTACGTAAAATCGGTTGTACTGAATTTGTGAATTTAAGATAATACTTTTAAGGTTCATTTTACTTTGACACTAATGTCATAGTATACGAATACGATCAATCGTGTTAAATCTAATACGTGTCTTATACTAACTCCACAGGCATGCAGTTTCATCACGATGTTTTCTTCCTCATATACCTTTGAAGCATGTGATATTTGCACAAGTCGGTAAAGTCAGTGGCGTATGTTTAAGATCGAGCATATAGCTGCTTTAAGTAAGTATGTAAAGAAGTAAAATACAATTCAATTTCTGTACAAAATACGTATATTTCAATAAAGTGACTATAAAGGAACCTGACTTACAATTTATAAATAATTAATCGTACAATTAGTTGTTATCGATAACAAATAAGGCACTTGCCTGTAGTATTTAATTTATATTTCTATTTATGGCCAAGCTTAAAGTACACCGATAAATAAGCGAACTTTACGTTCGTCACAAACCCTCTGGTAACCTCGACTGGTTGTGCTACTACGTCACGCCGCGCCGACGCGTCACATAAGTTGAAACGATTGTTTAGACTGCATATCATCGTCACACAGTTGGAGCGGAATGAAAAGGATTCATGCTTAAAGGCCTTAGGCAGAAATGTATAGATCGCACTCTCACTTTGCTCCACCACTGGGCTCTATAAATAATCTATGGTTAATCTGAGAGGCTGCTGTCATATTTTTTTTGGACTTACTTTACTGAGGCCATTTTGGCGCTGTACGAGTACAGCGCCAAAATGCATAACACTGGAACTAATAATATTGCAAATGGCGCACCAACCTCTATTATGTGTTCCGTTTGACTTCCGAAGTCCATTATATGAAGAGTACATCGCCTTTTCCACGTCTCGTCGCGCTAGATGTCGCTAAATTCCGTCACGTTTCCGGTGCCACCCGCGCCGCCAACGGCCGCTCTGTGAACTAAACAATATAAAAGCCGCGAGAGCCACCGCGTTTCGCCATTGTTGCGTTGTCTTTCGACCACGCAGGTCCGTTAGATTTTTTAAAAAACTTTTGAGATAGAAGTAAAAAGTTTTATAAAAAAAAAAAAAAAAAAATAGTAAAATAGTAGATATCTACTTTTGTTTTTTACAAAGTGATTATTCCGTGTGTTCGCGATTCCGGTGCCCTAGGAGAACCCTCTTGGAGATCGGCAGTTGGACCCTACAAACGGTGCAATGCCTTTTAGGGTATTCCAATTTTGCAACCTTCATCACCCTCCGGGGAAGGTTGCACTGCCAGGTACCGCGTCGCTCCGGTCAGCCGGAGCGCACGCGAGTCGCTTCATCTCCGTCGTGTGCGCGAAACGTGCGTGGCGTGTACACGCAGGACGACGCGCGGCCGCCTCCGTGACGGTGGGGCAAAGTCCAAGGAAGTGCACACGGAGGGGTGATTACGATTCGTCAGAAGAGGATTGACCCTGGAAAGTCAACACGCAGCGATTTGGAACAAAGGTTTGAGACTTCAGCCATCGGTGAGTCATTTTAACTAGTTTATGTGCTCAGTTGCCAATTCCAGAACTGAATTTATAAAACTGAGGAAACTATTAGTGTTCGGTTCCATTTCGTAAAATCAACTATTTGTACATAACCGTGCACGAAATGCCTTAGAATGAACCGCTAAGGTATGGAGCGCCCTTTCGGCCTCCGGATTTCCTGCCACGTGTAATTCGAGTGCCTTCACGGCAGCCGTGCATATAGGCGTTTACTGCGCGGAGGCGCTCCAACATTATCCTTGTCGGTTCTTTCCGATATTGGTTGGCATCAAGCGCAAGCCTATTTACATCAGTTCATATTAATAAAATCTTTGGTTTTCACCGAGTTAAAAGAATGGGAAGTAAAAGCGTTTCGTAGAATAACCATTCCCAGTCCCGTAGTTACATAGTCGGCGTATGATACAACAAGGATGCAGTTGCGAGTGACTCCTAATTCCCTTTAATCCAGTTAGTGTGTTCCAAATGTAATGATGTTGTTTATTTGTTAAAAACTTTCCGGGCTCAACACGTGTTGCTAAATGAATATTTAGAAAAACACCCTCTTTTCAATATTTATTTTCAATCCTTAGAATTTGTCATAATACTTATAAATAAATTTACCTACCTCCAAGGTATTGCATTTAGCAGGCATTCCAGCCTTTTTAAATCCCTGGAGATCGAATTTCTGGAAAGCGACTTCTTTTCTTAACGAACTAAGATTATTTCTCCTCTGATAAAAAGGGGGGTGCAAAAAGGAAACCGTGTTTCGTTATTTTAAAAATATTTCGGTCACAAACGATTTAAGCTAAATATCATGTGACTTAATTGCTCTCAGTCAATCTCCATAAGTTCTTTCGATGCTCTAACAGAGTATCGAACGCCGAACGAATTTCGGCGGATGATTCAAAATCAGGTTTTAGGATCGGCTCAGCCATCCGTATAATTTATTTCCCCAATTTTCATAACACCTAACACGGGAAAATTCAAAGTTCGGAACGAAGTTTTTGTCACTTCCAAGGCTATTGCAACCTCACAACTGGATGATCAAACTTCACTTAATTTTACATGTCAGTTATAAAGTTCAGACTACAAATAACTTGACTAGCATCTTCTGGAGCCGCAGTAAGAATCTTGATGACAAATCCAAGAGCTATTGTATTAGGATGACTTTCACCACTACCCATCCGTCCATCGGCCCAGTCTAATAAAATTGTAAGAGCTCACGTCTTACTGGCTAACAAATTCTTAACTAGCCCAGGTAGGTGGCTCATTTTCGGGCATTCGATCACACAGCCAAGGGATCACTACGCTCGAGTATTTGGGAGTGAAAAGGGACATACACCACAACATCAAGTCTCTACCTACTCCCAGGTATAAAATAAGAAAAGTTCGTCAGACTGTGTCTCGCCTAGCAACCGACAGTTGAACCCTTAATTACGGCGCAACGCCTTTTAGGGTATTTCGATTTTGCAAACTTTGTCACCCTCCGGGGAAGTCTACATTGCCGTTGCATTGGCGAAAGATTACCAGTCTGTTGTTCCTCATGGAGATCGGCAGTTGGACCCTAAAACGGCGCAACGCCTTTTAGGGTGTTCCAATTTTGCAACCTTCATCACCCTCCGGGGAAGGTTGCATTGCCAGGCACCACGTCGCTCCGGTCAGCCGGAGCGCACGCGAGTGGCTTCGATCTCCGTCGTGTGCGCGTAACGTGCGTGAGCGTGCACACGCGGGACGACGCGCTGCCGCCACCGCACGCGTCGAAAGATTACTAGTTTGTTGTGTTTTTTCATAGAGAGAACAGTTGGCCCCTAAAACAGGTGCACAGCCCGTTGGGGTATCAAAATTTTTCAACCTTCATGACTCATCGGGGAAGGTTGCAGTGCCGGACGATTCAGTTTCTCAGCAATAATCTTCGTCAGTATTGCACCGAACTTCTGTCAAAAGAGGTGTGTGACTAAACAAGAGAATGATGGTAAGAAGAACCATGACACAGATAGTATCAGTTTTTCAGTGTTCATCAGATGCAATGGAAAGCTCCAATGAATTTAACAGTTGAGTAAATTATACTGCATCATAAAAGATACACTGTGATTGCCACCATCTCAACTAAGGCCTAATATTTAAGAACTGAACAGTGGTCTTGTAGAGCGAAGAAGTGTTAAATTTTTTTGGGAAAGGAACTTTGGTCGGACAGCCAAAATATTGCACTCCTTTTCACCTTTTTCCGAGAGTGAACAATACCGAAGCCAAGATCCTATCGTGCATCGTAGCATCTACTAGAAGGATTTATGTTCATGTTCAAGTTAACAAGGAACACAGGATAGATATACCCAAGTTCTGTTTGCATTTCAAAGGGTTCACCTGGTTCCGAGTTATTCTTTCTTGACTTGCCCATCTTGAAGGAATGTTTTTACGAGCTCAGCAAACGTGTGAATATACGTATGAATATGTCGGGAAGTTCACCACCGCGACCACCTGGTCTATCTTCCCGAGCCCTGCAACACCTAAGCTCAGCAGTAGAAATGTACATAATATAAGCATCCGAATGAATGAAACCTTTTTGGCGCCTGTATCTGAAGAGCTTATGCGCGCATAACGCGTCATGTCAAGTTACGAGATATTGTCAATAAACAAACTCGACGCGCGTCCACACACTTGCGTTCGGGTGTTCAATAATCCATGCTATTGAAAGCTTTACTCTTTGACAGGGATCTTTTCACATATCCTTTGTCTGTTTCAGGTTGGATGGCATGGCTATCCTAAGCTTTTTAGTCTTTAGACATATTTCCCTACTTTGGAGAAAGTGGCGCTTAAGTAACATTGATTTTTGCCCTCTTTTACTTGATAATCTAGCTAAAAATAGTGTAATTTTTAGCAGCATGTAAAAAATGAAAAGCTTCGTATGGCTAAATTTACTATACCATACGTACTTACACTTATATACTAGCTATCAGTGTAGTTTTTAATAAGTGTGAGCAAAATTTCAATTATTACTAGAATTTCATCAAATTATAAATAAACTGTCCTGAGCGGTCTCGTTAGACAAGTTTTGCAGTATATCGTAGGACTGCGATATAAGTCTCGAATCTAAACGCAGTGCCTTTAGCTAGACTGTTGCTTCCTAAATATTCGTGAAATGCGACATGCATTTCAAGTTCTCATTAAGTACTCCTTATAACCTATGGAAGGTATTTTAAATTCTCAAGTAACCTCAAAATTTGCGATACCTTATTCATATTAGTGTAGTATATTCATTAGCGGATGAAGAGCTCCCGAGTTAGATTATTAAAAATCTCAGCGCCAGCTCGAAATCGGGAGGTTGATGTTGGGTCGTCCCCTGCTGCGTGACACGCGAGCGAGTCAAGATCGCAGATGATTTAATCGTTGTAGATGTAGGATACCGTGGCCGAATTTGGTCAAATATTATTTTCACCGTTCAGAATTCCTGTTCTGAATTGTTTCGGTACCAACTCATTGACTTATATGCTATACTATATACTTTTGCTGATTATGGGCCACCCCTTCCATTCTAACAAAATAGCGTCGACTCATTGTTATGATTTTTTCTTAAAAACACTTTTCTTTTCCAGAAATAATGAAAGGTTTCTGGGAGGTTGCTAAGCTATGGCTGCCATTGGATTTTTGGTAGATCTGTGAACATGTAATTCGGGCGCGCTTTTTTCTAGCTATTTACTACAATGTACCTGCCCATATTAATTGATTGCCCAATCGATAAACTTAAATTTTTAATTATTTCTATTATTAGTAATAGACCTATCCACCAACCTATCGTATGGTTATAGTTGATTTAATTAGATATTTCTATTAATTAAATTTCACAATTTACTATTTAAATCAAGTAAAATGTATCTATCACATTGTTGCATTTTCTTGTCTACAAGCCACAAGCCACCAGGAGATAACAAACAGATCTCTTCATATAATGGACTTCGGAAGTCAAACGGAACACATAATATAAAAATTTTACCTTGAAATAAAATTTGTATTATGTTTCCTAAGACTTCCGAAGTCCAGATAATGTCTTCCTGGTGCTACTAATTTTCATTAACATATTATTATATGAATCGAACAATGGCGAAACGCGGTGGCTCTCGCGGCTTTTATATTGTTTAGTTCACAGAGCGGCCGTTGGCGGCGCGGGTGGCACCGGAAACGTGACGGAATTTAGCGACATCTAGCGCGACGAGACGTGGAAAAGGCGATGTACTCTTCATATAATGGACTTCGGAAGTCTTAGGAAACATAATACAAATTTTATTTCAAGGTAAAATTTTTATATTATTAATCACTGCTATGATATCATAGATTAATTATAAAGGTTGGTGCGCCATTTGCAATATTATGTTTCAGAGACACTCGCATGTCAACTGTGGCTTCAAATTATTGATCCATAATTAAGCTGTTATCTGTATAGAGACAGCCAATTCAGTGTTAATCATAGTTTAACTACAGAGATCAGTGGCTCCGATTCAAGAGTTAAAAAGATTCTCAACTCCTTCCCAATTTGGAGGCAAGTCAGAGCGCGCTCTGTAGATATATCTGGGCTTCAAAACATTTGACTTGTACAAAAAGTTAAGCTTTTACACCTACATACGTAGGTACACTTATTTAGGCACCCTCGATTCAGCTTAAACATTAATAATGACAGAAAATGTGCCGGTAGTTTTTAATGTTATCCTAGGAACGTTGAATTTATATGGCAACATGTTCCTATAGGCAGAAAATTACTTCTCATTTAATAAATAAGAGAAAAATTCAATAATATGGCTAAGGGGTTTTTTCGCCATAGGCAAGTAAACCGACCTATTAAAGACGCTTTTTTGTATTGGTTATCTGTCAAAGCGCTTAGGCTACCCAACTATCGCTAAGGCGCCCCCACAGATGTAGGCGCCCCTTATCGTAATCCTTGTAGGTAGTTGATTTAAAACATTATTAACTATCGACACATTTCTCTTTTATTAGGTACCTATCTACATGTAAATAGGTACATTATTTCGTTTTATGGCGTAAACTACTAAGTACTTTGTACGTAAATCATTAATTTACAAACATCTATCAGTATAAAAAGGAAAAGACTACAATAGTTAGTTAATCATGTAAATACTCATTATGATTCTATTACATAACAATGCGTATAAAAATATATCCTTACCTATACATAACGGAAATTTATTGTTAGACAATAATAAAAAAAACATTGCAGATAGAGTGGTAGAAAAACGGTAAGTATGTATGTGAACTAAAGTTCACAGTTTATGATGTAACTAAGTAAAGGTACACAACGATTGAACAGTCATTCATCTTAAAACACAAGTTTTTCTTTAAGTTCGTAATTGATTTAATGCCATGATATATACTGTGATGTTACTTATGGCATCTTTGAATGATATTTGATTACGACAGCTTAATATGGAATGCCTTTCCCTTAAACAATTGTACCATAGATCACATAAATAAAATCAATCAAATTAGTTTTAATGTTGACTGAACAGTAAACATACAAACTACAATGTAAATTTAAAAATGCCAACAACAAAAGCTTAATTATTGTTTTAGTAAAAAAATTAATAAGTTAATCAAAAAGTCAAGATACAAATGTTCTTAAAATTATGACGTATAGAAATTCTTGCTAGAAGGATGTTGTAATTTTAAAATTTATCCTAAGTATATAAAAAAATTATAATACTTAAATTAGGTAACAGATAAATACAAATTGATATTATCAATCATCATAATAAATGTTCATGTTCCATTTAACTTAATTCACTGAATTATGGCGAATATCAATAATTAGCTAGGCTTTTCCAATACCTACTCTTCTTTATGGGGTTGCCACCTGTAAAAAATGTGAGAAAATTAGATTTATAATGTAGATAAAAGGATAATAATAAAGACAGGATTAAGGTAGACTCCCGTGGAGCAATCTTGATGGACTATTGGCCAATCTAAGACGAAGGTAACATACCACAAGTAAGTTTCCACTCTTAGCGCGATGTATGGCGGGCTGCGGGCCGTTCGTCACCTCTATGGTGCCGCCCTGTTTGCCGTTTACGAGATTATGCACGATGCTGTGAATAAACAAAATATGATATATACTGTTTAGAAGCAAGCGTTATTTTGTATAATTCCAAGACACTCAAGGAAAAATGAAATTCTTTTGCTATAATCCGCCAAACCAGAAAAAATCCGTAATCCGATATGGTGTAAGTATATATGACATAAATTATGTCATATGGATACTTACACCACACAAACTCGTAAAAATTCATTCTATGTAAGTTTCGCCCCGATACTTGAGCATCCTCAGGAGATGTGGACTTAACAATTCACAATTGCAAAGTGAAAATCGCGCAACAAGTAGGTACTTTGACCATGTGGAAAAATTATTTCCTGTTGGACAAATCAGTTTGACCACCCCGGACTCACAGTTTAAAGGGTGTTTTTCTTAAATTATTCACTTAGACCATGCAATCCAATAAATGATCTAAGATTAACATTCTCGGATAAATGAATCTTACCTTCCCGTGTCAACGATCTCAATGATCTCGGGCTTTTTGGTGTAGTCTGTGACGATGGTGAGAGCTTCGATCACGTGCGACACGGAAATTATCAAGTCACCCTGGAATCACAATATTACCTACTGATTAGATATGAATGTTTGTTGAAACTTTTTTTTTATTCGATGGCAAGATAGCCCTTCACTGCGATTCGGAGACCACCCTGATGCAGTGGTGAACGCTGTGGTCTTATAACTGGGAGGTCTCGGGTTCCATTCCTGGCGGGGGCAACGGGAATTTATAATTTCTGAGTTGTCTCCGGTTTGGTCTGGTGGGAGGCTTTGGCCGTAGCTATTTACCACCCTATCGTCAAAGACGTTACGCTAGAGACGCTAAGCGATTTAACGTTCCGGCACAATGACGTGTAGAAACAGATAAGGGGTATGGGTTGAATGTACACTGCCATACCCCTTCAGAGTTAGCTCACTACCATCTTAGACTGCATCGTCACTTACCATCAGGTGAGAGTGAGGTGAGATCTATCTTGTCATTGAATTAAAAAAAACTAGCCTAGAAAGAAAGAAATACACAAATACCTTGTCTTTCTTCAGTTCCTGTGGTATCTTGATGAGGACAAGACCGTCAGTCTCATTGGTAACAACAACTCTAAGCACGTCAAGAGGCAGGCGGTGTTTGAGCTTGTAGGTTTTGCTCTTGGCTGCGTCCAGCACGTAGAGGGCCTTGTCTGACGCCAGCAGCGCGCGCTCGCGGGGCTTGTAGCCTCGACGGTCGTACTTCACTGCCTCGCATGAGTACTGAAAAAAAAAGCTTGCATTTATTTTGATTCTAGCTAATGTTAAATAGCGTTTTTGTCTGCGTGAATTAAGTTTTAAAAAATCCCGTCGAACCTCTTGATTTCTGGAAATTAGGTAACTATGTCACTCTCCAGGTCTTCAAATGCAAAAAATCACGTCTTAGCTCTGTTGCAGCGTGTTTGAAGGATAAAGCAACAACTTTGCATGTATAATATTAGTAAGGATTTATTCATCTTAAACGTAATCGTAAGCCTACGAATTTACTACCTGGCGTTTGCATTTTATAAGAGCATGGGCCATCCCTATAATAAGTGGCAAAAGATGCATTCGGCGTATTTCAATACAGGTTGCGTGAGAAGTCAGATTTGACCTTCTAATTAAGGGAGCACTAAGGAGCTAAAATAAAGCAGCTGCGAACATAGTTTAAGGAGCTCATGGTCATTGGGGTCCCAAGGTCCTAGAGTGGCGAACTCAACACTGCAACAACAGTTGATAAGGAAGAAGGAGCTAAGTGAAGTGTTTCTTTTTGAAAAAACTAAGTATTATGCATTACTTTCGGTATTAAATAAAAGAAAATAGGGTACACAGTCTACCAGTATATAAATAAGGCGTGATCAAAAAGCTAAAAAATCTTTGCCTTACGAGTAAGATCGATAAAGGTGCGATAATATAGCAGTAGTAGCAGTGCAGCAATGTAAAGGCTACAGTAGTATAAGATCAGACAGAAGTTTGACTCACTATGAGCTGTTCGCCCGTGGGCCACGAGGGTGAGGCCATGAACGTGTTCCTCAACACGCGATGGTCTTCAGAGAGACGGTCGTCCACGAACCGCTCGCGGATACTGCTCGGGTAGCTGTTCTTCTTGCCTGTGTAATATTAAAGACTAGCTGATATCCGCGACTTCGTACGCATGGATTGAAAGGCATTCCGAACCAGTGGTAGATTCATTGACGATTCAAAAGTGCTTGTAAAAGTTTATTTGAATAAAAAATATTTCTATTCTAAATATTTCTATTCTATTCTATGACGTTTTTTTGGGATAAAAAGTAGCCTATGTTTTAATCCAAGGTATAGTCTATCTCCATTTTAAATTTCAGCTAAATCGATCCAGTACTTTTTGAGCCAATTCCTTATAAACATAATTACTTACATACAAATTTTTCCTCTTTATTATATTTATGAAATAACAGATAATCAAGTGCTAACTTGTTACCGAATAAAAAACTCACTATAAAGTTTTACCTTTAAAGATTTTCTCGGCTAGCACCTTCAGTTCAAACTGTTTCTTGTTAGCAGGCGATAGAGCAAGTCGGTACTTCCTCGCCAGATGCAATCTATGAAGCCTGTGCAGTTCTCTGGAGGCTTCCTGGCAGGTTGCGGGGCAAGGCGGCCAGGACATGTCCAGCAGTTGGGTTGGAAGCCTGGTGGAAAGCCGCTTGAGCCAGTGCACCTTGGCAATGCCGAGGAAACGGCGGTTTTCCGGTGTTTCGGGGCCGTTGCGAGTGATGAAACCTTGTAAAAAAAATATTTTCATTAAAAGTTTTAAAAGTTATAAGGTATTGAAAAATTAGCTGAAGAATTAATTCACGAAACAACAGTACTCCACAAATATCAGACGAAATGGCCATCAAGGATACCTGCAATTCAGAATTGTTTACAGAACACCATCTGCACGGAAAAAATTCAGTCACAGAACCAAAGCTACAAAAAAAAAATAGGAGTATCTATTGCCCCTTATAAGACTTGTAGCCAAAATCTGTAAGGTAAACAAAGTTTTAGAAGAATAACGTAAGAGAAGGTAAATGTGGAGGATTAATCTATTCTCACCTTTGATGAAGGCTCTAATGACATCAGCAGCCTTCCTCCTCTTTTCCTTCAGTCTTCGTGCCAAGAACCTTCTGATCCATTTCTGGATGATTATAGCCGCGGCTCTCATCCGGAGGTACTGTTTTCTCTGCCAGTAGCCTCTCCAGCGGCTCTGGATGATGGTCGCGAGGTCATTCTTCTTGACTTGGTAAGCATCTTCGGTGTCAAAGAGGGTTTTAGGGAAGCGGATGAATATTTTAGTGCTGAAATACAGGAAATAGGAAAAATCACGAATAAAATAAGACCTATCATGAAAGAATTGAATTCTTTTGAAGGTTTTATTTCAATAGTTGCTAAAATTAAGAATTTTTAACTGGAACGTCTACTTACTTGCCCATCCTGTATTCTTCCTTTTCGTAATTGAGCGTTTCGACTAGATATTGGACTCCTTCTCTTGCAGGACCTCGGAAGTTTGGCCATGTGTTTGGGCTTAGACACTTGTACCTGAGAATTCCGATTAATATGGTCAGATAATTATTTTACTGTATATTAAGGTATGTATTCCGGTGAACGGTTCGAACTTCAGGAATCCTTCGTATCTTAGTAAATTCGCCGGCGCAATAAAGTACCTATGTCGGTTTAAGCTCCAAATTTCTCACAAGAGAAAGGAGGCCTTTTCACGCATAGGAAATAATAGCTGATTTCTTATGGTTGATATTATCTTGGGTTAAACCATTCTATAAAATGACAAGTAAGGAGTAAGGACTAAGGCTTTTAATAGAATAGGTTTTCTAGGTTTATGTAAACATAATTTAGAAGCTTTTTAGAGGATAATGGAATCAGATGTGAATACATGGCTACCTCTCCAAGAAGGCATCGTAAGTACGTCGATAGGCGAAACCAGCGCGGCGTACGCGCAGATTTTCCATCAAGCCAAGGTATTTCACTTGATGTGATACCAATTTGTCATCAAAGGTCACTGCGGAATAAAAATATAGAGGAGATTATCTAATAATGCTGTTATCTGGAATCTTTGGTCAAGTTCATGAATACTGCATCAAAAAAAGTTACTTACTGGGTGCTTTGTAGTCATTAGGTTTAATGCATCTGATGTAAGAGGGCTCTTTGCTGCTGAGGATCTTGATGAGTTCGTTGAGCGAGTTCTTGAATTGTGTTATGGCTGTCTCAGGCCGCCTTTTGGATGCTAGGTCTAAATCCTGGAATAAAGTTCTTTCCATTATCACTTGTTGCAACAGCACTATCCAAAGCTATTAAATAAATAATTTCATCCGAATTTCTGGATAAATACTCATATGGTAGGAATTAGAAATGTGCTCCTCTGGAAGCACTTTTCAAGTTTTGTATTCTATACCTACAAATATTTTTTTTAATGCGATATGGAATTTTAAATATTACAATAAACACTACGATTTTCTGGAATCGCTATCAGCTTTTGTATATTTCAACTTCAGCAATTAAGTAACTTTTTACCTTAAAACAGATGCCAGCAATTTTGTTTCCGCTGGAGGCCATGAGGCTCTGCAGGTCTCGGAACAGCAAATCGTTGTTCTTCTCGAGGAAGGTGTTCACGTTGTACGTCACTTCACCAGCGTAGTGGACGAGACAGAATTCCTGAGAGAATATTTAGAACTCACATGTAAAGTAAGTTTGGATGTTGTCCTACTGAAAGAATGCAGTCTGCACAAAGAACTTCTTAGATCAAGATAAAATAAGTCATGTATCGTATCAAATAAACAACTCTTCTGTGTTTATTGATGGTTTTCAAAATATGTATGAACATTATCAAAATAGTCTTAAAACGAATAAAGTGGATTGCATCAGCTTAGATATATTATCCACAACAAGCATGAGTGAATGAAGAAAAAAAATCTTTATAAGAAAAGATCTGTATAGTACATTGGAATCCTGACCTAGGAAAGCCCGTACCTTAGGTGTAAGCAGCATTAGGGACTATTAAAATTATTTAATTTGTAATTTTTGCGTCTTTTTGTTCGGTGAATTGACTGATAACTACAGATTTTATTCATTTCGATCAGGAGAACTCACGTCTCTTCCCATAAGCTTTTGCGTTTTGGAGTCAACTTTCTGGTGTGATTTGAAGTGAGCGTGTCCATCTAAACGCTGGGACAACTTCTCTAGAAAACTGAGGTCCGTAGCGTCTCCAGGTCGAAGGCATTCATCATCCAAGATTGAAATTATACCTGAGTAAACGACAAAAAAAAATTGAATAGACAAGAAACATACGAAAGAAATTTAAAGAATATCACCTTTAAGAGGAGAAAATAGAGAGAAAACTTGGATGAAGTGCTAGAACTTGGATAGATATATTTTATTCCTTAACATAGGAAATAGCCTACAGGGACAAAAAGGTTTGAAACAAAGTTCCAAAGCTAGTGAGTTTAAATAGGCTTTTACACCAAGAAAAAGATTAACGGTGTAAAGTGGAAGTGAGTTAATAATAACTGATATTCATTATAATAAAACGTACCTCTATGTCTCTGTTCAATAAGATCGCAGATGATGATGTTATTGAAATACTCGACGGGCACCCACTCAATGCCTTCGCGTAGATATTCCTCTTGTTCCGATTTGAGGGTCAGCTGGATGAAAAGTTGTTGCAGCTTCTCGTTGCAGAAGTTGATGCAGAATTGTTCGAAGCTGAAATGAAGAATCGAAATTTTGAAGATCAGGTCGGGAGAAATTGTCGAATACCTTGATGTTATTAAAATTCTTGTTCAATGATAGCACATTTAGCAGCTTAATTAATTGACGAAGTATCCAAATCAAGACAATTTGATTTTGATCGAATCAGTTCTTAAAGGTGCTCGTTTTTCAAAAAGCTACGTTACGAATCTTACTTTCTATAACTGTAAATCTGTAACGATTTTATTATCTTTATCATCTACAGCTATCTGTTTTTGATCGGCTGTTTATTGATAACGCAATAAAATCAAACCAAAACTTGAACTATCATAATATGGATGCGATAGTAACTTTTATCTGCACCAACCTGTTCTTCGGGAATATTTCGAATCCATAGATGTCCAGGATACCGATGACGGAGTCCCTGGGGTCTTTGTTCTTAGGCGCCAAGGATGCGTTCAACCTGGAGACCAGCCAGCTGAAGTGCTTGTCGTAGATAGCTTTAGCGAGGGCATCTCGCGCGTATTGAGCCTGTTCAAGATCTAATGGGGTTGTCACGACGTCTCCTCGAGCTTCGATTGTGCGACTTGTGAGGGCCTCGCGGAGTTTGCTGGAGCTTACTTTGAGGACCTGTGAAAAGTTTGGTACAGCATTATTCCATTTAAAAAGTTTGAAATTCAAAATTATTTATTTAATGTAGGCAAACTTGTGACTCTTAAGACAAGTCAAGACTCTACTACCGGTTCGGAAAGCAGATTTGCTGAGAAGAACGGCATGAAACTTAACAGAATCCATGGCTGATTATTACATTAATTTTTGCGGTTTAGGAGTAGAACTTTGTCAAGAAACTTGCGTATTATCTTTTGATAAAATCTCCAAAAAGGTCGCTACGAAAGCCTTTCTCAGCAAGAGAACTGAGAACTTTACTTTTAGCTTTCAATTCTTGGTTTCTCATTATTATACTGCTAAGTATCTCGGCAGAATCTGCTTTTCCAATGGTTGTAGAGTCTTGACTTGTTATGAGAGAGAGAAATAAATAAATTACATAGCATTCTGAATTTTATCTATTTAAGATATTTATCTTTTTTTAACACAACGGTAAAAAAGATTTGATGACATCATCCTTACCTCAGCAACATTTGAAGTGTTCGTATCATGTGTCAGTATTTCCGCGTATCCCTTATCGTTCTGCACAAATTTCACATTACCAAGATGCAAAATGCTGGCCACGATCTCAAATATTTCCCTTTGTTCATCATTTCCGATCTCTATCACTTTCATTGCTTCTCTGACTGTGCGGAATTGTTCGGCGTCATTTAGCTTTTGGCTTGCTGGTGTTAACTGAACATATTATTGAATTATTATTTATTTAACATACACTAACAATTGGTTGCACTGGCTGCGGGTTACATCCTAATTAGCCTAGTTTCAAGAAGCATCAACTTCTGTTCAAGTCTAAGTTGCATCGTTGATGCAGCCAAGAGAACTTGATAAAGGATTTTGAAATAAGGCCAAGAAGTAAAATTTTGTTAAATAATGATAATATGTGTACAAGGAGTCAAAGATAATAAACTTAATGAAAATAAGCAATGTATCGTTTCAAATAATGTGGTCGACTGGTAGACCACAATATTTTGTAAATTAAGACGAAGAAACACGAGTTGCGTGGGTGCTTTATGTGGCTTTTGCTGTCAAAATAATCTAATTGCACTCATGTGAAGGAAACTGCATATATCGTTGCATGTTAAACTAGGTCAAGACTCTGTATTATGTTAATAATTTATTAACAGGGTTAAAATAAAGCCAAGTTGAATTAGCAGTTTCAATGGGACTCACTTTTTACTGTACTTCTTTAATTTTTAGTCAGCGGAATAATGTGGACAGCATTTTCGTAAAACTTACCGAATCATTTGTATATTTATAAACTTCAGGCCTGCTCTGTAACCTCAAATGCTTCATCAACTCGTCGTCACCGCCCGCTATCATCTGATAGAAGATATGGAAATTTCTTTCTCCTGACATCTGACTTACAACCCTTGATTTCTCCAGCAAATAGTTCAGAATATGACCTCCTTCTGGTGCACCTTCATAATTGAACTGTATGTCCATGTATTTACCGAATCTACTTGAGTTATCATTCCTGTGTGTTTTTGCATTACCGAAAGCTTCCAACAAAGGATTGCTTTGAAGTAATTTGTCCTTGACAGTTTCCACATTGCGTAGATGTTTTGTACGCGCTGCGATGTATTCTAGAACCTTTTTGGAGGCTTCAGTTTTGCCTGAACCGGATTCACCTGAAGAAAAAGTGAAATTGATACATTGTTTTTTTTTTCATCCCCATTTTGATTGTCTTTTATTGATTTCATTTTATGTTTATTTATAGTGAGACAGCCTATTTAGGGATAGTTTTTATCTAGATCACGATTATTACCTGAGATTAGAATACATTGTTCTCTATGTTCATAAACCAGCGATCTGTAAGCGTTATCTGCGATTGCGAATCTGAAAAGATTGAAATAATTTAAGCCATCAGCAACCGAATTACCTTTAAATCTTGATTATTTTACTCGAAAATTAAAGAAAGTGCAGACGGTATACAGTTCAGCTCGTACAATTGAAGACAAAAATTTTTCTTCCCGTAAACCCTTATCTCGGAAATTTTTAAATAAATAATATACTGCGAATCGTATCGAATAGTTAGGTATCAATCTCTTTTTACGTAGGGATTTGCGCTACTGTAGTCTATTCTATACCTAGTATAGTCCCTACGTTATCTATACTTGTGGAAACTTTTTATTATGTAGGTTACTAGTGAAGTGATACTATACATATTACAGGGAAACCTATGATTATAATAAGCCCAGTAAATAACATTATAGTCAGTCTATCGTCGATACTGACCGCTATATTATCACTATCGAGTGCTGATAAATAAAATCTGATAGCATTGTGTGTTGACCAATTCAGAGAAGTATAAGTTAATGGTGACCATGATTAACTAACATGATAGATGCACACTTGCGCTTTTATCAAAGTTAAAATTTAATATTACGTCCTCATTTCAAGGTTCAACTACTGTACTGACCTCACCAATCTTGATATCTTTTTTATTGCACTTGACGACAATCTATGACGAGGTTTAAATTGTAACGCACCTGCCTAAACAAGGACTATTCACCTTTGCTTTGATGGTAGGTACTTAAACTATAGGTGGCAGGAAATATGGACACTGGAAGAGCGTTACACACCTTAGCAGTTCGCTTCAGGAATGCTGAACTAAAGCATTTCGTGCGAGTAGGTTGGATTCAACCAAACAAGGATTCCAACGCTCACGAGTGTTCACAGTTCTGGTAGAATGGTATACGATAAACAAGGTTGTGAACATGTTGTGAATTTCCTGAACGGTGTTATATTTTAGTAGAATCCGAACAAAGTTTAAGTTTTGACAGTTGTCACATTGGAAATCTATGAAGAAGAAACTTTAAGGGTTAGTAGAGCATGCTTATTGAAGAGCATATTCAAAACTAGCATGCCTATTGCTAGCAAATGTAAACTGTTCATAAGCATGCTCGTATTAAGCATACTCATAAGCATGCTCACTAGCATGCTATTATAGAGCATGTGTAACAGTACCATTATGGTGAAATAATTCAGGCATTCTAGCAAAATCTTTCTTAAACACTATTCTGTAAATAATTCGAAATGCTGTCAGCACTTGTTTATTTATAGCATATTAATGATGTTGGCTGTTTTCAAATGAGCTGCCCATACAATCAGTGCGATAAGATTAATTAAATGCTGTAGGACTATTTAACCTTACTTATTAGCGTACATGTACCTATCTAACTCGTATTACTATTATTTTAATAAATAAGTTTAGTAGACGAACCTGACTTTGATAAAACAAGCTAAAAACATAATAGATCTTATTGCAAAAAATTTAAACAAGCTTAGGAGGTATATTTCCGCCTTTCTGCAGAAAAGTGTTGAAATTGTCTATGATTTTCTGTTGTTTTTTTTTAAGACGAATAATATATTAGCCATGCAGAACTTGACTAGTATTGAGACCCACCCGGTTTTAACCCTCGACCTTCCAGCTGTGGGTCTTGGTTTCTCTATAAAATGATTATATTACAGTGCGATGACTGCAATCACCTCTAATTGGCTAAATGTAATTATTACTGCTTCATCGCATTTTAATGAATAGTGCCAGAGTACTAGCCAAAAGCTTACCGCCAGCGCATAGCAATATTGTTTAAACATTCGTGATAGGCCCTCTGAACAGTTTCAAAACTACCATAAATCAAAATTACATTTTTTTTACAGAAGAGCTAATAAGGCAGTTTAGATTATAAGACGCGCGTTCAAAATGAAAATTCAAAAGAAACGGTTGGGTTGTTTTTGTGCCTTAAAATGCAAAATCAGTGGGTGTCTTTTAATTAAATATAAAAATATGAAGGATTACGATTGTATTTTTAATGCAATAAAAACATTTCTAATTTTTATTTTTATTTGTGATACTTTTGAATTCAAGCAGCGAGTTTCGAATTGAAAGTAGCTACGTAGTTACTTACACATGTGGCGGTGCTTCAAAGAAGGCTTTCTTATAATAGAGTTTGGTCTTTTCCTCTGTGTATATGGGCAGGTTCTTGTACGGGTTCACGGAGATCAGCACATTGCCGATGTAGGTCTGCAAGGAATTCATTAATTTTATGATTGGGTTCTACATTACTCAGAGAGTTGTGAAGCTGAAGTGGAAATGGGCACATTGTTCGTAGAACTTATGGTCGTTGGGGTCCCAAGGTACTGGGGTGGGGGGTGCGCACTGGAATGCGCAGTGTAGGCAGCACCCACCAGGTAGACCAACGAGATCAGACGAGTCGTATGGAATCGCTGGATGCAGGTCTCCATGCAAGAGACCTTTCACCAGTCGTGGACTTTTTTTAAAATTTTTATAAGATAGGCTTGCACTTGACGACAATCAATGATGGAAAGCATTGATGAGGTCTAGGTTGGAGCGCGCTTGCCTAGACAATGCCTATCCAGTCTTGTCTTGAAGGTAGTCAAATTAAACGTGATCGGAAACACAGACGCTGGAAGCGCGTTCCGCACCTTAGCAGTTTGTTTCAAAACATTGGACTAAAGCGTTTCGTGCGAGTTTCGAGATTGGAAGTTGGAATTTATTTTAATCAATACAAAAACTTTATTTATTTATTTTGTAGAGGAAGGGGTGGTAATTTGGAACCCGCTGTTAATTTGGAACCCCTTAATATCTCAGAAACAGACAGCGACATCTGTTAAAAAACTATGCAATTACGTTGAACTGGTATCATAGAATGTATTCACTGCCACTAGCGCCAGTTTTGCATCGAGTTTGAACCTGTCATTCAAAGTTGAAATTTTATGTCACCGGCAAATGTTTTTTCTTTTATTCGTTTATATTGTCAAAAGTTTTTATTTTAGTCTAAAACTAATACAGTGGGTGTTAAGGGAAGTACTTTACGCATAAGTTCAAATTGTCACAGGTAAGTTTTAAGGTTTGTTTTAACGAGTTTTAGTTTTCTTAATTATTTGATAACATAGTAAGGTTTTGAATTTGGAACCCCATAGGTGCAGGTAATATGGAACCGGGTTCCAAATTACCCGCAGTGCATTAACATCACTTTTTTCCTGATTCCAGTCATGCCTCGAACTCAATTGTCACCAAAGCCGAAGTCGAAAAGAAAAACTTGGGCCAGGAATAATATGATTGAAGCTGTAAAAGCAGTAAGAGAAAAGAAAATGGGTTTGAAAAAAGCGGTCAAGCTTTATAATGTTCCAAAAACTACTCTGCAAAGGTTTGTGCACAGTGACCAGCCTCCCGATGAGGTTGTAAATACTACTATAGGAAGAAGACCTGTCCTGCCATCTTACCTTGAAGAAAGCCTTGTGTCATACCTTCTCGTTATGGAAAGTAAATTCTATGGCTTGACCCGTCAGGATGTTCGTAAAATGGCCTATCAGTTGGCTGTGAAAAATAATGTCGAACATTCGTTTAGAAATAACATAGCCGGTCGAGCTTGGCTTGATCATTTCTTATTACGCCACAAAGATAAGCTTTCTATTCGATCACCAACAGGAACTTCCAATGCTCGGGCTCAAGGTTTCAATAAAGAAGCAGTGGATAAGTTCTTTGACATCCTTGAAGAAGCATTCCAAAAACATAATTATCCACCAGAGAGAATCTTTAATGTCGACGAAACCGGGCTATCTATCGTGCAGAGTAAAATGGTTAAAGTAATTGGTCTGCGAGGGAAAAGACAAGTAGGTAGCATTACTGCGGCTGAACGTGGATCATTGGTGACAGTGGTATCAGCGATGAGCGCAAGTGGCATATTTATTCCACCGCTGCTGATATTCCCACGCAAAAACATGACGCAAACGTTGATGAAAGGAGCTCCGCCAGGTTCTATCGGAAGATGCCATCCATCAGGATGGATTCAGGCCAATCTGTTTACGGACTGGTTCCATCATTTTATTGAAAAGACCCACCCAACAGAAGCATCACCTGTTCTGTTAATTCTTGATGGGCATTATTCACACACACGCAATTTGGATATTTTGATGGCAGCTAGAGCTAATAATGTCACAATTATTAGTTTACCTCCACATTCAACACACAAGATGCAACCTCTTGACCGTTCTTTTATGGGTCCCTTGAAAACTTATTACAGCGAAGAAATTAGACAGTGGTTACTCAATTCTAACCGGATGTTGACTCCATACGAAATAGCTGAATTGCTGGGACGTGCTTATCTCAGATGCCAAACTGGAGCTATTGCTGTGAATGGGTTCAGAGTAACTGGTATTTACCCGATGAACAGAAACGTATTTACTGAAGCCGACTACATAGCAAGCTCAAGTGGGATCACTCCTCAAGCTACTGATGATGACCCTCATCTACCGTCTACCAGTACACCTGTTGCTGTTCAAATGCCACAGGCACAACCTCGACCAGGCACTAGTGGACAGGCAAATCGAGCTTCCCAGCAAGTGATCAGCAACCCTGTTGTTTTCCCTGAAGATATCTTACCGGTACCGACACCAAAGAATAAAAAATCTAACAGAGGCCGCAAGTCATCTGCTGCTACTTTATTGACCGGATCTCCCTATAAACAGCAACTCGAGGAGTCAATCAAGTCTATAGCGCAGAGAGGAAGAGGCCGGGGAAGAGCTCGTGGACGTAGTGGTGGGCAGAGAACAGCAAACTCTTCTAGAACTCCTCCGAGCAGACAGGAATCTACATCATCGGATTCTCAATCATCAGTTTCTTCAGGTGACACTGTAGTGTCAGAAAATGCTACTGCACATGCCCAGCCCACAAACGAAGATGACGCTTCTTGCATTTTTTGCTCTGAAAATTACTCCAATGATCGACGTGGTGAAACTTGGATTCAGTGCCAATCATGTGGG
The DNA here is from genome assembly GCA_038048805.1 of Hipparchia sbordonii. Classification (NCBI taxonomy): domain Eukaryota; kingdom Metazoa; phylum Arthropoda; class Insecta; order Lepidoptera; family Nymphalidae; genus Hipparchia; species Hipparchia sbordonii. Next base: position 1,770,117 of record JBBIWI010000008.1, on the reverse strand, counting down.
TTGTGGGCACATATTGAATGCTCAGGATGCGACGCAGAATATTATATTTGTGATTTTTGTAAATAAATTTATTCCATACTTGTAATTTGGAACCCGGGTTCCATAATACCAGCACCAGAGCTCCGAACACATTTTTTTCAATTTTTCAATAAAGCAAATTATTTCCCTTAATGAGTGGTTTTATTTCGTTAATTCGTTCCTAATATAAAAGTTAATAAGTTTTTTAGTATATAAAATATTTTTTCGAAATGATTAGTTAAATAGTTTTTCTAAAATACTTAAGAAACAAAGTAGGGTTCCAAATTACCACCCTTTCCTCTAGCGATAAGATGTCTTTGTAAACGTCCTATCTATATTTAAGAGGTTAAATATACAGAATAAATAAATAAAAACTTTACCTGATGCTCCCATAAAAACTTCGGGTTCCAACTCTTCAATCCTGTTGCTTCAGGGGTACTGCCCCCGTAAACTGTGGGGATTTAGGAACTGCCGATAGTGAATTGAAAAAGCAAACGAAGTCGCGCGGGTATCAGCTAGTAGACAATAAAGCCACTCACATAGATGATGTTCTCGTGGAACCGCTTCCGCAGGTTGTCGATGAAGGCGGCCTCGGAGCGGTAGTCCTCGAGCAGCACGAAGTCCTGCACGCCCACGCGCTCGCGGTGCTGCAGCGCGTGCTCCATCACGCCGTGCACCGACTCCGGCCGCAGCAGCCTGGACCATGGAGAAATACAAATAGAAATAGAAATATTTTTTTATTCAAATAAACTTTTACAAGTACTTTTGAACCGTCAATGAATCTACCACTGGTTCGGAATGCCGTTCCTGTCGAGAAGAGCCAGCAATAAACTCGGCGGTTGCTCTTTTCAAAAAAAAATTATTTTTACAATATTTAACAAAACTATGCTATGTATACAGTGTTTCCACAATAAAGCTTCAAAAATTCAAAAATGCAAAACAATCCAATGCATGTTTGGATTTGCATGACAGGCAGGCAAAAGCAGACCCATTCCCGTTGGTGGCACCCGTTCACGAGCATGACGCATGATCCAGCCATTGCTTCGCTCAACCATGATTCAGTTACGGTTACATACACGCTAACACACACACATAAGGAGAACAGCCTAGCGCACAGGGAGACACGATTACACCATACAATAGAATAGAATAGTTTAATTCCTATCAGCATATCCACCATGCATCGTGGTTGCCTGGAAGAGATCGCTTCTTAGCGATAAGGCCGCCATTTGTGCTTACATTCCTATAAGTAATTTATTTTAATTTTCAAGTTAATTTTATCTTTTGTTTCTAATGTTTGTAATGTGGTGTAGGTACAATAAAGTGTATTCATTTCATTTTCATTTCAATAATTTTTTATTCAAATAAACTTTTACAAAGTGCTTTCGAATTGTCAAATGAATCTACCACTGCCTGGTTCGGAATGCCAACCGAGAAGAACCACCAAGAAACTCGGCGTTTGCTCTTTTAAAATACACACATAATACACGCTGAGATTATAACATAGAAGAATGAAAAACCTGCCAAGTGCGAGTCGGACTCGAAGGGGAAGGGAAGATATAGCACCAGCTTTTTTTTTATTCCACGACAAGTTAGTTCTTGACTGCGATCTCACCTGAGATGGTAATTGGTTCAAGTACTGATCTGTCAGCTGAAATACTGTCGTTCCCACAAAATTACAACATACCTAATGGGGCTGATCAGCAAATTCCTGAAAAGCCGCGAACGCATTGGTGGTGCCACAGGTGCTATAAATGTTCATGGGCGGCGGTAATCACTTAACATCAGGTGACCAGCCTGCTCGTTTGCTCGCTAAAAATATTTAAAAATCTGTCCGGAAATGAAAAAATTTTAATTCCATACATATATAATTTACGTCATCGTTATTCCATTCACAGTTCACAGCATTACGAAGCTCATATAATTTTATCAGCGGCGGGTTGTAGGTTGTAGGCACATAAGTCATCGGTTTACTTTGAGACAATCGCGTCATTCTTAGAACTTGGAAGCAGAGCATTCTATGTATCCGGTAGATAAAGCTACAATTTGAATTTTAACAACGAAACTAACTTTGTCTACTCGGAAATTCGCAAGCCTACATTATTATTATAATAAGCTCATTATATAAGGATATTATAGCTTTTGCCCGCGGCTTCGCTCACGTTAAGTTTGATTTTTTGAACCCCTATTTACTTATTTTACCCCCTTAGGGGTTGAATTTTCAAAAATACTTTGTTAGCGGAAGCTTTCGTCATAATCGTCTATTCTATTCTGTTATAGGTACGAGTATTAGTTCGATTAATCTTATAACCCATTAAGGCTTTGGCCGTGGCTAGTTACCACCCTACCGTCTAAGACGTGCCGCCAAGCGATTTAGCATTCCGGCACGATGGCTTGTAGACGGCCGATTAGGGGTATGGGTTGAATGAACACTGCCGTACCCCTTTCAAGTTAGCCCGCTACCAACTTAGACTGCATCGTCACTTACCATCAGGTGAGATCGCAGTCAAGGACTAACTTGTCATCGAATAAAAAAATAATAAAAAAATATCAGCATGCCCAGTCCGTTAAACGTTGAATTTTTTTTATAATATTTTTTAATGTCAAATGATAATAATGAATGCATAGACTTTTGAAAATTCATAACGCGGACTGCTTTAATTAGGAGAAATAAAGAGTAAATAGCCACGAAAATGAATTTTGGAACACCAGTAACTACACTAAGTACTTATGTACCTACTACCTACGTTACTGATAGCAAGTTTAGCTCGTAGATTATCGTTTTCATATTAATTTTTGTGCAGTATTACAATGTATATATTTAGGTAGATTACTATGTTACCGGCAAGGTTAAGCGTGGGACGACCGACAGCGAAAATTTTAATAAAATAGCGTAGTGCTTATCTGACCGATGAAGTCACATCGAAAAAACTGCTTAGCACTTTGGGGTATATTTTTGTATGGTTGCTCTATAAGCCACAAGATATCTATCTCTATGGTCTATGACTCAATGGGTAGCCATTGAGTCATAGACCATAGAGATAAAGAACAGTAATTTTATATTTCAGTGAGATTATTTTGAATTGATCTATAATAATTATTGTAGGTATATAAGCGGCTCAAGATCATTATTGCAACACCTTCTGCTGTCTTCTTGTTTTTTTGTTTCTTTTAGCCATAGGGTTGTCTGGAAGAGATCGCTTCTTAGCGATAAGACTGTCTTTTTGTACTGACATACTTAATATATTTTGTTAAGTTTACTTTTTTCTGTTTGTGGTACAATAAAGAGTTAATAAATAAATAAATAAGATAATAAGAACAAGGCGTAATTTTCAGAGAGAGATGCAGTTCAATAATTTCAAATTCCGCCCGTTCCAATTTATTGTGTACTAGCTTTAACCCGCGGCTTCGCTCACGTTAGGTTCGATTTTTTAATCCCCTATTTAACCCTCTTGGGGTTGAAATTGTCCAAAATCCTTTCTTAGCGGATGTCTACGTCCTAACAGCTACCTATATACCAAATTTCAGCTCGATCGGTCCAGTGGTTAGAGCTGTGCGTTGATAGATCAGTCAGTCAGTCAGTCAGTCAGTCAGTCAGTCAGTCACCTTTGCCTTTTATATATTTAGATTTAAAAAATTATTTTGAAATTTCCTTTAAATGTAGGCAAATGCTATATTAAAAAAATATACTTAAAAACTATTAATACCTACTCACCGTTCAGACCGCTGTTTTAAAATCCTAAACAATAGCCCACAGTCCTTAACTTCGCCAAAACCCATTTTGTCACTTTTTTCTATGAGCAATTTAAAGAAAAAGTTCTATGACATTATAAAATCTAAAAATATCCACAATCTCCGCAATGCAAATATTTTTTTACTCTAATATCTGAGAAAAATTAAAAATACACATCATTGCAAATTCGTTGTCTGAAAATTTCAGAACAAAATGTTGGACAAAAAAAATACAACATCTCGAACGCTAATTTGACTCAATTAATTGCAAAAAAAATATTTATTTAGGTACCATACAATATAAATCTTAACATTACTTTACAAATTTATTAATTTAAGATTTATCTGTAAATCTCAAACATACAATAGGTAAAATATTATAAAGATAAAAACTGAAAGTATTAATTATAATTTTTTGGCACGCGCTCAGAAATGAACTTCAGCACTTTAATTAAATTATAGTAAACATGAACCCTATTTAGTAGTCGAAGGGAAACTGAGAGAGTAGGCAGTAGCTACTGATAAAATACGAATAATAATCGTTATAAATATCACTAACGAGGCTGGGAATCGTAAACAATGTTACTGTTATTATAATGTGGTCATTGACGGATGTTCGACAGCTTATTATGTATCCAGGATAAGATAAAAATGTTTTCTGCAAAAACTCGATAAGGCACCCTTTATATGAAGACTGCATCATATTCCTAATGACGACCTTTTGACAAGCGCTGTGGTCTTATAACCGGTAGGATTCCCGGCGGGGGCAATTTGGGAATTTATAACGTCTGAATTGTCTCTGGTCCGGTCTGGTGGGTGGCTTTGGCCGTGGCTAGTTACCACCCTACCGTCAAAGACGTGTCGCCAAGCGATTTAGCGTTCCGGCACGATGGCGTGTAAAACCGATTATTCAACCATCGAACTATAACGCAAGAAGCGCAATAGTCGACGCGGTGATAAGCTATTTTTAGTAAGCCCTTAAAGGCCGACTATGAAGACTACGACGTCGCGTAGTACGACGAGGTCGCAAAAAATATTTAAAAAATACGTACTGCGCTGTGAAAGGATGGCATAATTCATCACAATAAACATCAAAAACGTAATTATCAGTATAGTTCTTCCAATTCACGAGGGCCCGTGAGCTTTACTTGTGGTTACGTCGTGTACATGCACGTTGCGTAAGTGTGCGTGCCTGTCAGCAGCCTAGGTGGGAGCGGTCAGACGCGAGCAAGCTCTCGCTCACACTTATACAGATACGGCACACAAGAAGCATGAGCCACGCGCCCTCGTGAATTGCAACAACTATACCAGAAAATAAAGATATGACACTCGCACGTTCGTTGGTTGTTTTAAGTCGTAGTAGTATAAGTACGTTTGGAGCGGAACTTTGTTAGGAACTTCTGTTCTAAGCACTATACTTCGATGAGCTGAACCAAAGACTTAGGCATTCCCTACTTCCATTATAGTACAGCGTAGTCCAAACTGTGCTTCAAGCTGAACAAATCTGGTATTTAGCAGAATGTCAACCGCGCTGGCATTATCTTGGTAAATATCGTGACATTACACGTCTCCGCGCTGGTTGACACAGTTTTTATGGTTTCCCGTAAATTAGAATTAGGTTAGGGCGGAATTTTCGGGGTTCCTTCGGCGATCAAGTATCTACCAGAATAATCATTAGGTATATTTTGTACTATAGCTTCGTTGAGTTCAATAATGAAGCCTCAATAGCCTAACGGTTAAAGATGCGGACTGAAAACTGAAAAGTCGCAGGTTCGAACCCCACCAATTGCACTATTGTCATACTCACTCCTAGCACAAGCTTTTCACGTATTTGGAGGGGATAGGAAGATAAAATCAAATTAAGCTTGGCTAATATTCTTTAAAAAAAAACTAAAACAAAAGGGTTATTTTTTTAACCCCGCAGGAACCCCTCGTTTTTCCGGGATCAAAAGTACTCTATGTCACTCTCCAAGTCCTCAAAAATACTGATTTAAAAAATCACTCCGATTTGTTGCTCCGTGATTGAATGACAAATCAACAAACAAACACACTTTCGCATTTATAATATCACTAAGGCTGAAATCTATAGCTGTCACACTGAGCTCAGACACAAGACAGAGATAAAATGAGATAGATTTATTTTAGAGCATATTTTTGTCTCGTTTTAATTCAATCTTAAGTCCGAGCTAAGTCAGAGAACGTTCTATAGATCTCACCATTAGTATTCGATTTGTCAGGGCTAGTTTGATGTTATAGTCGTGAGTTGACTTGTATCCCTACCCGATGGGGCAATGTGGCAAAGGGGCCAAAGGGCGTTTAGAGTATTGAGTCATTCCCAGAGGCTATACTAACGCGACACCCTTGACCTCGATTCACGTTATCCCTGTCCCCGTGACCTTTGTTAGAATTGTACAAAGCCAAGTTTTTTAGGCCATTATTTCCTTAGGTTACATGAGTAATCTAGTCGAGTGTATATAATATTTGTATTTTTACTCGTCACATATTCTGAGTAGCGTCCAGCGTCTTAAACCTCATACCTGTTGGGCTAACATTCTGTCTGACACGTTTTCTCGTAATCTCTATGTGAATTTCTAAAGAGAGTCAGGAGTGAACGTGTAGACATAATTTTCTCGTGCCGATACGCGTTACTACTTACCTACGCGACGAACTAATTTTGGCGCAAGAATGAATTGATTATTATTGCTTCATATTTGGAAACCCTGGTGCCGTGGAGTCCGGGGGCTCGAGCTCTTTAAGAAAAATTTTCAAAAAATCTCATCAATTCTACCATGGATCCAAGAGCTGACAGTAAAGAATTAATTTGGTCACCTAAAGGGGCATTAAATTCGGTTTTTTAAAATGTAGCTTCATATTATATGAAAGTACACCGCTAATAAAAAAAATTAAAAAAAAATGTTATTATGAGTCATGGAGAAACATCGCAAAAAAACGCGTTGAATTCAGGACCTCCTCCTTTTTTTCAAGTCGGTAAAAAATTAGGAGTTAATTATTTGCCGATAATAATGAGCTCTGGACCTCCCACATATAGGGCCACGCAGCGGTCGTCATTGGGAGGTTGTCAAAAACATAGTAGGTCATTAAATAGGCCGTTAATTATAACTTGCGTAACCTTTGAGGAGATTATAAGTAACCACGTCTGGCTTATACGGCTTCGCTGTCTTGGGTACCTTCGCAAATACGTGACTAATATCAAACATGTGTTTAAAAATATCATTATGCCGATGTTGGTGGGTCTACCTTGCCTTATTGCGTCATGGTATCAACGGTCGCTTGGTTTAAGCAATGTTAACAAAGTGTTTTTATGCCCTATCACTTTGGGGTATCATTTAAAATGGTCGCAATTACGCGTAATATTACAGGTGATTTTTTTTTGTAGGACAATTTTATATTTAAGTAATACTTAATGTAGCGCAAGGCGCAATAGGTTAGGTTTATAATCTCTTTACTCCAATTTTTTTTATTTTTCTTTTTATTCCATGAAAATAATTCAATGACGCAGATCACATCAGTGAGCTGCCATCTAATAAGGGGAGTCTTTGACTGCGATCTCACCTGATGGTCAGTGACAATGCCGTCTAAGATGGTAGCGGACTAACTTGGTAGAGGTATGGCAGTGTACATTCAACCCATGTCCCTAATCGCTTGGCAGCACGTGTTTGACCGTAGGGTGGTAACTAGCCATGGCCAAAGCCTCCCACTAAACCAGACCACTGACCAGAGACAATTCAGAAATTATAAATTCCCAAATCACCTCCGGCGGGAATCGAACCCGAGACCTCCCAGTTATAAGACCACAGCGTTCACCACTGCGCCAGGGAGGTTGTCAAATAAGACCATAAACATAGTATTCGTTACTCCCGTAAGGAAGACCATAAACATAGTGTTCCTATTACACAGATCCGTTATATTATGGCAAAACTACACTCAAAAAAGCAGGGCATACTCTTGCGTCTAGTTTTAACTCCTGTCTTGAGACTGAGCAAAGTGAGAGTGCGGTTCAAATGTTCCCAATAATTTTATTTGATTTCGAGTTTTTGATTTTTTTAATTCAATATTTTATTGCTTTAATCTTGGTAGGCCAATCGGTGACAATTTAATTGAAAAATTATGCTTCATAACTTTTTGTCCTTAATTTTTAACTGACTTCAAAAAAGCCTAAGCCTAAGTCCTTATGTCATTTTCCACGTTGAGTATCTACAGTATTGCTCATACTGTATGTATAGGGGAAATGAAGCCCTATCTAAATGAAAACCGTGTCACCTGGTTATTGAACACTTGTATTTATCCAGCAATAAAATAATGTAACAAGATAAACTTAAACTGGATGAACAGGCGTTGTGTCGTCCGGCGTGGACGGAAGTCGAAAATATTACTTTTCTAGGCCTCCGGCTCGGTCGGTGGCAAATAGAATAATGCCTTACGACGCCTGTTCAAACTTACATTCCAAACAACATTCAAATTGCATTCCAAGTTTGAATGCCTTCGAATATGAAAATAAAAGTGATAGATAGTGGCCAGCTCATAACCAGCCAGCAACAGTAAGCTCTCCGTGGAGACCGCTGGACTCCACATCACTCCCCCAGGAAGACATGAAAAGTAAGGAAAAAAAAAAAACAATGATTAATTAACTAAGTCAGATTAAAATGAACTCTACGCCCTGAACGCGTCCTAACAACAGGTTTGCCCAGCTCGTCCAATTCCTCCGGACCTAAAACATAGGCTGGTTTCAACCTGTCGATTGAAATATTTTCCTCTTTGCCTTTCATTTCTATTTTATAATGTTTCCCTTCCCTACTTAGAACCTTGAAAGGGCCTACGTAGGGTTGCTCTAAGGCTTTTTGAAAAGGACCTCTACGAACGAAAACATATTCCGACGAAGCTAAATCCTTTGGGATATGAAATATCTTCCTACTATTGTGGTCAGAAGCGGGGGATGGAGATAAATTTGCGAAATGAGACCTGAGTCTGTCCACTAAATATGTTGGGTCCTTAATATAATCTTTAGGGTCGAAAAATTCACCTGGTAGACGTAGCGGCTCCCCGTAGACTAGCTCTGCGCAGGAAGTGCCGAGGTCTTCCTTCCAGGCACTCCTGATCCCTAGAAGTACCAACGGGAGAACCTCAGTCCACCTTGGATTCGCATGGCACATGATCGCTGCCTTGAGCTGCCGGTGAAATCTTTCGACCATCCCGTTTGCTTGAGGATGATACGCGGTTGTCGTCTGGTGTTGAGCACCTACAACCGCAGCTATCTTCTGAAACAAATGCGAGCCAAATTGAGATCCTCGATCTGTTAAAATAACCCGTGCTGAACCGAATCTTGATAGCCAGCCAGAGACGAAAGTTGCCACGCAAGTTTCCGCTGTAATATCTGGCATGGGCAATACCTCTGGCCAACGAGTAAATCTATCCACGATAGTTAAGCAATACCTCATTCCCGAAGAATAAGGTAATGGGCCTATAATATCCATGTGGATATATGCAAATCTCTCCGATGGGAGAGCAAACCTAGAGAAAGGTGCACTAGTGTGCCGCGTTACTTTTGACAACTGACACCCCTGACAAGCTTGTGTCCATGCACGACAGTCTCTTTTCATAGATGGCCAAACAAAACGTTCCGAAATTAATTTATTAGTCGCACGGACCCCGGGATGAGAGAGATTGTGAAAACTTTCAAAAATACTCTTCCTAAACTGCGGAGTTACATAAGGACGTGGTTTACCTGTTGACACATCGCATGTAATTTTTAACCTGGTGTCTGGAATTGTGACCCGAGCCAACGTCATCGACGTTGAGTCACTCAGCGCCTTTAATTCCTCATCAGCTGCTTGCGACTTCGCAAGCTCAACCAGGATATCTTGGGCAGCGACGCTCTCGACGCGCGAGAATGCATCAGCCACAACGTTCTCAGCTCCCTTAACGTGTTGAATGTCCGTGGTATACTGAGAAATAAAAATTAATTGATTTAATTGAACGGGCGGAAGTTTTTCCCGTCTTTGTGTAAACACGTAAAGCAACGGCTTATGATCTGTATATATTGTTGCCGCTTGTGCTTCAAGAATGTGCTTAAAATGTTGCACACTTTCGTAAATAGCTAATAATTCACGATAGTAGGCAGGCCACGTTGATTGCTTAGAATTAAGTTTCTTACTAAAAAATGCAATAGGCTGCCAACCCTGTCTGACCTCTTGCTGCAGACATGCACCGACATGAGAGCTCGATGCATCTGTAAATAAGCCTAGCCGAGCATCAGCGACTGGGTGTGCTAACAGAGTCGCGTTAGCTAAACTTTCTTTACAAATAATAAAACTACGCTCTAAGTCAGGAGTCCAAGTAAATGGCTTTGCACCCTTACCTTGAATCGCTGATAGAGCATCAATGAGCGGAGCTTGATAGCGCGCAATACTAGGGAGAAATTTACGATAAAAATTCACCATACCGAGAAAACGACGTACACCTTGCACTGTTTTAGGCAAAGGAAACTCTTGAAGGTTCCTAATCCTGTCCGTAGGAGGACTAATCCCAGCAGCGCTTATGGTGTATCCCAGGAAACGAACCTCTGTAAGATTAAAATGAGATTTTTTCTCATTAATAACAATCCCGTATTCCTCTAATCTTTTAAAAAGGATACGTAAATGTTCCAAATGTTGTTGTTGATCTTTGGAAAAGACCAAAATATCATCAACATAAGCGAAACAAAAATCTAAACCGCGGACAACTTCATCGATAAACCTTTGAAATGTTTGCCCTGCGTTCCTAAGTCCAAAGGTCATATAAGGAAACTCAAAAAGACCAAATGGAGTAATGATAGCAGTCTTACAGATATCTTCCTTCGCTACTGGAATTTGATGATACGCTTTAACCAAATCGATTGTGCTAAAAATCGTCGAACCAACCAAATTTTGGTTAAAATCGCCGATATGACGCACTGGATATCTATCTGGAATCGTGCGAGCGTTTAAAGCACGATAATCACCGCACGGACGCCAATCAGACTCCCCCTTCGGGGCTAAATGAAGTGCCGATGACCACGCACTATCTGAAGGCCTTGCGGTGCCACAAGCTAACATGCTATCGAATTCTTTCTTAGCAACAGCTAACTTTGATGGACCTAGGCGGCGCGGACGGCAACAAACCGGCGGACCATCCGTTGTTCGGATGTAATGCACGGTACTATGTTTGATTAAACGAACCGGACCCGGCGGGCGAACGATCGCGGGAAATTCAGATAAAATATTGTATTCTGAAGCTACAGTTTTAATGCTAACCTGCTCGTGATGGGCAACCGATGCAACACACGACAGGCCAGTCGAACCATCAAGAACTCGACCTGACCTACAGTCGGGTAATAAGCAAAAATGCGCGAGAAAATCAGCGCCAATAATTGCAGTTGTCACATCACAAATTATGAAATGCCACTTAAAATCACGCCTTAATCTAAAATCTAACGATAGTAAAATAGTTCCAAATGTTTTGATATCGCTTCCGTTTGCAGCGCGCATCGAATAATCGGCTACCTTCGGACGACTTTCCATCCAAGAAACCGGAAAACATGAAACGTCTGAGCCGGTGTCAATCAAAAATCTTTTTTTCGACTTGACATCGGTAATAAATAGACGGCGGCTACGGGCCGACCAATCAGGAACCGCCTTTACTGATTGTCGCTCGCGTTTCCCTGTCCTTTAAATGAACATGGCTTGACGCACTTCACAGCACGCGACGCAAAATTCCTATGATACCAGCATAAATCATCACCATTGCTAGGACTGTTTCTCCTAGGGGATGGTGATGCGAAACGCCTATTCCTAAACCTACCTCTCGATCTATTTCTATGACGCGAAAAATTTTTTTGATTTCTAATTTCGGATACTTCCCTAGTTAATTCATCTAAACGACTCATAACCGAAGCGAAACTCGCTTCGGATGAGCAAGCCGCATTATTAAGCGCCGAAGTGGCTACAATGCCTGGGGAAACTTCTAAAATTTTGTCAGCTAATTCAGCTATTTTATCTAATGTTAATTCACTTTGCGCGGCCAAAATTGCTTGTAAATGTTGTGGTAACCGGCGCATCCACAACTGACGTAAAATGTTTTGATCTGAGAGTACGTGCCCCGCTAAAGAACGCAAATGGCGTAAAAATTGAGACGGTTTGCGATCTCCTAGTACCTCATCACTCACTAATTGTCTGACCCGCTGTTCCTCAGAGGTGGATAAACGACGAATAAGCTCACCTTTCAAAAAGGAGTAACGGTTTGTGACCGGCGGCTGAGTAATAATATCCTCCACCTCGCCAATCACACGTGAATCCAATTGAGCTACAACGTAATCGTACTTAGTCTGATCCGCTGTTACCCCTGAAATTGAGAATTGGGCCTCGACCTGGGCAAACCATATGCTTGGCCGATCGGACCAAAACGGAGGAAGTTTCGCGGACACTTTAAATACCCTCGTGTCTTCCATGGGGGCTTCCGATTGATGCGCCGGAAAACTGGCAATTTTATCCCTTAGTGACTTGTTCTCCTCTAGTAAAGGAATAGCTGAACCAGCCAACTCCTTCAGTTTACTCTTAAGATCTTCATTTTCTTTTGCTAAATCTCTTAATTTCGCCTCCATATTAAATAAAAATTATACAAAAATCGTATTAGTTATATACCTAAAATCACTAAAATAAATCTAAAATTAATACACTGAAAAAGAAAAATATTAAAATTAAATTTTAGTGTCCCAAAATTTTCTTTAAAACTTCACTTTCACGAATGACGGGCGACGACGTCGACGTTTGTCAAATTGTTTTTAAATATGATTTTCTAATCGTTCGAATGAGGTTTCGCTGCGTATTTCCACTTCTACGATACGATGACGTTACGTTTCACATTTTCCAATAATAAATAATATTTCTTACGGCTGTCCATCAATTATGCACACAACTTGTCCGGGCAACCCATAAAATTGTACGGGTCGGGGTCACCAATATAGGGGAAATGAAGCCCTATCTAAATGAAAACCGTGTCACCTGGTTATTGAACACTTGTATTTATCCAGCAATAAAATAATGTAACAAGATAAACTTAAACTGGATGAACAGGCGTTGTGTCGTCCGGCGTGGACGGAAGTCGAAAATATTACTTTTCTAGGCCTCCGGCTCGGTCGGTGGCAAATAGAATAATGCCTTACGACGCCTGTTCAAACTTACATTCCAAACAACATTCAAATTGCATTCCAAGTTTGAATGCCTTCGAATATGAAAATAAAAGTGATAGATAGTGGCCAGCTCATAACCAGCCAGCAACAGTAAGCTCTCCGTGGAGACCGCTGGACTCCACATATGCATCACCCTTCCGTTAGTTTAGAACTTGTGACATCATGTCGGATTGGATGCCTAGTGCATTCAATGCATGCATCCTCAGTGGCTGGCAATGACCCACTGCCCGTGTTCTGTACGTAGTACGTACGGCGTGTCATTATAATTTATATGCAATCCCCTATGTAATTGGTAGGAAGAACCGTAAACAGTTACACACTCCCTTTCGGAAGTGATTGTTATGGTAACGATAGGCAGCGTGATTTCATTCGTGATTCAAATATTTTTTAACCGACTTCCAAAAAAGGGATCTTTTTTTTTATTTTATTTTTTGTATGTTCCCCGATTGTCTAGTTTAGTTTAGGTAACAATTTGTTGATATACTTTGTAACATGTTAAGTACGACCTATTTATTTTGCATGATGTGGCTACCTATAAGTGAAATTACTTGTTTCTCACTACCTTACTCTTATTTTATGTTTTAAGTCTAGTTTTACATGTAATTTTGTTGGTTGTCCTAATAATAAATAAATAAATTACTTCTTAGCAATCGTTCGCGTAGAAATCAATCCATCTTTTCTATTCAAAGAGAATTGGTAAAGTCAGCGGAGACAATGGAGTAAAACTAAAACAAATATCGCACCGTTGACCCTCGATTGTATTCACGGCTCCACTAATGAATATACCGACCCCTGACACGCAATGTTTGGGTTTCCATTCCTTGATAATAAATAGTAAAGAATCCTGACAGAGTTTGGAATAATACACAACAGTGTTAAGTTGCCAACTTTTCAACTAGAAATAATGTATAGGTATAGTAGGTAGAGCAAGGATGGTGAACTCACCGCTCTATCTATTTAAGCCAGTATGAATTTTATATTTCTGTGCCTAAAATCGGTTCAGCGCTTAGGCATGGGTTTGTATCTAATATGAACAGTTTTTTTTTCAAAGGATACATTGTATAATCCTGCCCTATATAGCCTGTAAAAATCCCTATGAAAAAAGTCAGGAAGAATGTCTTGCGATGTTATGCCCTTGATAGAATATGGCGCCCTGCATGACATAATAATAAGGTCGATCCGTTGCACCGTGATTGAGGGACAAACCAAAAAACAAACATACTATAGCATTTATGATACGTAAGTACTCTTGAAAAGTTTGCATAGGTAGATTATGTAGGTCGACACCTAGGTAGTAAGATTAATAGGTACGCTTATTAATTCGTCACGTACTGTGTTCCCAAATGACGACGCCATGCCTATTTGTGGCAAGTGCTTACCGCTTACCAAAAACGCGGGCTTGAAGTCAATCACCTTGCGGCCGCTAAATAAAGACGGCAGTAACATACACCCAGCGTATACCCACCTACATACAAATGCCACGATTTATGGCAAACGTGATGCTTACCATGGGAATATTACCAGGTAAGTAATTGATTACACAGTAACACACCGATTTACACAAATCAATAATATTGGATAGAAGCAAGGCATTACTTTGCGAAAATTCATGATTAGCAAAACAAATGTTAGAATTATTTTGCTATAATTCGCCAACGGAAAAAATCTGTATGGTCAAACAAGCAGTTACAAGCTAAGCACCGCTTACCTCCCCAACCAAGCAAGATAGCCAAGTTCCCAAGCAATGCACCACCGTCCACCACACACAACAAGCCATTTTTATACTACTCTCGACACACGTTTTGCCCTGACACCGGAGCATCCACAGGAGATGTCGACTTTACAATGTTGTATTGTCTGACAATGAGATGCCAACTTTACAATCTGATTAAGTATAGAGAAATCTCAAGCATACATCCCTAAGATGTTTTCTTTCACCGTTAAAGGAATCATTAACCCATCGACTCACTACTGAGCGCAGATCTCTTAGGAAAGCGTTTTACTGCCCCAACATACTGCGCGCTGGCCCAATGCAAATTGACAGGCTTCACACACCTTCGAAAACATTATGGAGAACTCTCAGGTTTCTCACGCTATTTTCCTTCACCGTTGAAGCATGTCTACCTACTACTTCTGTCTACTATGGGGAACTATATGCCCCCCCCATTTCCACTTCAGTTTCGCGACTCGCTGAGCTATGTCGGTGACTTTGGTTCTCCTACAGATCTCCTCATTTCTGATTTGATCTCGCAGGGATACTCCGAGCATAGCTCTCTCCATCGCCCGCTGAGTGATCCTGAGCCTTCTTATGAGGCCCATAGTTAGCGACCATGTTTCTACTTCTGTCACTATACCGCTTATAATAGGTACGTTTATCTCACGAAGTTACGGGCGCTTTACATGTGGTTACGTCGTGTACATGCACATTGCGTAAGTGTGCGTGCCTGTCAGGAGCCTAAACAAGCTCTCGCTCACACTTATACAGATACGACACACACACAACCATGACCCACGCGTCGTCGTGAATTGAAAGAACTATAAGAAACTATACCAAGTAATTAATTCGTCAACGTAACATAATTCAAAACTGGTAGGTAATATAATTTCGGAAGTGGAACTTTCCACAGCCTTGTTCCTGCAGACAAATAAGGCCAAAATGACTAATGGGTGATAACATCTTTATTTACTTCCGTCTGTAGACTTTCTTTTGGCCGAACCGGACCCGCGCGTATTGAGAAACGAATGCTAATTTGCTATCATAAGCTATCATTGGCTATCAAATCATAAATTACTGTCCAATATTTATCTTTGTAGATTACGATCGTAGTCTAATGGTACACGTTAAATTGGGGATTTACAACCTCGTCAGTCAAGTCGTATGTTTATTCGGCTGAGAAACATGTGGTCGTAGGTTCGATACCCGTATCGGGTTAAAAACTTATTGGGTTCTTCTTTAGTAAGGCCGGAGTTGAGGAGTTGACAGTGTTAATTCCCCGTGCCTCGGAGAGCATGTAACGCTGTCGGGCTTACGCTAGATTTAATTAATTTGAAGACTTAATAGCCCTACGGTTAAAGGTGCGGACTAAAAACTGAAAGGTCGCTGGTTCGAACCCTACCTGTTACACTATTGTCGTATCCACTCCTAGTCCTAGCACAAACTTTCCGCTTATTTGGATTGGATAGGAGGACATAACGTAACTTCAGTTTGGCTGATATTCTTTTAAAAAAAATTGCATTCGTATCTACGAGTATATCCTACTCATCAGATTTTAAAACATATATATGCGGTTTCAACACATCATGCAGCATGCCAGCTAGTATAGTAGGTACCTACGCTACCTACTACGTACAATAAGGAAAAGAGAAAACTGTTTAAATATGCAATCATAATAATATCAAAGTTTGGCGAATCAGGGATACAAACCGTTACTCATAACATATTCGACCGCGACGTGGAACGATGTATTCTAAAGCTTATCGCTCACTGTATCAATAGGTAAGGCGGCGCGGTTTGCGGCGCTCAATGCCTACCGCCAGGCATTGGGGTTATAAGGTCGTTCACGTGTCGGCGCCGCGTGGGCGGCAACGCTATACTTATTTTTTATTTTCGATGACGACAGAGGTTCAGCGAGTAAAACCGTCGGAGTTACTCGTATCCATCCATCCATCCATCGGCGGAGTCCATCGCCGTGCAGGCATTGGAGGTATGGGGCCCGCTTTCTAGGATTTCTTGGTGCTCAAACATCATTTATTAATTACTAGCTGTTGCCCACGACTTCTTCCGCGTCAATTTCTGTTATTATTATGATCAGCATGATGTTATATTATAGCCTAAAGCCTTCCTCGATAAATGGACTATCCAACACAAAAATAATTATTCAATTCGAACAAGTAGTTCCTGAGATTAGCGCGTTAAAACAAACAAACTCTTCAGCTTTATAATATTAGTATAAATAACATTTCATAATGAAGCAGCCCAAGCGAGGCGCAGCTGTTGTGTCGACGTTATTTTATTTACGTCGACGACATCAACGACTTTAAGTACAATGTGTTGCATCCAAACAAATCATTGTCGCCCACGCCCACGTCAATGCCCGCCGTCTCTGGCCTTTTCTGCAGGGCGATCGGCTAAAAATATTTCAATCCTTAAAGGACAGCATCAATGTCAAAATATGGTTTTTAGCCAATATTGGCTATTTTGATGCTATTTGAGGATTATTTGAGGATTGATATATTTTTAGCCGATCGTCCTGCTGGTCTTGCCGCAAGTCACAACCCGCGCTAGCCTCGACTCGCCTGCGCTCTTTACAGTGAGCGATGAGCTTTATGGAGCGGCATATCGAAGCGATTATATATGCGATAATCTATCGACTATCGATATTTTATTGTTTAATGGTTATTGCCGGGCTTTAAGACGAGATGATGGCTGTTTTTACCTTCGACACACCATTTATGGTTAGCATGATGTGGTGGTGGTCTTAAAGGAACTATTATACCTAATAGATTTCACAGATTAGTTTTGAAGCGATCTCAGTATGTACATGTAGTACCTATCTAGTTTTTTTTTTTTTTTTCAAAATTTGAATTAATGTTTAATTGCAATATAAATAATAGCAATCCTACTAATATTATAAATGCGAAAGTTTAGATGTATGGATGGATGGATTGTGGCGTAGCCTATGTCACTCTCCCGGTCCTCAACTCGTGCAAAAAAGCTTTATTGTGGCGTGATTGAAGGACAAACCAACAAACACACTTTTGCATTTATAATATTAGTACGGATGAATCCAGTTTTGGAGTACGTGGTCAAACAAAGGAAGAGCTACAAAAGGTAACAGAACCCGCTCTACTGAGATCGCGTATCGCGCGACACGCACTGCCTTCGCTCGTGTGCCGCCGTGACGCAACGCAAACAAAGCTTGATGCGAGATTATTCCTCACACTCGCGAGGGCCGGTTGCCTGAATGGCCGGCAAAGTTACGGTTAAAGCTAAATGTGACAGCCGAAACAAGCAAATCGGGTTGCACGAATCCTCACGAGTCACGTTACTTTAACTTTTGACTTTAACTTTAGCCTTAACCGTTACCGACCGAATGCGAGGGTTTATAGTCAAGTTAACCTCAAAATAAAACTTCAATGGACCTTTATCAATATTTTTGCTTTGTGCAACGCCAAACGCAATTAACGGTAAAAGTTAAGTTAAACGTAGCCGCGGTTACAACTTTAACTTTAACTTTGCCGGCCATTCAGGCAACCGGTCCTTAGAAAGAAACAAGAGAAAAGTTTAAAAACTGTAACCGAACTATCATAATTTTTTTTTTATTCGATGACAAGATAGGCTTGACTACGATCTCACCTGATGGTAGGTGACAATGAAGTCTAAGATGGTAGCAGGCTAACTTGGAAGGGGTATGACAGTGTACATTCAACCTACTAGTTCAAACTATACCCCTAATCCGATTAGGGGTATAGTTTGTTCATCCTACCGACAAAGATGTGACGTCTTTGGCGGTAGGGTGGTAACTAGCCACATCCAAAGCCTCCAGACCAGACCCGAGATAATTCAGAAATCTTAAATTCCCAAGTTGCCCCTGCCGGGAATCGAACCCGAGACTTCCCAGTTATAAGACCATAGCGCTCACCACTGCGCCAGGGAGGTCGTCGTCATCATACGATTTTATGAAAATTTTGTATAGTAGGCATGTTTGTTGGTTTGTCCTTCAATCAAGCAGCAACGGATAATTTTTAGCTTTAACTTGAAATAAATACAAAGATTTCTGCTTACCAATCTCAGCTTGAGCTTAAAGATTCAGTCATGGTCATCGATTTACGAATGTAATCTCGTAAATCAGTGTGGAGGCAGTTATTTGTAAATGACAGACAGACACTTTAATTTTATTTATTAATATATATATAGCTACTCGTGCTGATTCACTGACTGACTGACTGACTGATTGATCACCTCTCCTGTAAAATTTTGTATGAAAAAAATTTTTTTCACTCACGGTTTCGTATGGAGGACAAAAATTCATTCGGAGGAAAAATATGGAGAGAGCTGATGATTGAGGATTTCGGAGACGGGTGAGGAGCACCGGCCAGGGTATCGAAGATAGGTGGGGGGTGTTCAACCAAATGTCACTCGAAACTTCATCCAATTGGCAGAGAGCCGAAAAAAAACTCCAAAATGGCGGATTCAAGATGGCGGCCATACAAATTTCGCCGGTGTCTATCTCGGAAACTATAAAAGATGGAAGAGTGGTTTCTTGGAAAAGGATGATCAGGACTCGAAGGTCTACTTGATGAATAGAAAAAAAATTCAAGATGGCGGAATTTATTTTTTTCCATACAAAATCTATGCAAGACTTTAATGGATTTCTTTTCAAAATTTCTGATGGTTTCGTATAGAGGACAAAAATTCATTTGGAGGAAAAATATGGAGAGAGCTGATAGTTGAGGATTTCGGAGACGGGTGAGGAGCACGGCCAGGGTATCGAAGATAGGTGGGGAGTGTTCAAACAAAAGTTACTTAAAACATCATCCAATTGGCAGGGAGCTGAAAAAAAATCCAAAATGGCGGATTCAAGATGGCGGCCATACAAATTTCGTCGGTGTCTAACTCAGAGAGTATAAAAGATGGATGAGTGATTTTCTGGCGAAAACTAATCAGGACCCGAAGGTCTACTTGATGAATAGAGAAAATAATCAAGATGGCGGAATTTACTTTTTTCATATAAAATGTATGCAAGACTTTAATACGTTCCTTTCCAAAATTTCTGATGGTTTCGTATAGAGGGCAAAAATTCACTTAGATAAAAAATATGGAGGGAGCTGATGATTGAGGATTTCGGAGACGGGTGAGGAGCACGGTCAGGATATTGAAGATAGGTGGAGGGTGTACAAACAAAAGTCACTCGAAACCTCATCCAATTGGCAGAGAGCCGAAAAAAAAACTCCAAAATGGCGGATCCAAGATGGCGGCCATACAAATTTCGTCGGTGTTTATTTCAGAGACTATAAAAGATGGAAGAGTGCTTCCTTGGAAAAAGATGATCAAGACCCGAAGGTCTACTTGGTGGGCACAAAAACCGCGGTTCGCTTTAGCGAGCCGCGCACCCACGCGCCCTACTAGTTTATATATACAGAAGATATAAAACACGACATTTATTTACATTACGTAGGTGCATCATGATTAGAACTAGTCTTGGGCATTTTGAGTCACCTACGCATAAGATTACACAAAAGATTTGCATTTAAACGACATAGGTACCTACCTAGTAACAAAATAAAAATCGGTTAAGTGCGAGAGTTAACTAATTCTCTCAATAAACTTAAATATTATGTACCTACCTATATGGAATATTACCTATATACTATTACGATTAGCAATAACTTCTTGTTATTATACATATATTATTAAGTTTATTTGAATAAAAAATATTTCTATTTCTATTTCTATTTCTTATCCTACTTCACACTTACATTATAAAGACGAAAGTTTGTATGTATGTGTGAGTGTGTACGTATGCTTGTTGCTCCTTCCTCCTGAATGGAGATAGCTCATACCCAGGATGGGTATGAGTTATCTCCATTCCAAATATCAGCCAAATTGGTTCTTTCCTTATAGCGTGAAGAGTAACAAACAAACTTTTGCCTTTATAATATTATTTATTTATTTATTTTTATTTTTTATGTACATATAAGGAATTACAAGAAAACATAATATTAGTAGAAGTAGACATAGGTGAAGCTTATCTCTAAAAAAAGAAATTTCTTCCGCTGTGTGTGCTCCAATTTTGGAACGAAGTTCCTTATCGCGCGTTGTGAAAGGGGGCTAGACGGAAAAAATTCTTACGAAAAGTTGTCACGACACTTTTTGCTATAGTAAGCTATTGTAAGCTGTGTGGCGTCGCATGTTTTTCTGTCTGTCTCTCTCTCTTATAGAAAGCAAGCCAGATATTTTCATTTCTATTTCGCATTGAACTTCGTTCCATCCGGGTGTCCCTTGACACCTCTCAAGTTTTTTTTATTAGTGTTACTACCAAGTTACTACCCGTGCGAAGCATGGGTAGTAAAATATAATGCGGAGTTCCCAATCCCCAGTGCGGCTGACGGCACACTTCAATATTAAAGGGGGGTCGCCGGTCGCGACATATGGGCCGGGCGTCAGGCGTCACTGTCGGGACGGCCACTCCCGGCCGCACCTTGCTCCGGTCACACTCCGGTCATGACAAGCTTGAAACACGTATCCTTTTGTAAAAAACTTCTAAGGGTAAAAACATGCCAAAGGTGCCTCACTGCGATATCTCGCGGTCGCGGTTTATCTCGCTACCTCGATGTCACCTCCATGTAAAACAAAATGTATGCAAACAGACGAGCACGAAGATGTCGAAGATACCTTGCTGTACCGCGATGCATCGCAGTGAGGTATCCTTCGGCATGTTCGTGCTCGTCTGTTTGGTTGATGGATATGATAGGTTGTAGCTCTTCAATCCTGATGCTGAAGGATACGGCCCACCTAAGCAGTGAGGATTTAGGAATTGTGGTGTACCAATTAATATTATTGGCATCAAGCATAGACTACATCATGGAGCTTTATGTCCTAGCTCTTCAATACTGATGCTGCAGGGTACGGCCCTCCTAAACTGTACGGATTTAGGAAATGTATGCTTTTCATTCCATAATATTATGTATTTAGGAAGTAAAACTGGTAGGTATGTGAACATCGCTTTCCTAACAAACGCCTCAATAAACATAAAGGTGGGAAAATGGGGGAAAAAGTCGCTTTATGGCTACCACATTTCCCATTATTGTTTCTCTATGTACTCGTATGGGAAACAGGTGGATTAACAATCAAGTAGATAAGAAGTAAATAGGATGGTTTAATTTCACAACTGTCCATCCCGTTGCCGCATTGTATTCATGGGGGACCCAAGATCTAAGAAATCCTTTTTAGTAAAAGCCTAAGTTAGACTATCTTTAGGTACTATTAGCTATTCTATGGTTAGGTCAACATGTTCACCATCAGTGGCCTTCCTAAAAAGTTAGATTCAAAATGTTATGAGTACACCTAGGCCCTAAGGTAAGCATGCAAAAATGTTCTACTACGCTCTAATATAAGGTATTTAGTATGAAATATAATGTTCATTGTTTATACCTACGGAAAACCTACGAATCTGCAAAAGATGCATTTTACAGTGGAGCGCTTTGAAAGCATATAAATGGTGGGTTTTGATTTTTTTTAAAGATTTTGAACCCTCATGGGCCGGAATACCGACATCCCTACCCTTACAATTCTATGCTTTTAAAACCCTCCCGTGCAAAATGAATCTTTTCCAAATTCATAAGTTAGCCGTTGATGTGGTGAATAATGTAGATAATAAAACTAACTATTTATTATTTGTGTCCTTAACTCTACGTAAGTAAAGTAGTACTACGTTTATGAACCCTACATGGAAATTCATAGAATACATAACTTTATTAATTTGTACGCCTGTTTAGCCGTCTTGCGGAGGTCAGACGGCAAGACCCTGCGTACAAAAACTATCTATGCGAGTGTGTTCTTGTAAAGTAGTGCTCACACTAAGATCTCAGATCAGCTATAGCTTACCCTACATTAGTGTAATTTTGCTGCAAATCGGCTGATTTACTGACATTATTCACACATTTTTTTCACATAAACACTCACACACCCACTCACTTGCATGCTCATATTCTCATAATCATTAAATAATCATTAATTTTAGTAAATTGTTTTGTAATTTGTATTGTTAGCACTTAAGGATAATGTAAGGGGAGAGAATTGTTGCCTATATTACGAGTTCTGAACTTATCTTAGGCAGCTGTGTCTCAACCTAACAAAATATGGATCATTGTAGGTACCTAACTAATGACCTTATTTAATAAAATTTCATTTCATTTCATTACTTTACTTACTTACTTTATTTTATTTGATTAGAAATAGAAATAGAAATAGAAATAGAAATATTTTTTATTCAAATAAACTTTTACAAGCACTTTTGAATCGTCAATGAATCTACCACTGGTTCGGAATGCCTTTCCTGCCGAGAAGAGCCAGTAAGAAACTCGGCGGTTGCTCTTTTCAAAAAAAATAAAAAATTTACAATTGTTATTGAACACAGGATAGTTATTACTGTCTTATGAATCACTGGAGCGAATTATATCCACGCTTTTTTATCATTTACATAGTCTTCAATTGTATAATATGCTTTTTTCATGAGAGCAGATTTAATTGATTTCTTAAACTTGTGTAGAGGCAAGTCTAAGATTGACTGTGGAATTTTATTGTAAAACGTCACGCCCATTCTCACAAATGTCTTTTGGACCCTCTTGAGGCGCAGCCCAGGAAACATGAGCCTATTTGGATTTCTACTTGGTCTATCGGACAAATCACTCTTTTTTTTGTAACTCAAAATGTTTTGTCTGACAAATATTATGTTGTTATAAATATATTGTGAAGCTACTGTAAGAATGCCTATCTCTTTAAATCTTTCTCGAAGGGAATCCCGCGGCCTCAAATTATAGATTGCGCGGATTGCCCTCTTCTGCAAAACAAAAATTTTTCCAATATCGGCTGCCTTACCCCATACTAAGATACCGTATGACATAATACTATGGAAATATGCAAAATAAACAATTTTTGCAGTTTCTATGTCAGTCAACTGTCGAATCTTCCTAACAGCGTAAGCAGCAGAGCTAAGTTTGCCAGCAAGCGTTGCTATATGGGTGCCCCATTGTAGCTTTGAATCCAGGGTTAACCCCAAAAACACTGTGGAGTCCTCAGTTTTCAAAGGTTCATTATTTATCTTTAAATTTTTACTGACAGTTCTCGTGTTAGGTAATAAAAACTCAACACACTTTGTTTTTTTAGCATTTAAAAGGAGATTATTTGCCGTAAACCATTCAGAAACTTGAGATAATGCATTATTTACATCGTCAAAATTGTCTTTCATCCTATCGACTTTAAAAATTAAAGACGTATCATCAGCAAATAGTACAATATCGCAAGTATTTTGGACAAAATGTGGTAAATCATTTATGTAGACCAAAAACATGAATGGACCTAGAATAGAACCCTGGGGTACACCCATTACTGAGGCTGATCCGGATGATTTTACATCATTGACACATACTCTTTGGACTCGGTTGCTGAGATAACTGAACTAGTCGGCTAGTGCAACTATTAGCCGCGAATTGCGTACGGTATAGTGTAATCTGAAGACGCCCTTACACATAAACTAAGTTTTAGCTCAAATCTGGCACACGTGGCCTAGATTCTTGGCAATTATGTTAACTTCTCTATCGATTAGGTAATCTAATCGCAGACGGTTTTTCTATACGTCATTTTACATAGATTATGTAAATGATAAAAAGCCTAGATTCGAATCCTACAATATTCGCAAAGGTGTATGAAGTCTGCCAATTCGTATTGAGCCAGCGTGGTCGACTGTAAACCTTCTCTGAAAGAAAGCCTGCGCTCAGTAGTAAGCCTTTAATGGGTTGTTGATGGATTGCCGATGGTGGTAGTGGTAGCATTGCCCTACCCGACTAATATTTTACCTAAATGAAAATAATAGTCTTCATTTGTCTAACCCTAAATTCCCTTTTTCTTCGCTTTGTGGTTTATTCTGTTCTTGCGGTTACGGCTAGGTAGGTTAGTGCCTACTAAATGAAAGCTAGAAAGTTTATTCTTATTGGAGACTGCCTTTCAAAGTTTTGTGGTCTTTGACTGTATAAAGTGTGACCAAAATGTAGAGCTATGGGATTTCTAAAAATGGTTGCAATGTAAGCAAGCATCAATGCATTTAACCAATACACAAAGCAGAAACCATTAGGTTATTTATCCTTTACCAAAGCTCGATGTGCATTATGTTATTCACTGCCGGGTAGATACGTAACTATTAAAATATGAGGAAAAGATATATAATTAAGTAAGTATGTTGTAACTGAGTCACAATGCCTGCAATGTGCAATAAAGAACGTCTTTTATTTCTTCACTCGTGACGCTTCTCGTTGATAAGGCACGGGGTCAGTATAACTATTATACTACTAATATTATAAATGCGAAAGTTTGAATGTATGGATGGATGGATGGATGGATGTATGTTACTCAATCACGCCGCAACGACTGAACCAATTTGGCTGAAAGGCACAGAGAGAGATTACAGTCTGGAATTACCACAAGGAATTACACATAGGCTACTTTTTATCCCGGAAAGTACCTAAGAAAATTCCCGCGTGAATTAAAAAAACTTAATCGAACGAAGTCGCCGGAATCAACTAATTTTCGATATATTTTAACTCTCAAGCCTCAATAATCCCCACAAAGAGAAAATCCAATAAAAAAACACGTATTTTTATTGATAAACATGTAACAGAGAAAAGTTCATTAATTTTGCCGTTTGGTGTTTAAACTCTATGCTCATAGGGCGAGGATGCTTTTTAGGGTTCCGTATCCGAAGGGTAACCAACGGGACCCTATCACTAAGCCTCCGCTATCCGTCCGTCCGTCTGTTTGCAATAGTAACGTAGAACTAGGAAATTTTGTTTACTAACACACTAACTTAGATAGTAATTTGAATTTTATTCTTTCAATATGGAAATAAATGATTATTCATTAATTTATTTAAATACACGCAAATCACAAAACCTCGATTAGTCTCAAATTCTGTCTGGTCGTGTCTCATGTTATACAATTCCAACAACTCCGAAGCCTATACAACCTAAACAATGGCGTCCAAGTATTGATAGGTGTAAACAGAAGCCGCGATTATGACATCATTACTTGTAATATTTACTGACACACGCCGATAGCCCTTTAAAACAACTAATTGTATCTTCATGATGAGGGCTGATAGCTCAGTGGTTAAGACGTGGGTCTGTGATTCGGAAGGTCCGGAGTTCGATTCCATTCACTTATGACCATCATGTCTAACTTTTCAGAATTATAATGTATCACTTACTACAACGGTGAAGGAAAATATCATGAAATGAAAATAAAGTGTTTATAATAAAGTGTAATAGTGTTTAATTATTTTGTGTTTGTTTTTTTAATTTTAGAAATAATTATTATTATTAATAGTTTTAATTTTAGAAATAGTTGTAGTATAATATTATTATAATTTAGAGTTTAATTTTATATTATTTTAAGTTTGTTGATTGTTAATATAATAAATGAAATTTGTTCTACTTTCTTTAAGTGTTTATTTATAAAATAAATATTAGGAATCCCGATTTAAGTTATAGTCAACCTGTCAAATCTGGGGAAACCTGCTCTTCCTCCGTTTATGTAGATATGCGTGTGCGTGTAATGAAAAGAAGTGTTAAGGTGCTTGAGTGGGTGAGTGTGTGTGTTTTGTATGTTTGTGTGAGTGTGTGTATATGTGTGTGTGTTTGTGTGTGCAATATCGTTGAAGTCTTCCAATCCGCACTTAGCTATAGCGTGGTGGACTAAGCCCGTCTCATTTGAGAGGAGATCAGTGTGTCAGTTCTCTTAAAATGATGGCATCAGTGTAACGACCGCAATGGCCCCTGATTGGCTGAATTTATGGCGTTCTTGGTACATCAATGCATTTTAACCAATAGCAGGAGTTTACCAGCCAACCAGAGGTCATTGCGATCGATCTGATGCAATATTTTTTAGAGAAATGACACACAGCACCCAGTAATGGGACGGCAATGGGTTGAGATCTTTGCTGAAATCGAAGTTTGAGATAAATGAAAACAAAATTAAATGAAAAAAATTACCGTCCTATCCTAATTCCTAATATGGTCGTAATAATAAATGGTGGCTGTAAAGGTGAGCGTACGCTACGACCAGACCGAAAACAATGCAAAAGCAATTTTCAGCAACAAAATTCGTTTGTTTAGGACGCATAGAGGAAATAATAAGTAGGTAATGGTATAAGGTAAAGTCCTTAATACAATAATAGTTGTGGTTATTTATCCGGTATTTATTACTCATTCCATCAAACGAGTGACTCCCAGATAATTCAATTACCTACAACACAATTAAACCTAATGCCTTACATATTATGATATTATTAACCTTTTTAACCGACTTCCAAAAAAGCAGATTTTTTTTTGTTTGAAAGGGTATACCTACTTTCCAGGTCGTCCCATTGACATCAGGTCAGGATCAGATAGGTTCCTGGAGAAATCGAGGGAACTCTTCAAATTTTATGGCACAATTGATGTATTTTGTAGTTGAGGTACTTTGTAGTGGCGTATGAAGTCGGTTTTGTAAAAAGAATTTTTACGTTTATATCATGTATCTTTGGTTTTTCCCGCCAAGGGGTTTGATTTGACAGTGTCAATATGCGAATAATGTCATTGTGAAAAGAGTTTCAGACAGTTTCCGTTATAGTTCTTGCAATTTACGAGAGCGCGTGGCTCTTGGTTGTGTGTGTCGTATCTGTATAAGTGTGAGCGAGAGCTTGCTCACGCCTGACCGCTCCCACCTAGGCACCTGACAGGCATGCACACTTACGCAAAATGCATGTACCTACACGTAAAGCTCACGCGCCTTCGTGAATTGCAATAACTGTACTTAAATACTAATTAGGTACTATGCGTACACCTAACTAAATAAAAGAACTTCATGAATCTTGATGAATGAGTAAGAATTCTAAACAAAACACTATAGCATACCTAATAGGTTTTGTTTTGAAAAGAACAAAATTGCCGGCCATTTTCAGCAGTATCTGCTTTCCGAACCAATGATAGAGTCTTGAATTTATCATTAGAGACTCAAGTTGGCCTACATGAAATAAATATCTTTGAATTTAAATTCATTATCTTGAAAAACGATACTTCACCTTCCTACATCACACAAAAAACGAGTGCACCAAAAAAAATTTGTTTACTTTGAAGGTTTTACTCGCTTGCCTTCATCGCGTTTTTGCATTGTTTATAACATTTACCTCGCTCTAATTTTGAACGTATCAACAGTGTTGCAAGTACATGAAATACCTATGACCCAATTCGGAGATTTCATAAATCAAAAGCTTTGTTCCTTGTTTCTCATACGCATCGCCAAGGAACGTCCTGTTTATACACTAACTTTACTAAATTACATGAAGACAGAATAGGCATTTCGTAGGCAAATCGCACTGTCTTACGATGTGTGAACGCAGCTAAGCCGTTGTTTTATAGCCTATACTAAATTTCAGTTTTTATTTAAGAAAAAAAAGAGTGTGGCACTCGGGGACTGCCGCGGTAAAGCTATTGCATAGCATTTTTTATCAACGCCATCTAGCGGCTCACCGTAGAGGAGTCCCGTGTCAGGTTATTTTCGTTACGGAATATCTGGATTCGGTCTCCACGCTCAAGGCCCACGGAAATCGAGGATAAGTTTTATTCATGTGTTTTTAAATGCTTATCATTGGATCTAGACTCTAGACTAATGCTAAGATGATATAGAGTCTGCTCTGACTCAGCTCAGGCTTAAGATAGAGGTTAAAACGAGACACAAATATGCTCTGTCATAAATCTGTCTCGTTTTAACTCTGTCTTGAGTCAGAACTGAGAGAGAGTGCGGTCTATGTATAGATTTCAGACTGAGTCTTGAGTTACCCAATATAGAGGGCTGTACAAACGAGTAGACCGATTCTTAGGGTTCCGAAAAAAACGGCACCTCAGAAGGCTCGCTGAATTCCGTGGGTACTATTTGATTTTCTGGGATAAAAAGTAGTCTATGTCACTCTCCAGGTCCTCAACTATCTTGCAAAAATCAAGTGCATCCGTAGCTCTGTTTCGGCGTGATTCAAGGACTAACCAACAAACAAAGACGCTTTCGCATTTATAATATTAGTCAGGATAGTATCAGTAAGGATTATTAAGTAAATCTAAATTATAAAGAACACTTTCGTAAATCAAATTAAATGAAGCTTAACTATGAAAATAAAGTCGTGCTGAAGTTTGAGTCATCGACCTCTACCATGTGGATTCGCTAAAAGGCACTCACCTCGATCAAGCCAAAACTCGATTATAATACATTCGGCAATGCACATTCCCCTTGATGCATCACTTCACGAAAAAACTCCCAAAAACTTCTAGTCGATCGTGAAAAAAAATTAGATATCGATTTCGGTTATCACTTTTTATCACTTGTTATTAATCTATGACGCAGGTTTCCGAACGATTACTTTTTTTTGGATTTTTTTAAGTCACGCTGTCACTTTATTTTCAAAAATGGAATTCTTTTTGACGTACACGTTAACGGCCAGTAACCGACGCGAGGCGGTTGACATGAAACCCTTGCAAGCGTTGGCGGTAAACTGGCTGCAGACACGATACCGGTCAAGTGAGAGCTCGCATTGTGTCATCGCTCACGTTATTGTAACTGTTTTCCAACTAGAGACTCTATGGTACACAGTGTTAACTTTGCCCTTGCTTTTGATCTGGTTACTGAACTTCAGGTGGGCAGATGTCGCGATAAAAAGAACCTTATTTAATTTGTCAACATCGACATATTACAGACCTTTTATATTATCTTAAAGTTTCTAAGATTTAACGGTGAATTGACGACATCCGACGAATCTGCTGGTTACAGTCGGCGCAAGACTTAGGCTTGTGGAAGAGACCTTTGTCCGACTATCATTTGATAAAAAAGAAGAATCTTTTAAGTTCTTTATCAAAAAGGTTCTACGCGGAAGCATAGACAAATTATAATTTTATGAGGAGGATCAACACAGTTCTCTTTCGAAAAGTAGCGATTGTTCTTTACGCTTCACAACTCAATAAAGTGTATTGAATTTATCGATAGTCGTTCTTGTGGCGTTAGGATAAGGAATAAGAGATTTTCAATAATAATTTTGTATAATTCGAGAGGACCTCTCACGTGTAAACCAATTTCTTTAAAGCCCAGACGTATAGGCAAGGCCACTTTTTTGGAGTATGTTTATGATAATCGTACATCAACCTAAGGCTTCTGTGAATATAGTTTCGGACGAGTTTTATTTTTTTAGTAGGTAGGTACCTACTGTCTGGAGCGTTATAGACTTCTTAATAATTATGAGCTTAGGAGGCGTTTATTTGAGAAGCACAGAACTTAAATTTTGTTTGTATAGTTTCATTTATGTACAATATAATCTAAATATATAAAAGGCAAGGGACTGATTGACTGACTGACTGACTGACTGACTGACTGACTGACTGACTGACTGACTGACTGACTGACTGACTGACTGATCTATCAACGCACAGCTCTAACCACTGGACCGATCGAGCTGAAATTTGGCATATCGGTAGCTGTTAGGACGTAGACATCCGCTAAGAAAGGATTTTGGAAAATTTCAACCCCAAGAGGGTTAAATAGGGGGTTAAAAAATCGAACCTAACGTGAGCGAAGCCGCGGGTTAAAGCTAGTAAAATATAAACATAAAAATTCTTTTTAAAAAACCGACTTTAAATAGAAACGATGTAGTAGTATTATATAGTATATTATGTTCTACTAGTCAAGACTCAAGCCCTTTCATTTGATACCCATATTGAGGGAGTTGTGAAAAAATATTTAATCCGCCATTTTATGGCGGCGGCCATCTTGGACCGATTTTCTTAAGACATAGTTAGCTATGAAATAAAGAAGAAACATAGTTCTTAAGAACACTCCCCACTAATTCACCTTTCAAACAAAAAAAAAAAACAAAATCAAAATCATCCGTTCGGCTGCTACGATATGCCACAGAAAGACACACACACACACAGCCACGTATTTTTTGCGTCGGGGGTTAAAAACAATTTTGAAAGTTCACCAAGTGTAACCTAGGTCCTCCCCCTCCTAGTCATGAGACCATGACGCTTACCACTGAGCTAGGCATGTCATCGAGCTGCTTTGAATATCAAGTAAGAAAATCAAGGAAAGAGCCTTTAATGTGTTATTTAATGGTAATTTTATTTGTGCGCCATCTTGAATAAAATTCAAAGTGTTTACACAAATGTTCAATGGAAAACCAAACGTTGACCGTGAAGAATTGAACATCTTTTATGAGTCACTTTGAGACCATTTCATTTAATTAGGGAGTATTATTGAAATCAGATTATTATTCATAGTAAGTATGCACCTAAAAAAATCTACAGCAACCGCCATGACACCATGGATTCACAGTCTCACAGACAATGTAATGTATACAGATAATATATAAGTATAGTTTTTTTTTATGAAGAATTTCCAAGCCGAATTTGACTTATACATATTCTCCTCTCCCCTCCAAATAAGCGAAAAGCTTGTGCTTGTCAAAATCGGTCCAGCCGTTCCCGAGATTACCGTCAGCAAACAAACAGACAGACAAAAATTTTAGAAATTGTTTTTTGTTATAACTAGGTACCGTATTTACTTACATAATTATGTATTTAGTAAAAAGCTGTTATTTTGATATTACAGACAGACACTTCAATTTTATTTATAGGTAAATAGATGTATAGAGTATAGATATAGATTACTTCCAATCTATTGGTAGTTAGCCTGAATCTTACGCAACAAACCACAAAGATGGTAATTTATTAACCTACTAAAGTCTTCAATTACCGATACAAACGCAATGCAATCTCATCAAGTCATCAATACGAGACATTAGGGTTGTTGCCATCAGCCGAAATCCATCCATACTAATTCACACTAATATTATAAACTAGCTTATTAAACGTGGCTTCGCTCCCGCTCTCTATTTAGAGTAATAAGAGGTGGTGATTCCTACACCTAGTACTGAAAATTCAAAAAACAAAAAATTAAGTTTTTTGAAGTTTTTTCAAAAAAAAAAAAAAAGTTGGAGTTTTAGCCAAAGTAACGCTTAGCAATTGAATTTATAGATATAAGCTTTTGTGTTAGGAGTGGATACGACACTAGTGCAACGGGTGGGGATCGAACCTGCGACCTTTCAGCTTTCAGTCCGGACCTTTACCTGTTGTGCTGCAGCTGTATTATTATTAAAATGTGGTAGCCCTGAAGTGCCTGAATCGTACAGATGGCTCTTCAATTAATACAAATTGAACTTCGAAGACGCAGCTTAATGTTTGATATACGCAGATGTATAATAATTGTGCTTTGACATTTGGACAATCGTTGTCTGAGATTATATTCGACTATGACAACCTCCCTGCATTAATGGTGAGTCACCACTGTGCCGGATCGGATTCGATTCCCGGCGGGGGTAATTTCGGATTTTTTAACCGACTTCAAAAAAGGAGGAAGTTCTCAATTCGTCGGGATCTATTTTTTTTATGTATGTTCACCGATTACTCGAAAACACCTGGACCGATTTGGAAAATTCTTTTTTTGTTTGAAAGGGTATGCTTCCCAGATGGTCCCATGGCCATCAGGTCAGGATCTGATGATGGGATCCTATAGAAATTGCGGTATACTTTGCAGTGGCCTTTGAAGTCGGTTTTTTTTAAAGTATTTTAGATATTATTATTTAATTTCTCAATTGTCTTTGGAGGTCAAAGTCGTGCTGCCAAGAGATTTAGCTTCCTAGTTACTACTAGGAAGTTACTACTACCGTGTACTCACGGTGGCTTGAAGAAACCGATTAGGGGTAGGTATGGGTTATTTACACTGCCATACCTATTCCGAGTTAGACCGACACCATCTTAGAATTCTGCTATACCCCTTTCAAGTTAGCCCGCTACCATCTTAGACTCCATCGTCACTTACCATCAGGTGAGATCGCAGTCAAGGGCTATCTTGTCATCAAATAAAAAAAAAAAGATCGTTTATCCACCATCAAGTGAGACCTGTCGCTGAATCACAGCAAGAAACAGTTCTACTCTTATGCTGAGATGTATAGAGCTTGCTCTGACTCAGCTCAGACTCAAGATAGAGGTTAAAATGAGACACAAACATACTCCGACATAAACCTGTCTCATTTTAACTCTGTCTTGAGTCAGAACTGAGCGAGAGTGTGGTCTATAGACTTCAGCCTATGAGAGAAGGTTAGGACATAGTGCACCTCCCTGGCCAGTGCCATTGGCAGACTTCATACTTTGAAAACATTTATCGTCGACTACGCACCTCTTAGTGTAAGTAATTATTAAGCTATTGCATAGCTTCTATCGCGGGCCTTGAGCTTGGAGACCGAATCCAGAAATTCCGTAACGAAAATAACCTGACACGGGACTCCTCTCACCGCTAGATGGCGTTGATAAAAAATGCTCTGCAATAGCTTTACCGCGGCAGTCCCCGAGTGCCACACGTCTTTTTTTATCACTACGTGACCGTGATGAGGTAGGTATGTAGTAAGTACATTTAATCTAAATAGAAAATCAAATTCCAAGACACTTCAAATAACTATAGGAACTCTCCAAATAAGCACTATGGAAAGTGTAATCATTAACTATGTACTTACTACCCGTCCATGTCAAGTTGGCCGTCGTCGACCGTTACAAAATGACGTCATACCGTACCGTTGACAAGAAAATAATAATTGTATTTTTTACTGTAACCACGTCTGTGATGAAAGTTTTATTCTTTGGCAATGTTTTTCATGGTAATAACATCTTGAATTTCGAAAATCGTAATCACAGAAATCAAAAAAAAAAACAGAAACCAATTTCTTATTTTTTCCGCTTGAATAAAAGTCATTAATTAAAGTAATTAACAGTCTGCGCTATGGAAAACTTTTTCTTTTTTGTCATCGTAGAAATAGTAACCAAACAAAAATAAATAACCAATTCAAAATTAACAAAAACATTCAAAACGTAACACTAATAAAACTTTTAAAAAAAAATTGGTCGTGATAATCGTGAGCAAGCGGTACGTTGCTATCTGTACTAAGCGGGTCTGACTTGAGGTGCGGTGCGGGGAAGCGCGAGGCGAGGTAGCGGCCAACTTGACGTGGACGTTCATGTATTTATTTTATAATGGTATTACCGATACCGATATTATATTTACAAGTAAATAATACACTTGAATCTCGATTGATTATTATATACCTTCCTATGCTTAACTTTGCGATAAGACTAAAGGACTTGCGACTTCGTTCGGTATTAGGTACTTACATGATTCTGTAAAACGTAGAAGAATTTTTTTACACAAAAAATGTGTAAATTTATTAAGTCTAGTTATTACACAATTATTGATAGGAACAAGGCTGCATGGTAACAATTGGCTTTTTCTCGGAATAATTTAATAGTACCTATGTATATTATATTGGTAAGCTACATAGTACATACTGTATCTACTTTTGCTGTAGGTATAAGTCCTTGCAATTCAAGAGGGCGCGTGGCTCATGGTTGTGTGTGTACCGTATATAAGTGTGAGCGAGAGCTTGCTCGCGCCTGACCGCTCCCACCTAGGCTCCAGACAGGCATGCACACATATGCAATGTGCATATACATATATGTGTACACAAGTAAAAGAGTACAGAATTAGCCACATTGTCACACGTCTTTTACTACGAGAATATAAAAATTATACAGTACAAGATTAGAACAGACATCAATAATAAACATTTCTATAGATAAGTGTAAAATGATTTTAGATAAGCAGAAATATCTATCTTATTAGGTAAGCGTAGATAAAAACATAATATACTTACTTACATACATACCTACCTATTTACACAGTTAATTGCGAAATTGGTTTCAAGGTATTTTAGAAAGATTTAATATCTTTCCAAAGATCATAGAGAGAATTTTTATTTCAAATACTAAGTAGAGATTGGTAGAGATTATCTAGAGTGCGCCCCAAACTAATTTTGTTTGAATATTAGCCTCAAAATCAAACTCATACTAATTCTTACTAAATTACAAATGCGAGAGTATGTTTATTCGTTGGTTTATCCTTCAATCACGCAGCACGGGAGCATCAGAGAGTGATATAGGCATGATATAGGCTATCTTTTATCCCGGAAAAACGAAGGGTCGTCGCAGGATTTTTAAAAATGTACATCCACGCGGACGAAGTCGCAGGTAACCACTTATATTCCAAGATAATTAATCTTTAGAGAATTTGTACAACAGATTTAGCCGCATCTTTATCTAATAAAATATTTATATCTAAACTACTTACGCTTTCTTCGTCGCTGGATGCAGCAAGGATCCCCTATTCCCAGGAACATGCAGCGATGACTCCCCATGTCCGTTGACTAGAACATTTCCCTCCCCCTTCCCAAGCGCTTGAACCGGGGAATCCTCGTGTTTACTGACTTGGATCTCAACCTCCCCATTGACTTTGACTTCCACTTCCCCGTGAGCATGGACCGCTGACTCCACATGGTTAACTTGAGCCTTCCCTGTAGAAGGGTCTGCTATTTGCACTGAGTCTTCAGTCATTATTCGATTTTTAGTATTCTTTATACACTACTTAACACTTATTTACTTATATTTCCTCTTATTTTCAAAATTATGCTACAGAAATGAGGGTCGCAAACGTTACAACGTATTTAATTTAAAATAACAAATGACTTGAAGTGAACATAAGAGAAAATACAGATAAGATTATCACAACAATTTCACAAGAGTCTCAAGTAATTTGAAAAGGATCTAGCTAAAGATCCTTAGAAATTTTCTCACTATGTTCTGAAGACGTGGAACTCGCGAGGATTTGGGGGCTAAATGTCGGACTTGGATCGATGTAGAAACAAATAATCTTTATTGATATCGTTAATTGCTTGATATGCTTTATGTTTCACATTCTCGATCGATATCGGTGAATCAATTGATTACAAATCGCCAAGTGGATTTGGGTACCTACTATCGTCGGCAGTCCGGTTGCTTCTCATATCGATATGCGTTTTATGATTTTATCATCAAGGTCTTTATATATCGCATATTTTTAATACATAGGTAAGTACATTTTGTTGATCATGATCATGAAAACATTCTTTCGAAAGTTTATCATTCGACACAAAAAGCTCGCTTGTGAAGCTTTTCTAATGAAAAAGATTGCAAGCTAAGAGAAGCCTTTCAGTAACGATCAAATACAAGTCTAAATAAAAAAAATAAAAAAAATCTGTGAATATAATTTTTGTACGTAAATTATGGTTAGGCTATGAATGATATAGGTACTACATGATAGCCTGTTACTCAGTTTTTTCCTCCAT
Organism: Hipparchia sbordonii; assembly: GCA_038048805.1. Taxonomy (NCBI): domain Eukaryota; kingdom Metazoa; phylum Arthropoda; class Insecta; order Lepidoptera; family Nymphalidae; genus Hipparchia; species Hipparchia sbordonii. The sequence continues at coordinate 1,734,087 of JBBIWI010000008.1, read as the reverse complement.
CATCAGATCCTGTCTCGATCCTCAATCATCATTTATCATCTACTCATGGAGACCATACTAATGAGAGCCCAAACACACTAAATCTGCTGTTGCTGAGGAGTTGGGTACACACACACGCACATAGCTTGGCCACAAAATAGGTATACTTCCAGACTAAAAATGAAATTATGTGTGCGATACATTTTTAGATAATACTAGGTTAAAAGAACTATCTAAAATTGTGAGGATAATAAAACTATAATACTTAAAAATAATTTACTGATCCAAAGGCACATCTTAAAATTAAAATCTTCATACATCACATTACTTAATATACTATAATTGGAATCATTTCAAGTCATACCAACAGTTTACAGTATTATAGAGCAATTTATCACGATCATCGATGAAAACGATAAAGAACTTGCAGAATGTTGTACCAATTATGTATAGATAAATAGAATGTTAGTTAGAATCACAAATAACACCCTTATTTTACTAATGGATGCTTATTTTTGGCCAAAAACAACCCAAGTTGCTTTTATTGAAAATATGTAGCCCCTTGTGAAAGCTAGAGCTAAACCTACGAGTACCTGCGGACTTGGACAGTGACATACTTAAGGCTTTCAATCCCGGAAAACAAAGGGTTCCCTAGGGATTTTAAAAATCTAAGTCGCGATCAAGCAAGTTATATATAGGTATATAAATTTAAACAATGTGGGAAACACTACTATTGTTATCTTTCCTATTTTTTAAAACTTGTGAAGCTATACAGGGTTAATTGTAAAATGCCGACAAGCTTCTACATCTGTCACCGTGAGAAGATTTTTTGGTGTTCGCGATAAACACTAGTGTAGGAACTAGGAACAAATTATGGACCTGCAGACGATAGCTAGTAATACACATCACAAAGCATTTGTAATACGACAGAGAAGCGATAACTTCGGACGTTAATTGTCCACGCTTCATTACGCAGCAGGTGTGGAAGAGACATTGCATAAAATGATCATGGGGTCAAAAAAATGACAGACTTTTCAACAAAAACTTAGAATTTTTTTTTTGGTGAATTTATTGAGTCATGTGAAAAGTCGTTGAACAAATGTTGTTCAGTATTAACCATTGAAGTTACATGTGGGAAGTTGTTGGTAAATTACAATTAACCCTGTATACTTGAAAGGTCTTTAAATCCCATGAGCATTATTTATATCTGCTACGATGGCGACACAGTCGTTTCAGGCTGTGTGACTCTTTCATCCTCTCTCTGGAACAGGTAGCTGGTGCCAGGTGTAGAGGATGAGGAGCTTTGAGCGTAGCTCACTGGCTGAGACTGATACGTATTAGATTGGTAGCTTGGACGATTCTGACCGTATCGAGTGTCTTGTTCCGGTGTAACTTTCGTATCTAAGTGAGCCACTCCGCTGGAAGAAATAAACAAATATTTGAAGATCAGGTTTTTTGTTTAGTGAAACTTGTGCTTGACGAAAATCAATGATGGTGAGCACTGATAAGGTCTAGGATAAAGCGCGATTGCCTAGAAGGTGTCTATTCACTCTTGCCTTGAAGGACTGAAGGTACTCAAATTATAGGTCGCAGGAAACACGGATGCTGGAAGGGTGCAGTTCAACCACGAAAAAGAGTTTAGATTTTTTTATAGAATATAATCCAAGCTGAAATGGACTTCTATTGCCCCCCCCCCCCTCCCCCCCTCCCCCTCCCTCCCCCTATTGTACCCACTAATAAATGAGCTTTCCCTAAATAAGCGGGGAAAGCTTTTGTTAGGAGTGGGTACAACAGTAGCGCAACGAGCGGAAATCAAACCGTCGACCTTTCCACATCTTTACCCGTTATCGACTCGTAATTTTGGTCTGCAGTGATAGCCTATTTGGAGGGTCGCAGGTTCGATCCTGGGAACGCATCTCTCCCTTTCCGGAGGTCTGTGCGCTATTCTTCAATGGTGAAGGGAAACATCGTGTTATTGCGACATATTAATGGTCATTACCTCTGATCTCTGTAAGGCCTTCTTTCACCAACATTACGCCAGCCACTTGACTGGCCGTATCCAACATTCAGGTCCTGGTAGCCTCCAGCAGCACCAGAGTATCCCCCACTGGCACCAGAGTATCCCCCACTGGCACCAGAGTATCCCCCACTGGCACCGGAATATCCCCCACTGGAACCAGAATATCCCCCTGCCGCACCAGCGTATCCCCCTCCAGCGCCAGCGTACGTGGAGCCTCGATAACTCGGATCCCTGTATCCCCCACTATACCCGGTTGAGTAACCAGGACTCTGCCATCCGCCACTGGTTGTTGCAGGCCTGGAAATGGAAATGGAAGTCCATTTATAAGGATCCGTCATCCAACCTGTCTTTTTTTATTATTCGATGACAAGATAGTCCATGACTGCGATCTCACCTGATGGTAAATGACGATGCAGTCTAAGATGGTAGCGGGCTAACTTGAAAGGGGTATGGCAGTGTAGATTCAACCCATACCCCTAATCGGTTTCTACACGCCATCGTTCCGGAACGCTAAATCGCTTGGCGGCACGTCTTTGACGGTAACTAGCCACGGCCAAAGCCTCCCACCAGATTAGACCAGAAATAAAATGTAACTTCTGTTTAAATACATTTAATATAATATGACAAATGCATACATAAAAGATGGAATACTGCATAAAATTAACTTTTTCCAATAAAATACGGCAGAGATACAATTACTCAACACTATATTTTTTTGAAGTCCTTTTTGCTCATTTCCCACAAATTGCAATTTTTGAGTTAGGTCACTTTAATTCTAAAGGTACGATATTCTACTACTGCATCACTTTTAGTCACCGTTCTGAATTCCTTATGAAAATTACAAGGCTTATTTTACTTTAGGCTAGGCTTTACCTGGCGTATTGCTGCTGCCAAGTGGTGGAATCGGGTCGACCTGATGCAAAGTAGTAGCCGCGACCGCCGGAGTCCCAGCCCGCTTGACCGCGGTATGTTTCGTCCCACGGTCTGAAACTATAGTCGCCCCAATTAACGTCTACAGCAAAATATCATATAATATTTGTTTGGTTTGCTTTAGCTGTGGCCAGTTACCATCCTACCGTCATAGACGTGCCGCCAAGCGATTCAGCGTGCCCACGATGGCGTGTAGAAACCTATTAGGGGTATGGGTTGATTGAATCTACACTGCCATACCCCTTCCAAGTTAGCCCGCTACCATCTTAGACTACATCGACACTTACCATCAGGTGAGATCGCAGTCAAGGACTATCTTGTCATCGAATAAAAAAATATATAAATTGACTTGACTCTCGTTTGACTGCAATCATAACTGATGGTATGATAAAAAACTTCTACTATTGTCATCAATGAAAAGGATAACGAGCAGTAATGAGGAATATGACGCAGTGAGAGACTGCGTCAAACCAAATCAATCAGAGAATGTGATGCCTGATGACAGATCGAAAGAGAGTAATCTATAATCGGAAATAATTTAAACAGATCGCGAAAATACCTAAATAGGGATTGATAACAAAGTAATTCGCTGAAGTGGTTTTCACTTTCACTGAATGGATTTCATTTCTCAAGATCTCTTTTGTCCACGACTCCACCTGGATTTAGGTTTTTAACCTCCTATTTATCTATTTTATTCAACATGGAACCAATCCAATGGACTTTAATCATTCGGAATCCGTGATAATTCGTTAAAAGTTTACAGGCAGACAAATTATAATGGGTTTGGATGAAATCAAACAAAAGAAGACGCTTAAAAGCTAACCATTAATTTAATAAGGTATTAGCAAGTTGTATGATTGTCTTCCTTTATGCTAACAATACTAAAGGATGTGTAATGCTACGTGTCAAGAATCTCATAGCAAATTGTGTAATTGGTGGAATTAGAGTCAGCTATAAGGCGTAATTTGTTTCGCATCCATCACAATTACGTTGAAAATCTTTGCTATCTGAAATATTGAATAAGACGAAACTTTATCAACTTGGAAACGAGGATTTTTGTCTACCTTCGTCATCATCTCATATTCTAGACAAAGGTCTCTTGTAAGGATCGCCACAGAACTTGTGCCACCTATATCCAGCAACGCTTGAGATCGTCTCTCAAATCTGACATTGTGTTGATTCCGTTTTGCGTAAGTAGGTCGACCTATTTATCTATTTTATTTATTAATGATGACATCGATGAATTAATGATGCACGACAAGCCATAAGCAGATCCTTTCACAGGATGTAACACCATTACTCATGCTCACGTGAGATCAAATACCTAGCTATCATTGTCCGATCATTCAATAAACCAATGAACTTTGAGGGAAAGTGATGAAAATCGTATTGATGTGCACACAACAAATAACAATGATAGTCATGTTGCTCAGTGACCTGATTGAAAAATAACGGTGAAAATCTACCCGTTTCATTGCAATAACGCCATTAACTTTACCTACAATTTTCTGCACCTAATCATTGACCTTATACTTACCACTTGTGCTATTGAAAGTCCTGAATCTTTCTCAATCCATTTTGCCGTATATTAGAAAAACATTAGGTATACTGATTATAGTGCCAATTTCACTACCGCCGAGTTCAGTAAGTGTCAGACCCTCTTAACCGAGGAATTTAGAGGGTATGACACTTTTTGTATTGAATATCTTTCAAAAGATCAAAATTCCTCAATTAAACGTTACTCGGCGATGTTAGGCACTTTTAAACAAATAGGTCAAAAAGGATTCTCACCTCTCATGAGGTCCTCGCCCAGCTCCTGGTCCATAACCACCATAAGCGTCATAATATCCGCCACCTCTGTCATACCTATCCTCATAAGGTCGTCTATGACCCGAATAAGAAGAATAGCCATCTCTTCCAAAATCGTCATATCTATCAGGGTAGTATCTATCATACGCAGGCCTTCTATATGGATCATCGTACCTATCTCTGTAAGGATCTCTCAGAAATCTGTCGTAGTAATCTGGCCTGTATCTGTCTCTATCGTCGTATCTGTGTCTGTTCTTGTGCTTCCTACGGTGAGATCTATCGCTGTCCTTGTCATCATTATGTTTCTTATCATCATTGTCATCAGTGCCGTTTTTGTTGTTTCTATCGTTTCTATCATCGTATTTTCTGTTGTCATCATCGTCGTACTTATTTCTATCATTTCTATCATTCCTATCATTTCTGCTGCCGTATGTTGGTCTATTTGACCGTCTGTCGTCATCTCTACCCCGTCCTCTGTCGTAATCATCATCTTCATCGTCGTCATCATCATCATCGCATCGACCGCATCTTGACGGTCTAGCATCTAGTCTCTCATACGGTCGACCGTATCCATATCGATCATATCGATCGTAGTAACTTCTTCCTTGACGCAATAGCGGCTTTTCTTCAGGAGTTAAGATCGCTGATAAAACGGTCTCTCCCTCACCTTGGCAATGGATTATAAATGTGAGTATACCAATCTGTAATAAAAATAGAAGTTACCTTTGAAACAGTTAGAAAACGTAAAAATAAACAAAAGGGTTCAAAGGGTAATCGAGAATACCGGGGATCCAAGAGGTGGCTGGCATCGATGTTTGGTCAGCGGCCGCAAGAGCAGACCGAACACAATTCAGAAATTATAAATTCCCAAATTGCCCCGGGGGCAATCGGGAATCCAACCCGAGACCAACCAGTTATAAGACCACAGCGCTCACCACTGCGCCAGGGAGGCCGTCAATAATTAATATAAAACGGTCGAAAGGCTCACAACAGTGTAAGGACCAAGGCCTCTGGTGCCCTGACGTGACGTCATACTATTGTTTACAGAGGCCGTGCTCAATGAGTGCAGTTGTGTAATATTTTATATTTGCATATTTTCGTTTCGTCTTTAATTTTTATAGCATTATTAGCTTACTCCTATTTCTATTAATTGATTAATTAATTATATTATAAATGCGAAAGTTTGGATGTTTGTTACTCAATCACGTCGCAACGATTTGGCTGAAATTTTGGCACAGAGATAGATTATAGTCTGGAATAACACATGGGCTACTTTTTAACCCGAGAAATAAGAGAGTTCCCGCGGAAATAAATTACCCGAAGTCGCGGGAATCATCCAGTTTCACATAAGACTTTCATAAAGTATCCATATTATTATAAAGGTTTACAATAGTACATTGTTACCTTAGGGATGAAAGTAACTTATTTAGTCCCGAGACGGGGTTTGGCGCCCGAGCGTAGCGAGGGGGCCTATAGTTCGAGGGACTAAATAAGTCTTTATCCCGAGGTAAACACTGTGCTTTTCATTACGAATATAAGGAAAGTCAAAATAAAAATAGAAATTAGCTAAAGAAAATTGAGTGAACTTTATTTTACATAAATCAACAACTTTGGTGAGATACTCGTATTTATTTAAAGTTTACGTTAAAATTAGAACAAAAGTCTATCTTTCTTCTTGTCTATGGATGCACTCGGGTATGTCGTGTTTCATTTGAATTCCAATAAAAATGTGACAACTAGTTTTTTTTAATTATTTGACAGCTGTCAGTTGAAAACGATTCTCCCTAGGGCTGAAAAGTATTACTTTCAACCCGCTTCTCAGGCAACTTCAGACCTACTTTCCGTGTATGAGTAATGAAAAAAAATTACCTTCATAGGTTTTCAGAATAATTATTCTCCATATAAATATGTTTTTAAGATATTACTCCATAATTACTTAAACTTGAAATTTCCAAAAAAATATTGTTTGCCCATAAAACATCTGTAGCCCAAAATAAACTTGAAAATATGTGTAACCTCTAAATCTAACTTTATAAGCTTTACGAATTTGCTTATTGATCCAAATTCTAAAAAAACAGCCTTGATTCTATACTGTAGTTACACGAATCACGACAGCAACAATAGGTAGGTGTTACTAAGGACCAGTTGCACATTAGCCGGTTAGAGTAATTACCCTCAAACTTAAAAAAAAAACTACTATTTATATTACCTACTTTAATAATTTTACACACGTCAGGCGACCCTCTACCTAATATCTATACATCTTAAAGAAAATCTATAGAAAGAAATAAAATTGAAGTGTCTGCTTTTTAATATCGAAATAACTGCTTTTTAGTATATTATGCATAATATATAAGTAAATATGTTTCATATATCAAAAAAGCATTATTTGAAATTTTTGACTGTCTATCTGCGTGCCTGTCTGTCTGTCTGTTTGTCTGTCTGTTTGTTATTTCTGCCTAATCTCGGGATTCCCGGCGGCGGCGGGGGCAGCTTGGTAATTTATAATTTCTGAATAATTGTCTCTGGTCTAATCTGGTGGGAGACTTTGTCCGTGGCTAGTTACCACCCTACCGTCAAAGACGTGCCGTCAAGTGATTTAGCGTTCCGGTATGATGGCGTGTAGAAACAGATTAGGTATGGGTTGAATGTACAGTGCCATACCTCTTCCAAGTTAGCTCGCTACCATCTTAGGCAGCATCGTCACTTACCATCAGGTGAGATCGCAGTCAAGCTATCTTCTGATCCTCTTTAATAGATAGCAACAACTCACACCACTGCGTCATTGAAGTAATCGTCGGTTTTGTAATAAATTTAACTCTAACGTTAACCTTACTTTGACTCTTTGATGTACAACTAGCCCTTACTCCATTGTAAACGTGTGTAATATTCCTAATCGCCTTATAATTGTAGCATTGACAATGAAAGACTATGGGATGGAGTAGGCGGTTCTGGCGAGGTCGCAACCCTAATGAGGTGGGTATAACGTGAAGGACACGTGACATGTCTCATCCGTACACTAATAAAAGTGATCACATACCAAGCGATGAGCCGCAACTCCTAAGAGCTGCAAGAGCCGCAGGAGGTTTTTGACGACCTCCCTGGCGCAATGGTGAACGCTGTGATCTTATAACTGGGAGGTCTAGGGTTCGATTCCCGGCGGGGGCAATTTGGGAATTTATAATTTCTGAATTGTCTCTGGTCTGGTCTGGCGACGTGCCGCCAAGGAATTTAGCGTTCCAGCACGATGGCGTGTAGAAAGTTAGAAACCGATTAGGCTTATGGGTTGAATGTACACTGCCATACCCCTTCCAAGTCAGCTCGCTACCATCTTAGACTGCATTGTTACTTACCATCAGGTGAGATCGCAATCAAGGACTAACTTGTCATGGAATAAAAAAAAAGCTGGTGCTATATTTTCCCTTCCCCTTCGAGTTCGGGTACGTACTCTGTGTGTGTGTGTCGAAACGAATAAAAAAAAGACGTGTGACACTCGGGGACTGCCGCGGTAAAGCTATTGCATAGCATTTTTTATCAACGCCATCTAGCGGTGAGAAGAGTCCCGTGTCAGGTTATTTTCGTTACGAAATTTCTGGATTCGGTCTCCACGCTCAAGGCCCGCGATAGAAGCTATGCAATAGCTTAAAAACAAAGCAACTCAATCACTTCACATCACACTAGTATTATAAAGTGGTATAGTGTGTATCCAAAAACATTATTCAAATTTCAAGCCCTTCATTATAAGCAGTCCTGACAGCTTGTTTGTGTTGTATCGAAATTGGTATCGAAAAGTTTACCAGTTAATAACATGTGTTACACAGCAACAGCTGTCCTTCAAGATATTTATACCTCATTAGGGGATCGCGACGTCGTAAGACCTCCAATTAAACCTGTGGGAGGGGCAAGAGCCGATAGAGCCGCAAAAATTACAAGTGGAATATTTTTGCTTTTAAAAGAATGTTCATTGGTTTTTTTTAGCAAGGTGCCCGCGATTTCGTTTAATTTTCCGGGATAAAATGTAGCCTATGTTCTGGGTATGAACTATCTCCATTCCCAGCCAAATTGGTGATGCGATAGTTTGGATATATGGATGGGCTAGCTTTTGCTCGCGGCTTTGCTCACGTTAAGTTCGATTTTTCAAACCCCTATTTTACCCCCTTAGGGGTAGAATTTTCAAAAATCCTTCCTTAGTGTACGCCTACGTCATAAAAGGAACCAACTATAAAAATTTCAAGTTTCTCACTTCAGTAGTTTAGGCTGTGCGTTGATATCTCAGTCAGTCAGTCAGGACTTTGAATTTTATAAATATATAGATGAATGGACGGGTGTTTGTTACTCAGTCACGCCGTAACGACTGAACCGATTTGGCTGAAATTTAGCACAGGGATAGAGTATAATCTGGAATAACACCGGAATAATACTTTTTATCCCGAAAAATAAGAGAGTTCCCGAGGGAATTAAAAACCTCAATCCACGCGAACGAAGTCGCGGCCATAAGCTAGTCACTAATAAAACATAACGTATATTACATGCCTGAAAATTTCAGAATTGACATTTTAATGCGCACGTGCACACAATGTTGTACAAACTTTTATTTGTAAAAATGGTAAGAGTAATAAACTGTTATGATCACTCATGTAAATGTATGTTATTAGCCCTCTATTACCTAGTTCTTTTATAATACCTAGGTAGGTACCATATTTAAATGTCATGGAATAAAATAATTATTAAGTATTTTACCTATTTATTTGCTATTACATATTTGTATTGTAATTTGGTAGATTTCCGTAAAAATATATATATGTTTCAATGTTACACAGATTCAAAGATTTATATGCAAATTAAAATAACAATGAAACTTTGTTTGCATGGGGAGCGCTTGGAAAAGGTTGATAATATATTTTTCTGACACATAACTAAACAGTTATTTCTAAAAAAATCAGATTTGGAAAATTATGCTCGTCTTAATTAAGTAATAAAAATATTCGTGAGCCACTTACCAATATAGTTAACCGGTCCATTTTGATGGAAAAGCAACAGCCTAGTGCATCCTATGCAAACTGCAAACTACACTGGATGAGGCACTGACCTATGCAAAACCTGTTTAGTATATACTAACTTTATTATTAAATCCGCGTAATCAACTCCGAAACATTGTTTTATCGAGTATCCATTAAAAACGCGATTTAATTCGGTTAAAGGAAAAACAAAATTTATTTTCGAGCCAATTAGCCTGTATGATCTTTGTCCTTTGCCTACATTTAACATAGAGATCGAAAAAAAAGATAGATTAAAAAAAACTGGTGTGCGTTTCACAGCTGCGTATGTCAAACTGGGCAACCGTGCCTGCGTCCGGTGCTTATAATAATTATAGTGCAATTGTTTTTTGTCTGTCCATCCACGAGGCGTGTATGCTATTTTGAAGGTTTCTCATGGTTGGATGGGAAATACATGGCAGAGTATGGTGGTACATGGCTTTTGAGGGCCTTTACGCTTCGCTTCCTGCGCGAGCGTACGGAGTTTGGGCGTTTTAATCTGCGTAAGGCGCGAACGTTATGATTATTTTTTTAAATGTAATTTGCTCGTATTACCTAGACTGTAAATCCTATAATGGGGTTTACCCATATGACACATTCTTTGTATAGAGTAAATAAGTAAATAAAAAAAAATGTAGTAAGAAATTAAGAAAATATTCATTCACTAGATGCCTGCGACTTCGTCGTACGCACGGATTAGGGATTTTCGATTTCCGCGGGAACTCTTTAATTTTCCGGGATAAAATGTAGCCTATGTTTCAGGCAAATTAGTTCAGTCGTTGCTGCGTGATTGAGTAACCAACATCCATCCATACCTAAATCCAAACTTTCGCATTTATAATATTAACAGGAAGTAGGAAACTTCGTCCTACCTTAGTTAACCTACTAGTTAACCCCACGCTAAGATAGCAAGTAAAACCATAGGTTCCGGGCCACTCTTCGGTACAAAATCTCAAAAGAGTTTTAATTGAAAAAAAATTTTTTTTTTTTTTTTTTAAATATATAGACTAACGCTTGGCCGCAATCACACCTGATGGTAAGTGAGGATGCGGCCTAAGATGGAACGCGCTTGCCTAGAAGATGCCTATTCACTCTTGATTTGAATGTAACCAAATTATAGTTAGAGGGAAAAACGGAAGCCGGAAGGGCATTCCAAATCCTAGCGGTGCGTAACAGGAACGAAGAAGCAAATCGCTTAGTGCGCGTTCTTGGGATTTCAACAACGTAGGGGTGCAGATCTTTTCTGTGCCTTGCGTCACGATGGTAAAATGGTGACGGCGAAACCAAGTTGAAAAGTTCCTGAGCACACTCTCCGAAATATATTCTGTAGAATACCGACAGACAGGCAACTTTTCGCCGATGCTCCAAGCTTTGAAGTCTGGACTTGACCAGCGTTTCGTCACCAATGAATCTTCTGGCACGACGATCCACTGAATCCAATGCAGCAAGCTGGTACTTGGCAGAGCCATCCCACAAATGGCTGCAGTACTCCATGCACGATCGAACTTGAGCTTGGTACAAGGTAAGAAGCTGTTCCGGCGTGAAGTATAATTAAAAAGAGTTTACTCGCAGCGATTCAAGACTCATGAGCAAAAAGTACTAACATATATACGTATGTAAGAATTAATGGTATGCATGTTTGTACATTAATGGGCAAGCGTCGAATAATATCATGATTCTTTTGTTAACAGATCGCGTAAAGATTAGAGGTTAAGTCATGGGAATTTTTTGCTCATTGTTGGACAATTGACAAGGCAAGATTGATTTACTTGCCGATAGAATTATTGTTTTCAACGTTTATAAAATACAACGGCTTAAATATCTTTGTATAAATGTACAATGAGTGTACACTTAAAACTTACTTATAGCGAAAAAAAATAGTCTAGCCTGTGTAATGTACTTATAAGTTGTTGAAAAATGTCCAAATGTTGGTCCTAACTACGAGTACTAGGCTATCACTGCCTATCAAAGTTCTAACCACTATTTAGACTATCTTCTGTCAGCTAATGATAATAATTTTTTTACATTTCTCCCTAGTTATGATGTCGATATCAACATTTATTTATTGTAATTAAGCATTTAATTCTCAATTTTTGTACATAAAATAAAGAACACTACCAAAGCTCTTTATCAATTTTACATCTTTAATTCCAAACAGGACTTAATTATTCGTTAGCGTCGGTTGCTAAACATTAAGACGTAAATAGAGAACAGCAAAAAGATATCTTCACACTCCTTTTACTGGTAGGCTACTTAACTTATTTAAAAGCTTTAATTTAGAGAATATTTTTGATGAACCTACAAGAGTAACTGCAAACTCAGCTACCTGTATTGACAACATTTTTTGTGATTGTAACATTATTGAAAAATCTGTTATCACTTATCTCAGATCTGATCATTGCGGTCAAATGATATCTATTCCAAGCAGTCAACAGAATATAACAAAAGTAATAAAATACAGGCCAGTTACCACTAAAAAAGTAAAGCATTTTAAACAAAACATCTCAGCTGGATTGCCGACGCTTGACCTTGCACAGGATGATCCGGATGAAATTTATACAAAGTTTTTTGATTTGTTAAGCTCACAATATAACTCTATCTTTAAGGTGATGGAGAAAAGACTGTTTAAAGATCTTAAGTTTAGTGACTGGGCAACTGCCGGCATCTATAAAAGTAGAAATAAGCTGTTTGACTTGTATGCAGAAAAAAAATATAATTATTCCCCCGCGTTTATTGAATATGTAAGAAATTATTCTAAATTGTTTAAAAATGTGTGCATACAAGCAAAGTCACTTCACATAAAACAAAAAATTGTCAATTCTGATAATAAAATTAAAACAACATGGGGCATCATCGGCGATGAAATGAATAACCATAAGGTGCATAATAATAATAAATTGGAGCTTAAAATTGATAATCATGTAATTAACTCCGATATAGAAGTTGTAAATACATTTGAGAACTTTTTCAAAAATATTCCAATTACCACAACCAGTTCTCTAAATTCCTCGCCGGCAGAAGCCTATCGTCTTCTAAGAAGCAATGTCTCTGAGTGCAATAAGTTATTTAGGTTTGAACACGTTACCCCATATGACATAGTCAAAACATTTAAATCTTTACAAAATAAGAAAACAGCAGATCTATGGGGGATATCAGTTAAAATAATTCATAACATAATTGATATTATTGCGCCATATCTTGCTTTAATTTTTAATAAATCAGTAGATTCTGGATCTTTTCCAGATCTTATGAAATGTAGTAAGCTAATACCGCTTTTTAAATCGGGCAGCAAAAGTGACCCGAATAACTACAGGCCAATTTCAATTTTGCCAACTCTCAGCAAGATATTCGAAAAAATAATGCTCAACCAACTGCTTTTACACTTTAATTTAAATAAACTCCTACACACTGAGCAGTATGGTTTTACAAAGGGTCGATCAACAACCGATGCAGCCGCAAGGCTATTACAACACATATTCGATGCGTGGGAGAACTCACAGAATGCCATTGGTATTTTCTGTGATTTGTCAAAGGCATTCGACTGCGTTGATCACGAGACTCTTTTGCTTAAACTGAGCCACTATGGCATTAAAGATTTTGCACTTAGTCTCATTGCGTCTTATCTCAGCAACCGAGTCCAAAGAGTATGTGTCAATGATGTAAAATCATCCGGATCAGCCTCAGTAATGGGTGTACCCCAGGGTTCTATTCTAGGTCCATTCATGTTTTTGGTCTACATAAATGATTTACCACATTTTGTCCAAAATACTTGCGATATTGTACTATTTGCTGATGATACGTCTTTAATTTTTAAAGTCGATAGGATGAAAGACAATTTTGACGATGTAAATAATGCATTATCTCAAGTTTCTGAATGGTTTACGGCAAATAATCTCCTTTTAAATGCTAAAAAAACAAAGTGTGTTGAGTTTTTATTACCTAACACGAGAACTGTCAGTAAAAATTTAAAGATAAATAATGAACCTTTGAAAACTGAGGACTCCACAGTGTTTTTGGGGTTAACCCTGGATTCAAAGCTACAATGGGGCACCCATATAGCAACGCTTGCTGGCAAACTTAGCTCTGCTGCTTACGCTGTTAGGAAGATTCGACAGTTGACTGACATAGAAACTGCAAAAATTGTTTATTTTGCATATTTCCATAGTATTATGTCATACGGTATCTTAGTATGGGGTAAGGCAGCCGATATTGGAAAAATTTTTGTTTTGCAGAAGAGGGCAATCCGCGCAATCTATAATTTGAGGCCGCGGGATTCCCTTCGAGAAAGATTTAAAGAGATAGGCATTCTTACAGTAGCTTCACAATATATTTATAACAACATAATATTTGTCAGACAAAACATTTTGAGTTACAAAAAAAAGAGTGATTTGTCCGATAGACCAAGTAGAAATCCAAATAGGCTCATGTTTCCTGGGCTGCGCCTCAAGAGGGTCCAAAAGACATTTGTGAGAATGGGCGTGACGTTTTACAATAAAATTCCACAGTCAATCTTAGACTTGCCTCTACACAAGTTTAAGAAATCAATTAAATCTACTCTCATGAAAAAAGCATATTATACAATTGAAGACTATGTAAATGATAAAAAAGCGTGGATATAATTCGCTCCAGTGATTCATAAGACAGTAATAACTATCCTGTGTTCAATAACAATTGTAAATTTTTTATTTTTTTTGAAAAGAGCAACCGCCGAGTTTCTTACTGGCTCTTCTCGGCAGGAAAGGCATTCCGAACCAGTGGTAGATTCATTGACGATTCAAAAGTGCTTGTAAAAGTTTATTTGAATAAAAAATATTTCTATTTCTATTTCTATTTCAAGATGCTGCACCGAGCAAGAACAAACAATCAGGAAGAGGAAGCGCTATTGTAATATACGGACTGGTTTCCACTGGATCTTCGGTCCTAATTAACTTATAACGGTTTACATTAGCCTCTGTTAAAGGTGTGAATTATATTTATTTTATTTGTTCTTATTGTTTATACGAGTACAAACTTAATTTTTTTATTGTTATATTGTTTTTATTGTTCCAATAAAGGATGGCAAGGCGGAACGTACTTCGGTCGTAGTGGGGCAGCGGTGAGGGCGGAAAACTTGTGACGCCAAAGAGTTTGAAAAATGTTAGTTGACTGCCCGCCAGCGAGGCGTTGTCGCCAACCAACGAACGAAGCACAAGCTCCACATACGATAATAACATAAATAGCAAGAAAAGGTTAGAATTATTTTGCTATACTCCGCCAACAGAAAAAATCTGTATGGTCAAACATGACCTCCCCAACCAAGCAAGAAAGCCAAGTTCCCAAGCAAGCTATGCCACCACCACTGATATGCACCCTCAGACAAGACTTTTATACTACTCTCGACGCACGTTTCGCCCCGACACCGGAGCATCCTCAGGAGATGTCGACTTTACAATTGGTGGCATTTTCGCAATTTATGGTAAATTTATGTGTTGGTTAGTCCTTCAATCACGCAGCAAAGGAGCAACAGATCAACGTGATTTTTACATGGGTATATTTAAGGACCTGGGGAGTGACAAACGCTACTTTTCATCTCGGAAAAATAACGGTATCCGGCGGGATTTTTGGAAAACTTAACTTGACGCGTACCTAGAAGTCCGGTATACATTGCAAGGACCTTTTATAAGATCGTTCTTTCGATACCGTGCAACAATGGAAACGCACATAATAATCAGATGTGCTGAGGTGAACCAAAAAATGAGCGAGCATCGAACCGCAACTGACGCGTCATTGTGTGAACCTCGCACCCGCGCACCGCCGAACATGAACCTATAGCTGTATTATAATAATTATGTCCCACGTTACTTGCGTTGCATAATTAGAGCAGAGGGGGAAGAGAAATGATTTTTTTTAAATATTTTTAGCGAGCAAACGAGCAGGCGGGTCACCTAATGTTAAGTGATTACCGCCGCCCATGAACATTCGTAGCACCTGAGGCACCACCAATGCGTTGCCGGCTTTTCAGGAATTTGTTGGTCCGCCTCTTGAATAACCCATTGTTGTAGTTTAGTGGGAACACCGTCGCAGGAAATTCTGGGTCTATAATATTAATTGACAGAGGCATTTGAGGGACGATGGAGAGGGCTACGTATAATATGCTCGGAGTTACCCTCCTTGAGCCTTGACCAAATTAGAGATGTGTAGGAGTTTGCTGTTTTATCTAAAAAAAAATAGTTAAAATTCCAAATCCTATATAGTACCTACCTAGGATTCCTACTAATCCTACTAATATTATAAATGCGAAAGTTTGTTAGGATGGATGGATGTTTGTTACCCCTTCACGTCATAACGAAAGAACCGATTTAACTGAAATTTGGAATACCCAGAAATAACACATAGTTAGATTACATTATATACCGGAAAATAAAATAATTCCCGCAGGAATTAAAAAACCTTACCTAATCCATGCGGAAGAAGTCGCGAGCATCATCTAACTGTTAAAATAACATTATGTACATATACCTACTAGGTAAAATCTTTCTAGGAATAAAACATTATTGCAGAAAATGAGCGAACTACTAGGTACTTCGTATTTTTCCGTAATAAGACTATGACATCAAAATAACAACTTCATTGAGTAGGCAGCTACGTAGTTATCATAATAGAGGTTTCTAACTATGACAAAAATATATTCATAATTGAATTATTAGGAAACTGTATGGCGTCCTCCGTATCGCTATAATGAAGTGTGCCATTACCGTAACGACTTCGTAATTCGCAGTTACGGCGGATGACGGATGACTGAGTAGTGGGCGCTGAACCGCTGGGCTTAGCGTTGCCAGGCGTCCGGATAAAGCCGGACACAGTCAGGCTTTTTGGTTGAGTGTCCGGCCAAATTAGATGGTGTCCGGCCTATCCGACTTTTGCTAAGCTTTTTAAGTTTAACCATTTTTTTTACATATTTGTCATGTGTTGGTTTCCGCTCCACTGGCCTCATCTTGTATCGCTACGCTTGCGCAAACGAGCTTTTAAAAAAATTGCCATTTTGTGCTAGGTCTAAAAAATAAGGTGTCCGGCCTTTGTACCCAAATGTTCGGCTAAACTGGCTGGCCTGTCCGACTTTTCGGTTTGAAGACCTGGCAACCCTAGCTGGGCTGAACGGTCATAGACACCGTTGGTCGTTGACTTTACCGCTGGCTTTATCTAAAGCCTCAAAAGCCCAACCATTAATTTTAGGATTCTACAGGCAGTCACTGACCGTTATCTATACTTATTATTCTAAAATTGTAACGGGACGAATTCAGTATATCTATAAAAATTCAAAGTCCTGACTGACTGACTGTCTGACTGAGATATCAACGCACAGCCTAAACTACTGAAGTTAGAAACTTGAAATTTTTACAGTTGGTTCCTTTTATGACGTAGGTGCACACTAAGAAAGGATAATTGGAAATTCCACCCCTAAGGGTTTTAAATAGGGGATGGAAGTTTATATGAAACTCCATCATTTTTCAAGCTGTTTCCATCAAAGTTGGTATTTGAGCTTTCAGTTAAAAATAAAGAAGTACCTACGTGTGTCACAGTTTTTGAAAATTCCACCCCAAAATCTAATTCCACGCGGACGAAGTCGCGGGGGCAAAAGCTAGTCTTTAAATATATAAAAGGCACAGGTGACTGACTGATCTATCAACGCACAGCTCAAACTACTGGGCGGATCGGGCTGAAATTTGGCATACAGATTACTATTATGACGTATGCATCCGCTAAGAAAGGATTTTTGAAAATTCAGCCCGTAAAGGGATAAAATAGGGGTTGGAATAATCGAACTTAACGTGAGCGAAGCCGCGGGAATAAGCTACTTTAATATATTTTGAAAATTTTAGTCGAAGAATGCTTTATTATCGATACTGAGGCCAAAAAAATTTTTTTTGAATTTTTTGTCTGTCTGTCTGTGCGCGCATCACGCGAAGAGTACTGAACGGATTCGAATGAGGTATAGTGCTTTCGTAGAGCGACGGCACTAATTTATTCAAATACCTATTTTTCAAAAGTCTCTCCTACCGCATTTCCTCTTAACCTTTAACCTTTGGGCCGCGGAGGCTTCATTGGGAAATCACATCGACATAACCGAAGTAATAAAGCCAATTCCGTAGCTCCAACAAATGGATGTCGCCTGTCACTATTCCGATTAAAATATCGATTAGACGTCCAAACGCTTGATAGACACTTTCTCGTAATAGCTTTAATATGCTTTTTTTTGTCGAAGACTGTGACTGACTGACTGACGCCTTCATCAAAGTTACGTTTAAACATAACGTTTACGGGCTACCTAGTACCTTAGCTAAGTTAGATGACTGTTTCTGTCAATTTCGTTTTCACGAACCTTAAGGAACACCTATAGGTGGCAATGATATTGGATAGGGGATTCTAGGGGCTAATTGTAATTAGGTACCTAAAGAGACTCCTACTAAGGGAATGATTTAGGTATGGTTGGTTAAAAGGAAAACGGGCATGACTCATTGTTAATTCACCTTTACCTAGTTATGTACCGATGGCAGGCTAACTTGGAAAAGGGATGGCTGTCTAATTAAACACATTATTAGTTCTTATCCATACCTAATCAGCCTCCTGAATCGGGCGGCTCCTGCGACTCGTTTGATGTCCTCGGTCCGCGTAGCGGGAGGTCTGCCAACACTTTGCTATTCCCGGCTAGAAACAAAATATAGTGGCTCGTAATTTTAATGTTAGCTATGAAAATAAATTCTTAATGAAATCTGTTCATCATCAAAAAATACTTTTTTTTTATAAATTTCGACTTGGATGACAAATGGGAGATTCATGAAAAATAAAGTTCAAAACCTAAAAACTTATCTAGGTAGGTACTAACTTTTCATACAGTTCCGGCGTGTACCCCACAATATACACAAAAGGGTAACGTCCGTTGACCCCATAGTTATTATTTTGTCAAACTGTGGTATGTATCCCTATCGTTGACAATTTTTTTTTTTATGATATTTAATTGCATAAAACGCATTTCACTGGTCGTGGGTGTCTGGTTATCTAACCCTTGAACCTTGAAAAGGAGGCCTAGTTGGTGTCACGAAACAAAACTGACCTTGAACCTGCCCAACTGACTTTGAATAAAGAATTTTGAAGTTCGAACGTTGGTCGACCTTTCTCCATAGGTGATAGAAAGGTCATACAGAAGTAGGTGAACTGTATAAAAATAATGTTCAAAACAGTTTTAGATGATAATAATCGCCGTCCCCTAACGATAACTTGGTTGAGTTTTGTCCTTCATCACTGATTCAGTACAATTACGTCGAAGTGTGAAAGACAATTCTGCTCTATAATTCACGACGCGTAATTCTAAGGGTTCGGAGTTCATTCAGCGCGGTTCTTGATTTAATACACGTTCACTAAAATCACGTGCGTTGTTATGATACATGAAACAATTATACGAATTTTATTTGCAACTGCAATTGCACCGAATTTCGGCCACAATGGCCAATCTCAGTGGAGGCGGAGCTTACAGCTCGTACTACTAAGTAGATATTAGGTGCACAAGTTCTGTGTGTAAAGTGTAAACACAAGTATACTCTCCATTTTTACACACTGTAGTCCAATGGGATGGCCATTCGATACGATCGGAAAAGTTCAGGCGCAGGACCGACGGCTCTACGTGCTTTCCGTAGCTTAGGGGCTTCCGTAGCTTAGTATTTTTGCGAAGTTAGATAACAATCTAACTTCGCAAAAATACTCTGAGCTGCTACTGAGAAGTTCTTAGCATACAAATTTCATATGTGTTGATTTTTATCCTACTTGGGATTCGAACCTCCCTCATTCCTCCTCTTTTGAAAGGAAATCATTATCCGCAGCCGCGCATGCTAGCTACTAGACAAACATGATAGCTTGATAGTAGTGAACAAGATAAGAATGGGAATGTAAAACCTCCATTTTATATTTTTGTCTGAGAAGGACGCACCATAATTGGTCGAGCATACCTACTTACCAATCCACCCCACATGCGGCCATTACCGCAAACTAATACTTTATCGTTGAAAAAGCCCTGTTGGAAATGCTTTAACAAACCTGAAACTAATTCAGTGGCCAGTTCAGTTGGTGCCGCGCGCGCGTCCTCGACACCCGCCATCTTGTGGCATTTCCCGCCATTTTCATTTCCAATTAGTCAAATTAAAAACTAGTTAACCAAATATCGCGCCTAAATGAAACACTATATAGTGAAGAATACAATACAGCTAATTATTTAAATAATTGGTGATTTATTTGATTTTTTAAACGTGTCAGTCTCGAAGTCTATCACATTTGCATGGAAAAAAGACATCGATTGATGGTGTCTTGTCTCATTAATTTTTCATAGCTATAAACACCATAGAATAGGTAGAGATGATTGTTATGTTTATAGTAGAGACAGGTAGGATGTTTTAGATTAAAGATAAACTTATTGCACCACTTTTTTAATGAATCTCTGGACAAGTATTGAAACATAGTAGGTACTAGGTATACTTAATACTTAAAATTGCTTTTCCGATATTCTAAAACCTGACTGCAAGCCCGCATCTATAAAATTAAATGCTCGTTATCAAAACAATACAGTTAACGGATATTACTCAGAAGTGGGCATAAAAAATTTACAAATAACGTTCTTCAGCTTTTATTCATTCTAGACCATATGAGGGATACCTAATTATTATCAACCCTCTTAGTCAGCATTGAAATTAAAATAAAGTTCTGAGTCTGAAATTATCATCTGTCGTTAAAAAAAGCAATGTAGAGAACCTTAAAATGCATTAGATCCCATCTTTCAAGTAACCGCATATTATTTATTTGCCCCGTTGTCTGTAAAATAAAAAACAAAGACTAAAATGACCTAACCTATATTATGTGTTGTTGCGATGCGAATGCGACATTGGATAGGGATAATAGGGCTATCGCATGTCGCTAACAACACATTTAGTTACTACTCAAAATGCAAAAGACTATCTACACGCGTCGACCGCTTGAAACGCGCCAACAAGTGCAGTTGTGGAATTGTCTAAGAATGATTGCATCAGTGTGACAATCGCAATCATCTCTGATTGTCCGGTGGTCAAAAAGCTCTGATGCAGCAAGAACGGCATAAAACACTGATGGAATAACTCTTAGACAATCCCAAAGTAGAAGCCGTCAGTAGCAGCAGCAATAAAATTTCAGTACTGGAAAATGAGTTGAAGCGGAACGACAGAAAATCGATCAGCATAATTAAGAAATTTCAATAAAATAATAGATATAAATAAAAAACATGTTACAAAGAGGTATGTATTTAAAAAAGTGTAGTTTCCACCCTCGTAACACAAGATGTTTGGTGTAAAGTATGGCGTTGAAGAACTTGCAGCTGTTTCACATGAATCGTGGAATGGGGTACCAGAACCGGCAAGCGACGCCCATGAAGGCCCCTCCGACTGCCCTGTCCAAGTCCATTTCCCGGAGTGCTGAGGCCTTGGCCGCTTCTACTGGCACTGGTGAGTATATTGTCCTAGTTACTGATACATGAACTATGATATGAACTGGTAGTCTAAAAGCATGTGGTACCAGAACCGGCAATCGAAGGCCTTAAAGACCTGGTCTAAGTCTTTATCTCGGAGTGCTGAGGCTTTGGCCGCTACTACCAGGCACTGGTGACTGTATTGTCCTATTCATATGAATCGTGATTCGTGGCATTCAGTACCAGAACCTATGAAGGCACTTCCGTCTGCGTTGTCTAGATCTACATATATTCTGGAGTGCTAAGGCTTTGGGTATCAGAACCATACAATTTCATAAGCAATCGATGCTTAGTAAAGCATCTGTTTACCTAGTCGGACAAGGTGTATTATGTCAAGGGTGAGTTGAGTATATTGCTTCCAGCAGTTACTAGTCACTATAGTTAGAAGAGATCGCTTTTTAGCGATAAGACCGTTTTATTGCTCTTACATATATATATTTTTTTCTGTGTTTGTGGTTCAATAAAGTATAAAATAGAGACCGACTTTTCAATAAATGTTAATTTATCTTTCAAAGGTAAGGAAATAAAGGCGCGCAAATCTCGAAGCACTGAACAGCCGGGTGCGAATGGAGCGAGTGGTTTGTCAAAAGGCGGCAGCTCCCTCGCCCTGCCAGCGCTGGGCAAGTGGGGTGACGACACAGACAGCTTCAAAAGCAGATCAAGAAACGGCAGGTAAGGGAAAATTCTTTGAAAAATATGGAACAGAAATATGGAGCAGGCGCTACTTTACGGAAGTCCAAGATTCGAAAGGAGAAATAAACTTGTTTTGCTAAAATCCGCCGAACCAGAAAAAATGTTATGGTACCACTGTACTAGCCAAACATGTAGGAAACATGTCTGGCTAGTACACATGTAAAGTTTTTTATTTACTTATTAATTTTTGCTCGCGACTTCGCCCGCGTAGAGCTAGGATTTAAAAATTTAGCGGGAACTCTTTTTTCCGTATAAGAAGCAGCCCATGCCACTCTCTAGATCCCATTATACCCATGCAAAAAATCACATCAATCCGTTGCTCAGTTGCTGCGTGATTGAAGGACACACTAACAAACCAACAAACAAACACGCTTTCACATTACGGCAAAGAGAGTAAATGCACTTTTATCAAATTACACCTCTCATAACCTTTCTGCCAAGTACGGAAGTAAGTGAGAGCGCCAAGTTAATATTTGATGGCAGCAATCAATTCGCGCGGTCGAGACACGCAACTCAGTACTTTTCAACCTTTAACCGACTTCCAAAAGAAGGAAGTTCTCAATTCCTCGGAATCTTTTTTTTAAATATTTTTTATGTATGTTCCCCGATTACTCGAAGACGCCTGGACCGATTAGGAAAATACTTTTAAGCTATTGCATAGTTTCTATCGCGGGCCAGCGCGGAGACCGAATCCAGAAATTCCGTAACGAAAATAACCTGACACGGGACTCCTCTACGGTGAGCCGCTAGATGGCGTTGATAAAAAATGCTATGCAATAGCTTTACCGCGGCAGTCCCCGAGTGCCACACGTCTTTTTTTTGTTTGAAAGGGTATACTAGGTGTCCCATTGTCATCAGGTCAGGATCTGATGACGGTAACCTGGAGAAGTCGAGATAACTCTTCTATAGGCACAATTTGTAGTGGATGGCGTTTGAAGTCGGTTTTGTAAAAATAATTTTTACGTTTATTTTTTTCGCGATTTTTTTTGAACTTTCTGTGATTTTAAACTACTCAGTATCGTCCCTTGGAAATATGATGCCATTTTTGCTTGTTTTATTCGGATGGTTAAAACTTGATCTACTGCTGTAAAAATCAAATATGCATCTGAAGATTTACCATTACACGCACTCTTAAGTAAGTAAATAACATCTAATTAAGTTAAATGTTTTTGCGAATTGGTTTGACGTGGGTAGATTTTATTGTAAACTATAAAGCTGCATCCGCACGCTTGGCAAACCTAGGCAAACCTTCACAAACGCAAACGTGCGGATAGAGCGTTTGCCATGGTTTGCCTACGCTTGCGAGCGTTTGTGGCCGATCCATCGAGTGTCGGTCTTTTGATCGCAAACCAAAGGGAATTTGCCACAAGCGCTTGCGTCTCCGTCCACACGTTTGCGCGCACTCAGTCTCGTTTGTGCACTGGCGGCGATTAGACGTGTCATTGGATTACGATTTACGTATCGCACCTTTAGAAATCTTCATTTTGTGAGTGGGTAAAAACGTAAAATGAATGACTGGTCGACTGAAGACTTTTGAAGACGATTTGTTTATATAATTTAATTAATTAATTAGTTTTACATATTAATAATAATAAGTGGCGACTCCGCACCGGAAAATGGTATATAATGGTATGGTAATAGGTGGACCGACACCATCAGGCGACCCTCAGGGAGCCACTGGGTACAGGTGGCGCAAGACCGAAGCCTGAGGAAGTCCATGCAATAAACAGTCCAGCAGTGGACGTCTATCGGTTGATAAAGAAAAAAAACAAAATATCTATTGAGTAGGTACATACTAGAATAGAGTAGAATATTTTTTTATTCAAATAAATAAACTAGGTAGGTACCAAGTCTTTTCGAACATACTACTAGCTACTACTACTAATCTATAATATTATACTAAAACTGTAACTGGCCAAATTGTGCACATGAAATATGTTTTGAAAATTTTAATTAGAGGACGCTTTACTATCAACTAGATGACGTCCGCGACTTCGTCCTCGCAGGACGCAAGGTTTTTTAATTCCCGCGGAGTCCTTAATTTTCCGGGCTAAAATGTAGGTATGAGCTATCGCTATTCCACATTTCATTCAAATCGGTTCATTAGTTGTGGCTGAAAGAGTAACAAACATCCATCCATCCATCCATCCATCCATCCATATTCCATTTTAGTAGGATTATTGATCGATACTGAGCTTAAAACATTTGTAAAAATAACTTAAGCCAAATAATAAAGCCGACACAAGTTCGACGTCCGTCATGCTTGCCTGTTCAGAACATACAAACGCCCTCGCAAGCGTGCGGATGATTCCCAAATTCAAGGCAAACGTTTGTAGAGGATTGGCGTTTGCCGTTTGCCACAAGCATGCGGACGCGGTATAATATTTAGCATTGTAATATCTTTGATATCCACTATTTAACACCTTTTGTAGCTAAATATCGAGTGAGGGCGTTGACGCCAGCTATAGGCGAATTTCGGTAATTCTTGTGAAAATGACCAACGCATAATGACGTAATTTACTCAATACTAAATTATGAATCACTTTCCTGTTACCGGCACGCAATGCGTTACATTATAATGATAATAATCTTTAATTCTTTATTCTTTAGTAAATGTTAAAAAATCGGAACATGGTGCGTTAGCGATTGATACACTGTTGTGATGCTTAAAATAGCGTTTTAAGCCTTATTAAATCATGACACCAAGTCCTGTAACACAATTACAATTTAAATTAAAACAAAATCTTAAAATACCAAAATTAAAAATAAAATCTGAATTGACTTTTCTAAATATATAAAAGGGAAAGGTGACTGACTGACTGACTGATCTATCAACGCACAGCTCAAACCACTCGACAGATCGGGCTGTTTGGCATACAGAAAGCTATTATGACGTAGGCATGCGCTAAGAAAGGATTTTTGAATGGATGGGATGAATTCGACCCCTAAGGGAATCAAATACTGGTTTGAAAATCCTCCTTAACGTGAGCGAAGCTGCGGGGGAAAAGTAGTAAAAATATAAAAGTGAAGGCTGAGAACTTAATGATTCCAAGTTAATTACTTATTTATGTGTAAGCAAATAATAGACAGACTTTTAGATATATCTATTGAGCAATAGAAAATAGTTCAAGGCTCACGAATGAATAAGTTTCAACCTTGGGTTTTATAAAAAACGATGTTTTCAATGTTCTGATCGTTTATTGTATTGGCTTAATTGACTGAATGGAAACTGGTTTAATCTAGATAGGTACTATTTATTCTTTATTTTTTTTAATTTACGTGATTTAAAAACATTGATAAATTACTACAATGTTTCTTTTTCTCTGACTTGACTAGCTTTTTCTCGATAGTTTATTCGTCAAACTCGTACAGACTACGATGCTACATAATTTTTTATGTACCTTCGTTACATAACTATTTGTCCAATTATGGGTATTATATTACCTGAACCTTGACATTCGGCCGCCATTTTTAACGGAAATAACGCCTACGAAGTTAAGCTGTCACTCGGACGGCGGGAAGTTGTTTGAATATTCAACGAAGCGTTCGGAAATATCACATCCGTTGACCGTTCTGAAATCTTTGTACCTCTAAAAAGTTATGAGTCAGCCAGATCTACATATATTTAGATATCTAATCGAAGGACAGATATTAAAGAAGTATCATGAGGTACAATTATTGGGTTGACAGTGTTTTTTTTAGTTTAAAAATAAATATTTAGTGTAAGGTTTTGAATTTTGTGACGAGACAGTATAGCTTTGTATAAATACTGAAAGTCTGTCTACAAATCGTCTACAAGATCTACGCAGACTCTACGAGGTAGGTATCTAGTGGCTACGTAAAAAATATTACTCATTATTATTTGACTCGCTAATCTTATATAGATATATAAAAGGCAAACGTGACTGAATGACTGACTAACTGACTGATCTATCAACGCACAGCTCAAACCACTGGACGGATCGGGTTAAAATTTAGCACACAGCTTGTATGACGTAAGCATTCGCTAAGAAAGGATTTTTGAAAATTCAAGGGGTAAAATAGGGGTTTCAAAAATCCAACTTAACGTTAGCGAAGCCGCAGGTAAAAGCTAGTTATTTATTAATGCGCACTTGGTCAGCTTGGTCTTCGAGTAGGTAGGTATTTATATATATTTAATCTAAGAGCTTGGTGGTCCAAGACCTAAACCAAAACCCTAAACCCTTCTCAATCGAGAGAGGAGATCAAAGTGGCCACCGATGAATGGACATTAATGGAAATAATTAGGTAAAAGTTAATGTGAATAAAAAATCTAACTAAAGTTTTTCTCTACTGACTCCTACTTTGTATTTGAAAAAGGTGTTTTAACACAAAAAAATAAATAAATGTAATTCGGCAGTAACGGTTTAGATGATATTTTTCTACATTTAGCCTTTATTTTTGATATATTTAGGATTTAGTTTGAATTTAAAATTTAGTTATGTGTTTTCTAAGATAAAGAATTAGATATTTATATTTTAAAAAAAGTAATTCGTCAAGCTCATAAAATATTCCATTACAGCCCTTAACATTGACTTTAACATCGAAGCAAACTAATCAAATTCATGGCAACCAGTAGATACATAATTACTTTCCAAACAAAAATTTTCTATGGTCGCCTAAATTGCCTATCGGAACATATTACCTAATACCTAAAGTACACTTATGACACATTGGAAAAAACCAATTTCATATTATACTAGATGATGTCCGCGAATAATTCATTCAGGTGGTTTTTGATTCCCGAGGGAACTTTAATTTTCAAGGAAAAATTGTTAATCCTGTTCATGAGGTATCCATTCCAAACAGGCTTCTTCTTTGTCTTCTTTGTCAACTTATAGACGTCCAATGCTGGACATAAGTTTCCTGCATGGACCTCCACAGGCCTCGGTCTTGCGCCGCCTGAATCCAGCGGCTCCTTGCGACTCGCTTTATGTCGTCGGTCCGCCAGGTGGGGGGTCTGCCAACACTGCGCTTCCCGATGCGGGGTCGCCATTCCAACACCTTGGGACCCCATCGACCATCTATCTTCGAACTATGTGCCCCGCCCATTTCTACTTCAGTTTCGCCACTCGCTGAGCTATGTCGGTGACTTTGGTTCTCCTACGGATCTCCTCATTTCTGATTTGATCTCGCAGGGATACTCCGAGCATAGCTCTCTCCATCGCCCTCTGAGTGATTCTGAGCCTCCAAACAGGTTAAGAGCCTATAATTACATAGAATTTTGATTTTTGTTAGTTTTGAATTGAAGCAGCGATATCCTTGTTTCAGCGCAAGCAGCAGAACCGGCAGCTTGGATAGAAGCAACCAGGGCTCCAGCATAACCCTTAATGGGGAAGAGGACAATATAAACGTGGTAGTCAGGTAATGCGTTATTTAGATCCAGTGATGTATGTTAAGCTTCGACCATTTAGCCGGGACGATCCTTTACGCTGATTTAGTACTGAATATATTCTGCCACTTTCTGCGGGAGGTGAGGTAATCACGTACAGCACACATTTACTCACTTCCGCACACTCTTGTAAATACTTAATGTCTCTATGAACGCACACTAACTCAAAAGCTGAACCGTACGTTTGTACATGTATCTACTTCGGCAGAGGGGAATGCGTGCGCTTGCCAAGTCCTGGCTAAATGGTCGAAGATGTTAAGCGATCATTTTTTACCGACTTCAAAAAATCGATTTGAGATCTCGCTTCATTTTATTTTATTCAGAGTAAGGCCAGTGAACGACAAAGAACGCACTCTACAAGAGCGGGACATGCTCGAGTTCCCGGGCAAGGGGCAAATCATCGTCAACGGAATCTCCCTCGCACAGAAGCCGAAGCTGTTCTCCTATAACGTTGTATTCGAACCTGCTGCCACACAAGTAAGGGAATTAGTACATTACTGCCGCGGCCAGCAAAAAAGGTATTGATGGACGAACGTTTCAATTTTTTTCCCCAGGAAGACGTGTTAGAGTACAGTGGTATAAAGCGGCTGCTGGAGATGGCGGTAGAAGGCTTCTCGTGTACAGCCTTCTGCTACGGACAGACGGGCAGCGGCAAGACGCACACCCTGACCGGCCCACCGGGACTTGTAAGTGATCAATTTTCAAAGTTTGTCGTACATTTTTTTATACGACTGCCTGAAAAAAGGAGTAGGTATATTGTTTTCAGGGTTCATGTGTGTTTCTATATTTCACCATAACTTCTATACGCCTGAACCGATTTCGATAAATGAGGTACCGTTAGAATCCTTAGCGTATTTCGGGTGATATCCCAAGTAGCACAGATAGCTGCGTAAGTATTCACTTTTAGACCTATTTGAACCTCTAAGCGTATTAAGACTCTTTTAAGAGTACACTGGTGATCCTACAGCTGCATAATAGCCGTCAGTGATATTTAAACAGCTTAGGCTGATTAAGAGTGCTATAAAGGTATATTTTTTACGACTCTATTCAGCCTTTAACATTTTTTAATGCCTTAACCGCAATAAAGGCTGTTTAGTGGATAAAATTAGCCAAATGCTGTATAAGAAGGTATTTGTGAACTCCTATTACACTGACTTATTAAGGGGGCACGTGTGAACTATTAGACAGCCTTTGGCAGAATGTCAGAGTTTTAACTATTCACGTAGCTGTTTAATAGTTAGGGAGCTGGCGAGCAAAATTTCTATATGATCAGCACACATGGCAGACGTTATTAATAGTGATAATTATACCCTAAGAAACATCAAGAACCTCGTCTACCACCATGATAGATTACGAACTGTTATTGTATGTATCAAGCATAGACTACATCAAGGAGAACTAGGTCCTGGCTCCTCAATCCTGATGCTGCTGGGTAGTGCCTACCTAAACTGTCAGTTTCGAATTGATATTGTATGTATCAAGCATAGACTACATCATGGAGCTCTAGGTTCAAGCTCCTGAACCCTGATATTGCTCACATAAATTGCAGGGATTTTGGAATTGTGGATTGTTAATAAGTAGGTACCACAGGTACCAAGTATAGACTACATTAGTAGCGTTTTGGAGGGAAGAGAGAAAGAGAGCAGGGACAAGTTAAGAAGTAGGTTTTTTCAAAAGATTTTTTATGAAGTTAAGTAAAATGATCATAAAAAGCCAAAAAGATACCTTTTTTTAATCTTTATTATCCAAACATAAAGGAGAAATTGTTACAAGGTTCTTGTGAAAGCCTCCACATAAACCACGCAGGGTTTTTGCGCAGACATAGTATACTTTTACATTTTAATTACATAAAAAAACACAAATAAATTAATTCTAGCAAATAATATCTTTAAATATATAATATTATGTTCTAATTATGTAATATAATATGTATATATAAATTATTTTCAAAATCACCCTTATTTAATCATAAAGTTTGTGATAGTTCTTTTTATTTTGTATCTTATTGTATAAATAAATAATAAATCAGCTGGCAGTTCATTGAGCAGTAAAGGAAGCATGTATTCCCAAGTTATTTTTCCAGAGGTACTGCTGTAATTGGCAAGTTTTTAAGTTGTCTTAAGTATACCCATCTACTGTATTTTGTTAGTGAGCTCACATGCTCACATCACACACAGCTTCATACATGACTGACAGTTTAATTTTATTATCTACACTGGCTGAATCGCAACCAACTCATAATTAACTTAGACAAAACGAACTTAATGACTTTTAAGCTCAGAGAAAATGCATCATTTGCTTTAGATGTAAATTATGAATGGAAAACTATCAATGAAGTCAATGTAACAAAATTCTTAGGTCTGAATATTAATTCTACTCTAAATTGGAAAGAACACTTGAGTCATATTTGCACAAAGTTAAACCAATTCTCCTACACACTTTATATGTTGGGGAAAACAGTAAATGTGTCAGCGTTACTGACTGTTTACCATGGCTATGTTGACTCGCTGTTGAGATATTGTATTTTATTCTGGGGTAATTCCACTTAAAAAGAGGCTGTATTAAAGGTACAAAAAAAATGCTTAAGGGCAATATTTAAATTAAAATCGACTGATAGTTGTAAACCCTATTTTAAACAATATAATATTCTTACAATGCCATGTCTGTATGTATATGAAACTGTCATATTTGTCAAAAGTAACTTGAATTTATTTCAAAATCGTCACAGCAAAAGGCATGTACCTAATTGAACTGCGTCCACCACCCAGTTGTTGTGCACATTTTTCTAAGAGTTTCTTCTGCACTGGGCCCCTTTTATATAACCATTTAGAAACACAAGAAATACCACTTTTTAAAAAAAGGCTTAAATTTTTGATTGACAGGACATACTATAAAACCAGTGATTACCTCATGGAAAAATTTTAATTATGAACTTTTGACATTTTAATAAGAAATTTTATATTAGACATTTAAATAATATTGCAATGTAAACACAAAGCTTCTAACTTAAATAAATTAATAATAATGTATTGTAATAAATTAATAGTAATGTAATGAAATAGATTTTAAGCTAATTTTTAATGTTGCAAACTGGTAAAATAGTGGTTTGCTATAGGATTGTTTATAACTGCTGTTTGTATACATAAGCTATGTTGGCTGGGATTGTCCACACATCGTATGAATATGTGATCAATACAACTTTTAGTTATCCTATCCCCTTTAGGTTCTATCCGTGTATACTGCCTTATACTACAGTCAATACCTACTTCACTCATAGAATTTAAGTATAAATTTACACTGGGATCGTTTAACATTATGTTTATATTCATATCACCACTAATTACAAGATTACTTTTACCTGAAAATTGAGAGATTATTTGTTTAAGTTCCTGTATGAAACATACTTGGTTAGTATTCAGAGGTCAGTACAATGCACAAACACTTAATTTATACTTAATTGAAACTTGTGACAATTTCACCAATAACTGATTCAGAGTAGCTTGTATTCACTGTTAACCTGTAGAACAATACACTTTTATGCACATAGAGGATTACAATGGGATTACACCATCACTTCATCGGTGATTCAGTAGCTGCGAAAACATCTTGTAGTTATCTTTGAAACAATTTTGAGTTTGTGACCCTTATGTTAGCTTCAGTAACAACGACAATATGAATTTGGTTCGAGCTGTTCTTTATTATGTATTCCAGGCCCACGTCTGCTATTGCAATTAAAGTTCTTGAGACTTATGTTTACATCCAGAGTACACAAGTTGTCTGTTACTTCTCCGAAGGGTTTGTTACTTCTCCGTTGTCCACGAAATCATTCCATTTAGTGCATTATGAGGGTTGTCGATTGTTAGTAAATATAACCTAACTTCATTTAGTGGTGGCTAGATTCACCAATCTCTCTATATCCTTGCTAGATCGTATATATGATGTATTTTGTCGGTTTCATCTTTACGTACTAATATTACGCAGTTCTTACACCAGACAAACTTATAAAGATCCGTTTTTATTTACTTTTTTTCGGACGAACACTCTTTTTTTATATAGGCCTTTATTCTAAGCTATAGGCTTTTAAAATCATATCACCAGCTCTCTAACTATAACATGATATCCACCATTTTATTGTATAACCTCACATAAATATACTGATTCATTTTTCAACTTTTATGTTTTGTGTATGAATTAGGAATGGATTGCATTAGTTTTTACTTCCGTATATCATAATAATAACTTTTTATCTTATAATTCTTTTCAAAGCACTAAAAATTGTTTATTCAAGTTTTCATCACGGCTTATTTATATCACGAAACTAATTAAAAATCGAATATTTTCGTGGCGCACTTAAATTTTCTTAGGTAATATATTGTATAATGTCAGTAAAATTACATTCCCAATCATTTTTCTTACTAATCAGGGAACTTTGAATATATAGCCACGTATTCAATTCACTCCACGAAATTGTGTTTAAGCTACAAGGTTATAATTTGCTAGATTAAAGTTTGCTACTTCACTTTTACGTCATCCCAAGTAGCACAGATAGCTGTATAAATACTCACTTTTAGACCTATTTGAAACTCTATGCGTATTAAGACTCTTTTAAGAGTACACTGGTGATCCTACAGCTGCATAATAGCTGTCAGTGATAATTAAACAGCTTAGGCTGAATAAGGGCTGTTTAGTGGATAAAATGTCGCCAAATGCTGTATAAGAAGGTATTTGTGAACTCTTATTACACTGACTTATTAAGGGGGCACGTGTGAACTATTATGAAGCTTATTGCTGAATATCAGAGTTTTAACTATTCACGTCGCTGTTTAACATGAATCCACCATTTTGTTGTGTAACCTCATAACCTATATAAATATACTGATTCATTTTTCAACTTTTATGATGTTTTGTGTATGAATTAGGAATGGATTGCATTAGTTTTTACTTCTCGATATCATAATAACAACTTTTTATCTTGTAATTCTTTTCAAAGCACTAAAAATTGTTTATTCAAGTTTTCATCACGGCTTATTTATATCACGAAACTAATTAAAAAGGAACCGAATATTTTCGTGGCGCACTAAAATTTTCTTAGGTAATATATATGTATAATGTCAGTAAAATTACATTCCCAATCATTTTTCTTTTATAAATATGAAAACAATGCTCTTAACTTTGAATATATAACCACACGTATTCAATCAAATTCAATTCACTCCACGAAGTATATTAATTTGCTAGATTTGTATTATCTATGGTTTGCTACTTCACTTTTACGTCACGTGACATATTTGCTGAATAAAGAGTAACTTGTAATCTTTTACTCAACTTAAGGCTGTATAATTTGTGCCCATTTAAGAGGTATAAGAGCTGTATACGGCCGTATACAGCCCTTATGCAGCTTTTTTATACAGCTTTAAGCGTGACGGGAATTCGTTATTCAGCTGCTAAGCAGCCTTCGTGTGCTACTTGGGATGTGTCACATGACGTAATTTTAACTGAATAAAGAGTAACTTGTTATCTTTTACTCAGTCGTTATTCAGCGCATAGTACTGTCGTTACCCTTTATAACACTGTTATTTTGCTGCTATACAGCTCTTAAGCAGCTATTTGAACTTAAGGCTGTATAATTTGTGCCCATTTAAGAGGTATAAGAGCTGTATACGGCCGTATACAGCCCTTATGCAGCTTTTTTATACAGCTTTAAGCGTGACGGGAATTTGTTATTCAGCTGCTAAGCAGCCTCCGTGTGCTACTTGGGATAGGCTAGTAAAATTTAAAAAAAATTGATAGGGTGACCATAGTCCCGCATTTAAGATTAAAGTTAAAAAAAAATCGAAAATAAGATTAAGTATATAATCATCTAGAAAATGATGAGTAGATTCCAACAGTGTAGATTCAACCCATACCCCTAATCGGCTCTAACGCTAAATCGCTTGGCGGCACGTGTGATGGTAGCGGTTATAACTAGCCACGGCCAAAGCCTCCCACCAGACCAGACACAATTCAGAAATTATCCGTGACCTCCCAGTTATAAGATCACAGAGCTCACCACTGCGGGAGGGAGGTGATTATAGCTTATTTCACAGCTTTGGATAGAGTCACAATACAAGAGCATTTATACTCTTGTATATGGCAGTTAAAGCGATAAAATAAGCTGTAATCAACGCCTTTGTTATTTGAGTGGAGTGGTGCTTGGTGGTGGAAAGCGCAATGCTGGCAGACCCTGCTAGGTACCTACGGACCAACGACATCAGACGAGTCACAGAAAGCCGCTGGATAGTGTTGTAAAATTCGCGAACATTTGCTAACCCCATATTCTGCAATTTATGTTTATAAATATTTAATAAACTCGGGGTCATTCGATCGATGATACCTTCAGAACTACCTACTCGTAGATATTCATAATAATGTTGGTATTTCGTAGTGTCATATTAAGTACATACTTATACTTTATACATATCCTAAATATCCTAAATACCTAAGTACTACTTAAGTATAACTAATGAAACCTAAGAATTTAAACTAAGTAGAACTTTTGTAGGCTGTTAGGAAAATATAGAAGGTAACATAAGGCTGGTCTGGTGACCAAGGCTAGTAGAGGCTTTGGCCGTGGCTAGTTACAACCCTTCTGTCAAAGACGTGCCGCCAAACGGTTTAACGTTCCGGCACGATGGCGTATAGAAACAGATTAGGGGTATAGGTTGAATGTACACTGGCATACCCATGTTAGCCTGCTACCACTTAGACTGCATATCACTTATCATCAGGAGACATCGCAGTCAAGGACTATCTTGTCATCGAATAAAAAAAAACGCAAACTCCCTGAAAGGTCTCCGATCATCATGTCGAAGGACAATTAATAGAGGACGAACAAAAAAACTCTTTGAAAAAGATGCTTGATGATTGAACCTTGATAACACACAAAGGAAGTCGTATTCTTAATCACTAAACTATCATCGCTACAATATTTCACGTATAAGTAGTTCTTTCAATTCACGAGGGCGCGTGAGCTTTACTTGTGGTTACGTCGTGTACATGCGCATTGCGTAAGTGTGCGTGCTTATCGGAGCCTAAGTAGGAGCAGTCAGGCGCGAGCAAGCTCTCGCTCACACTTATACAGACACGAAACACACACAACCACGAGCCACGTGCCCTCGTCAATTGCAAGTACAATACCTACCTACTAACCAATAGCGATTAAATCTTGTAGTATGCTTTTTGTTTTTGATTTGTATAGCAGAAACAAAACATCGCGTGATGTAACATTACACATTTCATTGTCGCTGTGTCATGGAAATTAGCCCATAGGCGGGTACGGTATTTAGGTATCGAGTAATCTACTACAATGTATACTTTTAATTAGAATAGCAACTGATTTTTCCTGAAAAAAATCACGTATCATTCTTGTATAGGGGCCCCTCTTATTTGATTTTTATTATTTGTTATAACAACGGCAATCAAGTTGATTGTCTATACACATTCTACAAATGGTGTCTGGTAATCATGTCTTTAAATCAAGAGTGAATAGGCATCTTCTAGGCAAGCGCGCATCATCTTAGGCTGCACTTACCATCAGGTGAGATCGCAGTCAAGCGCTTGTCTATACCTATATTAAAAAAAATTATGCTTAGGTGGAGAGTGGAGCAAGCCCGTACTCCCCAGAGCACGGCCTGGTGGTACGTTCGTTCGTGTACCTCTACCAACTTATCCGAGACCGCCCTGATTGCCACTACATATTGAAAGCTTCATTCTTGGAAATATACAACGAGAAGGTAAGTAAGGTTAAGTGAGTGAAAAAACTGTAGCCTATAGGTATCTCCCACGGGATGGAAGCCATCTTTGTGCATTTCCTCATAATTGGTTCAGTGGTTAAACCGCGAAAACTCCTTTAGACTCCCTTTACTAATATTTTTTATTATTTCACGCAGGAACCTTAATTTTTTTCTGGAATAAGGAATATAATGAAAAATATTCCATCATAATCGGTTCAGCTTTTTCAAAGATTATATATATAGAGCCCGGACCACCAGAAAAAAACGTGTTTGGATAAATGTTATTTAATACAGGCAGTTATTTCGAAATCCCATACATGTTATTTTTTAAATGTAATTTTTTTATAATAATATGTTAGATTCTATAATATGACGTTTATGTTCTAGGTAATAGATTTATTAAACCCGGGCAGTGCTCGAAAACCACAGCAAGTGAGATGGTCGAAAGAGAGTCGCAGCTTTTACGTGGAGAACCTTTTCACTGTAGACTGTGAAGAGCTGGATGATCTATTTGCAGTATTAGAGGAGGGTAGGTCCATTTTTTCTATACTATAAGGGTCAAACTGATAACCTTAAGAGATAGAAGAAGAGATATCACCGCTGTATTAAACAACGACTTATATGACGCTTTTCGTCGAGTCGATTCTGACATATGGATGCGAGACGAGAAAGTAAAAAGTCCCCAAAGTTGGATCAATATCATAG
Organism: Hipparchia sbordonii; assembly: GCA_038048805.1. Lineage (NCBI taxonomy): Eukaryota > Metazoa > Arthropoda > Insecta > Lepidoptera > Nymphalidae > Hipparchia > Hipparchia sbordonii. Next base: position 1,698,212 of record JBBIWI010000008.1, on the reverse strand, counting down.
CAAGATAGGCTCTTCAGTGAAACCGTCAGGGTAAGAGAAAGCGTGGTCGGTCTAAACAAGGTGACGTAGGTACAGCTCTAATGAACGTTGGAGGGATAGAGATGACGTGGAATGAGATCAAAGGTGTATGTTAAAACCGCTCGGTATAGCTTAAAGGGGAAGATAGGAATAAAACAGTAACAATATAGAATTATGACGCTCTATATGAACGATCAATGGCAACTCTTATTTTGTCTTGTCTTGTTAATATAGTTTTGTCTTGTTTTTGTCTAGTTTTGTCATGTTGTTGTCTAGTTTTGTCTTGCTTTTCCCCCAGGCATGCGGAACCGCGCGGTGGGCGCGCACGCCATGAACGCGCACTCTTCCCGCTCCCACACGTTGCTGAGCGTGCGCATCCGGCGCGACGTGGGCTCCGATCGTGACGTCACGTGCTCCACGCACGGCAAGATGAACTTCGTGGACCTGGCGGGCAGCGAGATGACCAAGCGGACCAAAAGCAGCGGCAAGACGTTGGAAGAGGCCAATAATATCAATAGGAGTCTCATGGTACTAGGTAAGCTTTAGGTAAGGATATGAAATATGCATGTAAAAGGACAAAAGAGTACGGGAAGACCAGAGAAAAGATGGATGGATTGTTAGAAAGAAGATATGCATGTAAGAGGAGTGGTATATAAGTTGCAGACGAATGATAGAAGTGAGTGGAAGAAAAAGACCTACTGTGCCGATCCCTTATAGCGTGGGACAATGATAAGAACAAGGGAAGAAATCAATAGGACATGCTATGATGTGAATTACATCATCATCAACAGCAACCCATCAACTGATTCACTACTGAGCGCAGATCTCTCAGAGAAGGGTTACAAGCCATAGTCTATCACGCTAGCTAAGTGCGGATGGGTAGACTGCAAAAACCAATTTCAAAGACATTTTTTCCAGGGTACTGCATAGCGCAACTCAGCGACGGCAAGAAGAAAGGTCACATTCCGTACCGAGACAGCAAGCTGACCAAGCTGCTGGCCGACAGCTTGTCCGGCAACGGGGTCACGTTAATGGTAGTTATTCTTGATCTTCCTAGGTATACCTATAAATAACCTTTTCTGTTTACAATGGCGACAGGCAGGGTGACAGTTTTACCTAAAGATTCAAAATAATCTTATTGGGCGGCTGATCCGCGCCCTTTCGCTTCTGTCGGCAGGGGCAAGGTTCCCTTAAAACCAACATATAGAAATTTTAAGAAGTTCCTATTTCGAACAAACAAACACACTTGTTTGTCCCTCAATCACGTCGCATCAGAGTTACGGATCGACGTGATTCTTTGCATGGGTATAGCTGAGGATCTGGAGAGCACACTAGTCATGGCTACTTTGAATCCGGAAAAATCGGAAGGGTTCCTTCATGCGAACGAAGTCACGGATAAAAGCTAGTAAACCAAATAAAACGTTTTCAGATCGCCTGCATAGCCCCCACGAAGTCCAATCTGAATGAGACCATCAACACCCTGCGCTACGCCGCGCGCGCTAAGAAAATAAAATCCAAGCCCATTGTTAAAATGGTAAGTTTCCATTTCAAATGGAAAAAATTAAAATGGTAAGGCTTGAAGGAGCGTTTGTTACTGGCATTAGATAGTGGACCCTCGCCCGCCGCTCACACTAGCCACTTGTACATTTTGTAATTTGTTATAATTATAAAATCAATTAAATATTTAAAGTCACTATGTGAGCTCTCATTTAATCATTTAATCTCCAGTAACCTTGATAGGGAACACCGCGCTACACGAAGAGTCTTGGAGGCACAATCAGCTCGTGTTTCCACAGTAAGCTTCAATTCCAATTCCATTGCTAAATGTATACCAAGAGATGGGGTGACGATATTGGGGCGATAGCAAGACTGCCCTCCTCAATCTTACTTGGAAAAAAATCCTCTATCGATCCATCTAATCCGTATTCTCCTTACTAACTGTAGTTTTTGATGTAGCAATATGAAAAACGTCGTTTAGCAGAGAGGGGCCGTGACGGCATAAGATAGCATCATACCGTTTTCCATCACGGTACGATGTTTTGAAAAGAGCAACTACCTACTGAGTTTTTGCCAATTCTTCTCAGCAGAATCTACTTTCAGACCCGGTGGGAGTCTTGACTTGTCATAAGAGTCACAGGTAAGCCTACATGAAATAAATTTTGAATTTATACCACTTAGGATGCCAGAGACGCTCTCATACTGAGTCTGAAGAGGGAAGTGGAAGCCCTACAAACGGAGAACCACCATTTGAGGACAGCGCTCCAAATTCACAGCGACTACAACGCGGACACCTACAGTAAGTTGAACGAGAACTGCTTTTATAATAAACCAACCTAACTTTGAGGAAAAATATTTTCAAGTCAAGTCAGCTTGACCAATACCTACCATCCAGTAGTATATCTTCGAAGAGCCTAAATTCAGAGAGTGCGAAGGGATAAGAATTACGTGATAGAAAGAGAGAAAAATCTAGGTGAATAAAACGGTAGGTAAGTAGCGCTGTGTCAACCTAAATTGCACTTTATTGTGTGGTAACAAGAGTCGCTATTTATTTAAATGATTTTGCGGAGTGAATCGCATTACTCAGATAAGCCTTTTTTTAAATCCAGGCTATTCACTGAAACGGTTGAACCCATTTCGATATGGCTTTCTTAGGCAGGTAGGTGGAATGATAGTGATGAGTATAATACCTACCTACAAGTTGTTTCGACTAAACAACTTCACAGTGCGCTGGATTCTAAAATTTTTTGATAATGTCAACAGGTCAAAAGAGCCGCGGAACCCCGCCTCCTATAGAAGCCAACAAGCTCTACCAACTCCCGCAGAAGGAATTAGTTGAGCTGGTCCAACTGCACATGTCCGAGAACTCGGCGTTACGACAAGAGAACACGGAACTGTTCGTCGTTAGAGACCAACTGTTGAGGGAACAGGAGTTGTTGAGCAGAGAAAACGAGCGGTTGTTGAAGAAGCTCGAAGATGTTAACTCGTAAGCACCCAAAGTTTAAAAAAAAAAGAAAAAAAAGAGAAATCGGTAAACATTTTTCTTTTAATGCAATCAAAAATGGAATGCCGCCATTTTGGATTTATGTCTTATTCAGTTTATGAAACGTAAGCAAGACAGAAATGATGGTTTAAAATTCCCCCAATCGATAGCGGAAAAGATTGATATAGATTTTTTTTTTTTAATATTTATTGTCTGAAATTATTCATTTAATAATAATTAATCAATGATTTGGATAATTTAGGGTGGTAGTCATTTGTAGGCTTATTACTGTATGGTATAATTTCAAATTCAAATTGGCTTGTTTTCAAAATTTCTTTTTATAGGACTTTATTTGGACAAAGCTGATGAATTGAAGGTCAGTGAAGCAACAGAACTTCAACAGAAGCATGATTGACACTGCATGTAGTACCTACTTGGTTACAGAGTAACAAAAATACGCTAAATAAAAATATATAAACCATCATAGCTACCTTATAAGACAATTATACGTTGTCCAAGCCTTTATTTTCTTTTTGGCATCTGCCAAATACCCTACGCCTATAAATTACCGCTTTTTTGTTTTCGGAATAATGTACTAAAATAATGTCGTACTTTATTGACGTTTAGTGAAGTGCCCTGTGCATAACAAACAACCACAGAGTATAACACAGTTCTTGAAAGACGATAAATCATTCACGATTATGATAAAAATAATTTGACTTTGTGTAAGGATTGTTTCTGTAAATTTAATAAAAAAAGGAAATAAAAATAGTAACTATGACTCCAATATTGAATATTTGCAAGGAATTAAGTTGAAATCTTGGAATTTAAGTTCAAACCAAGAGTAAAGAAATTTTTCTTTTCATTTATTTATTTTTTGACGGCTGCCTTGAAATGTAACTATGCACGCGTTAGTGAAGTGAGTTAACTTCAAAACGCGTGGTTAATAACGTCTAAACCAAGTTTAAATCAAGAGTTATGAGCAAATATACTTGGAAAATCACATACCTACCTACTTATTTATTTAACAAACTAGCTACGTAATTGGGTATACAAATGAAACAAGTAAAATTATTAAATACTAGCGGCTCGTCCTGGCTTCGCACGGCTGGACATTTATTTTTTAAACATTTTGGCATAAACGTACAGTAAATGCAGGACAACTGACATCAACGCGTAATTTTTAAAAACATTTCACTGAGCAATTTTATTAAACTCGTAATATGTTTCGAATGGAATGTCCGATTTTAATAAACTAAAAAGTAATTTACAGGTATTTAAACTGCCTTGCTTGAGAAATCATTTATTTAGGTAAGGATTAAGGCAAAGGTATAAATAACTTGATCTGATTTATATACACTATACAATTTAAATTAATATCGGAGTTATCAGAAAATGAATATTTCCGCGTGATAAAATAATAAAATGGTGCCAGCCGGCGCGGCGGGGCACGGTGGCAGGTATCGGCGCGGAAGATTCCTGTGGTTCCTGTGGTGATCTTATTAACAATCGTTTCCTATAAGAAGCTCTGTGCGATCGCAGCCCCGTAAAAACAAATATTTAATATTTCAACCCAGATGAAGTCGGGGCAGGTCGCTAGTTAAACATATTTTGAAAGAAAACCTTAATTATTATTATTATCGATAAAGAACCCAAATCAACTTATTATTTTTTTCTGTTTGTCTGTACCGCAAACATATGTCAAATTAATTTATCTAAGTGATTAAAAATATATAATAAAATATAAGTACGTTAAATCAAAATTAAAAAGTATTTCATTAAATCGATTGAAAGTTCTTCTTAAATAAAATCGATTATTACTTCAAATCGAATCGGTAACGTGTGAAGGCGTCACTAAAGTCAAAATTTCTTGATCTGCCAAAAAGAAAATAAAGAATTGGACAATCTATAAATAAATTCTTTTAACTCTTTTTATACATATAAATATGATTGTTTTAATCACATTTCTTACACTGTCGTCACAATTTTTTTTTGTTTTAATAAATATTTTTCTCGGATTTATGCAAGTACGAATCGTACTTGCATAAATCCGAGAAGTTAGCGCCTACCAAAAACATAGGTACCTGCCTACCTACATCTGCAAAAAAAAAATACAAAAAAAAGCTGAAAAATCAAAAAATTCACAATTGGTAATTTTGTTTATATTTATAGGAATCACCACTTCGGATTACTTTTAATAGATGCGGGAGCGAAGCCGCGGGTAAAAGCTAGTAGGTAGGTAACTCGATAAAAGTGGTTGACCTGTGTTAAATATTTTCTTGTCTATTGTATGTGTTGCAGCGTGTGCACCCGATCCCCGATAATACCAGCGAGAGCGGCGTACGCTGAAGTTAGCAGCGGCAGCGCACCGGACGTCGACATCTGGACCAACCACGTCAGCTCCGCTAACAGTAGCACTTTTAGCGGAGGCAGCTAGAAGTACTACTCTCGGATGTAGAGTAGTATACTTCGCTCATTTGCAACAAGAGTGACATAATTCAAAATCGACGATGAGAGAATTCTCTCGTTAGGAGAGTAATGTTTTGTGGATGCTGCAGTCTCGAAACAACACAGCGCCCAACAAAGCGACAGAGCATTAAGTCACAATCTCTCTTGCTCTTATTTTTTTGTGCTTAGCGTAATGTTGTTTTTATAGCAAAAAGTATAAATTTTCGACGCTAAAATTAGTGAATCTTGAGTTATGTCACCCTTGTCGCAAATGAGCGACTTATTCCTCGAGTACTATATATAACGACTAGCTGATTCCCGCAACTTCGTTCGCGTGGAAAAAGTTTAGAGTGACTTGCCCGTGAGAAGTTATGTCCTCTATCTCCGATAATATTTAGTAATCTTCACCAAAATTGGACAAAATATTTCTAATAGTACACAATTTATAATAAAGTGAAAAAAACAATTACAGATTCTGATTAATTACCATTAATGATCTAGATCTAAGGAAATGTCTCTACTTATGGAAGAAAAGTTCAATAAGTAAATCATCTATCCTTACTAATATTATAAATGCGAAAGTGTTTGTTTGTTGGTTTGTCCTTCAATCACGCCGCAACAAAGCAACGGATCGCCGTGATATTTTGCATGGGTATAGTTGAGGACCAGGAGAGTGACATTTATCTACTTTTTATCCCGGAAAATCAGACAGTTCCCGCGGGATTTTTAAAACTAAATCCACGCGAGCGAAGCGGCGGGCATCAACTAGTTTTATAATAAAAATGGTTTAGTTAACTTCATATTAATATTATGATGTTCAGTTTGGTTATAAATCAACAGGGCAAATAATTTTGTGTAAGAATTTACCAAAATATATTAATTGGTTGTAAAGACTGGTTGTAAGTACTGGTATTTGTCATATTTATAGTAAATTGAATCACAAAAATATTGACAATACTTATTGATAGAAAACGTTGTGCTTGTAAATAAATATAAAACTGCTTATGTGTGTATGGAATATTTGTTTATTTTGTATATCCTTAATGTTATTGAATAATTAATTACTCACATAATATATAGTTTCATTTACATGCAATTTCGGTACTTATTCTGTTGTTTAAGAATTCTCTAAGCTTAATTGTCAGTTCTAAATAATACTGTTCCTTTCCACAGAAGATTACGAAATCAGTAGCATTATTTTTAGACTGGTCAATTTAGTTCAGAGATGTTGTACAACTGAATTAGTACCTACCATCATCATTATAAAACTAATACAAACTAGGGCCTGGAACGCTCTTCCAAGATCTGTTTCCTAACACATATAATTTGGGTATCTTTACAAGAGTTAATAGGCATCTTCTAGGCAAATGTGTTACATCTTAGAGCACATCATCACTTTCCATCAGGTGTGATAGTGGTCAAGCGTGTACCTATAATGTATAAAAAAACAAACAATTTCTTTTTTTATATTTTTAGCGAGCAAACGAGCAGGCGGGTCCCCTGATGTTAAGTGATTACCGCCGCCCATGAACACTTAGCACTTGAACAATGTGGCTGATTCTGTAAACACAATCTGTAAACTAAACTTTCATTTTAGGGCGAGCTTTGATAGGCCATTATGGACTTAACAGGCACATGCATAGCTCCGCGCCACAGATATATTGCTGCTTCAATTCAAAAAATTGTACTACAAAAAAAAAACTACTCAAAACATTTAATGCCTCTTAAAAATATGCTTTATTTTACTAGCTCTTCTGTAAAAAAGTGTAATTTTGATTTATGGTAGTTTTGAAATGAAGCAGCGAAGTATTAGTTAGTAAACATTTTAGTCCCATGGGAAAATAGAAAATTTGAAAAGACATATTATTCCACTTACATAAAGTCCGAGTATCAGCTACTTATAAACTATTATACTAGTCAATAATATAAACTGCTCAAATGCACAAGCACACTTATAAAACAATTGAACCTATGCAGAGTCCCAAAGTCTATTTAATAAGTTACTGCTAGTGTCTCCTAAATCCATACTTCTTTCTCTCATAGAACAGATCTGTCTTTGAGCTACCCAAGTTGACAATCTTCGGACATCCATCTCTCTGAAATAAAAACATTAACAGGTTCAGTAGAAATAATGTAAGTAATATGTTATGTGGCACTATTTTAAATAATGCTAATAATTATTAGTATAATGCAAAAGTGAGTTTGTGTGTCCTTGAATCACATAGCAATAGAGCAGTGGATCAACTCGATTTTATGGTATAGTTCTTGCAAATCACAAGGGTGCGCGAGCATTACTTGTGTTTATGTTGTGTACATGCACATTGTGTAACTGTGCATGCCTGTCAGGAGCCTAGGCGGGAGCAGTCAGGCACAAGCAAGCTTTTGCACTCACACTTATACAGATACGACACACACACAACAATGAGCCACACACCCTCATGAATTGCAAGAACTATGTAACTATAGCTATACTACAGTGTCCTCAACCGAGAACTTAGAGAGTGACACAGACTACCTTCTATCTTGTAATAACATAAAAACAGAAGTTTTGATTTCTAATACTTCTAATGCCTAATCCTCAAACGTGCGACTGCAGTAAATCCAAAAGGAAAGGTTACGATTTTAGCAGTCTATGTATGTACGGTGCACAAATCGGCGTGATTTTTTTGCATGAATAACATGCAAAAAATCACGCCGATTAGTCGCACTGTTGCTGTTGCATTGAAGGGCAATTCAACAAACAAACACACTTTCGCATATAATATTTGTAAGATAACTTACGTCTTTTTCCTGTATTGTACACTCTTTACAATAGTACGCATCCGATACGCCGGGTCCTCCACAGATCACGCATCTACCTTGATATGAACCGTAGTTGCACTCGTCACAAATACGCACCAGCGTGCAAGGCCGCACGTATGAGTCGCAAATCACACATTTACCATCGCATTTCTCACATAAGCGACCGATAGCTGGAAAAACAATTTATTTGAACACAAGTTTGAAGTGGATTGAGGTGAGGTGGTAGTAATGGGTAAAGATGAAACCGTCTTACCAACGCCGGGTTGTTTTCTGCAGAAAATAAGATCTGGATGATGTTTTGCCATGTTTAACTAGGATTGTTTATTCAAGAACTAAATTTTAATAGAAAAACAACATCAACAAACAAATTATAACCTCAACAAACAACAATCCATTCCATAGACTAGCAAACAGAAACAGACCCAAAGAGTATAATAACATAGGGAAAAACAGACCACAACATTCTTGTCGTTTGTCGATGGTTTATCACTGTGTAGGTATGTAATAGAATATGCAATATGCTTGCATTTAAGATATAAATAGGGTGGAGTAACACAGGTGGAGTAACTCATAAAAATGATAATTATAGTTGAAACATAGTTGAAAACATAAGCCTTTGAGCTTTAGCGTAAATGAGATGCTACTACCTAGCTACCTACCTATCAAATGTAATACCAGTCATGCTATTGTTTCCATGTCTGATGTTGTATTTTGCATGTGTGAATTTTTTGGAATTAGGTACCGAAATTTCGAAATGTTTTCGAACATTTTCTTTCGGACTATTCGCATACCATTACATTATCACAATGGAGCTTTCTGTTCAGCAGCTATCTATTCGAATAAGTCGTTCACAATCGTACATCACTAAATTGACAGCTTGTTGGTTGATATTGACATTTTGTTGACAGCAAAATTTTAATTTGACATTTTTGACAAAGAAAACTTATTGTAAAGCATGGATTGAATATTTACATAATAAAATAAATTAACTTCTTAATGAAACAATAAGGTATTACTCTAAAATCATGACTGCGGATAGCGATACAAGTGGTAGTGATAATCAAGACGTAGAATCAGAAACAGAACAACCAGAAGAAACCACAATCGAGAAAAATGTAGAAGAAACCAAAACGGTGGAAAATGTGGAAGAAACCGTTACATTTAAAGATTTAGTGAGTTTATAGCTGCGTAATATCTTAGGTTTATTTAATAACAATTGCAAGACTGTTTGATTTGTATAAAATACAATAAGTAACTGTTTTTAAAGTCGCTATGATTTTTTTAGGTTATGTTGACATGTTATTTTTCCATTTCTGTATGATTCGTTTACTCCTCCAAAATTCAATGATTGATCTCGACTAATAATCTATAAATAAACTATGAAGTATTAGAAATTACTTCATAGTACTGTTTAAATGCATTAAAGTTCATCATGGGAATTTAAATTATTTATGTTTAGGGAATAGTGGACATACTATGCGAGGCATGCACGGAATTGAAATGGAAAAATCCATCCAAGATCCAAAAAGAAGCAATACCAGTAGCACTTCAGGGCAAAGATATAATAGGGCTAGCTGAGACAGGTTCAGGCAAAACTGGGGCCTTCGCCCTGCCGATCCTTCAGTCTCTATTAGAAAACCCACAGCGATACTTTGCTCTCATATTGACACCTACAAGGGAACTGGCATTCCAAATTTCAGAACAGTTTGAAGCACTTGGTAAGTTTACATTTTTCAAATTCAGCCTTTTTCCAGCTTTAGCGATTTTGTCGATAATATGTGTTAGTTATTTAAAATCCAGGGGGAATTCTTTGTTTCTTGGAATTAAATCTTCACAGCAAATGTTGCAATACTGTTATCTTAAATTTGGAAAATTTTATAGTAAAGTCTACTGTGAGTTTACTTGCCAACTAATATAGTTTTCATCCCAAGTAGCACAGATAGCTGTATAAATACTCACTTTTAGACCTATTTGAAACTCTATGCGTATTAAGACTCTTTTAAGAGTACACTGGTGATCCTACAGCTGCATAATAGCTGTCAGTGATATTTAAACAGCTTAGGCTGAATAAGGGCTGTTTAGTGGATAAAATTACGCCAAATGCTGTATAAGAAGGTATTTGTGAACTCTTATTACACTGACTTATTAAGGGGGCACGTGTGAACTATTATGAAGCTTATTGCTGAATATCAGAGTTTTAACTATTCACGTCGCTGTTTAACATGAATCCACCATTTTGTTGTATAACCTCATAACCTATATAAATATACTGATTCATTTTTCAACTTTTATGATGTTTTGTGTATGAATTAGGAATGGATTGCATTAGTTTTTACTTCTCGATATCATAATAACAACTTTTTATCTTATAATTCTTTTCAAAGCACTAAAAATTGTTTATTCAAGTTTTCATCGCGGCTTATTTATATCACGAAACTAATTAAAAACCGAATATTTTCGTGGCGCACTAAAATTTTCTTAGGTAATATATATGTATAATGTCAGTAAAATTACATTCCCAATCATTTTTCTTTTATAAATATGAAAACAATGCACTTAACTTTGAATATATAACCACACGTATTCAATCAAATTCAATTCACTCCACGAAGTATATTAATTTGCTAGATTTGTATTATCTATGGTTTGCTACCTCACTTTTACGTCACGTGACATATTTGCTGAATAAAGAGTAACTTGTAATCTTTTACTCAACTTAAGGCTGTATAATTTGTGCCCATTTAAGAGGTATAAGAGCTGTATACGGCCGTATACAGCCCTTATGCAGCTTTTTTATACAGCTTTAAGCGTGACGGGAATTCGTTATTCAGCTGCTAAGCAGCCTTCGTGTGCTACTTGGGATAGAGCATGAAATTTAAACTTTTTCTATGTTACTAGATAAACTCATAACTTTTCAAAATTGTTGCAGAAAATAAGCATATGGCATTCTCTAGCTCCTTAATGGCAAAAGAACAAATCTATCTATTGCTATGTAATTGCAAGACCAACTGACAAATAAACACACTTGCATTTATAATATTAATAAGGATGATCCCCAGGTGCAAGTATAGGTGTGAAGTGTGCTGTGATAGTGGGCGGAATGGACATGGTGGCGCAAGCCCTGGCGCTGTCCAAGAAGCCACACATCATCATCGCCACGCCTGGCCGGCTGGTCGACCACCTGCAGAACACCAAGGGCTTCAACCTAAAGGCTCTTAAGTATCTCGTGAGTAGAACCATCATAGGAATGTTTCAGGTGGCTGCTGTCGTCACGAGTATTCCCTATCTCAGTGGCTATCGTAAATTGCTGATTAAGAACTGTCAAACTGCCATTTTGTATGACAAAATGCAAATTTAACAGTTCATAGCAACTTTCCATAGTTTTCCATAACCCCTCAGTGTTCAAAATAAGGAAGTTAATTTTTATTTTTGTTTATTTCAAATCTCTCTTTTCTTTACCAATTGATAGATGTTCACTGAACAAAAGGCTCTTGCATGGAATTCCATAGGTTTTGGTTTTGCACCACCACTGCCATTCGACAGATTCGTCAGTCCACGACGAATTCGGACGAATCTGCCATCACTGTGATTTCGAATGCAGAATCACCATTCAGGAGCCGCGGGATACATGTAGCGCCCACTAAGGCGCGTGGAAGTCCATGCAAGAGGCCTTCGTCCAACAGTGGATGTCTATTGGCTGATGAAGAATAAAAGAGTTTATATAGTAGGGAACTGAGTTTGACTTACACTTGTAACTTTTATTGAAATAATAATCCTGTACCAGGTAATGGACGAAGCAGATCGCATATTGAACATGGACTTCGAAGTAGAAGTGGACAAGATCCTACGCGTGATCCCGCGCGAGCGACGCACCTACCTGTTCTCAGCCACAATGACCAAAAAAGTGCAGAAGTTACAGAGGGCCTCCCTGCAGGACCCCGTCAAAGTTGAGGTCTCCACCAAGTATCAGACTGTGGAGAAACTGCAACAGTACTATATCTTTATACCTGTGAAGTATAAGGTGTGTTTTTGTTATGCTTATTACTCTGTAGCTTATTGTATTGTCGGGACATCATATAAAATGTCGGGAGAATCCCAACCATCTGGCAACCCTACAAACCGAAGTCATTTTGCAAGAATTCAGATACTTATCGTAATGCTGTTCGAATCTTATGATCTAACTAGCTGATACCCGCGACTTCGTTCGCGTGGATTAAGGTTTTCTTATTCCCGCGGGAACTCTCTTGTTTCCAGGGATAAAAAGTAGCCTATGTCCTATTCTAGACTATAATCTATCTCTGTGCCAAATTCCCAGCCAAGCAGTTCAGTCGTTGCGACGTGATTGAGTAACAAACTTTTGCATTTACAATATTAATAGGATAAAGGATGTATCGTTTTCACTCATTTTCTTGTGGAGATCTAGCAGATCGACTTTTTTTTGGATACATCGCTCATTTGCGACAAGGGTGACATAATTCAAAATCGACGATGAGAGAATTCTCTCGTTAGAGATTAATGTTTTGTGGATGCTGCGGTCTCGAAACAACACAGCGGCCAACAAAGCGACAGCATTAAGTCACAATCTCTCTCGCTCTTATTTTTTTGTGCTTAGCGTAATGTTGTTTTTATAACAAAAAGTATAAATTTTCGACACTAAAATTGGTGAATTTTGAATTATGTCACTCTTGTCGCAAATGAGCGATATATTTAAATCGTGTAATTGGCAGGATGTGTACCTGGTGCACATCTTGAACGAGATGTCGGGCAACTCGTTCATCGTGTTCGTGTCGACGTGCGCGGGCGCGCTGCGTGCGGCGCTGCTGCTGCGCGCGCTGGGCGTGCCGGCGGTGCCGCTGCACGGCCAGATGTCGCAGCAGCGGCGGCTGGCGGCGCTCAACAAGTTCAAGACCAAGAACCGCTCCGTTCTCATCTGCACCGACGTCGCTTCCAGGTAGGAACGGTGTTATCCATTGGCCCACTTCATCATTTCACCCGATACATGTCCATTGCTGAACATGGGGTCTTTCGTAACCAGGCAAGAAAATAGAAATATTTTTTATCCAAATAAACTTTTACAAGTGCTTTTGAATCGTCGATGAATCTACCACTGGTTTGGAATGCCCTTCAGAAGAGCCAGCAATAAACTTGGCGGTTGCTCTTTTCAAAAAATTTTATTTACAATAGGTAACAAAACTATGCTATATATATAACCAGGCAAGTCATCTGAAGTCGTCAGCCACTTCAGCTTTGGGACTTGATAGCCTATGTCGGTAATTCTGGTTCTATGGATCTCCTCATTTCTAAGTGGATCTCGCAGGGATACTCCGAGCATAGCTCTCTCCATCGCCTGCTGAGTGACCCTGAGCCTTATGATTCAGCACTGGCAACACACATTGTTCACAGATATCTGATATTACTAGCTCCACTATCAACTCCCAACGGTTAAAGTTACAGACTGAAAGCTGAAAGGTTGCAGGTTTGAACCCTACCTGTTGCACTATTGTCATACCCACTCCTAGCACAAGCTTTCTGCTTATTTGGGGGGGAGAGGAGAATATAAGTCAAGTTCAGCTTGGCTTATATTCTTTTTTTTTTTTTTTAAGTAACCTGGGAAACCAGAGTTTTACACCCTTAACTTTATTTACAGAGGTCTAGACATCCCCCACGTGGATGTGGTGATCAACCTGGACATCCCACTGCACAGTAAGGACTACATCCACCGCGTGGGGCGCACGGCGCGCGCGGGCCGCGCCGGCAAGGCTATCACCTTCGTTTCACAGGTAGGTGAAAGAAACTACGCAAAGTTACTTGTTTGACAACCTCTCTGGCGCAGTGGTGAGCGCTGTGGTCTTTGGAAGGTCTCGGGTTCGATTCCCGGCGGGGACAATTTAGGAATTTATAATTTCTAAATTGTCTCTGATCTGGTCTGGTGAGAGGCTTTGGCCGTGGCTCGTTACCACCCTACCGTCAAAGACGTGCCGCCAAGCGATTTAGCGTTCCGGCACGATGACGTGTAGAAACCGATTAGGGGTATGGGTTGAATTTACACTGGTATACCCTTTCCAAGTTAGCCCGCTACCGTCTTAGACTCCATCGTCACTTACCATCACGTGGAATCGCAGTCAAGGGCTATCTTGTAAAAAACTTGTCTTGGTTTTGAATGCCGGACTCCTCGAAAGTCTCTAAACCTAGGCTCTCAACCGTATAAGTGTTGAAAATTAATTCCGTTCGAGATTTTTTGGCCATAGTTTAGTTAACTTTTACTTATTGATTGCAGTACGACGTCGAGTTATACCAACGCATAGAGCAACTAATCGGCAAGCAGCTGCCTCTATACAAAACTGAGGAGAGTGAAGTGATGGTGCTGCAAGAGCGGGTTGCTGAGGCGCAGCGACTCACCAAAATTGTAAGAGATAATTCATTTCATGGTCAGGCAGAACTATGATCGAAAACGAGTTTCAATACGAGCGCAGTGAGCGCGAAGTTTTTGTAGGACACCTACTTGCTATACAGCTATTGCCATTTATCATCTCGATAGTGATAGATGTCCACAGCTGGACATAGGTCTCTTGAAACGATCGCCACAGATCACGATCCTGTGCCGCCAGCATCCAACGGCTGTCAGTGACTCGCCTGAGATCGTCCGTACAGATCTTGAGCGCAAACATACCGATTTCAGATTTTTAAAGGATTTAGATTTAGTTTGCCTGATTCGCCTTTCCATTTTGTCCTTATTCGTTTATTGTAATATAGGCGAGCCAAAAAGCCAAACGGATTTCAAAAAATCTGGACTATTTTTGTAAGCGTCAAGATGACTGACCAAAGTGACCGATCAGCGTCAAATTTTTCCAGCATTTAGTACTATTTAATACCTTTGTTTAAATATTTATACCTCATTATTAACAGAGAAATTTAATTTAAGAAGTGGTCCGCCATCTTGACGTCAGAATGACTGGTCATCTTGACGCTTACCTATTTTTGGTGAACAAGTAGAGTTACATTGGATAGGTTCTATTATAAATAGTCGAATCTACTATGTGTATAGCGAAGCATTAGCAAACCTATTGTCCTTTTTCGATGTACAGGAAATGAAAGAGCTAGAAGACAAGAAAGGTTCAAAGGGGAAGAAGCGCGGCGCGGACTCCGACGACGACACGGAGGAGGCGGCCGGCGTGCGGCGGCGGCTCAAGGGGAAGGGCAAGCCGCGCCACGGCGGCAAGAAGAGACGTTGAATATATAATATATACTGTTACATACTATATTGCTCTTTCATTTTCATCCCTGGGGCTGATTTTGTAAATCAGTGCCTAATGCCTATCAACTTGAACGATTCAAAAAGGACTTGCCTTTACGCAGATTTAGTACTGAATATATTCTGCCACTTTCTGCGGTGAGGTGGGGTAATCACGTACAGCACACATTTACTCCCCCACACTCTTGTAAATACTTAATGTCTCTATAAACACACACTAACTCAAAAGCTGTCACACTTACAAGCTGAACGGTACGTTTGTACATATACTTCGGCAGAGGGGAATGCGTGCGCTTACCACGTCCGGGCTAAATTGTCGAAGCCTATCAACGATGATAGGCTTTTTATATCCATTTAAGGTTTGAAGAGAAATGTCATTTACTATTTCATAGTAAACCTTCAATGGATAAAAAATATGTCGGTGGCTTTCATTTTTTGATAGGCACTGAGTTACAGAATCAGGGGGCATATGTATTGACGCTAGGGTTGCCAGGTTGTCGGGATTCTCCCGACATTTCATACGATGTACCAACTGACAAAATACAAAATCTCCCGATAAACCGCTAATAGTAAAATTCTATGCACAATAAGAACTTGAAAATGTCCACCTTGACTAACCAGACACAGTGGAGCCAAGTTGGTGGATTCAGTAAAAGCCAATGCCAAATAAAATATTATGTGGCAACGTAAACATTAAATTTGAATCAATTATGCCCAAATAATGTTTAGTTACTTTTTGTAGGTATACGTATTTTATTGGTAATAATTAAATTTTGACTCATATTATTTATTTCCCCAGACAAGTCTCAAAATCCCGACATTTTATCCAGCTATTTCGGTATCCAGATCTGACAACCCTAATTGGCGCCCAGTATCAATATTATTTCGCGCGAAGATTCACGGCAAATTCGCACTTCTGGAGGTCTTGCGCCAGATTTAATATAGATGGAATCATCAGTTAATAATCAGGATTTTATTGAAGTACGTGTGAAATGTTAACGTATTCTATCAAAATGTGCAACTTTTCAAACTGCGGTTTGTTAAGTTTTAAAGTATTGATGATTCTAGCTCATCATGATTTGGGCACACTATTATAAATTTGGAGATTCAGTGTTTTCGCAAGCAAACAAAATGTCTCAATAATTTCTTACATTTTATTCTACAAAGTTAACAGTCATCTCTTTGAAATAAAAAAAATAAATAAGTAAAAGAAATGCGATAAAACGCGCCCGCTCCAATACGGGGCGGCGCTCCAAACCGACCACTTACAACTAAGCGTTGATGTTGTCAACAGACGATCCAACCTGGTTGGGACTAACCACCCGACCAACACAATCATGATATGGTAATTTTGATCGACCCGACATGTAGGGCTCTATCTTAGTGGCTTTGAAAAACAATGGAAAGCTGCTAAGAACTTTGTATTACGAAATGCGGGACTGATAGTTCTAATTGGCAACTTTCGGTAGCCACTGAGATAGAGAAGAACTGGTATAATTTTACGTCAAACTTGCCAATCAAAATTAGCGCCAAAAAGTCGTTTCGTACATATTTGTTGCGTATTGAATCGGAAGCCAGACATGCACAACGACTAATCGTCTATCATTATTTTGGTGGAATCGTCAGCTCAAACAGAGTTGGTTCGTCTGTTGACAGCACAAGAAGAAATCACAACATGGTTTTAAATTTTTAATCATTATTTATTATTTCTATACAAATAGAACTGTACAGATAATTTTTTAAATTATTTACCACATCTCATCTCTCACGATAGACTTTTTACAAAAATGAAAACTATCAACACCACGCACGGAATTAACGAGATCGCCCCCCGTCCAGCGCGGACTCGAACCCACTGCCCTCAGCGCGTCGGCGCCGCGCGCGCGGAACCACCCGCGCGGCCGTACAGCGACAAGCCTATGAAACTTACAACATCACACTACGCTCTCGCTTGCGGTGGATTTACTGCGTACAAATTTAATATCCGATAGTACCAATTTGGTGGTAAGCAAAACTAAACTAAATCGACCTGGGTAAAATTCTCGCTATCAGTTTAACTTTTGTGTACAACCAAATCAGCGCCCATAACAGGTAAAATAATTGCTCATGACAAAGTATAGCATTTCTCAGAGTATCAAGTATGCATTATATACAATGGCAAATCAATTGCATGCCTAAATAATTTGTGGCGACAGACTCAACGATTCCCTTAATTTTTTTCTTGCCTTTGGGTTGGTACCGTTAAGTGCCACTTCCATTTTATGAATGAACGATTCATTTACTTACAGTTATTCATTGCAGCATGGTGCGAGTGACAGGTCAATAGAATGCAACTTATTTTGCACCTTATTGTTGCAAAAATAAGGTTCAAATTGACACTAGTAAAATCGATTGAGACTATAATTTAAATAATAATTTGAACCTGCAACAATATGGAATAAATTACTCTCTATTGACTTGTTACCTGCACTTGCTACGACAAAAAACTTTAAATAATACGCACGACAAAAATTGTCCACAATATAAATAGTTTTATACTTAAATTAAAATGATAAGAAGACTCCTTAAATACATGCTTAAAATGTCTAATACCACAAATTCATTCAGTTCAGTATTAAAATTAATATTAAAAAAAAAAAAACAGATACTTGATACTCAAACAAACACATTCTAGGCATGGAGAAAAATCTAGCTAAATTACACAAGCGTAAAAAAGAGGCATTTGCACTGTGGAATTTGGCCAGATAGCTCCCTCGCCAGATGGAAGCATACTTATAACGTGTGACCCAATTCAGATCCATGAGTCAAAATCACACTACAAAAAATTGACACAACGAATGTAAAGTACTACTTTGACGGATCTGGATCAGGCCAGGTGTTATTAGCATGTTTCCGCAATAATTGTGAAACAAAAGTAATTCACTTTTAATTTCAATGTGTATATTTAAGTTAAATTTGTACAAAGTAAAATAATGCAATTGTCTCTTTGATCACATACACATCGGTGGTGAATCTGGCAGTACTATTCCATCCGAATACATTACCAAACGACTTATAATATACTTTTTCACCTCGTTTATCCTTACTGATATTATAAGTGCGAAAGTGTATGTTGGTTTGTCCTTCAATCACGCAGCAACGGAGCGTCGTGATGTTTTGGGTGTAATTGAGGACTTAGAGAGTGACATAGGCCTGGAAAAACAGGGCTCCCGCGGGATTTTGAAAACCCAACTCCACGCAGACCAAGTCGCGGGCTAAAGCTATTAATAATATATAGTCACAGATCTGGTGGAAAATTTTGAGGATGCATTTGAAAAAGCTGAAAGATTGTAATATAGTTTTAACTCAGCAATCTGTATTCTGAACCGGTGGTAGATTTATGACGTGTCATAAGAGCTACAAGTTGGCCTACATGAAATAAATAAATTTTGATTTGATTTGAACTTACTACCCACTACTGAGCACAGGTCTTCTTTAGAATAAAAAGGGTTTAAGTCATAGTCCACCATGCTGGTCTTTAGGCCACTGGCAGACTTCTCACACCTTCAACATTATGGAAAACTCTCAGGCGTTTAGGTTTCCTCACGATGTTTTCCTTCAAAGTTGAGTGAATAGTGTTTTAATTAACTAAAATGCACATAACTCAGAAAAGTCGGAAATGTTTATGCATTGGATCAAATTCCAGACCCTGCGAAAAGGATACCTGAAGTGATAACTATTCTATCACTGCTATGCCTATATATAGCATATTAATATAGTAAGCAATACATCTGGAAGCTAGTCAGTAGAAACATATTTTATGAATTTTCTATAGTCCTGCTATGAATAATTCGCAAATTCGTATATTCAGGTAATATTTAAGTCCCTTTTACAATCTCTCAGCATTAGACAAGAGCTTCCTCAAAATTTGCCATCAGCTCTCAAACAACAATATCACAAAAATAAATAAGTACGTTTTCCAAGCAGCCCTATTTTACTTTTCCAATAGACTATATAAATAAACACATTTGGCAGTGATTAAATACACGCTCCAATAACTTTTTTTAATTCCATATAAAATTTTGTTCAATTTAAATGCATTAATGTAAAGTCAATATACAATTCTTTTTATGTACTAATAAATAGCATATTTTGGAGGTGAAAAAGTAAATTAAAACACATCCTTGGAGATTCCTAGCTATGGTTAGCTCTGACTGACGAGTACCAAGAATAATCAAAACAATATTATTGTGCACAAACACTCTCCATTCCCTCACTCTCACAGTCTAACATGTCCAGAGAGAGATCAGGCGCAGGACTGACGGTTATATGTGCTCTCTGGGGCATGGGGGTGACACCACCTACTTTCTTGAGAAATTCTTGATAGATAACCAACTGACTCATCAGCTTCAGAACATCTTTAGAACTTTTAATTTATAATGAACAACTTTTGTACATTTCATTTACGAATTTATATATTTACAATAATATATTAAAATGAAATATCATATATTAAATTAGGTAAAAATCAAATTCTGACATTATGATTAATGTCAAATAACTTAATAATCAGATTCTTTTTGTTGAGACAATTTGAACATGCCTGATGCTCCTATCCAAGGTTTAATAAACGGACATTTGTTTTATAATGGATTCAATGACTTGAATTTAGTCTCAAATGTAAGAAACAGTTCAGAGACGAGCCACTAAACTGTCTAGGGAGATCAGAAATCACAAGACACACACATGAGCACATGAGCAAAGACTTGTAAAGCTTAGACTCAGCAAGAGCAGGCGAGAAAGAAGGGATTTTATTGAGAAGTACAAACTCTTGAAAAAGTACTACATCCCTGATTTCAATAATACATTTTTGAGAAAGAGCAACCCTGTTCTAAGAGGACATGATATAACTATGTCATAAACTGGGATCGTCCAATCCTTTTAAACTCTTTTTAATGAAGAGAGTAGTGCACATGTGGAACAAATTGCCCAAGGAAATGGTGGCGTCAAACTGAATTAATCAATTTAAAAATAGATCAGGCACATCAGCGAGAACTGTGTAGCCTATTTAATATTATAAATAATAATATACACAAATTTTTTCCATTTAATTTTCCATGGTACCCACCAAGTCAGTACATAAGTTATTCCAAACTAAGCCACTCTCTACAATCAAGATTAAAAACAATACTCCCAAAGCGCTCTCGGATATTATAAAAAACATTTGTGACGAAATACTTGTGTTTTAAAATTGTGAAGGAATAAGTATATTCTAGATATTTTCATACATTTTTGTCAATTTATTACATACCCAGTGATAAATCTGCCTCATCGAAATACTATGACTAGCATAAAATGTATTGGACTCTTATATAATATAAGTTATATATATGAACTACTTAGCAATGATGCAAATTCAATGGTGTACAACTTAAAATTAAAATACATATATACATAGGCTTGGGCAAACTATATCCAGTAAGAGATTGGATATGTAATAATTATATCCTTCCAAATAAAGATACATATATAACTAATTACATATCCATATTTCACATCCAGATATCTGGGTTAATTAATCTTAATAGAGCAAGAATTAGTCTGAAATAGAATGAGGTGGGATTGTCTTTAACATTGTTCTCTGAGGGAATAATAAGAACATAGACAATTTTCTGTAAGTTGTAATAAATAAATATAATTCCTTTCTCACTTTTTTGTTCTTAGGACTGTCAATGAAATCAAAATTATTAGCATTATTAACTAAGTACATAAATGTCATTACTAATTTCTCAAGTTTTTAAATAAAAATGAAGATTTGAAGCAGTTCGAGTTTACTCATTAAAATGATACAACTATTGTATGAATAAAATGATACAACACATGCACTAATTAATTAATGCTTTAAAAAGCATTAATAAATTAGTGCATTTGCACTTCCCCCTCCATTCACTCTGTGAGCTTACCACTTCAGAGTTGCTCAACTAAAGAATATTTAAATTTTTTTGCAATCTCAAAGTTGATATATTATGATGTCCAAAGATAAAAATTGCGATACATTTTTAAACATGATTTATTTATAAAATGTATATTGCATAATAAACTAGATTTTAAGCGCAACTTTGTTTTCATCTGTGGTCAAAGATATGAATATGTCCAATGTTATCCATGCCTGAATGGAAACATTTTAACTTGGAAGTTTAGTATCAGTACTCTAAATCACTTGACTTTAATTACCTTGCCAATTAATTGAATTAATAATGCCATCCTTTTCACAACACACAATGTAGAAAAAGGATAGCATAACTTTTTTTGTGTTTCAGTTTAGTGTCCAATTGAATTAGAACAACTATAACTATTTATTGCTTAGCTTAATTTTGGTGATTTTATTCAACAAAAATTTTAAAATATATTTATAAGTTCTTATATTCATTTATAATATTCGATGTTTATCCTTATCACTTAATATGAAAATTCAATTCTATAATATATATGTATTATATCATATATTAGGAAGATGTGTGAATTCTTTAAACTTTGATACATACAAATAGTGAATGGCAAAGTGGCCTTTAAAAAACATTTTTGCTTTATAAAAGACTGGCATAATATATTTCATACACAGATATAAATAAACAATATATTGACAAAAAATTGAATTAGTGAACAATTTAAAAATTAAGCATTGCCAGATCTAAAAATAGCATTCTTTTCTCTGGGAAAAAGGATAGCTTACATTTAAAGCTGTCAATTTATTTTAGTTTAGAGATTATTTGCATCAATATCATTTAAATTATATTTTACAGACAGACTGACTAAAAGGAAATGAAATATATTTATTGGGATAGTGTGTGATTTACTGTGATGGATGCAATATAATTTATGTTAAGCTAATAAAATGAATGTAATATATTATAAGTACTTTTAAAAAAGCTGCCACCAGGGAACCCACTTTAGGTTTGACAATTTTATTCCCTTTTTGATTTTCAAAAATATTATCAAAATGAGATTCCACAAAAAATACTTTCTCTTCTCTGCAGAATTTGCTTTAGAACCAGTGGTAGTCTTGTTCTGTTGTAAGTCGATCTACATGCAATAAATAATTTTGATTTTTTTTTTCAGATTACGAATATAATATGTAGTTTTGACTAAGCACAAGCGGCATTTCTAAAATATATGATCATTTTACCTAATATAATAAAATATTAAAATATTTGTTTAAGTTTTTCAATACATAAAAGGGATTTTTTAAAAATTTCAAGGAAGTACATGCCACAAAAGTTTGAAACGCCTAAATCATTATGTCAATTTTGGTTTGAGATGTCATATAATGTCTGCTTGTTGACAGTTTTACACTCCATTCCTATTTTCAATATATCTGTATTCTAAATATATAATAGGAAAACGTAACTGACTGACTAATCTATCAACATATAGCTCAAACCACTGGACAAATCGCGTAAATACTGGTTTGAAAAATCGAACTCAAAGTGAACGAAGCCATGGGCAAAAGCTAGTTTCTCAATAAGTTACCTAGCAACTTTGTCATGAAAAGTCTTTGTCAGCAAAAAAGTCCATTAAATTTTTGACAAATAACAAAGTTAATAAACTTATCAACAGATTACAGATAGGTTGAATTAATTAATAATATCGACGTTTATTCCATTATTATTGTCTAGTGCCATATATAGCCATTCTCATAAAAAGTGAAGTGAAGTGATGTATTAGGAATAGAGGGTAAGGCTGGCTAATAGAAGGATAAATTATAAAAGTGAAAATAAAAAGTCGTGTGGTACTCGGGGACTGCCACGGTAAAGCTATTGCATAGCATTTTTTATCAACGCCATCTAGCGGCTCACCGTAGAGGAGTCCTGTGTCAGGTTATTTTAGTTACGGAATTTCTGGATTCGGCCTCCACGCTGGCCCGCGATAGAAGCTATGCAATAGCTTAATAAATAACTATGATATCAACTTTCTAGGCATGTACATTACCTCCCAACATTCCAAAAGTTGGAATGGGTTGGGCACAATTTACAGTAAAGTGTATTTCATTTGTTTATGTCGCCTGTTGCACCTCATTTCGCTTACATAACAAAGAGGATATAAATGGGTCACAATGGGTAATCCGAGTGCGCTCCGGGTGCCTATAACGATATCACAATGGTTCGACGGTCATGGCCGCACTATACTTATTGCATCACATGATATCTTTCGCATCATCGTTCGTTTTACAAATTCGTTACTTACGTTTACTTTTAAAACAATAAAAACAAACTGCCAGAAGAGTGAAACTATCATACAAAAGGTCCGGTGGCTCCGGTCGGCTGCCGCGCACTGAGTCTTCAGTCTTCACACCGATTGGTGGAAACCGTTGAGCACTTAAAGTAATTATTCTTTTTCATTTTTGGTTTTCACATTTCACTTTCACTTTTTTGTTTACACTTTTACTTTAGTCACTCGCGATCGTGGCGTCGGTTCATCAATCATCACAGAGATCGGACGAACCGGTCGCGAATATTATTTATTAATACTCGGTAACGGAATGACGGAGAAATTTCACAATTTCGTGGCGCCTTCACAGGTCCTTTGGTCCTCGGTCTCGGGAGCTCCGGGGGGCCCGGCCTGGGGCTGGACGGCGCGGGGGCCGCGGGGGGCGCGGGCGGGCAGGGGGGCTTCGGTCGCGGCGCGCTCAGTTCAAGTCGCGATCCTCTAAGTACTTGTACTCAAACGTGAAACCCTCCTTTTTCCGCTGGCCCCACTTCTCATAGTCAAAGTATATGTACGTGCCCTGAAATAATAAAAATTAATATCATTTTCAAGACTCATTTTGTTTTTACTTTATACAAGTTTTCAAAAATCAAAATCAAAATTTATTTATTTCATGTAAGCCAACTTGTAGCTCTTATGACACGTCATAAATCTACCACCGGTTTGGAATGCAAATTCTGCTGAGAAGAGCCGGCAAGAAACTCAGCAGTTACTCTTTTAAAAAAAATTTTTTTTTTACAATGGGTAACAAAACTATGCTATATGCACACAATGTTTCCACAAAGAAGTTTCAAAAATGCACACCTACCATAACCTAACACATGTTAAGATGGGTAGACACAAAGCAGACCCATTCTCGTTGGTGGCACCCGTTCACGAGCATGACGCATGATCCAGCGACTTTTCCCCGTGACTTTGTCCACGTTTAATTAGGATTTTCAAATCCCTCGGGAACTCCTTGCTGTCAAAATTTTTTGTGGAGCTCACCAGTTTAGCATACAGACAAGAAGCTCCCTTAATATGCACACAAACTGTAGGGAAGTAGCGTAAGTTTGCACAAAATGATTGTCCATGTACGCTGGTCAAGGTTTCAGTTTGGAGTGTGTGTAGCCACCTTTAAAGCCAATGCCAAGATCATAAGATTATTATTCATTGTTTTACAGTTGGCAAGGTGACAATTTTGTTTGGGTTCCATAAACATTTTATACTAATAGTGTTAACAGACATATTTATGACAACATATTTTCAGTTTGATAATAAATTGGAAATAAACGAACTGTGCCTTATAAACATAGACATAAAGTAAAAACATATAATGATTCGTCATAAAAAGTTACATATCAGAATAAATCCAAAAATCTTTTCTCTTGCACCAATCTGGTTTAAGGTTTTTTAATTCCCGCGGGAACTCTTATTTTCCAGGAAAGTAGCCTATGTGTTGTTCCAGATCTATCTATTTGCCAAATTTCAGCCAAATTCGGTTCAGTCATTGCAGCGCAATTGAGTAACAAATATGCATCCATCCATCCACATTTTCGCATTTATAACATTAATAGGATAAACAATAAAAATCGCACAACGCACCTACAGAGGTTTTCACTCAAAAAATCTATACTAATATTATAAAGAGGAAAGATTTGTATGTTTGTAACAAATTGGCTTAAAAAGTACTGGACCGATTTGGCTGAAATTTAAAATGGAGATAGACTATACCTTGAATTAAAACATAGGCTACTTTTTATCGCGAAAAAAATTATAGTTCCCGTGGGACTCCAAAAAAACCTCATTCCACGCGAACGAAGTCGCGGGTATCAGCTAGTATCCAATATACCTGTTCATACTCCTCATTGATAACCTTAGGCTCCTCATGCCTCTGAAACCACATCATGTACTTGGTGTGGAAGCGCCAGCTCTGCTTTTTCAGTGCTTTAGCAGCTAGATACTGCGCCTTGGTTCCCTCCATGTAGTAGAACACGAAGAAAAGCGTCTCCGTCGACAGCCGCTGGAAAAACTCCACAGAATCTGAGTGGGGTAACAGCACCTGGAAGAAAATTAGTGGAAAAATAAAGAAAGTTAATTTTAGTTGTGAGGTTCAACAGTTAGACTGCGCAGAATGCCAGAAAAAATCAGATTTCATCCGTGCCATCGGGACTAAGCGATTAAATAAAATATGCCCGAAACCTCGTGTAAAGCACGACAGATGCTAGCATATTGCGTGGAATAGGAGTAAGCGCCAAATACATCATGTACTCGTAAGATATTCATAAAAAAAATGGCTATATCGTAACTTAGAAAGATGTATAAGAATTTAATATAAAAATTTGGCTCTGTCGTAATGAAACACATTCAAAATAAATGCAATGGTTAAAAGTTAGACCTAACTTCAGAGATTTCTTGTCGAACAAATTTCATTATTTTGTGTGTTTTTACTCAATATCTCTCCTTGGAAATATGATGTAATTTTTGCCCGTTTTTTTCCGATAGTTAAAACATGATCTACGATGATTTGGAAGTGAGAACGGAATATTAGTCTAGTCCAGCATGGATACTACTATTCTTTAAAAATAGCTGCAGTAGTAGTAGTAGTAACTAACCTGATTGTAGTAGACGGGTGTCTGGCATATGTTTCTCGGTAGGTAGACCCTCGTACGCTCAGAGTCTGAAGGATGCGGCATGTGGTAGAAAGCCGCCTCCATCATCTGGAACTGTACTTGGTGGTCCTGGCGGAAAAACGAAACTTCTTACTATTTTCATCAACATTAAAGGGCTTTTAAAAATATCTAACTCTAAACACGTATAAAGGTCGCGAGAAAAGCTAGTATATAGAATACTATTATTATCATAATAACAAGTCCAATATTTGTGTTATAGCATGGCCAACTTGTATAATAAGACATGGTAACTTGTAGAACAAAGCACTGCCCACTTGTTAATTATAGCATGGCAACTTGTAAAACAAAGCATGGCCAACTTGCAGAATACAGCATGTATAGAACATAACTGCCTACTTGTAAATATAGCATGGCAACTTGTAAAATAAAGCATGGCCAATGGCCATCTTGTAGAATAAAGAATGTGTAGAACATAGTATGGCCAACTTGTAAAATATAAGTAACTTGTAATATTGGCCACTTGTTTACCAGTGGTACCAGTGGTAGATTCATTTGACGATTTGAAAGCACTTTGTAAGTTTATTTGAATAAAAAAAGCGTGGCTAGTTTGTAAAATATAACATGGTTAATTTAGATACTCTCGTTGTATAATAGTAGATTGTTACACAAGGGACGTAAGTAAGCTATTACAGAACAAGATCCAATTTGGCGCCAGTGCGAGCGCAGCTCGCATAGGGCGCTAATGGATCGCGTGCACCCGAGATATTTAGTCACACGAGCGAGCGCAGCGAGCGAGGGTGAATATAGTTCGAGGGTGTAATAGCTACTTGCAACCGAGGTAAGCATTCTACTTTATATCATTCTTGCGAGGTAAATAAAACATTGGTAATGCAAATCCCTTTACGAACAAACTTCACAAACTTTCAGATCAAATGAAATGCCGCCATTTCCATTTTTTTTTTCGTAAATAGTTTTCCATTTTTTTTTTACGGCTCTGAGTTCCAAGGAGTTTTGCATAGTTTGAAATGTATGGAAATTAAATGCCGCCATGTTCAGTGTTTTTTTTTTTCAGTAAAAAGTTTTCTTACCATTTTATAAGAAAAGAGATTGTTTACCAAGGAGTTTTGCATAGCTTGAACTGTAATGTGAACATTACAATTCAAGCATAGTGCGACGTAATGTTGCCTTGAATTGTAAACACCAACTTACAAGGAGACTTTCCACCATAGTAATCCCTAGTTACTGAGCAAGTATGATATAAAGGTATTTTATTCTATTCTGTAATCTATCCTAAAACAAACTCGTAGAACATAGCATTGCCAACATGTAAACACAGCATGGCTGGTATGTAAAACATAACATGGCTAATTTAGATACTCACGTTGTTCAAAGGTAAAGGCCCTAAGGGCGCGACTCCCAATATCGGTGGTATGTTTGCATGTGACATGGCGGCGCCTCGCCTCGCGTTGCTGCCGATCGCGCCGCCGACCGTGAGACCGGCTTGTAGCCGTAACACCGCGTCGTTCTTTTCCTCGTCTTCCTGTAAAACAAATATTTTATTTTTATTTAGTATTATCTATTATCTTTATATATAAAATTCAAAGTCCTGACTGACTGACTGACTGAGATATCAACGCACAGCCTAAACTACTGAAGTTAGAAACTTGAAATGTTTACAGTTGGTTCCTTTTATGACGTAGGCGCACACTAAGAAAGGATTATTGGAAATTCCACCCCTAAGGGATTTAAATAGGGGATGGAAGTTTATATGAAACTCCGTCATTTTTAAAGCTGTTTCCATCAAAGTTGGTATTTGAGCTTTCAGTTAAAAATAAAAAAGTACGTGTCACAGTTTTTGAAAATTCCACCCCAAAATCTAATTCCACGCGGACGAAGTCGCGGGGGCAAAAGCTAGTCTATATTAAAGCTTCGATA
Organism: Hipparchia sbordonii; assembly: GCA_038048805.1. Classification (NCBI taxonomy): domain Eukaryota; kingdom Metazoa; phylum Arthropoda; class Insecta; order Lepidoptera; family Nymphalidae; genus Hipparchia; species Hipparchia sbordonii. Next base: position 1,669,921 of record JBBIWI010000008.1, on the reverse strand, counting down.
AGTGAAATAAAAGGTACATAGTCTCGGATCTGACCCAACTATATCCAAACCAACCCGATCAGACCTAACCCAACACAGTCGGTCCCAATCTAACCCAATCAGACTCGACTCTGCTCGATATGTTATGTTTTTTTGCACTGCAAGGTATAGGCTTGCGCTTTACGACAATCATGCCTTATGGAAAGTAACGATGAGGTCTATGAAGCGCATATTCCCAGAAAATTTCTCGATCTTGTCTCTGTCTAGCTAGACAAGACGTTTGTCCTATCTCGCTCACTCTACTTATGTGCGAGGGGGACAGTGAGTGGAACTTGACGATTCATACCTGCGTGTGATGGTGGTTGAGCCCCGACCACTGCACGGCTTCCTGCGCCATGCTCTTGAGCGAGGCCGTCACTTCGCTCACCGCATTAATGCTTGTGTTGAACGTGACAAGTGTGTCGAAGGCGTTTGTCCTTTCTCGCTCACTCTACTTGTGTGCGAGGGAGACAGTGAGTGGTACGTGACGATTCATACCTGCGTGTGATGGTGGTCGAGCCCCGCCCGCTGCACGGCTTCCTGCGCCATGCTCTTGAGCGAGGCCGTCACTCCGCTCGCGACGCTCGCCGCGCTCACGCTTGTCGCGCTCGCGCTCGTGTTGAGCGTGTTTAGTGTGTTAAGCGCCGGCGTGCTCGGCGTTTCACTTACTCTACCACTGAACACAGAGAATATACTGAATACTACATTGTGGCACTTATTCTTATATCTGTCATTTTTAACCGACTTCCAAAAAGGAGGAGGTTATCAATTAAGCCAGTATCTTTTTTTTTTAATCAGTAATATACCTATTTGATACACAAGATCATGAAAGAACTTGTTTCATTCAAATGTCTAGATATATCTATAGTACCTATTGCAACATTTTGTTTTGAAACTGCTTTGTTTCTTGCTATTACATTTTGTAGCAAGATGGACCGACGACATACACAGACTGGCGGAAAGTGGCTGGATGAGAAGGGCTGAGGACCGGGTGTGGTGGCGCTGTTTGGGAAAGGCCTATGTTCAGCAGTGGACATCCGCAGGCTGAAATGATGATGATGATGATTACATTTTTAACCGACTTCCAAAAAGGAGGAGGTTATCAATTCGGCCGGTATCTTTTTTTTTTTGTATGGGTACATTATCGACCTAGGGTTACAACAGTTCAGTATTAACGCGACGCACTTACTTGTTGACGATGTGTTGCGGCGTGTGCGGCGTGTGCGTCGTGTGCGCCGTGTGCGGCGTGTGCGACGTGTGCGTGGGCCCGTTGACGGTGAGCGGCGAGGGCGCGCTGGAGAGCGTGGCCGCGATGCTCGCGATGCTGGCGATGGTGGCGCTCACGACGCTCGCGGCCGACGTCGTGTTGGCGACGCTCGGCGCTATCGTCGTCGCTGACACGCTTTTTGACGTCTGCTTTGCAGCAAAGTAACCGTTTAGAATAGAATAGAATATCGTTTATTCATTGACATGTATAAATACAAATGAAATAGGTACACTTAAGACTTACACATTACAATTTCTTTAAATATAACTCAACAAGAGGTATCTACTATGTATCATGCCAATGAAAGGGTCCTAGCTCAGCTCAATGCTGTGGATACAAATCGACCGTAGCAATTAACATAGTCGCATGTGAAAAACCACTACTCCAGGGCACGGCCGCTCAAAGCTTCAAATATGTGAAAAGTGAAAAACAGTCAACATATCCAACCCTTGCACTTGCAAAAACCAAAGATGGTTGGTTGATTCCAAAAGTTTCACAATTGGTGGGGGCATTGCTATGCCCATTCTAAGACCCTTAATGCAACAAAACGAAAATCGCCAAAATGTAGATCCGACACTGTTAATTGCTACGGTCGAAATATGTAACCACAACGCTGTTATTCTGCTAGGTTTAGATTTTCTCGTTAAAAAAGAAGGGGTAATTGGAGTCTCTGGATCGTACTCTTCTTGGTACACATAAAATATGTTACATATAATATAGTGAGACGCACGTTTCCAAAAGTGAGTAAAAACAACAATTTTGATAACTCTTTTGTGGGATAATTTTAGTTCCACTTTTGGCCATTTTCAAGAAGCATCTGCGTCGTGCTGTATATTATGTGAATCTGAATATGTGCTAGTGTGCTATATACCGGATTAGGGCGTGAGTGTATGAGGGAGTGGTTATGTGAGGGGGATAGTTGTGTAAGAGGGTGTCTGTGAGTGTGTGTGTGTGTCTGTGGCATCGTAGCAGCCGAACGGATGAACGAATTTTGATTTGTTTTATTGTTTAAAAGGTGAATTAGTCAGGATGTTATTAGCTATGTTTGATGAAAATCGGTCCAAGATGGCCGCCACCACAAAACACATGAGGTGGTGAATGTATATCTATGGGGGTGAGTGTGTGCGGGGGTGAGCGCGACACTCACGACAGCGGGCTGCAGCACGTGCGCGGAGAGCAGGGAGAGCGCGGGCGGCGGCAGGTGCGGCGCCAGCGGGTGCGCGCCCGGCGCCGCGCTCGGGACCGGCCCATTCTCCACTACTTCTGCGCACAACGAGATAACACCCTCACTCGCTGTCACACAATGCCCTAATATTGGCAATACCCTAATATTAACAAGAAAAATGGCCTTGTAAAAGAAAAGACCATACACAAAGAAACAGTACATATGAGTATGAAAAGAAAAAAAAAACCTCCAGCGCATCCATAGCATAAAACATAGTAATACTAGGATAATAATATATAAACATAATTGGAAATAAGACATAGCAAATAGATGTAAAACAAATTTAAAAAAAAGATGTTGTAATATGATAACAACAGGAATTAATAGTAATTAATTTAAAAAAATACCCTAATATTGGGTTCTAACATTTTGCCTTGAAAAGTGTTTCTTGCTGGCTCTTCTCAGCAGAATCTGCTTTACGAACCGGTGGTATAACCTATGCTTGGCATAACAGCCACAGTAAATGTACATGAAATAAATAGTTTAAATTGAAATGCGTCATGCTCGTGAACGGGTGCCACCAACGGGAATGGGTCTGCTTTATGTCTACTCGTCTTAACATGCATTGGATTGTATTTATAAGGAAACTTCATCGTGGAAGCACTGTATACATAGCATAGTTTCATTACCTATTGTAAAATATTTTTTTTAAAAAGAGCAACCGCCGAGTTTATTGCTGGCTCTTCTCGGCAGGAAAGGCATTCCGAACCAGTGGTAGATTCACTGACGATTCAAAAGCGCTTGTAAAAGTTTATTTGAATTTCTAAAAAAAATGGCCGACGCCTGCCGATATCGGGAGACCACGTTGGATAGTCTATAGCAATGAATTTACAACAAATACTAATAAAATATTAATTTACTAACCTACTTAATAAAATATTCCCAATTGCATCTTTATGTGGTCTTAAAAATATTTAATCAGGAATATTATTTGAAAACCGTAAACCAAGTCGACCCCACACGCGACACTGACTTTAGAGTCGGTTAACTAACGAGGTCGCGTAACCTAACCTAAATTACTCACAAAAATATCCAGTAACACTAGTCTAAAATTCTAATTTACGGCTTTATTCACATATCCACGTGCAGCGTGTATTTTTAGCGCCGATGCTAGCGCGTGCGCGCGTGTGACATTGACATTGGACTGTTAGCGGGGAGTTAGGACGCGAGGTCGACCGTTCATTTTGCTGATACGATTTAATTAATTATTCATAATCACGTGGGATGGGACGCGGATAGTAGTTGTTGCGAGACTAGTTGTTTGACCATGACTTTGTGCGCAATATTAACTCGCAACAAATAGCCCACAATAGCCTCTATAACCTCAATAGGCCATCGGTTAAAGGTGCGGGCTGAAAAGTCGCAGGTTCAATCCCAACCCGTTGCACTATTTTCGTACCCACTCCTAGCACAAGCTTTCCGCATTTGGAGGGAAGAGGAGAATATAAGACAAGTTCAGCTTTTATTCTTTAAAAAAAGCAACCTATCTCTGTACTCTATCGTGTATCGATTTCCTAACTTAGTGACATTTTCCAATAAACTTGGTCCTTATTTATTTTACGAACTGGCAAGGGAGTGAATAAAAGAGGGATTAGTAAGAAAAACTGGGTCGTTGGGGTGCTAGAGTGGCGACCCCGCACTGAGAAACGCTGTGTTGGCAGACCTCCCACTAGGTGGACCGACCATATCAAACGAGTCGCAGGGAGCCGCTGAATACAGATGCGCAAGTGCGAGGCCTGTGGAAGTCCGAGCAAAAGACCAACTTTGAGGTAAACTCTATTCAATAAAAAAAAAATCGTCATAATAGGATAACCCGGTACAAAGTGATAGAATCGGGAAAACCGTGTGCGACTTCCTATAGAGGTGGAATTTCTTTTCCAAATTTAAATGGGACCAACTTCGAGGTAGTCGCTATCCATTAAAAAAAGAATCATAAAAATCGGGCAACTCTGCGAAAAGTTATGCGTGATCATACATTATGAAAAAAACGTGCGACAAATTGAGAACCTATCATCTATTATATTTATTTGAAAACCTATCATCTATTTATCGTCAGTTTAAAAATCAAAAGAAACTCCACTAACATGTTTCACCAACATACATCCTAGAACAAAGTTTTATTATATGGCCATAGCTAAGTAGAACAGGACGAGATGGACAAACGAACAAAACACTGCAGGTTTTATATAGCGGTAAAAAACAAATGACACAAGTCTAAATATAGCAAAACAGTAGGATGACTAATAGCAGACTCCGTACTAGCAGACAGGTCAATGACACCGAGTAGGTTCCGAATGGTTTACCTCCCGCACGCCCCTGCACGATAGAGGCCGCTTGTAAAATATCGCAATTTATTTACATCTAGCTTTTGCCCCCGCGACTTCGTCCGCGTGGAATTAGATTTTAGGGGGGAATTTTCAAAAACTGTGACACACGTACTTCTTTATTTTTTTTTTAACTGAAAGCTCAAATACCAACTTTGATGGAAACAGCTTGAAAAATGACGGAGTTTCATATAAACTTTCATCCCCTATTTATACCCCTTAGGGGTGTAATTTCCAATAATCCTTTCTTAGTGTGCGCCTACGTCATAAAAGGAACCAACTGTAAAAATTTCAAGTTTCTAACTTCAGTAGTTTAGGCTGTGCGTTGATATCTCAGTCATTCAGTCAGTCAGTCAGGACTTTGAATTTTATATATGTACATAGATAGATAGACTAGCCGATGCCCACGACATCCTCCGCGTGTATTCAGTTTTTAAAATCCCGCGGGAACTCTTTGATTTTCCGGGATTAAAAGTAGCCTATGCCACTCTCTAAGTCTTTGATTATGCAAAGCATGCAATCCCGTCGATCCGTTGCACCGTTGCTGTCTGATTGAGGGACAAACCAACTAACCAACAAACCAGCAATAAACACACTTTAGCATTTATAATATATTTACAATGATTTGTAACGTGTGTTCAGAAATGTTTTGCTTCGATAGTTTTAGACAATCTGGGTAAACTGCGGGTCACCGTCAATTCGGTGGGTTCGATTTTATTGATCCACCCTCTTTTCGTTGTTCGTTCGCGTCCGTCACCGCAAGCGGCGGACAGTTGCTATTCGAAGACCGCCTCGAGTGTCACGCCCGCTCGCGATCGAGTGCTGTCCCCCCACACGATTATACCATACCGAAACCAGGCATATGCATACGACGAGACACGGCTGATTCCACCTTCAGCAAGGCAGACCGACGACATCAAAAGGGTAAGTGGATTACTTGATTTCGTTCCCGCCGATTGATGGTGAAGGTTTGCCCAGAGATAGAAAATATCGAAGTAAAAATAACCAAAAATATACAGTCCATTAGCTCGCATACTAACCCGGGACTTACAACCCCGGGTTTCGGGTGAAATAAAACCCACTAACGTGTTTAATTTGCCCGATCTCAAAAACATTATAGTAGCTGTAAAACCAATTTCTCAACTAATATAGTCGATGGAAGAAATAGTTTTTTTGAAATATTATGTCAAAAAAGGGATCAATGACCTGAAAATATATCAATTTTAATTATCTCTAAATGAAATAAATCAAATATTCTGATGAGTTTTTTTAACTTTATAGCGTGATTTTGTTCGAAGATGATTTTTTCTTTTACTTTAGACTGCAAGCAAGATTAAATGAAATTGTTTATTTGCAGGAAAAATTAAAAAGATAAGACCAAATGTGTGAACTGATTTCGTGAACTGACATGCGAATATTATTAAGTAGATAATAATTTGGTATTCTATTCTATCAAATATAATTAAATGTCACAAGTTCATTTCTGAAAATTGAAAACATTAGTTTATATTGAAAAAATCATTTAAAGAGTAAAAACGCTAATTCACCAGCTGCTCATAAAGTTTGGCGTGTTGTTAATCTGTGTTCAACTGCAGTAGCCAACAAGCTTACAGCAATATTTAAAAAAAAAAAACAGAAAAAGGGCAAAACTAATTCAATAGGTAGTGACGTTTGCATATTTTATCTATATTAACATCGTGCCAGCTACTTTAGCCAATTCGTAGGTACCTAAACCTAAGACTTACCTGCCTTTCCCAGACTCACAAATTAAAAGACTTACGTACACACATTTGCACATTTCTAACACACAAACAAACACATAATTACGTAATCGACAGTAAACTTCGCAAAGAAACTACGCAGTACACAATACGGGCGCGCCGCAAAAAAAAACAACACAACATGCACATCGAAGTATCGATTTTACCATCGTCCATATTTATTCGACATTTGCGCGGGAAAACATTCCTTTGTTACTTGATTTTTTTTTTTTCTAATTTTTCCAGACGCAGATTCAGTTGAGTCAGATACGATTTGACGACTGAACGAAGTGGCTGTGTCATCGCGTTGGGTTAACGCCAATTTATTCTTTGCAACGCGAACGGATAACTATTTTTAAAAAATACGAAAATACACCTTATACTTAATTTCCAAGGTTGTTTTTCGTTTGAAGGTGAGCTAGATGTGTTGGATGGACGTTGGCTGTCTGCCAAAGCAGGTTTATCGTAAGCCGGGCAGATTGTTCCATTCATTGTTTGATAAGCGTAGTTGTTGTGTAAACAAAACGCCGTACGATTTATCAGTAGTGTGCAACGATAAGGTAATGAAATGTTTGTTTTGGGTCCGCCGTATCAATTTGCTGTTGATTTTGTGATTAATCGATTATGGTATGGATAGATTATATAAATTTAAACATAAACAAAACTCACTTTTCAGATATAATATGAATATAAATGAATGAAACGAAACAATGCATGAAATATTCTTTACTAGCTGAAGCCCGTGACTTCGTCCTCGTGGATTTAATTTTTGAAATCCCGCGGAAACTCTTCGATTTTCCGGGATAAAAAGTAGCCTTTGTCACTCTTCAGGTCCTCAATTATAACCATGCAAAAAATCACGTCGATCCGTAGATCTATTGCAGCGTTATCGAAGAACAAACCAACAAGCCAAGAAGCAAACACACTTTCGCATTTCTAATATTACAAAGGATAAAGATTGTACACACAAAAAAAAAAGGAACAGCAAATAAAAGTAAACGAGACAGTACCATAGACGGCCTTATCGCTAAGATAGAAGAAGAAAAGAATATATCGCAGGCCTAGATCAAAAGTCAGACAATTTCATTTCATTCAGAAATAGATTGACAACTCTATTCTTCATATACACTGTGGCGACGCTGTCTAGACGTCGGCATTTACTATGAGATCAAAGGCGTTGCGTTCCCCCCTCTCGCCCCTGCCCACACCTAAGGCGGGGCGGGTCCCTGCTGCATGAAGAGTTATGAAACAGATAGCACGAGATTTAGACCTGCCAATTTAGAAATTGTGTACAACAGAATTAGCCGTTCTTTGAGTAATAGCAAATTTTGTTAAGAGTGCGTTTCCGCATATCGGGTGACTTTCGGTACATATTGTGACTAAGTTAAACCAAATAAGATGGAAATAAAAATTGCTACACATAGATTGGTCCTTAATCTCCAAATCTTGGGAGTTGATTTTGTTCAAAATCTCAATTTTTAGTACTATAAAAATTATTTCCCGTCACCTCTTCACACAAAATTCACGATTTTGGGGTGACTTTAGGTACATTTCTTGTCTATAATATACCGATTTTATGTAATTAAAAAATACTATCTGTTAGCAGATATGTTCAACTCAAAATCTTGGAGAGAAAAATATCAAAAATATTACAAATAGTATAAAAAATAAAATATAGCATCGCGTGTACTTTTTTCACATATTTTGGTTTAAACCGAACCTTAAAATAGTATGCAATAAGGCTTATTTTGATTTTACTCGGTCACTGGTTTGATATCATTTCAAAATTCAAAATTCAAATATCAATCAGTCGGCGTTTGACTGCCTTTCTGAGTGGAGGCTGCGCTGGTTGTAAGCAGATGCTGGTATCGAAAAACATCGCTGTACGAACACGAAATAGTTCATAGCAAACCAAATTGATACTTTATATATTTTGAAAAGAAAGGTAAGTAACTAAGTACTAGGTACCTGTGGTACCTTCAATATAATAGCATTATTTTATTATTTGATAGAATTTCGAAATTTCTTGTAAAGTTATATTCCCCGAATGTAGTACTGACCTGCATGTATACCTCGAAAACTTCTATTGGAACTCCTAGATCTTTAGAGTTAGTTGTATCGAGTTTGGGCTCGTTTTGTAAGTTATGATGAGATCTTACCACTGGACTTGTTAGAGTGACCTGATGGTATACTTCGAAGACTACTACTGGATCTTCTAGACGGCTACAGCTAGTTATATCGAGTTTGGGCTCGTTTTGTAAGTAATGATGAGATCTTACCACTGGACTTGTTGGAGTGACTTGGTGGTATACCTCGAAGACTTCTATTGGAACTCCTAGATCTTTACAGCTAGTTATATCGAGTTTGGGCTCGTTTTGTAAGTAATGATGATATCTTACCACTGGACTTGTTGGAGTGACTTGGTGGTATACCTCGAAGACTTCTATTGGAACTCCTAGATCTTTAGAGTTAGTTATATCGAGTTTGGGCTCGTTTTGTAAGTTATGATGAGATCTTACCACTGAACTTGTTGGAGTGACCTGATGGTATACTTCGAAGACTACTACTGGATCTTCTAGACGGCTACAGCTAGTTATATCGAGTTTGGGCTCGTTTTGTAAGTAATGATGAGATCTTACAACTAGACTAGTTGGAGTGACCTGATGGTATACTTCGAAGACTACTACTGGATCTTCTAGACGGCTACAGCTAATTATATCGAGTTTGGGCTCGTTTTGTAAGTTATGATGAGATCTTACCACTGGACTTGTTGGAGTGACCTGATGGTATACTTTGAAGACTACTACTGGATCTTCCAGACGGCTATAGCTAGTTATATCGAGTTTGGGCTCGTTTTGTAAGTAATGATGAGATCTTACCACTGGACTTGTTGGAGTGACTTGGTGGTATACTGCGAAGACTTCTATTGGAACTCCTAGATCTTTACAGCTAGTTATATCGAGTTTGGGCTCGTTTTGTAAGTTATGATGAGATCTTACCACTGGACTTGTTGGAGTGACCTGATGGTATACTTCGAAGACTACTACTGGATCTTCTAGACGGCTACAGCTAGTTATATCGAGTTTGGGCTCGTTTTGTAAGTAATGATGAGATCTTACCACTGGACTTGTTGGAGTGACTTGGTGGTATACCTCGAAGACTTCTATTGGAACTCCTAGATCTTTACAGCTAGTTATATCGAGTTTGGGCTCGTTTTGTAAGTAATGATGATATCTTACCACTGGACTTGTTGGAGTGACTTGGTGGTATACCTCGAAGACTTCTATTGGAACTCCTAGATCTTTAGAGTTAGTTATATCGAGTTTGGGCTCGTTTTGTAAGTTATGATGAGATCTTACCACTGAACTTGTTGGAGTGACCTGATGGTATACTTCGAAGACTACTACTGGATCTTCTAGACGGCTACAGCTAGTTATATCGAGTTTGGGCTCGTTTTGTAAGTAATGATGAGATCTTACAACTAGACTAGTTGGAGTGACCTGATGGTATACTTCGAAGACTACTACTGGATCTTCTAGACGGCTACAGCTAATTATATCGAGTTTGGGCTCGTTTTGTAAGTTATGATGAGATCTTACCACTGGACTTGTTGGAGTGACCTGATGGTATACTTTGAAGACTACTACTGGATCTTCCAGACGGCTACAGCTAGTTATATCGAGTTTGGGCTCGTTTTGTAAGTAATGATGAGATCTTACCACTGGACTTGTTGGAGTGACTTGGTGGTATACTGCGAAGACTTCTATTGGAACTCCTAGATCTTTAAAGCTAGTTATATCGAGTTTGGGCTCGTTTTGTAAGTTATGATGAGATCTTACCACTGGACTTGTTGGAGTGACCTGATGGTATACTTCGAAGACTACTACTGGATCTTCTAGACGGCTACAGCTAGTTATATCGAGTTTGGGCTCGTTTTGTAAATAATGATGAGATCTTACCGCTGGACTTGTTGGAGTGACCTGATGGTATACTTCGAAGACTACTACTGGATCTTCTAGACGGCTACAGATAGTTATATCGAGTTTGGGCTCGTTTTGTAAGTTATGATGAGATCTTACCACTGGACTTGTTGGAGTGACCTGATGGTATACTTTGAAGACTACTACTGGATCTTCCAGACGGCTACAGCTAGTTATATCGAGTTTGGGCTCGTTTTGTAAGTAATGATGAGATCTTACCACTGGACTTGTTGGAGTGACTTGGTGGTATACCTCGAAGACTTCTATTGGAACTCCTAGATCTTTACAGCTAGTTATATCGAGTTTGGACTCGTTTTGTAAGTAATGATGAGATCTTACCACTGGACTTGTTGGAGTGACCTGATGGTATACTTCGAAGACTACTACTGGATCTTCTAGACGGCTACAGCTAGTTATATCGAGTTTGGGCTCGTTTTGTAAGTAATGATGAGATCTTACCACTGGACTTGTTGGAGTGACCTGATGGTATACTTCGAAGACTACTACTGGATCTTCTAGACAGCTACAGCTAGTTATATCGAGTTTGGACTCGTTTTGTAAGTAATGATGAGATCTTACCACTGGACTTGTTGGAGTGACCTGATGGTATACTTCGAAGACTACTACTGGATCTTCTAGACGGCTACAGCTAGTTATATCGAATTTGGGCTCGTTTTGTAAGTAACGATGAGATCTTACCACTGGATTTGTTGGAGTGAGTGAGTTAGTCTTCGAAGTATACCATCAGGTCACTCCAACAAGTCCAGTGGTAAGATCTCATCATTACTTACAAAACGAGCCCAAACTCGATATAACTAGCTGTAGCTGTCTAGAAGATCCAGTAGTAGTCTTCGAAGTATAGCATCAGGTCACTCCAACAAGTCCAGTGGTAAGATCTCATCATTACTTACAAAACGAGCCCAAACTCGATATAACTAGCTGTAGCCGTCTAGAAGATCCAGTAGTAGTCTTTGAAGTATACCATCAGGTCACTCCAACAAGTCCAGTGGTAAGATCTCATCATAACTTACAAAACAAGCCCAAACTCGATATAACTAGCTATAAAGACCTAGGAGTTCCAATAGAAGTCTTCGAGGTATACCACCAAGTCACTCCAACAAGTCCAGTGGTAAGATCTCATCATTACTTACAAAACGAGCCCAAACTCGATATAACTAGCTGTAGCTGTCTAGAAGATCCAGTAGTAGTCTTCGAAGTATACCATCAGGTCACTCCAACAAGTCCAGTGGTAAGATCTCATCATTACTTACAAAACGAGCCCAAACTCGATATAACTAGCTGTAGCCGTCTAGAAGATCCAGTAGTAGTCTTCGAAGTATACCATCAGGTCACTCCAACAAGTCCAGTGGTAAGATCTCATCATAACTTACAAAACAAGCCCAAACTCGATATAACTAGCTGTAAAGATCTAGGAGTTCCAATAGAAGTCTTCGAGGTATACCACCAAGTCACTCCAACAAGTCCAGTGGTAAGATCTCATCATTACTTACAAAACGAGCCCAAACTCGATATAACTAGCTGTAGCTGTCTAGAAGATCCAGTAGTAGTCTTCGAAGTATACCATCAGGTCACTCCAACAAGTCCAGTGGTAAGATCTCATCATTACTTACAAAACGAGCCCAAACTCGATATAACTAGCTGTAGCCGTCTAGAAGATCCAGTAGTAGTCTTCGAAGTATACCATCAGGTCACTCCAACAAGTCCAGTGGTAAGATCTCATCCTAACTTACAAAACGAGCCCAAACTCGATATAACTAGCTGTAAAGATCTAGGAGTTCCAATAGAAGTCTTCGAGGTATACCACCAAGTCACTCCAATAAGTCCAGTGGTAAGATCTCATCATTACTTACAAAACGAGCCCAAACTCGATATAACTAGCTGTAGCCGTCTAGAAGATCCAGAAGTAGTCTTCGAAGTATACCATCAGGTCACTCCAACAAGTCCAGTGGTAAGATCTCATCATAACTTACAAAACAAGCCCAAACTCGATATAACTAGCTGTAAAGATCTAGGAGTTCCAATAGAAGTCTTCGAGGTATACCACCAAGTCAATCCAACAATTCCAGTGGTAAGATCTTATCATTACTTACAAAACGAGCCCAAACTCGATATAACTAGCTGTAGCCGTCTAGAAGATCCAGTAGTAGTCTTTGAAGTATACCATCAGGTCACTCCAACAAGTCCAGTGGTAAGATCTCATCATAACTTACAAAACGAGCCCAAACTCGATATAACTAGCTGTAAAGATCTAGGAGTTCCAATAGAAGTCTTCGAGGTATACCACCAAGTCACTCCAACAAGTCCAGTGGTAAGATCTCATCATTACTTACAAAACGAGCCCAAACTCGATATAACTAGCTGTAGCTGTCTAGAAGATCCAGTAGTAGTCTTCGAAGTATACCATCAGGTCACTCCAATAAGGCCAGTGGTAAGATCTCATCATAACTTACAAAACGAGCCCAAACTCAATACAACTAACTCTAAAGATCTAGGAGTTCCAATAGAAGTTTTCGAGGTATACATGCAGGTCAGTACTACATTCGGGGAATGTAACTTTGCAAGAAATTTCGAAATTCTATCAAATAATAAAATAATGCTATTATATTGAAGGTACCATAAGTACCTAGTACTTAGTTTCTTCTTTTCAAAATATATTATCAATTTGGTTTGCTCAACTTAGACTAAGATTTAGAATTAAACTTAGACTTAGACTAAGTCTGAGTTCAAATCTAAGCCTAAGTCTAACACTAAGACTAAGTCTTAGACTAATACTAAGTCTAAGTCTATATCTTAGTCTTAGTGTTAGACTTAGACTTAGCTTAGACTTAGACTCAGACTTAAAGAGACTTAGTCTTAGTCTAAGTCTAAGTCTTAGTCTTAGTGTTAGACTTAGGCTTAGACTTATAGAAACTTAGTCTTAGTCTAATGCATTTCCCAGTGGCTTAAAAAAGTCTAAATCTAAGTCTAAGACTAAGACTAAATCTAAGTCTAACTTAGTGTACAGCAAGTCCGGACGAAAATAAAAAATAAAAAAATAAAACATAAACAATTTATATCCAAGTATCAAAACAAGTTAATTCACTCATTTTTAACGCAGCTTGCCCGCGCCTGTGTGTGCGTGTGAACGGTGCATGTGTAGAAGTGCGTTTTTATACCTACTCTTTGCGAAATCCCGTCCTTAAGGCTTGCGCTTGACGACAATCAATGATGGAAAGCACTGATAAAGTCTAAGTTGGAGCGCGCTTTCTCAGAAAATGCCTATTTACACTTGTCTTGAAGGTGCTCAAATTAATTATAAGTGGCCCGACACACGGACGCTGGAAGTGCGTTCCACATCTTAACGGTTCATTTTAGAAACCTTGAATTGGTTGTTTGACAAAAAAATTTTTATATACTCAAAATACTCAAGGGTTTTAAATCACAATGTCATTTTTATTTTTTTGATATTTTAACACGAAACACGAAAAAAGAAGTCTCGAAATTACAGAGCTTTTAAGTTTCCTGTTAGAAAAAAGAGACCGCTACTGCAACTTGACGTCACGATTCAGTAGCTCCATACACTCCTTACAAAATTTCGTTTTATAAAGACAGATACAGACACAGTATAAAAACGCCTAATAACTTATTTGTTTTTTTGACTGATTTATTTTCGGTTTTCACAAATGTTATTTGTACAGTTACATTCTCGATGGTAATGAATGAATATACACATTTTGAAAACAGTCATATACCCATTTAAAGCGTTTCGTACAGTCGAAGAAAACTCACCAATAGGCCGTGTGAGGTGCGGCGAGGGCGGCGCGGGTTGCTTGATCGGTGTAGAGGTTCCGGACGCGCCCGTATTGTTTATACTGCGAACAAAACAAGTTTTTCATCATACCTATTCGAAAAACGAATATTCGCTTCAGAGGATAGCAGGAGCAAAATTTATTTTTAGGCCCATGGGAGACATTCACGTATATAGTAGTATAGTCCGTATATACTAATGTTTGGCAAACATAATGTGTGTTACACAACCGACGTGCTGTCCGACCCGTGGTCTTAGCCCGACTGACTAATGACACAAATGGCGCTTGTATTTGTAACATGTTTACTCCAATATTCACAGACTACCCTCTGTATGCTACATAATGGGAGTTTTCATTTCTCTCTTCTGATTGGTCCGCGTTCGTGCTCTAGTATGTGTTTATTACTACTGTGTTACGTGCAGAAGCCTGTCGATCGTTCCTTCCGTTCGAAATTCAAAAATGTTTGAGAAGCTGTTGTCTTCGATAAGTCACGTGATCAATTTGTCGAACGGATATAAGCCCATACATTTTTTGAATTTCGAACGGAATCATGGCTGCTAGTCCAAAGAGGAAAATTAATATATCCTGTGAATATATCTTTCTCAAATTGTAACAATCAGCTCAAATGTATCAGGGCATATTTGTTGTATCATTTTAACTTTATCTTAAGTTCAAAATGATTCAAAACATTTATGTCGAATTCGGCTATCTTGTTTTTTTTCTTTCTTGTCATATGGTAAAATATTTGACAAACTTTTGACAAAAGTGACAAGGGCCTATTTCACCTTGAACTCACACAAAAAAAACTTGAATTCACGAATAAATAGCAGATTAGCAGCAGAAAAACTGTCCAAACATACATTTTATTCATTACTTAAACACTATTTGGTGATTGTGAATTTTTTTTATATCAAAATAATTGATGGCGATGATGGTCTAAAACTGTAGAACGAATTTAAACGGATGTTACTTAAGGCGCATCCACACATGCCGCGGCCGGCGGCTCGGCTGGGGCTTGCCGGTAAATGTCATACAATCGCGAACGCCGCAACCATAGCCAGCGAGGAAGCCGGCGGCACGCTCGTCGAACATGTGTAGATGTGCCTTTAAAATTAATTTAATATGAGTAAGGGTTAGCTTAGTACATAAAGTTATAGTTTAGTAAAGAAATAAATTTTATTAAGCTAATGCATAGCTTCTATCGCGGGCCTTGGGCCGACCGAATCCAGAAATTCCGTAACGAAAATAACCTGACACGGGACTCCTCTACGGTGAGCCGCTAGATGGCGTTGATAAAAAATGCTATGCAATAGCTTTACCGCGGCAGTCCCCGAGTGCCACACGTCTTTTTTTATTTATTTTAATATCCGCCTCACCACCTTTGAAGGAGGTGGATCAAAACACTTGGATAAAAAAGCAAAAATAAAATCAATTAAAAACTTAGGTACTTCTTAAGTAGGTATCTACAAAGGTACCTATTTGCAAACTAATTTTATAAAACTGAAGTGAGATTAACAATAATTACTTTCTTCATTGGGATATCGTAAAAATAACTAAAACATGGATTAATAGAGAGAGAGAGAGAGAGAGAGAGAGAGAGAGAGAGAACAGTTTACACGTTTAAAAATTAACACTATTGGCGCAGTGACATCACGCTAAGCAGAGAGCAGGGTGCGTGATCCTTATCATAATGCAATTATTTTGGTGTGGGGGTGGTGTGGGTGTGTGTGGGTGTGGGCGTGTGTGTGGGTGTGGGCGTGTGTGTGGGTGTGTGGGTGTGTGTGGGTGGGTGGGAGATACTATGATTTACAGTAGAGTAGTAGAGTGAGTAGAGCAGACAGTCGAGCGAGTGCACCCACCTGTTGTTCTGCGGGTTGGCGAGCGAGTGGTTGAGGCTGAGCTGCGAGCTGAGGCTGAGGCCGAGCGGGAAGGCGCCGCCGACGGTGGCGGGGCTGCTGCTCACGCACGACGCGCGCAGCGCCAGCGGCTTCACCGGCTGCAATCGATACATGTTTTCAAAAAAAAAAAAACAAATCAAATATCATTTATTTGACTGTACCGTTATTCGAAGCTTAATTAATTGAGATAGGCATGTTTCCCGCCTTTATACATCTGTCTCTCTCTGTCGTATTCTCGTCTCTTTCTAACCACAAAGTAGTGGGGAGAGCGCTCAGCTTAATCGCAGCGCTCGCCATTTTGATCATATCATTTATTTATACAAAAAACTTGAGAGGTGTCAAGGGACACCCGGATGGAACGAAGTTCAATGCGAAATAGAAATGAAAATATCTGGCTTGCTTTCTATAAGAGAGAGAGAGACAGACAGAGAAATATGCGACGCCGATAGCAAAAAGTGTCGTGACAACTTTTCGTAAGAATTTTTTCCGTCTAGCCCCCTTTCACAACGCGCGATAAGGAACTTCGTTCCAAAAATATCATTGTCATACAATTGAATTTGTGATTTAGCTGCTGGATCTCTCCATGATCGAAGATTTAGTTTTGATATTACACATTAATTATGCTTAATAAAACAGATTTAAATTAAGAGATACATATTAGAAAATATACAATTTTTTTTTTTAAAGAATATTAACCAAGAAAGAACTAGCCAAGTCGTTTGTTTCAATATCGAACTTACTTTCGCCGTGATGTCTTCTTTTTTCTTCTTATCTAAGTCTATGGAATCTGCCGTGTGATTGTGGACGTCTAACGCCGGGGAGGTGATTGGACTTGTTCCTGGAAATCAATATAAATCTCAAGTAAGTATACAAGCCAATCTGAACTATTCAGACCCAATCCAACACGACAATGTATGTACAAGTCCAATCCGAACAAATCAGACCCAATCTGACTAAATCAGAACCAATCTGACCTAATCAAATGGGGGGTGGATGGGATGACAAAGGCCTGATATTTCAGTTCTTTCCACGGTTGCCAACCCTACTGTTTTAACAGTAGATTTACTGTTTTTGCGTTGACATCCCTTTCCCTGTTTTCTGTTTTAGTTCGTATTTTTACTGTTTTTAGGTGATGTACCCGAATTTCGTACTGAGAAAAAAAAAACAAAATGTTAAACTGGAATAACCTATTAGAGCAAGCAATAAAGATAGTTTTTGTATGTGTCGGTCACGCGCCTTTTTACAATGTGAATTTGGTATCACTAGCGGGCCTGTTGCGGCATAGGGGATTCCCATGAAAGCATTAAAGTACTAATTTGTGATTCTCCATTTTCTGACGCAATCTTTTTGATATACAGTAAAACAGGATAGCTAAATTTGTAGTTTGATAAGTGGAACAGGGATAGCTGTGCTGTACTGTACTTGATTTATTGCATAAAACCGGTTTCTCCTGGATTTAATAAAGCCATCTATGATTTTAATAAAAAAAATGATTCAGAAAACGTTGAAGATCGCGAAATTGAAATTCGTAATAAAATGAATAATTTTGATAAATATAATAATAAATATAATAAAAAATAGTAAGTATAAGTCTTTGCATTTTGACTTTATTTACTTTGTGTTTCCAAGAAATTCCTTATTTTAAGGCAATTTGTGTTAAATCTCACAGTAGTTGTTTATCTATTTAACAATTTTATAAATGTTATATCGAACAGTAGATTTGATGTTTTGAATTTACTATTTTACTGTTTTCTGCTGTTTTTTTAAGTTCCATTTGCTGCTTTTTGCTTTCCTGAGGTTGGCAACACTGGTTCTTTCTTTACTAGAAATAAAGACAGAAACACATTGGCAATACCTAACTTTAGGTCTATTTTTCGTTCTTAAAAGGTAAACCAATCACAAAAAACGTTTTGGTGAAACCATTTTATTTTGCCAGTTTTTCACATGTTTCATTTCACAGCACGGTTTCATTGTCAGTATGCGGTAGGAACTTTCTATGTACTGTGCTGAGCGCATCACACATATCACTTGTTTACCGATGTTTTGGGGGTCCTTGGATGGATAGATGCAATTGTGCTTCACACTAGTATTATAAAGGCGAAAATTTGTACTTGTATGTGTGTGAATGTGTGTGTTGTGTGTGTGCGCGCGCGAGTTTGTTACTCCATTATAGCACAAGGAATGAACCGATAAGGCTGAAATTTGAAATGGAGATAGCTCATGCCCTGGATTAACACATAGGCTACATTTTATCCCGGAAAATTAAAGAGTTCCCGCGGGAATTAAAAAACTTAATCCACGCGTCTGGTGGGAGGCTTTGACCTTGGCTAGTTACCACCCTACCGTCAAAGACGTGCCGCCAAGTGATTTAGCGTTCCGGCACGATGGCGTGTAGAAACCAAGTATGGGTATGGGTTGAATTTACACTGCTGTATCCCTTCCAAGGTAGCCCGCTATCATCTTAGACTGCATCGTCACTTACCATCAGGTGAGATCGCAGTCAAGGGCTATCTTGTCATCGAATAAAAAAAGGCATCTATACTGCCGTCCACAAGCTATAATGCTGTTAACTACCAAAACCATATTTCCTAATATAAATCCAAAAACATTTGATTTAGGGTTTATATTAGGAAATATGGTATTGGTAGTTAACGGCATTATAGCTTGTGGACGGCAGTATAGTTGACGATAATACTCACCTGATAGTATGCTTGTTGGTGAGCCGGGCGAGTCATTGCTGTTGTTGCTGTCAGTGGTCGCAGAGGAGGGCAGGCCGACCCCGCTTAGCTCTATCTCGTCCAGGCCGTTGATATCCTCATAGATATACTCGTTCTCCTCATAGCCGGGCTCTAGTGATGACGCTATGTAGTATTCTATGTCGTCCTTTATTCCTTTTATCTGCAATTTTTATTAGGAACCATGTTGTGAAATGTTGTATATAACCTTATATTATGTTACCTGTCATGAGATAGTTTAAGAATAGAATAGAAATATTTTTTATTCAAGTGAACTTTTACAAGTGCTTTTGAATCGTCGATGAATCTACTACTGGTTCGGAATGCCCTTCCTGCCGAGAAGAGCCAGCAATAAAGTCGGCGGTTGCTCTTTTAAAAAAAAAAATTTTTTTTTAATAGGTAACAAAAATGTTATGAAATGTTGTACAAAACTAAGCTTCAGTGCTTACATGTAACCTGCCGCGAGATTTTTAGAATATAATTTATTTGCCAGAATGTGGTAGAGTTAAAAAATGGTTGTCTGTGTGTGCCAGAATGTGCGTGTGCGTGCGCGCGTGTGCAAACCTAGCTTATGACCGCGACTTCAACCGCGTGGATTTAGTATTTGAAAAATCCCGCGGGAACATTTTGATTTTCCGGAATAGAAAATACCCTATGTCACTCTGCAGGGTGAGCATGGGCACGGGACATAATATTATCCAGGGATACAATGTCCCCTCGCTCAGTTTTATCCACCTATCGAGCATGGGCAAAAAGGTGGAAATAATTTCACAGTGGATATACTTGCTTATAGGAATATACTTCTTTCCCCTGTCGCCGGGATTTAGCATAGGGAGAAGATAATTTTATCTCTTGTCAGTGGCTAAAATTTTGTCGCCTGCCCATGCTCCTTGCTACCAGCCTTCAATGCAAAATATCGCGTCGATCCGCTGCTCTGTTGCGGCGTGATTGAGGGACAAACCAACAAACAAACACACATTCGTAAAAGGAGGATTGTCTGGTAGGAGGCTTTGGCCGTTGCTAGTTACCGTCAAAGTCGTGCCGCCAAGCGATTTAGCGTTCCGGCACGATGGCGTGTAGAAACAGATTAGTGGTTTACTAATCTATTTTTACATGCCATACTACACTGCCATACCCTTTCCATGTTAGCCCGCTACCATCTTAGACTGTATCGTCGCTTACCATCAGGTCAGATCGCAATCAAGGACTATCTCATGAAAAAACAAAAGGAAAATAAAATCAAACTAACCTGGTTAACTTCTACAGACATGTTGTCAAGCATCCTCAGCAGCGTTTCGAGCTTCTTTATGTGGTACCTGTGCCTCTCCAGTTTGAACTTGAGCTCCTCCATCCGGTCCTGCTTCTCTTTGTCAAGACGTTTTTTCTTACCAACTAACAATGACTCCACTTCCGATTCAAATAGGTCGACCTGAATTGTAAAAGAACACAAAATATGCTTTAGTTTTGAGCTTTGCAGGTGTGACTTTTAAGGCTCAAATTTCAAGTTGTGAATTTAGCAGATGAGACTTTGTTCTACGGAACGGTCGATATACGGACGCACATACGAAATAACGTTTCAACCCACATCCTTTGTCAAATTAAATACATACATAATGTAAAGGAATAAAGTTCACTTTTCAACTGATAAGTTGTGTGGATTTAGGGTTGCCAGGTCTTCAAACCGAAAAGTCGGACAGGCCAGACAGTTTAGCCGGACATTTGGGTACAAAGGCCGGACACCCTTATTTTTTAGACCTAGCACAAAATGGCAATTTTTTTTTTCAAAGCTCGTTTGCGCAAGCGTAGCGATACAAGATGAGGCGAGCGGAGCGGACACCAACACATGACAAATATGTAAAAAAATGGTTAAACTTAAAAAGCCTAGCAAAAGTCGGATAGGCCGGACACCGTCTTATTTGGCCGGACACTCAACCAAAAAGCCTGACTGTGTCCGGCTTTATCCGGACGCCTGGCAACGCTATGTGGATTGACTCTTTATTGCATATGTGAGTCCATATATATGCTACCTTACCTGCAAGTTAAGCGCATCGATGGAAGTGATGAGCCACGAAGACATTTCCTCGCGCTCCTTCTGCGCTGGATCCAACTTCTGCGCCGCGCCCAGCCCTTCCTTAGAGTATGCCTTGGTTTTTGTTTCACGTTCCACCACTTTGAACCTTTCCATTTGCTGAAAAAAACCAAATCCAAATTCAATGCAACATTATTTTCATGTAGGCTAACCTTAACTAGGTCACAAGAACACATACATTAGAACAAACTAAGGGCAGTTAGTTATTGGACTGTAAATTAGATATAGAAATTAATCATAAGTAAAAGTTTAATTTAAAATGTTATTACTTATTAGCCCATAGGCTAGATGGTAGTCACACAAATATCATGAAGGAGAAAGTTTGTATGTGTGTGTATGTTTGTTCCTCTTTCACACCACAACGAAAAAATCGATTTGGGTGAAATTTGGAATGGAGATACCTCATACCCAGGATTATCACATACGCTACATTTTATCCCGGAAAATAAGTTAAATTGCAGTATAGATTAGATACGCTTACTATATGGATCGAAGCCTCAATAGCCCAAAGGTTAAAGGTGCGGACTGAAAACTGAAAGGTCGCAGGTTCAAACCCCACCCATTGCACTATTGTCGCATCCACTCCTAGCACGAGCTATCTGCTTATTTGGAGGAGATAGGTTTTTTTAATTGAATGGCAAGATAGTCTTTGACTGCGATCTCGCCTCATACCTGCCTCATACTAGTCACTATCAGGTGACGTCTAAGATCGTAGCGGGCTAACTTGGAAGGGGTATGGAACATTCCAACCATACCCCTATCTTCTATGTATGGTCGCGGACAGAAAATGTTTATCTGTTTTCAAAGTAGATTCTATATCACATTGCGTGCAGTAAGGTCTATAACGCCATAGAATATCGAAAGCATATCGACTGTCAGGCATAGACTGTCAGGCATAGACGTGTGCATGTAATTATGAATCTTAAGGTGGTAAACATTTTCTGTCCGCTACCGTATGTATACAATTTTAAATATAAGTCAACTTCAGTCGTTCTTTAAAAAAATAGCAGTTCTCTACAAGCTGCCACTGTGGCCGTAAATATCAATGCCCACTATCCTGAACTTCAGATTTTTTTTTTTAATATTTATTTATTTAATACATACAAACAAAAACAGTGGCCGGAGTCTTCCTTTAAGTATTATTGTAACATAGTAGTAAAGTCATCAGCTAATTATTCATTAATTTCACCTATACAAACAACCACCGTCTACGTAAAACATTTACAATGGGAACAATAACAAAATGCGTTTTGATAACAAGATGGATAACTATATAACTATAATGATAAGAGTGTAATTTCAAAACAGTATAGCAGCAGAACACGGCGATACTTTCAAATGCAATCGTGAATTTCTACAGAAGCTGTTTTTTTTTAAATTATTATTAACTGATGCCCGCGACTTCGTCCTCGTGGATTTAGTTTTCAATAATTTAAACGTAAAATTTTACAAAACCGACTTCAAACCCCACTACAAAGTAGATATATCAATTGTGTCTTTAAAATTTGAAGAGTTCCCATCGATTTCTCCAAGATACCATCATTAGATCCTGGCCTTTAAAAAAAAAAAAAGAATTTTCCAAATCGGTCTGGGCGTCTTCGAGTAATCGGGGAAAATACATAAAAAAAAAAGATTCCGACGAATTGAAAATCTCCTCCTTTTTTGGAAGTCGGTTAAAAAAACATCGTTCATTTTTAAAATACCGTTGATGAAAAACTAATCGATGTTAAATATAACGTTATTCGCAGACTTCGTTACACTCATACTATAATAGCGTGCTATAAATACCGACTTAATGCTAAAGCCGCATTAAAATCAGCTCAGTAATTATTAAAGAAAATAACAGCATAAAAATGGAACGCAAATAAAAACAAACGTCTTAAATTAAACGGCATATTATACAGTCTCTATTGCGTCGTGCCTAAAAATAAAAATAAGTAAACAATACTAGTAATCCTTTAAGATTCTCAAGTGTCCAAAACAACCAAACAACGGTTCAAGGACGTTGAAAACATAACTTCAGTGAATTATTATAACCAGTTGTATAATCTGGCGAATGTCCAAGATTAAAGTGCATTATGCATTTTTAAACTGACTGTTTGGAAATAACTTTAGTATGCATGCATGCATGCCTAAACTTAACAATCACTACGCATAGTACATTTTAACGGTCTGAGAAAAAAAAACACTTAACGCCGATACACACTCTGCGGAATATTTAGTGTTTAGTAGCTTGGTGCTAGTACAATCAGACAAGTAAATTGACAAGTCTAAAAACAAAGTTCTAAGGCCTAAGTGTTAAATTCTTGCGTAAAACGGCATTCCCTGTGGAAAATAGTAGCATTGCAAATTCTGCAAGATGTTAAGTTTGTAATAGCAAATTGGTGCTAGTTTCAGTTCTAAACTTAAATCGACCTAAATATCATATACCTAATACTACTGTCCTTAGCAAGCTACTAAAGTTTTTTCGTTGTAGCACAGTGCGGGTCAATACAACATAATATAACTTATTTTGTTTAATAGTTGCTTTCATAATGTCAAATTACGAAAACAGATTTTTTGAAGAAAAAAAATAATAGTCTCAATAGATTTTTTGAAAAAAAAATAATAATAATAGTTTCAATAGATTTTTTGCCTGGTGGGAGGTCGTGGCTAGTTACCACCCTACCGTCAGAGACGTGCCGCTAAGCGATTTAGCGTTCCGGCACGATAGCACGTAGAAACAAATTAGGGGTATGGGTTGAATGTACACTGTCATACCCCTTCCAAGTTAACCCGCTACAATTTTAGACTGCATCGTCACTTACCATCAGGTGACGATCGCTGTCAAGGACTATCTTGTCATCGTATAAAAAAATAATGATGTGAATTTGTACCTTATGATTGAAGCAATATGGTATAAAATAATTCTATTGACTTGTAACAAACAAGCACCATGCTACAACGAAAAAACGTAAACACTTAAAACTTCGCCGAATTTGTATCGGCCCTTACACTTCGAGTTCTACTCTAAAAATAGAGCCCCAGTAGCAGTAAAATAACATCAGTCACTGAATTCCCATTAGCCTATTTTGATGTCAACAAATTCACGATCAAACTGGGTGTTATTCTGACTAAAATTACAGATACAGATTTAACCAACGGGACCCTATTACTAAGCCTTCGCTGTCCGTCCGTCCGTCCGTCTGTCTGTCAGCGGGCTGTATCTAATGATCCGTAATAGGTAGACGGTTGAAATTTTCACACAAAAGGCGGCTCCCCTACTAGAAATGTTTTTTCGGCGTTTTTTTGGTACGGAACCCTTTAGTATGCGAGTCCGACTCGCGTTTGACCGGTTATTAAGATTATTCACATTTATAACATTATTAAGGATTAGCTAAGGCTACGCTTTATCAAGCTTGCTAAGTTTTAAAATTAATCAAAACTTGTGGTTAGGTTTTCTTATCATTAAGTTAGGCTTTATGTTATAGTTTTTTGTGCCTCTTTGTACCTGTAGTGAGTTTAATTATTATCATTAGTGCAACCCCTCATTGGCATAGGCTGTACTATTACTATAGGCCATATTCTGGAGACCCAGGGAAAAATAGTCTTTTGGTACATTGTTCATTTAGTTCAAATGCTCGTTCTGAGCTGAAAGAACAAGCAGGAAACAAGAAATCGGACCAGTAATAGTACATCGTTCTTTGTGAACTAAAATAGTCTGTGATGGACCAGAACAAGTGGGAAATAAGGAATTACAGAGTATACTAGTACATTAGGCAGAACATAGAGCGGCAGAACTAATGAACTGTGAAGTGAATGATCAAGTGAAATAGGTAATACATTGGAATGGGGATTTAGTTTGAATTCCACAAAATTCTGAGGTTAAATCTCACTTTAAAAACATTATCAGGAACATTAGGAGATCCATGCAGGTTTCCTCACAATGATTTCCTTCGTCATTAAAGAAAGTGTGTTTACATTTCCATATTAACATTATAAAAAAAGTTTGGTAGAGTTAGTTATGGATTGATTATTTATTATTGATATATTCATATTATTATTGATTATAAGTTAGTTAATTATTTATGATCCACTAGGAATTTTTTTATTTATTTTTATTTTTGCATGAGTAGTTTTAAGTTGTGTTTTAGTTTTCTGCTTCTTGTGTGTAATAAATCCATTTATTAATTTATCTATCTATCTATATAGTAAATAGCAGGAGAAAGAAATCTCTTATCATAGCTTACAACTTCATTAAAATATTATTGAAGGCTATATATAAATATATATATAGGCAAAGAGGACAACAAGCTAAAGATAGATATTATGATGCAGGTCCAAGGGTAAGTTTGAGGATACAACAAATAGGGGTTGGAAGAAATTTGAAGATACTCCACTGTCAAAGTGAAACATATTATGTAGAGGGTATTTCGGGGGGCCTGAGTGGTGTTGCATTGTTCATTTGGTTTTTACTAGAAGAGATTATATGTATATCTGGTTTGGCAGTTTATAGCAACAAATTTTGTTTGCCCTTGTCAACCAGACCTTTTAATTTCTTTTTTAAATATCAGCAAAGCTGAACTCTACTGATATTCTCCTCTCCTCCAATTAAGCGGAAAGCTTGTGTTGGGAGCGGGTACAACAATAGTGCAATATGTGGGATTGAACTTGCGAGATTTCAGTTTACAGTGTGCACTTTTAACCGTTGGTCTATTGAGGCTTCTACACGATCGGTCGATATTTTAGCTGTCAATTTCATTAGCTACAGTGTACACTGTACATTCATGAAAAGGATCATAGTTCTTTAAAATATTAAAGAGCAGGATTTGGCTAAGTTATTGCATCAATAGTAGACAAAAAAGAAATGTTAGACATGAGAGAACTTAAATACACCTTTGTTTCTTTGTTGTTCAACTTATTTCATTGTTGACAAAACTATGTAGGATCTAAACACGAATTAACAGTGTGACCAATATCGAGTCTGAGGCTGTACTGTACATCAACCGTTCTATAACCCATCAAACATGCTTTCATTTTGTTGATGCAAAATTTAACTTGTGTGAAGTAGGCATTAACATCTCAAATCATCGTAAAAATTGACATATCCCAATAAATAGCATAACACCATTAGGATCACTGAATTTTACTAAATTGTGGTTAAATCTTTATGGGACTAAAATACACTGAATTTATTTACTTACTTATTACTTACAGTATGGACAAGTTGTCATTTAGGCTAGTTTTATACACAATTTTAAACTTAACTGAACTGATAGTTTAATTCAACTTAATTTAGAGGTTGTGTAGAAAATAATCAAAACTATGCGACTAAAACACATTCAAGAAAATCTCATTAAATTCTGATTCCAAGATTATGAACAGAAATATAAACAGCAATTGTGCAAATTAAGAAATTATGAAAGGGTTTCTAATTTAGTGTTGGACTGGTTTCTAATGTACAGTTTGACTGCTAGATATACATATAAAATAACTTCTCTGTGTTCTTTAAATAGATAAAAAGCTTAGTTTAAATCATTCTTATGTTTCTTAGAATTACTCCTGATGTAAAATTATTCAAAAGATTTCCATATGACTGCGACATATTTGTCAATATTAACTTCGATACAGCTTTTGAGTGTTGAAAGAAACAATGTATTTACATTAACAAATAAGTGGCAAAAACTTACTGTTTCTATTAGTTTCCTATATTCTAAAAGTGTACTCTTATCCTTAATCTCGCCCGATGCGATCCATGACTTAATCTGATCTCGTAGCCTCTGAAGCTTTTTAATCTCCTTCTTGAGATCCGCCTCATACTTCTCTTTCTGATTACTGTTCGTCGCATTGTGTACCTTCTGCCAGATGTCCTCGAACGTCTCCACCCCTTCTGTTACTTTTTTTAAACACCTGTCTATCTCACCTGCAACAAACATATTCACTGAATAAATGCACTCAAAAAACCTGTTTTACGAACGTTGTTTTCACCCGAACGCGTAATTATGTGCACTTAACACGGTTTATGCAAGTTATTATACATATTCAAGCGTTGTTCGCCTTAGAAATTCATAAAATATCACGTTATAAAAACCGTGAAAGAAGACCTGCGTATGAAAGCACGTAGCAAGATATTGTACTAACAAATCTCAAGAATATTGTCCAATATTCAATAATGATCAAATACGATCATAATTATCAGCTCGCCACCAGTGCAGACCGAGTAGTCAAGGGCTCAGCGACCAGCGTACGGACAATAGAACTCTAGAACACGTATCTACATAGGTTGGGGTCAATCAATCTCTAACCTGATAACATTGTCAATTACCTTGTAACTTTCTTGTCGCAGCCATAGCTATTTACACATGTGGACGAACGTTCCGTACATATCCTAAACATACAAACTATTTACAGTGAAATGCACAAAAATTATTGATAAACAGACAAACTACACATCTGAAGCTTTGTTCGAATCCAAGATGGCTACCGTACACCGCTCGAATTGTTAGCGACTGAACGCATCCAGGCTGACCGCTACAGAATTAATCTGCCTCGCGCCTGAAATAGTAATTAGCGCGAAGCTTTCATAAATAATTATGGATAAGTTGTCACTAAAACAACAAACTTCAAATTTTCCACAATATGATTTTTAGGTAGGTAGGTACGTCGCGTAGAACATCAGTCAAATGCGCAGGCGCAAAAATAATAGAGTAAGGCATAGACAAAAACATAAAAGATAATACATGGTTCATTGCACAGAAACAGAATATTACCTTTTATGTTTGGTTGATCATTTTTCAGAAGAAAGTTTAATTGATACATTTCTATACATATTACATAAACTAAGAATAATTTCTTAGAACTACTGTTAATTATAATTAGTTGTTTATGTGGTTTATTTTTTATAACGTATTTTCAGCCATCGGTATGTAAGCTTAGTTCAAGCAAATTGTAATAGATGTCTCTGTAATAAGCTATTACTCACTTGTTTTGCTATTCAGCCACAGATGGCGCTGGGAGCCCAAAATTATTCTTGGAATTCTGTAGCTACTATTTCCATGATTTGTACTCTACAAATCATAGAAAAGGATGTTGCTACAAATCATGTAGCTCTACAATGTACAGTTCTATTGTTCCACGTCCATGATTTGTAAAGTACTAATTTGCATGGTTAGTTGAAGATAGCATTTTGTACTACCGCACCGTAAGCAGTACAATTCACAGTTTACCTACTATAGATAAGAGTAGAGTGACGTAGAATGTACAGCCAGCCTTATAGAGAGACTTAGGTCAACTATTCAGATTTTTTTAGGATATTAGCATCATCTATTGTAGAGATGGTTAATATAGCACTTAGTATTATTCTATTGTAGGCAGTTTGACTAACTAGAATTTAGAATTTATTTGAATTTTGATCACATATTACTATGGATGACAGATAGGCGGTAGACCACACCAACTTCCGATAAAACTGTCGTTTATTTTTTTAATTAAATACTTAACCAACGCTCAGTCCAAACTCTTGGGATACAGATAGCTGAAATGCTCAAAGGTTTTCCATACATACATTAGGTACAAAGGACGGATAAGGAAAAAGGCAGAATTTTTTAAAATTCTCTAGGTGGACCGACGACACCAAACGAGTTTCGAAGCCGCTGGATACAATGCAAGATCTAGGTCCATTGACTTAACTATCCTAGGCCTGTGGATGTGGAAGTCCATGCAAAAACCTTTGTTCTACAGTGGACATCTATCGGTAGATAAAGAAGTGTATAATAAAACTTCAAAAGGGGATAATAAAACACACAATGCATAATAATTCATACGTCTACTAATTTCAATCTTTTTATTAATTCATTCCATTTACTTCGGCCTATTTTAATGAAATAGATAATTTCATAGATAGATAGTTGTTACTATCGCTGATAAAAATAGCGGTTTACGACTTCATTTTTAAAGTCCATAGGTGCGATATCATCAGTTCCGCTTCTTAGTGCTCTATAAATAAGAATTAAAATATTTCAAGTACCTACCTATCTATTTAGCTTCTGTTCTGTGAATCCAAGAGAATGTAATGCTGTGAATGGTAAAACAATTACAAACCCCGCGTAATCTTCGATTTTCCGGAATGAAAATTAGGTGAATATCCCATTAAGATACATTAAGGTAGGTTGCATAGGTATTATAAATATATTTGAGGACGTGCACCGGTAGCATGGGCAGGAGATAAAAGTTTTATCCCCCGATTTTATCCACTGACAGGGGATAAAATTATCTTTTCCCTATGCTAAAGCATGGCGACAGAGGAGAAGGCGATGTATATATATGTATATATATCCACTGAGTGTTATTTCCACCGCTGTGCCCATGCTCGACGGGTAGATAAAGCTAAGCGAAGGGATGAACGTTTTATCCTTTTCCCGGGGGTAAAATTTCTCCCGCCCATGCTACCAGTGCTGGAGAGTGATATAGGCTATTTTTTATCCGAGAAAATATTCAGCAGCATTCGTCATAGCATTTTACCGCATTTCCGTCTGCGTAGAGTCAGTTTTTTGAACTCTCTGTTTCCCTAGAATAAAAGGTAGGTACTCTATGTCACTGTCATCGTCAACTACCTATTAGGTACCTTGGTACCTAGTTACCTATTGGGTTACCTACCCATATAAAAAATCACGACAGTTCATTGCTGTGTAGCTGATTGAAGGACAAACCAACAAACAAACAAAGTTTTGCATTTATAATATTAGGTACCAAGGATATACAGTTATATAGGTACCTATAATAAGCTGAAGTGGAAATGGACGGAGTTCGTAGTTCGAAGAGTGACACTCATGGCGTTGGAGTGGCGACCCCGCACCGGAAAGCGCAGTGTTAGCAGACACCCACCACTTGGTGGTGTAGGCGGCAGGATATAGGTGGCGCAAGACCGAGACCTGTGGAAATCCATACAAGTGACCTTTTTTCAGCTGCAGATGTCTGTCGCTTGATAAGAATATCTTACGATTTATTAGAATTCATGGCGTATGTAGCGCTTGTATGTATTTGTATGTATTTAAAGAGGGGACGCCTGCCGACGCCAGGCGGGTGATCAGTCCTGTGTCAGGACTATTCCACCCAATTCCCCATGTTTGGACACAGGTTACTGGTGCCCAGGCAGCCTACCCCCCTCAAACCTACCTGTACCTTTCGCAAACCTAACGATATCTTTATAGAAAGATTTGTTAGGTCTTCTACACTTATTCTATCCTTACCTTGCAGTTCCCATCTTACCAATGAGTACATGGGGCACTCAGCTATGAAGTGGAAGCTGGTCTCCTCCTCACCACACTCAGGACAGGATGGGTCTTCTTTGATTCTCATAATTGTGAGATGTCTATTTAGCAAACAGTGTCCAGTTGCAATACCTACTACCAATGCTATGTTATTTCTACTTTGTGACATGAGCTGTCTTGTCCTCTTCTTATCGAATGATTTCAGGAATAGTTTCGATTGCCTGTATTGAATCGAGTTGTTCCATCTTGAATTCGATTCTCTTTCTACGATTCCCTCTAACACTCTTTTGGTAATCGTGTACGGAATGGGTAGGCAAGGCTCAGGTCCGTGAAATTGGATACCTGCTCCCATTCTAGCTAGTTCGTCTGCTTTCTCATTACCGATGTTCCCTTTGTGTCCAGGAACCCAAGCTATCGTTACTTTTGTTTTTTCAGCTAGTGAGTTTAGTGCATATTTGCATTCCTTCACTAGAGCCGAAGTTGTGTCTTTTCTTTCCAGAGCTTTTATTGCAGCCTGGCTGTCACTATATATAATAACTTCTTTTTTGACATTATCTACAATATCCATCAAGCCGATAGCACACTCCATGATCGCATACGTTTCGGCCTGAAATACGCTTGTAAATTTACCCAGGCTGATTGCTTGGTTCTTATCCGGAATGGTACTGTAAAATACTCCAGCACTACTTAGCTTAGTGGATTCTCGCCTAGATCCGTCCGTGTAGCAGACTATGGTATCTTCACTGGCGGATTCTATCTTCCATTCTTCTTTTGAACCTATGTAGCGCTTACTACACTCCTAGACGCTAGCATCTGTCGCGTTTCACACGAGGTTTCGGATACGTTGTATTTCATCTATCGTTGAGATTTTTTTTGGGAGTCTGTGTACTGTTAATTCGTGTCACAAGCGCAATCAATCTCTGTCCGCCACGGGCGCTCATCAGCATTGATTCTCAATTAGCTGTGTTTGCGAGGACTGCCGAGTGTCGTGTTGCTGACATAATGTCACTTATCTACGGTCTACACTGTAGGATCCACAGATTACAATACTAGGCGTTATCATATTAAACCATTAAACTATCATTATTACTTCCTAATAAAATTTTAATAGCATGGCCATAGATACGAACATCCGAATCGCAGAGATAGCTCATACCCAGGATTAACACATAGGCTACATTTGATGTCCGGAAAATGAAAGAATTCCCTCCGAAAAAAAAATGAAGTCGCGGTCTCATCTGGTATAATAAATAACCATACAACAGATATATATAGGTATCAGTCTAACCCTTTATAGTGTTACTGTTCTGTGAATGAAGTATCTCTAGTTACGTCAACGATTGGCTTTAATTAAAACAATTTTGATATGATAGTATTACATTCAACTGTATAAAGCAGTTTTTATAATCTTTATTGCCTAGAAGGATTATGCATGGGTTGCTCTGAAAATGCCATTACTATCTTTATGAACGGTATTAAATATAATCTGGCTGTAAATAAAACGATACTAGGTCTTCATGAAAATGTTATTTTGATGGTATTAGGAACAATAAACTCATTTGTATTTGTAACAATAAAATTATAAATAAGTACCTACCTAAATAGGGAGGTACCTACTTTTTCAGTCACGCGATTGGTAAGAAAGCTTATAAATTCAAAACTAACTTTAGCTTACATTAATAAATCCAGTCGATTCCAATGAAAAAATCTAATTAAAAAGAAATAGTGTTATATTGTTATACCTACATGAAAAAGGAGTACCTACCTACTCACGTAGGTAACTAAAAAACTTAAATCAACGCAAAGTAGTGGGCACCAACTAGTCTGTTGTTCTATGCTATAAATAAAATTATAGCAGAACTAGATACAATTTGCAGTAAGACCAATAAAATAAACAGGTATGGGCACACTTGTAAATATGTCGTTTTGATGATAATCATGTTTGTAATCATAAAATAACATTATTTATGATCGGATAGAGCAAATACCGATGCAATGACGTGAGAAAATGTTAATAAAAATGCTATAAATGAACAAAAGATTTTAAGCCTCGTGCTATATTTACACGTAGGTATTTAGAATGAATCTAACAAATAGAGGTAGATATCTACTCCAATATTGTAATCTTAATAGGTATAGTATTGACATCGATGAATTATAATTCTATAAACGAAATCCAAACACGCCGACTCTAGTCTCTACATACCTACATTTATGGCGCAACCTGATGTTGGAATAACATTCCTCCGCCGATTCGCGATTCCCGAATTAAAAGCACATATAATGAAGCAAATTAAATCAGCTTTTATTGTTCAAGTGTTATCCAAGCGTTTTCATATTTTGGCAGATTTTCAATACAACAACTGTACGAACGATGTACTCCTTGGTTAAAAGTCACTCGACATTGGCCGTACATTTTAACTTACGAATAGTAAAGGTGAAGTTAAGTCAGCAAGACTGTGGTCTTATAACTGGGAGGTCTCGGGTTCGATTCCCGGCGGGGGCAATTTAGTAATTTATTATTTCTAAATTGTCTCTGGTCTGGTCTGGTGGGAGGCTTTGGCCGTGGCTAGTTACCACCCTACCGTCAAAGACGTGCCGCCAAGCGATTTAGCGTTCCGGCACGATGGCGTGTAGAAACCGATAAGGGGTATGGGTTGAATTTACACTGCTATACCCCTTCCAAGTTAGCCCGCTACCATCTTAGACTGCATCGTCACTTACCATCAGGTGAGATCGCAGTCAAGGGCTATCTTGTCATAGAATAAAAAAAAAAAAAAAGAACTTTTGTATGACAGGAGCGCTCCTGTCATACCACGACCACAGGGACGTACGGACTAATATAGTCCAGCCACTCCGCCCCATTCGTCTCAACGTCATCCTAAGCCATGGTCCGAGCCTCACAGGGCGTTGCCCCCCGATGTCTTCGAGCCCTGGAACTCTTTCCGGGCAGAGGCTCGCGCTTGCCAACACCCCCGGTGACGCTGTAGCGGCCAGGGTCTACGCAGCATACTCAATCCGAAAGAAGGTACCTACACAACGGGCGGCCAATCAAACTTGCCTCGGGAAACTTGGGCGGGAAATTTGAAATCCGCACCTTAAACAGTCTTTTTAATATAGATAATTATGTAATATTTATTACTACGTAAATGATTCCAAAATGCTGAAAATGGTTCAACGGCACACATAGTTTCAGACTTCAGTGTCAGGAAAAACAATATCGGCAACGTGATGGTAAAATCCACGAGGTAAGTTCAGTTGGGCGCGAAAACTCGACGCAGCCACTCCTTTGTAACAAAGTTTGTAAGACGCTCGTTTCAAGGGTGTTTGTAAATGTTTTCGTAAAGTTTTATTACAAAATAAATATATTTAAGTAAAAAGTTTCTATATGTACCTATGTGCTTAATCTTAATGAACAGAAAATTACTATTCAACTGTGTACTCTATTTATAGAAGAATTGAGTGAAAAGTGGTAATAAATAAAAAAAATTTTTCAATGTGAAGGAAAAATAATTGAAAGTTAATTTTAGTAACTGGAAGTTGTGAATATGAAATTCATGTTTAAAAGTGAAACTAAACGGAATGTTTCGTAAATCATAATGAAAACTCCGAAGAACAATGTAACGCGGAAAAAGTTCGGTTTAAAAATGAATAAATAAACATTATTAGAGGAGAGTTTATGAAAGAATTTTGAAAAATGATTTCCCCGAGAAAATTACAAATTTTAGTGGCATGTGTGCTCTTCCTGGGTAAGTAGATCATATTAGTTTTAGTTTCTTACATATAAACATAGTAATAGTAAAGACATAGTATGAACAAAATCTATTAATATTCTTTGCGGATGTAAATAAAAAGGCTTTTTATACTGTTTTGGATGTCCAAAGTTTGTTTATAGTTTAATTGATTTGTACTAACTGATCATATTTCTTATCAGGTATACTTAGGTACTAATATTAATTATTACATTTAGATCCATTTAAAAAACTATAATTTGATATGGCATTAAATAAAAATCAAAATCAAAATCAAAATTTATTTATTTCATGTAGGCTACCCTGTAGCACTTATGATATGTCACAAATCTACCACCGGTTCATTCATTGCGTATTTTTATAAAACTATGTTAAAGAAAATGATAAAACTCTTATAATTTTTTTTTATTAATGTTGTCTAACACACCTACTCAATTTTGTAGAGTTTCTCAGCTAGCAAGATTGCTAGCAAGTATTAATTATTCCTATTTTTTATATTCTTATAAATAATTAATTACCTAGATCAATTTAAAAAACTTTAAAGGTTAAAAATGGATATTTATGATAATAAAGCAGTTTTTGAACGATTTCACATGCGCTAGAGCACCGTATGTAAATTAGTATTTAGCGGTGAACTCCATAATCCAACTAAAATGCTAAATAAGTTTTACTTGATTTTTAACCGACTTCCAAAAAGGAGGAGGTTATCAATTCGGCCGCTATCTTTTTTTTCTTTTCTGTATATGCCCACCAATTTCTGCGGGGTTTCTGGACCGATCGCGCGATTTTTCACTAAATATATTGAATTGTTTTTGTTTAGGAATCTATAAAGTTTGTTTGTATGTGTATGTTTGTTACTACTTCACGTCACAAAGAACGCACCGATTTGGCTGAAATTTGAAATTTTATCCCAGAAAATTACAGAGTTCCCACGAGAATTCAATGAACCTTAATCTACACGGACGAAGGCTAGTATTGAATAAAAGTTATGTTTACATAATAAAAAAACATTTAACGCGATGGGAAAGTAGGACACGTAAACAACAAGCGACATTACACTTGCGGTTAGATTAGATCGACACACGCCTTTATTGTGGCAGTTACATTGACTATAGGGAATTCTATATTGGTAGTTGTAGATATAACTTTAACCCATAAGTACTAGTGAATACTATATTATAAAAATACCTTCATATTCATACCATGTAACCGGTACTTTATAATCTCACTAATTATATTATTATATATTTAATAATCATTCATAAATATTCTAATTTTTAATTTTGCGAATACGAATATTTTAGAGCAAAATTTGCATTAAAAATGTCTTATTTCAGAGGATAACGCAATGGGAATTAAAATAACCGGTCAAATGCGAGTCGGACCCGCAAACGAAAGGTTCCGTACAAAAAACACCGAGAAAAAACACGTTTCTATTTTCTAGTAGGGTAGCCCCCTTTTATTATTAATTTATTATTATTTTTATTATTTCTTGTCATAGCGGCAATAGAAATACACATTCTTTGAAAATTTTATCCGTCTACCGTGTCTACCTATTGCGGATCATGAGATAGAGCTCGGTGACAGACGTAGTGACATAGGCTACTTTTTAGCCAAGAAAAACAAAGAGTTCGCTCGCGATTTTAAAAATTAAATAAAACTAAAAACCAAAGGGAATGGGTCTTTTTTTTTTTTTTTTATAGACAGGAAATGCCTAGCATACCCCTCCGTCAGGGGAAACGGAGGGGTTATGTGGGACTTGCACCCACTAAAACCTGTCTGTGGTCCTAGACGGCCCCTGGCAGTAGCGTGGGTTACACTTGGCGGAGTATTCACCACACCACCGCCCAAGGTCTTGACCCGCCACTCTCAGAGACGGGTCCCATCGCCGTCGACAGCCTAACCGCTGCCGAATCTACCTCGGAGGCACGCCTGAGACAAGGCGCGCCACCTCCTGACCTGTTTATGTTTCGGGTGACGAACGCCCCTTAGTCCGTCACCCGCAGGCCGGCACGTCAAGGGGGCTGAAGGTCGAGCGCCCTCCGGCGCCTAAGCGCCCTCCGGCGCCTAAAAGGGAATGGGTCTGCTTTGTGTCTACCCATTACATGTGGAAACACTGTGTGCATAGCATAGTTTTGTTACCTATTGTAATAAAAATTTTTTTTTTTTGAAAAGTGCAACTGCTGAGTTTGTCGCCGGCTCTTCTCAGCAGAATCTGCATTCCGAACTGGTGGTAGATTTATGACGTGTCATAAGAGCTACAAGTTGGCCTACATGTAATAAATAAATTTTGAATTGATTTGATAAATCCACGCGGATGAAGACGCGGGCATCGGCTAGTAATTTCTATAAAACAAAATCGCTAGACCAACCAGATTGAATGAAGTTGTTATTTTATTTTTTTCAAACTTCAAAATTCAAAATTAATTTATTTCATGTAGGCTAACTTGTAGCTCTTATGACACGTCATAAATCTACCACCAGTTCGGAATGCAGATTCTCCTGAGAAGAACCGGTAAGAAACTCAGCAGTTGCTCTTTTCAAAAAAAAAATTTTTTTTTTACAAAGCTATGCTATGTATACAGTGCTTCCACAATAAAGCTTCAAAAATGCAAAAAATGCATACGTAGGTACACCAATCCAACGTATGTCAAGATGGGCAGTCAAAGCAGACCCATTCCCGTTGGTTTTATTTTAGAACTAGGAACTATCTGCAATCCACTCAAGGGCAGTCTAGACGTAAGAGTTAAGACATAAAAACGTCCTAATTTAGCAACAGGTGCCGTCGTTATTAGATGCCATTTAGCAGCCACCTTTAGCAAGTAGGCACTTGCCTGCCTGACTGCCAAATTAATTTGATTACATACGTCCACGTGGAGTTGGGTACTTCGTAGATAACCAAAATTATATTTTTATTGGTTCTATGCTATTACCTACACACCTACATTTTTACTTTCGTGCAAAACACTAATTCTATTAAAAAGAGGCCAATGCGAGTATATCGCACCTTTACAATTAAAGTGACCTAACTCAAAATTCCTGTAACTTCTGTTTAAATGCATTTAAATTAAATATAATATTACCAATCCATACATAAAAAACTTACAAACATGCAATATATAAATTAGCAAAAAATCAGCTTTTTCCAGTCAAATTCGGCAGAGATACATTTAAACTTACTCAACACTATATTTTTTGAAATTTTTTTTGCTCATTTCCCACAGATTGCAATTGTATGTTTTTCGATATGCATAAAAGTGAATAAATCTATAATAATATCTCAAAGTTTACTAAAAAAATGACTTGTAGCACTCGGGGACTGCCGCGGTAAAGCTATTGCATAGCATTTTTTATCAACGCCATCTAGCGGCTCACCGTAGAGGATTCCTGTGACAGGTTATTTTCGTTACGCAATTTCTGGATTCGGTCTCCACGCTGGCCCGCGATAGAAGCTATGCAATAGCTTAAAAATCAGTAACGCCCTACCCTTTTAGGTAGATACGATTAAGTAAATAAAGATGTTCTAAATCTTGCACCTAAATGAATGATAATGTTTTTGAAATCATCCGCGGTACTTAGGTTTAACTGAAACCTAAGTTCACGTGAATGGAGTCGTGCGTGTCAACCAGTTGAATTATTTATTTATTATTTAAAGCTGGTAACTCGTTAACCACGATGCGACAACACTAGTTTATTGCTAATATAAACAAAACGCCTGAAAAATATTTACTGCGCACTTTATGATAGGTATTACGAGTTTTGCGATCATCAATCATTGTCAGGGTTCCGTACCCGAATGGTAACCAACGGAACCCTATTAGCAAGCCTCCGTTGTCCGTCCGTCTGTCTGTCTGCGGGCTGTATCTCATGATCCGTGATAGGTAAAGAGTTGAAATTTTCAGAGAATGTGTAATTCTGTTGCCGCTATAACAACAAATAATAAAAAAAGAGATACCGGCCGAATTGATAGCCTTGTCCTTTTTGGAAGTCGGTTAAAAATTAAAATAAATGAAAAGTGAAAAGGAAACGGCGTATTTTGTTACGGAACCCTTCGTATGCGAGTTCGATTCGCATTTCACCGATTATTTTAGTGTTATTTGAAAAACGCAGAAAAAATACGTTTCTAGTAGGGTTTTTATTATATTTAATTGTTTTTATAGTAATCCCGTTGGTTACTTTTCGGGTACGGAACCCTAACAATTATTGAATGGTATCTGAATCAATAGACAATAATTATTATTGTTTAATTAATTATAATTAAGTAAAGAGTGTTAATTAATCAATAACTATCCATCTTGTGTAGGTATGCACGTGAAGACTATAAATTTTTTAATTACATTTCGGCCAGTAAATGTCTATTTAGCCGCATGTTTATGGTGCCCAATTTAGATTAACGAACTGTTAGCTGAGCTGTTGACAAATATTGATGATCGCAGAATATTTACTTTGCGGAAATAGGTATAGTTACAGGTACTCTAGTCCTCTGTCTAGTCTGCATGTAGAGACTAGAGACTAAAGTAACAGTTACGACCTTAGATTAATGTTACTTTAAGTTTAAACTATGTATTATTATATTATTTTATTTTATTGGTTTACTAGCGATTTTTACATGGATTTTTATTTTGGAACGGCATTCCGAACCAGTGGTAGATTCAAACAACAACAAATCACTTAAAAAATCCGATGATGTCGAAAAATATACCCTGAAAAATAATTTAAACCTAAATAACAACTAAATATTACTAAAATTTAACTAAGTAAATAAAAAAAACTTAAATCTAAATTAGTATTAAGTAAGTAACATTAAACATACCCTAGGTTTCTTCACTAAGTAGCATTTAGTAGAATGAAAGTCAAGAGGTTATCTAAAGGCACAGTAGCAAGACACACCGTGCCCTTAGATAACCTCTCAACTACCATTCAAATGATATTTTCCCCTGAAAAAGATAAATATTTAGAACAACACACGTTTTACATTACATACTTTACATTTTGTTCAAGTTTTTCTGGAAATAGCAGCTTAGTAAAATGAAAGTCAAGAAGTTATCTAAAGGCACAGTAGCAAGACACACCGTGCCCTTAGATAACCTCTCAACTGCCATTCAAGTGATGTTTTCTTCTGAAAAAGAAAAATGTTTAAAACAACACACGTAAATCGTAATAACACATGGAAGCTTTCTTCTGAAAGAAGCAGCTAAGTAGAATGAAAGTCAAGAAGTTATCTAAAGGCACAGTAGCAAGACACACCGTGCCCTTAGATAACCTCTCAACTACCATTCAAGTGATATTTTTTTCTGAAAAAGATAAATGCTTCGAACAACATACATAATAAAATGTCCAAGGTTTCTTCTGAAAGAAGCAGCTCAGTAGAACGAAAGTCAAGGCTAAGCAAAATTCTTAATGCGATCTCGTCCAGGCGATTCCTGAAAAAAGAATTAGAAATATAGGTAGGTATCTATATTACAAAAATAATATAATCACATATACGAGTTATAGTTATTTCTTTAAATTGTTTATTCGGTTCTCGGCAAGATAATCAACTTCTAAAGCATGGTGATTCTTACCGAGCAGTTATCCTATAAATAAATCCATCACTGTTCAGAAATTTTGATCGAAAATAACTTTTAACAAACTGCGACGTGATACATTCACGTCGCACTGTGGTAAAAGAACAATTTATTCATTCACACCTAGAACCAATTTCTTTTATTAAAGAACTTCCGCACAATAAAGTGCAATTCAGGTTGACATAGCGCTACTTACCTACCGTCTTATTCACCTAGACTTTTCTCTCTTTTTATCACGTAACTCTTATCCCTACGCACTCTCTTTTAGGCCCTTCGAAGAGGTACGCCATGTACTTGTAGCTCCGCAGTTTACTGTGGAGTGCGCCAGGCCTACCAACATAATACATATTCAAATTCTGATAGCTACCCAATGCATTGAGTTGTTTTTACCAAAACCAGTAGTAGGTGTAAAGTGGTCGTTAAAATGACCCACGTCTTGTATAAGTATTGTACTTAGATATAATCTAGTGAATAGCTGATAGTGGACCACATATCGACAATATAAGTAGTATCACGCCTTCAGGGAATGCTCGATCAATATCAGCTGTTTGTAACGATTTTATATCAAACAAAACAAAATTCATTCAGTTTGCCCCATAACTGGACAAAGGTCTTCTCGGTTTTGGGCATTATGCTAATAGTCCACTATACTGGCCTAGTGTGGATCGTTGGGCATAACCAAGGCATAACAAAATAATAAATGTAAATTGTATGGATTGTTAATTGCGTCTATACGCAGAATGTTCCTACTTACCTATTTATAATAAGCAAAACGTTAAAAACGTTCCATGGCGATCGCCTCAAAAACAAATCACCTTTGTTTGTTAACGTAAAGCTAATAGGTACCTAAAGTGTATATTAATACTCGGAAAAAAATATATAGACACACATTATATGGGAGCCAATCTTTTGCTTTAAAAATTCTGTATTACTTACCTATAAATGAATACCGTAAAGCCTATTAGGTATTCTGAGGTAAAGTGGTAACAAAGATAAAACCAATTTTATGTTTTCCAAATGCTAGACAATACATGCCTACCACTAATAGGTATTCGCGCGTATATCACATGCGGTATAAATCGGAATGCGGGTAAAAATTATGCTATACCAGGCCTGGCGCACTTCGCAGTAAACTGCGGAGCTACAAGTACATGGCTATACCTCTCCCAAGGGCCTAAATTCAGAGAGTGCGAAGGGATAAGAGTTACGTGATAGAAAGAGAAAAAAGTCTAGGTGAACAAGACAGAAGTTAAGTAGCGCTGTGTCAACCTGAATTGCACTTTATTGTGTGGAAATAAGAGTCGCTATTTACTTAAATCATTTGCGGAGTAAATCTTCTGTACTTACCTTTAGGTAGGTACTATTAGGTATTCCGTGGCCTGGGGATAGAACCCCAGACAGCCCGAAAGGCCAACGTTTTAATCACTAGGACATGAACGTCTAATTCAACTCAACTTCAACTCTACATAACAAACTGTTATCAATATTTATCAGTGTACTTCAGCCATTCTTACATTACCTACCCAAGGATAATTTAAATTGCACCTATTATTCTTTCAAATCGTCTGATAAATAATAATTGATCCAGTTCCGTACCATTGTTATTTTTATAATTGGCTAGTTTTATCAAATAAGTAGCAATACATTTTTCAATAATAGATACTTATCTCTACTTATAATAAAACTGTAACTGGTCGATTTCTGTATTATCATAATATTATCTTCCTCACTAATCCTACTAAATTTTTGACGACCTCCCTGGCGCAGTGGTGAGCGCTATTGTCTTATAACTGGGAGGTCTCGGGTTCGATTCCGGGCGGGGGCAATTTACTAAATTGTCTCTGGTCTGGTCTGGTGGGAGGCTTTGGCCGTGGCTAGTTACACCACCTTACCGTCGAAGTCGTGCTGCCAAGCGATTTAGCGTTCCGGCACGACGATGGCGTGTAGAAACCGATTAGAGGTATGGGTTGAATTTACACTGCTTTACATTTACACTTCCAAGTTAGTCCGCTACCATCTTAGACTGCATCGTCACTTACCATCAGGTGAGATCGCAGTCAAGGGCTATCATGTCATCGAATTAAAAAAAAAAATACCAGGCCTGGCGCGCAGTGAACTGTGGAGCTATCCAGGGTACCTATATGCCGCTAAATTCTTGTTTTTTAAACATTTTTAATTTACTTTGTATGAGACACATAATTGATGGAATAGCCATAATATTCCACTTTTTGGCTGAAATCGTAAAAATGACGATAAACTACCTACAAGAAATATGAAGCAATCCTTTTTATGAGTCAGTAAAATTCATTCATGTTCAAGTGCATCGGACGGTGAAGCATCAACTTTATGTATTGGAAATTGGAATGATCGTAATATCAAAATACGAGCAACACACAACAATATCCGGATTCCGGGCTTAATATAATTACCTAAGTCTAGGGATGTATTCGATACCGATATGTATCGACTAGCTTTTGCCCCCGCGACTTCGTCCGCGTGAAATTAGATTTTGGGGTGGAATTTTCAAAAACTGTGACACACGTACTTTTTTATTTTTAACTGAAAGCTCAAATACCAACTTTGATAGAAACAGCTTGAAAAATGACGGAGTTTCATATAAACTTCCATCCCCTATTTAAACCCCTTAGGGGCGGAATTTCCAATAATCCTTTCTTAGTGTGCGCCTACGTCATAAAAGGAACCAACTGTAAAAATTTCAAGTTTCTAACTTCAGTAGTTTAGGCTGTGCGTTGATATCTCAGTCAGTTAGTCAGTCAGTCAGGACTTTGAATTTTATATATATAGATGATATTAATTTTCTGAGACGTTTGACGGTTTCATTTTATTTTTCTAAAGATTAATAAGTTAATTAATCCAATTAAGGATTAATTAACTCCGGGATTGTAGTAGCAATGATTGATATTACAGTATCGGCCTGCAGGTTATTTTGGTTTACTTTTGGTCAAAATATATTTTTACTTTTATTTCGAAAATAGATATGAATCACTGAAAATTAAGCATTTTAGTTCTCGGTCAAGAACTTGTAAACTTGAGTCTTGACCTAAATCATAAAAGTAACAGTTGGTAATAAATTAGGTCACATCAGTCAACAGCGTACCTACTCCTCTTCTAATGCACCTCTTCATAGCGACCGACGTTTCTGTACCGAATGTGTGTTTTGGCTCACCCAACAAAGCTGACAGCATGTGTATTGACGAATGAGCTTATTTTAGCAAATGTGCAAAATGTAGTAGGTATGTTAAACTAAAAGAGCCACTCGTACACTAAGGCTGAAATCGATAGACCGCACTCTCACTCTATCTATTATCTTGAGTCTTGATTTATCTTGAGCCTGAGCTGAATAGAGCTCTATATAGATTTTAGCATAAGACCTTATAATGGATAATTTAGCTATTTGTAGACGTACCTATATAAAATCCGTCAGTGTGGCTAAAATTCTTTTTTTTTGTTTTGTTTGCACACACATTTTTTATTTAAAAAAAAACCTAATAAACAGAAAGCCACACAGAATGTACGCTAAATACCTATCATTGCTGTGTTTTTAATTTTGATTTATTTTGTATATTTTTGTGTTTATTGCTACCAATAAAGATATTTCTATTCTATTCTATTCTAAATATGATAGTTATCGATTTTACATGTTGAAATAAGAAATAATAGTGAACGTTCAAAATTTTGTTTATTGCATATTTAACAGTGGGTTTATTGCTATTTGAAAATATTACGAGGTTCGAAAACTGTTATTAGTGAGTTTATTTTTACAAGAATTGCTTATGAGCGTTGAGTTGTGGATAAACTACATAAAGAATAACAAACAGCATTCCAGAATGCGAAAGTGCTAATGTATGTAAGTCTGGATGTGGGGAGGCGACAATGTCAGTAACTATAAATAATTATAAGTAATACATTTGCAGTATTTGCACGATAGGCAAGTGAGAAATCCAAATAGGTAATATTATGTTCGTGACTCTTCAAAAACGCTTCAAGAAAGTCCGAATTTAGTTTGTGGGAATGGGTGTGACGTTCTATTATAAAATTCTATAGTCAATTGAAATGCCCTTACACTTTAAGAAATGTATGAGAAGTATAATCCAGTCCGTATAATCGTCCAAAATTGAACACCAGTAGGGCTAACATGCGCGCCACGAGAAATTTTGTCTACGCGTTTACGCGCAATCTCTATGTGAA
Source organism: Hipparchia sbordonii (assembly GCA_038048805.1). Classification (NCBI taxonomy): domain Eukaryota; kingdom Metazoa; phylum Arthropoda; class Insecta; order Lepidoptera; family Nymphalidae; genus Hipparchia; species Hipparchia sbordonii. The sequence goes on along the minus strand of JBBIWI010000008.1, from coordinate 1,626,040 downwards.
TCTCTATGGAGGTTCACGAATAAAGTGTAGATAAAATTTTCTCGTGACGCGCATGTTAGCCCTACAGTTTATACTAATATTATATAGGTGTGAAAGGTATGTGTGTTTATGTGTGTCGGTGTGTCTCTCTCTCTCTCTCTCTCTCTGTGTGTGTGTGTGTATGCGCACGTACCTACACGCCACAACGGATGAACCGATTTGGCTGTTTGGAATGGAGATAGCTCAAACCTAGGATTATCACGTAGGCTACATTTATCCCGAAAAAATGAAAAGTTCCCGCGGGAATTGGAAAACCTTAATCCACGGGTAGTCGGTGGAATTGTAGACTAGTAATACGTAACTAATACAATAATTGCATAAACTTTCGAAAACTATCGCCGCCTCTAGGGGACTTCTTTCATGGCATGGAATCTGTAAGGGTTCATTTAGTTCAGAAGCCAAAGCGAGCATTCACTAGTGAATCTATAAAATCAACATACCTACTTACAGAAAATTTTAATTGAACATCATTGAAACGATATCCGAACGTCAACAAGTCGGGAATCGTCCACATGCGACTATGAACCTTCTGGTCATATTATTTACTAGCGGACGCCCGTGACTTTGTCAGCTTCTTCAATTCACGCGACAGTAACTAAAACCCCACAGTTTAGGTGGGCAGAACCCCATGCAGCATCAGGATTGAGGAGTTGGAACCCGAAGTTATTATGAGAGCATCTCGCAAAGTTTTTTTACCTATCGATTAAAAAAAGATTCACGCTTTGTTTAGAAATCACGGAGATATCGATATACATAGGTAGAAAAACACAATTCCGTCCCCTTTTTCGAAAGTCGGTTAAAAAAGTAGCCTATGTTACAACCGGTAAAATCAGCTATCTACCGTGAAAGTCCTGTCAAAATCGGTCCAGCCGTTCCTGAGATTAGCGGCAACAAACAAACAGACAGACAGACAAAAATGTTAAAGATTGATTTTTTGTTATAAGTACCGTATTTAGGTAGGTACTTATACTATAAAAACTGTTGTTTTGATATTACAAACAGATATTTCAATTTTATTTATACATATGTGTGTAGTATGTATGTATTATGTATGTATAGATTGCAGGTACTTCAATATAAAACTGTAATAAGCAATAACCTTCCTTCCATATAGAGGACGAGCTGTCGTGTTTTTAATTTTCTTAATTGTTTTCTAAGAAATTGTCAGGCTATTTCTCACTATGTGTGCAACTGGATGAAAAGTGGGGCGATTCAATTTCTTATCAATTATTTTTAAGGACCTACCTACGTCATAAATGCACTCCGCTGATAGAAGGCTGACAGGTATAAGTATAGACAGAATTCTTATACTTCACGTAGGCATCGAAAGTTTCTGTCGCGTATAACTATGTATTCATGATCGACTAGAAGATGCCCGCGACTTCGTCCGCGTGGACAAAGAGTCTGCTTAGGTACTTACGGTACTTTCCCAATTACTTACTCGATACTTTTATCTCATCACTAGAGTTCACGTCAGGTCTGTCATATGTCATGGTCATAGTCTATACCTACTATTTTCTTTTGTATATTTCGATGGAGTGGTACAGCTTTCGGGAGCTTTCCTAGGTATCAAACCAAAAGTCAAGCCTCAATAGCCCAACGGGTAAGATGCGGAAAACAGAAAAGTCGAAGGTTCGAGCTCCACCCGTTGCACTATTTGTCGTACCCACTCCTAGCACAAGCTTTCCACTCATTCAGAGGGAAGATGAGAATATAAGACAAGCTTAGCTTGGTTAATATTCTTTATATAAAAAAAAGTATCGATACTGGCCAGGTATCGATCCTTTTTTCGTATCCCTAAGCATCATGCAAACTTGACGGTAAACTTGACCGTATATGACTCTCTAAAAGTAAATAAAACGGCGTGTTTCAGGGTACGTACAGGTGCACCCTGGAACGGGTAGTCCACATAGCATTAGCTATTATCGCTATTGATGACGACACCCTTTGCGTTAGCGCCCTAATTCCGGAGCAGAGCACACAATGTACAGGATAATGGAGATGTCACGCTGTGCCGCGCTAACCAGCGTGTCAATACCAAACACGCCTCGCAACGAGTCACGACTTTTTGTTGTACATTCATGTTTATTTTGAGTAGTGAGGCTTAGTAATTGCACTCTATCATATCGAGTTCAAAAACAATCCATCGCTCAATTTTTAAACTACAAACAACCAATATTACCCAGGTTTTTTGATTTTCTGACTATCTTGTCATCGTATAAAAATAGATAGACAAGCTTTCGGAAATTACCAATGGATATAATGTATTCGTCTTGGCTTTCTACGAGTAACTACTTTAATTTTGTTCCAAAATTATTTTTTTGGCTCTTGTAAATTTCAATTTTGCGGATGTTTATTATTTAGAGATGTTGTGTAAATATGTATGTCTGTTTACCTTCTTGCAGAGGAAATGAAAGTTTAATTTGTAAGTAAAAAGTACTAAATGACGTGTTAAATGTCTGTTACGAGTACTAAAGAGGCACGCTTTGGTTCCCAAACGTGCAAAAGTTCATTGAATTTCCGCTATAAACTCATCTAATGATTTTACATAACTACTCGTAGAATAATCCTATTTCCTATCATTAATATTATAAATGCGAAAGTTTGGATGTTTGTTACTCAATCACGTCGCAACGACTGAACCGATTTGGCTTGGCACAGAGATAGATTATAGTCTGGAATAACAAATAGGCTACTTTTTAACCCGGGAAATAAGAGAGTTCCCGCGGGAATAAAAAATCTTAATCCACGCGTACGAAGTCGCGGGAATCAGCTAGCTGACAAAGAAATGTTGCTTATTACCGGGTTTTTCGCAGAAAGTAGGTACTCGTACAAACAGCTTGTCGATTCTCTAAAAATGATTGCATCAGTGTAGCGATCGCAATGGCCTGTAATTGGCTGGTACCCTCCCGCTATTGGTTAAACTGCATTGATGCAGCAAGAACGCCATAAATTAAGCCAATAAGAGGCCATTGCAATCGTTACACTGATGTAATCGTTTTTAGAGAATCGACATGCTTTCTGTACTGTCTGTCGAATCTGTATAAACGTTGCATGAATCATTGTTAAAAACTCATTTCTGGTGATTGGCTGAATTTATCGCGTTCTTTCTGCAACAATGCATTCATTTAGCCAATAGCGATTGAGTATCGGCCAATCAGAGGCAATTGCAATGGTTACATTGTTGGTTGTTCTCTCTTATTCTACGATCTTCCATGGTGGTTAACGATGCTGCAGTACAAGATGGAAGCGGGATGACCTGGAAGACAGAAATAGCACTTCTCAATAAAACCCTTGATTACAAATATTAATTAGATATAGTTAATTAATTATTATTACCTACTCATCTAGTAGATGATGCCCGCGATATAGTTCGCGTTTCGCCAAAAAAATATTAAAAAAAATTTAAACATTTTTTTATTCGATGACAAGATAGTCCTTGACTCAATCTCACCTGATGGCAAGTAACGATGCAGTCTAAGATGGTAGCAGGCTAACTTGGAAGGGCAGTGTACTCATACCCCTAATCGGTTTCTTCACGCCATCGTGCTGAAACGCTAAATGGCTTGGCTGCACGTCTTTGACGGTTGTTACTAGCCAAAGCCGCCACCAAGACCAGATACAATTCAGATATTATAAATTCCCAAATTGCCCCCGCCGGGAACGAACCCGATAACTTCCAGTCATAAGACCACAGCGCTCACCACTGCGCCAGGGAGTTCGTAGACAAAAATAAAAATATTTTTCATTACTCATACACGGAAAGTAGGTCTGAAGTTGCCTGGAAGCGGGTTGAAAGTAATACTTTTCAGCCCTAGGGAGAATCGTTTTCAACTGACAGCTGTCAAATAATTAAAAAAACTAGTTGTCACATTTTTATTGGAATTCAAATGAAACACGACATACCCGAGTGCATCCATAGACAAGAAGAAAGATAGACTTTATTCATAAAGAAAAGACAACTGATTCATAGACATTCATAGACAATCATAGACAATACTTGACTATTAAAAAGCTAAATTAGCTAATTTCTATTTTTATTTTGACTTTCCTTATATTCGTAATGAAAAGCACAGTGTTTACCTCGGGATAAAGACTTATTTAGTCCCTCGAACTATAGGCCCCCTCGCTACGCTCGGGCGCCAAACCCCGTCTCGGGACTAAATAAGTTACTTTCATCCCTAAGGTAACAATGTACTATTTCGCCTTTTTTAATTAATGCATACTAATTTTTAAGTATCATTTCAGAAAACAAAATTTTCATCACTCATGGCGGGGCTTTATAGTCTCGCGGTATAAAGTAAATGGAAAAGTTCCAAATCACGGTCAAAATAAGTTTAATTATAAATCATAAATCAACGAAAGCCAACGACGTAGTTTCCCGTCTCAGTGCCTTTGAAGTCCCTGCCTTCAATTATGATTCACGGAAATAAAACAAATATTTATAATTATAATCTATTTTTATTTAGCTGTCTTATAAGGTAAACAACTGTTTTCTCGAAGATTTTCACTAGTTCAACCGTTGAACTAGTGGGGTACAGCGCATAGGACATTCTTAGGCTGAAATCAATGAGATACTCATCTCAGACTCAAGACAGAGTTACAATGAGACAGATTTATGTCGGAGCATATTTTGTGTCTCGTTTTAAACTCTATCTTGAGTCTGAGCTGAGAGTACGCTCTATAGATCTCAGCATTACTGCACTGACAATGACACCGAGCTACAAGTGAAAACAAACCAAAAAACAAAGAAACAAACACACTTAAATTGCATTAATAATGTTATTAGCAGGAATATAAATAATAATTTTGTTAGAATAAGCCGATACAAACAATGATTTTTTCCTCTATTTCTGGGTCTGACTGTAGCTCACAACTCTACCAAGATGCCAACCATCTCTGGGTAACGAAATTACTGAAACCATAGACTATAATACGGACTGAGTGCCTTTCGTACTTGCAGCTACGAAATTACCCTGCTACCAACCGAAGCTATTTCAAAATACCTAAGTAGTGAAATTACTGAAACTATACACTGTAAAATACCAACTGAGTGCCTTTCGTAGCTCTACCTGCAGCTACGAAATTACCCTGCTACGAACCGAATCTATTCCAAAATAACTAGTGAAATTACTGAAACCATAGACTCTTATAATACCAACTGAGTGCCTTTCGTAGCCCCACTTACAGCTACGAAATTACCCTGCTACGAACCGAAGCTATTTCATAGTAACTAGTCCATAATTTTCGAAAATATCAATCAATATGGAAAAACCGCGAGAACGAATAGTTTGTTTGTTTTTCAGAAGAGCTTCTCTGTTGAGAAGAGTCGGCAACAAACTCAGCAGTTGCTCTTTTCAAAATTATCAGCATTATGTAATAAGTTATTACAAGTTAGTCTTGCGATCTTGTGGGCAGTTAGATACCAAGCTGAATGTCCCCATGCGTTGCTCCGATTTTTTTAATTGCTGAGATTACTCTGTTAGCAATAAGGCTGGCTTTGCATGCATAGTTTTGAGGTAATGTACCTATGTTTTTGTTTTCTGTTTCTTGTGTGCAGTAAAATTTTATCATTCTTGACTTAATAAATATGTTGTTTTGTATTGTTTCAGTAAGGCCGAGCGAGCAAGAAGCAAAGACTGGTACGGTGGAGTTCATCAACACTAACATCACGCGGCTAAACGCACGCGCCATAGCGGCGCGCGGATACAGACTCCATAAAGTTGAGCACTTGTGAGTATGAATTAATGAATGAATGAATGAAATTGATCATTTGAGATGATGATGATGATAGTATGTATGGTTAGATACTACTAATTACTTGAAACCTGCATGCCTGAGATCTCTTTACAATCTTCTCAAAGGTGTGTAAAATCTGAAAAACTCTCCTTATGAAACTGAGCCATTAGTTACTCACTCGCATTTTTTTTTTGTTAGACATAGTAAGCCCTTGACTGCTAATCAATTGAAGAATGATGATGCAGTCTAAGATGGAAGCGGATTAGCTTGGAAGGGATATGGCAATTTTTTTTTATCCATCCCGTTACATTGCTTGGCTTCACAGATTTGACAGTAGGGTACATAACATTGGGTATTTTTAACGCCTTTGTCAAAGGCGTAACTAAGGCTGAAATCTATAGTTCGCACTCTCTCTTTGCTCAGACTCAAGATAGAGTTGAAGCGAGACAGATTTATGTCAAAGCATATTTATGTCTCGTTTCAACTCTATCTTAAGTCTGAGCTAATTCAGAGAAAGGTCTATAGATTTCAGCATGAGACGTTAATCGTTTTGCTACTACAATGCAAATGCCCTACAATGTTGTTCACTTTTCACAGGATAGTCGTGAATGCATCGAAGTTAGAACATATAGCTGTTGAAGATCTGACAAAAATGCCATTCCTTAGATCATTGTAAGTGACTCTTCGTGTTTCTCGTTAACATACCTACAAATAAAAACCATTCATTAACCTCAACAGCGGAAGGTTTATGAGCTCATGAACGTTATGAGTTTAGCAGTAATGTGTTAGGTCTGTTGATTCCTGCATAATTTGAGTGCCAGTATGTCAAATTATAGAGCTGAGTTTGAGCTAGGCGTTAAAAAATATCAACTGAAAATTAAAATAGATCTGATAAGTTCTTTTTTCCGGGGTCCCCGGAAAAAAAGACGGTAACGAGTTTATCAGTGTATGTATGTGGCGCTCATGAGACCAAACGCGTGAGCCGATTTTGATGATTCTTACGTCAATCGATTTTTGTAATCTTTGGAGTATCACTAAAGACATGACAGTAATCAAATTCAATATGGCGACCACCAGACGCCATATTGTGGAAAAGAAAAAATGAAAGTCGACAAACTATGTATCGGCTATATAACGGGGAGTGTTCTGAAGAGCTATTTGACCTTATTTCACCGTCTTTCTTCTACAACCGCACCGCTCGCCACAATGTCACCCTCACCACCTGTTTGCCTGGAGCACTTCGACCATCCGGTGTGCCAGTAGTCAGGTTTTTTATTCTATTTTATTTAAAAATTTGCTTGTCTGGTTAATATGTATGTATAACAGTACGGGTAAGTTTTATTACATAAAAGATTTCAATAGTCTCCGGTTATTAAAGTGGTGGTTCGTTCCCCACCCGTTCTATATTGTCTTACCCACTGCTGAAACAAGCTTTCCCTTAAACAATAAGGTACAAAATCTTGACGCACTTTCCAGGAGTATAACTCAAGCCCCTCAGTTGCACAAGATAGCGCCGCTCCCGGCTCTGCCTGAACTGCGCACCTTGTACGTATGTATTATTTGTGATTCATATATTATTATTGAACAATATCTTAAATATAAGCAGCTAAATAACTTGAAAAAATAAACTTAAATCCAAATTAATAAATTAAGCAATATTAATTTTAATTAAAAAAAATATATAGATCAACCAAGTTGAGCTGATTAAAACTAAATAAATCTCCATTGAAGTCCCACGAATGGGCAGACTTTCTTTCTTCTTACTGGACTGGTTTCCACACGTAAACCCGTCATAATCTGTTGTGTGTTCGAACGAACGAATGAGCAGACATTTCTAAATCACGACAAACACTTTAATTTTGTGTGTATTTAAGTAGGTATTTATATTTTCAGAATGATCACAACATCAGGGCTGGTGGAAGTGCCCAATTTGAGCCACGTGCATGACAACGATGACGCCAATAGATCGCAACAGTATCTGCAAGCCGTGTGAGTTTAATTACCACGATAATGTCCTCCCGACCGCATCCGGTCACGGCGGCCAATCTCCTCAGAGATACGCAAATATAGGTGCACTTTCTATTCCCTCGCTCTCATAGTCCGGTGGAACAGATATCCGAACCGATCACGACCGACGGCTTTACGAGCTCTCCGAGGCACGGGGGTGACTTACCGCCAACTTCCTAACTCCGGACTAATACTGAGAATTTCTTTGACAGAAAACTTTGTACCTACCTACAACATGTGTGTCTAGGAAACAATTATATCTATGACCACAATCTACCTATAACAACGAATTTAATTACTGATAGTCATATTTAAGTACGGAATTAAGATATGGCTGACTCACATACCTTTAGGGAATCAAAATACCTACCTTGAAAACGTAGAAACTGATGTTTATTTATAGTTTACGAAATTATATTTTGAGCCACGTCTTATCAATCGCTTCAATGCTACGCTTTTCATAAAGTATCCGTATTAATACTATAAATGCGAAAGTGTTTTTGTTTGTTGGTTTGTCCTTCAATCACGCAACAGAGCTACGGACCGACCTGATTTTTTGCATGGATATACGCTTTGAAGAGCATCAGCTCATTTCCTACTTGATTAAGGATCATCCAGCTTCGAAAGACCTTTTTGGTTTTACTCAAATTATTTTTACCGCTAGCTAGTGACAGCTAGTGACCGTATGCTGTTAACTACGCAAGCGAGTCGATGAACCATAGTGTTTTGTCTCAAAACAGAGTACATTTACAGGGCTTTACACGTTTTTACTGGTGCGAATGATGGCTAATCTCTGAGGAGGTTGGCCGCCTTGAATGGATTCGGTCGGCAGAACATTATTATTATTATTATGACATTCTAATTTGACATTCTTCTCTTCTTCTTCTTCTTTTTCAACTTATAGACGTCCACAGCTGGACATAAGTCTCTTGCATGGACCTCTACGGAACTTGGTCTTGCGCCGCCTGGATTCAGCGACTCCCTGCGACTCGTTTGATGTCGTCGGTCCACCGAGTGGGGTGGTCTGCCAACACTGCGCTTCCCGGTGCGGGGTCGCCACTCCAACACCTTGGGACCCCATCGACCATCAGCTCTTCGAACTATGTGTGTGTATTTGACATTTGTATTCTCCCAGGGACTTGGAATTCAACCACATCCGACGCATCCCCTCACACGCGCTACGAATTCGCGCCGATCAAGTGTAAGTCACTAGGTATCTACATAATATATTTCATACATAAATACCTATTTGTTTTCTTTACGTTTTTAATTTTTATTAGCTCTTGCCCGCGGCCTCGCTCACGAAAAAAAACTTAGTAAGTTCGCTTTTGAACCCCTATTTTGCGCCTAAGGGGCGGAATTTTCAACATCCCTTTCTTAGCCGATGCCTACAACATAATAGCGATCTGTATGCAACCCGTCTGTCCAGTAGTTTGAGCTGTGTTGATAGATCAGTCAGCCAATCAGTCAGCCAATCAGTCAGTCAATCACCTTTTCCTTTTATATATTTAGAAGAAGAAGAAGATTATTTGCTAGCTCAAGGCTTAGGTTAGATTTCTCGTAATCCCGTGGGAACTCCGATTTTCCGGGATACAAAGTATCTATGTCTGTCACCACTCACCATTGCTATAAAAATATGAATACATGTCTCTTGAAATAGACCATAACATTCGTAAACAGGTATGTAATTATATATAGAAAATGGAAATGCAAATAAGGAGTGCACAATGCAATGCAGGCCCGCGAGCCGCACTAATATTTGTAATGTTTCTGCGGCCGACGCAAATAACGTGCCAACGATGTGCACAAACATAATATTATTGTATTTATCTCACGTATGTGTAGGTACTACAATGTACAACAGACTATTATTTAGTTCACGTATAATGTACAATAGAATATTATTTAGTGTGTTTTAGTCATTAACTTAGTATTCCTTCCTGCTATAAGGTTTTAGCCTGTAGGCTCCCTTTTTGTCAGAAATATACCCTTTTTTTAAAGAATATTAGCCAAGCTGAAGTTGCCTAAGGTCCTCCTATCCCCTCCAATTAAGTAGAAAGCTTGTGCTAGGAGTGGGCACGACAATAGTACAACGGAGGGGTTCGAACCTGCGACCTTTTTGGTTTTCTGTCCGCACTTAACCGTTGGGCTAACAGCTATTGAGGCTTCAATTATTTTTTACTCGACTACGCCAAAAAGAAGGGTTATGATTTAAATACGAGTAGGTATGTATGTATCTAACTACTTACGAATGTTCCACCATAGCGAATAAACTACTGAACTGATTTTGATGAATGAAGAGTCAATCGATTCGTTATGGTGGTCCGGAAGACAGGCTAACCTTTATACGAACAAAATCTATTTAACGGATGTTATTCCTCGGGTTACAATTTATTGTTCTTGTTAATTAGAAAGCTGAAAACAGTTTGTTCAGAATCACTTATCCTAATCTAAGCCTAATCGATTGCAATGATCTTTACAGCACGTTGCATTTTACATCCCAATTTAATAAAAACATACGAAATTTGAAAAAATTACATAAATTCTCGGAATTGAACATTTTACACATGATATATTTTTTTATATTAATTCCAGGTCATTGAATTACAATTTGATCGAAGAGGTGCCTGCGCATGCGTTCAAAAACTCGCAAATATCAAAACTGTAAGTTTATTGTAGAGCCTCTAAAAACTCGCAAATATCAAAACTGTAAGTTTATTATAGAGCCTCTAAAAACTCGCAAATATCAAAACTGTAAGTTTATTGTAGAGCTTCTAAAAACTCGCAGATATCAAACGTAACATTTCTAGTAAAGTTATTCACCCGGAAAAAAAAATCCTGCTAATAATAAAAATGCGAAAGGATGGACGGACGGATGGATGGATGTTACTCAATCACGCTGCAACGACAGAACCGATTTGGCTGTGGCTAAGAGATAGATTATAGTCTGGAAAAACTCATACTTTTTATCCCGGAAAATAAGAGAGTAACTATCCTAATGATATATAAAAAATATTTTTTCAGGAGTTTCAAGGGAAACACGAAACTGAAAAGATTAGATGACTTGGCGTTCGCCGGAAACCTGCTGTTGCGACAGCTGTAAGTACCTACCCGACACATAAAATTTATTCTAGAATGCATTGTGAGGTGAAATTAAACTAACACGATACCAAGATAGCATCAAGATTTGGAGTCTCAGCTGAAATATTTATCACGAATTTGATGAGTCGAAAGCATTTTGTAAAAGTTTATTTGAATAAAAAACTATTCTATTCTATTCTGATTGGCCGGCACTCACTCGCTATTGGCTAAACTGCATTGCTGCAGGAAGAACGCGATAAATTCAGCCAATCACCAAGACTGGGAATGTAGCAATGATTGATACAGATTTTAAAGTATCGGCGTGCAGGTTGTTTCGGTTTTCTTTCAATGGATATGAATCACTGAGAATTAAAGATTTTAGTTCTGGGTGTTATGTTGTAGACTTGATTCTTGAACTAATCATAAAAGTAACAGGTAGTAATAAATTAGGTCACATCAGTGAAGTCAAGATTAGTTCAGATAAAGTTTTATTGAAACATTTTAATAATAAAAAAAATATCAATCATTTTACATTTTCCAGGGATCTCAGCAACACGGCCGTAACTTACCTTCCCATCAAGGGTCTTGAGAACCTCGAGACTCTAAAAATAGAAAAAACTCCGAGCTTAAAGTACATCCCTTCTATTTACGATTTCCGAGTAAGTATCCACGTAGGTGCTACTATACAGTACCCTATCGGAAAAGTTATGAAAACTTGAATGCACTTTGCATCATGTCTATACCCCACTGAAAATCTTATATGTTCTGAGTCTCGCAAGGATTTGCGGAATCAGAAGTAAGGAGATCTCTAGGAGGGCTAGAGTTACCAAAACAGTTTATCGAGTCGCGAAACTGAATTGGTAATAGGCGCCACATAGCATGAAGAACTAATAGACAGGCATATACAATTACACATTCAAGTAGGTATATAGTCCTAAGATGATCGCTGCTCTTCCTAATGTGAAATTATTGAGAGAACCGTAATAGTTATAACAAAAAAATTCTAAAAAGAACTCGTGTTGAAGATTCTATTATGTCCTTAAATCAAATCGGAAAAGTTGCAACTGAACTTTAACTTGAGTTGAGCGAGTTATAGGAAATTTCCCTTCAAATTATTCTAAAAACGCCCTTCTTAATCCACTGTTGGCTTTAAGCAGAACTTGCGAGAGGCGTACCTGACGCACCACTTCCATTGCTGCGCGTTCCAATTCCCCGAGCGACACAACCCCGCGAGACACAAGCTCTACGAGACACAGCTCGCCATCATGACACAGGTTAGCATAGCTACTTTAATGGTACCTTCAACCACAAAGAGATCTGAGGTGATGGCTTTAATACAGAATCTCACGATTCTGGCTAAGCTATTGACTCGAATCCATTTTTATGCACTATAAGTTTAATAAAATTAAAATAATATAATATAGAAAATAGTGATAAAATTGGTAAAGTATTTTGTTAAGCTTTTGATAAATAAATAAATATTATTATATTATTATTATTACTCTGCCTGTTGTCTGCACCTGTGAGAGCACCTAAGGCAGACTGCAGGCACCACTTCGTTAAAAAAAGCAAATAAATAATTCTTTAAAGACCTTTAATAGAATCACTAAAATAACTCCTTTTGCAACGCGAAGTTAAAAACTAATAAAAATAATTCATGAAAAAGATACGTTTACCTACGTTCGGAAAACATAAACAAAAACAGCGCGAAATTTTTCGTGTACCTAGACACTCTGCATCCGCTAGGCCGTACTTAGGCCTTGCCGCGTTGCTGGATATAGTAACTTACTAACTACGCTTGTCCGTATGGTAATTTACAGTATTACTACATTTATGACCTACCTCAAGTCAAGTTGAATAGCTTGTCGAAGCAACAGATGTCAGTCTGTGCAACAGTTGAATACATTAGATTTGCACTGTTGGCCCTTTCCATAGAGTGCCTATTAAAAATATTAAAACTAAAACATCCTCAGTTAAAAGATTTTCGCGAGTGGCATTGCATTAATTGCAAAACCTAAATAGGTAACTAGATGCTTAACTACTTAATTGCTATAATGAAATTCATAATTGCAGCAAAGATAAAAAAGTAGGTACCATCTTCGCTATACACAATAATATAAAAGTTTTGAAACTAAAGAAAAAAAAACTTACTTATTTCATTACTTTTATGTTTTCACAATAATGTAAAGTACATACCTTTGCCTACTCTTATTCAAACCGACTAGTTGCTCAGTCATTTTGGATGAAAAACACACACCAAACCATATTCAAGGTGAATAATTAATCTTTATCAATTAACTTGTTGCTCTAATATGAGACCATAACATAAAATAATGATAAATAGTTCTAGGATGTGAGCGAGAATAAAACTGATTGATAGACGAACGCAAGTTTGGGCGGGCGGGCGTAGGGCGGGCGGAAAATCAATATTATACAGACTCGGTTTGGTCTGACTCTTTATTAAAAAATTTGAATATCGAATGTAGATATAGTTACCTTGCATATGATGCACGCAGACTCCGTTGTCTGTAATCTAGGTAACTACGAGTACATTAATAAAACATTAATTTATGTATTTATATTTTATTCATTGAGTGATCCTCTATACAAAGGAGTATAACTACGATGTTGCGCAGTTATAAAAAGTTGATACCGCGCGCTACAGACCGTGTAGGTGTAGGGGAGGAATTTTTAAAAACAATATAGTAGATATAATATTTTCAGGGTAACTCTTGAACATAAATATTGAAATTTGAAAAAAAAAACCAACCTTACGTGTGAAATACTGGATAAGTTTATGGTAAAATTGAGTCTCTCATATTCGTCCAGATTATTCCAGAAAAAATTGATCATCTTACTACCACAGAAAAGTATATCTAGGCATTTCTCTACCTTACTGAGATAGTTATTCTTATCATCTTAGTTACTCTCTTTGCCAACAGAGATGCAACCAAAATGCCGCGAACCCCTCTCAAGAACCAAGAAAGAGACGATCCACAAATCCTAATTCAGTAGAAAAATTAACAACATTATCAAGGTCAGTAAAAAAACGTTTCCGTAATGGACCATGGTGTGGTGACAAAAATTCTGTGTCCGAGACAAGAAGTTTCCTTACGATGTTTTCATTCACCTTTAAAGAAAGTGATATTTAAATTAAGTATACCAGTAGGTATTTTAAGTATAAAATGCACACGAAACTCCAAAAAGTAGAGACTCCGAAATGGAGGCTGAAGTTTTAACTACTATAGGCTATCGCTGCAACTGCTCTCCGCTCTTTTGCTTGGGCTCTTATTCTTTACCTACGCTACTGGGAATACGAACTCAAGATTTCCTATTATAAATGTGAGGATAAATAGATTAATGTATGGATGGATGTTTGTTACTCCTTCACGCCACAACAAATGAACCAATTTGGCTGTTTGGAATGGAGTTAGCTCATATCCAGGATTAATACATACTTAACTATAAAGCCATCGCATAGGCTGCATTTTCTCCCGGAAAGATAAAGATTTCCCGGACAAGTACGAAGTTGCGGGCGCCAGCTAGTAAATTAGAAGACAACAACATTTACAACTTCATCCAGGGAGGTAGTCGTAGAAGGGATATTTGTTGTAGTTTTAGGTCTGTATTGTAATAAGTAGTTATGATTTCCTCGTAGTGAGTGGAACGACACGTCCACATCAGCGAGTTACGAGGAAGATTCGTCGGACAGCGAGGAGTACTTCTCCGACTCCGGCAGCATCGAGGACGAGCAGGCCGAGCTGTTCCACGCGCCCTTCAACAGCAGCCTGGGCGTGTCCTACTCCGTCGAGTGCGGGACCTTCGGCTCGAGGTGAGTTCCTTCACCAGCGAGAAGGGCTTCTCCGATCCGGCATGACACATTCACAGCTTATCTACATGATCGGTGATTCGCTCATACATTTAGCTTCCATCCCCTCCCCTGCACTCTGTAATGTAAGTATATTAACCTAGCAAAGGTAGGTATATTCATGACTGACGTTCAAGTGCCTCTTTCGATCAATTATTCGGTACTTATAATCAGTTTAGCTATAAAATCCTTCTCGATCTGGCTAAATGATTTATTAGCTGCTTTGAAGTGATCAGAAAAGATTGCTGACCGAACCAATTTTGTTTCAGGCGACGTGTAATCAAATGTACGCCTCAACCAGACGCCCTCAACCCTTGCGAAGATGTGATGGGCTGGTCGTGGCTCAGAGCCAGTGTGTGGCTCGTTGTCGCAGCTGCCGTGGTCGGCAACACTGCGGTCCTGCTCGTCCTCCTCACCAACCACACGGAACTAACAGTTCCTAGGTTCCTCATGTGCCACTTGGCATTTTCGGATCTTTGCACGGGACTGTACCTATTCATGTTGGCCGTAGTCGACCTCAGAAGCTACGGAGAGTTCTTCAACTACGCTTACAACTGGCAGTATGGAGTTGGGTGTAAAATTGCCGGATTCCTCTCCGTATTTTCCGGGCAACTATCGGTCTTTACTCTTACTATTGTGACTTTAGAGCGATGGTTCGCCATAACATACGCCATTTATTTAGAAAGGCGAATATCGTTGGGTGCTGCTGCGAAGATAATGATTGGAGGATGGATGTTCTCAATTTTAATGGCGGGAATGCCTCTGGCTGGCGTTTCTGACTACTCATCGACATCGATTTGCTTGCCAGTGGAGAGTGAAGGAGTCGGTGACGCTGTGTACCAAGGATCCTTGTTTATGACGAATGCAATCGCTTGGGTGACTATCGTAGTGTGTTACGTCCAGATTTATAGATCTTTGGGAGGGGGTGGAGAGAAGTATGGCGGTAGAGCGGCAGCAGCCGCGGCTGAAAGACGGATAGCCAATAAAATGGCTTTGTTGATTGGCACGGACTTGCTCTGCTGGGCACCGGTCGCTTTCTTTGGGGTGACGGCTTTAGCCGGCGTCCCGTTAGTGGATGTCAGCCATGGGAAGGTGTTATTGGTGTTCTTTTACCCTTTAAACGCATGTGCGAATCCATTCCTCTACGCGATACTCACGAAGCAGTACAGAAGAGATCTCATTACCCTGATAGCTCGCACGGGTTGGTGCAACTGGCTGGTGGAGCGGTACAAGTTGGCGGCGACCCCCCCTCCCACCGGAAACACGAACCCCTCCGCCCCGCCGCTGCTGTTGCCCCTCGTTGATTACAATAGATCGATATCGATGAACAAAGAAAATGGCGAGGCTGAGATTTTTTAACTTTATTAGGCTAATTATAATCACAATTGATATTATTATAAGTATATTTATTAGATTTTGTTGTTTTATTTACCTCAATGCATATGATACTATAAGTGTACTTCAGCAATGTGGTAAGTACGTTCAATTGTTTGTCAGTGATACCTCGAGCAACAAAAAAAGCTCCACAATTAGAACTATTGTAAATAAATATTAGTAGGTACTCTAGCTGATAGACGCTATAGATATTTCTCTGTTAAATGTCAAGATCGCTATTTTATTTTAAGTGTGGATTATAATGTGTACAGTATAAAGAAAACAAGAAATTTAAAAAATTAATTTATTTTAAAGAGCAAATAAATATTACAATTACATAAATAATATGTATAGTTTCAAATAAAGTCAATGAACCACCTTGTCAAGTATCTGTGACATAGTTCACTAATTTCAATTTGGCAGACTTCACACTTTTTTTTAAAGAATATTAGCCAAACTGAACTTGACTTATATTCTCCTCTCCCCTCCAAATAAGCGAAAAGCTTGTGCTAGGAGTGGGTACAACAATAGTGCCACGGGTGGGACTCGAACCTACAACATTTCAGATTTCAATCTGCACCTTAACCGTTGGGCTATCGAGGCTTTGAGAACTATCAGGCATGCAAAATTCCTAACAATGTTTTCCTTCACCTATTTTATTGTCTAAAACATATATAACTCCAAAGACAAATGTCTGAGATCAAACCCTAGATCCTCGGAGGAGGCTGAAGTTTCCAGAAGGCTAACACAGAGTTTTAAACCAACACTTTAACCCTTTCCTTAAACAACTATTACAATAACTAACAGCTTAAAAATACCTGAGCATTATCTTCAAGATTACTTATTACATGTTGATCTATATACTCTATCACTAACTTATCGCCCTCTAACAATACCTCTGTTTTCAACAATTCTGCTATCTCCACATCCATTTTAAAAGGGCTTATACAATAACCGTCTAACTGTCTGAACAGTCTTATTTTGGTATCACCTATTTGATTATTGTCGTTCCTAATATTACAAGTATCGCATATACTATCAATTGTACGACCGAGGCTCCATTTCTTTGAAATAAAAACAGCAACGGTGCCTTTTATGTCTGGATCTAACATTAAGGACTCAATACACTTTATATTTTGTTCGTCTCTAACAATAGTTACTGGTTTCGGTTGCATGTCTGTAGGCTTTTTGATAGCAAAATACACTCTATCTGATACTGGTATGGATTTCGGGCCGAGAGCTTTTTGTTTGATCCTCATCAAGTGAATTTTTGATGCAGTTTTCACTTTTGCTGAGGACTGCAGGGCTTTTCGTATGTTTTCAGTTATCTGTGGAAAGAGAAATTATTAACTTAATTTTTATTTTTTTTTAAAGAATATCAGCCAAGCTGAACTTGACTGATGTTCTCTTCTCCCCTCCAAATATGTGAAAACTTGTGTTAACTCCTAACACGGGTACAACATTAATGCAATGGGTGAGGTTCAAACTTGCAACTTTAAATTTTCAGTTGGCACCTATAACCATTGGGCTGTTTAATACCAAACTTGATAGATTTTTTTATTCATAACAAAATAGCCCTTGACTCCATAGTTTAAAATGGAAGTGAGCCAGTTTGGACGGGGGTATGGAAGTTTTAATAAAAATCCATACACCTAATCAGTTTGTACACTCTATTGTATCTGCTTTGCTTGGCATAAATATAAATAAAATTATAAGTAAAAGCGAACCTTATCTTGCAAGAACTTATTAGCTTCCTGGAACTGACGTCTTGGTGCTTCAAACTGCTCTATTTTTGCTAACATTGTCTCATCATCAATTTCAGGACAGGAACTGCAAAATTAGAAGTATAATTTCAGATAAAAAAATTATTATTCTTAATGGGAATCTACTAAGGCGAACGCTTTTGCAAGTCAAACTTTTCGAGGCCTAATAGTTTCAGAAATACTATTTTTTTTATTAAGGACTAGATGATGCCTGCAATTTCATCCATGCTGACTACTAAGGTTTTTTAATTCCTGCAGGAACTCTTTCATTTTCCAAAATAAAATGTAGCCTATGTATTAATCCTTGGTATGAGCTATCTCTATTCCAAATTTCAGCCAAATCAGTAAATTTGTTGTGGTGTGAAGGATTAACAAACGCATACAAACTTTCGCTTTTATAATTTTACTGTGAAGTGTGATGTGATATCCGCCACTTGAACCCAGAAATGCTTACTGTTGGTAAAGGAGGGTTGGGGAGGAGTTAGAAGGGTTGTCAGCCCGTCACCTCGCACTCTTTTCCACTCTACTTCACTTAAATAAGCAAAGTTCTGTCCAAATTTAGTAAAGTTAACCTAAAAATTTAAAAAATTTACTCAATATAATATACTTACGGGTGAAACCTATGTTCTATACAGTAATGTTTGTTGCACTTATTGCACAGCATTTCATGTAGATTTCCCTTCCTGCAGCCTTTTGAAGTACATCTATAAATCTGATCATCGTTTTCAAAGTTAACCTCTTTGGGTTTCGGCGCCAACTCGCACTGTGCAGATAAACAGTGATCATTGAAATGTTGGCGGCAGAACACCTTGCCACACTTGCACTGAAGGGGTAGAAAGTCTGTTTGGTTACAGTCTATCTTCTGGCAATGCTCGCCGAGTGAAGGAAACTCCATTTCTCACAGCAGTTGATTTTTCCTGGCGTAACTGCTCACTGCACACAAATTCTTTCAAGAATTCAAGATAGATAGTGATTGTAAACTGTCCCAGTTAACTTAGATTCGTTTTGTGTGAATTTTATTTAACGGCAATGTTCAGAATTTTCTTTTTTAGTCATTGAAAACCATTATTTTCACCAACAAAACAAATCCAACAATCAACATTTACAAAATTACAAATGACCAGGGTTACCAATGCAAATTTTCCAAATTCCCCAAAAATTTTGATCTAATCTTTCGAATAATCATAAGAACCCTGTACTAGATAAGGTTTTCATACTATGCTAAAATGTTAAAATGTCCGTATTTTCCCTGCATAGTACCAATTGTCATTAGAAAATCCTTAATTGGGCTAAGATTCCCCGCATTTTGAGGAATCTTCCATAAATTGTCAACATTGGAAATGACTTGACATTTATAGCTCCCCTTCTTTATAGTCTGTGTAGATTTCCGATGTTGCTATGAAAAAAAAAACTAAGAAGTCGGTTAAAAAAGAAATCAACGTTTAGCGCAACATTTACTTTATTACACAAGGATTTTGGGTAATATTATGACATTATCTATTTAATAAATAATCAAACGTTTGATTTTAATTTCGCCATCTATAATCAGCATATTATGTAAATTATCCATGATTTTGATCATGGATTAGTCCTACTTCCGTGATTTTTATCCAGCATCTTAGAATATGTAGGAATAGAATCTACAACCTGAGGCAGAGAGCTTAGTTTACGGAAGAAAGAAAACTCAAAGAAAAGAAAATTATTGAAGCACAATATTGAAATATTTATTGCTAAAAAGGATAAATAAATAGTATGGTAACACTTTTTACAAAAACAAAATGCAGGTAATGGAAAATTTCTTATTTACTCTCGATAGACTTATTTCATGTTTTAATTTTATTATAATGTATAATTTATCCTTCAAACACGCAGCAACTGATCGACGTAATTTTTTGCATGCAATAGGTAGTTGAAAACTTGGAGAGTGACATTAGGCTATTTTTATATCCCACGGAATTTCTTGAAACCTACCTCCACGCGGACCAAGTAGCGGGCAAAATACATTATAATAACACAATAAGTCATCAAATCACGAAATAAGTCTAAAATCTTCATTCCATGTTCACGAGATTGGATGTAAGTATGATTCTTCAAAGATATTTGCAACATTTTTCTTAAGAACAAGGTATAAAATTGTACACATCTTCCTAACGAGTAGAACATCACATAAGCTTCAAAGTTTCTATGGCGGCTTGCAACCGTTCGATCTCGCCTTGGGACTGCGAGAGTTTGTCAGAGTTCAGCTTCTGCACGTCGAGTGGAACTTTAATCGTGTAATCGTCAGCGGATATCGCTTGTTGTAACTTGCTTATCGTTTGAGATAAAGTTTCCTTCTTCTTTTCTAGTTTTGTGATCTCCTTTTGGGGGTCTATCAGTCCCTGCAATAATAAAGAAAATACATTGAAGTAGCTGGAAATGACAGTCGTTTCTTTAAGTTGGCTCATCGCCGCGACACCGTAACCGCGGAGCGAAAGAGATAGATATAATAAGTCTAGCTCTTTTAAACTATATATTATTATAGTTAAATATCTTGTATAGGAACTAATGGTTGGAAAAATGGAGCTATTTAATTTAAACTTGTTAATAAAAAATGAAGACTTTTTGAAAATATCGTTATATCCCTAAATTCAAGATTATTTTTTATTTTATTTCATATAGGGCAATCAGTTGCTCTTGTGAACAGTAAATACTCTAGCACCGGTTCGGAAAGCAGATTCTGCTGAGCAAAGCCAGTAAGAAGCTCGGCAGATGCTGCAATACAATTTTTATCTAACAACCAGGATATACTAATATCTATACTAATATTATATAGAGGAAAGATTTGTTTATATGTTTGTAACGAATTGGCTCAAAAAGTACAGAACCGATTTGGCTGAAATTTAAAATGGAGATAGACTATACCTTGAATTGAAACATAGGCTACTTTTTGTCCCAAAAAAAATTATAGTTCCCGTGGGACTCCAAAAAAACCTCAATCCACGCGTACGAAGTCGCGGATATCTACTAATCATAGATAAACGCGATAGGAGAATGGACGCTCCGCATGACACTGTCGGTAAAGCAGTAACGGACAACGGAGTCCTTAAGAAAAAGCTAAAGGAGCAAGTACTTAGGGACTCCCTCACTCACCGAATGAATGAATGAATGAATGAATAAATAATTCTTGTTTATTTGTTTGTGTGTAAATAATGTTGTTTACCTATGATTGCACATTTATTTTTTCTTGTTTTGTATGATTTTCTTTTCTTTTTATTTCTGTTATTAGTAGTAATGCATGTTTAATTTTCTTTTTTCTTTATATTTATACACTCCTCATCAAAAAAATCGAAACACCTCCGATTTTTTTTTCTTCTCATAATTAAACAAAAAAGAGAATTATTTCCATGAAAATAATGACACAATTTTATAGCTTTTACAATGGTGTACGGAAATACTTAGATTTTCAATTGTTTATTCGATGAATGAACTGAAAATGAATTGAAACATTGTTTTGATACAAAGGGGTGTTTAGAGTTTTGCGTACTTTATTCGCGCAAAAACTGAAAAACTAACCTTAATTGGCAATTTTTTTGTTTTTTATTTGTTCATTGTGCTTTGTCACGTCTAATAAAAAGTTTTATTTCAAAGAAAACATTGACACTTCGCCCGCAGAAGCAGCCCAAGTTGTGGCGTTGCTGGATTTTGGGCTTAGTCAGAGTGTTGTGGCTGCAAGATTGCATCTGAGCCTGTCATCTGTTCATAGAGTGTACAAACGATATCGAGAGACTGGTTTCTTCATGCGCCGTCCAGGGTCTAGTAGGAATCGGTTCACTTTTGAGCGAGACGACCGGTTTATTACAACAGTTTTTTTGTGAAATCGACGCCTTAACGCTTTTCAACTGCAGCAGCAGCTTCGTGTTGATCGAAGGGTGGATGTAAGTGACTCTACAATTAGAAGAAGGTTGCAGGAACGTGGACTGGTACCACACAAGCCAGCAAATGGATCGAAACTAACTGCAGACCACCGTAGAGCGCGTCTTAACTTTGCACGTGATCACCTAAATCGTCATTCAAACTGTGGAGCAAGATTCTCTTTTCTGATGAGTGTGAAATTATGCTGTATGGTAAGGATGGAAGGAATAAGGTATACAGAAGAGAAAGAGAACGCTATGCGCAATGCTGCATTGAAGAAAAAGTAAGCTGTGGTGGCCGTTCGTGGACAGTTTCGGGAGGCGTTAGTACTGACGGTAAGACAGAGCTTGTCTTCGTATCTGGACCACTTCTGCCTGCACTAACTAATCATCGATACATCGAACCATGTCTTGAGGCTCATATGATGCCCTATGCTCATTTTACTGGCGAAGCTTTCATATTCATGCATGATAATGCTAGAGCTCACATCGCGGCCGTCGTACAAGATTATCTTACTGAAGTTGGTATCTCTGTTATGGAATGACCAGCGAGGAGCCCTGATATAAATCTTATAGAGCACCTATGAGATGAACTAAAATGGCGAATTCGAGCAAGAAATCCCGCCCCAGAAACTCTTAGCCAGTTGCAAAATGCAATTCAAGAAGAATAGCAACACATTCCACAGTATGTGATCCTAACTCTCATTCGATCGATGGAAAACCGTATGGAAGCAGTAATAAAGGTCCGGAGAGGGAATACAAGTTATTAAATAAACTGTTTCAAAACTTTTTTCTCATTGACGTGTGTTGTTTTTCCCATTTCCCTCATATTCCATACAGGGTAAAAATGACTCTTTAAACTAAACACGAAGCTTATCAAAATTTTAATTTGAATTTCGAATATTAACATTAGGAATTGAAAACCTTATACTACCCGCTATTAAACGACATTTAATATTTATTTATAAAAATAAAGATTTTTCTGATAATCCTTACGGAACATAAACTTGCGAGGTGTTTCGATTTTTTTGATGAGAAGTGTATTTGTAGTAAGTTCGATGTGACGTGTAACTAATAATAAGAGTGCCACCTCGCCAACAAACTGGCCCACCAGTTTGGCGAGATAGTATGTAGAATAATATTTGTACTTTTATTATGAATAAATAAATAAAAAAAAAACAAACCTTCAAAACTAGATGCACTTCGATCTTATCCGAGACGGTGAGTATTGAGCACCCGTTCGGGGCCTCATCGTCGCTCAGTTCACTGCTGGCCAGGGTCTGCAGCTTGCGGAACAGCTCCCGGACCTCGAGCTGGTCTCCGCTGGTCACCAGGTGCACGCTGGTCTTCTGCTTGTGCGTGAGGTTGTACTCCGAGCGCGTGGAGCGGATGAGGTGGACGATCTTCAGGGCAGTGTCCACGTTTGTCTCTAGGTCTTCGCTGCGCCAGGGCGTGTCTGACTCCTATTAAAGATTGATAATAATGGAATAAAATGTTTTTTTTTGTTGGCACATGATATTTGTCTCTGTCCCAAATAGCAGAAATAACAATTAAAAGATCGAAAAAAATTAGTTTTCTTACACATTTTATATGAAACAGTTTTTTGACGATGTCTCCAGTGTGGATTGACTGATTTTGATGAACTTTTTATGTAATATATGTCATAGCATAGTTAAGGGCAAGAAGAGCCTTTTACCCCAGAAAAACAGTAACCTAACTCACGAGTCGCGGGCAAAAACTATAAAGTAAGTTAACTTTATTCCTTTACATTATGTATGTATTTAATTTAACAAAGGTTTTTGTGGGTTGAAACGTCCATATAAAAGCAAGGATTTTTTAATACAAGTTGGAGCACTCACAGTGGGGTACTCGGCTACGCAAATGGAGGGACAGCTGGTGTCGCTGCGCGGCAGGCGCTGGTACAGCTCCTCGGTCACGAAGGGCATGAACGGGCTGAGCAGCTTGAGCCCGTACTCCAGCGCCGTGTACAGCGTGCGGCGCGCGCCCGCCTTCTGCTCCTCGCCGCCTTGCGCGAACACTGGCTTGAGGTACTCCTGCGAGGAAAAGCATAATAAAAACTCATTTATTTGCTTCAAACGTGGGTTAAAATAGGTTCAAATGATTATTTTGATGATCCAATCATCATGTTTTGCCAATTTGGCGTGCAAATATTAGGAATAATAACAATGTGTTACTTCAAATTTGTCGTGAGCATAACAAGCTTTTTAAAAACTCTAATGTCATTATCGATATACACTCATTCTCTTTGCAACAGTACAAAAGATTATTGTATCAATATATTGTAACCGCATCATAGCCTCATATGCTTCTCATAGTTCAATTTGCCCTGTGTATATATTTACTCTTTAGTTCAATTGTTTACATTAAATTAACCTTGTGAAATTGTTAACTGGCAAACCCGCATTTGCACTTTTGCTTATACGCATGTTGGTTTGCCTGTAATTTGGTGCACATCTGAAATGTTTCTATAGATGTAGTATAATTTTATGTAATTGTTATGTGATTCCTGTTGGCAAACCAATAAATAAATAAATAAAAAATGAATCCACAATTTCCAAAGGTGCATGAACACCTAGATAATGTGGTGGCCAATCCGCACTTGGCCAACATGGAGGGCAATCCGTACTTGGCCAATGTGGTGGGAAATCCGCACTTGGCCAAAGTGGTGGGCAATCTGTACTTGGCTAATGTGGTGGGAAATCAGCACTAAGCCAAAGTGGTGGGCAATCTGTACTTGGCCAATGTGATGGGAAATCTGCACTTGGCCAACGTGGTGGGCAATCCGCAGTTGGCCACCCATTCCCATTCGAAAAGAGACCTGTGTGCCCAGAGTTGAGATGAAATAAATGAATGTTTAAACTAACGCATTTTTGACAGTCGATTGTCGATTTTTTTTATGAAGACGAATAAATCGACAATCGATAGTTCGTTAATTCGATTCATTCGATTGTTTTTATTTTTGCAACTAACGCCCATCGCTAGGTGAAACTGGCGCTATACCAACTAAGGAAAAATAAATTATAGAAATCGTCACTCACCAAATAGACATCGCAAAGGTCATAAAGCCATAGATTATAGCAGTGCGTGGTGGCGGAAGGAAAGTCGTAGCTCTGGAAGCCTCGGTTGACCTTCTGCACGGCCAGCGCCAGCTTCGATAACATCCAACGGTCCATTGAGGACAGGCCGGGGGGTAGAGTGGGTTCGTGGACCTGGAAATTGTAAATTCAAATTTTATTTATTTCATGTAGGCCAACTTGTAGCTCTTATGACACGTCATAAATCTACCACCGGTTCGGAATGCAGATTCTGCTGTGAAGAGCCGGCAAGAAACTCGGCAGTTGCTCTTTGAAAAAAAAATTTTTTTTTTTACAATAGGTAACAAAACTATGCTATGTATACAGTGCTTCCACAACGAAGCTTCAAAAATGCATACGTAGGTACACACAATCCAACACATGTTAAGATGGGCAGACAAAGCAGACCCATTCCCGTTGGTGGCACCCGTTCACGAGCACGACGCATGATCCAGCTGTTGTAAGATTACTAAGTTTATGTTTATTTATTTATACAACTTTATTGGGAAAAAAGAACAAAATATATGGAAATGAACAGTTTAACACAAAAGGAGACCATATTACTAAGTGATCTCTTCCAGGCAACCTGTACGAGAGAACTTAATGTAAGTTAGAGACGGAGGATCGCAATAATTATTGAATTTTTGCACGACATTGTATGGTCATTTGTATTCATTCTAATAATTTATTATAGTGTAACGGGTGGGGTTTGAACATGCAACCTTTCAGTTTTCAGTCCGCACCTTTCTATCGAGGCTTTATGGTTATTGTAGCATACAGAGGGTAGTCTGTGAATACTTGAGGAAACATGTTTCAAATACAGGCGCCATTTGAGTCATTAGTCAGTCGTGCTAGGACCACGGGTCGGACAGCACGTCGGTTGTGTAACACATATTATGTGTGCTTGAAGTGTGCATTGGTATATACGGACTGTATACTTGACTATTATATACGTGAGTGTTTGAGTATACTACACTTATTGACCTTGTAGCTGGTGTCCTGCGGGAAGTACATGAGCGCGAACTTGGCGGCGTTCCACAGCTTGTTGCAGAAGAACCGGTAGCCCTGCACGCGCTGGATGTCCAGGTTGAGGTCGCGACCCTGCGTCATGGCGCACAGCGCGAACCTGCCGCCACCAGCATTATTTCGCATATGAATAAGAATTTACTTATTGACGTATAAAATTTACATATTTTTATCGGTCCCTATCCTCTGCGCTAGGAAAAACTGTGTTGCAGAGGATAGTTCCTTCCAGACACAAGATATATGTATACAGGTTATCTTAAAATAGGTATAACATAAAATTTTACTAACACTGAGGGGATGTGTGTGTGTGTGTGTGTGTGTGTGTGTGTGTGTGTGTGTGTGTGCGTGCGCGTGCGTGTGTGTGTGCGCGTGCGTGCGTTTTATCTGACAATTTTTTTCGCATATGAACTAATACTTTTCCTTTACATTTCCTTTTTTACTCAACATAGAAGACGATACGCTAACAATGTAACCAAACAAAAATAAATAAGTAGTTTAAAGTTAACACAAACGTTCAAAACGTAACAATAACAAAACTTTGAAAAAATTTGGTAGTGACAATTGCGAGCGGTACGTTGCTATCTGTACTAAGCGGGGGTCTGACTTGAGTATCTCGTCAGATGCAGTCGGTATATGACAGTCCTTACCTCAGCGCATCGGTGCCACACTCGGGTATCCCATTGGGGTAGTCCTGTTTCTGGCCCTGCTTGGCCTTCTCGACCTCGCGCGGGTCCAGGTTCGAGTCCGCGAGCTGCGCGTGAAGCTGTTCTAGTGTAATGCCTCGCACCACGTCCACGGGGTCGATCACGTTGCCCAGGGATTTGGACATTTTGCGCCCGTGAGCGTCCCTGACCATTGGATGGAGGTAGATTTCTCTGAGAACATATTGTACAAAATTTTAAGGAATAGTACAGCAAAGTATTTTTAACCCCCGATTCAAAAACAACGGGGTGGTATAAGTTTGGCGCGTGTGTGTGTTTGTGTCTGTCTGTGGCATCGTAGCAGCCGAACGGCTGAACCGATTTAGCTATGTTTGATGAAAATCGGTCCAAGATGGCCGCCGCCACAAAATGGCGGATTACATATTTTTTCATATCTCCCTCAATATAGGTATCAAATTTTCTTTTGTTTTTTTTTTTTGATTTTAGCATTTCACATGTCGGGGGTGGATTAAATTTTTAATTTACACTTGTTAGAATTAGAACAAATTATTTTTTTCAAATAAACTTTTACAATTGCTTTCGAATTGTCAAATGAATCAACCACTGGTTCGAAATGCCGTTCCAATCGAGAAGAACCAGCAAGAAACTCGACGGTTGCTCATTAAACAAGTGTAAATTGAAAATTTAAAACACCTCTGACATGTGAAATTAGAAAAAAATGTGATTCGCCATTTTGTTGTAGCGGCCATCTTGGACGGATTTTCATCAAACATAGCTAAAACACTCCTGACTAATTCACCTTTTAAACAAAAAAACAAATCAAAATCCGTTTATCCGTTCGGCTGCTACGATACCACAGACACGCACGCGCACGCACGCACACAAGCACGCACGCACGCACCCATGCACGCACGTCAAACTTATAACACCCGTCGTTTTTGCGTCTGTGGTTTAACGAAATAAAGCCACTATTGGGGACTGTCAGTCAGGACAGCTTATCGATAGTATAAGTACTGATTAAGTAGTAGTAGTGGCAATCGAGAGGCGAGTTGATACTCACTTGAACGGTAATTTCCCGAGTAGCTTTTGTCCGAAGAACACCATTCTGGCGACCCAAAAGAAGAGAATGTCGTGCCCGGTTTCAAGCAGAGTTCCCGGATAGAAAGCCTGTAAAGTGTTCCATTGTTTTAGACAGTTTATTTTCCAAGCGCTCTTGCCCGGAGCTTTATTCTGGTTTTAGATTTTTTCACGGGAACCTTTTGTTTTTCCGGGATAAAGTTTTTTATTGGTTATCTTTGATTGTAAATATGAGGTTCTTTCACGAGCATATTTTTAGCAGATTTTATAACTTCTGTAAAGGCAAGTGTGAAATTTTAATACAGACCCAAAATAAAATAAATAACATCGAAGATAACATCCATCGAACTATAAGGCTTAAAACTAACAAAGTTCCGCTCAAAACAACCAATGAATGCATTATTTTCTGTACCGGTACTGATAATTTTTTTTTTTTTACTGTGATGAATTATGACATCCTTTCACAGCACACCATCATTTTTTAATATCTTTATTCATTTTTTAATAATTTCGAGCTCGCTCTTCGTATTAACGCGTGCTGCGTGCTCGGCTCTTAAAAGCTTAATAAAAGGGACTCATCACCGTGCCAACTATTACGCTTCTAAGAATTATAGTTCCATGATAACATCCCACTTTACCTGCAAGTCGTCAGTATTATCGGGCCATCCGAATATAGAGAAGGGGAACAGGCCGGATGAGAACCACGTGTCCAGCACATCGTCGTCCCTGGACAGCTTGATATCTTCAGCGGCCACGCCGAACTTGGACGCGGCTTTGGCGAGGGCCTCCTCTTCGCTATGCGCCGATACCCACTGTTCTTCTTTCTGCAGAAAAATTCATGTCTTGAAAAAGCTTTCTTTTGTATTTTTCTGATCAAGATTATCATATGTGTACTATAAATTATTTTATAGACTGAAAGTCCCGTCAAAATCGGTCCAGCCGTTCCTGAGATTCGCTAATCTCCATACCAGAAAAAAAAAAAATTTTTTTTTTCTGGTTATTTACTTACATTGCATTTAGTAAAAAGCTGTTATTTTGATATTACAGACAGACGCTTCCATTTTATTTATTTGTATGTATTTAGAATACTATGGAGAGTTGAATAAGATACAAGATTATGGATTAACGAATGATTTTGTGAGTTTTTAATGTGCTATACCTATCTCGAAAATGGTTAGATCTCGTTAGGATGAGTACGTATATGCACTGGCGTCGACGCCAAGTGAGATAGGTACTTTGTAATGCAATTTGACACTTTTCGACTGGCGGCGCTGCCGGCGTTGCTGCCATGGCATCCCAATGAGATAGGGCCCTTAGGAACGATTTTTTTATTTGGTGCTACACTTGGTTGTACAATATTTTCAAATTACGAACGTACGTGCCGTTAATTCACACAACATGTTTTGAGACAATGTGCAAGACATGCGTATGGCAATGTTGTCGAGTGTTCTAACGTTGTTGTTGGTTATATTTCTGATATCCTACTAATATTAGATGTGGAAGTTTGGATGTTTGTTACTCAATCAAGCAATAACGGCTGAACGGATTTGGATGAAATTTGTTACAGAGATAGGTCGTAGTCTGGAATAGCACATAGGCTACTTTTTATACCGGGAAATAAGAGAGTTCCCGCGGGAATAAAAAACCTTAATCCACGCGAACGAAGTCGCGGCTAGTCTATCTATCTTTTCCCTTTAAGGAGGGTTTTTTTAAATGTATGTTCCGCTAATAATCCTCCGACATGGTTATCGAAGACTTTATAACACGGCCTTCCTTTCTTTTTTAATAGCCTTTCTCTTTCAGTTTGTCATGAAACAGGTTCTTTTTTTTTTTAACTGTGATAATGATTTTTTTGAGGTCCGTCGAGGGTTAAAAACAATGAAAAACAAAAACACATAGACACGAGCAACAGAATAACGGATCATGCATCGCTAGCGGGCACGTACTGTGCTGGGCGGCGCGCGCGTCCGCCGCACGTGCTTCTTGCGGCCGCTGCGCGTGCGGCGCCGCCGCGGCTTGCCCGCCTCACGAGCCTCCTTGCCGCGTGAAATTATACCACATCTGACATTAAACATACGCTACATAGGTACAGGTACGATCCGACCAATCTCGGGAGTTATTAAAGTGCACAGGGGTGTGCGCAAACGCTGGTTCACTCTCTATTCCCTCACTCTCATAGTCGGATGGGACGGAAATTCGACACGACTAGAGAGAGATCAGGCGCAGGAACGGTAACCTTACGTGCCCTCCGAGGCACGGGGACTCACTACCTACTTCCTAGCCCGATAAATTTTTCGGCCCGACCCGGGAATTGAACCTGAGACCTCATCATCCGTAGTCGAACTTGCTAACCACTTACAACGAGGCAGCTGACATAACTTAGAGAGTTGCGAAACTGAAGTGGAAATAAACGGGGCACATAATTCGAAAAGCTGATGGTCGTTGGGGTCCCAAGATGCTGTGGCGACCCCGCATCGGAAAACGCAGTGTTGGCAGACCCCCACTAGGTGGACCGTTATCAAACGAATCGCAGGGAGCCGCTGGATGCAGGCGGCGCAAGAGTGAGTCCTGTGGAAGTCCATGCTAGATGCCTTTGTTCAACAGTGGACGTACATACATCAGTTAATAATAAAGAAGAAAAATTTATGAATTGCCCACCTCGGTCGCAGGTAGTGTGACACGGTAGGCCGGTATCCGGTGCCCCCACCACAGCTGGCGGGAGATGCACCAGTCCCGGATGCCCTCCATCCAGTGGTACCAGATCTTTTCGTGCACGTCCGGTATGATTTTAAGTTCACCAGTTTTGACGGCCTTCACCGCCTCCGCCGCCATGTTGTCGCAGCGGATGTACCTTTGACATTGTAAATGTTCGTCTTTAATTGGACGCACGTACGCAATAACGTTTCAACCCACAAACCTTTGTCAATTTAAAAACATACATAATGTAAAGGAATAAAGTTAACTTTTCAATTGATAAGTTGTGTGGGTTGAGTCTTTATTGCGTACGTGCGTCCAATTGTATTAGTAAATCAAGTGTAGGAAAAGAATGAATGAAAAGAGAAAAACTCTTGTAGAAAAATCAGCTAGACTTTTTGGTGAAAAAGCAGTCGCGTCAGGTCTATAAAGTTCAATGGAAAAAGAGAATCCGAAAAATTATTTTTTTTAAGCGTCTAGGGTTTTTTTTTTTTTTTAAATTACGATGGTGGAGCAAGATCACAGGAACTTAGATCTATTAAATGTAGGTCCTCACAAAGTTTGTACTCGTTGGGTTTATTCCCTTCGATCATAGAAGAAAAAGTTATTCCTAACTAGCAGTTGATCATATGATTGAGCGGGAAGGTGGTGGTTAGACCAGCCATTGATTCCATGTTGGGGTTGATTTAAACTTAATTTAACTTGCTCTTCCCACTTACCACTGAGGTTTGAGCATGGGTTCGACCACGTCCTTGGAGCGGCTGCAGAGCGGTACCACCATAGCGTGTTCCTTGGTCTCTTTGTAAGACTTGCAGTTTTCTAACGTTTTAATGATCTCGCGTCGAACGTCGTAGCGTTTTTTGCCCTGAAATTAAAAATATAATTTTAACTATATATCGTAAAACAATTTTTTAGAATTTTCATGTTTATTTTGGGTACCTCACTAAAATAAGTGAAATGAATCCTTACTAATATTATAAATGAGACAGTATGTTTATTGGTTGGTTTGTTCTATCACGCAGCAACGAAGTAACAGATACAACTTTGCATGGATTAGTTGAGGACCTGGAGAGTGACATAATAAGTAACAAATGCAAATGTATTTCATACAGGCAAAGCTGAGGATAATATTTAGCTAGTTTATTATACTTCCACGTGAATTTAAGTTTTTAAAATCCCGCGGGAAGTCTGTTTTAATGGAATAAAGGTATCGAAAAGATACTCTATACCCGAATCAGGGTTCTGGCTGAAAATCAGCGCTGTATGCTCTTGTGCTTGCACAAAGCATACAGAATTTTGCTGAGTTGGGACCTTTTTTCCGGGTTGTGCCACACATGACTTAGTTGTTCCGGCGCTTCTTCTGCTTGACGCCTTTTGTCTTTAATACTCAAGTAGTGGAGGCGCCGGGACAACCTAATCTAGGTATACCTATTTGGTGATGTGTGGCACAATTCATAAAATAAACGTTTCTTTCTTTCTTCTTCTATGCTACTCTCCGCGACTATCTATGCAAAAAACCACATCAATCTGTTGCTGCGTGACTGAAGGACAAACGAGAAACATTTTCGCATTTAAAATATTTGTAAGCATGTGAATTCTTACGGCAAACGGCCCGCAGTTGTCCAACATCCTGCCCTCGTCGTCGAAAATATTGATGAAGGGCAGATTGTGACGTTTAGCGACCTCGAAGTCGTTCACATCGTGTGCCGGGGACATTTTCACGGCACCTACGATAATACAAGAACAATAGTACACTACACACCCAGTACAGTACTATATAATAGTCTGCCTTAAAAGATTTTTTTTTAATAGCTAAGCTGAACTTAGCTTATATTCTCCTCTCCCCTCCAAATAAGCGAAAAGCTGGTGCTAGGAGTGGGTACGACAATAGTGCAACGGGTGGGGTTCGAACCTGCGACCTTTCAGTTTTCAGTCCGCACCTTTAACCGTTGGGCTATTGAGGCTTTTAATTGTTACTGAAAAGTCATTTGTAACTTAAAAAAAACTTAGAATGCATTTTCAAAATACTTGTGTCTAGGAATTAGTCTTTTTTAATATTATTAGAAGTCACCATTTTTGTTTTTTCATAATATGATTGTATTTATTAATTTTATAGTCTTAAGTTCCCTGTAAGTGAGCAAATTGTTCTTTGAGAATAAATTCTTTAAACCTAACCTATAGTATTGGAAGAAAATAAAGTACCAAGTAAAGACTATATTGTTGAATTCCAGGACTCAACTCCTCAATCCTGATGCTGCAGGGGTTCTGCCCAGCTAAACTGTGGGGATTTAGGAACTGTCGATCGTGAATTGAAGAAGCGGACGAAGTCGCGGGCGTCCGCTAGTACACACACATAAGAGACTACACATTTAACTGAGACTATGAAAGAAATAGAGAGTATGTAAAACACACCTGTTCCAAAATTCATATCGACATATTCATCTGCAATGATGGGAAGTTTCCTCTTAACTATTGGATGGAGAACATTTCTTCCGACTAGATGCTTGTACCTAAAACAAATTAATGAACAAAATAACTACCAGCACGCCTTATCAATGGATATGTATTATGGAAGGGTATTTGTTTGATTTTGATTACCTACTTTATTATTTTAGAAGCAATATCCGATTCGAAAGCACTTGTAAAAGTTTATTTGAATAAAAAATATTTCTATTCTATTCTAGTTTATAAACGTATGCTGAAGTCGGACGGGCCTAAACAGAAACGATGAAACCGATGCGCAACGCTGAAAAAAAAAGAAAAAAAATGTGCGTCGAATTCCTCAATTCGACGCATATTTTTTTTCTTTTTTTTGAAGTTGGTTAATAAAAACGCTTCGCCACACGTTTGATTCTCCGTGTGTTTCACAAAGGCTTAAGAGTTCACGGTGTTGGGTCTTAAATCAACCATAACGCTTATTTGCGACAAGGGTGACATAATTCAAAATCGACGATGAGAGAATTCTTTCGTTAGAGTAATGTATTGTGGATGCTGCGGTCTCGAAACAACACAGCGGCCAACAAAAGCGACAGGGCACACAATCTCTCTCGCTCTTATTTTTTTGTGCTTAACGTGTTGTTTTTATAGCAAAAAGTATAAATTTTCGACACTAAAATTAGTGAATTTGAAATTACGTCACCCTTGTTGCTAATGAGCGATAAGGAGGAGTGGTACCTGGTGTCGTCGGGGTGCACGGCGACCGCCGCGTCCGCCAGCATGGTCTCTATCCTGGTGGTGGCCACCACTATCTCCTCGTCGCTGTCCTCCACTCGGTACGCGAAGTACACGAGCACGCCGAATTCCACCTGCGACATAAATAGCTTCTATGGCTCAACGGTAAGTGTGCGGACTGAAAACGGTAAGGTTACAGGGTTCAATCTCCACCCGTTACGCCATTATTTACTGTAGTACTAACTGATGCCCGCAGTTTCACTCGTGTGGATTTAGTTTTTTAAAAATCCCACGGGAACTCTTTGTATTTCCGGGCTAAAAAGTAGCTTATGTCATTCTCCTTGTCCTCAACTATATCCATGCAAAAATCACGTCAATCCCTTGCTTTATTGCGACGTGATTGACAAATCAACAAACAAACTCACTTTCTTCACTTTTAATCAAGAATAAATCAGCCACATAAAGAGAAATACAAAGAACAACAAAAAAATAACACAAAAAAAAATGAAGGGTGGGTTCCAACGGCTTAAATTGTACATATAGACCGTTCTATCGGTTGTGCTCTTAAAATTCTTTTTAAACCACCGAGAAATACAAGTATTTTATTACAAAGTAATTCTCAAATTTTCTGGTATAAACACAACTTGAGGCCATGAAAATTTCGCTATGGAGCACCTGATTCAGTGCACCTAACCACTTTACCTTGCTGTCATAGCCCGGGATAGTCAGCATAGTCCGCCCAGGCAGCTCCACTTTGTCCACCTCTATGTCAGAGATGGCACTCTTCAGAGTACACGACCAATTGACGAGCCGGTTAGCGCGGTATATGTCGCCGGACTCGTGCAGGCGTATGAACGCCTCGTTCACGGCTCTACACATAGTGGGGTCCATCGTGAACCGTACGCGCGACCAGTCTAACGAGGACCCCAGCGATCGGAGTTGTTCGTAGATTCTATCGCCTTTTCTGCAAAAGATTAAGAGCGACCTGTAATCCTTTAGAGTAAATTAATTTATAGTTCTTGCAAAATTCTTGCAACTTTACTTGTGGTAAGGTCATGTACATGCACATTGCGTAAGTGTGCGTGTGAGCATTGCGCTTGCTCACACTAGCTCAGACAGAAAAAAATGGAATGGAATGGAGGCTTTCACCCGGGATATGGGATCCATTCTAAAATTATAAATTAAAAACTAAAAATGTGTAAATGTAAATTTGGATATTAAATGAAGTTTATTATTATGATTATTATATGCGTATGCATTACAGTGAGTTATGTAGCCTCTTAGTAAAATAATGCTCTCACTCATTTTTCCAGTCCCACACGCGTTTGATGAACTCATCTCGGCCCAATTGGTGGCGAGTTTTCTTCTCCTCTCGCCACAGCTTCTTCTCCACCACAACCTGTGTGGCGATACCAGCGTGGTCGCATCCGGGATTCCAAAGTGTGGTGCGGCCGTTCATTCTAAAATTGAATTGTTCATTTTTGAGTTAAAATTGAAACTTCTAAAAGACAGTTAATATAGTTAACTTCATGCCATAATATAGACAGTTACTTGGACCAGCTAAAACAAAAACCAGACTGCTAAAAATATCAACTCAAAATTCAAATTGATTTTTTTTTTTTCAGACACCATTTCCAATTTTATACTTTATGGCACACTGGCTGATAGCTGATACACGCGACTTCGTTCGCGTGGATTAAGGCTTTTTATTCCCGCAGGAACTCTCTTATTTCCCGGGGTAAAAAGTACCCTATGTCCTATTCCAGACTAAAATCTATCTCTATGCCCAGCCAAATCAGTTGTTGTTGCGACGTGATTGAGTAACAAACATACAAACTTTCGCATTTATAATATTAATAAGAGAATAGGATAGGATTAAAATTTTATACTTCCACAATTAAGATAAATTTTTTATTGATGGGGACAAATATATTATTCAGCATTTTCAACATAGTACCTTTGACATATGGATGTAAAGATGAACAAAGTGATCCTAAAAGAGTTTAGTTCTCCATTATGACATACGAAACTGCCATAAGGGATTGTTCTAAATGAGGTATGGGACCCTAAAAGTATAATGATCACCTGTGCCATCTAGTGATGGCATCTTCCACAGCATTGGTAAGAGCGTGACCAAGATGTAGTGTGCCCGTTACATTTGGAGGAGGGATCACCATCACAAAACTTCCCTTCGGATTTGGCTCCAGTACTGATTTCCTCTGAAAATGTTAACAGAAAACTTGTTAACAGTATCCAGCAGTCTAGACTCTAGACTCTATTTAAATCCACTTATTTATTCCATAAAGATCAACAAAGTTAGAAGGTGCTATTACCACTATTGTATAGGTATCAACTATTACCTGCTAATATCTCTATTTATTTATTACTTGTTATTAGTTATCTAGTATATACTATGTCACGATCATGTTACAATGTCACTAAAGGCTATGCCTGAAAATCAGCCTTATAATATTTAAAAAAAAAAGAATACTAGCCAAGTTGACCTTGATTAATATTTTCCTCTTCCTCTAAATAAGAGGAAAGCTTGGTAAGGAATGGGTGCGAAAATAGTGCAACAGGTGGAAATTGAACCTACAACCTTTCAGTTTTCAGTCTACACCTTTAACTGTGGAGCTTACTTATTTATACATATATTATATTGGTGGCAATTAATATCTTACTTACCCCATATTCAGGTTTGAAGAACCCCTGTTTCTCCCACCATGCATACCATGCAGCCTCTACATAGAGCGGGCTGTATGCATCAGGCATAGCACCAGAGATGTCCTTCTTATCACCTGCTGCAGTGTTAGCAGTGTACACTACACTCTCTTTGCTCTCTTTGACCTTTTTCTAAAAATTAAAAAAAAAATGAATCATCTACCAATTTTTTTTCAACAGACTTCCAAAAAAGGAGGAGGTTCTCAATTCAGCTGCTATCTTTTTTTTAATATAACATCAGTGTAAACTTTCTAATGAAAAATTCGCTATAAATTAATTTATGTTACTTCAGCTGGTTTTAAGATAAATAAGCGACATGTTACCTAGGAATTTCAGATATTATGTAGTAGTATTGACCTTTCCTAAAAGCCAGGCCCTTACTAGTGAAGCCAAGTGATGCAATGTTTAAAATAATACACGTAAACCTTTCACTGTCGCGTGGTGTGTTTACGATAATTTTATACTTACCATTCATTACCTTTTGTGTTATATTAAAAAGCATGCGCGACAGAAAAAGAAATTTTCTTTGTATATTTGGGAAAAGTTATAAATGATTTGTATCTAACCTCGGGCTTATCTTTCTGAACAGCTGGCGCAGAACTCTTTTTATCCAATTTCGCTTTCAGTTTCTCTAATTTGGCCGCTTTTTTTGCTTCTTTCTCCAATTGTTTCGCGGTCTTTTCTTGCGGCTCATCCCCCGAGGGACCATTTTGGGGTTCGCTGTCTGTCATTCTTATTGGAAATCACGATATCTGAAGATGTTCACATTTAATAAAGACTTCAGTTAAAACCGAGCCAAGCGAGTGTGACATGAAATCCACTCGTGCGGTCGTGGAATTCATAAGTGGAATTCATGACATTTGAAATAACAATTGTCAATCACAGACCACGAATACGATGATGACATTGGCAGTATTGACATTGACAATGACAGATGATCATTTTCGCCAACATAAACTTCCTTTGTTTTGCTCACTCACACTTTAATAGTTTTAAAATAGTCTTCTCTCACGTATCAAGATAATCTTTGCTTAAGCCTGGCAATAGATGTCCGATTTTGTTTCCGATTGTCTGATCAGGCAACCGGATCGTATTTACTCGATACACATCCGATTTTTCCGTCAGGCTTTTTCTGAACTCAGTCGTTCCCGAGCTATCATCCCGAGTGCTTGCGTTTGGAGCAAAGCAGAAGAAAAGAAGATGGATGACGAGTTAATAGAAATATAAATATTTTTTATTCAAATAAACTTTTACAAGTACTTTTGAATCGTCAATGAATCTACCACTGGTTCGGAATGCCGTTCCTGCCGAGAAGAGCCAGCAATAAACTCGGCGGTCGCTCTTTTCAAAAAATTTTTTTTTTACAATAGGTAACAAAACTATGCTATGTATACAGTGTTTCCACAATAAAGTTTCAAAAATGCAAAACAATCCAATGCATGTTAAGACAGGCAGGCAAAAGCAGACCCATTCCCGTTGGTGGCACCCGTTCACGAGCATGACGCAGGATCCAGCCATTGCTTCGCTCAACCCTATTTGAGGGAACGTAACAACCCGCACCACACGACACCACCACAGAAATTTTAAAGAGAGGAAAGAGAATGAAGAAAAAACGTCGCTATTGGATTCATCCAATCAATTTGACAAGACTTACTGAGAGTCATTTCTATTTAAAACATCCAAAATAATTCATAATAAAAATAATTTTATTATTATGAATTATTTTATTTTATTATTATTTTTTTTATTTTTTTTCATAATTTTCGCCCATTATTCGAACCACAACGATGCGTCCACACAGTGTCAGCGCTAGATTTTTTGGGCCCTAAAAAATCCCAATAACCAAAATTCCGCCCTAAATTTGGGGCTAAAAGCCCTAAGTTGGGAACCCTGACTGGCAAAATCGGAAGGAGTAACCGGATGTCTATTTTGTCTCATACTAGAAGTATGTAGACCGCGCCTTCAGACAATCGGACCGGCAGTAAAATCGGAAACGCCTCGCGCCCGTTTCCGACTCGGACGTCCGATCCGGCCACCGGATCGGACGTGTATTGACTGTTCATACAAAGTAATGGCTTCAATGCCTTCCGGTAGCCTGATCAGGCTACCGGATCAGACTATCGGATGAAAAAACCTGACGTGTATTTCCAGGCTTATGGTTACAACTGTTTCCAGTTTAGATACAGTGCTGCTACTTAAGGAAATTTTGCCATAATTGATGGAAAAACTTAAAAGTTATCATAAAAATCGTATATGAAGATCACAGAATTAAAAATTATTGTGCTGTCTAATGCAGTAATGAGTAATAATGAGTAAAAAAATCATAAAGGCAAAAGATAAAACATGGTGGAGAGAAAGATACAGTGATGAAAGTACAGTGGAACACGATAATTAATATGAATGACTTCTTTTCTGAGTTCGTTGCTGAGTTTCTTACCGACTCTTCTCAGCAGAATCTGCATTCCGAACCGGTGGTAGATTTATGACGTGTCATAAGAGCTACAAGTTAGCCTACATGAAATAAATTTTTGAATTTGAATTTAATAGAATCGTCATCTTTAACTTAACCACGAGATTATTAAATTATACTTATGCTTAATGAAAATGAAAAGGAAAGTACTAGAGCTCACTTTTCATTAAATTATAGTTTGTTACAAAAAAATTCCATTGAATTTAATAACGAACGAACGAATTCACGGATTAATGAGGTTTTAATTTAATACAAAGGTGTTCATTTTATGTAGGGTGGCAGACCCAATTATGGGCACTTTAAGAGTTTATCTTATTTCAAATATGTTTTTTAAGTATAAATTTAAACAAATTCTATAAATCACTGTGTTCATAAGGTTACTTGTTTAATAAAATATATAATTAAAGAAGATATTGAAATTTTTTTGTTTAAATCAACTAGAATTTTAAATAAGATTGAAAAATGACCCAGTCCCCAATTATTCGCATATTTGTTACCATTTATGGGCACAAAATTATCCAATTATCAACACTCAGATTTTAATAGAGTTTAAGGGAAATATAACGCTAGGCTACCTACGGAAGTCTTTTAGAATATAGATTTTATTACGAAATAATATACGGAAATTCTTATAGTAACTGTAGGTGACTTAATTTTTTTATATTTATTATATTTAAAACTAACACCCTTACATATTTAATAAGAAAACGTAAACATAGTCTTTATCAAACGACAGACGTCCACAGCTGGACAAAGGTCTCTTATATGGACTTCCACAGGCCTCGGTCTTACGCTACCTGAATCCAGCGGCTCTTTGCGACTCGTTTGATGTCGTCGGTCCACCTAGCTTCTCGGTACGGGATCGCTACTACAATGCCATGGAATCCCATCGACCATCAGCTCTTCGAACTATATGCCCGCCCATTTCCACTTCAGTTTCGATTAGCTATGTCCGTGACTTTGATTCTCTTACAGATATTCTCATTTCTGATATGATCTCGCAGGGATACTCCCAGCATAGCTCTCTCCATCGTCCGCTGAATGATTTTTGTTTCGTGATAAATAACTGCCCATAGAACTTCTCAACCTCTCTCCATACCTCAGGTGGAGAAGAAACGTGACAGCCTTCGTCAGTTTTCAGCCACGTCAGCTGGCTCTGTCCGATAGATAGATCTCTCACGGACACTTTGGAATGGAACTTCTGTTCCACTAGATGGTATCTTTAATACACTTGGTATTCAAGGCCCGCAGGTCGCGAGTTCTTTTCTTAGAGATCTGCCTATTAACCTACCAGTAGGCATCCGCGTCTGCTGACGACTGAAGTCTCATCTCTTATCTGTCTTCCATCAGTTTGAGAGTAAGGTCATAGGACTTCTTGGCCCTTTTCGTGTGATGGGTCTTAAAGAATTTAGACTCCAGAGTATGGACAGTTTACACACACTTGTTAAGATCGTCTACAGACTCCCAGTCTGCTAGGGAATCGAATCGCTTCGGAGTGTTAATAAACAGGAAAATCTCCAAATTTTGTAACCAGATACTGACACCCCTTGTTTTGCAATGAAATAACGGGAAAGTTTCATTTACTTTTTGAATTAGTAACTAATAATACTTAGAAAATCAATTGAAAACAATTATATTATTAAAACTCAAATAAAACCACAGTTAAATCATTATTAAGTAAGTACTGACCCTTAACGTCAATGAGTCAAAATGGCCGAAAAACTTCGGGAACTCCAGAACGATATCTTTCAACCACGATACTGACGTCATTTTACACCTTTCCAGATTAGAAAGGTTTCGATTGTGAAAATTATGAATTCTCCTAAATATTTTTTAATCTGAAAATTTAAAAATCACATTCAGAAACTTATATTTTAATCTTTTTTGCCAAAGTGCGAATAAACTGGTGCAGTGCTAGCTATTGGGTTGGTCACCCTAAATTAAAAATTTTTCAGCACCAACACTAAACTTTTGTCTATGGAAATGAAATCGGAAATGGTAGTCAACTTTTGTTTTGACTTTTGATTTTGAAGTTTTGTTTGCCGCGCAAGAACGTGGATGCGTCGGACGTCGTTTGTCGCACGTCGATTGACGATTTTTATTTTCAAGTGACGCCATTTTGTTTTTCATTGCGGCCGCATTGTGTCCGAGTGATTTATATTTGAAGAGTTTATAGTTTATAATTAGATTGATTGATTGTGTGTTAACAACGCTTCTGTTGTTTGTATTGTAATACTCGTCATGTCGGATCGTGAGGTACTATATTTATCTGGGCATCGAGCGAATGCGGTTCGCGCCCCATGCGCGTTGCATTTATTTTGCCGGTTGAGCAGGATAATCATAATTTTTTCTGGGTGGTTTCAGAGGAGCCGCTCGCGGACCCGCAACGGGTCTCGGGAGCCAGCGCCCAAAGCCCCTACAATGACACGCGGTCACAGCCGAAGCCGGTCTCGCACTCCGCCACCGCCAAAAGCATCCAGCCGAAAATATAGGAGCCCGTAAGTCGAATCAACTATTTTTGAAGCCTATCTAACATTTTAATGTTTTAACCTTGTAAATTTTGCCAATTCGTGTAGTTTCCGCATAGATTTTTATCATAACCTCGTCAAGGCGATCGTTGCGCAATTTCATATTTATAGCTATAGGCATTCATAAAATTGATGTACTTATGCATACCTAACGATAATGTAGGCATAATAAAAACAGGATTTTTTTTTACTTTAATTTATTTCTTATCCTTTGCCAAATTCTATTACCTATTATGTGTTTAAGTATTTTTAGGTAGGTATTAATTACCTATAATGACTAATTCTGTTGTATAATTTCCTTGTTTCTTGTAATTTATTTCATTTCCTGTTTCAAAAAAATAAACATATTATTGATTTAACAAATACCTAACTGTTTGATATTTTGTCAATATACTGTAGGCAGCGCTATAGCAACAGTTTAATCTATGAACAATGTACTGATAAGCCTTGTAGTGGGCAATGAGGCAAGCAAACACATTGTCCTTCAATTACGCAGCAATGGGTCAACTTAATTTTTTAACTAGCTTTTGTCAACACCATTTTTGCAAATCCTACAGAAATTATTTTGTTGTGCAATGTTAAAAATAGTCTGTCACTCTCTCTCTAAAATGAATAAATTCATCAATATGTTGCTCAGTTGTTTGAAAGATAAACAGACACACTTTCTCATATTAGTAGGATTTTTTCATGAACATACATTCTCATACGCAAGTAGGTATAAAATTTCATATTTTTCAATTTTGCCTTTCTTGCAATTTCAAATAGCAATACTTTCACATGTTTTCATTGTATGAATATAGCACAAAAAATATTTTTCATTGTTCAAATTACATTTTGATTAGCATTTTCTGACCTTGCCAGCCAACTTAAGTAAACATTTTTCCTTCCTTTAACTTAGTATCAAGTTGGATAAAATATTCAGAATATATTAATTATAAACATATTGTTATGGATCATCAATAAATTTTATTAATGATGATGAAAATATCTATATGTGGCCACATCTACACTTAGATTATGTGTGGACAAATCAGTTGTAGTTTGCAGGCATTTATCATCAAAGATGTGCCACCAAGTTATTTAGCATGTTGGTATAATAGTATGTAGAAACCTATTAGGGAACAGGTTTAATGTACACTGCCATACCCCTTCCAAGTTAGTCTGCTACCATTTTAGACTCCATCGTCACTTACCATCAGGTGAAAATGCAGTCAAGGACTATCTTATCTTCGAATAAAAAAAAGTGTGCTATCTCCAAAGCAAAAATTCATGACCTCAAGTTGTGTTTATGCCAGGAAATTTGAGAATTACTTTGTAATCCCTACTTATATTACTAATAAATAAATGCGAAAGTGTGTTTGTTTGTTGGTTTGTCCTTCAATCACGCCACAATAAAGCAAGGGATCAACATGATTTTTGCATGGATATAGTT
This sequence comes from Hipparchia sbordonii, assembly GCA_038048805.1. Lineage (NCBI taxonomy): Eukaryota > Metazoa > Arthropoda > Insecta > Lepidoptera > Nymphalidae > Hipparchia > Hipparchia sbordonii. The sequence continues at coordinate 1,583,403 of JBBIWI010000008.1, read as the reverse complement.
GAGGACAGAGAGAATGACATAGGCTACTCGGAAAATCAATTAGTTTTCGTGGGATTTTTAATTTTTTTAAGTTTTATTTAACAAAAAAAAATTGTGCAACTTTAGCAATTTTTTTTGTTACAATGTTTGTGTGATCTTTTGTGTTACTTAGTTGTATTGATAAAATGAATTGTTATGTTGTCGGCAGGACGCGGTCGCGCTCGGGCACGCCGCGGCGCGGCTACCGCGGCTCGCGCTACTCGCGCAGCCGCTCGCGCTCCTACTCGCCCCGCGACTCGTACCGCCGCTCGCACTCGCACAGCCCGATGTCGTCCCGAAGGCGGCACCAAGGTGATCGGGTGAGGCTTTTGGTACAGACACATTTTTTTACATATTTATTATTATTAACTGTAGTTGGACTTCAAATGTACAGATTGTAAATTTCCCGCTAACTAAACTTTTACACAAATGCCCAAAAAAGGATTATAATGTTTTCAGGGATCATGTATGTATGTATTTATATAATAGGCTTGTTCTTGCTCAGTCATTGGAATTTGGAATGCCCTTCCGGTTTCCGTTTTTCCCTCTAACTATAATTTGGGTACCTACAAATCAAGAGTGAATAGGCATCTTCGCGCGCGTTCCATCTTAGGCCGCATCTTCACTTACCATCAGATGTGATGTTAGGGTGGTAACTAGCCACGGCCAAAGCTTCCCACCAGACCAGACCAGAGACAATTCAGAAATTATAAATTCCCAAATTGCCCCCAACAGGAATCGAACCCGAGACCTCCCGGTTATAAGACAGCTCTCACCACTGCGCCAGGGAAGTCGTCAATGGTACTTTATTATTTTTGAAATATTTCCAATATAAAAGCGCCCACTTAATTTTTGTATAATTTTGTGGGTTGTCAATCTATTGGTACATTAAATATAAGTAGCTTTAGTGTAAACTGACTACAACTTGGTTGGATTATTAAATGTCTGCTTAAACAATTAAAAAAACTGACTAGTTCATTCATTCATATCAAATTTTTTCTATCTTAAAAGCTTGCAAACTATACACTCTCACAAACTGGGGAAGCAAGAAGAAAAATTAGTCCATCCTAAACCCTACTTTAATTATTCTAATTGTTATTTATATTGCATGTTTTACATTGGAAATTCAATTAAAATTCTAAATTCTCAAAATTTCTGCAATTCAATGCCTCAGATAATAAGGAAATATGACACTGTATAAGTTGAAGTTCATCTACATATAGTTTTAATTAATTGAGTAACTAAATAATAGAAATTGTTGATTTTGTTGTTCACAATCTCTTAACTACTGACCATGTTCACCAACATTCCTATTTAGTGAATATGGGTGTTGAATATATTTTACATTCAGGTTTTGATTATGTGCCATAAATATTGAATAAGGCCATTGCGATCATTACACTGATGCAATCATTTTTAGAGAATTGACACACCGTTCATTTAGTTTAGTGATTGTTTACAACAGAGGAAGAAAATTTTCCCCTATTAACCAATTCATTAACATGCTTGCATTGAAGTTATCAAACAGCTCGGAAGTCATTAACAGAGCTCAATATAACTTTTATATTAAAAAAAAAAATGAAAAACCTACTGTTTGATAACTTTATTGCAGCATATTCTTATCAACTGTTTTTACATTAATGTACCTACTTAATTCATAACATTTTGTTTGGAAGATTTTAGTTTAGTAGATTGGACTATTTTATCAGGTGCCATTTGTCCCATTTTAAATCCTTCATAAATCGTTAAAGGACACATAGATGATCATAAAATATAATTAATTATAACGCTCATTTGCGACAAGAATGACATAATTCAAAATCGACGATGAGAGAATTCTCTCGTTAGAGAGTAATGTTTTGTGGATGCTGCGGTCTCGAAACAACACAGCGGCCAACAAAGCGACAAAGCATTAAGTCACAATCTCTCTCGCTCTTATTTTTTTGTGCTTAGCATAATGTTGTTTTTATAGCAAAAAGTATAAATTTTCGACACTTACATTGGTGAATTTTGAGTTATGTCACCCTTGTCGCAAATGAGCGATAAGTAGTTTCGTCTTTAAGGTCACGCTTCTTGTGCGATTGTCCACACAAACGTTATTACATTTACATATATATTTTTATTAACAAAGAATATTAGCCAAGCTGAAAGCTTGTGCTAGGAGTGGGTACGACAATAGTGCAACGGGTGGGATTTGAACCTGCGACCTTTCAGTTTTGAGTTGCGACCTTTAACTGTTGGGCTATTTAGGCTTTGAATTTAAACGTGTTACTTTTTATAATTAACAGAAAATGTTGATAATGTATTTTCTTGCTGTTGTTTTAGAGTAGATATATGTATTGATCAATCAATATAATTATATTGGTGTCATTGCATTTCATATATGTACACGTAACTTATATACTTACGTGGTAGTATGGCCATCTGAATACTGCCATTGTAAGCAAGAAGGTAGTAAGTCATAAAAGGCGATTTCGAGTAAATGACACTCAAACATTTTTCTTTTAAAAATACCTAGTTTGTGAAAGAATTATACACTTGATTTCATGTTACAAACATTGATAAAAAAAATATCTTCAATGCAAATAAAACCAATTTAACAGTTTATATTATCCAAAAATGTGACTACTGCCTTTCTTGCAATGGCAAATTTGATAGTTGGTGATCATAAAAATTTTCCATTTCCTTGCTCTAAGCAATTAGTGTTTAAAAAAATATGTATATTGCCCGTATTTTGTCCACAGGAAAACCCAACACCTTCTCGGTGCTTGGGCGTTTTTGGCTTGAGCCTGTACACAACTGAACAGCAGATTCACCACATCTTCTCAAAATACGGCCCCGTTGACAAAGTTCAAGTTGTTATCGATGCAAAGGTGAGTTTTTTATTGGATTTAATCAAATGTTGCAAACAAAATTAGAAGGTTGCCTATGTGGATTTGTGTTCTGTAAAACCGAATTTTAATCTATCCAGAAAATATTGCCATTATCACCTTTTTATTAATGATAGGCGTGCGCTTGACGATAATCAAAGCTGGATAACACTGATGAGAGGTTAGAGCGCGCTTGCCTAGAAAATGCCTAGTAACTTCCCTTGAAGGTACACAAATTATATGTAGGTGGCAGGAATCACCGAATCACCTATTAAAAAGAGCACTATGTTTTATATTTTCGATTTCCTTTGTCTTATTTCAAGGCTTCATTGATTATGTAGGTAACAAAAAGCAAATGTGATCTACTGAATGTTCTAAAGCTGAAAACTGCATTTTATACTAATAGTGAGTAAACCAGCGGGCTGCTCACCTGATAATAAGTGATTAAAGTGGATCTTTAATGCTGAGATCTATAGGTTGTGCTCTGACTCGGCTCAGGTTTAAGATAGAGTTAAAACAAGACACAAATATGCTCTGACATAAATCTGTCTCGTTTTAACTCTGTCTTGAGTCTGAGCTGAAATAGAGTGAGGTCTATAGATTTCAGCCTTAGAATTTATGATGAGATCTAATTATATAATTCCAATATAAAAGCGCCCACTTAATTTTTTTATAAGTTTGTGGGTTGTCAATCTATTGGTACATCAAATATAAGTAGCTTTAGTGTAAACTGACTGCAATTTTTGTCAGATTATTAAAGATCTAGTTAAACAATATAACAACAATTCAAAAGTCACTATTAACATCACTACTAATAACTACATGATATTAGTAGGTAGGTAAATGCCAAAGTGTTTGTTGGTTTGTTCTTCAATCTTAAATTTTATCTGTTTCTTTTATAAAATTAAAAAACTGTTTCTTTCCAATCCTGTCTGCCACTTCACACTGTTTCTATTGTGATTCTCAGACCGGTCGCTCCCGAGGGTTTTGCTTCGTTTACTTCGAATCTCAAGATGACGCGAAGGTGGCAAAGAACGAGTGTACTGGCATGGAGATAGACGGGCGTCGGATCCGTGTCGACTTCTCCATCACTCAGCGCGCTCACACACCTACGCCTGGCATATACATGGGCAAACCGACGCAGTAAGTTCTCCAATTTTCTGACTCTTCATCGTCCTATTTTCCGACTATTTTTCTGAACAGTTAAATGTTGACTGCCACCACTGTATTGAATAGTGGCACTTTTCGACGACTTTCCTGGCGCAATGGTGAGCTCTGTGGTCTTATAACTCTCGAGCTCTCGGATTCGATTCCCGGCGGAGGCAATTTGGGAATTTATAATATCTGAATTGTCTCTGGTCTGGTCTGGTGGGAGGCTTTGGCCGTGGCTAGCTACCATGCTACCGTCAAAAACATGCCGCCAAGCGATTTAGTGTTCTGGCACGATGGCGTGTAAAAACCGATTAGGGGTATGAGTACACTGCCATACCGCTTTCTAAGTTAGCCTGCTACCATCTTAGATTCCACCGTCACTTGCCATCAATGTGAGTTTGCAGTTAATGACTATCTTGTCATCAAATTAAAAAAAATGTAAACACCATGTCATATGTATAATCCATTAATATTGTTTGCTAGGGACTGTGACTGTCTCTGGATCAGTAAATACAGCTAAAAATGTTTTATTTGCATGTAAATGTATAATTCAGACCTTCAATGTTGCGATGACTGTCAACTCTTGTTAGAACATAATATGATAAATTCCAATATCATTGATTCTGTGCATCACTGTAACACATATTATCGTGAGGACAATAATATTTGCTTGGGATAATTCCAATATAAAAGCGCCCTCTTTATTTTGTATAATTTTGTGGGTTGTCAATCTATTGGTACATTAAATATAAGTAGATTTAGTATAAACTGACTGTAAGATTTGTCGGATTATGAAAGGCCTACTTAAACAGTATAACAAAAATTTCACCAGTATGTACGGCTGCTTAGTCGAAATCAAATAAGGCCTCAATAGCCCAATGGTTAAAGGTGCAGACTGAAAACTGAAAGGTCGCAGGTTCGAGCCCCACCCGTTGCACTATTGTCGTACCCACTCCTAGCTTTATTTGGAGGCTAGAGGAGAATATATGTAAGTCAAGTTCAGCTTGGCTAATATTCTTTAAAAAAAAATGTTCTTAACCTAATAGATGTTTTTTTTTTCAATTTCAAGTGTCAGAGGTGACAATGGCTACGACAGACGTAGGGATAGGGAGTGAGTACTTTTCAATTTATTATTTTATATTTATGTAATATCGCTCATTTGCGACAACGGTGACGATTCAAAATTCACCAATTACAATTTTAGTATCGAAAATTTATACTTTTTGCTATAAAAACAACATTACGCTAAGAAAAATAAGAGCGAGAGAGATTGTGACTTAATGCTCTGTCGGCCGCTGTGTTGTTTCGAGACCGCAGCATCCACAACACATTACTCTCTATCGAGAGAATACTCTCGTTGTCGATTTTGAATTATGTCACCCTTGTCGCAAATGAGTGATATTATTTACGACCATAACATACAGTTGATGTAACATTGCATTGAAACTTCCGATAGGCTGTGACCATTTTACTAGAACTTCACGCTGACTGCAGTCATACAGTAGAGCAAACACCAACATCACACTATAACATTGCATATTGAGCAATAATGCACAGTAATGTATTGGTACACAGGTCATTACACGAGGAAAGGGAAAGACCAATGCAAAGATGAGTGGACGATATTCAAGTAGTGGCAGGTGGAACTTGGAGTGTGATTGAGTAACAAACATCCACACTTTCACATTTATATATTATTTCACATTCATATATATATTAGTAGGATTATATTGAGCAATATCGAGAGAGTATCGACCAATTAGAGGTGATTGCGATCGTCACACTGTAGCAATAATTTTCAGACTACCCTACTGCAGCTTGCAGATAAAATGCCAAGTCTGTCTTACGTATTCAGTGTGATTATAATGTGTGTATATTACAGCAGCGACTACTACTACCGCGGCAACTACCGCGAGCGCGAGCGCGACTACTACGCGCGCGGGTACCGCCACCGCTCGCCGTCGCCGCACTACCGCCGCCGCCGCTACGAGCGAGAGCGCTCCTACTCGCCGCGTAAGTCTTACTGGGGACCCTAATATCCCTATACGACCTCTATGTGACTATTAGTACTACCCCACTACGTAATTCAGCCAAAAGCTGCTACGCGCCGCGTAACTTTGATGTGGACCCTAAGAACACTCCTATACAACCTTTATGACTTGACTACTGCACCAATTACTTTGTTCAGTCAAAATGCGGCTACTCACCGTGTGAGTCAGTGCACTAATAGCACCCTTATATGACTTCTATACAAATAAGTAATTCAGTTAAATAATTCTTAATTGCTATGTAAGTGACAAATCTCTGTAGAGATGCTAATAACACCCCTACACTACCTCATTATACCTTCTATTTTATTCAGTCAAATTGTTCCTACCTAACAGCCTAAGTGAATCCTACAGGGGACCATAATAACACCCTTACTAGATCTTGAAGAGACTTGATTACTACCCTACCATAACTAATACCTGATAGTACCTAAGGGTACAGAAGATTCACTCCGCAAAATGATTTAAATAAATAGTGACTCTTGTTACCGCACAATAAAGTGCAATTCAGATTGACATAGCACTACTTACCTACCGTCTTATTCATCTAGACTTATCTTTTTCTATCCCTTATCCTTAACTCTTATCCCTTGGAAGCAGTACGCCATGTACTTGTAGCTCCACAGTTTACTGCGGAGTGCACCAGGCCTGACTAAGCTAGTGACCCCTGACAACTTCTTTCGCTACTAAATGTGGCTACTTTTAACCTGTCATACTTTCATCTACCACATTTTTAATGCTGACTTGTTCGGGTCATAACTGCCTCCGAATAACTAGCCAGTAACTGCAATTTATCTGAATTTCCAACATCCTGTACTCTTTAATGACTGCCGCCTACCAAATTAGTGACTGCCGACTACCCGACTCTTAACTACTTACTTTTCCCCTATTCCTCATCATTTTTTTCTGACTACCATACGTTCTTCTGGCTAGTGACACGACTAAATTGGGTTTAGAACACATTACTAAAGACTACATCTCCCTTATAAATATTTTCCATAAAGCTCGAAACACACAGTGAATGGATAAGTTTTTTCAGTTAATGTTGTATTTTTTTTTATGTTGTAATTCATTTATATTTATTCTTTCATAAATTTTGTTTCTCTGTGTATTCTGAGACCAACCAAATTTATTATCCATTATCTTGGTTTCAAAGCAATTGACGATCTAACCTTGGAATACTGCAACCTCATTATGACATTAGTTTTAAATAATTCTTTGACATTTAACGAGTTCAGGACAAATAATTAATGAATTAATTATTTTATTTATCTCGCACGTAATTCCGAGGTTAATCGCCCTCAAGAATATCGCTAGTAAAAAAGATAATACAAAATTGCTCATATAGTGTCATGGTGCCATTACTTATTATTCCAAGCATTCTCTTTTATTATTGTTTTTTGGAATCATCCATTTATCATTTTATTTTCATGTAAACCATAGTAAAATTCGCTAAAATCATTTATACTGAGCTTGGAATAGAAAAAAAACTTTTAAGTTGTTTCTCTCTTGTACGCTAACTTAGATCAAGCAATGCAAGTATTATGCAATAGAACGCGTATTTGCGTATGAAATACGCGTTATCAATGATAACCGATGCAAAATATTTTCTTGCATGAACTGTAAACGTGCAATTGAGACAAACATTTTTCTCATCTACCTTCAATTGCAGATCAAATATCAAATATAAATTCATCAAATCACAATGGCTCAAAATTTTGTAATCCCACTTCTGATGTTAAATATATAGTTGAGAAAATAACAAAATTGATACCTTATAAGGTTCGACGTGATTGGTGTATTATTATTAATAATTAAAAAAAAAAGATGAGCATGCAATTCAGACAAATATCTTTCTACTCACTCTATTTTCAATTGCAGAATAAATATCATTCATTAAATCACAATGGCTCAAAATTTTGTAATCCCACTTCTGATGTTAAATATGTAGTTGATAAAATAATATAATTGATGCCTTATTATAAGGCTTGACGTGATTGGTGTATTATTATTAATAATAATTAAAAAAGAAGATAGTCCTTTATATCAAGATACCTCAAGATTATTAAGAACGAACTATTGTTTTCTAAATTCGTATTTGTGCAAAATTTCGTAAATGCTCTAAATTGCAAGTGATGCATGACATCATTTGTTAATGTAAATCTAGTTTAATTCGAGATCAATTAATGAATATCACCTCACATCTGACAACTAGCTACCTACCAAAGTTTATAGACCATACTAGAGTCATCTACAAAGAATATTCAAGTCATATATTCAGATTTGTCCTATTGCCACTTAGCTATTCCATACTAATTAATGTATTTTCTTTCCTCTATATGGAATCTACACTTAATTTCTGGCTTCAAAATGCAATTACCTTTAAAAATGAATATTGTTTTGTATAGTGACCTTTGAGTTTGTTCGAAATTCGAAATAAAATTTTCTGTTTAAAATTGAGGGTATCTTATATCCAGGGAAGAAAATTAGTCTGCAATAGCTGCAGTGATATAAATAAATGTGTTGTGTACTTTAAGAGTGCTCTTAATGGACACCATGGTTATTTCCCTCTTTGACTTTACAGGTCGATATTAATATCGTGACGCTGAGGTCATCTTCAGACTAGCATAGATTTTGATACACCATCACTTCCCATGTCGCCGGCCACTAATGCATTTATACCGTACCTGTCGGCCGGCTTGCGACTGTCGTTAACTTGACCATTGTAAGACGCGAGCTGCGCGCGTTGCCTGGCAACGGGCGCACTTCGCCTCCCGAGTCGCGAGTTTGTCACCGCAACCGTACTATAATAGAAGTGATACAAAGGGTCTAGTTGTAAGTTAGTTTGTAAACGCCCCCGGGCGACGCCTCTAGGATGTAAAGATAGCTCTAATAAAGGTCTAATACTAAGTCTAATATTGATTTTGTTTGTTTTGAAAAGGTATTGAAACAAGAAGTAAAGGATGAAGTTCCTTGAAAAACTAACTGTGTTGAATGAAGTTTTGAAAATGTTTGATTGAAAAGCTCTTTCGAAATGGCGGTTTCCGAAACCCGGACCGGGCCGGTGGGCGCCGAAAAGAAAATGTCGGCGCCGAAGCGAAGTATTCGCGAACGCTCTCACTCTGAAAAGAATATGATCGAGTCACGGTTTGTAGTTCAAGCTCAAGCACGCAAGACGGAGGCGCTCTGACGCACGCAGATCATATTCTTTCCGACTCCACTAATCCACCCGCACACGATACAGTATACACAGAGTACACTTATGGTGATCCCTATGCATTTTATCTAATTCATAGTATGTATCTATTTGTCAGATATTGTAGCCTAGTGTCACCGTAAATATATTTTAGTTTTAGACTTGTGTTGTGAGCGACTTGTTAATAAAATAGTTTTATAGTGATTCTTCTTTCAATCATATATTCTGTCCTCATCCATTTCTGTCCTATTCCGATGTCCTGACGCCTTTCATAAAATTATTATGCTGTGTTTCGATTCAGTATGTACAATCAAAGGGGTAATAGTATATTGTTTGTATCAATTCATGATATTTAATTATATTATTTATCAACTTTATTACTAATTAATCAACAGGACAAAAAAGAAATCCTTCTTGTAAGAAATCTGAATTAAGATTTCAATATTTCAAAATTAAAACTCATTTAGCTATCAATAATAATGCAATATTTTATGTATTAACTTTATTGGGGTATATTTATTACACTGGCGTACAATTAACAAAATCTCACTATCGGGTTTTATTAAAATTCTTAACATTATCTATATATTATGTAAAAATTATAAATAAATACCACATTATCTGTGACGCATTGGCACACCTTAAATGCTAATTGCAATACCTACAGTAATACCTTGAAAATAACATAGGAATCGAGCGGTTAAGACGGATAGTTTATTCTGTTTGCGTAAAACATACGTTCAAGATATGACTGTACATAAGTAGTAAAAATATTACTCTCATATCATAAAAATTCAGACCTGAGTTTATTTTGGCATGTTACTTGAAATTCCAAAGGTTTAAGGTGCGGTCTAGATTTTAAGTCAAATCTAGACCGCACGCTCACTCTGCTCAGACTTAATACGAGACAGATTTACTTCAAAGCATATTTCGACCGTTCCGTAGAACAAAGTCTTATCTGCTAAATTTACAACTTGAAATGAGCCTTAAAAGTCACATCTGCAAGGCTCAAATCTCAAGTTATGAATTTAGCAGATGAGACTTTGTTCTACGGAAACGTCGATTTGTGTCCCGTTTTAACTCTATCTTAAGTCTGAGCTAAGTCAGAGCACGCTCTATATAGATCTTAGCATCAGTTTGAATTTTTATGAATAAGGGCCAGAATATAAAACAAGACAATAACAAAAATAAAACCAAGCGGCAAAACTTTTGGCTTTGGACGCGAATTGATTAACAATTTTGAACATGTTTTCATATTAAAAATATACATCATTGGAATGTTTCAAATAATACACGGCACTTACACACTAGTTAAAATAATGATAAAACATTTTTAATACGTCACTTATTTGAACAGTTTGGTTTTTGATTAAGCAGGTATTTCTAGATTTCAACGACAAGAAGCTTACTATATTCAATCTATCTGTAATCTGCATTTAACTAAAAACGTTGTTAATAGTCGTAAAACGTAGAATTTTATGTTTTTTTTTTACCAATAAATTACCTTACTTATTTGCGGTTAAAAACAGATTGTGCCTCCTTCGTGAAAGCGGTGAAACAACAAAAACTACTTTGTATTACCTAACAATTTCAGCAAAAAACAAAAATCTGGACTGCGTTTATGGATCGCAAATAAAGTTTGTAATTTTTTCCACGTCCTTTGAACAAGGTATAGCAAGGTTGAGTAGCAAAAATTGTATGGACTTTTTTGACAAATAGAAACGTTGCTAGGTAATTTATTATCTTTGTTTTTATACTATTTGTCAAAAAAACCCTTTTTACTACACACCTGTACCTGTCAGTAACTAAAACAGATTATAGATAGATTGAATTCTATAATCGTCATATAGGTGTCAAAATTATTCAGCAGAGTATGCTCGAGTCAGCGTCATCCAGCGGAGCAGGTAAATATGGACGGGAGCAGATTGTGATCAATTTTATTTTTAAAGGAGCACTGAGTAGAGCTTATGTATTTCCAAAAAAAATTCCTCCTACAAACTACCGACATTTGACAGGCGGATTGTTTTGTTATGTACCTACGATCTACATCTGACGGAGCGCTATTGCATTATTAGAAAATGTAGGTAAATATGCATTTAACGCTTAAAATTCATGTCTGCAAGTGCCAAATACACTGATATTTACATGAGACTAGTGCAGTGGAGGCTTTAGCTAGGCGATGTCAAAATGAAGTAACTGAATATCACCGTTGATTTAATGATCAGAAGTGAGAGTGAAAGCCTTCAAATATTAAGTCTAAATTAGACGGTTCACCGTTCACTGTTAATTCTTGCGATGAACGATGCCTAATACCAGTGCACGCTTTCCTCGTGAGGAAAAATCGCCTATTAACGGAAAGGTTACGTTTAGACGGTTCATTTTTGATGACTCATTGATGAAGCCTTCGAAAATAAAAGCAAAAACCTTAAAAAATAAACCGTCTAATTTGGGCTTTAGTTGTATTGGATATTGAAATGAAAAATGTTAACAATTTAGGTCCCAAGACATTTAGTGCGTTGCAATGAATTGGCAAAAAGCATCTGCTGACATTTTATTTAACTTTTTATTATAAGTAGTCCCCTAATACTCCAGCGCAAGCAGCCGCGAGGATTCCCAGATATGGCATATGTAAATATTAAGCGTCAAATTATACATTTCAATTTTCCGTTAGATGTGAATCGAAGTTTAGTTGCTCCATAAGCATGAGCACCTTGGGGGTGGAGAATACATTACTACCCGTCCACGTCAAGTAAACGGGGATAAAATAAGAAATTAAAAATTACGCCTTTCGACATTCAACATTACCATGATAAGCGTTGCCAGAGATGAAAATTTCCGTCATAGTTGTGGTTACAGTAAAAAATACAACTATTAATCCTCGACGACGGCCATCTTGACGTGGACGGTTAGTACCTATTTTTTTCATTATATAAGTTTGTAGGGCCGCCCAAGTCAATATTGAGAATTTATAGAGTAGCTACTCTGATTTATAGTAATGTGTATAAACTATCGGCCGTAGTTTGCGAGGACTCGGGGAGCACGTTGATCTTAAACTAGGTTTAATAATATGCACCTTGCAGAAAATAACAATTTTTAAGCTATAAAAAGAACAGCATATAAAATGGCTATGTTCTATCGCTAATAAATAAAAATATAACTGGCTATATTTAACAGTACTATATAAGCTACAAGATGGCAAGATTGAGCACAGATTATATAGCAATACATACTACGTGGCCGGGAACTTACTAACTAGTGGCGAGATACTATGAGCGTACAAGAAAATTTCTTTTTCGCTACCATAGACTACATAAATAACTAGCATAATAGAGTACTAAAAAATGGGTGGACTGAATGTGGAAGTTCAGTTTAATGTATTGCGTTTCATAGCCTTAGTTTACTTTTAAGTGGTAAACGGGAATTTAGCTTCTCAGCACAATCTGCTTTTTGAACCGGTGGTAGCTCTTAAGTTGGCCTACATGAAATAAATAATTTTAAATTTGAATTTAGCTAACGTGGAAGAGGCCACACAGCCGTATATTACAATAAATAATTATATTTTTTTTTAGAATTTGTAGTAGGCAGAACGTTCGAAAAATCCAAATTATGCATTGCATATACCTAAATGTAATATGCAAGTACTTCACTTTTCTTTTGGGAGCATTGTGAAAGTGATATCACTATTTCTTTGAGTTCTAGACCTTGCCAATTTAGGTTAGAGAAGATTGTATACAAAAGAATTTGTATAGAACAGAACATTGAAATATGAAACGCAATTTTATAAGCTCAACTTCACACAATTTTGGCTTCAAGCTGCAGTATTTTGTGCAGCAAATTATTTATTATCTTTGGCTAAGTTTTAATAATTTTCTATTTTTTTTTTGTTGAGATGGATTCAAAGATATGTACTGATCCTGTAAACTTTACTACGGACTAATTAGGAAAATGGCGAATAGTCTACAACCAAATAATATTGAACGGCATTAGATATGAAATTTGTTTAGAAGTTTAGAATATTTCTCAAAAGAATTTATAAATTGTTTGAAAAGACTAAAGTTGCAGTAGAATTAATACTAAGTTTAGTCTTAAAATTTTTTAGATTGCCTACTTGCAATATTCTAATCATTAAATGACAAACTACGCCTACCTTCATTTTAAAAATATCTAATCGGCTTCTTTTCTCTTCTAAATCTGTTTGCTAAAACTGAAACAAAACTACAAAAGAAAATAACTTCTTAAGGGATATTAACGCACCATTTACACATACATTTGGTATTACGCTCGCTGTGTCGAGCAGCGTCTGTATTTGATACCTATGGATTCTTTTTTGTTACAATAATAAGTGGGTAGTTGGTAAAATAAGTATTTTAGTTGGTTTTGTATGCCACACAATTAGTGCGGCATGATTAGTGTCAATAGGGATGTTTCCAACTAATTAAACTAGCAACTATAACAAATGCATATCAAACGTCAAAACGAGCGCATCGTCTAGCAGCTGAAAAAGCGGCCCGTGACGTTGTAAACATTTGACGCACATTTTGGAGTTAAATTGGTAATCAAACTTAAAAATTACAGCGGGCGTGCATTTTATTTGTCTTGGAAGAACCTCTATTTAATAAAAGCAGTAAGGAATAATTTATTCTTAATCGATGGCAATGATAGTAGAATGAGATCAGTCAACAACCTTTGACAGTTTCTACTACCAAATCAATTTCCTCTTTAGAATCTAAGGCTAGAATAGCTCTTAAGACTTGCGTGGCGATTTTCTATCCTTCGATTGTGTCGATTGTTTAATTTTGTCGAACAGTTTAAGACGATTAATTTGATTCTGATTCTGATTGACGCGTAATGTCGCGCGGTACTCGCAAATTGTGAAAAATTAAGTAGTAATATTTGTGAATATGGGCGTCAGTGTTTCTGCGGCAAGTCCAGGCTGACGTTCCAGCAGCGAGGGCGCGTATAATACGATTCAAATGAGAATAGGACTGTCAAACAGCCATTTTATATTTATGTCCTGCTCATATTCGGCTTACACTGAGTGAGATAGAAACAGAAAATGGCGGCTTCTCATTCCTATTGTTATTTGAATCGCATTATCCGTACAAAGTTTTGCCTCAGAAATCACTTAGGACGCTCGCACGCTTGAACAAGTGATTGAGGTTTACAAAAGAAACTTAACTAGCATGGGCGATCGGGATTCGGTGTGTGGGTCATCGCCACTGGCCGGCAAGCCAGCGGAAGTAAAGCATGGCCTCTTAGGGGGTCCATACACGGTCAAATATGTTTGTCAAACAAAGGGAAACGGAGGTGTTTGATTGGCTGCGCTGTTTGATCAAGGTCATCAAACACCAGCGCAACCAATCAAACACCTCCGTTTCCGTTTGTTTGACAAACATATTTGACCGTGTATGGGTCCCATTATCTGGAAAAATGCCCCCGGTGATTGTCTTTCGGCCGACCGGCTGCCAGTTAAGGGACGGGCCTGAAGGTTGTTTGTCCTCGGACTTGCCTCGAGCGGTTTACAAGAGCAGCGCGGAGTGGTCGCGGTGCAGGCGGCGGCGCGCGCGCAGCGGCGCGGTGGCGAGGATGTCGGAGGGCGGCGGCGGGCCGGCTTGCCGCGCGCCGTTCTCCTGGTAGTAGATCTGCGCGCCGCCGCACGCTGCGCCCAGCACCACGCTGTCTTCGCTCCTGGCGATATAACCAAACAGGTTGCGTATTTATTCAATAATAGATGAGACCCGCGACTTTGTCCGCGTGGATTATGGTTTTTAGATACCCGCGGGAACTCTAATTTCCTGGGATAAAACGTAGCCCATCAGATTCAAATTTATTTATTTCATGTAGGCCAACTTGTGGCTCTTATGACAAGTCGAGAATCTATCACCGGTTCAGAATGCTAATTCTGCTGAGAAGAGCTGGCAAGAAACTCGGCAGTTGCACTTTTCAAAACAAAAAATGTTACAATGTGTAACTTATCTATCTTGTGGACAGCTGAAGCAAAGCAGTTTGGTTCCAAGCAATTTTGTCATTCAGGAATTCATTGACTGTGTAATAGCTTCTACTTATTAAATGGGTCTTTACACACTGCTTTAATTTATGTAATGGTAAATCTACTACATACTACTCATCCATATGTTAATCCTAGGTGCGAGCTATATCTCCATTCCGAATTTCAGCCAAATTCGTTCATTCGTTATGGCGTGAACCAGTAACAACACCCATGCACGCATGCACGCGCTTACACACACACACAAATTCAAAAACTTTCGCCTTTAAAAAAATACGTACCTAGTACCTACATGTATTGGTGTGGCATCAACTTACCGTAGTATAAATTCTGTGAGGTCAGGTTGTTCTTCAAACTCGTTGTGTATGAAGCCCATGGTCGCGATGTCCAGCGCCGCCCAGGGCCCGCCCTTCTTCACGGTGCCCCAGTCCGGGTCCAGCACCAGGTAGCTGTAGTCGGACGCATCCGTTTGCGTAGTCAGGGGCTCCATACATTTCTGCTCGATTGGTCCTAAGGCGTTTAGAGACGTCTCCCACTGAAACAAATTAGCGAATACTTATTTCTAATCTACTATATAAAAATAAGTCGGGTTTTCCTTCCTGACGCTGTAACTCCAGAACGCACGAACCGATTTCCACGATTTTGCATTCGTTGGAAAGGTCTCGGGCTCCGTGAGGTTTATAGCAAAGAAAATTCAGGAAAAATTCCACGCGGACGAAGTCGCGGGGGCAAAAGCTAGTGTTCGCATATAAACTACTATTTTTGACAGTTATTCAAGTAGAAATCAAGCCGAAAGTAATGACTCTTTAATATATCCTGCTGTGGAGTTGCTAAAAATGATCGCATCAGTCTGAAGATCACGGTCAATTCTGATTGGCTATTCTCGCTATTGGGTAAAATATCATATTTTTTCTTGAAAGGCTTTCTTAATTTTGGGATTTTCGTGATCACTCAAAATTTTCGTACCGTATATTTATCACTGTAAGTTGCTAAGCATTTTAGTCTAAATTTTATGTATTGTTGAACGTACGGGGGCGACATTGTCAGTATTGACAAAACCCCCAGGGAAATAATAAGAATTAAAAAAAAAGTTACTGAGCCCATCTTAACTATTTGTCGTCGTCTCAACCGATAGACCTTTGTCTAGAGCTGGAAATCCATTGCCAGGATCGCCACAGAACAACTTGGGAACGCCTTGGGAACCCAAATTCCAATTACTATCAATTCTAAAGTTCTTAGAGCTATGTTCCGCATATTGCTACTGTTGCTTCGCGAATCCAAGAACAATGTCGTAAATTCCGGGAACGTTCAGGGAACTGGACTTTCCGGGCCGTAAAGGTTCTATGCCCGCTCAGAGAACCGTCTTACCAATGAGTTGATAGTATCGGCATCGTTCGCCGCCTCGAGGTCCATCAGCGCGAGCAGCGCCATGTTGTGCAGGCCGCTCACGAACAGCGCGCATTTGACAGCCTCCGCGCTGAACGTTGGCAGTATTTCCAAATCACTATCGCTGTCCATGTCTGAATCTTCGCTATCTTCTTGTCGTAGTTGTTTTGTCCTATTGTTAAGGAATGTGACTTAAAAAAGCCTTGCAAATTATCTAGCAAAAATACAAGCTATAATAAAGCAAGTTTCGTCCACGAGATTGTGGATGATTTAACCGATTTCATGTTCTTGTGCAGAATTTATGGTGTGGACGCTTAATATAGTTGGGACCAAGGGTTTAGGGTTCGAAAATTCGTCTTTCGAGTTAACCAAAAAACCCTCATCTCAAACATTCGACAACTTTACTTAAAAAAAAAATAGGAAGCTATAATCACAAATGACAAAATATCGCACAGTCGTCCTTTGCGAATGGCTACTAGAGATAAGAAGGTATGATGTACTCTGTTATTTGTATAATCTCGACGGTTTTATAAATAGTTTTGGTAAACCCGTTTACTCTAAAAGCAAGCTGCATTTATTATATCTCGTTAAAGGATTATCTACTTATTTTTATTCATAACTAATCTCACGTAAAATATATAAAAAATATTTTCGGATTCTGTTCACCTCAGCAGATTGTATTTTTAGAATACGAAGGGTTAAGGATTCAAATTAATGATTCGGACACCCTAAGGTAAGTTTAAAACACTGCTATTTTAATTCCAATTTAGGATAAAAAGTAACGAAGATATTAGGCTAGACATCCCAAAAAAAATCTAAAATACCTAATTTAGCAGTACCAAAATTTTAGCAAGTAGGATAAATTTCAGTATTAGTGGCCCTCAAGATTTTTTTTTTAATGGGACTCGCCATAGAGGTTAACAAAGTAAGTATGTTATGCTAGGGATTACAATATTCTCTTATCTTCGAGTAATAAAATAAATGCGTCACATATGCGCGCTCGCCCCTTGCACCACTTTTCAGATATCATATACCTACTGCGAAGAATTTGACATACTTACCTTTCCGAAAATGTAACTTGCTTATCCAAAGCTGGAGTCAGAAACTCTCTCAATTCCAAAGGAGTCATAACTCTACTACTATATCCACTGGATTTGTCGGAAAATGCTAGATGACTTAATTTCTCCATTAGTGGCGTTAGTTGTACCCCCGACAATTTCTTCTTTAAACTTATCCCATCTGAATCCATCCCAATTTGCGTTTCACTGCTTTCTGATAACGATTTAAGAGGTAGCGATAAAGATTTTCGCCTAGATTGGTCTGTTTGTACCGTTTTCGTCGAATCTTTTGCTACTTTCTTCGGCGTCCGTTGAGGGGACTTAATCAAATCCGAATCGAAATCTTTGAACTTTTCCTCGCACAGCTTGAGGTTGAAATTAAACATATTCTCCTCTTTCGTCTTCTGTTTTATTCCGGAGTAATACTGTTCTAGGTATTGGTTGAATAAGGATTCCGATATCGCAACGCCATCGTTTCTGAATACTGGGAATAATGGATCGTTGATCGTCATTGTGTTTTGACTCTTTTCTTCTGGGGAAGGATCGGACTCGTCCATTTTCGACCGTCTTACTTTCATCTTTGACGAGGTTCTCGTGGATAATTTTCTAAAAGTTTCCTGTAAGTCCGTAACGCTTGCCAACTTTCTGATTGGCTCTGGTTTGTTTATAAAGTGTTCTCCTATACAATTACTGTCTAAAACTGTTTTGTTATTCCGTTTTTCATCTTCCATACCATTCGTAGTGTTCTCAATGTTTTTAAGCACGTCGGGTTCTACGATTTCCCTTTCATCTGCGATGCAGTCAGGTTTGTCTAGGTTCTGGCATATCGACAACATGTTTCCGTGCAAGCGTTTGTATTCGACCATAGGCGTAGAGCAGACACTAGTTTGACCGGTGAAAACGTTTTCGTTTTCTTTTGCATCTTCATCTAAAGATTTCTGTGTTTTGAAGCTAAGGGATAATTTGTTTGGACGCGGCCTAGGCTTGTTTGTGAATGGCACAACGTCAGGCATGCTGGGTTTTCTTTGTACACCTGGATTGTCTTCTTTATTCGGCGGAGATAGCATTGTGTTATCTTCCTCGGGGACGGCAGTAAACAGTAAGGATTTGTCCCTTTTCATCCCCGATTGGGGATGATCCCGGGTTTTTTCACGTTCCACCTCTTGTAACTGTAAAAAAATTAGTTTTGTAACTTCGCAGTCGAATAAAATTAAAAATTCTATTAAATTCCTACCATTCTTGCCCAAATATTCGGTAAAAAAATTACCTTTTTAAATCTAGCAATAACTTCTTCACCCCGCTGATAGAAATCCTGTAACTTGTCCGCTTGCTTCTTCAATGTGCTATAAGTTTTCTTTCCTACATAAACTACTAAAAGTTGAGCTCCTAAGGGCAAAGGTGTTTCAGTTTCCAGGTTTTCGGCTGGAGATTTTATCCTATACGGGTCCACGACTGTTAAATACGAGGTCAGGCTTGGTGGCAATTGTGTTGATATTATTCTGAAAATCATTTGGAAGTTGTTAAAGATCTGTGAATAAACTCGGACTAACTTCTAAAACAGGCGACGCGCGGATACCGCATGTATCAAGTTTTCTTTTGTATAAGTAGACCAATTAAAAATGTGTTTTGGGTGTTGTTAACAGTATTTAACGTCAGAAGCTTTAGGACACTACTAGGCCAAGTATAAATTTCATACGCTCTTAGCGTATAAAATATACAAGTAAAAAAAAAAAAAGATAAGCGGTTGATATAAAAATGTCGCACCCAAGTATGTAAATAAAATGGGACTTTATCAATCGTCATAATATTACTTAGCTTTTGCCTACGACTTCGTGGCGTGTAGTTTTAAAACATTCTGCGGGTACCCTCTGTTTCTCCGGAATAAAAGGTAGGCTATGCAGCGCTGAGGCTGTCACTCTTCAGATTCTTAACTGTATCCATGCAAGAAATCACGTCAGTTCGTTGGTCTGTTATACTGCGTGATTGTTAAGCACGAAGGACAAACCAACAAACAAACACACTTTGGCATTTATTATTTTTATAAAAAATATTTATAAGGATGTATTAGCTAGGATGATGTTATATCAGATATATTTACTTGTTATTGTATAGTATAACACCGCCCAATACACCTTTACTCCTGCGGCAGTGCTCCAAAATTTGCATCGATTCCATATAAACTGATGTAGCACTCTGAAACAGAACAAATCATACATAAAATCGCGTTCATCCAATTTTTTCGACATTTCTGTCCGAGAAATTTGGATTCCCCACTGGAAGGCATTCCGCCCATACATTTTGTAGTAAATTCTGCAAACCATCAGAATTTACCGATGCTCACTGGATGCGTGCAGAAAATTTTCTGACAATTTCTGATATTATGGGGCCAGCCTCTATGACATCGAGGTTTTCAAAGGGCAGATGACCAAAACTATGGATAAGACGTGTAAGTACACGATCTTATCCATAGCGTAAGGGACAAAGGTGCGTTACGATAATTAGCTATGTCCTTTTAAATACCGGCCCCGGATAATCGTCATTTGGTATGTAACAAACCAAGAGGTATTATAATGCACAAATGTATGTGGAAAAACAGCGGAACGACCAAAAAAGTTCTCAAGGGGTATTAAAAAAAAAATCCACGCGGACGAAAATGAAGCTTCAATACATTTCTTTACACAATCTTCTATTATCTGTACACATAGTCTAGACTCTATAGTCTGATTTTTAATTGTGTGGAATTCTGACGTATCTTAATGTTACCAGAGATTTAAAAATCACACAAAAAAGATATCAAATTTAAACTTAGAAAAATAAATATCAATTGCCGCACATAGACATTTATGACAAATGCCTGACAGATAGTTTGGGGTAAAATCGAACTACAGGTGGTAATACTGTTTTCCATATAAATAACTCGCTCGATTTACAAAATGACAAGTGTCAGAATTCCACCGAATTAAAAATCAGACTTTAGATGCATCGTAAATAACGCTAGCCTGTCACAGCTTTAAAATAACTTCCATAAACATGATCCATTAGTTAATACGTAGAATCTGCTTTCGTAGCTCTGACGATCCATATCGTAAGTTATCACTTATCAGAGTAGGTAGGTACCATTTTATTACAATAATTATTATCAAGTCTTTAATTATCAAAACTATTGATAAGATACAAAGTATAAATAAACACTAGAAACTGTCTAGGCTACTAGGAAAGTTTTGGGATTAAGAGGTTTTATCTATGAACACTTAAGGCTTGGAACAGAATAAAAATTTTGATTATACGTAAGTTGGTTCACTTTACCAGAGGGGTTGGTTCACTAATTTTTGACTCGAAACAGTAAGGTTAGTATAAGATTTGATTAAATTGATTGTATTCGTATTCGATGATATTAGCGTGAAAATAAAATAAACCTTACCTGTATTTATTTAAAGTCACAAATTCAGTAAAACCGATTTCAATTTGGAGCGTATCCGTATACGGAAACGTGTAAGAATGCATGCACGAAATTGAACCCCAATCCAATAAAATTATGCTTCATTTTACTTTGACACTAATGTCATAGAAAGCACTTGGTAGAAGTTTATCTACTATATAAAAATAAATCGGGTTTTCCTTCCTGACGCTATAACTCCAGAACGCACGAACCGATTTCCACGGTTTTGCATTCGTTGGAAAGGTCTCGGGCTCCGTGAGGTTTATAGCAAAGAAAATTCAGGAAAAATTCCACGCGGACGAAGTCGCGGGGGCAAAAGCTAGTTTGAATAAAAAATTATTCTATCGAATACTATATTTTACTAACCCTACAGGAAAATTTATCAAAAATAAAAAGTTAAGCTTATGTGCCGGAATGGCGGTACAAGCGACGCAAGATTGCCATGTGTAAGTCCCTATATTAGACCTAGCTTTGGTCTTCTCGTCTATCAAATATGACAGCTGTTTCCTTGTAGACCTAGGTAATTGTTGTAGCGAGATCACATGCATATAATGCATGTGATCTGGGCCACGTGTAATATTAAAATAGTAGTAAGGTTTCATTCTTCTGATTTGTGACGCCCTTGCTTCCGTTGAAACATATCGTATGAGCGATAAAGACCCTACGTAGATAGGTAAAAAGTAATTCGTTAATCTTGTTATAGTATGCTTGTAAAGGTCGCGTGGTTGATAATTACTTTATTGCATTAAAGGCCTTTTTCATAATTTCCTAGTAACTTTTAATCGACAAAGTCAGCCTGTCTAAAGACAGTAATCTTATGCCTGTTTTCATCAATCATACCTAAATCATCCCCTAAGTTGGAATCTCTTTACGTAGGCCCTAAAGTCCTTAAATACAAGCCCTTACCCAATTTTATTTCCACCTTTAGGTGATCCCTAAAGGTTCGTGAAAACGAAATTGACAGAAAGAGTAACCTAAAACAGTTTAGCCTGGCAATACACGTCCGATTTTGTTTCCGATTGTCTGATCAGGCTACCGGATCGTATTTACTCGATACACATCCGATTTTTCCGTCAGGCTTTTTTTGAACTCAGTCGTTCCCGAGCTATCATCCCGAGTGCTTGCGTTTGGAGCAAAGCAGAAGAAAAGAAGATGGATGACGAGTTAATAGAAATAGAAATATTTTTTATTCAAATAAACTTTTACAAGTAGGTACTTTTGAATCGTCAATGAATCTACCACTGGTTCGGAATGCCGTTCCTGCCGAACGGCAGCCAGCAATAAACTCGGCGGTCGCTCTTTTCAAAAAAAAAATTTTTTTACAATAGGTAACAAAACTATGCTATGTATACAGTGTTTCCAAAATAAAGTTTCAAAAATGCAAAACAATCCAATGCATGTTAAGACAGGCAGGCAAAAGCAGACCCATTCCCGTTGGTGGCACCCGTTCACGAGCATGACGCAGGATCCAGCCATTGCTTCGCTCAACCATATTTGAGGGAACGTAACAACCCGCACCACACGACACCACCACAGAAATTTTAAAGAGAGGAAAGAGAAAGAAGAAAAAACGTCGCTATTTTGGATTCATCCAATCAATTTGACAAGACTTACTGAGAGTCATTTCTATTTAAAACATCCAAAATAATTCATAATAATAATTATTTTATTATTATGAATTATTTTATTATTATGAATTATTTTATTTTATTATGTTATTTTAATTTTTTTTCATAATTTTCGCCCATTATTCGAACCACAACGATGGGTCCACACAGTGTCAGCGCTAGATTTTTTGGGCCCTAAAAAATACCAATAAGCAAAATTCCGCCCTAAATTTAGGGCTAAAAGCCCTAAGTTGGGAACCCTGACTGGCAAAATCGGAAGGAGTAACCGGATGTCTATTTTGTCTCATACTAGAAGTATGTAGACCGCGCCTTCAGACAATCGGACCGACAGTAAAATCGGAAACGCCCTGCGCCCGTTTCCGACTCGGACGTCCGATCCGGCCACCGGATCGGACGTGTATTGACTGTTCATACAAAGTAATGGCTTCAATGCCTTCCGGTAGCCTGATCAGGCTACCGGATCAGACTATCGGATGAAAAAACCTGACGTGTATTTCCAGGCTTAGGTAGCTCGCAAGTGAGATCGCAGCAAGAGGCCATCTTGTCATCGATAAAAAACATTAGAAAGTAATAATTCTAACTCCGTTCACATAACTCCGAAAAGAGGTGCATGCCTTAACTGCTAGTACAGTGTAACTGCCCTTATTCTATGATGTACTAAAATGGTGCTTACTAGGTTTTTTTTACCCCGCTGGACCATAATATATTTTATTTTTAGTAATTAAATAAAAAAACGATTCGAATAAATGATAAATTAATCATGTAGATCGCAAACAAATACAAACGAATGCGTGCGAAAAGTGAATTTCGCACTTATGTTGAGCTCAGACTTAAGACAGAGTTAAAACGAGACACAAATATGCTCCGACCTAAATCTGTCTCGTTTCAACTCTGTCTTGAGTCTGGATGATTGAGAGTGCGGTTTATAGATTTCAGTCTTAGATTTAACTTACCTTTGGAAGACTCAACATTGGCACCCGCTGGAATATATGGCAGCCGTACTGCAGCACCGGCAGGTAGGTCTCGAAGATCTGGTACAGCTTCTCCGCCAACCGCTTCTGGTCTTCCATGGTGTCGGCCAGGGCTTGCAGGTCGCCGTGGTACACTTTGATCATCGACGTGAGGAGGCTGGCTCGGTTCTTCAGCACCCAGTCGGGTATGTTGCGATCGCTTCCTATTGCCTGGTGAGGGCAAGTACAGGAAAAATCCTTTTAAGACTGTAACCCGACTTCGGAAAATTCGATATAACAGCCGTCATATTGATTTTGTTCAATATTTGTTTGTATAATAGCCTATTTCACTCAGATCATAGCGAATCGATTGACACCTTATTCACCAAAATCAGCAAAAAATACATACATAGACTGCTAAAATCATCATTCTTTCTGGATTTGCCATCATCATCATCATCATCATCAGCGGCGCTACAGCCTTGTGGGCCCGGGCCTGCTCCAGAAGTTTCCTCCATCCATCCCTGTCACTTGCCTTCGCCTTCGAATTTCTCACGCCAACACGCTTTGCAAAGCGTCTTGGCGTGGGAAATTGGATTTGCCATAGTCGGGTAAAAATGGAGAAATTGGCTATTTTTTGTGGATTTTTAAATCAAAATAAAGCAACAGTAAGGGCCGATCAACACCGGAATGGCAGCGGCGCGGCGAGCACTTTCAGTGTGAAATAATTTTAAATTTTATCTACATAATCGCTAAAGACCAGTATCGCTTGAAAAGCTCAAAAAGGTGCAGGCAAAATATCAACGATCCACAAATCTAAATAGTAAAGATATAATCGATAATTTTACAATAACAATGGTATTAGTAGGCTCACCAATATGTATCTGCCATATTCTCTGATAATAAATTTTCCGCTCTGCAGCGTGATGGCCAGCGGTTGTGAGAAGAGGGACTTGATACAGTGTGCTGCACCCACCACCTAGACAAATATCAATTGCTAAATTTAAAAAAAAATTGCTTTTCTTACGGTTTCAGCTTAGGACAAATAGGAAATTCTGAATAATTATTAGCTTATTTTAGCCTACTAAGGGTATAAGGATGTTCCTCTGGTCTAAGTCTCTGGTAGAACTATTTGCTTCTTCTTTGTGTACCGTGTGTAGACATATAGTTATGACGTCATGACTAATCCAGCATGGCTGAAATCAAGATTCCCAGAGGAAGCACTTCTTTTTCTATTCTAATAGCATTTCGAATTAAAAAAATGGAATATAATTAAATATTTCTTTCATATATGCGGATGTATGATTGGTGGCATTATTATATGTGGTAATTTTAAAAGCGTGTAAAAAAAATCTGGCTTTATTTTGTCAGCTCTATACCTGTTAGAAAATTAATGTTTTCAATGGTAAGCACTCCAAAGAATAAAATTTCCAGCTCGGCGAGTCTATACAAATTGTGTGTTCCCCGTTGTGGCCTGAGCACGCATAATAAAACAACCCCATTTGAATGCAGATTTAACAAAAAATATGCTAGCCGTCAATACGTGCTTCAGATAGACATATTCAAAAATGGGCTCTAGTACCGTTCCCGAGGGATGAGAAATGAGCGCGGCGTGCATAATTAAAAATTCTTTTATGATGCTCAAAAGAAACACTTGTGATCCCACTGAACGCAGTGTTTGTAAAACAAGAGATGATAATAATAATTATTATTATTCACTTATGGGAAACGAAATAGGGCTAGAGAACGACATTGTTATCAAAGCCCTTAGATTACTGTGACCTGTGATATCCAAACCGTAAGTACGGGTCGCCAGAAACTTTGAATATGGCCTAATAAAAAGACTGTTATAACGCTAGCTACGTTACACGTGAAGTGGACACGTTAGTCGCAGGATCAAATCAGTAAATGACTATAAAGGATGAGAAAATCCATAGAAGAACCAGAGTTATCGACAAAGAAAATAAAATAGCAACTTCGCAGTTTCTGGTTCTTCTCAGCAGAATTTGCTTTCCAAATCGGTGGTAGAGTCTTTGATTTGTCATAAGAAGAACCACAAGTTGGTTTATAGTGAAATAAATAATTGGGTATTTTACTGTTTTCAAAATGTAGATACATATTCATTAATTACAATCGAAAATGTAACATCAATAATAATTATAAGAATAACATTTGTAAAACAGAAAATAAATCGGTCAAAAAAAAAAAAAATTATAAGATGTTTTACTGCGACTGTATCCGTCTCTTTCTAAGACAAAATTTTGTATGGAGAGTGTATGGAGCTATTGAATCGTGACTTTTGTATGGAGAGTGTATAGAGCTATTGAATCGTGACGTCATGTTGCAATAGCTCTCTCTTTTTCTAACAGGAAACTTAAAAGCTCTATATTTTCGAAATTATTGAAAAAAGAAACATGACATTTTGTTTTATTTTTTAAACCAACCAACGAAACAAGAAAAATGTTAGACGAGAATTTTTATAATACTATGTACTTAATATTATATTATGTGTATGACAATGTTTATTAATTTTGAATTTAGTAACGATTAGTAGGATATAAAAACATGTTCGTACCTCGAAATTTTTCACGTCGCGTCGTTCTACTGAATGAAGAGCAATTTGGTGAATACTTACTGGGTCAAAATGCAGGTAGGCGGTGGTGAAAACTTTAATTTTATTTTCAGCGCATTTTTATTTCGCGTGAAGTAAAACTAGAGTGAAAAACTTGGATGAAAAAACTGGAATAGTTAAGCATGAACTGTGAATAAGTGAGTAAAATTGACGTAGGTATATTCTGAGTTCTACATATTTTTGACCGGGCTAGACTTCGAAGTGACTTTTCCAGACATGTAGAGTATCTTTAAACTAATATTCCCCTCTCTTCAAATACCCTAAAGCTTGTTTTATGAGTGACTTTCTAAGATTTTTTTCCTTCATCTTTTCTCAGATTTACTCTAAGACATTTTCTATTTGTTCTTCATCTCTTTTTCGGCCTTAGACCAATGCCGAGATCTGTAGAGCGTACTCTAAGTCAGCTCAGACTCAAGATAGAGGTTAAAACGAGATACAAATATGATCTGACATAAATCTGTCTCGTTTTAACTCTGTCTTGAGTCTGAGCCGAGTGAGAGTGCGGTCTATAGATTTTAGCCTTAAGCCATCTTACTTTTTTTTTTTAGGAAAATATCAACCAAGATTAACTTGGCTACAAAATTCTTTCTATTAGTGACTGCTTTTGTAACTGCAAAAAATTCCGTACACTTATCATGTTTCGACGGACAAAAACTCGAGAAACAGTATCTATGATGCTCTAATTACCAATAGGTAATCTTATTACTGCTAGGTATATTTACGACTATTTAACAAGATCGAAGTCTGTTTTCGATTAGGTATATAAATAGCTTTAATTAGGTCAATTGAAGGCATCTGAACTGAACTAAATTATAATCAAAATGCACCCTTTATACGCTCGCGTTTATCCAGTTCAATTAGAACCTGATAATCAGACAGTTTGCATCTAGAAATGGCTTAGAAATGGACATAGAATACTTTTTATCCCCGAGAAGAGTTTCTACAGGAAGTCTCGACCTCAGTGAGTCAACAATAAAAAGCCTCATCAATATCGGTTTAGAATACAGAAAGCTTTGGAACGCCCTTCCAGAGTCCGTGATCCTGCCACATACAATTTGAATACCTTCAAGTCAAGGAAAGAATAGATAAATAGGTATCTTCTAGGCAAGCGCTCCCCAACCTAGACCTCATAGTGCTTTCCATCATTATCTTGTAAGAGCCTAACTAGAAAAAACTGGTGACAGACAGACTCGCTTTTAAGTGACTTGTGATTTTTGTGAAGAACTTACTTTTGGGCGTTGTGTTATAATGGTACCTATCCCAGAATCCTAATAGAATATTATATCCTACGTAAGTAGATCTAAATCTGTATTTGTAGGTGTATCTAGACCAAAGGCGCGACTAAGTTAGAAAAAATCAAATGTGTTTAATATTAGATATAATATCTATTTATATATTGTTAAAAATATTTATTCTTCCAATCTAACGGCACACCAAATAGAAAGGTCGCGTTTTGGACGAAGGTAAGACGTATTAAGGTCGTATGATGCAGGCCCGTTGAAACCACGTGGCTGATGGATATTAGAATAACTTAACTCGAAACAAATAATAACAGGTTTCCACTCCTAATTATTGCACAACCATTATTCGTGCGTAGGCTCGTCACATCCACATCGATTGATTCAAAACGAGGCAGTGCGTAAATAATTAATACCTTATGGGCAGGCTACCCTAAAAATAGATGTGTAGGTACCTAAAGTAAAATTGTAGCTGAATAGAGAAGTTATGTTTGGAATAAATAAAAACTATTTTGGTAATAGGAGAAATGAGAGTATATAATCAAAAAGGGAGAAATGAGTATGGGAAAGGCACGCCTATTCTCTCATTCAGACGTTGCATGCAAACATTTCAGTTATTTTATTTTTTATCTCTGTTTTGAGTCTAAACAGAGTTAGAATGCGATCTATAGATCTCGGATAGTGGACCTTTATTTTCATAGTGCATGCTAGATACAAGTTATAGCATAGATACTCGTACATCCACTAATATGGTTCCATCCACAAATATGGTTGAGCGAAGCAACGTCTGGATCATGCGTCATGCTCGTGAACGGGTGCCACCAACGGGAATGGGTCTGCTTTCTGTCTACTCGTCTTAACATGCATTGGATTGTATTTATTTGTATTGTATTGGACTTAGGAAACTTCATTGTGGAAGCACTTTACACACAGCATAGTTTCATTAACTATTGTAATTTTTTTTTTTTTAAAAGAGCAACCGCCGAGTTTCTTGCTGGCTCTTCTCGGCGGGAAAGGCATTCCGAACCAGTGTTAGATTCATTGACAATTCAAAAGTGCTTGTAAAAGTTTATTTGAATAAAAAATATTTCTATTTCCACTATCACTGCTATCCACTATCATTATTGCCCTGTAGCGAGTGTACAGCGTGAACGCACCTGTCCGGCGAGCGCATGCCGCTGTGTGTCGGACACCCACCCTGGATGGAAGTAGAGCACCGCGTCAGCCGGGTCGTCCTCCTCGGCCACGCAGCATGCCGTGTCGTACACGAACACTATCATCATTTCCCTGCAACAAGTGTATAACTTGTACCACCCTGGTTGG
This sequence comes from Hipparchia sbordonii, assembly GCA_038048805.1. Taxonomy (NCBI): domain Eukaryota; kingdom Metazoa; phylum Arthropoda; class Insecta; order Lepidoptera; family Nymphalidae; genus Hipparchia; species Hipparchia sbordonii. The sequence continues at coordinate 1,554,458 of JBBIWI010000008.1, read as the reverse complement.
CTTGGGTCAGGTCAAGAGGCTCATGCAAGCTGCACACATCAGACCTGGATTTGGTGTGTGTGGACCAAAACTCCAACCGATATAGGTCAGTCGGCGCCCAAACCTACCCAACTTGACCTTGGATTAATTATGACAAGATAAACTTGTAAACACTATCCAAAAATATAAATAACTTCTGTTGTGTACAGATATTATTACAGATAATGAATAATAAATTATGTATGTAGTAGGTATAATATCATGCACAAGCAAAAGTATAACTAAGTAAGTGATTACTTAATGATTATAGCTCTAGAAATTATTCAATGAGAAAAAAATAACATCTACATATTTATAAAACTCAATAATTATATTATTGATAATACAAATATTTTAATGATCATTAGGATATTTAAATAAAATATTTTCTTAAGATTGATATTCCAGATAAAATAACTTATACTTACTAATAAATATTATTAGCATACCTTAGTAAACTAATATTAGCATAATTTCGTAGAATGTCAGCACTTAATGCATTTTAATTCTATTAATAGGTACATATTCCCTTAGTCCAAAGACCAAAGACTTTAGAAGACAAACATGATATAATTTTTAGTAGCATTCTACTGTTCAGGTTGATGCCATAAATCTTTGTAAGTTTGTTTGGATTATTTTCATTTTAGAAATAATTGACTACTTATAACTTATATTAAATTTTATATGTAATTTTAAAATCAGACATTGTTAATTTATATTTTCCTGTATGTTGCACACCCGAAGAGGCAATGTTTAATGCAATAAATGACCTTTGACTTTATTAATTAGGCAACTAATGTATGTGTAAGTGCCATGTAATTCTTTTCTGTACTGGTACTGATGTTTTTGATGGTTATGGTGATGAATTATAACACTGTTTCACAGCACAGAACATAATTTTTTAATAATTTCCTCTGAGACTGAACATGACAATATGTGTGTACTCAGCCTTTAAAATCTTACACTGTGTGGACTATTGTGCTTCAAAGCATTATATATTTTTGGCACCATTTATTTGTGTCAAATAAATTGTGAAAAAATTTAAACTATTACATGCCAGATGTGAAGCAAATTCTGGCAGATTTAATCTGTTAAAAATGGCCAGTTTAAGTATGTTTGTGGGTCATTTTTGGCCGAGGGCCTTAGTTTGAAGACACATCTAGTTGACAAATTGTAATTACCTAACTGTTTAAATAGGCACTTACTAAAGTTGGGAGTTACGTTGATATTTCTTTTAAGAATGTAGAGATATTTATGTAAATATTTTTAATGAGAATAAATGGGAATGAATACACATGCAAAAACCTTAATAGTAACAGATACTTTCGTAAGTTGTATTAAATTATCTGTATCTACTAAGTAGTTAAAGACAAACATACTTACTACAGTAGTAAAATAAGTAAAGTTCTTACAAAAATATAATACTTAATGTTTATAGTTTACCAATAAATTAATTATGGTATTTTTACCTACATGATTTAAATGTGCATATTATTTTTAAAGATTATATACAAGCAAGAACAACAAAGTCTTAATAATACATATTTCTAAAAATTCTAAAAAAATTGTGTAGCGGCTACATCGTATTTTGATAAAAAGAAAACTAATATCTAAAGAAACTGAATGCACAATTTTTAATGATCATTTTCTTAAATTAACGCTAAGTATTTGAAACACTTAAATAGGTAAGTGACGGATTTTAAAAATCGAACATGTCACCGTATAATGGTTTTGTAAATTGATATTTTATGGTCTCTACAATTTCACAACTTGATCTCCACCGCAGAAATATCGATGTCTAGCCTAAGCTAATCATTGCATCTACGGAAATTAAATTTAACATTACATACTTTGCCATTTTGGACGATTTTCAGTTCCTTCTCTGCTTCAGGGCACAGTTTTAGAATGATAACATAATACACGGGTAAAAATACAGGAAAACAAATCGATTACAGTGCGCGTAATATTTTCATATTAGAACGATCTCTGAAAATTCCAACAACACAACCACCTCAAACGCTGTTTCTTACAGAGTAAAAAAATAATAAGTCAAGACGTCATTTAAAGTTGGTGTTGTAAGCTTACATTTTGTAAATAACTTTAATGGTAACACAGTTTCTATGTTTCCATTTTGCATGTTCCACTCTAGGTTGATAGATGGCAGCGATAATCAAAGTTTGATCTACGTTGATAGATGGCAGCACCTATAGGATTCTTATCCAATCTAATGATGGAATAATTCTGTTTTCCTGGAGATGGCGCTCACTAAAATATTTTTCTCGAAACTCATAATCTAGCTGTACAAAATTATTAGCAAAAACCATGGAAGTAGGAAAAAGGAATAAACCAAACGTGCATTTTAGAGTAGTTTTTTTTTTTAATTTTGCTACCTCTACCTGCATAACTAACTGTTGTTGTTGATAAGTAGGATAGTACGCAGACTTTCCTTGTTGCAGCATCAGGTCAAGGTTACGATGTCATTGGATATATTTCATATTATATTATGTAATTTCTAGGAAAAATATTTTCCATTAGAAATACATTTGGTTAGTTAGTTATTATTCAGTTAACTTGAATTGTTTGTCCGGATGTCCGGTTCCGTTTTGTCATTCAAAAGTGCGAGGTGACGATGGAATTTTAATTAAGTAAATATATTTTTTACATTATTTGTAACTTTAATATTCTTTATGCACGTTCGTTACTTGCGTTACTATCATTCTTACTAACAGTAGTAACACGGGGTATTAATTATGTACCTAAGACGTTTTAGAGTCTATGCCTACCAGACTTTTTGTAATTTTTGCTTTTAAACTTAACTAACACAGAGACAAAGCCGTTTACATACGTAGATCTAGGCTGCTTCTAATATATTAACTAGGTATTATTTGATGCCCGCGACTTCATTCGCTTGGATTAAAATTTTAGTTTCCGCGGGAACTTCTTATTATTAGGGATAAAATGTAGCCTATGTGTTATTCCAGACTATAATCTATCTCTGTGCTAAATTCAGCCAAATCGTTTCAGTCGTTGCGGCGTGATTGAGTAACAAACATCCTTCCATCCATTCATACATTCAAACTTTCGCATTTTATTAATAGGATTAATAGGATAATAGGATGATTGTTATGGTCTCGCAGTGAATAGAGCGGTAAAGGTTAAATAGGCTGACTTACGCGAACTCAAAAACCAACAATTATGTAGCATTTATAATATAATAAGGGATATAATAAGTCGAGCCGCAGAATTTTTTTTTGCCACATAACTTAGCTTCTAATTTTATAACTTAGCCACGGGAAAATGATGAAGCTTCTAATAAACTAACTCGCCTTTTTCACAATAGCCACAAAATATTCCAAAGAAAGCATCAAATAAAGAGCCACAATTTTTATAACTTGGCCACAAGATTAATACATCGCCATCTAATTTACGAACTAAGCCACGGATACAAGTTAGGTTAGGTTGGGGTTATACATAAATGTTCAGGTGCCCGGCCGCAGGCCGGGCACTTAGGTTCTATTGGGATCGTAAACCTACTTTAGTCAAAAAATTATCATTTTTTTAAGTTATTTTTTCTCAAAAAAAAAAATTTTTTTCCTTTTTTTCTTTAGTTAAGTATATTAAAAACATTTTTTTTTATTCCATTTATCTCAAAAAAAAAATTTTTTCAATTTATTTACGTAGATACCTATCATTTGCTGTTGCTGTGCTATGATGCTGAGTTGTATTTATAGAAGCTTATATTTACAATATTTTGTGGCTATACAGTAATTTTTAGAGGCACATTTATTGTGGCTGACTTAGTAATTTAGACGACAATGTATACTTTTAGAGACTAATAATGCTATTAAATGGAAGCCTGTTTAATTACATGCCATATAATAATAGCAACAAAAAATATAAGTTTAATTAATTAAACAGATCTAGTCATCGAAGAGTCATCGACAAGTTTTTGCGACGAATATACCAACAACGACAATAACAAGTCCATAAAAGGACATTACAAGTTTTGACCACAAGGTTGGTAGCCACTCAAAGCACATCATGTTTATCATGCAAATAAATGCGTAATTGGAAATTTGACTGTTTTGTCAAAATGGATATTCATTAATTATAATGGAAAATGTAACACGTAGGACTAATGTTTGTAAAAATAGAAAATAGATTGGTCAAAAAACAAATAAGCTATAAGCTGTTTTACTGCGACTGTCTCCGTCTCTTTCTAAAACGAAATTTTGTATGGAGAGTGTATGGAACTACTGAATCCTGACGTCATGTTGCTATAGCGCTCTCTTTTTCTAACAGGAAACTTAAAAATCTACCCCAAAAGGCATCATTTAAATATATAAAAGGCAAAGGTGACTAACTGACTGACTGATTGATCTATCACCGCACAGCTCAAACCACTTTATATACAGTTTTGCATTCATCTAGCTATGATGACGTAGTCATCCGCTAAGAACGGATTTTTCCAAATTCAACCCCGAAGGAGGTAAAATAGGGATTTAAAAAATCGAACCTAACGTGAGAAAAACCGCGGGTAAGAGCTAGTATATAATAGTCAGGATTCTTACGCAGAAGATTCTCTCCAGAAGTATGAGTCAATAATGTCTAAAAAGGGTACAGGAAAAGTTGTACACAAAAACTAGTATTTCTGCGTTACTCTAGTCTAAGTGAGCAATATGTATGTGAACCTAAATTCCTCGACCAGATAGGCGCGGCGAGCTGGTTAGCGTTGCTTTGATATGTCTCATTTTTTACTGCCTACATCTAGTTTAGGTGTCTGGTAGAAATCTAGAACGATTTACTTCCAAGTTGTCGTTAAAATTTGGGTTTAAATACCAAACAAAACGTTAAGTACTTATATGAAAATATGGTTTATTGGTTTTGACTATAACGATACATATTTTCTTCTTTATTATACTATCGAATAAGATAAAAATATTTTTGTATATTTATTAATTATTATAAAAATACTACGTACGAAATTATTCATTGAATGCGAATTGGAACAGTGGGTATTACGAAGCTCCATACAAAAGACTTCAACGCGCACTCGTCCCAAGGTTAATGAAGACTCGACTCTTTTGTACTTTGTTCTAAATATTACTTGTATAAATATATATATAATAGCATTGTTTTAGTTAATATATTAATAATATTTAGTTCCGATTATTTAAGTTACACGACTGAACTAATAATGGTCATAGGTTATTTACATACTCTAAATGTTTTAATGAAAAGCTCTTGTCTAAAATAGTATGTAGATACTTGTATCTATGATATTTTGTATATCATAGATACAAGTATCGTTGATTTGATAGTTTTTATTAATTCCATGATTAAATAGCTCAGTAAATATACCTAGTAAATGTCTAGGTACTGTAACTTTTCAAGTTACCTAGGTCATAGAGTCATGTGGTATGGATAAGTAAAACTTTTAATTTAGTACTTCTGTAGGGGAAAAGTCTATATTCTTATATTTTATATTTCTATAAAGCAATTTAGGGTTTTCGTTTTTCACATGAAACTACACAAGTTGATATCTGAAAGTAAAGCACTGATTTAAATGGGTTTCCTGAGAATTTTTCTTATATGACTGAAGACTCTTTCAGAAAATTCTTTTATTGAATATTCCGAGATTCAGAGATAGGGGTTTGTGTATCAAACCGAATTTAAAGTTTTGAGGAAATCGAAAAACCAATATTACATCGGCGGGTTACGTAAATCTATGCTTAATTACGAGACACATAACGTAAGGTCGTAGAAAGTGAATCGGCTTGTGTGAACCGTCAAAAAAATCCGCCATCTTGCCAGTCTGTGGCGCGAACTCCGGTCGAAACGACGTTTCCCACCAAACGAGACAAACGTCAAAAATCGCCTATCATACGCAACTTTTTTTTTTCGTAGAGCTGTAATAGTTGCCAGTGTCAATTATATATTTTTTTTAATTGGTTCCGCGATGTTGTGATAGTGAGTTTTGTGCCTAAAATAACACTTTCGGATTTTTTATGCATGTTCAGTTAAAAATGGGGAACTCCGATGGGAGAAAGTTCAATCATCTAAAAATGGTAAGAACTGTCTATAATCTTTTAATTATCTAAGACTTGTTTTATAGGAAAATATGCGCCTGACGGAAAGCTCAAGAACAACTTCGTGAGAAATGTTCTTATCAAACCTGATTTGATTGCAAGAACAAGTACTAATCACTTCGTTCTATTAAATTTACTAAAATAATCTATTGTAAAGCTAAACAATAATTTTAATACAGATGCATAACAACATAAAACAAAATTAGCATAAATTCAAAATGCTTAATCATGTAACATATGGTAATTTGTCACTTTTACTGAATCTCGTATTAGCATCGAAGTTGAATAGCAGGTATAAATAAATTATAATACTTCATATCAGAGTTTCTCCCCATTAGGCTGTTTATTTTCCGCTCACTATTCTAACCAGTTTAATTGGTAGATCTCGCTTCCAATGTTGCAGCACTGAAATTATCCTTTTCCAATCGAGGTACATTGAATGCGCAAGGAAGAAGTGAACGGTTTCTTCCTATCTATAAATCTATTTAATTTAATTCGTAATTTAATGACTATACGTCATAATAGCTATCTGTATGCTGAATTTCAGACTGATCGTTCAGTGATTTGAGCTGTGCGTTGATAAATCAGTCAGTAAAATTTTCCTATTATACAGGGTGTCCCACGGCTATGCCACATGGAGGGGAAGTACCTTAAATATTGTAGATGGAACATTTTACTGAAAGAAGACTTCATTTTAATTTAAAAAACAATTTAAACTGCATTCATAGATTTTTAAATAATTGCCTGGTTGAGCCGGGACTCGAACCCGCTATACGAGAAAAAATAAACCTGTATCTTTATCATACCGATCGAAAGGCTTCATTATAAGGATTATTTTTTGTTAAATAACATAGCATGAGAAATAAAAGGAAGACCATGAATTTTAGCCTTTGATGTAAAATTTTGTTCAGAAAAATGTCCTTCAATCCCGCTGCAACAGAGCTACGAATTGCAGCGGGATTGAAGGACAAACCAATAAATCAACAAACAAACACACTTTCGCATTTATAGGTAACATAAGTAAGGGTTAGTAAGGATAGTAAGGATCGGGAAATGATGCGTACTTCTCAAGTGAGTATTCATTAGTAATAGTTCATGTCAGTTGTATGTCGATACGCCAATGTCAGCTTTTCATTTTTCTGAACAAAATTTTACATCAAAGGCTAAAATTCATGGTCTTCCTTTTATTTCTCATGCTATGTTATTTAACAAAAAATAATCCTTATGATGAAGCCTTCCGATCGGTATGATAAAGATACAGGTTAATTTTTTTTTTCTCGTATAGCGGGTTCGAGTCCCGGTTCAACCAGGCAATTATTTAAAAATCTATGAATGCAGTTTAAATTGTTTTTTAAATTAAAATGAAGTCTTCTTTCAGTAAAATGTTCCATCTACAATATTTAAGGTACTTCCCCTCCATGTGGCATAGCCGTGGGACACCCTGTATAGGTATTTAGATTTAGAAGGTTATAACGAATCCGATTATATCATAAAAGAACTTTTTTCTATTTCTTAAAAATAAAATTTTCAAGATTTTATATATATATTTTAAACGGATAGAGTTTGAACCAGTGAATTTTTTGAATTCATTCTGCATCTTGAACTGTTGAGGCTTAATTAGCTTTAAATAAAAGTAAACTCAATAATAATACTACTGACCGTATTATGTATACCTACGTAAAACGGCACGGATAGTTACCATACTGACTTTTTCAAATCAATCCACGCGACGCAATGTAGGCTTGCGTGTTGGCATGAGTCGCGTCTATTAAAAATAATTAGGTGAAGGATAGATGTCTATACGATGCTATTTTTGACGCATACGATGATGAGGTACTTATTATTTATTTACACGGAAAAGAAATCTAAAGAAAACGTCTGGAATAAACTTGGACGTTCGCTCCTGCCTCTTGTCTCTCTCCAGATATCTACCATCGGACTATGAGAATGAGAGAAAAGATAGTGCACCTGTGTTTGCACTCTAATATCTCCCGCGCAGATGGTTAATCTCTGAGGAGGTTATGTGCTGTGGCCGGATTCGGTCGGGAGGATATTATTATTAAGTACTTCGTTGTACCACAATATTTTCATCAATATAATGTTATGCATTCTTCGCCCTACCTCAAAATGTGACAAAAAATTTCAAAATCATAAAAATTATTTTGATTTTGTCTATTCATATTATATACTCTATTTTCTTAAGGACTAAATTATAGATAAAATAATCTATAACTAACTGAACCAGTGGAACTAGAGATTTGGAAAGAATAGATATATATACCCTAGGTGCATACGGCAAAATTGGTAAAAAGGAGTGGGCTTTTTTGATAAAACATTTTTGTAAAACCTAAATCTTCACGGAAGACATGTAAGCATCAGGTAGTCTATTACATAGGCTCACTTGACGTCATTCTCTGTGCCGTGACCTTTGCAATCCTGCAATCTGTCAAAAGTAAACAAGGTTACTTGACAACTATCTAAAGTTTGATTAATAAGCCTCAATGGCCCAACGGTTAAAGGTGTGGACTGAAACCAGAAAGGTCAACGTTTCAATCCCCACCCATTGCATTATTGACGTACCAACTCCTAGCACAAGCTTTACGTTTATTTGGAGAGGGAGTAACATGGATAATATGAAAAAAAAAATTGGTGAATCATTTCTCATATATTCTACTTTGTATTTTCGCGTGACAAACAATTAAGAGGCGACATTTAAACAATTAATAATAATTTGTATCCTACCTTATTAGGTAGGTTACAAATATGGGCTGATGCCGACTTCATCCGCGTTCATTTAGATTATTTTATAAAAAATTATTAAAATATTAAGATCGTTAAATGTTATGCGAGTGACTTGCTGCTATCCGTGAGGAATTATGTGCTCTATCTTCAGAAATATTAATTAGATCTTCACCAAAATTGAGCAATACTTGCCTGATAATAAAAAATTTCCTGAAAAGAAAGATTTATTATTAAAACTAGTTGATGCCTGTGGCTTCGCTCGCGTGAAACTTGTTTTTAAAATCCCGCAGGAACTCTTTGAATTTCCGGGATAAAACTCACTCTCCCCGTCCTCAACTCCTTAACTATACCCATACAAAAAATCACGTTTCTTTGTTGCGGCGTTATTGAAACACAAACTAACAAACAAACACACTTTCGCATTTATAATATTAAGTATGGATTGATTCAGGTTTAACGAATTTATGGAGTAAAATCACCATAGTTAACATAGTTTAAATTGGCTTTGGAGAACTACCTGTAATAGTTACGTAACATTAATTAAGCATCAATTTTAAATAGCTTTTTAGTGAAAACCAGTTAATAACTAAAATATGTCATACTTTCAATACCTAATTAGTGATAGGCCAAGGTTGTTTCCATATCGTCCGTGACCTATACGAATTTTACATAAATTTTTATCAGCTACGCTAATTTTAACGACTTCTATTTTCATTTTAGTATAATATGAAAAAAAAAAAATTTACATTTCAACCTAAATGAAGATTTGTTTGTTATATTACTTCGTCATTCAAATTATTTGAAAGGATTACAAATGATTTCGTTCGATGAAATCAAACGATTTCAACGCTCACAAGAACAGTACGAAATCAGTAAGTTTGGGTAAGTTTTAGAAGTTATGAGAAAGACATGCTGAGAATCATATTATTAACTATAACTACGTATAGTTAATAATATGATTCTCAGCATGTCTTTCGACATCACGAGAAATTAATATCTACTGTATCAATCGATTCAGATTGAAATTAACTCGTCTATCTCTACGGAACATCTAATTAATAATGCCGTATCTTCATTTAATATGACTCGGCTGTTCTTGTATTAGATACACGACTGCCCAAATAAAGGAGTGTAATGTTTTCAGGGTTCGTGTATGTATGTGAGTTTCTTTATTCCACCATAACTTCTAAATGCCTGAACCAATTTGCATGTATCCTAACATCATTCCAAATGACATTGGCTCTGCAAGAGACGCAATTAATACTGTTCTGCTGGGCAATAGGTATAGCATACTGCGTTATATGACTAAGAGCAAAGCAAGTCAATATCTTATTAAAATAATATTAATGAAAAATATAATATCATTATTTCATGGAGACCGACTTGTGAGGCTTAAGACACGTTAAGACTTTACCACTGATTTGGAATGGATAAATATAGTACGTTATTGATTGAGCGTGGAAATAAAGAAACTTATCTGACGATCTTTTCTCATAGTCAAAAAAAAAAAAAGATAGCCCAACAAAAAACATATAGTCGTTGATTCGAGACGTTGCGGAATGCGCAGGGAATGTACGCGGGCGCAGCGCACTCGGCGTAACCAAGGCCGAAGGACTGCCTACAGCCTAGTGATACTAGCTATAACGTATTTAAATGATAATAATTATGTGCATGCTTGACTAACGACATCCAATGAGTCGCACGGAGTCACTGGTCACTAGCGGCATAAGCCCGGGAAACATGGTATGATTCTTTTAATTCATGAGGGCGCGTGGCTCATGGTTATGTGTGTGTCGTATATGTATAAGTGTGAGCGAGAGCTTGCTCGCGCCTGACCGCTCTCACCTAGGCTACATACAGGCACGCACATTTACGCAAGAACTATACTCCATCGATCAGTGAACATTCATAAGTTGAGACATCTTCGACGATCGACTGTAAGTTATCGATTGTAAGTTTGACTGGTGAAAATAAAATGCTAGCCTTTGATTGCGATTTCATCCGCGTGAGGGTAGGTTTTTAATATTTTCACGGGAAAATTTTGTTTTTTTAGAAATAAAAGTACGCAGCGTAACGACCGCTAAAAATAATGTCGTCTCTTCATGACACACGCGGCAAATTGATTGCGTTCGCCGCATCTTCCGCAGCGTATATCGCACAAAGCGACCACGCTCTTTACGTATACAATACTGCAATGTGTACATACGTAGGCGTACTGATTTGAATACTCACCTTCAAACAAGATCGATTCCAGGTACTTATCAATTTTGAAAATAAATTGAATAGTGTCAGTTCTTGGAACTTCAACAACATATTAGTGCGTTTACGTTCTGTATCTATTTTTAGTACATGTAGTATAAGAAGCTTGATCTTACCTATGCACTATTATGATGACAAATGGATGAAAAGTAACTGCAATAACGATAGATTTTAATATATTGTAACACGTCACATAGGCACTATCATCCCCTTAAAAGACATGGTCTCTTCATCGACCTAGCAAAAATATCGTTCATAAATACGATTGTTCTAATTGAGTAAGATATATTTAATTCTGAGATTTCTCTATAGCCCAGTAATCTTAAGGTAATATGAAAATGTCCTAATCATTAATTAATATCAAGGAAGGTAGTTAGTTGAAACTCAAAAGAAAGTGAAAACATAATGAAAGAATTAAACGCGCGCAAATGCTTTCACTAATTACGGACCACTTTTGTCTAACATATTCATTTCTCAATGTTTTATGCTCAAAATGCCCGTGGCATTAAAAATCTTAAATGAAAGGTTGTGGCACAATAGTTATAAAGTGAGAGTTAAATTATTAAATTGGTGTTTGTTTCTTATTTTTTTTTCAACGGCGCTTTATACGGTCACGTTTCATAGGTTGGTTGTATAGTCTACACATTGTGGTGCGGGTTGTTACGTTCCCTCAAATATGGTTGAGCGAAGCAATGGCTGGATCATGCGTCATGCTCGTGAACGGGTGCCACCAACGGGAATGGGTCTGCTTTTGCCTGCCTGTGTTAACATGTATTGAATTGTATTTATTTGTATTTGTATTGTATTTATTTTTACTTGTATTGTACTCAGGAAAATTCATCGTGGAAGCACTGAATACATAGCATAGTTTCAATAACAATTGTAAAATTTTTATTTTTTGAAAAGAGCAACCGCCGAGTTTCTTGCTGGCTCTTCTCGGCAGGAAAGGCATTCCGAACCAGTGGTAGATTCATTGACCATTCAAAAGTGCTTGTAAAAGTTTATTTGAATAAAAAATATTTCTATTTCTATTTCTATTAAATTATTTACTTAAGCTCTACTTAAAGCAAGCTGGTGCTTGGTAGAGCACGCTGCTTTGGTTTCGGTGGATCGACGTGCCAGAAGACTCATAGGCGACGAATCGCTGGTTAATTCCAGACTCCAAAGTCTGAAACATCGGCGCAAGGTTGCCTGTCTGTCGGTGTTATACAAGATACATTTCGGAGAGTGTGCTCAAGAACTATTCAATTTAGTTCCACCACCATCTTTCTACCATCTAACCGCAAGGCATCGTACGAATCTGCACCGCTACGTGGTCGAAATTCCACTCCGCTTCCGTTTTTCCAACTAACTATAATCCACGCGGACGAAGTCGCGGGCATCGTCTGGTAAATAATAATAATAACCCATCAGGCTGGCTAAGTGCGGATTGATAGGCTTCACCTTTGAGAACATTAGGTATGGAGAACTCTCAGGCATGCAGGTTACCAAGAGGTTACCTCACGATATTTTCTTTTGCCGTCAAGCAAGTGATATTTAATAGTTGTCGATGACGATGTTATGTGTTTCTAAATATGGAGAAATATTTCACACAAACAAAAGTATTTTTTTAATACATACAGACTAGCGCATGACTACGATCTCACCTGATGGTAAGTGAAGATGCAGCCTAAGATGGTGCACGCTTGCCTAGAAGATGCCTGTTTACTCTTGATTTAAAGACACCCACATTATAGTTAGTTGAAAAAACGAAAGCCGGAAGGGCATTCCAAATTTTTACGCTGCGTATTAGGAACGAGGAAGCAAAGCGCTTGGTGCGAGATCATGGAATTTCGACCACGTAGCGGTGCAGATTCGTACGATACCTTGCGGTTCAGTGGCAGAATGGTACGCTTCAGATTTTAATCATTTGGAACCATAATGTATGGTTATTATTAACCAAAAGATTCATTCGAAAGGCGTCATTATGATCGCCTTCAAGGGTGCGGTCAGCGCCAATGTCGACGAGTATGGCATTATCTTGAACGGAATTCTCATCACGAGGCAATCAAGCCGGGCTTAATGAATTCTTAAATATCATTAGTCGTACATGTTGAGGCTAGCTCGTTTTGCACTTTTTGATTATATCTATACGTCCAGTGTCCACGTTTTTTTTTATTTTTTACTTGCTGATACCCGTTATTTTGAGGTTTTTTGGAGTCCTTCTGAAACTCTCTTATTTTCCGGAACAAAAGTAGTCTATGTGCTATTCCAGTCTATAATCTAACTTTGTGCCATATTTTAGTCAAATCGGTTTAGTCGTTGCAGTGTGATTGAGTAACAAACACTATACAATATACATCCATCCGAACTTTCGCATTTATAAAATTAATAGGATAATAGGATAACGAGGTGGCTTGCACTCGACGACAAATAATTGAAAGCACTGATGAGGTTTCGATTGGAGCACGCTTGCCTAGAAAATGTCTATTCACTCTTGCCTTGAAGGCACTCAATACGTGGCCACAAACACAGACGCCGGAAGTGCATTCTACACCTTAGCGGTTCAATTCAGAAACGTTGAAATAAAAGTTACATTTTATTACGTTTTTAACAGCGAATAAACTTAAGTTATCCTTATATTGATTTACAATACAATTATTTAAGAAATATTTATTCAATAAGGAAAATATAATATTGGAAGTTCCATATCAATAAGTTGTCTTGTCCTTGTAAGACGAAGTTTTTGCACATACAATATTGTATTCACAAATATGCATTTATTAATTGAATGGAAATTTTATTCTTTCAGCATTTATCAGACAGCTTATATTGTAGTTACTCAGAAATTCAGGCTCAAAAATTTTAAGGAATTTTTCGAATGCCGAATCACCAATGAAAATTTACTCCAAGAGTACTTATGTCCAATATAACAACGAACGTTTCATCACCATCTCAACCTATAGCCATCCACTGCTGGGCATAAGTTTCGTGAAAATTCTCCACAGAACATGATTTGTGCCACCTGTATCCAGCGACTTACTTTATCATCCGTCCACCTAGTGGGTAATCTACGCTTCCTGATACGAGATCGCCATTTTAGCTTGGACTCCAACGGCCATCAGTTTTTAGATCTATGAGTATGTTTAAATGATTCATATTGTAAATGTACCATTATTTATGATTTTGCAAATATAGATGCCCGGTCCATATTTTATGTCGATATTTCCAAACGCCGAAGAATGTCGAGCCCATGCAATGAGGCTGTTGCCGTATACATCAAGAAATTATGGTGCAAATAGCAAATAGTTGCGTGATCACGGCACCTCGGCATAGAAAGCGTTGTTTGTGTATGAGTTAACAGATGAGCCAATACTTGGAAAATATTTGCTCTGTTTAAGGAAGTAGGACAAAAAATAAGTAGATAAAATACAAATATTCAAGCCATAACCAGCCTGACATTCTTCTTGCGGATTCTTCCGATATAAAAATGATGCTGGTAATATTGTACTCAAACTCAGGGTGACGACCTCCCTGGCGCAGTGGTGAGCACTGTGGTCTTATAACTGGGAGGTCTCGCGTTCGATTCCCGGCGGGAATTTGGGAATTTATAATTTCTGAATTGTCTCTGGTCTGGTCTGGTGGGAGAATTTAGCCGTGGCCACCCTATCGTCAAAGACGTGCTGCGCGATTTAGCGTTCCGGCACGATGGTGTGTAGAAGCCGATTAGGGGGTATGGATTGAATCTACACTGCCATACCCGTTCCAAGTTAGCCCGCTACCATCTTAGACTGCATCGTCACTTACTATTAGGTGAGATCGCAGTCGAGGACTATCTGGTCAACGAATTAAAAAAAGCATCGACGGCTCACTACTGAGCGCAAGTCTCCTCTCAGAGAATGTTCACTGGCCAAAGCCCACCTCCCTGGTCTAATGCAAATTGGTGTGTGGCTTCTTTAGGATTTCTTCCTTCAACTCGGAAAAGTATGGTCGGTACGTATATGACGTGCAGATTATTATAAAAAAATTTAAAGAACAAAAACAAAGCGTTGTTTTTATCTCTATACAAATATTTAAATATTTAAAAATGAAAGGTCATCGATGGCTTTTGTGGATATATTTTAATTATTTCATTGAATTCTCATGAGTTCTTGGGTCTTATGCGACAAGGTATATCTTGATAATGCACGACGTAGGATAAACTTAACATTGTGAACAATGGACAATGTACGGTGAAGAATTTAAATTTAAGTATCTTACAGCGGGTAATACAGCATACCTACTGGATAATATATTCGTAATTCTTTATGCGCATCTGTCAAATAAAGTTCTTAAATGATACTCAGTAACTTTGAGCAAGCTTTGAGCAATAAACTGGCCCTAGTGACCAATGCATTGAGCTGTCAGAGAAGCTGCCAAATCGTTAACTCATCGATTTTACCAAGATTTTACCGAAGGCATCAAAATAGTGTAACAAATGAAAAGAAGAAAATGTGAAAAACAATTAATAAGTTTAGATCAATATCTAGTCGTTAATGATAGTTAGTAGGTATATTTATAACATTTTTTTAATTTCTTTTGTTTTCTCTTTTTTTAAGATCTTGTACAATGACATACTTTAACCACCACACTTACTCGTAAGTGTTTTTTTTTTGTAAATATTAAATAATTTTAGTAACATATCACTTCATTGTTCGTTAATTGGTCATTGTTTTGGTAAAGATCGGTAGGATAAGACGCTTTCCGGTACTGCACACTGCATGGGAAACGCTAACTTTATAATGATAGCTGTTCTGTAGCAAGGGATATAAGACATTGAATTATGCCTTCAGAGTTGGAGGCCGTTTAGCTTGTTTGTTTTTTAATGTTATCTAATTATTTGATTGATTTAATTAATGTTTAAGTTTGATTAACCTTTTGTTCTCTTCATGTAGATTCAAGCTTTTGTATATTTCTTTGAAACTAGCTGATGCCCGCGACTTCATCCGCATGAATTTCGTTTTTCGGAATTTCGAATTCCCGTGAATTTCGCAGATGGAAAACGTAACTTCTCGTGGATAGTAGCAAGTCACTCTAAACTTTTTCCACGCGGATGAAGTCGCGGGAATCATCTAGTATACTTTTTCAGTTTTAAGTTTGTCATATTTCGGTATTATTTGCTAGTTAGGTGCTTAGGTAATAATTTCGTCAGTCCGCGGTAGGCAGATAATCACGGGAGAGTTGCACCATAGACACTTGAATACAATTGGCATTTTAGTAATTACGCTTATTAAAGCTGAAATAATTTTAGTATTACACCAAATTACGCTGTCTAGAAATATGTCCTCTAAATAGATACGATTTTCAAATTGCATTTTAATTGATAAATAACGACTTTTTATTTAAGTAATAGTTTTATGTGAGTAGTAATGTTTTGAATAATTTTGTGATTATACACTGCAATTCATATTTAAATATTACAGACGCTAAATTAATTATTAATAATTATAGTACATTATGTATATTAAACTATTTTGGATAAATACGTAGACAATATAATAGAGTAGGTAGTAGCCCATTGATTTTAGAATAGAAGATAATTATTTAATGGAATTAAAAGAAAATGTGACAAGAAAATATGTACTAAATAATAGGTAAAAAAATTATATATATATTAAAAGCTTTAATGATTTATTAAGATTTCGAAAAAGTTACAAAAGCATGAATACGTTTTGATGTTTTTGCTTGAGGTTTTTAGTTGGTAAAAAACTGAAGCGGTAACCTTTTATAACTCTATAATTATAATTAATTATTAATCTATCTATATCGCTTTAATTTGTTTAAAAATAATACAATGTTTTTTATAAAATCACCACGAACAAAAAACTGTACAAAAAATGCTTATTTACTATTCGATGGTATATATTAATTATGTTGTAGTATCTTAAAGCATTTAACCAATTAAATGCTCAAAGTGTAGGTAAAAAAACTAGGAAGAGGAAAAATATAGGTTATTTGGTTTTCTATGACTCAAATTATTACCTAGTATCATTATAGAAAGATCATAGATAAATAGTTTGCGCTTGTATTCAGGATTTATCATAGACATAATTTATAAACAAATAGGACTTATCACACTACTACTAGGCACTATAAAGGTTTCAAATTGACTTAAATCAAATTGCAATAGGTTAGTTATATTCACTAGATTTTTTTATTACATTTTATAAAAGCCTACATAATTATACTCGTTAAATCCCACAAATCGTAACATAAAATAATATAGGTTCGTTGTTGGATTGCAATAAGCGATAGCAAAATCTGCAGGTCTCAACCGCATTGTTACGAGATTGAAATAAGGTTACCTACTGCTGTACCTTGATCGCTACTTGTCTACGAGGAAGTGTGGTCTGGTTTCCCACAAGTACACTGTGTAAATTAATAAACATATCAAGCTCCTATAAACGCTTTGAAACTCAATCAATTTGGACACTGGACAGGGTTTATTAGTAGTATCACCCATCCAAAGTTTTATTTTAAGCTAGCTTCTTTTACCCCCTTAGGGGTTGCATGTTAAAAAATCCTTTCTTAGCGGATGCCTAGGCCTATCTGTATGGCTTTTAGCCTGATCCGTCAAGTGGTTTGAGATGTGCGTTGATAGATCAGTCAGTCAACTTTTCCTTTTATATATTCAGACTAGCTTTTGCTCACGTTTAGTAAGATTTTTCAAACTCCTATTTAACCCCCTTAGAGGTTGAATTTTCAAAAATCCTTTCTTAGCGGATGCCTGCGTCATAATAACTATCTGTATGCCAAACAGCCGGATCTGTCCAGTGGTTTGACCTGTGCATTGATAGATCAGTCAGTCAGCCAGGCAGTCACCTGTTCCTTTTATATATTTAAATTAGTTAATTAGGTCTTAGTTATTATTCAGTTTGTTTGGTGGAAGGCTTTGGCTATGGCTAATTATTACCATCCTATCATTAAGGATGGGTGTCCGGTCGGATTTCCGTTTAACCGAATTATGTGAATGAGGGAATACGCACACTTGTGTATTTAACATTATGATATCTGCTACGTAGTTGGCTATCGGCTTATGTTAATTGATCTCAACTTTAAAAATTGAATTAGATTAGGTAGGTATATATTCTAAAATGAAACGCATACGCGTTGACCTGAAAGAGTTATGTCATATGTATATCATCATAAAATTATATAAAATGCGTGAAATAACATAATGATAGGATGAGGTCAATTAATCCATGAATAGTAAAATTATCATATCGATACCGTAAGAATTTGTAATAACACGGTCATAATTCACCATTTTTGCTATTAAAATGTCAATCATTTATTCATTTCATCTTTTAATTTCAATAAATCGCCGAATAATTATTGCACGCACGACTATTAGCCTACTTTTTAAAATGGCAGTATTTTTGGTGTAACGTTAAACAAAAATCTTTAACTTATGTTGGGTTTTTTTTATTCTATGACAAGATAGCCCTTGACTGCGATCTCACCTGATGGTAAGAGACGATGCAGTCTAAGATGATAGCGGGCTAACTTGGAAGGGGTATAGCAGTGTAAATTCAACCCATACCCCTAATCGGTTTCTACACGCCATCATGCCGGAACGCTAAATCGCTTGGCGGCACGTTTTTGACGGTAGGGTGGTAATTAGCCACGGCCAAAGCCTCCCACAAGACCAGACCAGAGACAATTTAAAAATTATAAATTCCCAAACTGTCCCCGCCCGGAATCGAACCCGAGACCTCCCAGTTATAAGACCACTGCGCCAGGGACGTCGTCAAACATAGGCTTTAGACAGCAACTTACTGAACCCGAGAGAGATCAGGCGCACGGACCGAAAGATTACCACAAAATACTTAATAGTGCAGTCACGGCTTTAATGACTTAATCCAACAAGGAAATTCCGAGAATAGTGATTTAACTTAAATAAAATTAAAATTATTAGATTTAACTTAAAGTAAATTAAACTCCACGTTCACGTTTCAGCACCGTAAGTCATGACGAGTAGGTCGCACTGATCAAAGACCACTCTTAAGGTGTTGCGGTACGTGCGATAAAAAAAACTAGGCATTGTACTTGCGACGTGTAAGGGACCCTTAACTGAAGCATAGTTTACACTGGTTCAAATCCACAGCAATGGCTATGTTGCACATTAATGAAACTCGTTCACATTTACGTAAAATAAACACAGCGGCCCGTCAATTAATAAACACGTAAGTCACAAGCCGCGGTGTATGATTGCGGCCAACACATTATCATCCGAAATGAGGCTTGGCGACTTTTGAGAGAAATTCCGTTGCGTAAGCTGGTTACGGCTGCCAATTTACGATGATACGGATATTCTTTGTTAGGTAATCGATATTTGGAGGTTTATTCAAAATCATATATATAATAAATACATTTACATACATGGTATAGAATAATAGCTTATTTGTGCATCATTGGTCTAGTGGTAAGCAACTTCGATTGTGGATGACGAGGTTTCGGGTTCGATTCCCAGGTCAGGCCAAAAATGTATTGAGGACATTTTCAGTACTAGCCCGGAGTTAGGAAGTTGACGGTAAGTCACCCCCGTACCTCGGAGAGCACGTAAAGCCATCGGTCCTGCGCGTGATCTCTCTCCGGTGGTCTCGGATTTTCCGTCCCATCGGACTATGAGAGTGAGGGGACAGAGAGTGCACCTGCGTTTGCGCACTCACTTGTGCACTATAATATCTCAGCACCGCTCTTCCGGGCTAGTACTGAAAATTTCGGGACTGAAAACCCAATACACTTTTAACCCGACCCGGGAATTGAAACCTAATAATTCGTAGTCGAACGTGATGTTCACGATGTCAATGAGTCTTTTATGTGGTGCATGATAAAAAAGATCGAAAGTAATCAATACATTCATGGAATTCGATAGACTAGAAATCGCTCAGTATAATAGTGTTGCAAAAATTCTCGTGTCGGAGTGAAAGAATCGATATCGTACGCCGAACACGTTGTACTTTCTCGGATATGCGATAGTGATGTGCCTGTTATAAAGATTATTTATTTTTCCGCGATCTGTATTCTGTTTGGACGACGGTAAAAGTGTTTATGAGTGTTTTGGTTTATGTTAATCTTTTGTAACAATGTAATGTAACTAAATCGATTTGAAAACAGTAAACATGTAACTGCATTGATTTGTGCCTGTGTATAAACTAAAAGGCTGTATTTCCACTGAAATTTTCACGTCATTTATCAAGGTTCGTGTGAAAGAAAAGCTGCGTCAATCAAAAAATTGGCTGAATGTCTGGCGGTCTAGCTGTAAAAATACATCTTAACCAATAGCGAGAGAGTGTCGGCCCATCAGAGATGATTCAAATTCAGATTCAAAATTATTGATTTCATGTAGGCCAACCTGTAGCTCTTATGACACGTCATGACTCTACCGCCGGTTTGGATTGTGATCGTTCTTCTTCTTCCTCTTTATCTACCGATAGACGTCTTCTGCTGAACAAAGGTCGCTTGCATGGTCTACCACGTCGTCGGTCTTGCGCTACCTATATCCAGCAGATATAGTGTGTTTAGGCTCATTTCAAGGTCTCAATGAGTAAGTGTTAGACAGGCGATGATCGAGGATCGAAGAGGAGGATCTGATGATGGAGCAGAAAAATGGGTAACAGGATGTCAGATAAGTATATCGCCATAGATTCACATGTCGGTGGTGTTTTAAATTTTCAATTTACACTTGTTGGAACTCTCCAGTTTGTTCAGGGATGACGGCAAGAGGCCGGACGGGATGACTATTGTACCGTGGACGATGGGTCGAGCACTGGTGTGGGATGCAACCTGCGTTGATACGTTGGCAGAGTCCCATCTACAGGGCTCGTGCCAAAAAGCGGGTGCAGCTGCCGAATCTGCTCAATTACTCAAGCGCCGCAAATACTCAGCCATTTCTAAGGACTACGTTTTTGCGGCGCTTACTTTTGAGAATCTGGGCCCATGGTCATCGGACACGAAGAATTTTATGAATGTCGTGTCCGAAAGACTGATCCACGCCTCAGGTGACCAAAGAGCTGGCGCTTATTTAGCCCAACGCCTAAGCCTCGCTATACAACGAGGGAATAGCGCCAGTGTTTTGGGCACCATGCCCATAAACGACCACTTGGACGGCGTGTATTTTTTGTAAATATAAGTAGTGGTAGTTTTAATTTATTTAAGTTATTTATTTAAGTTTTTATTTTGTTATATTTACACTTGTTTAGTATTATGTGAACATGATCTTTTTGTTTCCAATAAGATAACCTTAACATTTGGCAGCTCAAAACCTAACCCATATTGATCAGGCGCAGAATTCTGTATTCTCACGATATTGTGCGCTGCGCCGCTGATTTCCTTTCACTGCAGATATTTTAGATGCCGCAAAATGCACGACATATTTTATAGATATCTGTCTACTACCCGTAATATGCTATGTTATAAATTGAGTTTCTGGTTCCCATAACTATTAGTTGCCTTAATTTCACCATCACTGCGTAAAGTACAGTGGAAGATTAAAGACGTTGTCACAGGCTTTATATTAACAAGAAAAAAGTAAAATGGTTTTAGGGTGAAATTTTCAAAAACTGCGAAATACTTACTTATTTTCTTCATTTTTAATTGAAAGCCCAAATAACAAGTTTCATCAATATTTTTAACTTGAAAAAAAAACGGCTTTTCACATTCGCTGGCTTTTCATATTTAATTCCCATAGGGGTGGAATTTGAAAAGGAACCTACTGTCAAACTTATAAGCTTCTAACTCCAGTGGATTAGGCTTTGCGTGTATAGATCAGTCAGTCAACACAAGACTTTTTGTAACTATATAATTATAGAAGATGTACCCTATAACACCTGGACCATGTAATACCGAATCGATTGACACCTCATTCATCAAAATCGGCTAAGTAGTTCTGGCTCTACAGGGGAAAATTCATAAATAGTCACATACATACATACACTCATAGACTTCTTAAATAACACCTAACCCTTCACTAAACGTCACTTTGAGCTGGTGAAATTGCCACATAAGGAAACAAATAACTGAGTTAGAGTCAACCAAATAACACATCATTTTAGAAATCACCAAAAATCATTGGTTGGAATGGTGTATTTAGGAGCAATTTACATTTGTAGCTTTAAATCGCTCTATACTTATCATATTTTAGTGTTGTGTGTGTGTGTATTTTAGTGGGCATTACTATTCATAAGATCATAACATAACTCATTTCCACTAGTACAACTGATTAGCTCAACCGTTGAACTAGTGGGTCTTTTTTCCCAGAAGTAGGTACAGCTGTAAAAGGATTTAGACGCAGTTGTAGTACATACATGCTGGGAAAAAATCCCCACTGTTCAACGCTTGAAATATTGGATAGAAGTAGGCGTCACTTTGCGCATTTCCTTGATAATACTGAAAGAAACAGAAAAAATCTGTTGGTTCTCCAGAAAAGAAGAAACATCAGAATGTCTCTTACATCCTACATAGAAGACACCGTAGATGCATTTTCGGTGTTTGACTCCGCGAATTGCGTCATGCGTCATTTAATTTAGATTTTTGTAGGTATGATGTTGTCATTGCTTATTCGTAGACAAAAAATTGGCCCGCAAAACCCGTTTAAAATTCAGATAGGGATCCACAAATCACAAGGATAGTCCGTGAGTGGGTTGGATGTCATCGCAGATAATGTCAAAGTTGTGCTTTGTCCTCTCACCCTTGCCAATAGCTTAGGCGATTGGCACACGGCACCGCGTAACGCCGCGGAGTACGGAGGCGGTGAAGCGGATTTTGCAGCGGTGCACCGCGCGGAGCGGCGGTAAACCCGCCTGTCCGGATGCATTTTATTTATTTATTTATTTATTAACTAACTCTTACATTAGCCTTACAAGACAAAAATCCCAATTCGCTAGTGTATATACCTTAAAAACTATCATATATCCCATATTTTATTAAAAATAAATAACCTAATATTATAACCTAATCTAATTTTGATTAGTACTGTCAAGGATGTTGGAAATAATGGACTTTGAAGTGGTGGCAGCAATTTGGTTACTATACAGGAAACTCTCAATCTCAAAAATACGTCTTTCTACATCAAAATCCATTTTAAATAACAAAAAGTTAATAAGTACACAACTGTGTAAGACAGTCATCCGCAACGATATGTGGTTTCTGTGAGAGCACAAACACAGGTTACCTGTGGTTTCTTCCGTACAGTCAGGCGGTGCACGTGTGAGGTATCGACAAATTGCATACAAGCCCATACGACGATCTGCTTCACCGCTCTCCGCGGCGTTGCGCGGTGTCGTGTGCCAAACGCCTTAGGTATAGCCGGTTGCGCCCAAGCATTCCGTAGACTATATTCGTCACCTACTCTGAGTCATTGAGGGTTTTTGATATGAAACATGTATTGGCGCACCTTGGGGGTAAGATCGACTAATAACTATAAAAATAATAAATAACGACGACCTATTACACCGTCATGTCCCTTAACTTAAAACCATAGATTTAAATACAATCTTACCCTATTACCTAATATATCACACTAATATTATAAACGCGAAAGATTGGATGTATGGATTGATGAATGGATGTTTCTACTCAATCACGCCACAACGACGAAACCGATTTGGCTGTAATTTGGCACAGAGATAGATTATAGTCTGGAATAACAACATAGGCTACTTTTTATCCCAAAAAATATTAGAGTGCCCGCGAGAATTAAAAACATCAACTAGTTTAGAATATATATTTTAAATACTGATAAACTATACTAGTTTTTTGATTGCTACTACATTAATTGCCACAGATATATTTTTAGTGAAAAACAATTTTAAGTTATTATTAGTGATCCGGTTCACGATGCAATGGTGACAAATAAGCAAAATATTTTATCTTAGTCATAACTTTACAAAATTAAGTTACATTACTCATTTATGTAACAAGCCAACTGTCGAAAAGTATATACCTATGTCACTAGAAATATTAAATCAAATAAGTGAAATGATACCAATTAGTAATTTTTATTAAATTCCCGCTCACTGTCTCTGATATAGTCTGTTCTATAAGTCAGTTTGGAATTCAGTTATCAAAGGGGGTCGGGTTTGTTCGAACACTTATAACTTATAAGAATAACTTATAAGATATGATTTGAGAGTTATAAGTTATAACTCTCGAACGATTGGACCGATTTTCATGGGTTTTGATTCGTTGCATTTGCCTTCATCTCAATAGCAGAATAACTATTAAAAATATTGGAAAATTGACGAAAGAAAAAATTATGAAACATTTCATTTTTTCATACATTTTGTATAGAACGGGTTTTTTATGGCAAGGAAATTGACCTTTGACCCGGAAAAAAAGTAACCTAAGTGACGCGGACGAAGTCGCGGGCAAAAGCTAGTATATTATATAATATCTTCGTACCATTTTATGTTACCATACTTTCAACATAGGCATTAGTGTAGGGTTGAGAGCAGGGCGAATAAAGATACTTGTTTGACTCCTTAACTAACAATAGTAAATTTGTTAATCATCTAAAAACACTGAGACCTATGCAATATTTAACGGATGACCAACAAAGTTATATTTAGAGTAGGTATACATACAGTGTATTGATTAATCAGCATTATTCATAACTCAATAAGGTTTTGTTTTAAGTAATTTTCCATTATGTTAATAGAACGTGGCCTTTGGCAAGGCTGTAGAAGGAATTGTAAATGCTAACTTTGACATTCAAAGAACTGGTCGACAGATTGCGGAATGGGATGCGCTGTGAGGTGGGTACGAATGTTGCATGTTTAATTAATGACATAATTTATGGTTTTATTGTTGCTCAGCGTTAAAATGCACTGCCTAGACAAGGAATTAATGTCCAATGTCCACGTATGTCATTTTAAGAGGTCCAGTTTTTGAGGGTTCCGTATCTGAAAAGTAACCAATGGGACCCTATTACTAAGAATGCGTTGTCCGTCCGTCCGTCTGTCTGTCAGCGGGCTGTATTTCATGATACGTAAAAGGTAGAGAGCTGAAATTTTCAGAGAATAGTAGGTATTTTTGTTGCCGCTATACAACAAATAATAAAAATAAATGAAAAATAAAAGGGGGCTCCGAAACGGGGGGGGGGGGGGGGGGGGGGGATTACGAAACTTTTCGTAGACGAGTGCGACTCACATTTGACTGGTTATTATTTTTTGAATAGGTTGACTGCGATCTCACCTGATGTTAAATGAAGATGAAGATACAGCATTAGGCTGAGATCTATAGAGCGTGCACTGACTCAGCTCCGACTTAAGGTTAAAACGAGACACAAATATGCTCTGACATAAATCAGCTGATAAATGAGCTGAGTGAGACTGTGGTCTATAGATTTCAGCCTAAAACAGTGTACACTTGGCCTAGAATATGCCTATTCACTCTTGATTAAAGCGGAAGCTGGAAGGGCATTCCAAATTTTTCCAGTGGTGACTTGAGATTTGAGACGGATGGATGGATGGGATTGATTATCCTGAGAGCGAAGTTAGGCGCGAACTAGTTACGCATTACGACTAGGTCAGTGGGGATAGCGATATCTGAGCCGAAACCATTTTCACCGTTTACTCTAAGATAATTAGATCACTCGGCTGATTTTCTGCGGTGCGTTACGCTTGGCCGCCCCGACTCAGGGTAGTGAACTTATGTAACTATTTGTTAAAAACAATTATACCATATAATGCTCTGACCTTAAACTGTGTGCGCAATTGATTGGTAAAGTATTATAGAACGGATCGTACGTGTATTATTATAATCTGTGATAATGTTGTTACATTATCACAGATTATAATAATTATAAGCTACATTACTGTTATTTAAAAAAAATAATAAGGCCATTGTCCAACACGCCCTAGCCCAGTGCGACTTGGCAGACTTCACACACTCTCAGCCATGAACGTTTCCTCACAATGTTCTCCTTTACTTAAAGCAAGTGATAATTATTTAACTTCTTCTGGAAACCTCTGAATCCACGGAAGACCAGCACTATGCCTGTGCGTTCAACACAGGGATAGCATATGCTGAGTGGAGTCCATTTTGGGACCACACTTTTTTTTTGTCTAACATACACATACGTCTGTCTTTAACTGTGTCATGCGTGTGTCTCGAATAAATGCTTTTTATTTCTTTCCTAAAACGGATATAGCTCCGAAAAGTCAGTGATTCGTGCTCAGGGTCGAACTCCGGACCACACAAAGACCAAAGTCATAACCACTAAGCCCTCACTCGTCTACCAACAGTGGGGATCAACAGCCTTGCCGTCATCTACGCTTTCGTTGCCAGTTTCGGTATTAAGATGCGTCGCACGACCTCCAGCGCGAAAGCGCATCCGCTTGCAAAACGCTCACGTATGTAGGTACATGTTTCGGAAGTTTGTCGTGGGAATTCAGTAATAACTTGTCAAATTCTTACTAATATTATAAATGCAAAAGTGTGTTTATTTGTTTGTTGGTTTGCCCTTCAATTACGCCGCAACAAAGCAACGGATCGACGTGATTTTTTGCATGAGTTGAAGAAGAAGTTGACCGGGAGAGTGACATAGACTCCTTTATCCCGGGAAAGCAGAGTTCCCGCGGAATTTTAAGAAATAAATCCACGCGGATGAAGTCGTGGGCATCAGCACGTATGTAAATAAAATGACTAAACGGTAGTGATGTTCTAACAGTGCGTAAGTAATTTGGCGTGTCCTATGCTTATTTATTTTCATGTCACAATAGAAGGTGCACAATGGTGCGTAGGTAACGCACAGTTATCACACAGTCACTAATCAGTTTAGCGCAAATTTCGCTTTAGCAGTAACTTACTAAGACTCCCACATGCTGTAGTCTAAAGTCATTCGCAGACTGCGCGTTTCAGTGTATGCTTAGGCTGCTGTGTTGCTGCATAATTGAGGGATAAACACACTTTCGCAATTCACACATTCGATTCCCGCGACTTAAAAATCTCGCGAAAATTCTATGATTTTCCGGGATAAAACGTAGCCTATGTCACTCTCCAGGTTCTCAAATATAACCTATCCGTGCAAAAAATTACATTAATCCGTTGCTCCGTTGCTGCGTGATTCAAGGACAAACTAACAAATCAAGACACCAATAAACCAATACAAACCACCAAAAAAAACACACTTTCGCATTTATAATATCAGTAAGGATTAGTAGTATTTTATAATTTATTTAGTATATATAGTACTTTAATATAATTGACTTTTAGTACCTACTTCCTTACATACTAGAAAAACTCCAGTTTTGATATAGAACTTTGAAAGGAGTGTAAATAGATACTTACACACATCTGTGTGTAAGTATCTATTTACAGATGTGTGTAAGTATCTATTTACACCATTCAACATCTGTTTGTGTTACGGGAGTCGTGTATGGACCGGACCGTGTAAAACCCTTTACAATTGTAAATTAAAATATACAAGTGTATTTAAAGTGGTAAAATTCGGGTAACCAATCAGTGATGATTGGCAAATTATGTTGACGAAATGGCTTATCCGACTGTACACAACATATTTTAATATTTATACGTATTCGTTAAAATATTACGTATCTCGAAAAAATCTCGGCAACTTACATCACAGATGTCTATTTTGCAACTTACGTGCTGCTGCTGCTGGATGTGATCAAGGCAATCTAAACTTTACACAGATTTAAACAAGATTGAATTTACATTAACACGTGGAATTCATGTCGCAAACTAAGGAGTCGATCCTTATAGGAATGTTGGTGTAAGCGTGAAGTTTCCGTAGAAGGAAAGGTATTTGAAGTAAAAAGACATTAATTAGTGCGGAACCATTTCTTCCTTCCTTATTTGACTAGATCTTGTAATAGATTGATGACCTGCGCCTTTAACTCTACGCCTCAACCCATAGAGCACACATGATGTAACGGATGCGCGAAAAATATTTTCTATCTGTATTCGTATTCGATGACATTAGCGTCAAAGTAAAATGAACCTTAAAATTACTAGTTTAAAGTCACAAATTCAGTACAACCGATTTTAATTTGGAGCGTATACGTAAACTTTAGGAATGCATGCACGAAATTAGGCTCTAATTCAATGTCTCTATGGTTCATTTTACTTTAACGCTAATGTCATCGAATACGATCAATCGTATTAAACTTGTACTAACATTACTAAGGACGTACACTATAGATTGTCCAATTCTTTATTTTCTTTTTGGCAGATCAAGAAATTTTGACTTTAGTGACGCCTTCACACGTTACCGATTCGATTTGAGGTAATAATCGATTTTATTTAAGAAGAACTTTCAATCGATTTAATGAAATACTTTTTAATTTTGATTTAACGTACTTATATTTTATTATATATTTTTAATCACTTAGATAAATTAATTTGACATATGTTTGCGGTACAGACAAACAGAAAAAAATAATAAGTTGATTTGGGTTCTTTATCGATAATAATAATAATTAAGGTTTTCTTTCAAAATATGTTTAACTAGCGACCTGCCCCGACTTCGTCTGGGTTGAAATATTAAATATTTGTTTTTACGGGGCTGCGATCGCACAGAGCTTCTTATAGGAAACGATTGTTAATAAGATCACCACAGGAACCACAGGAATCTTCCGCGCCGATACCTGCCACCGTGCCCCGCCGCACCGGCTGGCACCATTTTATTATTTTATCACGCGGAAATATTCATTTTCTGATAACTCCGATATTAATTTAAATTGTATAGTGTATATAAATCAGATCAAGTTATTTATACCTTTGCCTTAATCCTTACCTAAATAAATGATTTCTCAAGCAAGGCAGTTTAAATACCTGTAAATTACTTTTTAGTTTATTAAAATCGGACATTCCATTCGAAACATATTACGAGTTTAATAAAATTGCTCAGTGAAATGTTTTTAAAAATTACGCGTTGATGTCAGTTGTCCTGCATTTACTGTACGTTTATGCCAAAATGTTTAAAAAATAAATGTCCAGCCGTGCGAAGCCAGGACGAGCCGCTAGTATTTAATAATTTTACTTGTTTCATTTGTATACCCAATTACGTAGCTAGTTTGTTAAATAAATAAGTAGGTAGGTATGTGATTTTCCAAGTATATTTGCTCATAACTCTAGATTTAAACTTGGTTTAGACGTTATTAACCACGCGTTTTGAAGTTAACTCACTTCACTAACGCGTGCATAGTTACATTTTAAGGCAGCCGTCAAAAAATAAATAAATGAAAAGAAAAATTTCTTTACTCTTGGTTTGAACTTAAATTCCAAGATTTCAACTTAATTCCTTGCAAATATTCAATATTGGAGTCATAGTTACTATTTTTATTTCCTTTTTTTATTAAATTTACAGAAACAATTAAATTTACACAAACAACACAAAGTCAAATTATTTTTATCATAATCGTGAATGATTTATCGTCTTTCAAGAACTGTGTGTTACCGACCAATAGCCGCTACGCCATGCTAGCCCTGTCATACATACACGTTACTTCCGGATTACATCAGATAGTTTGATTATTATTTATATTTAGAAGTGATAATTAATAATAGTAAATATTATTTTGTTATGAATGTTTAATATCAGAATATTTTATTATATATCTTGCGTTAATCCAAATTAATGATTAATAATTGTTGTGATACCAGTAGAAGTTGATTGGTATTGAGTTACTTAAATAGTAAACCATTATTTAAATAGTTTATTCAATTGATTATAATTCTAATTTAATTATATTATGTTTTTATGAATACCTACTTTAATGATATTTAGTTTGTAAATAATACTCTGGAAAATTGATATCATGAAGATTACTTTGTCCGTTTGGTTGGCTGAATTGTAAATATTAAATCACAGGAATTTGATTGATATTGAGCTGCTTGAATGTTTAATTGTTATTTAAATCGTTTATTCAGTTGACTATAATCGTAATTCAATTATTTCTACATTGTACATAGCATTCGGAATACTAATATCACTGTCTGTTTGGTTGGTAGTATTGTAAGCCTTTTGTTTGAATCATGTATAAAAGTAAAGGAACCGCGATGGCGGGTGTTCATTTTGTAAACATAGAATAAGAGGGTAGAAACTCTGCTGGAAATATAGTGAAAAAGTATAATTTTGGACTCTCATTTCAACTATCTCGCCCACGTTCTGTCACATTTCAGAAGTGGGATCGAGGAAAAGTCAGGAACACGTGCAGCTGGTCGCGTAAAAAGGAAGAGGAAGGCGCAGCACAGCGAAGAACACGAAAATTTTTCTTTTTTTTTGCGGGGCCCTTGCCGGAACACGCAACGCCGCTGCCAAGAAACCTAAGCCGAGTGACGCATGGCGATGCAGAAGTTAATCTCAAAATTTCAAACCGAAGATAACCTTCGTCTACGGGGTTCCACTCGCCGTTGAAGAACAGAAGCCAGAAATTCGACGCGGAAGTCAACGGAGAAGAAGTGCAAGTGAAGGAACGTCGTCGCGGTGAAACGGCGCTGTGAAGTTCCAGTGAAGTGTCTACCGTCGGGCCGGGTGCGAGACGCAGAGCTGCAGTGCTCTCCTACGCTGTGAAACCTGTCAAAGCAATGGGCATACATCCTCCACCTACTGCTGCTGGTCCACGGCAACACCTGAAACTACGTGGCAAGAAGCACAAGCACGTCCGGTGAGTTCTATAATGTACTGTCTCAATAATGATTTTCTGAGCATTTACAAACACGTCGCATAATATGTTGGTGCACAAAAAAAACATTGCAAGACTCACAAAATAGGCTAGGTACTACGAAGTTGCATATTAACAGAAACATGAGGGTAATGGAGGAAAAAAACCGATTTGACGGTTCTTGTAAAAAAAAATGCATAAAATGTGGGGTAGGGAGAAAAATAGTTGTGTGGGTTAATGTAGCCAGTAGAGATACGTCGACACAAATTTCACAAAATTGAGGAGTCGTTACACAGGACCTTATAAAATATGCGAGGTAATCTGTGTGACTTTTGAAAGATGATGTCTATGTGACTTCTCCGAGATTGTCTGTGTGACTTCTACCAAGATAATGTCTGTGTGACCTCTCCGAGATAATGTCTGTGTGACCTCTCCGAGATAATGTCTGTGTGGCCTCACCGAGATAACGTCTGTGTGACCTCACCAAGATAATGTCTGTGTGACCTCTACAAGATAATGTCTGTGTGACACCACCAAGATAATGTCTGTGTGACCTTTCCCAAGATAATGTCTGTGTGACTTCTACCAAAATAACGTCTATGTGACCTCTCCGAGATAATGTGAAAATGTCTTTGTGACCTCACCAGGATAATGTCTGTGTGACCTCAGCAAGATAATGTCTGTGTGACCTCTACAAGATAATGTCTTTGTAATTTCTACGATGATGTCTGTGTAATTTATCTAACCTACTGTCCTAAGTGACCAATTTTAGTTATTGTCTATATAGCCTCTGCCTATGAATTCCGTAGGTATTAAGTACTTCTGAGTGAATCGAGATGATCTCTCCAGAACATATTACTGTGCGATTTCTTTCTCTGTCCAGGTAACTGATGCAGCTGCAGGGACGAGGATCTTGATTACGCGGCGTGAGACACGCGCGTGGGAGGATGGCCGAATGTTACCGACCAATAGCCGCTACGCCATGCTAGCCCTGTCATACATACACGTTACTTCCGGATTACATCAGATAGTTTGATTATTATTTATATTTAGAAGTGATAATTAATAATAGTAAATATTATTTTGTTATGAATGTTTAATATCAGAATATTTTATTATATATCTTGCGTTAATCCAAATTAATGATTAATAATTGTTGTGATACCAGTAGAAGTTGATTGGTATTGAGTTACTTAAATAGTAAACCATTATTTAAATAGTTTATTCAATTGATTATAATTCTAATTTAATTATATTATGTTTTTATGAATACCTACTTTAATGATATTTAGTTTGTAAATAATACTCTGGAAAATTGATATCATGAAGATTACTTTGTCCGTTTGGTTGGCTGAATTGTAAATATTAAATCACAGGAATTTGATTGATATTGAGCTGCTTAAATGTTTAATTGTTATTTAAATCGTTTATTCAGTTGACTATAATCGTAATTCAATTATTTCTACATTGTACATAGCATTCGGAATACTAATATCACTGTCTGTTTGGTTGGTAGTATTGTAAGCCTTTTGTTTGAATCATGTATAAAAGTAAAGGAACCGCGATGGCGGGTGTTCATTTTGTAAACATAGAATAAGAGGGTAGAAACTCTGCTGGAAATATAGTGAAAAAGTATAATTTTGGACTCACATTTCAACTATCTCGCCCACGTTCTGTCACATGTGTTATACTCTGTGGTTGTTTGTTATGCACAGGGCACTTCACTAAACGTCAATAAAGTACGACATTATTTTAGTACATTATTCCGAAAACAAAAAAGCGGTAATTTATAGGCGTAGGGTATTTGGCAGATGCCAAAAAGAAAATAAAGGCTTGGACAACGTATAATACAAAAATTAGGTACGAGGAAGTATGAGGAAGTATGTGTCATTACGACCGAATACAACGCACACTTCAATCGCATCTGCCCCCTGATTCTGTAGTTCAGTACCTATCAAAATATTTTTATCCATTGAAGGTTTACTATGAAATAGGAGAATGACATTTCTCTTCAAACCTTCAATAGATAAAAATGCCTATCGTCGATGATAGGCACTTCCGCGTCAGAATCAGAGACCTCTTCTATTCGACGTCAAAAGCGGGGTAACTGCATTACAAAATTTTATTTCATAAAACTAATTATTTGTTTTTTTTTTTGTTTCAGGTACGCATTAAAAAAGGCTGAACTAGGTGTCGAAGCAGTTTTGATTCATACATCGATGGATTCAAAATATGAACGTAGGACCATTTTGAAATGACTTGTACAAGGTCATGAACAGAATAGAATAGAACGACCCACCTTTACAACAAATTGCCAAATCGCGCTGCAGCATCAACCAAACCGGAACCGTCGAAGTTATTTTCAAGTTTCCCAATCCATTTAGCAGGAATTTTCGCGGAAAGGCGTTGCTAGACTAGCAATCTAGGTTACTTATTCTGTTGATATATTGCACCTATTTGTAGGGCGTGTCTATGTATGGAAGAATGCTTGAAATTACAATTCTCATCTCCCTCATCAGCAGATAATTCAAATTCAAATTCAAAATTTATTTGTTTCATGTAGAACAACTTATGACACGTCATAAATCTACCATCGGTTCGGAATGCAGATTCTGCTGAGAAGAACTGGCAAGAAACTCAGCAGTTGCTCTTTAAAAAAAAAAAATTCTTACAATAGGTAACAAAACTATGCTATGTATATAGTGTTTCCACAATGAAGCTTCAAAAATGCATACGTAGGTACCCAATCCAATGCATGTCAACACGGGCAGACAAAGCAGACCCATTCCCGTTGGTGGCATCCGTTCACGAGCATGACGCAAGATCCAGCCGTTGCTTCGTTCAACCATATTTGAGGGAACGTAACAACCCGCACCACACGACACCACCACCGAAATTTTTAAAGAGAGCATGACAGACTTAAGCCACTAGTCGTCCACTGCTGGACCTACGTCTCTTGTATAGACTTCCACAATTATTTATTGTATTTCAAACTAGTTGATGCCCGCGACTTCGGAGGGTTTTTTGGATTCCCGCGGTAATTCTCATATTTTTCGGGGCAAAAAGTAGCTATTCCACTGGAATAGCACATTGCACAAAGGCGATATAATTCCAGTTAATGGAATAATTCCAGTCGATAACCTATCTCTGTGCCAAACAACTAAGTCGGTTCAGCCGTTGTGACGTCAATGATATCTATATAAATAAATAAAATTGAAGTGGCTGGAACAAAAAGCAGTTTTGTATAGTAGCCTCTTATGCAACGCCCGTCAATCAAGTAATTTCGCGAGTCAACCTACAGCCAGCGCCATCTATTTTTCTGTCTGTCTGTCTGTCTGTCTGTTTGTTGCCGCTAATCACGGGAACGGCTGGACCGATTTTGACGGGACTTTCACTGGTAGATAGCTGATATTATCGGACATAGTATAGGCTACTTTTCTAACCGAAAAAGGAGGAGAAGGAGTTGTGTTTTTCTACCTCTGTATATCGATATCTCCGTGAATTCTCAACCGATTTGCGTGAATCTTTTTTTAATTAAAACAAAAACTTTGCAAGATACTCTCATAAAAATTTAGGGTTCCGACTCTTCAATCCTGATGCTGCAGGAATACTGCCCTCCTAAACTGTGGGGATTTCGGGACTGTCGGTAATGAATAGTTATTGTAGGTATCAAGTAAAGACTACATCGTTGAATTCCAGGACCCAACTCCTCAATCCTGACGCTGCAGGGTTTCTGTCCACCTAAACTGTGAAGATTTAGGAACGCAGACGAAGTCGCGGGCGTCCGCTAGTTCTAAATATGATTAACGGTATTATGGAATAGTGCGTTTATGGTCAAAACATAAACGTAAACATTATCGTATCAAACATAAACAATAAACATTTAAAAAAAACTGTTCCGGTTATTGAAACAGTTTTGATTGCGAGATTTTTCTTACAAACTAGTTCTTCAACTCTTCATTATCCATAAACACGAATAGTAATTCATACAAATTTATACTTTATGTCTATGAAAAAAGGATCTAATTTGGCTGCGAGATGATTACTTGAATCAAAAGTGCGTGCGAAATTAGTTGTGAAATGATATGTTGTAACGATTTGTGTTAACTTGCTAACTATTGTTTCTATGAATGACGTGTGATCTCACGTCTGTTTTGGTATGTAAACGATTTCTGAAACAATTAGTTATCATAATATATCTATCTATCTATACTAATTATAATAAAACTCAGTGTTGAGTAGGACATACAAGAGGCGGTACATTTTTGTCCCGTACATGAAGTCAAAAATCAAAATGTAAGAGCGGCTCAACATTTCAAAATGTACTTTTTACTTCACATTTTTTGTCACGGTAGTCGCGTTACTTATATTTTTGAGGCTGAAGCGATTCAGTATCAATGTCTTCAATCCGACTGTAGTGACATCAAATTCCATATTTGTACTCATTAAATCAAATGTAATGTAATGCCAAGCTTCAGTACGCCTCGCCTCATTTGAAGTGGGACAATGTACTGGCTCAGTACAAAAAAAAGAGGCTACTCTTACAAACTCTTTTTCAAGTCATGTTTTCCTACCCAACACTAATAAAACTGTAACGGGACGAATTCTGTACATCACACTAATATTTTAAAGGCGAAAGTGTGTAAGTGCGTCTGTTGATTGTTGTTTGTTACTCTTAGTCTTATCTTATGGTAGAGTAGAGGGCGCCCGCGACTTTGTCCGCGTGGAATTAGGTTTTGGGGTGGAATTTTCAAAAACTATGACACGTCCTTCTTTATTTTTAATCGAAAGGTAAAATACAGATTTTCATTGATAATATAACTTATAAAATGACGGACTTTCCTACAAACATTCATCCCCTATTTATTCCTTTTGGGGGTGGAATTTTCAAAAACTGAAATGCGTATTTCTTCATTTTTAATTGAAGGCCCAAATACCAAGTTTCATGGGTATAACTTGAAAAAATGATGGACTTTCATCAAATAGAATAGAATAGAAATATTTTTTATTCAAATAAACTTTTACAAGCACTTTTGAATCGTCAATGAATCTACCACTGGTTCGGAATGCCTTTCCTGCCGAGAAGAGCCAGCAAGAAACTCGGCGGTTGCTCTTTTCAAAAAAATAAAAATTTTACAATTGTTATTGAAACTATGCTATGTATTCAGTGCTTCCACGATGAATTTTCCTGAGTACAATACAAGTAAAAATAAATACAATACAAATACAAATAAATACAATTCAATACATGTTAACACAGGCAGGCAAAAGCAGACCCATTCCCGTTGGTGGCACCCGTTCACGAGCATGACGCATGATCCAGCCATTGCTTCGCTCAACCATATTTGAGGGAACGTAACAACCCGCACCACACGACACCACCACAGAAACTTTAAAGAGAGCATCCAAAACTTAAACCCTTATTTAACCCTCTTGGGGGTGGAATTTCAAAAAATCCTTTCTTAGTGTGCGCCTACGTCATAAAAGGAACCAACTGTAAAAATTTCAAGTTTCTAACTTCAGTAGTTTAGGCTGTGCGTTGATATCTCAGCCAGTCAGTCAGGACTTTGAATTTTATATACATATACATATATAGAATATAGATGTATGAAGTTGCCAGAAAGAGCAACTCTTCCAAAAATATTTTTTAACATGGTAACGTACTAAGACGTAGTACCTATGTTATTTTGTGAAGCATGTCGTCTCGTCATTGTCATCGTGTCTAATCATGCTTGCAGTTGCGATATATGTTTTTTAAGGACTGAACTTATAATGCGATCTAAAGTAATACAGCGCCATCTATGCGAACACTGTTGACTTCACAGTTGATTTCTATCCGCGGATAGTAATAGTAGCAAGTCACTCTAAACTTTTTCCACGCGGACGAAGTCGCGGGAATCAGCTAGTGTAGGTATATCTATTTCTATGTAAAGCCAATTGTGTTTGCATTGAGTTAATCAAGCTAAAAAAAACGACGCGGGAAAAGTTTTCTAGCATTTCCTATCTTTTGCTGTTTGGAACAACCTATCTAGGTTCTATTTTATTATTATTCCTGAAACGCATTCATCTGATAGATATTCAAACTCTAAAATGAATTTTTCTTATACTAGCTGACTAGCTGATGGCCGCGACTTCTGTATTTTTTTAATTTTCCGGGATAAAATATGTAGTCTATGTGCTTTTCTGATATATGAGCTATTCCATTATGAAGTTTTATCAAAATCTGTCCAGTATGTAGTTTTTGCGTGAAAGAGAAACAAATATCCGACTATCCATCCATCCTCATTTTCCACAAACTTTCGCGTGTAGGCAAAATATTAGTAGGAAATATTGTATAAATAGGAAATTGGTAGATAATTTGCTGTAACATTATTGTTTGACTAGTGAAAAAATTGCAACTTTGTCATATTATATTTATATTATACATATTTTATCATTTCAATCCCGTAATCCCGCAGTCGTATCAGTGCCGTAAATAGCCTTTTCTGCGCCCTGTGCGAGTTTCTATAACTGCGCCCTGTACGAGCTTCTATAACTGCGCCCTTGTTTTTTTTTAGATATTATAGGTACCCTAGCTAGAGCAATGCTATGTATAGGCCTACTTTATTTCATTCAGGGTGATAAAATAAAGCACAAGGACCTTGGGTGTTGACTGTTGGTATACAAATCTAAATATATAAAAGGCAAAGGTGACTGATTGACTGACTGACTGACTGACTGACTGACTGATCTATCAACGCACAGCTCTAACCACTGGACAGATCGAGCTGAAATTTGGCATACAGGTAGCTATGATGACGTAGTCATCCGCTAAGAAAGGATTTTTCAAAATTCAACCCCGAAGGAGGTAAAATAGGAGTTTAAAAAATCGAACCTGATGTGAGCGAAGCCGCGGGTTAAAGCTAGTCATCTAATATTTTGGAAGAAGAATCTATTTTTTTAAAGAACTAGAACTGATGTGGGCAAACGAGCACTAGGGTCGCATCGGGAACTTATCAGGAGCAAACCGAAAAAAAATAATAGTCCTGCCTGGTCTGGCCATTCTTGCGCCCCCCAGAGTCTACGCCCTGTGCCTGGGCACCGGTGGTGGCAACGCCGTATTTACGGCACTGAGTCGTATTCATACTAGAAAGAAAAAAAGAAAGAAAGAAACGTTTATTTTATGAATTGTGCCACACATCACCCAATAGGTATACCTAGATTAGGTTGCCCCGGCGCCTCCACTATGATATTCTTTGAGGTCATTCATCCCAAATTGTACTACCTATGCCTAACACTGTACATAACACAGAAGGCCTTCTAGTGTGGGATCCATAGTTAATATTATGCGGATGTAATTTTTGTTAAATAAATATTTTTTATTTTCATTTTTTCAGTCGTTACTATAAAATCGAAAACCAAGATTTTGAAAATTTAGAAAACTTTAGATTTTTTGGGAAAAACGCGGGATTTTTTAGATAAAAAGGAACGTACCTACGTCATATGTCGTGATGCTAATCATAGACGGAGATCTCGTAGCATATATTGTACATTCTGTCACATAGCGAGCCACCCTGACCGGCTCGAGCACTACGTGCCACCCGCGACCTTGGGCCGGACGAATTTGGACCTGTTTCGCATAGATATGACTACTTATTGAATTCCTTGCTACTGGTACTCAAGGTTATACCTACGTAGAGTTGGGTGTAACTAAATTAAAAGTCTTAAATGACTATTTATTATACACTAGCTGATGCCCGCGACTTCCGCGGAAATTCTTTGATTTTCCGGGATAAAAAGTAGCCTATGTCGCTCTCCAGGTCCGTAGCTCTATTGCAGCGTTATTGAAGGACAAACCAACAAACAAACACACTTTGGCACTTATAATATTAGTAGATAAGGATATTCGTCTGGTGGAAGGCTTTGGCCGTGGCTAGTTAGTAGTTACCACTCTACGGTCAAAGACGTGCCGCCAAGCGATTTAGCGTTCCGGCATGATGGCGTGTAGAAACTGATTGGGGGTATGGGTTGAATCTAAACTGCTATTACCCCTTCCAAGTTAGTTCGCTACCATCTTAGACTGCATCGTCACTTACCATCAGGTGAGATCTCACCTGATGGTAAGATAGTTCTTGACTGGTACCATCAGGTGAGATCTCACCTGATGGTACCAGTCAAGAACTATCTTGAAATCGAATAAAAAAAATCTATTCTACTCGTATTGTATAGGATCTGGCAGTTATGTGTGACTGACCTGGGGGGCGATTCAGACCTGTTCGATAACATACCGTGTCGATACGGTTAGATATCGATCTCGTATAAAAATCTTTTGTCGTGTGATTCACAGCGTTTGATTTGAGGATACGATTCGGTATCGACTACGTTATCGACATCGACAAGATACATTCGATTACAAGAGCATTTACGAATTGAAAATATATGTTATCGTACGGTAACAAACCGAATCGATCGATAAATAAGTTATCGGAAGGGTCTGAATCGGGGGGCAGATCAGACCAGAGACAATGTAGAAATTGTAAATTTCCAAATTGCCCCCGCCGGGAATCGAACCCGAGACCTCAGACCACAGCGCTGACCACTGCGCCGGGGAGGTTGCCTAATAAATTAATTTTTTAATAATTTTTTATTCAAATAAACTTTTATAAAATGCTTTCGAAGTGTCAAGTGGAAGATACCATTGTTTCGGAATGCCATTCCTATACTATTTATACCCTCCCGTAAAAACGGTACAGTCGAGGCACCTCGAGCTAGGAGTGTATGTAATCGTTGTATTCTACACACATAATACTTTGGTCATCGCGAACGAGGAAAGTGAGAGTTTAGCCGGAACCACAGGTGCGGGACCGGTTCTACGAAATCAAGTCTGTACGAAAATACCGACTCATAGGTATGCCTTATGACTACTGATAAATAGCGATATACGACTCTAGGCGATATGATTGAGTTGACTGTGTACTGTGGACAAAAAGGTCGCAAGACAAGATGGCCCCTATGACGTTGCGTCGACGGGCGACGTTGTACAACTTCGTTGAGTGTTTCTGGACACATGGGGTTCAGGACAGACGGAGTTCATAGAGACGCAAGATATTTATCTCCTAATCTCCGCTAAATCAATAATAATAATAGCTTTATTTTTAAATATTGGATAGAGTCAGGCGTTACTTTGCGGAAGTTCATGATTAACAAAAAAATGTTAGAGTTATTTTGCTGTAATCCGCCAACAGAAAAAAATCTGTATGGTCAAACATGCAGTTATAAGCTAAGCACCGCTTACCTCCCAAACCAAGCAATAAAGCGTCGAGAGTAGTATTAAAGTCTTGTGTGGTGGTGCATGTGAGTGGTGGTGGCATTGCTTGCTTGGGAACTTTGCTTTATTGCTTGGTTGGGGAGGTAAGCGGTGCTTAGCTTATAACTGCATGTTTGACCATACAGATTTTTTTCTGTTGGCGGATTACAGCAAAATAACTCTAACATTTTTTTGTTAATCATGAACTTCCGCAAAGTAACGCCTGACTCTATCCAATATTCGATATGATTGAGTTGATTGTGTACTGTGGACAAAAAGGTCGCAAGACAAGATGCCCCTATGACGTTGCGTCGACGGGCGACGTTGTATAACTTTGTGGAGTGTTTCTGGAGACATGGAGTTCAGGACATAAGAAGTTCATGGAGACGCAAGATCTTTATCTCCTAATCTCCTCTAAATTAATAATAATAGTAGTTGTATTGTTTCCTTACAGTGTTTCCTTAAACTAAAATTGAAATAAATCTTTTGAAATCTTAAGCTCATTAAAAAAAAGGATAAAAATTAGGTTAGTAAAGAATGTTCCTTAAACTATGTTAGTATTGTCGAAACAGATAAAAGAAGAAAAAAATATATAAATAGAAAAATATAAAAAAGACGGGGACTGCCGCGGTAAAGCTATTGCATAGCATTTTTCATCAACGCCATCTACCGGCTCACCGTAGATAAGTCCCGTGTCAGGTTATTTTCGTTACGGAATTTCTGGATTCGGTCTCCACGCTGGCCCGCGATAGAAGCTATGCAATAGCTTAAAATTCTCATACGAAGCAGTTTAACTAATGTATCACTCCTTATGTGTAGCGTATCTACTTCAAAGTCTTCCTTTGGGATGAAATGAAATTTCAGCAATATGTAACTTTCTCCTTTATAATATTAGCGTAATGTGATAGGTACATAAGTGCTTTTCAAATCAAACCAGTGAGTTACTGATACGTATGCAGATATACCTATTCTAATCCATGTTTGGTAGACTACCAAGTTTTGTATGTAGGGTTTCCATTTTGACTTCTGTAACCTACTGAGATCTGTCAAGACATCCCGTAGAAGGCTTAGAAATTCCCATTGGCTTTACGATTGACATCGTAATACAGATGTTAGTGATTATTACTAACCGGTATAATAACGGGTCATGGCAGGGAGAGAAAGTACACTTTATAATTAAGTAGTTCTTCTTGAACTTGGGAGAAATCACAAATAGTTACCGTGAAACCCGTAAATGCAACCCCTGTTGAACTTTAACTTTTAAGGACTGCTGTTATACAGATAATAACTAAGTTTAGAAAAGGCAGCCTCAGTTATTTCTCTTAAGGTAATGCTTTCTTTACTCGACAGCAAAACCAAAAGGAAGGGTTATGATTTTAGCAGTCAAAGTATTGTTTCTCTTTACGCATGTTTTACTATAGCGCCTAAATTACTGATCTGATTTTGATGAATAAGGTGTCTATCGATTTATTATTAAGGTCCGGGTTACATAGGCTTAATTTTATACGAAGAAAATTAATATGACGTATGTCACATCAAATTTTCTATAGCTTCTGTTTGTTCGCTGTTTATTTAGTTGTTCCTTGTTTATTCGCTGACAAAATAGTCCTTCATTACGATTTCTCATCTCACTTATATTTACTGATGATGGAGCTTGCAATTCTAGCAGACTAACTTGGAAAGAGTAAAGCAATTTTTATTACCAAACCCATAAACCTAATCGCTTTTTAAACGCTATCGTACCGGAACCCTAAATCGCTTGGCAGGGTGATAACTTTCAGTTGAAGCTGTAGAAAGTATACGCGAGCCTTTAGACGTGTGTTGTCACCTAGGTCTTTCCTAGGTCAATGTAAAATAGAATAGAAAGAAACTGGATCTGGGCAGCAAGGCCGTAATGACACGATCTACTTCACAATGCATTACTGGTAGTAATACGCAATCGTTATATCGGACTGGCACTACAATTAACTGGAATGGATATGTTATACTTGTAACAGTTTTATAAATACCGGATACGCACGACTACGTTTCAAAATTACGTCCAACATCTTATATGTATTGTCAAAATTTTATAAAAAATCAATTACTGTTGGTTAGTCTGGCTAAAACTCAAAAAAGGCTTGGAGGTGCGTGCCCGGGCTCGAAGTTGCGACCCCCTGAACAGGAGATTGCTTTCCTAACCACTATCACAGCTTCAACTGCTTGCTTACTTGATCATAAAACGGTACAATAATATTGTGACATACAGTAAATATCGTATTATATACTACTATTATTATTAATATGGAGCTTTGCCTTTCTGCAAAGAATTTGATTACGTTGTATTCGAAACTGCGACCTTTAGGTAACCTTTTTCATAGACGTTGCGAATTTGGTACTTGCGTAAAACTGTTTTTTGATACTGTCCAGATTGTTGGATTATTGAAAACAAATCATTAGTTGAATTCGATATTATGAAGCTGAAAAGTCCTAGGGTGGGACGGATGGGGTTTGCACCTTTTTTTTTCGATGATAAGATAGTCCGTGACTGCGGTCTCACCTACTGGTAAGTGACGATGCGGTCTAAGATGGTAGCGGACTAGCTTGCAAGTGGTATGGCAGTGTACATTCAACCCATACCCCTAAACTTTTCTACACGCAATTGTGCCGGAATGCTAAATCGCTTGGCGGCACGTCTTTGACGGTAGGGTGGTAACAAGCCACGGTCAAAGCTTCCCACCAAACCAGACCAGTGACAATTCAGAAATTACCAAATTGGCCCCGCCGGGAATCAAACCTACCAGTCATAGGACCACACACAACACTGCGCCAGGGAGGTCGTCAACCTGCAAACTTTCAGTTTTCGATCGGCACCTTTATCGGTCGGCTATTGGGACTATTAAAGTTTCATAAAAAACCAGCTCGTGCGGTAAATAATGCAGCGAACACCGGTAGTGCACTGAGGAATTTCTCAGCGTTAGAAACAGTAGGTACGCCCAAGAGCAAAATAAGTAGAGCGCGGTGTCGAAACATGATTTGTACATCCGTTGCGCGCGTTGCGTGCACTCGCGCATATATCCCCAGCCGGGCCGTTGATCTCGGCTAGATCTTGCGGATAACTCCTAGACTAACCTGAGATCTATAGAGCGTGCTCTGAATTAGGCCGGACTTAAGATAGAGGTTAAAATAGGACACAAATATGCTTTGACATAAATCTGTCTCCTTTTTTTTTATTCGATGATAGATAGCCCTTGACTGCGATCTCACCTGATGGTAAGTGACGATGCAGTCTAAGATGGTAGCAGGCTAGCTTGGAAGGGGTATAGCAGTGTAAATTCAACCCATACCCCTTATAGGTTTCTACACGCCATCGTGGCGGAACGCTAAATCGCTTGGCGGTACGTCTTTTAGTTTGTCATTCAATAACGCCGCAACAAAGCAACGAACTGACGTGATTTTTGCATGGGTATAATAATTGTAGACCGGAGAGTTACATAAGCTACTTTTTATTCCGGAAAATCAAAGAGATCCCGCGGGATTTTTAAAAATTAAATCCACGTGAGCGAAGCCGCGGGCATCAACTAGTTTCTAATAAAATTAGGTAACATTATAAACTTTTTGAATATCAATTTTATTTTCAGTATAAAATTATTACACCTTTAATAGATTTCCTTGTTTTTCCGCTAGAACCTAGAACCGGGAAGGAAGTAGTTACGCGTACGTATGTGAGAGAAATGGCTCGAGTCGAAGCATAATATTATGTTAATATTGAACTTATATCAGCCATAATAGGTAGCGTTAAATACGTAACTTACGACTTACTTAAAACGTACGTACTTCGTAATCGTTACGCGTGAACTTCCAAGCCTTTTGTAATCATGAATCAACATGTAAATTCAAATGAAAACAAACCTTGAGTGTACCTAACTTTAACTTAGTGAATGTCTTTTTTCTAACTTTGAAGCTTCAATAGTTCAACGGTTAAAGGTGTGGACTTAAAACTGAAAGGGCGACGGTTCAATCTCGTCGTCCAACAGAGCGTTTTCCTATTGGACGACCCAAGTATATGATCTTCTTACATCAGACGTATAAATGTACCTAACCAAGATTTTAACTTCGATAAATAAGGGTTTTAAGAATCAATAGTCCAAAGATTAAAGGTGAGGAAATCTGAACGGTCATAGGTTCGATACCACCCGTTGCACTATAATCGTACCCATACCTAACACGAATTTTCCATTTATTTGGAGGGGAGAGATGAGAATATCAGGCAGCCTAGCCAATATTCTTTTAGATGTATGGAGCGATGGATGGATGGACGGATGGATGTTTGTTGTACAATCACGCCGCAACGACTAGACCGATTTGGCTGAAATTTTGCACAGAGATAGATTATAGTCTGGAATAGTAGATAGGCTACTTTTTATCCCAGAATTTACACAGAGATAGATTATAATCTGGAACTATAAGTAGGCTACTTTTTACAGAAATTAAAGAGTTCCCGTGGGAAACAAAAAATATTAATTCACGCGGTCAAAGTCGCAGACATCATCTAGTATCTTATATAGTAAGAAGTAGTCCATTGCCGCATCGTTTTTCTTTATCGATTCAAAATTTAA
Organism: Hipparchia sbordonii; assembly: GCA_038048805.1. Taxonomy (NCBI): domain Eukaryota; kingdom Metazoa; phylum Arthropoda; class Insecta; order Lepidoptera; family Nymphalidae; genus Hipparchia; species Hipparchia sbordonii. Next base: position 1,509,817 of record JBBIWI010000008.1, on the reverse strand, counting down.
AATTCAAAATTCAAAATTTATTTATTTCATGTAGGCTAACTTGTAGCTCTTATGACATGTCATAAATGTACCACCGGTTCGGAATGCAGATTCTGCTGAGAAGAGCCGGTAAGAAACTCAGCAGTTGCTCTTTTCAAAAAAAAATTTTTTTTACAAAGCTATGCTATGTATACAGTGCTTCCACAATAAAGCTTCAAAAATGCAAAAATGCATACGTAGGTACACCAATCCAACGCATGTCAAGATGGGCAGCCAAAGCAGACCCATTCCCGTTGGTGGAATGAAGACACTTTGTTCTTGTGTTCTTTGAAATATATTATGAAGTGTCCGCGCGTACTCCACGGAAAGTGAAACCGCTTTCGGAGTGAGAATGCAACAAACGCCATATTCAGGAATCGAACCAGCGAGCGTCGCCGTGTTTATGTGTTATGTAATCACTGGACAGAACCGGTTGAAATCTTGGTTGGCAAATTGTTTAGGAGCAATGAATGCGCTAGATTCCGTGTTCGAGTTCCTTGGACTATATTTACTTAAAATCTATAGGTAAGTACGTAAAGTACTAACCCAATCAAAGAAAGAAATAAAGCAAGAAAGAAAAGAAAAAAAAGCATTTATTTGAGACGCACATACAATCAAACCACACCACACATCCACAGCATCACGTTGGTCACGTGCGGATTGGCAGTCGCGGACATCATCTAGTAGAAAATATACTCTCCATAGTCCAATGGTTAAAGATGCGGACTGAAATCCGAAAGGTCCAAAGGTTTGGACCATAAAAATAGCATTCCTTACTGCATTTGTCCGTCTACTTACGGTAGTAAGGAATACTAGGTATAGATCTTTTTATACGAGTATCAGCCAAGCTGAACTTGACTGATGTTCTTATCTCCTCTCCAAATAAGTGAAAACTTGTGTTAGGAGTGGGTACGACTGTAGTGCAACGGGTGAGGATTGAACCTGCAACCTTTAAGATTTCAGTTCATTGAGGCTTGTTTGGGCAGAATTGTTCAAAGGTTTAATCCCCATCCATTGCACTATGACCACAGAATACATAATAGTACTGTAGTAGAAGTGGATATACCTTATACTCACTTCTAACATACGCTTAATGTAAAGGAAAATTGGTACAACATATTTTCTATATCTATATTCTTTAATACTTCACTCAGTGGATTATCGTGCGGTTTTCACATCATTTAGAACGTCACACGGGAACGGTTATCTATGTGTATACAGATTAATTCACACTCCGTTCATACAATAGGTAAAGCGCACTTGAAACCAAAGTAATTCAGTGAATTTTATATTCGAAAAGTCAGTGCACGGTTCAAAACAAAGTGTGAAAAGGAAACATAATAATTTTTATTTTCACGCAATTTCCTGCCAATTTTTTTTTATTCTATTCGATGACAAGACCATGACTGCAATCTCACCTAATTGTAAGTGATGATGCAGTCTAAGATAGTAGCGGGTTAAGTTGGAAGGGGTATGGCAGTGTCCTCATACCCCTAATCGGTTTCTACACGCCATCGTGCCGGAACGCTAAATCGCTTGGCGGCACGTCTTTGACGGTAGGGTGGTGATTAGCCACGGCCAAAGCCTCCCACCAGACATAATTGATATGTCATGGGTTAGTTGTTTATCAGAGTTTAAAACCAGGTTAAGTCAAGGTTAAGTTTGACTACCAAAAGAGCCATCAGCCACGTTAGATTGTTCAAGTTAACTTTTTATCAGAATTTGACTCTGAACCCCTAACATAGATGCACGAATACAATAACTTATACACTTCTCTGGGGTCTCATTTTAACTTAAAAGATAAAAATGTAAGTAGCCCTAAAAGTGGGTATGTATGTAATGAATACTTAACATTAGCTCGATCAATCAAGCCGTATCCCCGATTTGCGAGAGTTACCACAGTATTACACCACGACTTACGACTATTTCACAATACAAACTGTAATGGCTGTTATTCCACTGCTGCTGCCCGTGCGCTATGGCTTTAAATGACGTCACATGGCGGTGACAATAATTGGGTGTTTGACTAAAGTTTTTTTTAAATAAAGGTTTTTTAATATTATTTATAACACAATGTAATTTTTCTTTTTTTAATATCTTAATTAGTCTCGAAAATGTAGAGCTTTTATTTAGGTTTACTGTTAGAAAAGAGAGCGCTATTGTAACTTTGATGTCACGATTCAGTAGCTCCATACACCCTCCATACAAAATTTCGTTTTAGAAAGAGACGGATACAGTCGCAGTAAAACAGTTATAACTTATTTGTTTTCGATTGTAATAAAATTAATGAGTATTCATATCAGATTTTGACAACGGTGAAACACCCAATTTACAGTACCTAACAAAAATTACACACGTATTAATATGATTAGCAATCGAATGTGTACCTAAACGATGTCTTCTCGTAATTATTTATTTTATAATTGATTAAAGCCACCAAAATATATTGCGTTGATTCCTTCGCTCAATAATTATTTTTTTATTGGTAGAAAATTGCGGATATTAGTATTATTAATAACTAGCGGATGCCCGCGACTTCGTCCGCGTTCCTCAATCACCACAGTTTAGGTTGGCAGAACCCCTTCAGCGTCAGGATCGGAAAAGATTTTCCCGCTTTTCTGTTGAAATTTTTTCTGAATTTTCTTTGCTATAAACCTCACGGAGCCCGAGACCTTTCCAACGAATGCAAAACCGTGGAAATCGGTTCGTGCGTTCTGGAGTTATAGCGTCAGGAACGAAAACCCGACTTATTTTTATATAGTAGATAACTGAACTTACTACCCTTTATAAAATTCATTTTGCAACTATTAAGCTTATTTATAATAGTACCTATTAGCTTAGGCTTTTTAGTTTTAACTGTGCTATACTTTACAATACTTATTTACTTAAATAGCGTGTCAGACTTATGAAGAAATTAGAAAAGCTCAGTGAGATAAGTTAATAAGACCCAATAAGGAAATAGTTGCATTCTGTATGTGGCGATAAATTGCAGAGCCGAGCTAAATGTAACGTCATCGAGCGTGATTGGTAGTGCTGGGCAAGAAGACCACAAAAAGTATTTTTTTTATTGCGTCCCGATTTATTTAAATAAAATAATTAGTAGAGTCGTACACCGAAAAAAAATTTCGCTTAAAATAAAAACTACGGCGCTCATTTTATTGAAGTGTCTGTGAATTATTTATACAAATAATTTTTCTTCGCGGCTTCGCTCGCTTAGAGTAAAAAGTAGCCTATGTCACTCTCCCGGTCCTCAACTATACCCGTGCAAAAACTCACATGGATCCGTTGCTTTGTTGCGGCGTGGTTGAAGGACAAACAAACACACTTTCTCATTTATGATAATAGTGAGATAGTGAGGATGTTAAAAATAATACCTTATCCCGCTTTTTCCACCATCACTTACTACAGCCACTATTCAATAATAACAATGTAATAACGGCATTATCTAAGGAGTTATGGAGGCTTGCACCCGTCACGGACGCTTGTGCCGTTAACTTACGTAAAATCGTTGCTGCATTTACGTTAAACTACGTTTTATGAACACGAGATACTATAGATATGTAGGCCACATGTAGCACCTCTCCGAAACCTGCTGGGCGATTCTCTAAAAATGATTGTTACAGTGTGAAGATTGCAATCAGTGCCGGCTTTACCTATGGTGCAGGGTGTGCAACGCACACGGGCGCAGGGTTTTAGGGGGCGCCGCGCCGAGCCGCGCTTGCTTGCTTCCCGACATCATTTAAAATTGCACAATATTTTGCACCTGAATTTCCTTTCACTGGTGAAAATATAACTGTAAATCAAACGGTATTCTTGTATTGTAAGTATTCCATTTTGGCCGCGCGTCCACTAGAGGGGGCTAAGATATCGATTGCACACGGGCGCTACATGGGCTAGAGCCGCCTCTGGCGGGAGGCTTTGGTCGTTGCTAGTTACCAGCATTGACTGCGATTTCACCTGATGGTAAGCGATGATGCAGTCTAAATTAGTAGCGGGCTAACTTGGAAGCTAGTACTAGGTTTAAAAATGCATTGTTGCACAACAAACGCGATAAACTCTGCCAATCACTACAGCAGTAGAGGCTGCATCAGTGATTGATGCAGCTTGTACAGAATCGGCCTGATGTAGCAGTGGAAAGAAAGGGATAGATGCAATCAAATGGTTTAATGCAATAGTCTCAATACCGCAATTGTTAATGGTGCGAACTGAAAACTGAAAGGCCGCCGGTTCGATCCCCACCCGTTGCGTTATTGTCGTCAGAGCCGGCTTTACCTATGGTGCAGGGTGTGCAACGCACACGGGCGCAGGGTTTTAGGGTGCGCCGCGCCGAGCCGCGCTCGCGACACCTCCAAAAAGCATGCGTCGCCGTCGCTCGCAGCGATAAAAAATACTTTTTACTCATGTACCTATTGCTTCCCAGCATCATTTAAAATTGCACCATTTTTTGCACCTGAATTTCCTTTCACTGTCCATTAATAAGTAATCCATTTTGGCCGTGCGTCTACTAGAGGGCGCCAAGATATTGATTGCACACGGGCGCTACATGGGCTAGAGCCACCTCTGACTGTCGTACCCACCTCCCGCTTCTTTGAAGGGAAGAATATTTAGCCAAGTTCCCAAAATTAGGCAATTATGCATACTCAAATGAAAATAAATCGAAGTTAGTAGTAGTTAAAGTTTTAAATATGCTAATCGTCCAGCTAGTTTTAAGGTTTTAAGGTCAAATGACAGCTCACCACAATCTTTGAGCCAAATAGAGGTTTTACAAGAAGCAATTATTATTTCTTAAGCTGACCTCCTAACATGGACCAAACCGAGGTCGTCAACACATAAACACAAATCTATAGGTATATGTAGGTATATAAAAGGAAAAGATGACTGACTGACTGACTGATCTATCAAAGCACAGCTCAAACCACGGATTGGGGTGTTTGGCATAAAGAAGTCTATTTGGTAGTAGGCATCAGGATTTTTGAAAATTCAACCCCTAAGGGGGTAAAATAGGGATTAGAAAAATCGAACTTAACGTGAGTGAACTCAGTGAAGCCTGTTCAAACTGTAATCCTACTAATTACGAGTATAAATGCGAAATTGTGTTTGTTGATTGGTTCTTCAATCACGCAGCAAGGGTGAACGGGCATAGTAACATTCACACCTAACTAACTCCACGCGAATAAGTATCCCGTAACTAGAAGTAGGCAGGTATGTCGGAAGTGTACAAAAGGCATATTAGCATCGACTCCTTTGAAGAACGTTCCACATCTGATTGTAATTGTAATAAGCCATACATATTCATGGCATGATGTGGAGCGGTCAGTTCACCCGTCGCCGACTAACTGTAGTTACGTTTTAGGATGATGAGCTCTTTGTATTGGGCACAGAGCCAACGGGACGTCGAATTGGGCTTAGGAACGGGACACTTTAGTTCATTAGTTGCAGAGGAATCAAACGAAATAGTTTAAACGCGATATTTCTGTGAGAAGTCAGAGAAGCTTGCCTGGGATCGATCTACATCAGAGGTTCCCAAACTTTCTTTCTCGTAGACCACGTTCAAAATTTTACTAGTCTTGGTGGACCCCCCTGATGCTACATTTCTATTATATTCCCAAAACTCGTCAAAAATGTGAAATATCCTAACGATGGAAAATCCAATATGCAAGTTTAAATTTGTAATTGAGGGAGGTTTTAAAAAAGAAATGAATGCTAAATAAACACTCTATCTGATTCATTTCCAGCTAAGCCAACATTATTGTGTTTTACTATCGAAACCAGATTCTTCGCGGACCAAAACTTACAACTTGTGAACCCCTATTTTATCACACTAACATAGGGAATCACTGATCTACATCATCATCCCATTAACGACTCACTACTGAGCGCAGCTCTCTTTTCAGAGAAGGGCTATTAGGTCATAGTCCGTCACGCTGGCCCAATGCAAATTGGCAGACTACCGAGTAAATTATGGAAAACTCTCAAGCGTGCATATATGCTTTTATTTGATTGGAGTTATTCCGGATTGCGTAACATCTTGATGTGGCAATATATTTACGTACTTATACGTAATGTGATCCCAAAAACTTGAGAAAACTCGTAATGGCAATTTTAAAGGTCATTAAAGCTAAAATATATTTACCCGCTATATTGGTTTATTTGTTAAAAAGGGCAATCGAGGCTACCGGGGATCCTAGAACTGGCAGCTACCTTGACCAAAGGATTAGTATGGCCATTCAAAGGGTCAATACTGCCAACATCTTGGGTCACTTAGGTGCTATGCCATACTGTGGTGATTTTGATGGGATTTTAGATTTTATTTAGTTTTAATTTTAATATTAATTAATTATTTAATTTAAATTTAAGTTTATTTTTAAATTATGTTATTTGTGACTAAAGCTAGTATTACATATAATTTAAGAGATTTTTAGTTGGCGTATTGTAAATTAAAAAGGTTTTTTCTTGTCCACAGGAACATACGACATGGCTATCGTTACTAGTAGCCCTCATCACACTGGTCACACCCGGTAAGCCTTTTTTCCCATTATTTTGTCGAAAGAAAATCATTACCATAATGTGCATGAGAAAAGAACATGAAATAAATCAAGATAAAGTATCTACCTATTCAAAAATAGGTTTCAATCCTCTATAGAGACCGAGAGATTCAAAGACCCTTTAAAAAATTAACAAGTGTAAATCGAAAGTTTAAAACAACCCCGATATGTGAAATTAAAAAAAAAATTCGCCATTTTGTGGTGGCGGCCATCTTGGATTTGAAATTTATCATAGTGCATTCTACTAGTCAAGCCAAAGGGCTTTAGGTCTCCTGTAAAATTTTGTCAATCACACTCACTAGGTTTTGCAATGGGGCAGCCAAGTTCTCCATAACATAATGTTCTCAAAGGTGTGTGAAGTTTACCAATTCGCATTGGGCCAGCATGGTGGACTGTTGCATAATATAACTCCTTTCTCAGGCTGAAATCTATAGACCGCATTCTTGCTCTGCTCAGACTCAAGACAAAGATAAAACGAGACAGATTTATGTCAACTTTTTAAATCTGTCTGAGTCTGAGTCTGAGCTAAGTAAGAGTACGCTTGATCTCAGCGTGAGACGTTAATGGGTTGCTCATGATGATGAGTAAACACATAGACAGCTCTATAATTTCATAACATGTATGCAAAAAAAACATATGTAACTAAAAAACGTTCGCTATCAATAATTGATTCTTAAAGCATTGTGTCTCCACGAGAGAACTTTTGCTCTATTGTTCTGAACAGACACAAAGGAACAAATAACGCGGCTGTTCGTGAATCACCATTTATGGAATCCGTTCACGAATGCAGGGAATCGAAGTTAAGGTATTTACCTACTGCCTACTTAAAAGTGCAGTGTCGTACGATGGCGCATCATGTTTTATTTGTGTAGAGCAGGCCATGCACAGAAGCTAAATTGTTTTACCGGCCTTGTGCAGTAGTATTTTATTAGGGTAAACATGAATTATAGGATTTATAGGTTCAAATTTTATCTTGCGAAATATTGTCATACCTAGTCAATAATTCAATAATTATTATAGACAAATAGGAAAAATTCCCATGTACAATTTTTTACCTCATTAGCTCAAAAAGTTTTTCTGTTCAAAACACGCAGTGACATTCAGAAACTCTGTGTCTTCCAGTATTTTATTTTATAATATATTCAATAAGTTTATATTTTACTGGTTGATACTTGGTACTTTTGACAAAGTATAAGGCGTAAGCATTTATTGCTTCTTTGTCAAAAGTGACCATTTCCTGTCAAATTCAACGTTAAAAGCGGGGCGACTTTCTATGATGCATGAAATATTGTAAGACATAAAAAGATCCATAAAAGATATTTTATCAGAATAGAAAAATAAACTTTAATCAATGAGAAGAATCGTAAACCTCTAGTAATCTCGGATCACCTTGTTTACATGTCTATCTAGATCCATCCTTTTTTACTACCAACATCTATTCAAAGTAAACGCGTAGTGTAATCCCAGTTCTGATCGACTCAAGTATTTGAAGTGACAGTCGCTGGACCCTGTCACTTGTCACGGTCGTACCAGGAACACGCACGAGCTACTGAGCGCTCTGTGCCACAAGTTATCTGCGTACAATCAAAGGCCAACGATCCAGTGGTCGCTCACAATGCTCCATTGTAAGATTCACTTACAGCACAAAACATAGAAGACATAATATAGAAGTAATGGAACATTCGAGCTTTTGCTCAATTTACTCGTTTATAATACATACTAATTGTAATCTTACAATTTAAACATTCATTAATGCAAACATAGTATTCATATTTTTGTTAGTTTGTTAGAACACGGCCTTAAATATTTTACGAATACTTATTATTCCTAAACCCCTAATAGGTTATTTTGTATCTGCTGAAAAATTTTTTCAGTACGTTATCGTTTATGTACCTTGTATTATTTTATGTGATGTTATTATTTTGTGTGTGTATTATTCATGAAAAATTAAAAACATAATATGATTATACACTAAATAGACACGGTGAAATTTTATTCCCCGTAAACCCTGAAGGAGGTGAATGTGCTCATGAAACTGAACAACTTTCCTCAAGGAACATAGGTCGAAATATGAAAAAAAAATTGGACCCTCCATACAAAATTGACGATTAGCTAATTGATTTACTATGGGAGGTCCAAAATTTTTTGTCATATTTCGATGGGGAAAGTTGTTCAGTTTCATGAGCACATTCACCTCCTATGTATTAAATACGATATGATTATGTGTATATGTATTAGAGTACCTTATACTGGAAAAGCCCTTATTTTGGTTAGTAGGTATATTTATCTCAATTATTGCGGAACCTTTAAAAGTAATGTCCACAAGAAGTCCAGAACGCATTCTGAAATATCTTTTACATCGATAAGAATATGAAATCGAAAAAAAAAACGATAATGAATTTTATGGTTATTTTATTTTCCATTACAAACCGATTATGGATGGCCGTCTACACAAAGAGATTTTTGCGACACCATAATAAAGTCTTCAATTTATCAAATCTAGAGTAATCCCCATGTTGCTCAAGTACTCTTATTGAATTTACTTTATAATCATAATATAATGATATTATCGATGGACAAAATCAGCGAAGCACAGCGATCGGGGAAAAAAATCTATGAACAAAAAGCTACAAAATCCATAGATATTGGATACCGAGCATTTTTTTATATTCGTGATCAATTCGCTTTGTTTACGAGTTTTTCTATATCAAGTTTTTATCTCAGATTTTGGGTGACCTTTAAGACTGTTGTCATAAAAACAACATTTGCGTAATAAATTCGTGAGAGTTATTGAATAGAATAGAAAATTTTTATTCAGAAAAACTTACATAGTTCCTTTGAATAGTCAAGTGAATTTAGTACTGGTTCGGAATAACATTCCTACCGAGAAGAACCAGCAAGATATTCGGCGGAGTTAGAGTATAGACTATGAGATAGGGTTAGAGTTCAGAAACTCCGAGTACTGGAAGGATTTTTACAACTACGGGGCATGTCGCTGGAATGTGATGCCCCTCCCGCTTATCCCTCCATTACCATTGTTTTCACATCTTATAGAATATTGCCGATATGACGTTGTCAACGCCAGGTACCTACACAGATAATGCCCTCCCGACCGAATCTACTGAGTTAAGCCATCTGCGCGAGAGATATTATAGTACACAAGTGTGTGTGCAAGCACAAGTGCACTTTCTATTCCCTCACTCTCATAGTCCGATGGGGGCGTCAATTCGACACGACCTGAGAGAGATCAGACGCAGGACCGATGCTTTTCTTGCTCTCCGAAACACAGGGGTGACGCACCGCAAATTCCTACTCCGAGCTAGTACTGAAAATTTCTTGACAGAAAAACTTAATACATTTTTTGGCCTGACCGGGACTCGGGAACTCAGGATGAACCTCATTATCCACAATCGAAAATGCTAACTACTAGACCAAAGAGGCAGTCAAAAACAAGGACCGGGGTGCACATATAAAGATAACTCGCTAAACAACATTATAACAATATGCTCTGCTGTTCTGTGTGCACTCTAGTCTATATCGTTATTTTTATAAAATCATGACCCATGCGTATACTTAAAGAGATATCTACACCTACTCTTGTTATGACATACATTTCTAATCCCATTTTCCTGTTGCAGCATTATCGAGTTCGCCGCGCGTGGTGTGCTACTACACGAACTGGTCGGTGTACAGGCCGGGCACCGCCAAGTTCAACCCGCAGAACATCAACCCCTACCTCTGCACGCATCTCGTGTACGCCTTCGGGGGCTTCACCAAGGACAACACGCTCAAACCCTTCGACAAGTACCAGGATATTGAGAAAGGTGAGCATCTACTTATACCTACCTACCTTATCTAATGTTATGTATTCCTGGTACGACCGTAACAGGTGACAAAGATATGATAGAGGTCCAGTGGCTGTCTTCTTCTTTCTTCTTTATCAACCGATAGACATAGCGTAGCGTCTTGCACCACCTGTATCCAACTGCTCCCTTTGACACATCTGACGTTGTCGATCCACCTTAGTAGGGGGTAGTAGTAGTAGTAGAATTTGTTGCACCAATGACACAAAAAAACTAAACTTTGCCAGGCAGCCTTATAACCAACAACAACAAGTACCTATAGTATTGCCATGAATCTGCCAACACTTCACTTTCCAGTGGAAGGTCGCCATTGCAGCACCTTAGAACCCCAATCGGCCATCAATTCTTCGAATTAAATATGCCCCGCCAATTGACACTTCGGAACTCGATAAGGTATATCGGTGAATCTGGTTTTCCTATGGATCTCATCCCAGATTTGATCTCTAAGGGAACCTCCGAGCAAAACTCTCCATCGCCTGCTGTGCGATTCTAAGGCTTCTTATGGAGCCCATAGTTAGCGACCTTTTACTTCGTACAAGTGAATGTACTGTTCTTTAAAAACGACTTACTTTAGAAAGTATTCCTTGGAAATTTTTTTAGAAATATTCGTTAATCTTAGTCTAATCGAACTTTCGAATTTTATCGATTGGTGTTGGTTTTGGCTTTACTTCATTTTTGTATTTTTATGGATAAATTTCTATAACCGACAACCAAGATCGCTCTAGGAATTTTTGTCAAGCCGAATTTTCAGAGAGGAATACTTGCGCCGGGTTACAGGACTTATTCCTTCCAGTTTTGATGCTGTCGCCCTGATATGACACGGGGCAAATGTGTCAACGCACGTTATCCCACAGGACCCGTTCCTGTTCCCGAGGAACCGGCGTCTATCCATCAGATCTCTTGCACTCATTTCGAGTGATCCCTGCTGGCTCGATGAGCGCAAGTATATCAATGGAGGGCGGATTCAGTTTAACTGATAAGAATTTAATTTGCTCTGTGATTTGTTCGGTTATTTTATGTTCGTGATAACCATGTAAGTATAATTTTGAAATGATCGGAAGCTGATCGTTGAAACTTCCTCTACATATTTGTACATTGTTAATCCTACTTAATAATAATATTTAGATTTCGCTTTAGGGAAATCGTTTATCGATATTAATTGAATGATATTTTCAGAAATCCTCTTAAACATTCCATCGAAATTACACAAAGCAATTAATTTGCTCCCACTACTACTTTATAATTACTAATTTTTATAATTGGAAGCTGAAGGAACAAACATATTAATTAATTCTTAGATAATTTTGTAGCACTCAATGGAAATCGTGTTATTCGAGTACCTACGTATACTGAATATATTTGACTTGTGCAGTAACTATAATAAATTATATAAGTATTAATTATTAATGGAGCAAAAAAAAAGACAGACTAATCGTAAACTTACCGGCTTTTCTCAGCAGAATCTGCTTTCCAAATGATAGGTGCCACAAGTTGGCCTAGGTAGGTATAGAAATAAATACTTATGTAATTTTGGAATCGGGCCCGGTGATAGTACACTGATGAATGAAAAAATTTCAATTTAGATCGTTAGAATTGAGTTAGCCTGCCGTAGAGTATAAACTTGAATCATACTTGAATAGTTTGTATGAAATAGTTATATGTAACAATTATAATAATCTAATACCTCATCGATGTCACCAAAGCTCGGTACGAGTATAATAGTTAGTACCCACCATGCTGGCAGCATTACCCCTTATGATGTCCAAACTAATTGTTTTGCCAAGGTCGCTTAGGTAACAGTTTCTTCAATACTCTTCTCTTCTCAGGCGGCTACGCCAAGTTCAATGGGCTGAAGACGTACAACAAGAACCTGAAGACGATCCTGGCCATCGGAGGCTGGAACGAGGGTTCCTCGCGCTTCTCCCCCATGGTCGCTGCCAAGGACAGGAGGAGAGAGTTCGTCAGGAATGTTATTAAGGTAATTATACCTCTCAAAAAGTAAAAAACATTTAAATTACTGTATAGTCTTCAAAAAGTACATTGTTGGATGAAAACTATACATTTTTAAGCCCATGTGTAGTTCTTGCAACTCACGAAGGCGCATGAGCTTTACTTGTGGTTACATCGTGTACATGCATATTTCGTAAGTGTGCGTGTTTGTCGGAACCTAGGTGGGAGCGGTCAGGCGCGAGCAAGCTCTCGCTCACACTTAAACAGATACGACACGCACACAACCATGAGCCACGCATCCTCGTGAGTTGCGAGAACTATAGAAGAAAAGGTGGAACTCCTCGAACAACACTCGTTTTGCCGTGCGTTTCGCCCCAGAACCGGAGCATCCTCAGGAGATGTTGACTCAACAATGCACAATTGCAAAAGTTTTCCTTGTTTGGCAGATTATAGCAAAGGAATTTTATTTCCCCTTCAATATAAGAACGTTACAGTTATCTCTCAGAGATAACGTAGCAATTCTGCAACCACTATGAAAGCTGGGCGCACCATTTACACTTTCTCTGTCATTAAGCTATTAAAGTACAGGCGGATATCTGTACCTACACGTATACCTACTTATCTACTGTAGTGAATGCTACCAAGTTCACATTCCATAAAATATTAGATTCGATTTCGATTTGACGACCTTACCGTACCACTCAGGCAGCTCGGTCCATCTATGTAACATAGAAGTAACAAGAAAATAAAAATTTATCAGTCGTCAAACTAGACGATGCATGGATGCGGCTATATTTTACGAGTTTGTAGCATGTGCCAAATTGAAATCATTGTTTTATTTTTTGTCTTGTCTTTTATATTGTGGTGTACATCTATACTATTATAATAAAGAGGGAGCGCGAATTTTGTGAGTTTGTATGTATGTCCGGAGCAAACTTTGGAATCACCGCACCTATTTCAAAAATTCTTTTACCAATTCAAAGGTACATTATTCCAGATGGTTATAGGCTATATATTATGCACATAAAGTATTATGGCTAGATAGTATGTGCAAATTTGTTAAGGAAGTCGGAAAATTTTTTGAATCTTAAACGTTTTCAAGGCGTGCGCTGGGTCATATACTGCTATTGGATGAAAATGATGTATGGGTCAATTGTTCCTCTTAAAAAGTTCTAAAAAAAAGTCCGCGATAGCATATGTCTATCTTCTAAGAATAACTTACAGTGACCATTTCTATCTTTCAAATTTTGATTAAAAATAATGAATTATTTTCGAAGGTTCTTTAACCGATGCGATGTCAATCTATATCTAAATAAATATGTTTATTATCGTAAGTATTTAGTTTAGAACATATTTGCCCTTTACACTATACAATTTAAATAAATATCATAGGAGTTATCGGAAAATTAAATTAATATGTATCGGCCGGCGCGGCGGGGAGGTTCTCTGGTTCCTGCGGTGATCTTATTTACAATCGTCTCCTATAAGAAGCTCTGTGCGATCAGTCCCGTAAAAACAAATATGTATTTAAATTTTCAACCCGGACGAAGTCGGCGCGGGCTTCTAGTAAAAAATAAATTCATTCATTCATGTGATTCAACGAAAGTTCTGGATAACTTGACACCTGTTTTGGATAGAATAAAATCGAATAATTTTTTATTCCAATAAACTTTTACAAAGTGCTTTCGATATCATTTTTATCAGTTAAATTGAATATTATATTTAAAATTGATTTCTAAGAGGAACTTTTAGTTCAAACCAACCGTATTCTGTTTAAAATGTTTTAAGTTATAATCCTGCACTACGGTGAAATTCTGTATGTACAAAAATAATAAAAATAAATAAATCACCATTATCTATTTTTATAATAACAGTGGTACGAACGTACATTTGAAAAATTTTTAACATTCAAAAAGAAATTCAAAAGAAGAAGAATAATTTAAAATTCAAAAGAGTGAAATGTACCAATTTTTAAAAAAACATAAATCTTAAACCAGAAAACTGTTTTAGGCCCAAGAAAAAAAAATATAAAAAAAAAAAAGAAAAGTCAAAAGAATTCAAAATTATTTATTAAAGTAGCTTTTGCCCGTGGCTTTGCTCACATTAACTTCGATTTTTAAAACCCCCTTTTCACCCCCTTAGGGGCTGAATTTTCAAAAATCCTTTCTTAACGGATACATCATAAAAACTAGCTCTATGTCAAATTTCAGCCCGATCCGTCCAGAGGTTTGAGCTGTGCGTTGGTAGATCAGGCAGTCAGTCAGTCACCTTTTCCTTTTATATATTTAGATAGATAAAATGTAGGTGTAACGTGGTTCTTATGACACGTCGAAACTCTACCACGTCGAGACTCCACCAAAGTTAACTTTTATGAACCATTTTGTTTCATCCAGTTCCTCAGACAAAACCACTTCGACGGTCTGGACCTCGACTGGGAGTACCCAGCCTTCCGCGACGGAGGCAAGCCCAAAGACCGGGATAACTACTCCAAGCTCGTCAAGGAGCTGCGAGAAGAGTTCGAGAAAGAGTCCGAGAAGACCGGGAAGCCTCGACTGCTGCTGACCATGGCTGTACCTGCCGGTATTGAGTACATCGAGAAGGGATTCGACGTGAAGACTTTAAACAGGTATTTTTTTTTATTCGCTAACAAGATGGTCCTTGACTGCGATCTCACCTGATGGTAAGTGACTATGCAGTCTAAGATGGTAGCGGGCTAACTTGGAAGGGATATGGCAGTGTATATTCAACCCATATCCCTAGTCGGTTTCTACATGCCCTCGTGCCGGAACGCTAAATCGCTTGGCGGCAGGTCTTTGACGGTAGGGCGGTAACTAGCCACGGCCAAAGCCTCCCACCAGACAAATGCTGTTATTACCTCCACAATGCAATCATGAGCAACTCATTAACATCTCACTACTGAGCGCAGGTCTCTTATCAGAGACGGGTTATAGGCTATAGTCCACCACGCCTGGCCCAATGAGAATTGGGCATTCACACACCTTTGAGAATATTACGGAAAACTGTCAGGCAAGCAGGTTTCCTCACGATGTTTTCCTTCACCTTTGAAACATGTGATATTTAATTGCTTAAACGCATATGACTCCAAAAAGTCAGTGGTGCATGCCCAGGATTAAACTTGCGACCCCCCCGGATAGGCGACCGCAGTTCCTTGGAAATATGATGTAATTTTTGTCTGCTTTTTTTTTTCGGATAGTGAAAACTTGATCTACTGCTGTAAAAATCAACTCTGCATCTGAAGATTCACCATCACACGCGCTCTTAACAATGACAAACTTCACACGTACACGCGTGAAATTTCGTAACTAAAAAATAAACAAATTGTCACCAATTATTGTTCGGCCGTTCAGAGAATGCGTTCCTGACACGTCGCGATTGAACTGACGACGTAGCTTTGTAATGGCGTTGCAGTTACGATAAAAATATTTTTGCTGGTTGTTTACCGTTTTAACAATTGATGAGCATTAAAACAACATAATTATATCAATAATCAATGAATGTTATAATTTTGTGCCAAACTGAGTGTCAAATAACTTGGTAAACAATATTTTTCTAAATCTATACTGCGCTATTACAAGGTTATGTCAGCGCTTTATATTTGTAGTGCTGTGCTAAAAATAACAGGCAAGTATCGTAATATCGTAATCTGTTCTTATACAGTTATACTTATAATATAAAATAATACGCTTTGTTTTTCTTTTTAAGAATTTGAAAATAATGGACTATAAGATAACTTTTATGAAATATAAAAATAAAACTATGACCAAACCGAACGCGCGAAAGAAAGTAGCATTTTTATATTTAGGTTGAAAATGGTAACCCCAAATGGCGTTGGGCCGCCATTTTGTGACGCTAAAACAGTCGTCTGTTGTCGTTTCGTGCGCATAGACCACGTTCTTCAAGTGTTTTCGATCTGTTTTTATTTGATTACCCGGCTTTCGTTTAATGGACTGTTTCTGCTTTTCAAACTGATATCGGCGCTAAATCGGACTTCGATTGTGTTTTGTATTACGTTCTTTTTACTTTTAGTGCATAATAATGCCTAAACGTGGACAAACATTGAAAAGTGGAGCCCGTGAGTTAATCATCAAGCTGCAAGATTACTTTGACCGAGATATGAGGATTGATTCTGTTATTGATAATAATATAATTATACATGTAGGCGAAGATGACGAAGACACCACCTCCTCAAGCGAATCGGAGTCTGATTAATATTCTGTACGCACATTCAATTCAATGTACTTACTTTATTGCATAGAAATACAGATTGTAACTTTGTAACAAAGAATAAATAAAACAATTTTATTATATGAATATTACCTTTTTTTGGTTTCTACTTAAATAACTAAAATATAAATTTTAAATGATTCCGCCAATTTAAAACGAAAATAATCTTAAAATAATGCGCCGGTTCATTTTGGAGGAACGGTAACGAACTCAGTGTTATGTTGTGCCCATCACTAGTCGTGACTAACTGATAGGTGTCAGGAACGCATTCTCTGAACGGCCGAACTTTAGTAACACACCCATACGCGTATCCTCAAGATCACT
The DNA here is from genome assembly GCA_038048805.1 of Hipparchia sbordonii. Classification (NCBI taxonomy): domain Eukaryota; kingdom Metazoa; phylum Arthropoda; class Insecta; order Lepidoptera; family Nymphalidae; genus Hipparchia; species Hipparchia sbordonii. Next base: position 1,492,872 of record JBBIWI010000008.1, on the reverse strand, counting down.
CAATATAGGTTGCAACCATTGACACCGGTTGCGAAGACGCGAGCGTGAATAAATATCGGTAATCAGGTTGCGACACCGTTGCGGCGCGTGTGCGCACGTTACTTAATTTTCTAATTCAATGTCACGTTGCCTAATATCGATTGTTTGATGCGTGCAAAGTCGCAGTGCGGTCAGTAGGTGCTTTAAGGGCCATGACAAACATGATACTTTTGGCAGCGGCGATCAGCGTTTCGGACGCGGCATCGAGCTTCCAAAAAGCGACTAGGTATAATGCCGAGATCGATACAGCGTGATCTGACTTGCTCGGACTTGAGACAGAGTTAAAACGAGACTCAAATATTATGCTCTGACATAAATCTGTCTCTTTTAAACTGTCTTGAGTCTGAGCAGAGTGAGAGTGCGGTCTGTAGATTTCAGCCTAAGAGTGCCCGCTGACTTACAATTTAAGTTGGACTACATAACACACATCACATAAGTGACTTACTTGGATAAGATGTGCGGGTTACCATAAGTCACTATGCCTATTAGTAGGTATACCTACTCTGCGATTTAGTTGTCCAAGTTGAAATTGTAAGTCTGCGGGTATACTCTAAATCGCAAAAACGCTGATCGCCGCTGCTAGAAGCATCGTGTCTGCTCGGGCCTTACGTGAAATAAAAGCTTTGATGTAGCATGTAGGTACCATAGAAATATAACGCGGGGAAATGGGCGGGACATCCGAATGCCCATAATTTGCAACAAAAAGTCACACTAATATAATAAAGGCGAAATTCGTATGTGTGTGTGTGTTCATAACTCCTTCACGCTACAATGAATGAACCGATTTGACTGAAATTTGAATCAAGAAGTTGAGGTCTGCCTGAATCTGAATTATCAAGAAGTTGATGATCGCGACTTTGTTAGTCTGAATTTAAGTATAAATCTCTTTTTTGCTACTATGCGCAAAATTTCCTCAAGATTAGTTTAAGATGTTGAGCCATGAAAAGGACAGACACACTTATATGAGTAGGTATGTCAGAGTGCTCGCTTCAGTTCTTTGCTTCATAAATAGTCGTGCATGTATAAGAATGTCGTATTAAATCGTTACAAGAATATTAATTCGAGTTAGTTTTTAACTGGATTGGATTGCAATATTAAACGGATTCCTTTTAATATACCTACTAGATGCGTAACGCTTGTTTCTTAGCCAACCAACTGACTGACTGACTGAGCTATCAACGCACAGCTCAAACCACTAGACGGATCAGGCTGTTTGGCATATAGATAGCTTTTTTAATTTTTTATTGAAGTGTTAACCTACATAAATCTATTAGGATATAGATAGCTATTATGACGTAGGCATCCGTTAAGAAAGGATTTTTGAAAATTCAACCACTAAGGGGTTAAAATAAGGGTTTGAAAAATCCTACTTAACATGAGCAAAGCTGCGGGAAAAAGCTAGTCTTACCTGATATATAAAATCAAAAGATGACTGACTGACTCATTTATCAACGCACAACTCTAATCAGAGGACGAATCGGGCTAAGAAAGGGTTTTTGAAATTTTAAACTCTAAGGGGGTAAAGTTTGAAAAATCGAACCTAATGTAAGCAAAGCCGCGAGCAACAGCTAGTAATAGTACCTATAAACGTCCATCGTCATAATGATGAGTGTTAGGCCACAGATTGCGGAGTGCTGATTCGAATAAAGACAATGCTTGTATTGCCACGAATACACAATGGGGAAGGTGCTAGGGCACTGGGGTGACCACACTTCTTGACCTTGATTTGTTTATATGGATAAGTTTCATGGTGTAAATATCATTGCTATTTGCTACCATCCCAATCATTTCGTCATGATCGAAGAACAGTGACGGATTTGCAAAAAGTGCAAAAATTACTCGTTGGCATATTATTTGGACATTTAATTAACAATTTTCATGTGTGTTTTCTATTTTAAAACAGAACCTTTTTAATGGGTGTAAGCTAGTGAAACATTGCTACATTTTTTTTAAAATTTATGACAACTAAACTTCAAATTGCTGTACCTACTGTAAAGTTGATAAAATGCAGATCCGTTGTTTTTCTATGATCATGATGATTTATTCAATTACATTCTGTCTCCTTCGTTGGTCTGGTGCTTAGCATGTTCGATATTCCGAGTTCGATTCCCGGGTCGGGTCAATAAATATTTATTTGAGTTTTCTGTTAAGAAATTCTCAGTACTAGCCTGGAGTAAGGAAGTTGGTGATGTCACATTGGTCCTCAAAACGCTGATGAAAATGAAACTTCTATATTAATTTTTATTTCTAAAACACAATAACAGAACTAAGACAATAGCTGAAATTATTAAATAGTGTGGTTACCCTTGTATGTGAAGCAAACGAGTTAATTCATCTAAAAGATCTTAAGACCCGCCATACCGCTCTGTTTATTTTGCATTTCGGAACAATCGTGGAACAATGTAATGATAGTGACATTAACTACATACAATAAACTTTTGTAACTTGTCATACTGGGCAAATTCTGTTATTATTTGTGGTAGTTATAAACTCTATTGTCAAAATGTTGATTACTTAAACCCCGCATACCTTGTACAAGTCAGCATACTGGCAGATTTGGGTTTAAACTAAATAAATAAAAAAATAAAAAAAAGTTTAAATAAAAAATAAAAAATTTGGTACTATATCATATAGTACCAAATTTTTTATTTTATTTTTTATATTTTTAGCGAGCAAACGAGCAGGCGGATCACCTGATGTATAAAAAAAAAGATACCGGCCGAATTGATAACCTCCTCCTTTTTGGAAGTCGGTTAAGAAGAGGTTTAAATTAAAAAATCACATCGTCATTTCATGGGTTTTCTTTGAACTGCAGTCATAAGCTGAGCAGACTTCTAAATAAATTAAAGGAAACCTTTTTTCATGAACCGATTTTAATGAAATCAATCCTACATGCTGACACAAGCTACGTGCAATTTACCTGTAAATACTAAAAACCCTATGGAATTACCGTCTACATAAAAAATTTTCAATTCGCAAAATGTTCTAAACACAAAATGTATAATTTTTTCTAATTTGCGATAGAAGAATACCCAAAATACGTCTAATATGTTTGGTGATTAGCGTGGACATTGAACAAGCAGACACTTAGGAAGGCAGACTTTGGTTTTAAAATAACCTGATAAATATTATAATACATAATTATTCCTCGAATTTAATATCACCTTTAACTTTAGCCTTTACAATAAAATTGCCAAACAACATCATTAAGAGAATACTTTACAATATTACCACTTGGTTTCTAATGACCAAACTCCTTAAAGTATAAATACTACGTATTTGAAACGAATTTCACAACTTGATTAGAAGAAGTCATGATTTTATCAGAACCAGTTTTTAATTTTGATGACATCAGTGGAATGTATGAATAATCGATTTATTTTTTGCACTATTGCCATTAATAATAATAATTACTAGCTGATGCCCGCGACTTCATCCGCGTGGATTTAGTGTTTAAAATCCCGCGGGAACTTTTTGATTTTCCGGGATAAAATATAGCCTATGTTACTCGCCAGGTCCTCAAGTATGTCCATGCAAGGAATCACGTCGATCGGTTGCTCCGTTGCTTTTGATAGAAAGACAAACCAACAAACGTAGTGGTAGATTCATTGACGATTCAACCAACAAACGTTGTGGTAGATTCATTGACGATTCAAAAGTGCTTGTAAAAGTTTATTTGAATAAAAAATATTTCTATTCTATTCTATTCTAAACACACACTTTCGTATTTTAAATAATATTAGGAATAAGAAAAGTAAGTATTGTAGGTATTTGTTGTAAAACACAATTTATGTATTTTTCAAAACATATTAATATTATAAATGTGAAATTTTGTATGTTTGTTATTCAATCACGCCGCAACGACTGAGCCGATTTGGCTGAAAGGCACAGAGATAGATTATGGTCTGGAATAACACATTGCTACTTCATATCCCGGAAAATTGAGTTTCCGCGGGAACAGAAAATCTCAATCCATGCGAACGAAGTCGCGGGCGTCAGTTTGTAAAAATAAAATAAATAAATAAGGAAAGTCGGCCGCAGCTGACTTAAAATTCATGTTCAAGTGCTTGATAAGAAAAAAGTATAGCAACGCGGTATTCATGAGGGTACAATGCTTACCCATACGATTTGTACCATAACATTGTACTGCACGCTTTTGTATGCAGAATTCCCTTTGTATACCAATCTTATTAAAGAGATCATAAATTCCGCAGCCGGCATTTAATGTAAATTACTGGGCTCATCAGAACAACCCAAGCATATTGACTACGTATTCCGTAGTCCTTAAAAGGCAAGAATGTGGGTAGTTGTACAATTAATGTTGTCCAGCGCTTCCTTTGTAGCCTTGACCTTTTAAAACTATACGATATACGATAACTTTACACGATAAATACCCATTATGAATGGTACAGGTACAGCCTACCATTTATTTACTTACAAGATAATAGCGTAATGAAAAACGGAATTAAAATTAATTGATGTCTTCTTTGTGATGCCTCAGTGTAAATGCCAGCCTCATTAAAAAGACGTCTTGGATTCCTTGGTTGACTGGCTTACTGACATCTTGAGTCCTCCCATATAAGCTCGAGTTTCCCTATAAATGTAGTTTTGTGCTCGATAAGACATTACAATATGTTGGATTGATATTAAAATTAAAGACTGCATTTGGGACCGGTGCAGTGGGTGGTAGATTCCTGATATATCATAAGAGCCATAGGTTGGTCTATATGAGATAAATATTTTTTTTAATTTTTAAATTCTTTCTAATAAATATTATAAATACGTAAGTGTGTTTGTTTGTTGGTTTGTTAGTTTGACGTTCAATCACGCAGCAATGTAGTGAAGGATCGACGTGTTTTTTTGCATGGTTTGAAGATTTAGAGAGGTGCATATAGGCTACTTTTTACCCGAGCATTTTAAGTAGGGTTCCCATGGGAGATATAAAACGAAATCCACGCGGCAAAGTCGTGGGCATCAGCTAACAGCTAAAAGCTTACTATTATTATACGTAAAAATTCTTTTTACAAACCCGACTTCAAACGCCACCACAAAGTATATCAATTGTGCCTATAAAATTTCAAGAGTTCCCTCGATTTCTCCAGGATCCCATCACCAGATCCTGACCTGATGACAATGGGAACAGCTGGAAACAATAACCTTTCAAACAAAAAAAGAATTTTCTAAATCGGTCCAGGCGTTTTCGAGTAATCGGGGAACATACATAAAAAAAAGATTCCAATGAATTGAGAACCTCCTCCTTTTTTGGAAATCGATTAAAAATCATAATATTAGTAAGATGACGTCCTCTTAATCCCACATGCCTGACTCTACACGACAAAAAACTATCATCACACTAGTAGTGGTCACCAAAATAATCTTCCGATACTATAAAAGTACAATAGCAATAAATTAACATACCTAGACGTGCCTGACTAGTGATTACCTACCATAATATGGTTTTTTCGTTTGCGAGACTATTTTGCACACGCTACGTGGATGAAAAATTTATTAACGCCTTAAAGGTATCCAATTTATTTTAAATGACCCCTAGGCAGTGAAATATATCGCGGAAACTTCCTTTTTAGGAAGCCACCATTAGCTTATATTGTTTCCCACTCCAACGGTTCAATGACCCGAAGTCAATCTTGATGAAAGCAACCATTCAAGAGAGGGTCATTATTATTATTGTCTTCCTATTTTACGAGTAGGTAAATGATTTCTTGCAATGAGACAAGCAATTTTTATTTACTACGTTTTGTACACAAAGGGTGTCAAGGGGACCCTCTTCCTAAGTCTCTGCTGTGTGTTCGTCCGTCTGCTTTTTTAAATAAATTATTTATTTAGTCAAAGGAACTTTGTATGGAGAGTTTATGGAGATACTGAATCCTAACGCCACGTTGTAATAGCACTCTTTTTCTAACAAGCTCTAGCTCTACTTAAGATATAAAAAAAAGAAAAATGATATTGTGTTATGATAATAAAAAAAAATTAATCAAATACCCAATTAAACTATAGCCTTTGTCTCCAGATACCTGGACTGGATGAACCTGCTGACCTACGACTACCACTCCGCCTTCGAACCGGCGGTCAACCACCACGCGCCGCTCTACCCCATCGAGGAGCCCAACGAGTACAGCGTGGACAACGAGCTCAATATTGTGAGTTTATACCCTTCTTCAAGCGCGTGTAGGGACCAGGCCAGTAGCCACAAAGGAAAGAAGACGCGAGTCAAGTGTGGCTAGTTATTTCCAGCCCCAAAATGGGGAGAGTGACCAAGGGACATAGGTTGAGATATAAATAATTTGTAAGGAAACGTACCAAGAACAAGTACCGGGCGCTCTCCCATTGCTTCGGTCCATATAAACGCGAGGTTGGAAGGGCCATGGGAACTGGCGGGTAATGTTCTTCTTCAAGCGCAGCTATGCTGTACCCCCTTACTAGGTGAACGGACGATCTCGTGTGAGTCGCTTGCAGTCGCTGGATGCAGGTGGCACAGGTCGTGTTCTGTGGCCGGTCATTTCAAGAAACTCTTATGTCCAGTTATATCCCAGTTCCCTATATCTTGCGCCAAACGAAAAAACTGCGCAACGTTGGCTATACTAATCAATTCATGGATGTTCCTAAGCCAACTTTCTTCTTCTACCAACGCTCCTCTTGCCCTCAGTTTTCCCCATAATTATGGTCTGTAAGAGTCTTCTGACGTTTAATGATCAAAATATATGATAACTAATGGACTTTTTATTTCCTTTTTTAGGACTACACCATCAAGTTCTACCTCGAAAATGGCGCCGACCGTGACAAGCTGGTCCTCGGAATCCCCACGTACGGACGTTCTTACACGCTGTTCAACGCTGACGCGGTGGAGATCGGGTCACCGGCTGACGGGCCAGGCGAGCAAGGGGACGCCACGAGGGAGAAGGGGTACTTGGCGTATTATGAGGTAAGTTTTTTGAAATACCATCTGATACCCAAATCTTGGTCTAGATGATTTTTAAATCCCGTGGAAACTCTATATTATTCCGGGACAAAAATATCTTCTAAGCTTATATCAGTTCAGTGGTTTACACTTGAAAATGCAATAGAGAGACAGACATATATTATTTCTACTTTAAAGTATTTGGGCCCGCTACGATGATAATTTTTCTTGACGATAGGTATCATAATTCTACACAACCAAGTAAGGTCCACGTCTATTATAAATATCATTAAAATTTCCAGATTTGTGAAGCCCTTAAACCAAAGAGCAAGAAACGGGCGATCGCATCCGACGAGTACTCCGAAGAAGATGAAGAAGAAGAGGAAGAATCTGAGGAAGAAGAGCAAGAAGATTGGACTGTAATGTATCCAAACCGCAATGCCATGGGACCTGTAGCGTACAGAGGCAACCAGTGGGTTGGTTACGACGATATAGATATTGTAAGGAAGAAGGCTGAATATGTGGCTGAAAATGGTCTTGGAGGTATGTACTGGTTCTTTCTTTCTTCTTTCTTCATGCTGGGCTGGTTGCCACACTTAAACCAGTCATGGTATGTACAATGCATAAAGTTAACTCATGATACAGTGGTCTACACAACGACACGCACCAAAAAATAAAGCAAACGCGTTACTGATTTTGAGAAATCGTAATATTACCCAAACTTTTTTGTACGTCTTTATTTTTTTTAAGCTATTGCATAGCTTCTATCGCAGGCCAGCGTGGAGACCGAATCCAGAAATTCCGTAACGAAAATAACCTGACACGGGACTCCTCTACGGTGAGCCGCTAGATGGCGTTGATAAAAAATGCTATGCAATAGCTTCACCGCGGCAGTCCCCGAGTGCCACAAGTCTTTTTTTTTACTTCCTATTTTGCTGTGGGACTAATATATTTTTCGAAATAAACAGTTCTCTGTTCCAACTTTCGAATCTCATCTAACACTCAGATAAATTTCATCAAGATCGGTCGGATCAACTTATTTATTTTATTTATTTATTTTTATTTTTATTTATTCACCAAACTGCAGGTACAAAATGATGTAATATAAGAAAAACGAGCCTAATACATTTTACCAGGGCTGGTGTGTGAATATCTTAAATATATAAAAGGCAAAGGTGACTGACTGACTGACTGACTGATCTATCAACGCACAGCTCTAACCACTGGACCGATCGAGCTGAAATTTGGCATACAGGTAGCTGTTAGGACGTTGACATCCGCTAAGAAAGGATTTTGGAAAATTTCAACCCCAAGAGGGTTAAATAGGGGGTTAAAAAATCGAACCTTACGTGAGCGAAGCCGTGGGTTAAAGCTAGTTATCCAATAAAATGAATATTAGTCAGATGAACTTTCGCATTTGTAATATGAATCACATGTTTTTATATAAAAAAAAATGTTTAATGGGGTCATCTTAATCGTTATAATATCAACATTATGTTTTAATACTTCCACAAGTCGTCTATTACGCTTAATATTTCCTGTAGTAATAGGATCTGTTGTAATTATCAGGCATAATGTTCTGGTCGATCGACAACGACGACTTCCGCGGAACCTGTCACGGCAAGCCCTACCCGCTCATCGAGGCTGCCAAAGAAGCCTATATTACGAAGCTTGGGTAAGACTTTACTTTTATAGATATTCAGTAAAGATCGTAAAAGAAGAACTCTTTAAAAATAATCTGCCTTTAAAATAGAATAAAAATATGTATGTTTTGCTACAAAAAATTATTAACTTGAAAAAAAGTCATGTTAAACATGACTAATATTTTCCTATCGCCATCGGATTGTGGGTATGACATAGTACAACGGGTGGGGTGAGCTAACCCACCTACACCCTACTAACCACTATCCTACGCTAAGGTCTCTGTCCCTATGGATCTCACTTTCAGTCCTCTCAGGCTTAAGACAGAGTTAAATCGAGATAAATCAGGACTCGCCTCGTTAACTCTGTCTCAAGTCTGAGGCAAGTGAGACCACGCTCTGTAGACTTCAGAAGTCTAAAGACTTCAATTTTACATTTTTTGGCGTTCAATGAGAAGGCAGGATAATTTTATTGGACTTAGGACGACTTTATTTGTTTCATCTCTTATGTTTTTGCGTATAATAATATAATCTTTTTCTGGGATCCTACATGCTAATTTCTCATAAGACATGAGGTTACAGATAGATTAATATGATATTATATTCTCAACTTTGAGTATCTTGGTTTAATATTCAAAGATTCACCAATGGGTTGGTTATTGATGGAGGCATTAAAGATTTCATTTTTTTTTATAGATCAACCGACATTACTAAATTCAAGGACACACCTAAAGTTACCTCAAAATCTGGAAGCCGCAGGAGGAACCGCCCGAAGAGCAGCTCCACCACGACCAGCACTACCACAACTAAAAAACCGAAAACTAAGTAAGTTAGCCACAAGTTAGCACTCGTTTCTTGTTCTTTATCAACCGATAGACATCTACTAAAGTATAAACCACAAAAAATTAAACCATTTTCACTCCAGGCTTCAACATATATTATACTAGTGAGGCGCGTGGGTGCGCGACTCGCTAAATTGAACCGTATTTTTCTTGTTCATCAAGTAGATCTTTGGGTCCCGATTATCTTTTTCCAAAAAAAAAAAAAACACTCTTCCATCTTTTATACTCTCTGAGATAGACACCGACGTATGGCTGCCATCTTGAATCCGCCATTTTGAAATTTTTTTAGCTCGCTGCCAATCCATCCAATCGAGTGATTTTTTTTTGAGCACCTATCTATCTTCAATTTTTACATTTTTTTTTTTGATCAATCAGTCAGTCAGTGAATCAGCACAAGCAGCTATATATTTATATTAATGTTTCAGGAGCAACAAGCGGAAGAGCGGCAGCACCACGGCAGCCAGCAACACCCCGTCGTGGAACATCATCACGCCCGAGCCGCCGACAACTCCCGATCCCGGAACTGGTAGGCTTTTGTACAGAAACTTCTGTGAAGGAATTCTATTAAACCCTCAACTATACAGTTTATATTTTTTCCCCGCCGGGAATCGATCCCTGGACCTCCCAGTTATAAGACCACAGCGCTCATCACCGCGCCAGAGAGGATGTCAAATTTCAACCTATCGGCGTCCACTGTTAAAAGGTCTCATAAAATGATCGCCACAGAGCCTAAGCCGCCTGTAGCGACTTACATGAGATCGTCCGTCCATGTAGTAGAGGATCTACCAACGCTGTGGCTCCTAGTGCAGGGTCCGCAGCAATTTGGAACCCCATAGCCCATCGGTTCTTCAAGTCATGTGCCCCGCCCATTGCTACTTCGCTTAGGTTCTTCTTACTTTAGCTTACATACTCCGAATAGATACTCCGATCAAATCTCTTACCATTACCTACCCGCTAAGCGACCCTTCTTATAAGGCCCATAGTGAGGTGAGCGACCTTGTTTCGGATCCATATCCATGGGAAAATGTACTTTTTTGATGCATATTATGAGGCCAAAATGAAAATAGACCTGTAAAAAAATTTAGTAACATAAATATTCCAGTAGGAAGATATTTGATTATAATAATGTTTTCAGATTTCAAGTGCAAGGAAGAAGGTTTCTTCCCGCACCCGCGCGACTGCAAGAAGTACTTCTGGTGCCTCGACTCCGGTCCTTCCGACCTGGGCATCGTGGCGCACCACTTTACTTGTCCTTCTGGTAAGATTATATCTACTGATACTGTAAGATCACTTCTATATGTTACACCAACAACATTTCGTCAGCGTATTGAGGAGTAATTCCAAAAATTTTAAGAAAGTGACTTTGGTTCTTGCTATTGTTCCAAAAATCATAACCGCACACCTAGATTAAAAGGGTGTCTCCCTATAACCAGTATGCAGTCACTGTATCGATACCTCAATGTCGATACTCGCGTTTTTCTGTATGGATATCGGATGGCGGTGCGAACAAGTCGGTTCAGTTGGGCCTGGATGTTCAGCCACGTGCTAGTAGTAAATTGGCAGCGAACCCGATTTTTGTTGTCGACCACAATTTAAAAATAAAATATTTTGTTTCCCTCTAGGCACCTAGTTAAAATCATCGAAATAACCTGCGATTTATCGCAGTGAGGTATATTTTGGCATATATGTGCTTGTCTATTTACATACATACACACATTTGTTTTAAATCAAAACATCGAGGTAGCAAGCTGAACCGCGACCTATCTTTGGCATATTCTTACTCTTGCCTTCGTTTCAGGCCTCTACTTCAACAAGGCAGCTGACTCTTGTGACTTCGCCCGCAATGTTATCTGCAACATACCCGCGGCGACAACAAAGGCGCCCACCAAAGCGACAACAGCCAAAACAACAGTCTCGACTACAACGACAACAACAACTACCACTAGACGACCGATCAGGCTGACTTCGAGGAGTTCCTTGTTGTTCCGCACTTCTGCTACTTCTACTACTACTCCTGCTCCTGAACCTGAGGTGCTAATGTTGTGTTAATATTTTAAGCTTGGTTCGGCAGCTTATCATTTTTGGCTTATCTCACATTCTTCTAATGGGCGTCGCTTCGCCATACCGCATTAAAAGTAAAAAAAAAATCTTTATAAAAAATTCGATCGTTGAACAGATTTCATCGATTGATTGAAAGATTGATTGGATAAATCAAACAACAAATATTTTCCACATAAATCGCAGATAGTAAGAGCAATCTACAAGAACTATATTTTAAATTGTAATAAATACCAATAAACTCATCTGATTCTGCAACTTTACCTACAATTTTTTTTCCTACTTTTCAATAATAATAATCGCAAACATCCTAAAAATATTATATAAAAATAAATTATTTTGTCAATATTAAGGTGGTTGAAGAAGATTCAGAGGAAGGAGATGACTCTTCGGATGTAGATGCAGAAGATCCTAAGGTCATCAAGGAACTAATCGATCTTATCAAGAAAGTCGGTAAGTAAACTAAACAAGGGTTTGATCAGTCTGAAATAGAAATAGAAATATTTTTTATTCAAATAAACTTTTACAAGTACTTTTGAATCGTCAATGAATCTACCACTGGTTCGGAAAATGGAGATGGGTCAAAATTGGTCCTATTACCTATGTATTACCTAGCACATTAATTTTATTACTTTCCGATGCAGGTTGCAGCGTTTATAATTTTGAAATCATGTGATAAAAAAGGGTTGATGTGAGTTTGAAAAATGTTCAAAATAAAGTATTTGGTATGTTGTAGGTGGTGTAGAACAATTGGAGAAGCAACTCAAACTTTCGGAATCTTCAGCGGGAACGACTGATGGCGTAGCTTCTACCACTCCTTCTGCATTTAACAAGAAACTCTACCAGAGGGTGATTGAGAGAGCGAGAGGACAGAATAAGTAAGTGTATCTATCATGATATTACGATATTTTAATGTACCAAAATTTATCTCATCAACGAGACCTATCACGAACGAGACCTAGCAGTCTAGGGAAAGAAGAAGATAGACATACATCTATACTTCTTAAGGAGATATCATGTGGCGGCGCGGGGACGGCTAAAAACTATGATTGGTAGGCTTTCGATGTGGACTGTATAATTTTGGCGGAGGTTTGCTCAAATCCGACTGGGGTGGGTTTGGGCCGCGGACTTAGGGGTGTCGATAGGAAAAGGGTAAAGGCACTGACCTGAATCCTTAGGAGCGGCGCCGCGATACATCAGCGAGCCGCGCGTACGTTCATGGATACTTTTCGATGCTTCACTCTTCCTTTCTCACTTTCTTCGACTGACGAAAACCAAGAAGGCAAGTTTGTTTCTCCAGATCAACACTGAATCACTAGGAGCGGCGCGGCGGTGCACCAGCGTTGCGGCGCGTTGACATTGTTTCACAGTCATCGATGCACTGACACTTCTTCAGGCCAGGGGGGGTCGGTATTAGGTAGGAAATTTTGACAGGATGGTCGGATTCGAGCGGTTAAACGAAAACTATTCGCGCTTCGGCGCGACCATCATGTTTGTTGACATTTACTCTTTTCTTTAAGAGCTATAATTAAATCATATTCACGATTTCGTGGATGGTAATGATAAATTGATAATAACATATAAACTAAGCGCTTACCTAGGTTTTTATTCAGACCATTGATTCTAGATAAACAAATCACAATTGTTGGTTATCAATTCATTTACCATGTGTTAGTACTAATAAAATTACATTAAAAACTACGTACTACCTAGAACCACTCTTGTACTGTTATGTACATTGTTCGCATACCTTCAGAGAAGGCCGTCAATCTTATGAGCTAATATTATGCTGAGGGTGTTGACGTTGCACGAAAATAGTATTTAATCAAATGAATAAAATCTAATTTTAGGTATGGTGTTAACGGAATCACGGATAACACTGTTCAAAATAGTCGAAGAGGCCCGCAGAATGCTGGACTGGAATCTGCACCTGATAAAGATAGACCGCTCAAGAAAGAAAGGCCACAGTAAGGATAACATTTCTTCATACCTTTGACTTTAAGTTAGGGAAAATAATTATGATTAGCGTCTCATTACAACGAAAGATAATATTAGCATGTAACAATCCAGAGATAAAAACAAACCTTATCGTTAAAGAAATGACATTGATATTAATTTTGAAGTAATTCTATGTTAATATACAAAGCAACTACTATATTAAACATATGTTGTTCAATATACAGATACACAACAATCAACCGATCTAGACCTTCGACAACTTCAACGACAGAACAATCCATAGATAGTGAGGAAGTCGAGGAAGAATCGGAGGAAGTACAACAACTTACGAGATTTAGGCAAGAGCCTGTTGCGACAGTCGGCACTACGCCCAAACCTCTTCAATACGTCAACATAAGACGATCAAGACCTTCTACGGCTGCTACCACCGAAACTCCTGATGATTCAAGGTGAAAACATTTATGTAATAAAAAACTCCTATCCAGGGAGCCTACTACCAACGTTAAAAGCAAAATTATTTCGATATTATTTTGAGAGGTGACAATGACAACTTTAAAGTAATTACTTTAAGCTTGACATTCTATCACATCCCAAAACAATATTGAAATAAAACTGTTTTAAGCGTCGGTGATAGGCCCTTTGATTAACCGGTTTTATGCCAAACTTTGGTAAATCCAGATTTAGCAAGTCTATCAAAATATACAAAATATGTATCAATATCGGCACATTGGTAAGACAGGACTGTATTCTAATGTTTTTCGTTATTTCAGAAATGCACTTTTCGAACGCGTGGAACCGTACGTTGCTATAAAAGAATCACCAAATTCTCTAGACATAGCCAGCTCTAAGCGAGAGAGTGTCCCTGAATATGTCACCATCAGAAGATCTCGACCTACGGCTGAAACTACCACTGCCCAGTAAGTAAAATACTTTCAAACATTAATCTTCCAAATCTTATCAATTGAAATGACTTTGATTTGAACAAAAATAATTTTTTTGTCAAATAAATTCAGTTTCCAAGAAACCAGTTTCTAATTATTAATTAAATTGCAGGTATCAAGTTTCTGAAAAAGAAGAGGAATCACAAGAGACAGTTTTGGAAAGAGAAATTACTTCCCAATCTTCGCAACCACTCTACACTTCAGTACTCAGAACTCGGTCTACTACACTCTCCCCTCCCGAAGAACCAAACACTCCTGAACCTACTACGATCCTTTCCGTCCAGATATCTTCCTTGTTAAATGCTCCTAATTCCGATGAAACGGAAAGCCTTCAATCCGAACAAACGCAAACTACAGTTACTCAATCAACCGAAGTTCCCGAGCCCGAAACAACAACGACTTCGACCGCGGCAATAACTACACCATCCCCAACTACTACAAGCACAACTTCAGCTCCCTCTAGTACACCCACTAGACGAACTCTTCTACGCCGCCGAGGATCAACCACTCTAACCTCTACAACCGGTGCACCAGTTTCTACGACACAGGTGAGTTCTAGGAATTATTCATTTATACGCCGACGACGACCTTTATCCCAACCCAATGAAATATCAGAATCAAATGAATCCGGTGAAATTTTACGTAAAATACGATCCACTACTCCCGATAGTCGTGAACTAGATGGTATAAAACCAATTGGCAATAGTGGACAAATAAGAAGATTTAGGGGTAGGTCCCAAATTACTCGACCCGAAGATTCATTTTCATCTGCCGCGACACAAGTTTCAAGAGGTCCATTAAGAGCTCGACTTAACTATAATGAATTGCTGTCACTCTCACCAGTTGACGTCGATACCTCAGAAATTATTGACGATGAAGAATTTCCAGAAAATGATGTTAAATTCCCTACTAGAGTCACAAGAATACTGGCCGACGATGGAGAAGATAGTGAGATATCTGCTGCGACAATAGATGAAAGACGTTCCACCGTAAGAGGTCGGGGTAGATATCTATCCACTACTGAAGCTATTACTAAATCAGTCGCTACTGAGTCCCCATTGAGTCTCAGGCGACCTACTTTTGCTAGATTTACACCTCGACCTTTCGGCAGAACAGTTTCAATTACACCAGATACTGAAAATAACGACAATGAGTTTTCAAATCCAAGGATACGTCCACGGCTACCTTTTAATAGACAAAGGGCTACAACATCTACTGTGACACCATTACTACTAGGTAGAAGGCTACCATATGCATCTCGACAGTCAACAATTCAGCAATCAACAACAGCCCAAATTGATGACGATGATATAGACAACAAAAGTGATGATATTTCTCTCTCTGAGAGTGCTATAGAAGAACAAGAGCACGATGAGATAACGAGTGATGTTGATCAAAAAAAAATAAGTGAACCCGAAGTTGTAACAGAAAGTATTCCTATATTGGATACTAACCAGGATAAAAACGCAAAAAGAAAATTTAGGGTTATTCGCAGGAGACCTACTTCAACTCAAACAACATCGAAAATATCAGCTGACGTTTTTGAGACAACTACAAGTGCTATTACAAGAGTTCGCAAAATTATAAGGAAAAAAATAAGACCCGTTGAGGAAGAACCTACGTTAATTCCTAACGTAGTAACTTTTGTTAATGCTGGTTTTAGAGATGCACCAAAAAATACTATTAATTATGGAGAAAGAACTCGAGCATCAGTTACTCCTTCAGTATCAACGGATGCACCTAAAACGACAACAGAGAATGAAGATTTAAGTTACGGCTCCATATCTGAAATATTAAAAGAACCAGTTGCAAAACTTGACGAAAAAGAGGAGAGGAGAGATGAAAACCAGACAGAACTTTCTAAATTAGCATTAGAATCATCAAGTGTAGTAAAAGAAAAACCAGACGTCACTGTCGAAACTAATGAGAAAACATTAGACTTATCAGAAAATATGAGTACAGACATAGAAACTACAGAAAATGATCAAAAAGTAGACACAGAAAAAACAAGTGAAGAAAATAAAAGTGCTACTTTAGAGAGCAAAAAAACATTTATAACAGATAATGATAACGTTTCAGAAAGTAATAAGAGCGAAGAATTACTTGAAGATTCATCTACAACTGAAATATCTCTCACTGAAACTGAAACTGAAACAACAACTAAGACAAGTACGTCTCAGTTAACATCACCCTCACCAAGGTCTAGATCACCATACAGACCCCCAAAAAGGTTATTAACGTCTACAACTGAATCAGTGCCTTCTAGAAGTAGAACATTTAGTCGCAAATATAACCCAGGTGTGTATACTAGCCCTGCAACTGTTAGTGAGAGACCGGGATTTATTAGTCGCATTACAACAAGAAAACCGTCACTTTTGAAAACGTTTACAAGGAGAACATACCCTACGGTAAGAACAACACCAAAATATCAATATTCAGATGAAGAAGAGTATTCAGATGAAGAACTTCTCGAAGAAGAACCCGAAAGTCCATTTGCTTTTGTTCCACAAAACCAGTTATTCACAAGAAAACCAGATTTTGTAGATTATGAAGATAAAGCAGAAGAAGAACCAATTGATGAAGATTTAGAAGAAACACCAGAGGATGATACTTACGAAGATGAGCAAGCAATACCGTTTAAACTTACTTCTAAAAAACCGCTTTTCAAACCTAAAATCGTGAATTCCAACACCTTTAGAACTTCCACATCTACCACAGAAATTCCTAGACCTTTGATTAGGAATAACCAAAACAGAACTGCTATTTACAATAGATTTGGTAGCAATAAGCCGATCAATGATACAAAGAAACGTGTGCAAAACGTTCCTCTTGGATATGTATCTAAAGTACAGAGTACTAATTTAAATAATTCTACATCACAGACTAAGACAACTCCAGCTGAAGACATTTCCACCACTTTTGTAGCAATGGAGAATGATGCTACCACAACAGAAAGCGATGATTATCTTTCATCAGAATCAGGCACAACAACACCCTCTGATAATAGCAATATCTCTTCAACACTTCAAATTGAATCCATTACAGCTGAAATGGAAGTAGATAATAGCACTGATGATTATTTGGAATATACTACTTATCCCAGTACACAAAATTTATTTACTAATGTGCAAACAGAAACCGATTCTGAAACTGAAATGCCTACTGATACACCTACAACTGGGAAGACAGAGGTCGCTTTAGAAACTACAACAGAATCAATAGCTGAACTAACAACAAACATTCCTGAAGTATCACCTATAATAAAAACTCAGTTCAATAAACTATTCTCTATAAGTAGAGTTGTCGAAGTTACATCAAAATCGGAAAAGCATAGGTTAAATAAGAATAATGAAACTACACTAATTGAAGAAGGAAAAGTTATGATAGAAAAGAAACCAACGGTAGATAAAATAGGAGAGGTTAGTAGGTACAGTCTCATTAAGATCGTTGAAGATGAAATTCCTATTTATTTAACTAAACTTGGCCATGTTTATCCCGTAGATAACCCACCAGATAATCCTATACGAATAGATGAAACGCGAAATGCAAGGGCATTAGTTGATTATTCCGATATCCCTAAAGAAAACCTTGTAGCTTCGGAAAGTATGAATGAAGCTTATAGGCATATTAATCAGGTTTTTGACAGATCAAAACAAAATGAAAGAGATCATGTGGAACACATATTTAACGATGATTTTTTAAGTTACGTGAACGAGGAGAAAAAAGCCGATAAATCAGGGGAAGAACAACTGCATGAGCATTGGAAATTCGTACCTGCAGCTTATGATAATGAAAAATATAAACAAAACAATGAAGCAAAAAGCTTTGAAATTGTTACACCACGTTTAATGCTCACAGATCCTTCTACATTACCAGTGGAAGCTTTGTTCAAAACAGAAACACCGATGAAACCTAGAAAAGTGGGTGATGCTGATATTAATAAACCATTTGTAGTATACTCAGCAACAGTGCCTACACAAGAGGAAGATGCTAGTCTCGTTAAATTAAAGATAGTTAAACCTCAATCTGGACGAAGTATAATAACTTTTGCAAAAGGTAAAGAGTTTAAAGGTGCACCGACAGTGGATGACTCTACGATAAAATATCCATTT
Organism: Hipparchia sbordonii; assembly: GCA_038048805.1. NCBI lineage: Eukaryota > Metazoa > Arthropoda > Insecta > Lepidoptera > Nymphalidae > Hipparchia > Hipparchia sbordonii. The sequence continues at coordinate 1,474,365 of JBBIWI010000008.1, read as the reverse complement.
AGTATTTCTATCTTACAGCAATTTCCTGAAACGACACAGGCTAGTACATCTACGTCTACTACAACAGTACCTTCGCCAACAATATCATCACCATCATCAATATCTAATTCAACAGAAAATGTTAAAACTAGTCCAATCGTGGAGCTCCTAACAACGGTTCCATCAACTACAATTCCAACAGAAAGTATACAAACAACAGAATCTTCCTCACAAACAACCCCAATAACAACTGAAACAGTTCCAGAAGAGACGACTACGATAAAAACTTCACCTCTAGAAGCAAAGAGAGCCAAATTCGGATTCCCAAGGAAACCTGTTATTCGACCATTAAATATAACGAGACTAAATTCAATTCCGCGGTCGCCAAAGAAAATAAATGCAACTGTTGCGCCTAATTTAGTTCAGAAAAACAATAAGACAACAACTTTTAGTCCGAGCAGATCCCGAATTTCTGGCAATAGAAGAATTCAAAATGTACCGGTAGATGTTAGGACAAAGTTAAGCGCCCCAAAATTTAACAAAACGAGAACTTATACGACGGAATCACCTCGGTCCACGACTGAAAGAAAAGTCGTTATAAAACCTATAAGGCCCAACTTGCGACCAGCATTTGTGCCAAGACGGCTTACAACAGTCGCTACAACGGTAGTAACAGAAACGTAATAGCTATTGACGAATCTTTGAGATGTCTTGTTGGCCAAAATTTAAATAATAAGTCTGTATATTTAGTTGGGTTGGTTTACAGATAGGCAATGAAATGTGGTAGTTGACTACGATTTTCACTAAAAATAATCTTATCATGTATAAAAGTTACGATAATTTTTCTGCATTGTTTTAAAGTTGCTTTACAAAATATAAATAATCTTAAGATACCATACAGTACAAAAGTAACTTAAATATTATAAAATCGTAGTTTCTTATTGCATTTCAGTTGTAACGGGACTCGCTTGTAAATATAGAAATAATCTCACTCTCACTTTCAGTGTAGTCATGTTATAAAGATTATAGCTTTAATTTAGTTATTTATATGAACAGAAAGTTTTTCTTACCAAAAATGTATATTTTTAATGTTAGTCCGTTTTGGTATAAAGGCTTTCGCGCACAAATTGTCATAGGTTATATTAGTGTAAACTTATTTAATTATTTTATTATTAATTAATTTACTAATATTTTTTAACGTTACCATTTTGTATAAAGACATCGGAACATAATGTTAAAATTATGTAACTGTAACTTACGGAATTTAATAAAAGGTTGTAATAAACTATCAGTAAACTTAATCTAATTATTTTTTAATAGCACCAGGAAAATGAAAGACAGTGAAAAAGGGCTAATGATAAAAACAATTTAATGCGTATTGCAATTTTGTACTTATTAGAAGTCCATTCATAAAATTAAGACACGTAAAACATTAATTTCGTAACCAATTTCAAAGCACTTAAGAATGACATTCATCACCATGGAGTTAATAAGGTAAGTACATTTTATTTTATCTCATTAACTTTGGAAATCAAGAAAGGAAATTGTATTTTCTGTATCACAAAGCTAACTTATTATAACTTATGCTAATATAAACATACTTATAAAAAACATGTACAAGGACAGCTTATCACTAAAAAAGGATTTCTTCCAGAAGCCTTCGAAAATTACTAAATGGACTTTACTTTTGGTAGAAGCGTCGCGTCTCTTATTTATTATTTTCTTTTTTTTTTCAAACACATCATATATCTTAAACCATTTGCGGCGTAGATTTAGTTTTAAAAGTTCCGTGGTAACTCTAATTTTCAGGGATAAAAAATAGTCGATATCACTCTCTAAATCTTTAACTTTGCCCATGCAAAAAATCACGTCGACAGCTCTCTTGCTGCGTGATTGAAGGACAAATAAACAAACACACTTTATAATATTAGTGGGGATAGTACGAGTTTTAGCTCAATAGTTTTTACTAGTCTTAAAGTTTTCACATCCTTCAAGTTTTCGATAGTTTTCCTATTAAGTGTCATTGTTTCACTTCTTATGCTTGTTAACAATTGCTCATAAAACTGCATATTGCAGCTTTTTCCAGAGCCGTATAAAGGCTGCTTTGTTGTCGTTTTTGTATCGGTTTCTCTCAAATTGACCTTTGTATTCTTGACATTGTCGGTTTTTGCGGGATTATGAAATCTGATATAATCACGAATGATATTAGCTCACAATTAAAGTATGGAGCGTCATGTTTCATCATAGACGATACAAGAAAAGTACCTAATTTAAAAAAAACCGACCGACACCATACCCGTAGCTCGTATTAGTAAGCCAGACCGTTACGCGTCCACACCATAATAAAATATTAAATTTAAAAAATCAAAAACCCAATGACAGTGGGTGTCTTCGAGTAATGGGAGAACATCCATAAAAAAAAGATTCCAAGGAATCCTTTTTTGGAATTCAGTTAAAAAATGGCTTATCGCCGCGTCGACGATTAGGCTTCTAAGCGTGATAGTTCGATGCGAAATGTGTAATTTATTTATAACATAGACAATAATATCCTAATGCTGTGAATGTCCAACTGATTCCTGTAGGACTTAAAATTGAAACATAATATATTGTGTTATATGTTACATAAAATAAAAACGTACAATAATTTATTATTTCTGAGGTTAGAGTTTTATTTGGGTATGCTATGACCGATTTGCCCTTACTTGGCAAATCCAAACTTGTAGTTATTTAGAAGCTGCCCTTCTCTTGAACTACTTCGATTTGTACCTTAATTAAGTATTGTATATTTACGATTTGCGCAAGAGAACTTGGCTTACTAGATGAAGAACCTTCATCTATGTACCTTTATGAATTTTGAACTTATTATCACACTAAGTGCTGATTTCACTAACGTCTACCTAGTGTTGTTTAACCGAAGAACAAATTGGGCGTTCGGACACTTTTTGTATTTAAATTCTGCCAAAATATGAATCGGATAGACTTAATATTATTTTTGTGATTTTTTTTTATATGAATAGCGGGCGGGTCGTCTGATATATTAAGTGATTACCACCTCCCATGAACACTTGTTATACCAGAGGCACCACAAATGCGTTGCCGGCTTTTAAGGAATTTATTGGTCTTGAATAACCCCATATTGTAATTAAGTGGGAACATCGTCGAAGGGAGATGATTGCCCTAATAAATCTCTAAGTCTAATAGAAAATAGAAGATTGAGGTTTTACATCCATCCATCCATACATCCAAACTTTCGCAACTTTATAATATTAGTGGGATAGAGTATAGATGTTTTACATTAGGAACGGATGTTATGATGTTGTGAGAGCAGATCCACAATTCGTGACCGGTGCCGGTCGATGCGGATTGCATATCGCAATTTCGCTCTCGGCTTGAGCATTGTGCAATATTATGCGATTTAGTGGCATCAGAATATGAGGAAAACTTATAAAAGGTTTTGTAGGTATATACCGCAGATAACTAGCTTTTCCCCCGACTCCAATGCGCCATGTCACATCAAAAACTTAAACGAACTCCTCGAGAATGCTTTGTTTTTTAACAAAAAATTATCCGGAATAAAATGTTGCCTATGTCTCTCTCCAGGCAAACGACTATACTCATGCAAATTTTTAAGCTATTCCATAGCTTCTATCGCGGGCCAGCGTGGAGACCGAATCCAGAAATTCCGTAACGAAAATAACCTGACAGGGGACTCCTCTACGGTGAGCCGCTAGATGGCGTTGATAAAAAATGCTGTGCAATAGCTTTACCGCGGCAGTCCTCGAGTGCCACATGTCTTTTTTTTTAAAGAATATTAGCTAAGCTGAGCTTGACTTATATTCTCCTCTCTCCTCCAAATAAGCGAAAAGCTTGTGCTATGAGTGGGTATGACAATAATGCAACGGGTGGGATTCGAACCTGCGACCTTTCAGTTTCCAGTCCGCACCTTTAACCGTTGGGCTAATTAAGCTTCTATCATGTCATTTCCTTGCTTCGTTGTTGCGTGATTGAAGAATAAACCCACAAACAAACACACTTTCGCACTGTTAATGTTATATTAGTAGCTAACAGTTACATTTTGAGATGTAACACATGTTTTGAGAACCGTTATTAAATAACAATAAAAGTTAATGGCTGTCGTTACGGACGTCTTCCGCGATCATTTAGTTTTTTATGTTCCGTGTTTAATTGCTCTGCCAAAGCTCTGCAACAAGATTTTGTAACGGTTCAAAATAAAAAACGAAGTTATGTTTAGTAACAAAACTGTAGTAAATTATGGGAATTAATAGAAAAACAATTTTATCTTATCGTTATTATAATATCTTTATTCCCTTCCCAATTGATTCCCGCGACTTCGTTCCCGTGGATTAAGGTTTTTTGATTAAGAGAATAAATTTTTTGATTAATGAATTTTGGAATTAGAGACTTCCCGCGGGAAGTAGCCTATGTATTATGCCAGACTATAATCTATCTCTGTGCCTTTCAGCTAAGTATATCGGTTCAGTCGTTGCGGCCTGATTCAGTAACAAACAAACAAATATCCATCTACCCATACATCCTCGCATTTTATAGGATTTTGTTTCGTAAACTGATAAAGGTGTATTTTCTCATAGCTCTGACTCGCCTTGGCTTCGCACGAGTTGTTCTTCCTGTTTTATAAACCTTTCCCCACCCCTTTTAGCTAGGAATATACATAATTATATTCTATTAATTATTCTATTTTCACTAGGTTTTTTAATTTTTAATATAATATAGACTAGCTCTTGACTGCAATCACACCTGTGCAGTACCTAAGTGAAGATTCAGCATAAATGGAGCGCGCTTGCCTAGAAAAATGCCTAATAAAGTTGGGCAAGGATCCAAGTCAATAATTAGTTAGTGCAAATAAAATTAATCAGTGACAGATGGACAAAAAGACTGCGAGGGATCCTATATTAGAACCTACCAATTTGGTATGAAAAAGAAACACGTTCTAATGACTCATTAAAGTATGTATATTGTTATCAAATTCAAGGCCAGTGTCATTATAAAGAACTATAATATTCAGTCTCTAATGCTAATACTAATGCTAAGACTAATGGATAATTATTGTAATTGATACATAATCGATTTAATATTATTATTAGATAGTACATAATAATGCGTCGAATTATTATTTCTACGAACATTGTGTGTGACTAATAAGTTCAAGCTTCTAATTATTTATTTATAACTAGCTGATGCCCGCGACTTCGTCCGCTTGGATTTATTTTTTAAAAATTCCGTAAGAACTCTTTGATTTTCCTGGATAATGTCTCCTGGGTCCTCAACTATACCCATGGGAAAAATCACGTTGATCCGTTGATCAATGACTCTATGGAACCACATTTTTTATGCCTGAATTTCAGTAATAAGCAAATGAATCTACTTTCCATTTATTATTTTTCCCAAAATACATCTTGCCAGTATTGTGAATGTGGCATGCCCCCAAAAACAAATTAGTACTATTAAATTACTTTTGCTGTTACTTTACTTTCGTAATCTATGTTAAACATGGCATGTTAAACAAAGTTGGTAATTTTGTCTCCATTCATATTGACTTTAATTTAGTTCATAGTAAAGATGACGTAATATAAAATTCCAAAGAGACTTGCTCAAGTGTTTTCGACTTAAATAATAATCAGCATTGTTATGAAACCAATCAACTCCTTAGAAGGCAGTCGTCAATTCAACCTTCGTGATTCATTCAACTATTTGTTGAGTACTAGCGCCGTAACGTATACCGTAGAGGTTTTACGACAGTACCTATAGCTTTTTTTTATATATGTTCCTGGGTTCAATTCTGAATTAAAAATCTAAAAGTAATGGAAGATTTAAGCTACAGTTACCTACCATGCCACAGCACTAAAAAATTTGAATTTTTGCTATAATGTTTTATAGAAACTAAAAACAAAATACTCGCAGGAATGGTATGGTAAAAAGCCTCAATAGCTCAATAGTTAAAGGTGCAGACTGAAAAATGAAAGCTCCCAGGTTCTGACCCCACCCGTTGCACTATTGTCGTACCCACTCCTAGTACAAGCTTTTCGCTTATTTGGAGGGGAGACGAGAATATAAGTCAAGTTCAGCTTGGCTAATATTCTTTTAAAAGAAATGGTATGGTTCCGAATTTTTAACATTATCTATGCTCTAAGTTTCTTCTACGCATCTATGTATTGTCGCAGTGGTCTTATATAGATTCGGTCTCGGATACGATTCCCGGTGTTTTTGGGACTGTCTGTCTCTAGATTAGTCTGTTAGGTGGCTTTAGCCGTGGCCTGCAGTTACCCACCCTATATCGTCTTGACTAGTCGCCAAGCGATTTAGCGTTCCGGTACACTGGTGTGTAGAGACCGATTATGGTAATTTACACTGCTATACCCATTCCAAGTTAGCCCGCTACCATCTTAGACTGCATCACCACGTAATAATAAATTGTATAATTTATCGTCTCTGTAATATCACATGCTTCATCTGTGAAGGAAAATATCGTGAGGAAACCAGCACGCTTGGGAATTCTTTTCTTTTCTTATTTTCCGAATTCTTGGGACTAAGGTCTATAACCCTTCTCTATGAAAAGACTGTAGTAATGTCCTTCCGCTCGAATCTCCACAGAGATTAGCCATCAGCGCGGGAGATATTATAGTGCACAAGTGTGTGCGCAAACACAGGTGCACTCTCTATTCCCTCACTCTCATAGTCCGATGGGACGGGAAATCCGACACGACCGGAGAGAGATCAGGCGCAGGACCGACGGCGTTTACGTGCTCTCCGAGGCATAGAGATGACTTACCGCTAACTTCCTTACTCCGGGCTAGTACTTAGAATTTCTTGACAGTAAAACCCAATACATTTTATGGTCCGACCAGGGAATCGAACCAGGGACCTCGTTATTCGAAGTCGAACTTGCTAACCACTAGACCATAGAGGTAGTTAGGCTCAGTAGTAAGCTTTTGATAGGTTGCTGATGATATCGCCTCTGGAGTCTAAGGTTTCCCTATTTTAGGGGTCAGGACTCAGGCTTACAGTATAAAATACTATATACTTTTCTAATGTTTTTTTAAAAGAATATTAGCCAAGCTGAAGTTGACTAATATCCTCCTATCCCCTCCAAATAAGCGGAAGGCTTGTGCTAGGAGTGGGTACGACAGTAGTGCAACGGGTGGGATTCGAACCTGCGACCTTTCAGTTTTCAGTCCACACCTTTAACTGTTGGGCTATTGAGGCTTGAGGCTATTGGGCTTTGAGGATTTCTAACTTTCTAACTTACTGCATTGTGGACACACGATTTATCGCGTCTCCACTTGGCCTAAGGATTAGGGGAAATAATTAAAACACAAGGGTAGAGTTGTTTTATTTTACAATTTCAAACTAAACTTTGTATACTTTTTCAACATTTTAATTGATAAGCTTCTTTGTCCCCCCCCTTCCGTCATCTGAAACAAACAAAAAACATATGTTAGAAGATAAAGTTAATAATTTTATGTTCAAAGCAATAAAATAATTTAAAATGTTGGCATCTGCGGGCAATACGAGTATCTAAATGCGCAATTTTTTCTTATTTTTCTATAAAACTGAGGTTTTCTTTTATTTTTTACTATAGCTGATGGCTGCGACTTCATCCACGTGGATTATTTTTTAAAATCCCGCGGGAACTCTTTGATTTTCTGGGATAAAAAGTAACCTTTACCACTCTCCAGGTCCTCAACTGTAGCATCCATGCAAAAAATCACATCGATCCATAGTTATGTTGCAGCGTTATTGAAGGACAAAAAAATAAACACACTTTCGCATTTATAATATCAGTAAGGATAATGTTAGTAACGATTAAGCGCTGTTTATGAACACAGCGAACCAATAAAAGTCGCAGAAGTCAGATTCGGCAAGGTAGGTACCTGCACTATGAAAACGGTTCAAGTTTTAGTTAGTCTGATAATATTTTGACCTCAGTAATAAATTGCGGAATTTAAGTTGCTAATGCATACTCCGTGTAAATGGTAGTAGTAATATTTATTAAATTAAACTCTGATTACAATTCAGCACGTCTAAGCGGTCCAAATATCTCACACAGCATCCCGCGAGAGCAGAGAAAACGGCTTTCTCTCATCTCGGATCGTCTAACCCGACGCGCTCTGTTACATCATAGTTCATTAATATTTATTTGCCTGCTTTTTAGAAAAGGTCATTGTGCCTTATCGTCGTAGATAAATTAAATTCCTATATTTGTGAATTTAACATATTATTATTTTTTTAATGAATATCTTACGAGTTATTAGAACACATGATGTATTTGGCGCTTTCTACACTCCTACACGCTAGTATCTGTCGCGTATCACACGAGGGTTCGAGTATATTTTTAGCTGACTTGACAAAAGGGGAGGTTCTCAATTCGTCAGAATCTTTTTTTTATGTATGTTCCCTGATTACTCGAAGACGCCTGGACTGATTTGAAAAACTCTTTTTTTATTTGAAATGGTATACTTCCCAGGTAGTCCCATAATTATCATTTGATGATGGGAGAAATCGAGGGAATTGTTCAAATTCTAAAGACAAATTGATATAAAAAGAATGAAATAAATTGATGATGTAGAAAAGTCGGTTTTGTAAAAAGAATTTTTACGCGGTATGTTTCATCTATCGTGGGGATTTTCTTCAGGCATTACACGCACACTTAATATCGTTTTACCATAAGGTACATACTACATGCATTATCTTAGCACAGTCTATGATTCACGCGGACAAGGCGTGGGCCGGTGACTTTGCGCAACACTCACAGCAAGCCAGCGGGCACCGCAAACCATGGTAACAATTATGGTGAAGTAGGAACTGAGTTTTATTACGGAACGAAATTCCTTATGAGAGTGTCATAAGTGCTAATATACCTAATTTACTAATATGTTCCTGGTAGAGATTTAGGAATTTTAACAATGCGATAATCGGTGTTAAGTACGAGTTATAGGAAGAAGTTTTCTAATTTATGACGTGTCATAAGTACTACAAGGTAGCCTACATGAAATAAATAAATTTTGAATTTGAATTTATTGATGAATTTTGTAATGCATAATTTAATACGAACATTTCTAAGAACGTGTACGGTCTACTTAACTATTTACATTGACTAACGAAATTTTTAAATACAAAACAATGGTATGATTTTAGAAGAAATTCATTCAAAAATTAAAGTTGTTTTATGCAAAATTCAAAGTTACTAAGTAGGGTACATCAAGCAATTTTGAATATAAATAATAATTAATTTATAAGTATACAATGCTTTATAGTAGTGAGGTAACACGAGAACTTAAATCTAAAGCTATAGGGTTCTAAACGCACCCTCACAAACTCAATTAATCATAATCAATTCGCAATTAGTGATCATTCGCATCATCATCATCAACCCATTTTCTAGGCAAACGCGTTACACCTTAGACCACATCATCACTTTCCATCACGTGTGATACTGGTCAAGCTTGAGCCTACAATGTATAAGAAAATGAAATATAGAAAGCTCTCAGGCATGCAGGCTTCCTCACGATGTTTTTCTTCACCATTGGAGCATGTGATATTTAATTGCTTAAACGCACGTAATTCCGAAAAGTCATAAGTCTTGGATCGAACCCGCGACCCCTCCACCGCAATCCACTAGCTCTATTATTGCTTACAAACTGGATGTCATAGTCAATTCACAGGAGATTATTTTAATCAAGATGATTAGTCAAATTATTCCAACTCAAGCGACACCGAGAACAAATTGTGCAATCAATATTTGTTCAGCAATCAACGTGAATAGGAAATACTCATTAGGGAGAAAGCTCGTATACCACGTTTACCATATTCCGGAGATGTTGCGAAACACGCAGGCATGCTCATTATGCAAATATTCAAGATCAAAGCAAATAGATCACGTAACAGAACTGGTTAGGACAGACAAACATAGGTACAATTTGAGTGGCAGTTGTTGAATTTCAAATTAGAGAATGTTTTTTGTGAACCAAAAAGGGCGTTATGACATCTTTTTGTACTTATTGTAAGCTATTGCATAGCTTCTATCGCGGGCCAGCGTGGAGACCGAATCCAGAAATTCCGTAACGAAAATAACCTGACACGGGACTCCTCTACCGTGAGCCGCTAGATGGCGTTGATAAAAAATGCTATGCAATAGCTTTACCGCGGCAGTCCCCGAGTGCCATACGTCTTTTTTTTTAAAGAATATTAGCCTAGCTGAACTTGACTTATAATCTCCTCTCCCTTCCAAATAAGCGGAAAGCTTGTGCTAGGAGTGGGTACGACAATAATGCAACGGGTGGGGCTCGAACCTGCGACCTTTCAGTTTTCAGTCTGCACCTTTAACCGTTGGGCCATTGAGGCTTAAAACTTAGAGAAACTTATATAGGTGTATAGGTCATAGTCTACCACGCTAGCACAATGCGGTCTAGCACTGAGAATTTCTTGATAGCAAAACCCAATAGCTTCATGTTTTGACCCGACATGAATCGAACCCTGGACCTCGTTATCCGCAGTCGAACATGCTAACCACTTGATCAACAGTTAATATATAAATTAATATAGCTGACTAGTTGATGCCCGCGACTTCGTCCGCGTGGATTTAGTTTTTAAAAATCCGCGGGAACTCTTTGATTTTTGGGCATAAAAAGTAGCCTATGTCACTCTCCCGGTCCTCAACTATAACCATGCAAAAATCACGTCGATCCGTAGCTCTGTTGCAGCGTTATTGAAGGACAAACCAACAAACAAACCCACTTTCGCATTTATATTATTACTAGTTGTTGATGCCCGCGACTTCGTCCGCGTGGATTTAGTTTTTAAAATTAGATTATAGTAATATAGTAAGGATGCTTTTATCTAAATAGTTAGGTACTTAAATCTTCAACGTAACATAATATTGTCATTACTTCGCAATCACATTTCCATTTTCCATGTAAAGTCGCCAGTTCGCATACAGATTAAAGCAAGCAAGCAAATACCTACCATACAAATACCCAAGACACGTAATACATGTCGACACCCGTGGACCTTGGCTTGGATTGGGAGTTAAGTACTGTTATAGGGCCGACGTTTAACCGGATGCTTCATAATATATAACGTATATTATAATCGATGATTTTCTTAAATTACATATGTTAAACTAGACGATACCCGCGACCTCAAGATCAAAGTTTTTCAATTACCGCAGGAACCCTTTAATTTTCCTGGATAAAATGTTAGCCTATGAGTTTATCCGAGTTGTAAGCTTTCTCCTTTCCCACCGAAATCGGTTCATTCGTTGTGGCTTGAACACACACTCACACACACACACACATAACCACACATAGATATACACACACACAACAAAACAGCATAACGCTTATAGGAGCGACCGCAGACACGCAATTTCAAATTGGGCGACTATCGAATGCAACGATTTTGACAAAGAAATAATCGACGATTTAGTTGGATAAGGTGTGCGGGCTACCAGAACTAACTATGCCTATTAGTACGCTCTGCGATTTAGCTGTTCTCAAACGCAGGTTCACTCTCTATTCCCTCACTCTCATAGTCCGATGGGACGGAAATACGACACGACAGAGAGAGAGATCAGGCGCAGGACTGCTTTACATGCTCTCCGAGGCATGGGAGTAATACACCTCCAACTTCCTAACTCCGAACTAGTACATGAGCTTTTTGACATAAAAATCCAATACATTTATTGTCCCGACCCGGGAATCGAACCTGGAACTTCGTCATCTTGCTAACATTAGACCAACGAGCCAGTTATTAAGTACGTAACGTAACTAATAACTGAGCACGTAGCTATCTGCACACAGCAGCGGTTCAGTTAGAACGAGAACATGCAACCAAAAATACTAATTATTTCCAATGCGAGCCAAGGCTAAGCACGTGAGTGTCGACACTTATTACGTGTGGTGCATATCTGACTTTAATCTGTATTCCAACTGTGGACGCTAAGAAAGATAATGATCAAAATCATAGCTAATCTTATCTCGAAAATGTTTAATTATTATCTAATTACTTTTGCTCGCGATTTCGTCCGCGTGGATTCGTTTTTTTTTTTTTTTGGGATTTAAAGTAGCCGTAACTCTTTAACTCCTTAACTTTATCGACGCAAAAACAAGTCGCCCGTAAGCATCTATCCTATCCTACTCATATTATAAATGCGAAAGTTAGTGAGGATGGATGGATGAATGTTTGTTACTCTTTTACGCCACAACGAATGAGCCGATTTGACTGAAAGGAAGTGATATAGCTGATATCCAGGCACCAGGATTAATAATATCTAGGTTGCATTTAAAGAAAAATAAAGGACCCTATTACTAAGCCTCCGCTGTCCGTCTGTCTGTTTGTCAGCGGGCTGTATCTCATGGACCGTAATAGGTAGATACTTGAAATTTTCACAGAATGAGTATATCTAATGCCGCTATAACTAAATACACATAATAAAAATAAAATATTTATTATTATATTTTATTATTTGTATAGTTATTGGCCGGTTTTATTCCTGTTTAAAAATTACTGGTGCAATTTATAGATTACTAGTTGATGCCCGTGACTTCGTTCACGTGGATCACGTAGGTATTTTGGGTTCCCGCAGGAACTCTTTTATTCTCCGGGATAAAAAGTAGCCTTTGTGCTATTCTAGTCTGCAATCTAACAAAGTTTAGCCAAATCGGTTCAGTAGATACAACGTGATTGAGTAACAAACATCCATACATCCATCCAAACTTTCGAATTTATAATATTATAGTAGGAAATAGGATTATCAAAATAAGTACTACCATAATTAAGTATGTTCTCAAAATCAAATTCGCGAATAGCTTACGAACTGCGTAGTAGGCGTAGGCATTTAACTGCGCCATTAATTTAACTGCTATCATCATAAAAAAGATGTCAAGAGAACATAATACCACGACCATCTATATACAATTTAGTACAACAATATTTACTCGACCTTTAACTGGTTTCTTGAAAGGAATTCTAATTATATACGTAGGTACGCATCTGCCTTGTTCAAAAATAAGTAGCGAGCTTTAATGGGTAGGCACAAATATATATTTACATCGGTATTCTACTAGGTATACTTTGAGAGTGCGCTTAGGAACTTCACAACCTTGTTCCTACGTTCTAAGTTAAAACGTTGAAGGGACTCATCTCGATTCCAAATTTCAGCCAAATCGGTTCATCCGTTGTAGCGTGAAGAAGTAACAAACATCCATCTATTCATACATGCATCCTCACAAACTTTCATTTATAATATTAGTAGGATTAATTGTGAATAATTCATGACAACAATTAGTGTTGACATAAAAATATGTACATAATTTTACATAAAATTTGAAACTATATTCGACGATATTATATTCTTCCTTACAAATGCGTTTTTTTAATAGATCGTTCTTTTAAAGAATGTTACAATCGTGAAACTTGTCAGGACGACGGGTCAACGGATAGCTCTGTAGACTGTTCAACAAATTTTATTTTTTTCAAAGTTTATAGACATAAAAATTATAATCAAATTGGCATACAAAGCCGTTCAACAATAGATACGACATAACCTATCGTAAAAAACCAGGTACACCTGTGGTCATTTCCCCTCCCGCAGTGATCAAAAGACTTCCTTACAAGTTCACATCGAAGAGGCTGGTTCACCTTGAGGCTACATTCCTACTAATTCATATTATTATTCTGTGACTGCCAACCTACGCGCAGTTTGTATTGTACATCACAGATTAGCGAACATACAGATCGGATACGAACACCGAACGCGTGGCGACGACTGTAAATAGCCACAATTTATAATACGCTGAAGTATAGACTGTCTGCATTTGGACTGCAATGGATGGATGTAATGGTTCGATCGGTTAATTAAGTGCAGACTTATGTCATACGGTGCAAATTGTCATAAAATCCTTGTTCGATGCTTATGTGAAAGTCTAAAAAAGCCAACTAATTAGCCAACACGGCAAAAGTGACAGAATACCTCACACCTACATACGTTTTTACGAGGCTCTATCAGATATTCTTACACGTCTATTAGCAGATTTTGAAGACTAAGGCGAGTTACAGTTTCAAAGACATCTTCAATCTTATCCAAATTTTGATATAATAGCATAAGCAATCGCTACAAACGAAACAAATTAGTGGTACTCAAAATGCAGCGTCCGTTCAGCGCATTTTATTCAGTCGGTAGTCAGTGTAGCATTTTCTTAACTGTATGCTCGCTGTACTGTGGTATATTATAGCTATATAGACACAAAGATAAGCCTTTGTTATTTATTAACGTTGTCCGTAACTATGTCCGTGTGATTAGTTATCTATCAGTCATGAGAAACACAAACCTTCATTACATTGGTCTTGTATCTATAGCGATATATACTGGCAACTTTATTAATATACCTATGTAATAGTAGTATCGATTGATTAAGTTTTTGCGTAGAGGCAAAAATATTAATGCTAATGTATCATGAATCACATTTTTTTATGTATCTACCATTAATGGCACCTGACAAGATCGATCGACGTCCGTTGTTCAACGAATTTTTTTTTTCTTTTAATTTTTGAACGAATCAGATGTTTAAGATTTTTAATAATGTCAGTATGTTCATTTTCTACCGTTTGAACCATGCTTTTGTATTTTGTAATCTTCGTTTTGTAAACTTTGACATTGTTGTAGTATGAAAAGAATTAATTTCAACACCTAATATGTATTACGATTTCCATTGTATTCAAAATTGAGAGTAGGTTGTGTGTTGGAGGATCATTATATAAAGTACTCATTCGCAATAAAAATAGGTAGGTATGAAGTAGGTACTAACTACCTGATGTCCCCGACTTTATTCCTCGTGGATTTAGGTTTAAAAAATCCAAGGGAACTCTGAGTTTCCTGGATTTAAAGTTGCCTAGATAGCTCCTTGTATAGTTCCCTAACTGCTCGTGATTCAAAATTTGAATAATATCCGAACAAATTGTCACAGAGAACAAAATGAAAAAAAAAATGCTTGGTTTATGCGATCGTTTAAATAATTACGTGAGATTTAATAAGCAATTATTTTGAGTTTATATACAGCCACTGCAATTTTATTAATGTACACAAAAAATATACCTACACAGTGTCTGTGACCATTTAAGAATGCCCGCATTGAGCGGATCCTTTTGAACTGTATCTCAGCAATCATCAATGCGAGTTTAATGAGAAACGTTTTATTTTATTTGTTTATTTGCAATGAAAACCGTTTACCGTTGCAAGGTTATCTCAGATCCATTCATTATAAGGCCAAAAAAATTTGATACATTAGGTACTTAAACAGAAATTTAAAAAGTTTGACCAAAGTAGAAGTTAAAAAAAAGTAAAAAAAAAACACGATATTCACAATGTGCGTGTAGGCTTGCGTATGTGTGCGTTTTTGTAAGCGGAATAATGGAATTTCGATCTTAATTATGCTGATAGAGCAACACTCTCTTGTTATTGGCTAAAATCCATTTTTGCTGCAAAAATACCATAAACTCAGCCAATCACCACAATTGAGACACTATAGCAATAATTGATGCAGTTTTTCCTGAATCTACCAGCTGGTAATAAATTAAAACATATTTAACTGTAGAGGCTGCTACGATATGAATTTTAAACAGTGAAATTTTATTTGTATAAAAAGTGAAAGCTGAAATGACCTTGCATTTTATTTGACGTGCAGAAGACTTCGTGAATACTTTCAGAATGCAATTAGGTAGGTAATAGGTATCTACTTACTATCAGAGGTTAATAAAAAAGCATGGCTTGTCTATGCCTAATCTGTATGTATTCATACAAGTAAAGCTATATTTTGTTAAGGAAAATAAAAGACTCTCTTCTGTTTTTAAGCGTCTTTCCCTTAAGATCAACAAGTCAGATTTATTTTTAGTATAGTATATATAATATTTTATAGGTAGGTAATATAAAATCTTCTAATTTAAATATTATTTTATTACACGGAGAGTTAGAAACTATCCCCTTTTTGAACTCAACATCTATCTCTACTTATACCTAATGTAAGTAGCAAAGCGTGTTTGTTTGTTGGTTTGTTCTTCAATAACGTCGCAATAGTGTTTTTATCCCTGAAGAAGAAAAAGTTCCCGCGGAATTTTCATAAAATCTAACTCAACGTAGACGATAGCTAGAGGTACTTTGACGACCTCCCTGGCGTAGTGGTGAGCGCTGTGGTTTTATAACTGGGAGGTCTCGGGTTCGATTCCCGGCGGGGCAATTTGGGAATTTATAATTTCTAAATTGTCTCTGGTCTGGTCTGATAGGAGGCTTTAGCCGTGGCTAGTTACCAACCTACCGTCAAAGACGTGCCGCCAAGCGATTTAGCGTTCCGGCACGATGGCGTGTAGAAACCGATTAAGGGTATGAATATACTGCCATACCCCTTCCAAGTTAGCCCGCTACCAAATTAGACTACATCGTCACTTACCATCAGGTGAGATCGCAGTCAAGGACTAGGTATCTTGTCATCGAATAAAAAAAAGGGTATTTTAATAAAACGTTGGCTTTTATTAATTTTTTTTGTAGCTTAAGATATTAATTTTCGAACACAACGCGATATTTCTTACGTAAAATATACGTAATAATGTAGGTTTCAATATTATTTCGATCGCTAACAGCAATATAGGTATCAGATATTTGTAATTAACGTAAAAGTTGTTACATATACGACATAATAACTGGTATTGTATGTTTTAAGTATAATTTTGTATAAAGCTAGCTTTTCCCTGCGACTTCGCCCGCATGGAGTTAGGTTTTTAAAAATCCTACGTGTCCCTCTTCAAGGCCGTCCATTGCCCCGTTGTTGCGTGATTAAAGGACAAACCAACAAACAGACACATTTTTGCATTTATAGTATTGGTAAGGATATAAGGACAACAGTTCTACAGCTTCAGAAACTCGTTGAAATTTCACATCTCGCTTCTATATTTCTCAATGTATTTTGAAAAGAAAACAGCACAATATTCTGTGTATGAACAGAGATTTCCAAATAAACTAACGACGAAACTAAACGATTACTTAACAAACTACATTTATGGTCATGATGTAAATTTCGCGAAGCGTAAACCGGTTTTGATGAGATGAATCTCTATTAACGTAACCTACACATCGCATCCACCAAAAGCGGTACCTTCGGAATTACCTGCTCTAAGAAAACCTTCTACGCTCTAAGGAAGGTACCGGAACGCTAAATTGGTGTTAACCAGCCACGATTAAAGCCTCCCACCAGACCAAACCAGAGACATTTTAGGAAATTATAAATTTCGAAATTGTCCTTGCCGGAAATCGAACCCGAGTCCTCGAACTTATATATATAATCATCGCTCATATTACCACTCCGCCAATGACGGGGTCGTTCGGGGTCGTTTAATTTATGAATTGTTTATATCTGGATTAGTCATAGTCAACCAAGAAACATTAATTTGTTTTTGATTCATAATTTATGGTAATGATTCTGTGTAGCTTTAAACATTCTTATAACATTAAAAAAGAAACAAGTTTTTCCGTTTTAGTTAGGTATACAAAGGTAATATCTGTTTATGTTTACATATTAATATACCAAATTCAAAAAGATCAGAGTGTAAAAATAAAAAATAGGAATTGATTTTTTTGATCGTCACTAAAAATTACTGCAACATAAAATTTCATAAAAAATAGACGCTACACACGCTACATTGAGCACCTACCTATTAAATTTAAAAAAAATAGCTTCCCGAGTTTCTTTCTTGAAACCTATGCCTAATTAAAAAATGTTCAGTAATATTTGAGTGCTTCTGGAAAAATTCTCTTCCTTTATACGTTTATGTTTAAGCTTAAGTTTTGCTACAGAGTCTTACAGAGTATGAATAAATTTTGAAAACTAAAACTTTTGTACGTTTTTAGTTGACAACCTCCCCGGCACAGTGGTGAGCGCTGTGGTCTTATAACCGGGAGGTCTCGGGTTCGATTCCCGGCGGGGCCAATTTGGGAATTTATAATTTCTGAACTGTCTCTGGTCTGGTCTGGTGGGAGGCTTTGGCCGTGGCTAGTTTCCACCTTACTGTCAAAGACATGCCGCCCAGCGATTAAGCATTCTGGCATGATGGCGTGTAGAAACAGATTAGGGGTATGGGGTGAACACTGCCATACCCTATCCAAATTAGTCCGCTACCATCTTAGACTGCATCGTCACTTACCACCAGGTGAGATCGCAGTCAAGGACTATCTTGTCATTGAATTAAAAAAAAGTTTTACGCATGGTTTTACGTGTCCAACAATAATTGACATTGACATTTATATAGAGCAATAAATGTAACACAAGTAATGCAAGCCTTTACATGAATCATTGGGTAATCTCGCGTGAAAATCTAAAATGCTAATTTTATCTGGTAAATTATATCTGTGACCTCATAATATTATTTTCCAAGTACTTACAGCCGCAAGCTCCACCGCAAGTATATCGTATATAAGTAGGTAGGTACTTATGGAGATATTATCTCTTATGTTTACTTTCAGTTGTTTTTAAAAGAACATTATTGAGTTGTTTATGTAAAGAAATCACTGTAGAGTTAATTTAAAAATTAAAGAAAAATATTACATTATATCGAAAATGTCATCCAAACCACTACAAGGAAGCAATATGTTTAGGACTCTGGCTGCGATACTTTATAATACTATATGTACCTATAGGTAAAGTGAGACATAATACTTATTATTTCAGAACACATGCTCTGAAATGGTTGGTTAACTCCTTCAAAATCCAAAAAAATTACGTCATTCTCTTGTTATGTACATAATACGATTAAACTAAATTTTTTCCATTACCTAAGTAGTAGGTAGTACCTACCTAATTTATGATAAGATTATTTTATAAATAACTAAAAATTAAAGATAAAATGATTTTTAAATTCTATAGGCTATAAGAAACTGTGGATTATTGTTAAAGTAATTATTATAAGTAAGCTAGGTACAATGTCAAAACAAATTGCGAATTGATTTTTTCAATGGAACACAAGTGAAAAACTATAGTAGGTAAACACTGCCAATACTACTACTTCCACTATCCTACTAATATTATGAACGCGAAAGTGTTTGGTTTGTTGATTTCTTGTTTTGTTGGTTTGTCCTGCGATCACGCTACAACATAACAGAGCTACGGATCGAAGTGATTTTTGCATGGGTATAGTTGAAGCCATGGAGAGTGACATAGGTTACTGTTTACGCCGGAAAATCAAAGAATTTACATGGGATTTAAAAAATTAATTCCACGCGGATAAAGTCACGGGCATCACATATCACATAAATCGCAAATCAATATTAATTTCAGTGAAAAACAACGTGATAAATCCACCGAACGTTTGGGTCAATTACTGCAGCAAAATATGATTTATAAATTAGCACATGTGGCTACATAAAAAACTTCTATGCATACCTATATAAACTTATAAACTTGATTGGCATTCAAAAAGTGTAGGTACAGTCTAATAAAAATAAATAATTTTGAAATCTATATTTAAACGTATCGCCGAATTGATACAACAATGAGTCTCGAAAAAGTGGTAATTTTATCTACTGCCTAATATAGAAAAATTGCCATTTTGTACTCTATCTAAACTAGATAGATTAGTGAAAAATAACAGAAGACTTTGCTATAAAATTTTCAAAAACTAACATTCTGAAGAATTTTTTGAAAAAGATGGATTTTTTATATAAAACAATGTTGCAACAAACGAACGATATGGCCAAGTCAATAAATATGGAAAGCTCATAAAGCAATCGATGGTGTAATACAAAACAACTAACCCGATATTTCGCCAACAGGCCGCCAGGGAGCGGCGACCATTCCTGCGCCGGACCAAAGCCACTGCAGCGCCGGACACCGCCGACGGCGACGCCACCACGCCCACACCAGACACCACCACGAACAAGTTCGCGAGGCGCGGGAACAACAGGTTCAAGCCACAAAAAACGGAGGAGAAACCGCGGGAAAGCGATGCAGAAAAGCCATCGTTGAATGGTGTCGCGGCTCGGAGTGATAGACCCCGCAACTTCATACGCCGGCGGCCTGGTGGGGCGAACGGTGAGTCCGGTTTTTGCATTCTCTAGGCGTTTACAGACGATCCAACTTGTCGGCCCGCCGCGCCGGCTTAGATCACAAATCTTACGTTAGGCACAGCTCTACGTCCTCTGAAGTTAAGTCCCGTATTTCCAACGCAACAAAATAACTTTTGTGGCTTAACTTTTTGTGATGTTGCCAGATAGAACGGACCCAATCAAAGTTGTTTGAATTTTTTTGGTCGGATAACAAAAATTCAATTTTCTTCGATACGCCAATTAGGAAATTGCCTGAGCCTTTTAATTTTGTTATTAAAGAAAGGCACGTAACATCATTAGGATGCATTTCCAGTAACAGAAAATACTGCATCTACGAATCTTGTATTGTGCGAGCTTTAAAAAATCTTTCATTCTATGAAAAGTCAACGGAATGACTTCGATTTGCCTGATGGCAAAAGTACTACGAGTACTTTTGCCATCAGTTAATGATGGAAGTGCGTTAAACTTGGAGGGGAAATTCTTTACACCTTATACTTGTCATCATGTTGTACGTGTTACGTTGGCTCCCAACCTAAGCTGAAGTTTGGAAGTTGGCATGTCTGCAGATCTATATCAGCATTCACCGATATTTGCACACTACACTGAAACAGCACACGCTAAAACCACCTTTCGAAACTTACATTCCCATATAATTACATTCATTATTCCATGCCACATTTATGAAATAGGTAGAAATATGTGCTGTGCTCTGTACGTATACAGATCTTAGGTTTTGCATTCACCAACATTTGCTCACCATAAATTATTTATGTCCAAAGGAAAACTACCTTTAAAATATTTCGTTATTAGAGACTGTTATGCCTTGGTATATTTTTAGATATTTACATTATAGTTTGCACGGTTATAGGTCTTCAGTTCTCATAGTTGTTTACTATTGAAAGCTGCGTAATTGGCTCTTTCTTTCCAATCTATTGAATTTTTCTTTGCACTTAATTTAATTGTATTTTACCACCGTGGAGTTTGAGGCTGATAGATTGTACTCTCTCTACTCTGTTCAGAAACAAATAATATGTCCCGACTCAGATAATACGAGTATTATTAATTTGACTTTGTCTCAAGTCAGAGCCATACCACAGTACGCTCTATAATGGGATACGTTATTCTACAAGTCCCGGGTTCGAATTTTGGTCACACTTCATGAATTTTCTACAGATCTAAAAAAAGCTTATTTTGAAGACATTAGAACCGGAAAACCGGAAAACAGTTTTTGGAAAATTTTGAGAATTGAGAGTATGCACTATGTAATCAATCTCAACCTCTTTATGCAGTCATTAAAGTTGAGCTTTTTTAAGTAGACCGTAGACGGTCCCGAATTTGATTCCCGGTTGGGCTAATTTCGAAAGTTACAATTTCTAGTAGAGCTATTCTCTATCTCAGTTGCCTCGAGGTTTACTAACTATAAGAACTGTCAAAGCCACATTTACAAAATGCGGCTTTGACAGTTTTCCATAGCTACTGGCACAGAGAATAGCCCTTTAAGTCTTTTTTTTTACTAAAAAGAATATTAACCAAGCTGAACTTGACTTATATTCTCCTCTCCCCTTCAAATAAGCGTAAAGCTTGTCCTAGGAGTGGGTACGACAATAGTGCAACGGGTGGGGCTCGAACCTGCGACCTTTCAGTTTTCAGTCCGCACCTTTAACCGTTGGGCTACTGAGTCTGGTTTGATGGAAGCCTTTCGGCCGGTTAGATACTACGCTACTAGCAAAACTGAATCGAAAAGCGGTTTAACGTTCTAGTTGCTACGTAGAAGCCGGTCACGGATAGGTTTGATGGCCAGTTTCCTTTTCAGACTCCATTTTCACTTTGCACCAGGTGAAACCGCAGTAAAAAGCTAATTTATCATCATAACTTGCATTAGAATATTGCTCTCGCATCCATATTATAAATGCTAAAGTCTATTTCTTTGTTGGTTTCTCCTTCAATCACGCCGCAACAGAGCAACGGATTGACTTGATTTTTTGCATGGGTATAGTTAAGGACCTGAAGAGTAACGTACGTACTTTCTTGCGGTAAACAAAGGATTTCCAGAGAGATTTTAAAAACTGAACTCCACGTGGATAAAGTCGTAAATAAGGAGGTCTTAGAACGTTAAAACGTTTTTTTTCTTTGGAATAAAGACTGTTTGTGTCCCAACCTAATGTTCAGCTACTGGTTTATAATGTCGCAATACCTAACTAAGCGGCGTGGAGGCGTGGCTGTTTCAGAACCTTAAAATTATACGTGCTGTTGACTCTAGCGCCGGTTCCAAAGCCGACTTGTAATCTTACAAAGTGCGGGACAATGTTTTGATTGCGTTTTGGTAAACGCAATCAAAATATTTACAAAAAAAAGTTTTGGTAAAAGCTGTGTTGTTTTTTGATGCATATCTTTATATACTCAAAATGCACATCAAAACGCGCAAACCTTCGTGTACCTTCGTGTATTGACTCATACATTCGTGCGCTTAGAATAGAATATTTTTTAATTAAAATAAACTTTTATAAAGTGCTTTAGAATCTAGTTTAGATTCTATAAGCTGTGTTTACAAAATTCTATTGACAATGTTTTTTATTCACAATTCAAAATTCAAAAATTTATTTCATGTACTAGCTGTACCCGCGACTTCGTTCGCGTGGAATAGTGACTTTTCGGGCAGCATATTTTGAATTACATATACCGTCGACGCTCAGGCGCGAGGCGTGTAGTACGTACTCTGTACGTTAAAAATGTTCGCCGTGATTCTTTAAATTGACATAACTTTTTTATTTATGAACCGATTGACATGAAATAAACACTAAATGTTAAGTGAAGCTTACTACAATATATTAGTGAAAACCGTATCTAAATCGAATAAGCCGTTTCTGATATTAGCGTGCACAAACACACAGACAAACAGACAAACAGACAAACAGACAAACAGACAAAAAATAAATTAATTACAATTTCGGGTTCGGCATCGATATAATAACAACCCCTGCTACTTTTTTTTTATATATTTCCATTGTACAGACACCACTTTTCTACAATTTTATTATATGTATAGATAGATTGGGTGTCTTATTATGACAAGTCAAGACTAATTCGGAAAGCAGATTCTGTTGAGAGCGAGTTATCAAAGTTATAATGATAAAAATAAACCAAAGACTTTCGGAAAGTGACAAAAAAATTGTCAAAACGTAATTGTACTTACACTTACAGTAATCTCAGTGTCTCTAATGAAACTTTAACACTTATTGCATAATTATATGCCTACAACTAATATATAATATTAATAAAAGATAATTATATTTTCTTAGCGAATCATTACAATGATTTTTTTGAGATTATGACATAAAATAGTGCATAAAAGCATAACTAAAGATGCTGAAAAGTGGCAGAAACAAGAAAATGAGGATACATTTTTACGATATTGATTGTAAAGGTCACGGATGTGCACAGAGTAGGGTACATCTTACACATACCAAGTACGAACGGCCATGACAATGTTTACCGCAGCTCGACGTCCTTTCGTCTTCTCATTAAATATCACACGCCAATCATGCCCTCATTGCTTCTTATTTACACAAGCGATTATCCTTTTCACCACCTTGCATTACAGTTTAAAATCCCGTGAAATAATTATGCAATTGTCACTTGCGTTTTATGAATCAGACCTCTACTAAGGTCGTCAAGACCGAGTTTTCTTAATGATAATGAAATGGGCGAAACTGGTTCCGATGTTTACACGATTTCTATCTTCTCCGTTTTCTTCATGAATATGAATTAATAATATCTATAAATAGTAAAGTATGTGTAAGAATTTATATAATGTATATGTTGAGGTATATGTTACAACTAGAATACACATATTTTTGTACAAAGTACCTAACATGTACTACGTAAAAACTAAAATCTATATTACATATATATAATAATATATAATAGTATATATATGCAATAAATTCAAAAGTAAATAAAAATAAACTATCTGTCTTTTACTTTTTCACACTCAAACCGCTGAACAGAATTTGATAAAATTGCGCAACGTCTTGCAACCTGAAGAAATGCATTTGTATTTAAAGAATTGTTATTCTTAAAAGAAATATACAAACAGTCAATGAGAACTTATCAGTAACATATACATAAACTTAACCTAATAATATCATTAAGCCCCCTTAACATTTTAAGGGGGTATAAATAAATGAATAAATAATTAATACCTACTGGAAAAACTAGAATCTAACACCACGCGGACAAAGTGAAGTAAAAAACTACTATGTATTTTAATAAATCTATAAATCTAATTTATAAACGGAAAATACCATAAGACCTTTGAAAGTTTAACTTATTTTATTTTATAAATATTGATAATAATTTTTATGAGGTAAAACCCAATAATAATTTCTGAGTTATATTTTATTAGTATATATAATTAGAAGTACAAATATCTTTTAGTAGCATAACATTGTCTGTTTGTTTATTTGTTTGTTGCTTCCTTTGCACCTCAACCTTATTCATCTTCTACTAGTTTATTTTCAACTACTAAACCGATTTCAACGAGAGTAGAGTTTACTTACATCTTTGGAATTAACATAGGTTTTTTCCCCGGGAACCAAAGGATTTCCACGGAATTAAAAAAACTTAAAAGCATAAGAACGAAGTCGCGTGCAAAAAATCCTTCTTCATTCTTCATTCTTTAGAGGCCGTTGAACTCTTTTGTATGCAGACATATTATCAGACCTGCCTCTTATTATAATAAATAATTAATTTAATTACTGAATATTTTCCCCGACCTAGGCATGCCTTTATATAAATACTAGACGATGCCCGCGACTTCCTCCGCATGGATTAAGGTTTCCTGAGGGAACTCTGTAATTTTCCGGGATAAAAAGTAACCTCCAGGTTATTATTCCACTCCCTGCCAAATCTGTGATAAAAATCCGATATAACCGGAATGTCGTATTTCCATCCCATTGGACTGTGATCATGACGGTATAGAGAGTGCACCTGTGTTTACGCGCTCTTTTGTGCACTATAATATCTCCTGTACATATAGCTATTATAGAATAGAATAGAAGAGAATAGAATAGAATAGAATAGAATAGAATAGAATAGAATAGAATAGAATAGAAATATTTTTTATTCAAATAAACTTTTACAAGCACTTTTGAATCGTCTATGAATCTACCACTGGTTCGGAATGCCTTTCCTGCCGCGAAGAGCCAGCAAGAAACTCGGCGGTAGCTCTTTTCAAAAAAAAAAAAAAATTTACAATAGTTAATGAAACTATGCTATGTATACAGTGCTTCCACGATGAATTTTCCTGAGTACAATACAAGTAAAAATAAATACAATACAAATACAAATAAGTACAATCCAATACATGTTAAAACAGGCAGGCAAAAGCAGGGTCCATTCCCGTTGGTGGCACCCGTTCACGAGCATGACGCATGATCCAGCCATTGCTTCTCCGTGGAGATTGGTTGTTGTTGCTGGATTCATTCGGGAGGACATTAACTTGAAAACATAAGCTTTCCGCTTATCTGGAGGGGAGAGGAGAATATATGTCAAGTTCAGCGTAGCTGTTATATAGTGTTCTTAAAAAAAAGTTACACTAGAATCTCTGGTACGCGGAAAAACGCGGGAATATCTTAGTCTCGAATAAGCGAATATGTTACAAATACATAATGCAATATGACATTAGCACAACATTGCTCACATTCTCACGCAAACCGTTTAACAGCTATACTATATTATATTAGGCAAGTGTATTACTACGCAACATGTCTAAAATTCGATTTTTTAACGCCCATGAATTCGACCATTTATTTAATGACTTACCATTCACAAATTTCTTATACACTTTAACTTATTGCACATCGAAAAAACCGCAGAGGTTTGTCCTCGATGCCACTGCAACGTAGCATTTAAAGAAAAATATACAAAACTATAAATATACTTAACATACGGTCACATTTAAATAGGTATTACACATTTGTTAATTACTTTTTATTAATCCTAGAGAATCATCATGCTGACAAATCTAATAAAAAAATTAAATACACGTTTTAAATCGCCATAAGTTTGCGAGACAATGCGAATGTTTGTGTGGATGGAATATGGATGGATGGAAAGATTTCGTTTTCAAAAAACTAAGGTAGATATTTAAGATTAGATCTCAATAAAATGACATGTTATAAAGATCGCTATTTTTCTAAAACATTTCGCATCAAACTATTCAAGTTCGTATAACTACACGCTAATCACAAACTTTTCATGGGCATCTCTACAATTATAACTCTCACTTATATTCACCAATTATACATTTTTAACGGTGAGTTTACAATTTAAAAAAAAAATTTCAAACCTTATCGTGAAGCTAAAGACGTTGAAAATCGCATGATTTCGAAATGGTGCTGTCAATTATCACCAACTTGTTTTTCGTGACGCTTCACGCTGGAAAATCAAGTGCCTCGGGCACGAGATAACCTTAAGGTTGAGTTGTTTAATTAATGAGGGAAATAAAACACAAGGAAAAACAAAATTCTTTTGCTATATTACGCCATACCAGAAAATTTGATAAATGAATTTATACCAGTTCTCCCAATGTTTAGATTAACGTAAACGTAAAAGTGTTATCTATAATTAACATGTCTTCGTAGAAATGCTAATTTTGTAAAATCTACATAAATCAAGAGGTAAAATTTTAATTTAAAAACTTGATTATATAATGACTTATAAATTGATAATACAAACAGATTTTACTTTAATTTTAACGAGCCTTTCAAACTCCACCACAAAAAAATAAACGAATGCCTTAGTGCCTAGTTAACAAGTAATTAGGCTAAAGATTAGAGCATAAGATAGATAAGCTACATTTTGCTACATTTTTGTTTAAAAAATAACATCTGCTGAGTTTCTTGCCGTTTCTTCTCACCAGAATCAGCTTTCCGAACCCGTGGTAGATTCTCGACTTGTCATAAAGCTACAAGCTGGCCTACATGAAAATATGTAATTTTGAATTTTGAATTTGGCGTCGTTCTGTTGACAGTATTTCATTGAAAAATTACACGTACACTGAATCGTTTGGTTTTTAAAATCCTTCGAGAACCTTTTGTTCCCAGGATAAAAAGTAGCCTGTGTCACACTCCAAATTCTGAACTACCATGCAAAAAATGACGACAATTCGTAGCTCTATTGCACTGTGATTGAAGGATAAATCAATAACCAAACACACTTATAACTTTAGTAAAGCTTTGTTTCATTATCATGTCGTAAATAGTTTGAGCTCAGTGTAGCGTATAGCTCTAATTTGTCACAAATAAAAAGTAATTTGTCATCTTTCGTCAATCGAAGCGTAAATAAATAAAAACTGGAATAAAAAGCTAGCTACCGTAAAAAGCGAGTGAAACCACGCTGAATGGCTAGTAGAGGCTGAGATGCGGTGAAAGCAGCCGGTCGAGTGAATCCAGCGCTTTCTATGACGCAATAACGTATTAGATAATCATTACTCATTATGGATTTATGGGAACTATATAGGCATGATTACTTCGTGTGGGTAACACATTTATTGGGTTATGTAATGTGCCTAATGCTTTCTGTGGATCACTGGGGAATTTATTCATTTTCGACGGTTTTTTTCATTTAATACAAGTTATGAGCTATTTTATTTACTGCTACAAGAAAATTAAAGCCTCAATAGCTCAACGGTTAAGGGTGCGGAATAAAAACTGAAAGATCGTAGGTTCGAACCCCACCCGATGCAATATTGTCGTACTCACTCCTAGCACAAGCTTTTCGCTTATTTGGAGGCGATAGGAGAATATTAGTCAAATTCAGCTTGGCTAATAATATTCTTAAATAAAATAAAAAATACGTGTCCTAATCATAAACATAGTAAGTATTTAACATAACATATTTCACGTAGGCCAACCTGTGTCTCTTATGACACTTCATGACTCTACCACCGGTTCGGAAAGCAGACTTTGCTAATAAGGGCCTAGTGCATTAAGTATACACTTTGTGTACCTACACAGTTATTTATTCTTAATATACATTTGACGACGGGAATTGAACGTTTGATATTCTTGTAAATACATCGCGATGGTGGCAGAGTTTAATCAAAATCGTGACATCTACTATATAAAAATAAGTCGGGTTTTCCTTCCTGACGCTAAAACTCCAGAACGCACGAACCGATTTCCACGGTTCTGCATTAGTTAGAAAGGTCTCGGGCTCCGTGAGGTTTATAGCAAAGAAAATTCAGGAAAATTTTCAACAATTTAAGAACGCGGACGAAGTCGCGGGCGTCCGCTAGTTCTATAATATAATATCTAATTGACAGAAACTCCCTACATACATCGATTGTAGACCGAATGTTAGCAAGCAGTTATCATGCATCCAAACAGTACAGTCACATAAATATTTCTTATCTACAATACGCATTATTCTTTACACACGCGTAATGTAATCTCACACGTCAGATCACAATGATTAGCACTACAAGTTGATTAATCTAAGTATTACCAGTTCACCTTTAACTAACAAAGGTTAACAAGATAACCATCGTTGCTTACGCTGCTTGCTATTGCTCGACACTTATAAATTATCTCAGTTATCTGTATTTTCTATTATAAAATAACCCAATATTAAAATAAATAGTAATCTATCGAATATGTTTGTGTTGTACACGATATTGATAAGAAAGAAAGAAAAAGCATTTATCATACCACACATCGTTAGGTAAACTTTTACCTCAGCGCTTCCGTAATATCATCGTGATAAGATACAATAATGTAATATAAATTTTCGGATTTGATAACGGATGTAACATATTTAAAATTTAAATATAGACCTATAACTCGATGCAGTTTTTAATTACTTAAATAGAATAGTATTTAGTTAAGGAAACACAAAATACGTATAAAAATTTTCACACAAATGTTGCGCTAGAATGGAAAACCCACTCAATATGTGGAAATGAAACTCTCTTGCCCTTTTTTTCCGACAATTCCTAAATTAGGGATCAATTTAGTTCAATTGAGTTTTATGAGTCTTAACAAGAATTTGGTCCTCTCAAACTTAAAGAGATACCTAAATGCTACGGATGATATCTAGATATAGGCGACTTCTTACACTAGAGGACCCTTACTTAGTCGTAAGGGAGTGAGTACTCTGTGGTATCAGTGGTATCAATCTCTTATCCTGAAATCTATAGAGCGTGCTCTGACTTAGCTCGGACTCAAGATAAGAGTTAAAACGAGACACAAGTATGCTCCGACATAAGTCTGTCTCGTTTTAGCTCTGTCTTGAGTCTGAGCAGATTAAGAGTGCGGTCTATAGGTTTCCTAGGATAGGTCTTAATGAATAGGTATCTTCACGCATCCATGGTGCAAAAGCAGCCATATTGTGAAATTGACTCCATGCTTAGATCTACATAATGTATGGCCAAAGATAATATGTGTCAAATTGATGTCGTGAGAAAATGACCCATTTTGTAACGTCGTTTACGCATGTTATCCCACGCTCTAGTGACAGAGGCATTTTCTCCGCGAATTTTCTGTTGTGTAACCAAAAGCGCTAAAACGACGCTCGTTACGCCATTTGAACTATAATTAATTGTTGTAAAATGTGCATGTATGTGTGTCAAGTTGTAGCTACGAAACGATGATCTGAAACTACCTACTACCTACTGTTATTTTAAGGTTTATTATTATTATTATAGTACAATAGATCATAATTCAAGATGAATCAGGTTCATTATAAAAGTGGTTCACTTTCTTTTCAATTAGTGGCTTAAACACATTTCTTTTGGAACCTTTAACGACATTTTTATTTCAGTATTTATAAAAAAATTAAAGCAATGTTACTCAAAAAGGAATCCGAAAAATCTACTAAAATCCTTTACCTAAACTGTAAATAATTATAATGTTCAAGAGAAAATAATCATAATTTCTACTTACTGTATTCATATTATGTACTATATTATATTATGTCATATTAAACAAAAAATTATTTTTTTAAGATTTCTCTTACATAAAATTACATAGTTCACGTTCGCAGGCCTATTATAAAAAAAAATACCTGTTTAATATCAAACTTGTCCCATAAAGTTTCTCGCGAGCAAAAACAGCAATCAACAAAACAAGTTTCATCTCTAGTTATTTCACTCGTTCTGAAAGTAATGATATACTTGAGAGCGGCATTTTAGCCCCTACCATGTGCCCATTAAGAAATGAGAGCAATCAATGTACTACAATAACAACTTTGATTACACTATCGATCATGGTTGCTATAGTGTTTTGTATTGCCGATTAACTAAGTTCAAATATGTGACAATCAATCCGCAATAGGATTGTTGCCAACTAGTTAAACCAGCAACCCAGCAACTCTTTGCTAACTCACACTAACTTTCTGGTTATTTAATTGGTGTTCCTGGAATCGAACCCCCAACCCACCCGAAAAAGAGTATCAAGTCTTCAGTAGGTTGGTTTACTACTGAAAGTCTAGACTTTCAGACCTAGTAGAGTCTAAACTCTACTAGGCCGCCATTTTTTTATATATATATATATTTTTTAATATATTTTTAGCGAGCAAACGAGCAGGCGGGTCACCTGATTTTAAGTGATTACCGCCGCCCATGAACACTTGTAGCACCAGAGGCACCACCAATGCGTTGCCGGCCTTTCAGGAATTTGTTGGTCCGCCCCTTGAATAACCCCATGTTGTAATTCAGTGGAAACACCGTCGCAGGAAGTTGGTTCCACAGTTTCAAAGTACGTGGAAAAAAGGATCTGGAACATCGGATGGTCGAAGTGCTCCAGGCACCCAGGTGGTGAGGGTGAAATTGTTTTCGGTGGCGAGCGGTGCGGTTGTAGAAGAGAGACGGTGGAATAAGGTCAAATAGCTCTTCAGAACACTCCCCATTATACGTTTACACGAATCTTGATTTTAAATTATAATAGATACCTACTAGATAAATGAAACTGCGATTTCGTTATCATAAATGTAATTGCTTGTTGCTTGTATAAAATAAAAAAATCTCCGGATTGATTTGAATACCTAGCGTGAACAAAACTCCGGATTAAGGTGTGAAAATCGTTGATAGGTATTTTCCGGCTGGGAGCATGTAAATATTAAGTATTTCAATTTAATTAATAACTGAAATATACGTAAAAAGTAAGGTTTAAGGCTAAAGAATTTATTCTCAAAGAACAGTTTGCTCACTTATAGAGAACTTAAGACTAAAATTAATATAAAAGTACAACCATTTTTGTTTATTATTATAATAAGAAGTCGGTTAAAAAGACCAATTTTTAGACACAAGTATTTTGAAAATACATTCTAAGTTTTTTTTTTTTTTCAATCATTAATTAAATATAATCAACAAACTTAAAATAATATAAAATTAAAATCTAAATTATAATAATATTATATCTATAACTATTTCTAAAATTAAAACTATTAATAATAATAATTATTTCTAAAATTAAAACTAATATAAACCTAAAACCTCATCGATGTCACCGCAGCGCGGCATAGTACCCAATATGCTGGCAGCATTGCCCCTTTGAATGGCCAAACTAATTCTTTGGCCAAGGTAGCTGCTAGCTCTTGGATCCCCGGTGGACTCGATGATCTTTTTACATAACTCTCCAAAAAGAGCTCGAGCCCCCGGGCCCCACGGCCCCAAGGTCTCCACCCCAAAAGGCACAAATACGAAACTTCTAAGTTTCTTTTTAAATGTTACAAAAGTCTTTTCAGTAACAATCTCTTGAGGCAGAATATTATACAGTATTTTAAATTAAGTATTATTTTTCATAAATGACTTCTTCATATTTAGGAATCTCTCGTTTTATTCGTCTCTTTTGTTCCAAATATTAATTTCTGTTATTCAGATAGGTATTACTACTTGGTAAAAAATAAGTTAATTAATAACAATCACCTTACGCCGGTCACGGTGGCCAATCTCAATCGAACCAGCCAAGCTGGAGATATTTCCGAGAGCCGGATTTCTGTCCCATCGGACTATGAGAGTAAGGGAATAGAGAGGGCACCTGTGTTTGCGCACATACTTGTGCACTATAATATATTCCGTGCAGATGGTCCGTGGCCGGATTCGGTCGGGAGGACATTATTATTGCCAAATCAAAAAAATATAGATTTTCAAAAACCGTTTTTGGTCACTGTCGGTAAATACCGTATCTACTCTTAGCGAGGTAACAAATCCATTGTGTTTTGGATTGCTTTTTACCTCTCGGATCGGAGTATTATGTACGTGTTTGTATTCGGAGAGTCACTTCCGGCTATTTACCGGTCTGTGAGCAACGAACAATGCCTCGAATTGATAGGTTCTGTTCTTGTTATACAACTCAAAATGAAGAAAATAACTGTTTTTAATAGATCGTATTTATTCAATGACATAAAATAATACGTAACTAAATTCTACATAAATTAAAACTAAATCCTAAACATCAAAAATAAAAAAAAGGTAAATATAAAAAATATCATCTAACTAAACCACTGGAACGAGGAAATGTGCCCAGAACCCTGCCTGCTTTAGGTGCCCCGCTGAATAGCCAAACTTACCTACATGTTGGCCGAGGTAACACCCAGCCCTCCGCTCGCCAGTAGACTCTATGAGAAGGGATGAATCTTTAAAAAAGGATCTGGTATCCTCGCCCCATGATCCCAGGAATCCGACATCAAACGCCAAAAATATGAAACTGTCTTTTTTGTTTTATTTTCTGGCTTAATAGCCGCCGCCTTTATAGACCCTTCAGAAGTATTATAAAACACCAAAATGTGACCGAAGTAAAGAATCGTTATATTTGAGGACCTGGAGAGTGACATAGGCTACGTTTTATCCCGAAAAATTAAAGAGTACCCGCGGGATTTTAAAACTAAATCCACGCGAGCGAAGCCGCAGGCACCAACTAGTTATTAATATTAAAATTTACATTAACGAGTCTTGTTATGTCATCAGCAACGTCAACAACGGTGAAGCCGACATCGGCGGGCGCGTTGCGGCGCGGCCCGTTCCGCGTGGCGAGCCGCCGCCGCCCCTTCTTCAGCACCACTACCACCACCACCGCGCAGCCCACCACCGCGCTGCTGGAGAGCGACGAATCGCTGCAGGACATCGGAGATATAGGTACATACCAGTGGCTCGCCCTGAACTGAGACCTCGCGGTATCCCATAATTCCCAAAAGATACTTTTAATTATATATTGTAAAACTTTTAACATTAGACGCAATAAAAAATAAAATTAATTGAAAAAGTTAAAATAAAATAATTAGTACTTGATAAACAAAACAATAATATTTGACGCAAAACTGTTTTACCATGGTTTTACCGATGGTAAATACAGCGCCATCTATTTGCATTCTTGTGAAGCTATAGAATCTATTAGCATTAAAAATTAAATAATTTCGTTCCTTTATAATATTTATCTAATTTTTGTATTTGTTGTCCAGATCTCTCAAGATAAACGTAAAAATTCTTTTTACAAAACCGACTTCAAACGCCACTACAAAGTAGATATATCAATTGTGCCTACAATTTAATTCTTTTACACCAACAACTTCCATACAAAAAAGCCATTTCCATTACATTATACCTACTATATTAGTATGGTTGTCAGTAACAGGCATAAAAGAAAGAAAATTATCAACTAAACATAAATAAACTTTAAATAAAAAAATTATAAGAATATAAGAAAGATAAATAAGATAACAGTGATCAGTACAGGCGTAAAATTTGAAGAGTTCCCTCAATTTCTCCAGGATCCCATCATCAGATCCTGACCTGAGCACAGTGGGACCACCTATCCAAATAGAAATATACCCTTCCAAACAAAAAAAAAAAGAATTTTCCAAATCGGTCCAGCCGTCTTCGAGTAATCGACGAACAGAATAAAAATAAAAATAAAAGATTCCGACGAATTGAGAACCTCCTCCTTTTTTGGAAGTCGGTACCAGCAGGCCTAGCCATATTACAAACGTGTCGTCTCTTTCTACGATCGCTCACGCTAAAGCAGGGGCTCCCAAAGTTTTTTTTACCGCACGTCCTATCTTTAATTTGCCTTTATCAACACACAGACGCAATTGAAGATCCATCACTCAAACCGAGCACTACCCAACGACCAACTACCAACGTCCAACGTCGGCGTCCGTTGGTCCAACTGAAGAGTGAGGACCAGAACCCAGCGGCCACTAACGAGGAGGAGAAAAAGAGACAGAGCAAGAAATACAGCTCCAGCTTCAAGCAGAACCAACTCGATGAGATCCTGAGACTCAAGTCCAGTGCTGAAGAGATAGATGTTACTACGGAAGGGAAGACTACTATTGAAGGTACATTATTTTAAATGGACTGAAACTTCCTTAGAGTAGCTCGACAAGTTGGCTCTACATACTATACTGACCGGCATACGCCAAACATTGGTCCAAAGTTGGGGCCAATGCAATTTTGCCGATCCACGTGATGGTGGAAAGTAGTGAGGCTACATTTGGAGTAATACACCGATGCCAAGCCCTAATAAAATTCTGGAAACACTGAATTCTGGCACATTTAGTCAATTTTCTTCTCCGAGTTTCATACCCGTATTTATGTGGTACAAGATGATGCCCACGCGTGGGTTAGGTTTTTTTAATTCCGCGGGGATTTATTAATTTTGCAGGATACAATGTATCCTATGTGTGTAAAACTGGGTATGAGGTATCTCCATTTCAAATTTCAGCAAAATTCGTTCACTCGTTGAGGCGTGAAGGAGTAACAAACACACATATACAAACTTTCGCCTTTATAATCTTAGTGTGATTAACTATGGCGTCAATACATCGCGACCATAATCAAGGTCTATCTGTTTCACTCTCCTATGAGCCCCAAGATTCCAATGCCGATGCCGTATGCCAAAAGTACCCTTTTCTGAAAAACTTTTAACAAATTTTAGCTTTTAACTTTAACGAAATGGTATTTAGATGTATTCAGATCTAGGTATATTATAAACTATTTACAGATATCAGTGCGGAAACCGCAGTAGCGTTGGCCGCACACCAGCTCCTAGGAGCGCCGGTACCGATCATACCAGACTACGACGACGAGCCAAGATCCACGCGAAGACCCGCCCAGACCATTGTAGACTACAAGTTCACAAGCCCCGAGTACACCGAAGACTATTCTAAAACCCAATCGTACACTGAAGAGTACACGCGAACACCAACGTACACAACGAGGAACAGCTTTACTGAAACTCCTACGAACACGTATACCTCATTTCAAACTGATGACGCACCTACCTCAACTCGATCCTCCCTGGATACCGACACCAGACTACCCGCATTCACAACTACGCGAGCGTACACCAGTAGATTCTCAAGACCCACTATCGACGCAACAGATACAGATCCGACTATACCCGGCGTAACATTAAGCTTAGGTTCAGAAGGCTCAGGGGAATCCACCGCTCGATACACGAACTTCCCGACGGAATCGAATCCACCGTCTTACACTACAAGTAATTACGAATCGAGGGTTTCAAGGCCTGGATTTTCAACTGTTAACCCTACTACAGATTCTTCGACTTACAGAGAATCAACTTCCAAATATACCAGTACGGAAAGGGATGTGTCTCCAACTTATCCTACAGGCTTTACAAGCAGAGTGTCGCGACCGGCAGGATTTTCCCCCAATTTAGTGAATATAGATGAAGTAATTGAAAAATCGACAGCGAGGTTCAGCCCGAGCGAGGGTCCATCTACTGCTAGATACGATGCGTCTAGCGACAAGATTCCGGCCCCGTTAGTCTTCGGGTACTCGACTGGTGGACAGGGCTTGCGAGAGCCTTCGTACTTCACCAGGGAATACCTTCTCGAGTCACCCGTGACTAAGTCTTATGACGGTAGGTGTTAAATATTTTTTTTGGCGCGGAGGTGATGCTAGTTATTGTCTATTTAACAATATTGGTTGACAGGCACTAATCTGTTAACTTTTTAGTAGGTATATGCTAACTTTTTTTACATCCTTTTTCACACTTTCCGATGAGAGAGAGACTACTATCCTTTTGAGAAATTCTGGGTAACGTGGGCTGCACAATGCACATGTCCCGGAATTTCTGTTACCCATTTCGCTTCCTATGTGAAAGGAGGACATTAATAGCCTGATGATTATGATGAAAATAAAAATGCAGAATAGAATAATACATAGTGCTATTGATTTTCAGATGAATACCAATACCTGTCACCGAAAGTAACAACACCACAACCTTCAAGTAGAAAACCAGTAAGAAGGAAGTTTGTCAACAGAAGAATTTCCACCACACAATCACCCACTTCAGTTCTTCCACAAACCACGCCCAAACCAAGACAAACCACGAGGAAACCATTCGAGAAGATTCCGGTCGTAAAGGATAGCGATCAGAAGGAATCAATTCAAGCTCCTGTTCAAACTGTGCAGAAGACTTTAGTTGGTGCAAATAGAAGGCCGATACAGAAGGTCAAGAAGACGGACGTGCAAAAATTGGCAGAGCCAAGCGGAGCTGTCAAACCACTTTCGGATTATGATTATTATGACGATGGCCAGGGGAAGGTCATAGAAAATTTGGAGGAAGCGAAAAAAGTGATTTTACACGGGACAGGTTAGTATGCAACCTTTGCGTTATTCAGACTACATTTACACCAGTTTAAATACAAGCACAACTAATGTTTATAATATGCACTGTTTGTGGTTGTGAGCAAATGATCCCAGGTTTAACGGCTGGCATATTTTGTATATAAACCCTATAGAATTACCTTACCGAAAAGACATTAGTTATACGCCAACCATTAAGTAAGTATAGATAGGATTTTGAAGTAAATCATGAATTATGATAAGCCGTCGTAAGTACGTCCGGACACCAATATTGTACCTACATTGTATTGTGTAATGATAGTTTTTCCGGCCGCGACATGATCATGTCTTTTACACAGCGTATTGTGCTTATTCTAATAGGTTAGTCTAAAAAGCAACAATGCTCAATTGCTCAATTGCCTTTAAAAATACCTATTTTAAATGTATATCTTTGATAGAACACGGGCCGATTAAAACTGTTTTCCAGGTTATCAAGTTTCCATCAAGGCCCCTCCCAGAATGGACGATGCTCCCCCCAGAAATTTCATCGTCTTTTTTGGTAATTTTAATGAAATTAATTCCATATTCTAAATCATTCACAGAAAATATCTTGCTCGCTGCGCTCGCGATGGTACTAGGTACTTGTTCCCGGCTTGCGTTCATAATTTGGTATCATTTCTTTTGAAAAACAAACTGATCATGTACTTCTTGCTTTCATACTTTTCTATAAGTTGGTTCCTTAGGTATATATTGTATCTTTACAAAAATTATCGCGATCGCTGCTTAAAACAAATCTGTAGTTATTTTAATCACTCATATTTTATAAGCATTAAGTAGGTATTAAAGAAAAATTCTATTAAAATTACAAAAAGTTCGCGCTCGCTACGCTTTATGATTTGCACTCATTTTCTTCACGCTTTATTTTTTGAGTCGGTTCATACTTCACTGTAAATATAATATCTATCTTGCGCTTACTTCGCTCATGCTGTTTTTGGACGTTTTAGCATATTTTATCATCTGACTACTGTTGACTTTTTATATTTTATTTTCGCTTTACACATAGTGAATACTGAATTCCAATGATTGTGATAAAATACATTTTCACCTAGATTAGAAAGTCTCACCGCAATCTGCCAATAAATCTACCGTTTTAACAATTTTTTTTGCACCAGGCAACATCGAGTGTCTAGACATCGGGAACTTCCCCCACCCAACGTCGTGCAAGAAGTTCATTTCGTGTGCACGAATGGAAAGCGGCGAAGTACGGGGCTGGGAATACGTGTGTCCGAAGGGCCTGTCCTTCGACCCTGTAGGAGGGATCTGCAACTGGTCCGCGGGACTCGGCTGCAGTGAAAACGACGCGTGAAGAGATGCGGTGGATATATTGTGATAACCTAAGAGAGTGTGTAAAAAGTTGTAGATATGGCTGCTTAGTAATTACTTTATTGAGTAACGCGTACATTATCAGGTTCCTGCACGCCTAACGCCATTATTTGATTGCTGAATATGGCGATCGCAACAACTCTTGACTGGCTGAATTCGAATTGTTATCAAACTATGGCGGTAGGCCTACTGATTGTATTTTTTAAAAGTGTCGCGACTGAGGTGTATTGAATACACAACTTTAATAAAAAGCGACTTTAGGTCCAATTTACTCTAACATTGTTTATGTATGTACCTATATTATTTTTCAATGTTCGAAATCTATTGACGACATTTGCACTCGTAATACTTATCGCGACTTTTGAAATTTTATGAGTTTCTTTTATAAAATTATTCGAAATTTAATCAAAAAAAGAACGCCATCAACATCTACCTTCATATTTACAGTTTTGGGTTAATACTTATAAATACTTAACTATACATATATAAAAATATGTTTTGTATAATTTATTATTGTCATTTACGAAGTCATTTTGACTATAATTTATAGGTAAATCACTATTTTAAGAATAAATAGTGTCACTTTAAATACTCAAGTACGTTTAAGGTTGAATGTACGAATGTAAAATATTTAAACAATTCTTTATATTTTTTTTACTGCTTTTATATTATTTATTTATTATTCCTCGCTTTATGTTCTATATTCAACCAAAAACCACTGCCACTTTTTTACACTTTTTATATTTTTATGAATTTTTCTAAGGAAAAAAATAGTTTTTAAATCTATCTCAAAATTGCAACACCTAGGTATATTATAACTTGTGAATGTGCCTTAATTATTTTACAATAATAGTTGTAAGTAATATTATGTAGGTATGTAATTAGGAAAAATAAAATAAATCAAAAAACAGAACGATTTTTATTTCAAGAAACCCATCCCAACGATGTAGGTACTAGGTAGGCAATTACCGATCTTTTTAGTCCTATTTTTATTAAGCTTATTTTGATTATGGGCACACTTTCGACCCTTTTTTTTAAAAATAATAAAAATATAACAAAATGTTTTGCCTTGGGATGCAAGCTACCCTCTTCTTTATAGTAGAAGTTTACAGGGGATACAGGACTCTTGCATGGACTTCCACATGCTTCGGACTTGCGCCCGTAATCATACGATACTCCAACGAACAGCTTTGATATCGTTTCGACAGATTTTCGTTTCGTCAGATTTTTGTTTCATCAGATTTTCGTTTCGTTTCGTTCAGTAAAAGTACAATCACAAGGAGTGATAGATTTAGGTAGTGATATCACGAAGTGATTATAATGTCTTGGGTGATATATTTATCACAAGAGAACCTGTATTATTGTAACAAAGCTGATTTTGATACATATTACTATTGTCAAAAACCATCGATTTTCGAGATATGCACACTTTAGTGAGTAGGCATCTTCTAGGTAAGCGCGCACCATCTTAGGCTGCATCTTTACTTGCCATTAGGAGAGGTCACAGTTAAGCGCTAGTCTATTAAAAAAAAACTAAAAGTAGAGGGTACAAATGGAAAAGAAAACCACAGGATATAACATACTTAAAATATTTATTTAAAGTGTCCTCTTACTTATATTAGCATAACCTATGCCAACACACGTCATTTTTATTTTCTGCGCAGTAATTTTCCCTTCATCATCTGAACTGTCTTCATCGTCAGCGAATCTGAGGACTTCTAGTTTGAACATCACTCCGAAGAATTCTTTGAGGTGTTGAAGGAATTTAATTGTATAGTCTGATAAAGGGCCCACCTGTAAGGAAATCAGTATCGTTATTTATGTTATACTAGACGATGCCAGCGACTTCGTCCGCGTGGATAAAGGATTTTCAATTTCCGCGGGAACTCTTTTATTTTCCGGGATTAAATGTAGCCTATGTGTTATTCATTTTGGATTTGATTGACGCCATCTTGGCACTGTAAGCGTAGATATGACTGTCTGTGGAACTAATAATATTGTAAATGGCGCACCAACCTCTATAATTTATCTATGATTTCATAACCAACCTCTTTATTTAATGTATTAAATCATAGATTAATTAGAGAAGTAGGTAGGTGCGCCATTTGCAATATTATTAGTTCCAGAGACACTCGTATTCAAATGTGGAGCTTCAAATTGATCCATAATTAAGCTGTCATTTGTATAGGGTCAGCCAATCCAATGTTAATCATAGACTAAATATAGAGATCAGTGGACTCACAACACACTCGCTGACGTCCTTCTGCCCTAGCGCCATCCACAGCGCCAGTATCCACTGGAACGCCGAGTCGACAGTGCCGGCGCGGTGTATCTCGTCCAGTAACCTCATCGCGCAGTCGCGACCTAAGTCTTCAGGTAATGACGTCTCTCCGGAGCCTGCTTCCGCTGATTTCTGAACAAAAAATTGAAATATTATAAACTAGACGATGCCCGCGACTTCGTCCGCGTGAATCAAGATTTTTCAATTCCCATGGGACTCTGTAATTTTCCGGGATAAAATGTAGCCTATGTTTTAATCCTGGGTATGAGCTATCTCAATTCCAAATTTCAGCCAAATCGGTTCATTCGTTGTGGCGGGAAGGAGTAACAAACATACACACACACATACAAACTTTCGGCTTTATAATATTAGTGTGATTATTTCCATTTTATAAGTGTTTCCACTGAATTACAACATGGGGTTATTCAAGAGGCGGACCAACAAATTCCTGAAAGGACGGCAACGCATTGGTGGTGCCTCTGGTGCTACAAGTGTTCATGGGCGGCGGTAATCGCTTAACATCAGGTGACCCGCCTGCTCGTTTGCTCGCTAAAAATATTTAAAAAAAAGAAAAAAAAATTAATTTCTCGTGGACCAACTTGTGACTTTCGTGACAAGTCAAGTCTCTACCATCGGTTTCAAAAACATATTCTGCTGAGAAGAGCTGGCAAGAAACTCATTCTTCATCAACTCGTCTTTGCTCATTTGAAAATAAAATTGCACATTATTTATTGTTATACATATAAAAATTTACAATTTAACAAGTTATTAAACTATCTTAATAAAATTTGAAAAGTTGATCTTGATCAACTACTAGCAACTACTTAATAAATGAAATAAATAATTTGGAATTTTGAATTTTGAGTAAGCAAACTTGAATTCCACAAAATCCCTCCTAAAATAGGTTTTCATATTTTATAATTGTCAATACTATTTTTTGTTTAATGTTACTGCACAAAAAAACGTTCTTAGAAATTATTGAAATTTTAGACTCACAGCTTCAGCACAGTAGAACGTCTTCTCGTCAGTCTCCGCAAGTAAGCTGATGCCAAAGCCGGGACTCTTGCCAGCGTTGGGCCCACGACATTGGTCCGTATTTATGTACACGTCTGGCAAAAACTTCAACATTACCTGGTGAGAACAAAATCAATTAACAAGCAATTAAGAGATTAAAAAACCCAAATGCTTTAACCCGACCAAGTTAGCACGCTACCATCTTAGACTGCATTGTTCGTTACGATGGTCACGAAGATGAGATCGCAGTCAAGGACTACCCAACTAACAAAATGGTCTTAATATAAGTCATATAAGAATTGTGTAAACGTTTTCGAAAAACTGAATGGCATGAAAATAAGGCTTACAAACGCTTATACAACGCGATTTTGGCGCAGTTACTATTTCTATAAAGTCGTATAGCTGTCATTCAAAAGTCATAAGCGAGAACATAGTAGTGTTGTAATATTATCATTGGTATGAGTATTTAGTCGTATAGTTACCATAGCATTCATAGCGCAGACGTTTACCGGACCAATGAATCTATTTGATGCAGTATTGAAGCGGTTTCAATTATAAGTAATAGAATTTAACTATTAATAAATTCTGCATGTGTGCAGACTATATTTTTATACTTTTATACTATAAGTGTAATCAAATTATTTACAAGTTTGAAATGGGATGTGTTTATGTTTAAGTTTGGAAAACTTAATGCGAATATTACTTTAGGGACCAACTTTTTAGGTTTATTAATAAATTTTAAATGCCCCCTTCATTTATTGTGTATTTAATTATTATTTTTTAAATAAAAAATAAATTATTATATGTCATAATGCCATTATGACTTACGAAATACTTCTATACCATGAATACTGCTGTGTTAAGAGTTAAAACTCCCTTCATCGTGCCATTATAAGTTACAAAATACTTGTATACGATGAATACTGCTGTGTTAAGAGTTATAAACTCTTAAAGAACATGGCGTTCTTTCATTACGAACCTATCAGAGTTCCCTAAAACATTTTAGTAAACCGTTATTTGTCATTCCAAAAAATAATTTTTTACATTAACAGAACATTTTAGAGACCATAAGTTTTTTGGGAATGCGGCAAAAAACGTATTTTGTCAACGTCGAAAAATGACATAATTGTCGGTTCCCAACTTTATTCGGGGACTAGGGGCCGAGGTATGGCCCTAATGACTTGATTGGCATGATTAAGGTTTCTTTAATTATCAGGGATAAAATGTAGCCTATGTGCTAATCCTGGGTATGAGCTATCTCCATTCCAAATTTCAGCCAAATCGGTTCATTCGTGTTGACATCGATTTTCAACAGAAAAAAAAAGATACCGGCCGAATTGATAACCTCCTCCTTTTTGGAAGTCGGTTAAAAAATAGGTACGGAACCATCACTCTCCGTCGCGTTTATTGGGCTTGGCTGGTTTACATTACTGCGAATATATTTAAAATGTCATGTTCACATGCATAGTCTTATAGCAGCGTTATTAAGGTTGTAATACCAGCCAAAATGTCCCGCCTAAAACGTTTGTATGACTGTATATTTTCTACGATTAAATTGCTTTATAGCTATTTCATACAGACGTTTGTACAACGACTTTTATTACCTAATTGCATTGAAACTTAAATGCAATATACATGATGCCTGTACAACGTCACATTTTAAAACTTGCTAATATACGACACCTATGTGACGAAATAATCATAAAAGCTTAAAATCTTATGACCATTTTGTTAGTTGGGTATCTTGTCATCGAATAATATAAAAAAAACTTACCCCTTTAGCAGCCTCTACAACTCTATTGGCCATGGTAGGGGACACACGTAGCGCGTACACCACACCTCTAATTCTTTTCACCAAACCCCATTTTGTCCATTGCAATGGTCGCAGGTGTCCTCTCACTGGACATTTGAAAACTATTTCACCACCACCCAGGGGGGGTGCGCCTGAAATAAATCAAGAGTTTATCGGTTTTTGTGTTACTTCTTTAGGCCTAAACTATTTAAATAAACCACTAATCGCAACAAGATTAAAAATGGCATAATGGTGAAATCCTTAAATAAAATCCTATATATATAAAAACAAGCTTTTGCCCATGACTTCATCTGCATGGAT
The DNA here is from genome assembly GCA_038048805.1 of Hipparchia sbordonii. Classification (NCBI taxonomy): domain Eukaryota; kingdom Metazoa; phylum Arthropoda; class Insecta; order Lepidoptera; family Nymphalidae; genus Hipparchia; species Hipparchia sbordonii. The sequence goes on along the minus strand of JBBIWI010000008.1, from coordinate 1,430,885 downwards.
TGAGATTTTGGGGTGGAATTATCAAATGCAGTGAAACACGTATCTGTTTTTTATAGATAACCAAAAAAAAAACAAGTTTCATAAAAATAACTCGAAAAATTATTATTAGACGCTTCCAATCAAACTTTCACTTCCTATTTGACCTCTTTAGGGGTGAAATAACGAGTAAAAATTCGATCACGAAAGGCTTTTTGTACTTTTTCAAATGACAAAGCAAAGTTACCTCTCCTAATAACTTTGAGCTCCAAACCATCATCAACGAGTATGAATTTGAGCAGTATGGGTAATGCAGCTGTCTTTATTTTGTCCACTGAAGCATCCAGGTCATGATGGGTCACACCCTGTAACACTGCATTGAGAGGCTCCTTGCAGAAAGGACCTAGTGCTAGCAGTACTTCTAGATAGTAACCTGCAACATTTTAACAGTTTCTGAATTTTTTTTTTCTTTTATATAAATAGCAAACAAATGAGTAGGTCATCTGATATTGAATGATTACTGCCTCCCATGAACATTTGCAAAGTCACCACCAATGCATTTCCTGCTTTTTAGGAGTTCCACGCTGTTGCTCCATTTCTGAAGGACAAACAAACATGTCTTGGAATCTTAAGATTAATAATACTAACCTATTCCTCTTTCAGGACAACAACTGTGCGACACCTGCCCACCGATCAAAATCCCTGGCTGATAGTACAAAGAGGTACCAGTTTCGCTTAACTCCACCCTTGAACCGTTAGTAATCTTATCCAATAGGCGTATTAAATTCACTTCATATTCCCTCAAGCCAGGGTCATCATGCGAACTACGAATCTCTTCTATCTTTAAAGCACGACCACTTAATGTGGATAGCAAAAGCCGTTGCCGAAATAAGTTACTGCCTTTGTATATTAGCACGTCGTTGTGCACTGTAGCCGGCATTTTTACGATAAGTATTCCTTGACGATAAGATTTCAAAATTTTTCGGACGTAAACATTCAACATTAATCTTAACACACGCACAGACACGCACAGATTACTATACACACGCGTGTACCATAGACCAGGAAAAAATAGTCAGACGAGTCAGTCTATTTGACAGGACAAACACAACATTCCTCGACCACTGTGCTCTTAGGGCTTTAGCACATTGTACACGAAAAACTAACCTAAACCTAATAGATAGTGCTATTCACTTCATTCGAGTCATATTTCAACCTGTGATTTCAACGTACAGTTCACTTGACAGAGTACATTTCAAGGATAGGTAATGATTCTTTAGTTTTGCCTTCTGAATCGCCCTTATATGTTTGTGGAATCGCCCAACCCAAGGTTTTGCCGTTGATTTACAATGTTTGTCGCATTTCTAAAGTCACTTGACGCCAGTGTATTTAAAACACGGACCATAAACAATATGATGTGTCTTTGGTCAAACCATAAAATTTCCCGCCATTTTAAAAATTTACCACCCTTTCTGCCTGACCTTGCCGCCAAAAAGACGCAAATTATTAAACCTAATAGAAAAATTTCAAGTTTTGATCACAATGGGTGACAATATAATAACTACGTTGGATTACGCTAAAGAAATAAATGAATGTCAGTTACATGCTGTATTGACCGACCAATCTATAGAAGGTAAAATATTTTTTATAGGCGTCGTCGAGCGATTTTACATAACTTCAGTCGTCCACAGTTGGACATAAAACGCTAAACGCTATTAGGTACATATTATAGATATGTATTGACTTATTTAAAATTATTATAGATCTTCGAACTTAAATATAAACTTTACTCTTAATAATCATCATATGATTATATTTTTTTTTTTTTTTTCACTGAATGCACAATATTTTAAAGAATGAAAAATCCCGTTAAACTACACACGCAGTTTGTTGGTGAGTTTGCGCTGTTAGAAAAATTATAACTAACTAATGTGCATTATCCTAAGTAATATTATAAATGGAAAGTGTGTTTGTTTGTTGGTTTGTCCTTAGTTAATAGCTCTATTGTGGCGTTATTGAAGGACAAACCAACTAATCAACGTGATTTTCTGCTTGGGCATAGCTGAGGACCTGGAGAACGACATAGGTTACTTTTTATTCCGGAAAATCAAAGAGTTCCCGCGGGATTTTAAAAACTAACTCTACGCGGACGAAGTCGCGGGCGTCAGCTAGTAGTAAATAATTTAATAACATTGCAAGTATGTATCCTAATTAATTATCTACTAAAAACAAAATCTTATATTAAGTACTACTAGCTTTTCAGTAAGTTAAAGAGTCCATAATAAATTTAATTTCTTCTGGACTCCCTCACGTCTCATTTTTAGACCTTCATTTAGCCATTCTATTTAATTGAATATCTTACTAAAGGTACTAAATTAAAATTTAATCACTCGCCAATTATGGCGATTCTAAGAGTAGTTAATTATTAAATTAACTACTCTTAGAATTATAAAAGTTTCTTTATTAATAATAATATTAGTATTGTAAAAAATAAAGTAATACCTAACTAACGCTGATTTTATGCGTTCAGGACATTGCGTCAGCGCGCAGTTTGTTTTTTGAGTATGTACCACCCGTAAATGTTGATTGAAGTATCATTCTCTCACGCACAACCGCGTGATATTCATTCGACGCTTAAATATATCCTTCAATTGTGTATCCCAAGTCATATAATAGATACGTACTTACCTATCACTTGATTATAGGTTCACGCCTTCATTGGACAGCAAAATCCGTTAATTAATATTTGTGTCATTTGTAGCTAAATTGATCTTAAAAAAGAAGTTAACTCGCCGGCTTAAGGAATTAAAGAAAGAATATGCCCGTACGAGAAATGCTATCGCTGAATCGGAATATGAGCTAAAACGTATCGACCTACAAAGTCAGTGGTAAGTAATTTGATAGAAAAACTAAATACATTTTTTAGCGCAGCCCGGGAATCGACCTCGTTATCCGCATTCAAACGTGACCAACTACTACTAGACCAACGAGGCAGTTATAGTGTATCTACCTACCTATTAAAAACTTCAGCCCCTTTTTAAGCTATTGCATAGCTTCTATCGCGGGCCTTGAGCGTGGAGACCGAATCCGGAAATTCCGTAACGAAAATAACCTGACACGGGACTCCTCTCACCGCTAGATGGCGTTGATAAAAAATGCTATGTAATAGCTTTACCGCGGCAGTCCCCGAGTGCCAAACGTCTTTTTTTTAGTAATTGCGCAGTTAATATTTTCATATTGATACCGTTACTTTGCAGTTTACTTGATTGTATAAAGAGCGCTGAATCGAGACGTGAGCAGCTGAAAGTACAGTATTTAGAAGCTAAACAGACGAGAATAAATACGGTCGAATATACAAACGCAAATTTAAAAAAATATAAAGAACAATGGTCAACAATTACAAAACGTTGGGAAGAAATCCCTTTCATAAAGGAATATTTGGAAACAAAAGAAAAACTTGAAACCGTTAGAGCGAATAATAATGCGATTAAAATTGAATCTGAAAAATTACGCTCTGAAATAGCCTTAAAGAAAGCGGAGTTATTTGAAAGGGACAAAAAAAACATTATTGAAATGGCTGATTTTATAATTAATAAAAGACCAGTATTTTTAAAACTTATCCATGAGAAAATGAATGAAATTAAAAAATTATCTACACTTGCTCCCACTTTTCCCATGATTGAAGCTAAGAAGATTTCTGCTGAAGATGCTTGGAACTTATCTACAAATAAGGCTTATGACACTTTGGTGGTAAAACTTATTAATTTTATCTAATTTCTTTTAGTTCGTAGATCTGATTTTCAACCTAAGATAAGAATTCTGAAATAGATAGATATTCTGAATAGTACCTGCTGCAAAATCTGCTTAACTTGCAGCACCTACCTCTTTCGATTTTATCCCTGACTAACTGTTGCCCGCGACTTCGTCCGAGTTTATGCCTGTTATTACGATCGCGATTAAGAATTTTTTAAAAGAATATATTTTAAATATGGATAATTTTCCCCCGTTTTTGCAACATTTTTCACTGATGCTTCGCTCCTATTGGTCGCAGCGTGATGTTATATAGCCTAAAGCCTTCCTCAATAAATGGACTATCCAACAAACAAACTCTTCAGCTTTATAATATTAGTATAGATATATCAACAACCTTAACCATTTTAATCTACAAAATATACTTTATTTTAGCTACCCAAACTGCAGGACATGGATTTGGATACAATTACTCAGGTAGGTTCTTAAATACCATTACATATAAAAAATATGATTTTATTTGATAATTTTATATATTTTCACTAGGTACAGAACGTTGATTATAATAGAGCAACAAATAAAAGACTTTTCGAAGCTTTTAACACGGTGAAATTTGCTATGTCGAAGAAAGCGAAGACCACTGAAAAGATTGATGACGAAGATTATTCAATTTACTTTACTTCAACTAGAAACATAGATGAAACAAACAGTAAAACAAAGAAATACTCTGATAAAAAAATAATAAATATCTTAAAAGATGTCAAGTTAGATACAGCTGGTACCTATGAAATTGTTTGTAAAGTTAAACTTAATCAACTTCAAGATGTGAATGTTATTAAGGCTAGAGCATCTCAAGATGATTCTAAGAAAAATGATCCACCTCAGGATACGGTAAGAATTTTAACGAAATTGTAAAAAATAAGGGTAGATCAAAGCTTTTTAGTAGTCAAATATCTTGTAATTTTGTAGATAAATGAAAAAATAACTGAGGTGGTTGAGGAAATCGATTTGACGAAGAAAGTATCACAGGATATTATATTGCCGCCCACTCAGTTTTTGGATTTTACTCGGGTGAATATCTCATTTTATCATTTTATTATTGACGCTTACATTTTATCGTTTTCTTAAAAAATAAAACTAATAACACTTAATACCTAAATATTTCCAGAACTCCCAAGAAAAAAGAGTAACATTTAACAATGTAGTTGAGGATATACCTAATTCGGAAGCTGATAATGATGACGTACCACCACAACATGATTATAATGTGGTAAATAATACTCCTAATGATCAACTAAATGCTAGCACCGCTAGTGATGAGAGCTACAAGAAGATCAAAGATTTTGTATTCAAGAAACACAACGTGAATCTATCACCAGAATTCACGTACACCAAAAATAAAATTTTGCCCATGGTAACAATTAAATTACCTAATAATGAATAAAACAAAGATTTTATTGGTATTAATATAACACTTTATAATTTTTAGGTAGTAGAGGAAAACATCGTTACTTCCAAATTTTTTGATGAAAATCAAGCAAATATCAACACTGATAATTGTGCAAAGGTAACTGAAATTATCGAGATCATAAATGATGATCGTGGAAATCCTGAACAGGAAATTAATGAAGTTCCTACAGAAACAACGAATCAAGATAATTTTACAGTTGAGAACGTATTTGAGGTAGATGTAACGCTTATTTCTTGATCGATCATATTCAAAATCTCTCTCTCTTTCTCTCTCTCTTAGTGAGAAATAACTGAAATTCGTTGCTGTCGCTCGATTTTTCTTTTTCTTCCGGCTGAATTTTCACAGGGCGCCGCTGTAGACTGGCTACGATTTTCCAGATTTGAATAGTTTTTAAAGATATTTTTTAAATAACTACAGCAAGAAGGTAGGCAAATATAATAAATTGCGAACCCCAAGAAAGTCGATAAACTATTTCCTCTATCTGTGGGTAGTCTTAAAAAATTAATTACAATATTGTCTTGAACCGGTAGAGTCGGTTGTCATAAGAGTCACAGGTTGGCCAACATAAAATAAACAATTTTAATTTTTTTAACTTTATTTCAGGGTCAAGAATACAAACAAAAAGATGATGTGCCGTCATGTGGGCCGTCGTTTCCATATATCCAGAGTATGCCTGACTCTCTTAATATTTCTATGAGCACAACAGGCTATGAGGACACCGAGTTTCCAGCACGCATTGGTAAGATACCTACTTCACATAATATGAGGATTTTTAAGCTATTGCATAGCTTCTATCGCGGGCCAGCGTGGAGACCGAATCCAGAAATTCCGCAACGAAAATAACCTGACACGGGACTCCTCTCACCGCTAGATGGCGTTGATAAAAAATGCTATGCAATAGCTTAACCGCGGCAGTCCCCGAGTGCCACACGTCTTTTTTTTATTCAATGCCATATATTAGTCTTTGACTGCGATCTCACGGAGGTGACGCTGATAACTGATGTCGAAGATAGTGATCATCTTTGTATTAAACCTTTTTTACTCGGTTTCATCCTACTAATTCTTACTAATATTATAGAAGCGAAAGTTTGGATGGATGGATGGATGTTTGTTAGTTACTCATCACGCCGCAACGACTGAACCGATTTGGCTGAAAGGCACAGAGATGGATTGGAATATAGGCTACTTTTTATACCGCAAAATAAGAGAGTTCCCGAGGGAATTAAAAACCCTAATCCACGAGAACGAAGTCGCGGATATCAACTAGGAATATTATATTATTGTAAAGTATTAAGTATAACTGTAAATAATTATTTCTAATTATAGATTCGAGCTTCCTTTTGTCACCAAAAGCGTATGATGAAATGCCGAATCGTGATGATGCTCGTAACATTAACGTACTGCCTCAAGATGGCGCTGGTTTTATGTCAGGTATAGTCAGTAATATTTAAGTCTATGGGTACCTACAGTATGTTACAAAGTTTTATACTAAGTATACCTATGCACAACATCACATTTATTTTATTAGATGACAAGGTTCACTGCAATATCACCTGATGGTAAGTGACAATGCAGTCTAAAATGGTAGCAGGCTAGGTTGGAAGAGGTATGGCAGTGTACGTACATTAAACCCTTATTACCATATTCCTTATCACCATCCATACCATGCTATAATTGCTTGGCGACACTTCTTTATAACAGTAAAGTTTATAACCTACCGTAAAAGACGTGCGTGTCCCATCCATAAACATGGTATTCCTTCATAGAATGATTATCTTCTAGAATCCTACCAAGCGTGTCGCCGAAAGGGATAGGTAATACAATATTAAAACGCTACAACGCACCATTGTTTAGGTCACAAACATATAAGAGTAAGCAGACCTAACATAAGAAAAAATTGGCGTTCCAATTACGCCTACATACAAATCTCACGCACACATTGACAGTAAACAGAGCCGCACTTCGAAAAGCGAGTTCAGCGAGGTTGAAGGGACTGGAGAGTATTTAGTATCACAGATACTTTGAAATAATATGGAAACTACGGAAAGTTGCCATCAAATTGTAGGTTAAACCCTTATTTTACATTCTGTAAATTAATTCTTAATTATGAAAATGGATTCTAATGTGCTAAGTTTCGCGGTTTTGTAATCAAACAAGTAATAATGTTACAAAATAATATTTAATAAAATCAAAACAAAACATGATTTACAAAATCTACCCAAAAGATATATCTATTAGATAAATAAAACAAAATCAAAAAGCCACTTTTTCTCTAATATCTTTTAGAAATACAAACATTGACAATACGATAACATCAACAGTAGTTTAATTAACTCTTACATTCTATTCAGCCTGTATCACTCATTTCAATAACCTTATTAGAATAGTATTACCTACACATTTTAAACTTATAAAAATAACAAAATAAACCATATGTCTCAGTCTTTTCAATAACGTAATAAGGAATAGTATTACTCTATACTCTTTATTAATAGTATTACTAGGCTGTAAATTTTGCAAGTCCATCAAAACTTGATCTCCAGCAGCTTTTCTTTCTACTGGACCTTTTACTGATGATGTAGACATATGCTGAAAACAAGAGTAATAAATTATCCGTTGTCTAGTATTAACAATTTAATAGGTAATACAAATAGGTACACAGCTATATATATATGGGTATAGCTGTCAATATTTACGTTTAAATGGCAAGATGTTTTGGGTTGGTACCTAAATATAAGAACAACTAGAAACTTACTTGTAATGATGAATCAAAAATCATTGGGATTGCATTAGAAGTAAGGACGGTACGAAAACCACTGCAATCCACTAAATGTGCTTCAAAATGTTCAGAACATAGCACACTCGATGTTTTGTGCTGCCAATTTTTTTTTATTCATCTGCATCAACCAGGCATTTTTTAGATTTTCATCCTTTGGAAAGCTGAAAAATGATTTAATTTTATAATTTATCCTTACTTTTATAGAAATAGAAATATTTTATTTCAAATAAACTTTTACAAGCACTTTTGAATCGTCAATGAATCTACCACTGGTTCGGAATGCCTTTCCCGCCGAGAAGAGCCAGCAAGAAACTCGGCGGTCGCTCTTTTCAAAAAAAAGTAAAAATTTTACAATATTTAATGAAACTATGCTATGTATACAGTGCTTCCACGATTAATTTTCCTAAGTCCAATACAATACAAATAAAAATTAATACAATCCAATACATCTTAAAACAGGCAGGCAAAAACAGACTAATTATTTAATCAAAATATACCCACTAAACAAAACTTGCGCCTGAATACGGCCCTGTCAAATTGTACAAGTATATGAAACGACAAACAAGATCCTGATATTAATTAATTGATAAATATTGCAACAGGAATATACTAGAACCAAAATTACTATAACTGTCTACGAGTTTTGCGTATATAATAATTAGGGACTGCTGGAAAATGCCGAACGATTATTAATAATCACACAGTAAGCATATAACCAAATTACGAGTCTATAGCACATCAAAACTTACCGATGAAAAGTAATTGCAGGTGTTTTCCTATACGGAGAATTGCCACACAGAGGTGCACAACACTTCACCATTTTATTTCAGAATTTTTGATTCTTTAGACTCGATTTTAAAGCAAATTTAAAAGAATAAACAACTCGCAGGTTATGTTGTTGTTTTTGACAAATTGACATATTGCACCATACTGCTCTTATTTGTAGCTTACGAATTGCCTCAAGCTCAATTATGTCTATGAGTGCGTAAGTGTTGCAACAACAGAAGTAAAAGAGATAGAATCATATATTTTTTGTTGGAGAGAAGCAAGCGAAGATATTATTTATTCGTTTAGATGTAGTTGTGAAAATTATGTTAGGTCTGCTTACTCTTATATGTTTGTGGTTTAGGTTAGGTTTAAAGAATTTATTCTCAAAGAACAATTTGCTCACTTACAGGGAACTTAAGACTGTAAAATTAATATAAAAAATACAGCCGGGATTCGATTATTATTATTATAATATAATAAGGTTTTTATATTTACAGAAAAGTTATCCATTCCACACAATTTTGCTATAGTATAATACTTATCTACTTCTCTGATCGACATTATTGTTTAATTAACAGGTTTTAAGAAGACAGCTTTCCAGCAGCAGAATCCTAAAACTGACAGTAATTTTAATTTTACATTTTGCGCCGAGAAAAAAAAGAGAGGTGGATTCTTCAGTATGTTTCAGTGAATTAACTTTTATTGACTATTAAACTAATTAAACTAATAGAATATAAACTGGAAACTACTTAAGATTACTATTTGAATTTAATGTTTTAAATGAAACTAGAATATGTAATTTTAATTTAGTTAGTTAGCCCATAAGTCTTTAATTTGATTAGATATTTATACCTACTATTGTTAACTTCATAAAGAATAATCTGATTACTTATATAGGATATAACCAACTCTGATTAGTTCTTAAATGGCATGGGCAAGTCAGTTTTGGTAGGTACGAAACCTCTATTTATAGCGAGATTTATAGCATATTTTTATAGGCATCTTAGGCCGAGTTGTCGCATAGTCGAACTTTTAAATACTTAGGTGCAGTAAACGGATTTTTCGTGGTTTGCCACTTTTGATGAAAAAAAAAAATAAGGACGTGATGATTGACTATGGGTCAGGCCGTAAATTTTGCCACTTAGTGACATAAACTGTTATACAGATTTTATGTAACAATACCATAATCGTTACATAAAAACGTTACCTAAAATTGTAAAGCTAAGAACATAACTGTGAACAAAAACACAACAGTAAAATAAAGAAATAGTTTTTATTCTGTTATAATAACTGTAAGGCTCTGAACTGATTTTGGAGGCATCTGTGAACAAATAATTATTTATGTTGTTTATATATCGAAATTGGTTTTCAAGATCCCGCGGGAATTATACTTTTTTCGGGATAAAAAGTAGCCTATGTTTTAATCTAAGGTATAATCTATCTTAATTTTAAATTTCAGCCAAATCTGTCCAGTTTTTGAGTTTATTCATTAAAAACATACACACAAAAATACAAATCTTTCCTCTTTATAATAGTAGCGTAGATTGGTATCTACCTATTAGACATAGCTACTAACTACTAATTATTTTCGTGAAAAAAGTGCTAACCTAAATGGCAAGTCCTCGTCTCTCGCCTACACTAAGCTTTAAGGATATTTTATGTAACGTTACATAAAATTAAATGTAACACGTTAGATAAGCGTTACATAAACGTTACATAAGCATGAACTTCTGGTATCTTATCGGTGATAACTCATTATAAATGCAATATTTCCAATTGAAATTAGGACTGTTTAATAACTTACGACCGCAAAACTAATTTCTGATAAAATATTGGTAAAAAGTTGAGTACTTATGTTTAAATCTTCAAAAACAACCTCCGTAACGACGTGACCGTGTCACTCTATCCACGAAAAAATTCGACTAAATTTAACAAAATAGCCGTAGTTGTTTGGACAACCACGTGATATTCTATGGCTATGTTGCGAAATAGAAAAATGTTTCTAATTAAATGATTAGTTAAAAACAAACGGCTATGAAGCGTTACATACAAAAAGTTACATAAATATCGGATTTCTTACCAAAATTAAAAATTTCAATAATATATATATAAAAAATTATTAAAGCAATAAAATTGACACTAGATGTAAGCCAATTTCATAAAGATTATAAGGAAGAAATTATATAAATTGTAAACGCAATAAATACGATACAGCATGAAGAAATGCTATGTCACCCCTACAAAGGACATAGTGATTATTTGCAAAAAGCTCCTTTTGGATTATATAAATATTTTTTTCTTATTAATTTACTTTTAAAACGTGGAAGAACTTTGCGGTCTCGAGTACCTATACAATAATTCATGGATCTTTATTATTTAAATCCATGTACCGATCATAAAAATCGTAAAAACTTAAGAAGACAAGAGGGAAGGAAAAAAAGTGGCAAAATCTACGGCCTGACCCCTATACCTATGTCAATGGACGTGATAAAGTGAATCATTACAATACCTATTTATCACATCACTGTTGAGATTAGGTAGGCAACATTACTATTTTACGGAATGAATTTTTTACACAGCTTTTTTACTGCATTTAAATGTGATTTAAATAATAGGAACCAAGAACTAGAACCCATAGCCACTAAATCAATTAAGAGAATCTATGCAATTTTTTCAACGTCAATATGCCATAATATCATAGAATTGACAAATGTCAATGTAACATTTTAATAAAAAAAATAGATAAGTATAAAAAAAATGTCAATGTCATCAAATGTCATAATCACATGTAAACAAAAACACGTTTTACAAAAAGAAAATTTAAGAGTTGAATTGAAACTTCTTAAATTAAATAAATTAAATCCTTATTAAAATAGTCTGATGAAGGTATCGATCGGTGACGTTGCCCTGCCGGGCGATTACTGCGAAGAAATTTTTAAAATCGGCGAAAAATCACGCGTAATAATCGGCCCAGGCCTTCGAAAAGAGGTTGACCGAGTTACTATTACGAAAGCCGGTATTTTAAAGAAAAGAAATCCATGTACGTACTGGATAGACAGTTACCAGAAACGGTATGTGCCTTCGAGAGGAGAAAACGTCATAGGCGTTGTAACTCAGAAAGCTGGTGATATCTTTAGAGTCGATTTCGGCGGGAGTAGTACAGCCGCATTATCCTATTTATCCTTTGAAGGAGCCACGAAAAAGAACCGGCCAGAGGTCCAAGTTGGAGATATAATTTACGCTAAAATGTTAATAGCCAGCAAGGATATGGAGCCTGAACTCGTATGTGTCGACTCACACGGTAAAAAAGGTAGATTGGGCGTGTTAGTCGATGGATTCGTATTCAAATGTTCGCTAAATCTCGTAAGAAAGATTCTTAATCCCAGCTGCCCTTTATTAGGTTCTTTGAGGAACGAGTGGCCATTTGAAATAGCTGCGGGCATGAATGGCAGGATTTGGATAAAAGCTAATTCAATGAGGGAAACCATAGCTTTGGGTAATGCTATCCTAGGAGCCGAGTTTTTGAGTGATGACGAAATTAAGAAAATGTGTAATAACATTGCTGCCATTTTAGCTGGACATGTATCGTAGTTTAAAGTACCTAGTAAGTCTAGTTTTAATGTTTTGTAAAATTCCTTAAGATTATCTTTCTAAATAAAATGCATTTTGATTTAAATGAAAGCGAAGCTCTTTAAGTTACATTCTTTATTATTTATTGTAGGAAAATACAAACCAGGACACTGTAAATGTAATAGACAGTGCCAACGAAGATTTGTTTTTGTGAATGTGGTAACATATCTTGTACATCTCTGGGGCAGCACAAAAAGGATCTATCCTCCATCATATCCTTATGCATAGTTAAATGTCTGCATTATTTGGTTTTGCTGTAGTAAACAGAAACATTTATTTGTTCCACTGCTATGGCTTTGCAAGCAGAATATTGTGCTGAAGCAGAGATTTACTGAACTTTTGATAATGAAAGTTTGGTATAAGCTAGTTAGCTTAGATTTGATAAGAATGATATTGTAATTTGTTTCTCAAAAGAACAACTTGTCAATTTATTGCAGACTCTTCTTAGCAGTCTTTGAGAACTGGTGGTAGTCTCAAAATTAATTTTGAATATTGATTTTTTAAAAATTAACAGTCTACCTTCAAAAATTTTTCTTTTGAGATTTTAGGCTGAAATCTGCACAACAGACTGAAACTTGAGACAGTTAAAACGAGACAGATAATCTGATTTGAATATGAGAAAGTGAGACTGGTATCTATAGATTTCAGCCTAAAATTGTAAAGGGTACCTATGTATTTTCATGAATGATTAACTAAGAAGCAAATAAAAACCCACTCAAAGGAATGCTCTTTTTATTTACATCAACCATCTTTAAGACTACAATAATTACTATACATTTTTATAATACATACAATTTCAAGGCGAAAACATACTTTTTAAACACAATGAGACCTGATAAATGTGTTAGTAGCTTGTAGTATGCTGCCCTCCTCAAGCTATAAGAACATTTGGCCCTATACTTTTTTTGATGCTATCTTACTTAGAAAAAGAAAAATTTCTCTATCAACCCATCTAATCAGCATTCTCCTTACTGCTGTAGTTAATAACAATATGAAAAACGTTTATTATTTATTGAATGGCGTGATTTCTTTATAAATTTCCGCTTTTTGGATCATAGCTTGAAATATTGTTTTAGTAGTTAACAACACTAGCTTTAGGACAGCAGTATTCTAGTTAAAGAATATTCTACGAATTTAGTGATTGTATGTTAAAATTATGTTTCCGCTCACCCTTACTTGAAATTAATGAAAGTTGCTAGTTTCAGTCACTCTTTCATCTGATGATAAATTTACTTGGGTGCTATAGCTTTTGCCCGTGTGTAATTCGGGTTGTTTTTTAATAATCTACAAATTGGGCACTTCATTTGATATCAATAATATTGACAAATGCAAGTGCAAACTTTCTTCCGCGTTATTCCGTCACATAGTTTCACACTGTCGTCGCCATCTACTTTAAGCGGTCTTGCGCCGCTTGTATCCAGCTGCGTCCTCGTCAGTTCGCATGTGGGAGTCAGCCAAAATTTCGCTTTTATATAGGAGATCACTTATGATCAAAGTCTCAAGTTATAAAATAAAAATATTTATTTAAATGATTTTCCACAGCTAATTAACAAAATCATAAGTTGTTAATAAATATTAAAATAACAGACACCTCATTCACAGCTGTTTAAAATAGTATAGATTTTATAATAATCTTAAAAATTGTATTTAACTAATACCTATATGTGTGGCGCCAAAGTTAATAACTATATTTTACAAATTTAACATCACACTTAACTCATTGACTACGGGTAAATCATTTCCTAATTGGGCATATCTTTTATATATCTATGCTCTTCGTAAACTTGTTACAGGTTTCCTCAAAGCAAACCAGCAGGGCGATTCAGACCTGTTCGATAACATACCGTGTCGATACGGTTAGATTTCGATCTCTTTTTGTCGTGTGGATTCAGAGCGAGCGAAATATATGTTAACAAACCGAATCGATCGACAAATAAGTTATCGGAAGGGTCTGAATCGGGGGGCTGGTACCAGTTTTCAAACCTATAAGGGTAGTTGTTCCGGTAACAAAAAGTTTAAAAACACTAACCCAACAATTGAAATATGGATGTAACATCGTCATATTGATTTTATTTGTATAATGAAGCCTATGACACCCGGGTCATAATAACAAATCTATTGACACCTCATACTTGATCATAATAACAAATTGATTGGTACCTCATACTTGATGTATAACGTGCTCGATAATAGTAATAATTAATCTGTTCAGTAGTTTAAGCAACTTCTTTTTGAGTGAAAAAAGGCAAATGTTTGCCAATTTTGTAAAACTTTAAATCTACTACCAGCAAAAAAACGCTATCCAACAATTCGATTCGATTTGAATAAACATCTTGATTAAACACTCCTTTGAATAAAAAAAACTGCATTTCAATCAGTCCATATTATGTTTGAGTTCGAGCACTCCTCCCAGAGAGAAAGAAATCATACATATAACACCTAACTTTTTACGTCAGGGTTAATTAAAAATACAGTTTTTTTATTCATGACAAAACAGCCCTTGACTGCGATCTCCTTTGATGGTAAGTGACGATGCAGTCTAAAATGGAAAGGGGGTAAACTTGGAAGGGTTTATGGCAGTTTTTATGACTCCCATACATAGGTACCTCTAATCGCTTTCTACAGAAAAAATAACAAGATCAAATAAATTATTATTATTATTATTTATCTGCCAAAAAGATAAAAACAAAAACGGCTAAAATATTACGCCGTTAACGAAAAGCAGCGTCAGCCAAACTTTTCTCATAAAATGGTCAAATATTGCGAATTCTATAATAATTATTATAATACCAAAATACTGACTCAATGTTTATGCACGAAATAAATAAATGATGATAACTTACAACTATTAAATTAATACCTCGCTTAGTCTACTAATACACTCTTTTTAATTTTTTTTTTCAAAGGGTAGGTAGATACAATTATTGAAAATGACTACTATTTACAAGACCACAAGAAATTCGCTTCGGATACGGTCATCACAGCAAAACCATTAACACTATACAATATTTACAGCTTTTTTTATCAACAACAGTCAACTTTCACTTTTAATTACGAAAATATAATTTAATCTATCGTTAAATCAAGAGATCAAGACGTAGGCTTGCGTCCACACTTGAAAGCTTTTTCAAATCAAATCGTCGTGCAAGGATATTCAGTGAATAAAAAAAACTGAAAAACTCAACACGCTGAACAATCATGTCATTTTTTTTTTTTCACTACATATATTTCATCTCGAAATAGACCTTAGAGTCCCCCTTGATTTAGAGTCGTACGTCCAGTACTATGATTTTTAAGTCTCCGCTTGGAGCGCTGACTGGCTACAAAATTTAACATTAAAAGGTCACTAAAGACTTATTTTACTTTGATGTGTAGAGTGTTGTATGGTCGTTTCGACAATATATCGTCGGGGATAGTGCAAATCCGCGTAACTAGTATTAGTACCTTAAAATCCATTTTCATACGTCAAATCAAAACCGCGTAAGTGTCGTACCGACAAAATTAATCACTTTAAAAGATATCTATTTTTTTATCAATACATAGAACACATAAATTAATACTTTCTGTGTAAAAATTAGCCCAATAGCCGTAGAAATATGAAATTTATAAAGTTTTAAACTTCCCCTGTAAAACTGTGACTAGTGTAGATCCGCGGTTTTTACCAAATGTACATACGCGGTTTTGCACTATCCCCGATGATATTTGGAAGTCCATGAACATTATCTAGACTAGATATGCTAAGCGTGACAACAATACATACATCTTATTTCAAAGTAACCATGCAAACTTTTTTTTTGCTATCGGTATGTGAAAGCAATCAAGTATGGACGCAAACAATATTAGGTATACTTTAAAGTTATATATAGAGTGCAATTCTATAAACCCAATTTTACTAAGTATCGAATACCCGTTTACGCAAATACAAAATACAACGGTGCCGATTCGGATGGCAATTTCCAAAATTTAAGTTTTGCATTCTTTTCTTATCAATGTCATTAGATAAGATCAGAAAAACTAGTTCAGATTTAGGCAAAGCTATCTTAGGACCATTTTAACACCAAGTCAAGTTTAACCAAGGAATGACGTTCTAACAGTTTTTGTATTGAAAAGTCAATTACTGTAGTAAATTTACGCTTGAGCATAGTGAACAAAATTGCGTGACAGCACTAAATTAAAAGTTATTTTAATAACATTCCGTCCTTTTTTCACAATGCTTAAAAAGAGAGACGCACATATGCCAAAAGCTCGAGAAAAAACATCAGAAACGACATCGTCATAGACAGGATATAAAGTAGTTTCGTTGGGAAATCGAATCATAATTGTCAAAAAAAAGATACCGCGAATTAATAACCGCCTTCATTTTTTTAAGACGGTAAAGAGCCTGTTTACGTTTATCATTCCCTCTCTCTCGCACATTCTAATATTTTCAATTATTGTAAAAATCTCAGTATACTTTTGATCAAAGTGTTTCATTACTATACTTAACAATAAAGTTACGGATATTTTAGACATAGTTTTTTTTATCATATATGCCTAGGTTTTGACAGAGGAAAATGGCGACAAAATTTAATAGTTACTTTCGCCATTTTGAAAAAATATAAACTAGGCGTAAGGCATTAGAAATGTGTATAAAATATCAGTAATTTTAAATTCAAGTATAAAAATGAACCACTTTGGTGAAAAATATAATGAGACATTTTTTTAATATATACTACACTAGCGCTTGATTGCGAAATCGCCTGAAGATGCAGCCTAAAATGGTGCGCGCTTGGCTAGAAGAAGCCTATTCACTCTTGATTTAAAGACACCCATTATAGTTAGGTGGAAAAACGGAAGCCAGACTTTTACATTAATTGAAAATAATGTGCGAGAGAGAAGGATGCAAAACTGGCTCTTAAAAATTAAAACTGTTGGTCGAATGCAGAGAAGATGCATCAATCATTGCTACAGTCTCATTTGTTATGATTGGCTGAATATATGGAACAATGCATTGTAGCCGATAACGAGAAAGTGTCGGCCAATCAATGGTGATTGTGATCTGTAGCAATCATTTTTACGCATATTATATAATTATGAATAACCTTTGACACAATAATACTGGACTTCGGGTCAGCGCTAAAATTGTCCGAAGCAAAAGAAATCCAAAACGCGAAAAAGGTTTCCAATAGACTGTCAGTTGAAGCAAATTATTACAAGCAAAATTAGGCTGTATAATAATGGATTAAGACATAAATTACAATGTATTAGTTTGTTTTTAAAATATACATGTATGTACACTCGTATATATAGGTTTTCTCAGGACATTGTTTTCGTGAATTTTGCATTACACCCAAGGTCCCAGTTTTATTATGTCAATGTGAATAACAAATTAAAATAATAAATTTTCCTATTGTAATGTTACGCCTAAAATAAAATAATGAGGGTAGGACGAAGACGGTTTAAATACAAAAATGTTATGTTGTAATTTCGAAACTATACAGTACTATATAGTAGCAAATTCAAACTTTACATTTACTTATAAACTCATACGGTCCTTTTCTGCGAGGAGCAATTTGAAAAGGACGGCATGATGCATTTTTAATTTTCAATACACCAAAAGGCAGATTTGCTATCAGTAGTTTTTATGCTAAGTCTCCTAGTGCAATCATAAATCAATCGATCGTCGATAAATGTGAGGAGAGAGTCTAAGAAATATCTGTATGATAACAAAAAGTGGTAACGTCTCGACGTGTCATAAGAACCACTGCTCGGTCTACATGAAAAAAATAATTATGAAAATTTTGAATCCGTTAAGTTCTTCTACGTAAAGTAGAAGTACTTTTAATTTTTTCCCTCACCTAACTTAGCTCAGGTAGCCCATAAAAGTTAAGCAACATTGGTGAAAACAGGTATAATGCCTTTTTTACAAACCTATATCGTCCCCTGAGTAGGAGTCTCTTTACATAAGTAGCTCCTTAAAACAACTTTTTTTGACAGAAAGCCTCACCTAACTTAGCTTTAGGTAGCCCGTAAAAGTTCAGGAACATTGGCGAAGACGGGCATAAGAGCGCCCATACACGGTCAAACGTGTTTGTCAAACATTTTTAGATGTATTTGATAGTCTGTGGTCGTGTTTGTCAAACAAACTACGTGTTTGACAAACAGAAACGGAGGTGTTTGATGATTTTGTTCAAACAAAACCGTAACAAAAACACGTAAAAATTTTACGTGTTTGGCAAACGTGTTTTTTTTTTAAAAAAAGAACATTAGCCAAACTGAAGTTGACTAATATCCTGTTATCCGCTCCAAATAAGCAGACAGCTTGTATTAGGAGTGGGTACGACAATAGTGCAACGGGTGGGATTCGAACCTGCGACCTTGCAGTTTTCAGTCCGCACCTTTAACCGTTGGGCTATTGAGGCTTATGACCGGGCCCCTCTAAGAGAAACATCAACCGCCTGATTTATTGATTAACCAAATGCCGTAAGAGACTATGATGTGTATCTAAGGAACTATGACGGGTTTCGAAGCGGTACAACACGCTAAGGGTGAAAATATGCCAGAGATGCCTCACTGCGATACCTCGCGGTCGCGGTTTAGCTCGCTACCTCGATGCCACCTCCATGTAAAACAAATGTATGCAAACAGACGAGCGCGAACATGCCGAGAAACATCGATGTGAACCGCGATGTATCGCAGTGAGGTATCCTTCGGCATGTTCGCGCTCGTCTGTTTGCATACATTTGTTTTACATGGAGGTGGCATCGAGCGAGCTAAACCGCGACCGCGATGTATCGCAGTGAGGCATCCTTGGCTTGTTCCCACCCTAAGGCCGCACGCACACCGCGCTGACTAGCCGCTCTCAGAACACCGAGTCGGCGGAGCGGGACAGGTGCACGGGGTGCGAGGGAGAGCGCGCTAGCCGCTTCCTCGGCAGCTTCTCCAGCGTGGACAGGAGGTGGGGGAAGTCCGGCCGCTCGCTCGACCGGTACGACCAGCATAGCATTAGGATGTCCTGTTGACAAAACAATAATCAAATCATACTTTACTAATGTTATAAAGGCGTATGTCTGCGTGTGCGTATTCGTGTGTGTTCGTGTGTGAGTGTGCGTATTGGTGCGCGTGTGTGTGTGCGTGTATTCGTGTACGTGCGATACGCGTGCGTGTGCGCATTTATTTTTTGTAATATAATGTAATTGTGTAAATGTGTTACACTGTTTATTTTCTTACATATATTTTTTTTCTTTTTCATGCAATAAAGTTGTGTAAATTAAAAAAAAAAATTGTATGGAGGAAATGTAATGTAATTGTCTTCGACCATTTAGCCGGGTCAGCTTTTGAGTTAGTGTGTGTTCATAGAGACATTAAGTATTTAAAAGAGTGTGCGGAAGTGAGTAAATGTGTGCTGTACGTGATTACACCAGCTCACCGCAGAAAGTGGCAGAATATATGTATTCAGTACTAAATCTGCGTAAAGGTGCGTCCCGGCTGGTGTCGAAATGGTCGAAGATAATTGTAAAAATTGTGAAAATTGCCAAGTGACTTATTGAACAGATTCTATCATGCGAGATGATAACGATGACGTCATTCTCACCTTAATGTCTCTAGAAGCCTGCATGTTGGCCAGCGACTGCTTGACGCCCTTGCCCACCTGCCAGATGATGGCTTCCGGAGGCTGCCCCTTGAACGGGTACTCCCCGCACAGCAGCTCGTACCACACTGTCCTGTGGACGGTCAAGCGTGAACCATTGAGAGGATCCTATATCTATTTATTTATGTAATGGACAATCAACAGGTTACAATAACTCTTATAAAACTAAACAAAAAATGAAAAAAAAAAACATGTTAAATGTTATATTGTAGACCCACTTAGAGACTGCCACAACTTGCGAGTAAAAACTAGATTGTCAGTCAGTGTAGTATATCGCATTAATCACAAAAAAAGTGGAATCACAAAAGTGGCGCTTTTTGAAGCGCCACTTTTGACCACACTTTTGATCCATAATTTAAGCTGTCATGGACAGCAAGTCTAGTGTTAATCATAGATTAAAAATATAGAGGTCAGTGTTTACAAGTGTCACTTGTATAAGGGCCAAATTAGACGGCGCACCATTCATCGTTCATTTTTGCGATGAACGATGGCAAAATCGCCTATGAACGGTGAACGATCGATGTTTTGACAGTTCATTTTAGATGATTCACCGGTGAAGCCTCAAAAACGGAAGCAAAAATCTCGAAAAATGAACCGTCTAATTTGACCTTTAAACTCTTGTCAGTGTTTCAAAGTGTCACTCGTATAAGCACTCACCCGAACGCGTAAACGTCAGTCGCTTTGGAGAAGGGCAGGTGCAAGGACGCGTGCGGGCGCAGCGCGCGCACCACCTCCGGCGCCAAGTAGCACAGCCAGCCCGGCGGGATGCCGAGGCTGTCGCCGCGCGCGCTGCACACACAACACAACACTCAGCACTAGCTAAGCACGCACACACAACACCAGAAAACTCAACATTAGCTAATGACGCTAAAAACGATCTTTTTTTTATTCGACGACAATATTCTCTATAACGAACTTCCCTATATTCGACCATTTAGCCAGGACTTGGCAAGGGCACGCATTCCCCTCTGCCGAAGTACATGTACAAACGTACGTGTCAGCTTGTAAGTGTGACAGCTTTTGAGTTAGTGTGCGTTCATAGAGACATTAAGTTTTTTACAAGAGTGTGCGGAAGTGAGTAAATGTGTGCTGTACGTAGGCTGTACGTGATTACCTCACCTCCCGCAGAAAGTGGCAGAATATATTCAGTACTAAATCTGCGTAAAGGCTCGTCCCGGCTAAATGGTCGAACTTCTCTATAATGCTCGCAAAGGTGTGTGATTTCTGGCACTCCGCACTTAGCCAATATGTGGACGATGGCTTATCTGATTCTGAGAGATCTGTGCTGAGCAGTAGGCCGGCGATGTTTTTTTTATTCGATGACAAGATAGTCCTTGACTGCTGTCTCACCTGATGGTCAGTGACGATAACGGGCTATCTTAGAAGGGGTATGACACTGTACATTCAACCCCTAATCTCTTTCTACACGCCATCGTGCCGGAACGCTAATTCGCTTGGAGGCACGCCTTTGACGGTAGGGTGGTAACTAGCCACGGCCAAAACCTACCTAGAAAGTCCCCTATTTTACCCCCCTAGGGGTTTAATTTTCAAAAATTTCTTTCGACTACGTCGTAACGACTATCTGTATGCCAAATTTTAGCTTGGTCTGTGCAGCGATTAGAGCTGTGCATTGATCGATCAGTCAGTCAGTCAATAATTTAGTCATTCAACGTGATTTTTTTCTTGAGTAGGCAACTAGTACCATTACTCCTAATATACTATTTTTATACCGGAGAGTTTCGGGGATTATTAAAACCCTAACTCAACGCGCACGAAGTCACGGGCAAAAGTTCAATCTCAAACTCATTTATTGCAAATTTGGGTTTACATTATAATACAGGTAAGTCTACAGGTAAGTCAGGGTCTTATTGTAATACAGGTAAGTACATCCAAATGCCTTCAAAGGCATGCAATATCAATGTCCGTTTTAAAGTTATACAATTGTTACTTGGTACTTTAAGCTAGTACTGAATATATCACTCACGATAGTAGAATGCCTTACTTGTTCCCGAAGCACAGCTTGGTGACGCTGAAGAGGCCAAAGTCTGTGATGACCACCTTCCCGTTCTCCAGGAAGATGTTCTTCGTCTTCAGGTCCTTGTGGACAATACCACGCGCGTGCAGGTAGCCCATGCCCTGCGGCCAACAGTAAGGGAATCAATTGGGTATTGGACTGTTGTCAAAATAAACGTTTTCAAGGCGTGCGCTGGTTCATATACTATCAATGGATGAAAATGATGTATGGTTGAACCTCTCAAAGAGTTCTAAGAAACAGTCCGCGACAGCATATGTCTATCTCTTTAGGATAACTTACAGTAACCATTTCTATCTTTCAAACTTTGATTAAAAGTATTTTCGAAGCTTTTTTAACAGATGTGACGTCAGTCTATATCTAAATATATATATTTATTATCTTAAGTATTTAATTTAGAACATATTGCCCTTTACATTGCACAATTTAAATTAATATCTTAGGAGTTATCGGAAAATTAATATTTCCGCGCGACAAAATAATAAAATGGTGCCGGCCGGCGCGGCGGTGCACGGTGGCGGGTTTCGGCGCGGGAGCTTCCTATGGTTCCTGTGGTGATCTTTTACGATCGTCTCCTGTAAGAAGCTCTGTGCGATCAGTCCCGTAAAACACATATTTAATTTTTCGACCCGGACGAAGCCGGGGCGGGTGGCTAGTTATAAATAAAATACAGACACACACGCGCGCGCGCACTTGATAAACGTGTCCTTGCGAAGGTGCATGTGCGTGAACAGCGTCAAGCCATAGCAGTGACGTCACGATGGCGTCATACCCGTACCTGTGAGATCTGCTGCGCGACGATGACGCTCTTGTTGTTGGTGAACTTGTCCTTGCGCAGGTGTATGTGCGTGAACAGCGTCATGCCCTTGCACAGTGACGTCACGATCGCCAGCCGCGGCGGCTTCATGCACGCGCCCATGAACAGCACTAGGTTCTCGTGACGCGTCTTTCGGAATGTTGCGACCTGAACACGAATAAATTAATTTTAATGTAAAAAATACGGAAAATAACTTCCCCATCTCTAGACTAGAAGGCTGATTAACCCCCCCTTTTGCAGCGGGCCGGCTAAAAGGGAGGCGAAAGAAGCTGTCTGCCTCTAGCTCTGGCGAGGGGAAAATTATATAACAAAAATAGTTTTTTTTTTTTTATTCGATGACAGGATAGCCCTTGACTGCGATCTCACCTGATGGTAAGTGACGATGCAGTCTAAGATGGTAGCGGGCTAACTTGGAAGGGGTATAGCAGTGTAAATTCAACCCATACCCCTAATCGGTTTCTACACGCCATCGTGCCGGAACGCTAAATCGCTTGGCGGCACGTCTTTGACGGTAGGGTGGTAACTAGCCACGGCCAAAGCCTCCCACCAGACCAAACCAGAGACAATTTAGAAATTATAAATTCCCAAATTGCCCCCGCCGGGAATCGAACCCGAGACCTCCCAGTTATAAGATCACAGCGCTCACCACTGCGCCAGGGAGGTCGTCGTTTCTGATAATAAAAGAAAAAAAAATTTGCACTCGCTTCGCTCGTACATGCTTTCTGCTATTAGTGGATACTATTATCACACTATCACACTATCACACTTCACACTTCACACTTCACATCACATCACATCACACTAATCACACTTCACATCACATCACATCACACTAATCACACTAATATTATAAATCCGAATGTTTGTATGTGTGTGTGTGTGTGTGTATGTTTGTTACTCTTTCACGCAAAAACTACTGGACCGATTTGGCTGAAATTTAAAATGGAGATAGATTATAACTTGGATTAAAACATAGGCTACTTTTTATCCCGGAAAATCAAAGAGTTCCCGCGGGATTTTAAAAACTAAATTCACGCGGACGAAGTCGCGGGCATCAGCTAGTTTTCTATTAATTTTCGAGTTGGTACCCAATGTTACCTCGTGTTTGAAGGTGTCGAGCGGCACGGAGTGGTCGCTGAGCGCGTTGACGTGCAGCAGCTTCACCGCCACGGCGCCGTGCCAGCTGCCGCGGTACACCGTGCCGAACCGGCCCGTTCCGATCACCTCGAACAGCTTCAGCTCGTCGTATGGGATGTCCCATTCTTTCATCGACAACTACGACAAGACAAGAAAAATACGTTAGGGTTAGGTTACACTTTCATAAGCTTAGTCATAGACAAGGTGACTACCTACTCGACAAAGCCTCAAAAAAGTCCGACAATATTTTGTGGGAATGGGCGTGACGTTCTACATATAAAATTCAACAGTTAATTGGAGACTTGCCTTTACCAGACACAAGTTAACAAAACTATTTTTATTTTGTTCAATTTTAGTACAAATATTGTGATTTCGAGGGCCTCTATTGTCTTGGGGTCTATCTTAACATTAGAAGTTAAAACTTATATACATATCAGTCATATTATAGTATTATATCAGTGTATTAATATCATATCATAAGAATATAAAACAATAAAATTAACTTTACCAACCTACAAACTTAGGAGAGGTCCTAGTTCGGGGCGAACTCAAGCGTATATCCTTA
Source organism: Hipparchia sbordonii (assembly GCA_038048805.1). NCBI lineage: Eukaryota > Metazoa > Arthropoda > Insecta > Lepidoptera > Nymphalidae > Hipparchia > Hipparchia sbordonii. Next base: position 1,406,330 of record JBBIWI010000008.1, on the reverse strand, counting down.
ATCCTTAATAATATTATAAATACGAAAGCGTGTTTCTTTGTTGGTTTGTCCTTCAATCACGCTGCAACAGATCTACGGATCGACATGATTTTTAGCATGTGTATAGTTGGGGTCCTGGAGAGTGACATAGGCTACTTTTTATCCCGGACACATGGACGAAGTCACGGGCATCAGCTAGTGATAAATATATTTAAAAAAAACACAAATAGGTACCCACTTCCTCAAATATTCTTCGATGATGTAAGAACGCAGTCATCTTATAATAACAATAAATGAATCACCACACCACTAACAAAATTAATGTCTGCAATTTTACAAACCCACTATAAATTAAACCTAACTTGCATCAAAGAAATACAAAAAGAAGGAAATTCAGTACTTATGACAAATCTGTAAAAAATCCCTATTCGAAATGCAACTATTCACACATGTTATTTACTCGAAGAAACCTGGACCTGGAAAATTCTTTTTTTGTTAGAAAAGTTACACTTCCCAGGCCGTCCCATGGTCATCAGGTCTGAATCTGATGATGGGATCCTGGAGAAATTGAGTGAACCTTCAAATTTTACAGGCACAATTGATATACTTTGTAGTGGCGTTTGAAGTCGGTTTTGTAAAAAGATTTTTTATCTTTATATTATATTAAACAAAAATGTTTACGGAAAAAAGAAAATCGAAATTAGTAAACGAAAATAAACCACAAATTAGCACCATAAGAGAAACGCACGCGCAATCAACAATCACAGTGAGGCTACTGCGTTTATCAACGTTGGTATGAGGGCAGCGGATGTATCGGGCGATAAGAAAGCTGCGCATTGACAATATACTGCCTACCAAGTGTAACTTGACGCTTAGGGGCCACGTGCACTACACTACCGCGGCCACTGCGACCAAGTGGTGCGGGTTGTTACGTTCCCTTAAATATGGTTGAGCAAAGCAACGGCTGGATCATGCGTCACGCTCGTGAACGGGTGCCACCAACGGGAATGGGTCTGCTTTTGTCCGTCTGTCTTAACATGTATTGGATTGTTTTGCATTTTCGAAATTTCATTGTGGAAGCACTGTATACATAGCATAGTTTTGTTACCTATTGTAAAAAAAAATTTTTTTTTTAAAAGAGCAACCGCCGAGTTTATTGCTGGCTCTTCTCGGCAGGAAGGGCATTCCGAACCAGTGGTAGATTCAGCGACCAAGTCAAATATCTTACCCAATTTACATTGTACACTTTTATTTTATTCGATAACAAGATAGTCCTTGGAACGCTAAATCGCTTGGCGGCTTGACCTTGTCCGATCAATGTTGCGACCACAACGACAACGGGCTTCGAAATTGTCTAAAAATTATTGCTACCTATAGTGTAACGATCGCAATCACCTCTGATCGGCAAAATTTATGGCGTTCTTGATGCTTGAATGCATTTTAACCAATCAGATCTGAATGCGATCGTCACACTTTGGCATTCAATTTGAGACCTACAGTTTTAGACAACTCTACATTTGTAGTAATCATTTTTAGACAACTCTACATCTGTAGTAATCATCTTCAGACAATCCTACATCTGTAGTAATCATTTTTAGACAACCCAAGTAATCATTTTTAGGCAACCCACATGTGGTAATCATTTTTAGCCAAGAAGTCGTTGTCGTGATCGCGTAGTGCGCGAGGTTCCTTACAGAATGTACATTAGTCGTTCAGAAATCGCAGTAACCCTACACTTGTCATGTGAGGTCAGTGTCGAGATAAACAAAGGGTATTTATTGTGTGTCATGCTTTTCGTAAGATATAGACTTTTTATCATAATTACCCTATTATAGGAAACCATTCTTTATGCTATACTAAATGATTGCCGGCAACTTCGTTCTTTTTTTCGACAAAACTTTTTTTTTCGACAAATTTTCGTTTCCTTTTTTAAAACTTAAAACTTAAAGTTTTGGTTAAAACTTTTTTTCTTTTTTTCGACAAAATTTTTTTCTTTCTTTCGACAAAATCGACTTCAATTATTACTTATATACTTATATCAATTGTGCCTCTAAAATTTGAAGAGTTCCCTCGATTTCTCCAGGATCCCATCCTCAGATCCTGACCTGATGACAATGGGACTACCTGGGAAGTACCCTTTAAACAAAAAAAAAAGAATTTTCCAAATAGGTCCAGGCGTCTTCGAGTAATCGGGGAACATACATAAAAAAAAGATTCCGACGAATTGAGAACCTCCTCCTTTTTTGGAAGTCGGTTAAAAAGGGATTCCGTTCATAAATCGTAAACACATAACACATTAAATAAGCAATTAATCTCAAGTGTTGCTTATAATGAAAAGCTCACTGTTCTCCAACGTCGATCTTTTGCTCGTCTTGTAAACATCGGTAGCGTTAATGGCTTTGGGGATTTTGATGTACAGTCGCGGACAAAAAATGTTTACCACCTTAAGATTCATAATTGCATGCACACATCTGTGTCAGAAGGTCGATATGTGATTTGATTAGCCATAGATCATAGACTTTTTAACATGTAGCGGTACTTAGACAATCCTTTAGCGGTCTCTTTAGTAGGTGACTGCTAAATAGGTTAGATGTAGAAAACCTTTTTTGGAACAAAAAATCCTTACTACTGTTATAAAATAATGTGAGTGTTTGTTTGTTCGTTGTTGGTTTGTCCTTCCATCACACAGCTACGGAGCAATAGATCCACATGATTTTTTGCATGGATATAGTTGAGGATTTGGATTGCGACATTTATCCCGGAAAAATAGGTTCCCATGGAAATTTTAGAATCCTAACTTCACGCGGACGAAGTCACGGGCAAAAGCTAGTAATTTTAATAAATAGATATTATCACATATAGACACGAGCAAAGGACACGAGTTACCAAAATATGAAAGCGGAAGTAATAATCTAATGAAATTTCAAAGAATCTTTATTTCTTAATTTTATTATTAAGAAACTAAACAATATTAGTATAAATAAATAATTAGCTTAATTAGCTTCCATTCGCTGCTATGACAACCCGAAACGCGACAAAGCGTTTGTTTGTTTGAGGATTTTTTTGATTCTGACAGTCCTAGCTTTGAATCATTAAGCCCCATAAATTTTCAGTTTCAAATCAGCAGATCGAGTGGGCTATTACAGATTGAACCATGGAATAGTAGCTCGGCGCATTATCTTGAACTTAGGTTGTCGGAATTTTGCTGCAACATCGATGTAAAATGCTGCAGAAACACTACGCATCACCGTAGCTCATCCACCTCCTTTTGACTGTTTTTGACTGTGGATGCTATCAGCATCATTATGATTTAATGCACAATATGAACTTCACCATTAGAATTATGATTAAGCTTGCCATTTATTTCATATATTTAAATTTCAAATAACAAATCTAATATTTTTGATAATTAATTGTCACTAAAACGGAGTGATTACATTCTCTTGGATTGTCACTTTTACAAGTGCAATGATGCTAATGTGTCAAACTTGAATTTAGGAAATGAGTTTTATTACTAATATTTGTATAGAAAAGTCATTAATACTTTTTTTGATAAAACGACGCATGAAATTTTTATAACGTAACAAATGCCTTGATATAGCATTATAGACCTTACTGAAAGCAGGGTTACGAAGAATCTAATTTGAAAAGTGGTAAACATTTTCTGTCCCCGACCGTATAGTACTATTATGTCATGAAGCGACGCGCGCTTAACTTGTGGTAACCAAGTGTACAAACACAAAAAAATTTAATTTAATAAAAAAAATTTTAGGTTTATTGATTTATAGTACGTTTATGTCACGAAGTTACGGGCGCTTTACTTGTGGTTACGTCGTGTACATGCACATTGCGTAAGTGTGCGTGCCTTTCAGGAGCCTAAGTGGAAGCGGTCAGGCGCGAGGAAGCTCACACTTTTACAGATACGCCACATACAACCACGCCTAATGAGCCACGCGCCATCGTGAAATAAATAAAAGAACTATAAAAAGATTTTTATTCACATTTGACAATATAATTCCTATTTCAATTTGTTAAGATTTATATGCTGACGCTACTCGTCTTCACGCACACATTCATAGCGTTATTACACTTGTTTACTACAAGTAAAGCGCGCGTCGCTTTATGAAACAAAGGTGTACGTTACAAAATGACGTCATACCGTACCATTGACAAGAAAATAATAATTGTATTTTTTACTGGAACCAAGACATTATAAACACACTTCGATACATTATCACAAACACACTTAAATTTTATTTATGTGTATAAATTAGACTTGCAACGAATATTCGGTTACTATTCGGTATTCGGCCTATTCGGCTGCTTTTATTATATTCGGCCGAATACCGAATACTTAAATAATACATTTTGTCATAGAGAAATAATTGGTAAAATGAAAAATTAAAATCGATTGATTATTATTATATATTATCATTTACATCATCCTCGAAGTATGCCCATATAGGTGATTTTTTTTAAAGGCTATAATCGATTTTTCTATTATTAAGGTACGTTCGTAATTATTTAATTGTTTATTTGTTAAATTTCACACTATTACAAGAGCAACAGCGGGCGCGCGGGCGATGAGTACATTAGAACAAAACAAAGGAACGCGAAACAATCACGTCTGTACAAGTTTTTGGCGCTAAAATCCAGCCGAATACTTTTGCCTAATATTCGGCTATTCGGTCAGGGGCCTCGCCGAATATTCGGTATTCGGTATACTGCCGAATATACTATTCGTTGCAAGTCTAGTATAAATAGATGTATAGATTTAGATAACTCACGCTATTCTGTCGCGGCCATCTCGAGTCGTCCGTGGAACCCGATCCGCTCAACGACACCCGACCCGACCCTTCTGTAAACAGGACAATTATGATTAACATCATTATCATCATCATCATCATCACATCAAGTAACGTGAGTCACTTCAAACGTCACTACAAAGTATAAAATAATTTTAGTTTGTACACTCATATCGAAGTCGGGTGGGCCTAAACAGAAACGATGAAACCGATGCCCGACTTCAACATACGTGTACAAACTAAAATTAATTTATACTTTGTGTTTGTAGTGACGTTTGAAGTATATTTATTAAAAAGAATTTTTATTTATTTTTTTATTTTAAGGTTTTTAGTGTAGCTTAATAAAATCAATCTATATATTCTCTGATCACTAGCGATTTGCTCTAATTCATTGAAGAATCCGTCCTCCATCAGTGAAGACATTCATCAGATCTTCACAAAATTTAAACGGGATCAACCTGACGATATGTCCTTTCAAATTAAAAAAAAACTTATTGAAATCGATTCAGATTTGACGGAGTTATGGAGTAACATCCCAAAAAAAAAAAAAATGCGTCGAATTGAGAGCCTTTTTTTTGAAGTCGGTTAAAAAATAAGCGAATATTTTTAAAAGCACATAGGACATAGACTATAGAGCATCGTAAAGTCTCACCACTCTTAATACTGGCGGTGAGGTCTTCCTTGGTGTCCTGGTGCACGAGCGACCTCGCCGGCGACTGCAGCGCTGACGTGTGGTTCGGACTCGACACCGGCGGCTTCACCTCTGACAATCACACATCATCAACATCATCGTTATCAGCAGCAGCAGCAGCAACCTATCAACGACTCGCTACTGAACGCAGGTCTTCTCACTTTATCCAATACGTTGAGCGCATCAAAAAACGCCCTAACAGTCATTGCATGTATTGCTCAGATCGCATAGTCGATGCCTTTTGATGAAGCAAGAACGAGGGTTACCTAGGAGTAGATAGTCTAATAACAATAATATTAGAAAGGTAAGTGTGGTCTCGACGACCTCCCTGGCGCAGTGGTGAGCGCTGTGTTCTTATAACTGGGAGGTCTCGGGTTCGATTCCCAGCGGTGGCAATTTAGGAATTTATAATTTCTAAATTGTATCTGGTCTGGTCTGGTGGGAGGCTTTGGCCGTGGCAAGTTACCACCCTACCGTCAAAGACGTGCCGCTAAGCGATTTAGCGTTCCAGCACGATGGCGTGTAGAAACCAATTAGGGGTATGGGTTGAATTTACACTGCTATACCCCTTCCAAGTTAGCTCGCTACCAACTTAGACTGCATCGTCACTTACCATCAGGTAAGATCGCAGTCAAGGGCTATCTTGTCATCGAATAAATAAAAAAAAATGAAAATTGGGCCCTGGTACAGGATTTTAGAGTCCGTAATGGAGATAAAGGAAAAAGATGAACGCGGGGGAAGAGCGTGATTTGGACCGCGGCAGTATTGGTTGGCTAGAGGGCAGGTACAATACTGCTTGGAGGTTGGAGGGGTTTAAGTCGGTAGGAGTCCGACACTGTCCGTCTTGGATGTCCATGAGGATTTCCCCTCCTACAGAAAAAAAAAAGGTCTCCTCTCAGAGAAGGGTTATAGACCGTATTCCACCACTATGATCTGTAACCCTTCAGCGAAATCGGTTCAATTGTTGCGACGTCATTGAGTAACCAATCATCCTTCCATCCATACATCCAAACTTTTGCACTTATAATATGAGCCGGATTAGTAAGATAGCAGGATAGTAGGGTTATTCACTTTACAATAAGTTACCTGGGAAATGGAACTGTTGTTTGGAGTTGTGGTGGGTCTGGTGCGGCTGGTGCGAGTGGTGCGAGTGGTGCGTGTGGTGCGACTGCGGCGTGGACGGCGCGGGCAGCGCGGGCGACGAGGGCGTCGAACTGTTGCACGACGAAGTGTTCGACGACGAATCTGGACCACCCTGTATAAGACAAACGAAGATTTATTACTATTAGTCTATTGTCCCTTAATTGTTTTTTTTTTTATTAATTAATTATTTATTATTTATTTTGTACACAACAATGTAAATCTTCTTCTTTATGTGCCTCTCAATTATTGGAGGTCAAGAGTCAGTTTTTTAAACTTCTCCTTGTCCAATATCCATGGTTATATACGGAATAGTTCTTGGACTGTCTTGATGCCACTCCCTTATGTTTCTGAGCCAAGACATCTTTCTTCTTTCAACAATTTTCCCCATCAACAACGTAAATAAAATAATAAAAAAGAAAAGATTGTGGGCAAGGAAAGACTAGCCGAATCGAAGTCGATATCGACAAAATATAGAAGGCATATATTATGTGACGTCATCATAATTCCAATATGGAGTATCCGTTTTACAAACCCCTGTAACAAAAATAAGCATATAGGGGTATGGATGCCAGCAAGTTAAAAAAAACTTTATAATATAAGCCTCAATAGCCCAACGGTTAAAGGTGCAAACTGAAAACTGAAAGGTCGCAGGTTCGAATCCCACCCGTTGCACAATTGTCGTACCCACTCCTAACACAAGTTTTCACTTATTTGGAGGGGAGAGGAGAACATCAGTCAAGCTCAGCTTGGCTGACATCCTTAAAAAAAAAAAAAAAACTTTGAAGTTCTTCGCGGAAGGAGAGTGGGTTAATGGTAGTGGTGTGGTAGTACATACGGTGTGGTGGTGCGGCGCGGCGGGAGGTCGCCGTCGGATGGGTGTTACGGATTGCATTAGCGTTCTGCCGCCCACCGACGACGTCAGGTACAAACCACCTGCACAACAATTAAATAACCAAACAATTAATAACAATTAATAAAAATTATAACAATTAATAATTTAATTGGTCTGGTGGGAGGCTTTGGCCGTGGCTAGTTACCACCCTACCGTCAAAGACGTGCCGCCAAGCGATTTAGCGTTCCGGCACGATGGCGTGTAGAAACCGATTAGGGGTATGGGTTGAATTTACACTGCTATACCCCTTTCCAAGTTAGCCCGCTGCCATCTTAGACTGCATCGTCACTTACCATCAGGTGAGATCGCAGTCAAGGGCTATCTTGTCATCGAATAAAAAAAAAAAAAAAAACACAATATAACGGTGATAATCTCCTCCCTATCGAATGCGTGGGTCGATTCCCCAAAAATTATTGCATCAGTGTAAGGGCCGATCTACACCCGAATGGCAGCGGCGCGGCGAGAACTTTCAGTGTAATTTAAACTTTATCACATAATCGCTAAGGACCAGTATTGCTTGAAAAGCTCAAAAAGAGTACGTGACCGCCCGCGGGAACGACGACTTTACGTGCTCTCCGACGCACGGGGGTGCCACACGCTTCCTAATTTCGGATTTACTGAGATATTCTTGACAGAAAAACCTGGGGGGACCATCGGAATCCCTGGAAAAGGAGGTCCAAGTCGTTTTGAGTACAAAAAATTGCGGTAGCGGCGTGATTGAAAGACAAACCAACCAACAAACAAAGAGAGTAAGGATACTCACCATCTTTGTGAAACTTCTCTTTGAATGCGGTGACAAACTCAGGCGGCAGCCCACACGACGGAGGAACTTTACTCTCACAATCCCTGCAACAACATAAACGTTAATAAGGCGTAACAGAAAGAAGAAAGATAAAGCATTTTATTTAAGAAATTGTGCCACACATCACGATACACTAAGGTACAGTATCCCGACACTTCCATCTCGCAAGAATTTGCAAAAAACCTCAAGCAACAGAAGCGTCGGGCCTAACTAGCTTGCAAATACAAAGCTGTTTATTTAAAAAAAAAAAAAAAAAAAAAAAAAAAAACAAATGAACACTTCAATGCGGGGAAAATTATTATTGTTCATTGTTCGTCATTGATTTTGAAAAGTAAATTGTATTTGACAAAATGAGTTCAAGTGAAGACAATGAGTGTGTGAGTGAGTGAAATTCAAGAGGCGGCAAGAGCCGTAATAGAAAACTTGTTACCGCTAAAATCGAAAGAAAAATTTTTGAAAACCTATGAAAATTTTATTCAATTCTGCCTCGGTACTACTTAGTTTTAATTTCCGCGCATTATTTGAGAAAAATACTATACAAGCCTTGGCCACAACTAGGCATTGATGGACTTACGTATGTGTGCCTCGGGCCCACATTTACACGTTCGTCCGTCAAAGCCTCTTTTGCTGGCCGCGGCAGTAATGTATGTACTATTCTCTTCAAACCTTCAATAGATAAAAAATGCCTGTCGTCGGTGATAGGCACTGAGTTACAGAGTCAGCCCCATGGCGCGCAATGAACTAATGGGTAGTGTCGCTCACCGGTGGCACTTGAACTTGCACTCCTTGCACTTGAGGCCGGAGCCGAAGAGCATCTGCTTGTCGCAGTAGTCGCACGTGGCGATCATGTTGAAGGTCTTGGTGAAGCGGTGCGCGATGTCGTGCGCCATGCAGCCGCTCACCGTGGGCGTGCGCGGCGAGCGCGGCACGGGCGCCGTGGGCATCTGGGGGGAAACATTAAATGGCAGCGTGTGTGTGGAATGTAAAATGAAAAAAAAAAAAAGTGGAATGACTACAATGTTTCCCTCCAATCATAGTTTTAAGAGATTCCTATTAATTTATACAATCCCATTATTTAAATAAAAGTAATAAAAAATGTTTTTAGAAAAGACTGCAAAGAACTCTGTACGGCTATTGTCTATATTGTCTGTGGTTAGCGAAAATGGGTAGCTAAGAACTGCCAAATGTAAATTGAATAAATCGATACCACACATTTACACATAGAAACTTGGCATTTTAGGTTTTGTGCACTATATAATTTGCTTTTATCTATTGTGTTCGTTTAAAAAAAAATTGAAAACACCATTTTTTAACATACTCTGAAGACGTATAAAGTTGTATCGTTATTAAAACGACGGCCTAAACCATTGTATTGACCTTCACAACAATTAACGCGTCACGTAAGCGTTTTGGAAATACAACAACTTACGTAGGAGGTCTCGAAATGTCAAAATAACAAATCAGAATTTTTCTATGAAATAAAAATATGTAAAATAAATTTTTGAAAATAGATTTTCAATAAATAATTGTCTAATAGTGTGAATTTGAACCTTATAATTGCAACAATATGGCAACACTTCTAAAGTGAAGTAAATATGGGCCTCATAAGAAGGCTCAGGATCACTCAGCGGGCGATGGAGAGAGCTATGCTCGGAGTATCCCTGCGAGATCAAATCAGAAATGAGGAGATCTGTAGGAGAACCCAAGTCAACGACATAACTCTGCGAGTTGCAAAGCTCAAGTAGAAATGTGCGGGGCACATGATTCGAAGAGCTGATGGTTGTTGAGGTCCCAAGGTGCTGGAGTGGCGACCCCGCATCGGGAAGCGCAGTGTTGGCAGACCCCCCACTAGGTGGACCGACGACATAGAACGAGTGTCAGGGAGCCGCTGGATTCAGGCGGCGCAAGACCTGTGGAGGTCCATGCAAGAGACTTATGTCCAGCAGTGGACGTCTATCAGTTGATTAAGAAGAGAAGAAGAAAGTGGAGCACTCACAGTGGTGTTGTGGTAGCGCGCGGGCGGCGGGTCGGGGTCGGGGTCTCGCGGCGAGGCGGGCGGGCTGCCCTCCGCCGTGCCCACCGCTGAAGACTGACTATTATCACTGCAACACCAACTCAACATCATAACCTTGGGAGTCCGGCTCCTCACAACTTATTATATTAGCGACAATCTTTTTCACCATCTACTGTATTACTCGTAATTTCTGTTTGTTTTCATAAGGCTTTTTGAATTCTTTAATTTTCCGGGATAAAATATAGGTTTTGGGTAGAGGGTACTACTAAGTTACTCGTCGCTACAATCAATGGACATCCAGAACCGGGCATAACTCTTTCAAGATTCGCCACAAATCAGATCTTGTGTAACTTCTGTCTAGTTCCTTCTACCTCGATAACCAATACCAATACCAATTTTATTGGAGTAATAATGTCAAATTATCTAATAATAACTTCTGGAATAATCAGGTAAGTTTTTCAAGTTGTAATTGAGGGCTTGCAGTAACAAGCCTACCTTTTATCCCGGATAAATATTTTTTATATATAGATACATTTTAAAAACCTAACTTCAAGGACGGACTCGCGGGCAAAAGCTAGTAAATGAATATAAGTTACCTTAAATCGGACGCGTCCGGTTTGACGGAGAGTTGCGACTCGTGCGAGCGCGACTTAGTGAGGGTGGCCGGCGCTGGGAGGTGGACATTCTGCTTCCTCTTGTGTATCGGCGTTGTGGGTGATTTACCGCCTGTTGACAGTATATTTGAGGTTTTATTAGTAAACGGCAAGTAAAACTAAAAAAAAAAAACACACATACACAATCTTTCGCTTTTATTATATTAGTGTGATAATTACAACAAGAGCCGGGTTCGATTCCCGGCGGGGGCAATTTAGGAATTTATAATTTCTAAAAATTGTCTCTGGTCTGGTCTGGTGGGAGGCTTTGGCCGTGGCTAGTTACCACCCTACCGTCAAAGACGTGCCGCCAAGCGATTTAGCGTTCCGGCACGATGGCGTGTAGAAACCGATTAGGGGTATGGGTTGAATTTACACTGCTATACCCCTTCCAAGTTAGCTCGCTACCATCTTAGACTGCATCGTCACTTACCATCAGGTGAGATCGCAGTCAAGGGCTATCTTGTCATCGAATAAAAAAAAAAAAAAAAAAAAAAGTTAGTCACTTAAGAAATATTTAAGTTTTAAACAAATTCGAATTGTGATCCATTATCACATGTTACAAGCACAGGTACCCCCAACATAGCAAACATCCTTTTTAAAGATACTTGTTATAAACCTAGCTACATAATATTAAGGCATTTTTGATTTTGTCAATATGCCGTTTAATATTCCGTTTATAGCCTCAATAGTCCAACGGTTAAAGGTGCGAACTGAAAACTGAAAAGTCGCAGGTTCGAATCCCATCCGTTGCACTATTGTCGTACCCACTTCTAGCACAAGTTTTTCGTTTATTTGAAGGGGAGAGAAGAATATAAGTCAAGTTCAGCTTGGCTAATATTCTTTAAAAAAAAATTACAAAAACAGCTGTGCAAAACTATTAAAAAACTTAGTTTAGTTTAAACATTGTGTTCTACGGAATTGGTATCAATAAGTGTCGAATACTAGGCTAGGCTAGGCCATCAGTTGAATAAATACCCTTCTTGTGGTTAGAGTTCCGGTCCTCCCTCGCTCTCGGAGAGCCTCGGCCGTGGCGCTCCCACGAGTCCCAGTACAGAGGCAGTTCCGCTGCACCATCACCCCGGCCTAAGGCATCTAAAACAAATCAAACGTTATTTAAATCACTCTTATTATATTCTAGACGCATTAAGCTCCATCCCGCTTACGTATTTCAAATCAAAAGTGAACAGGCATTTTCTAGGCAAGCGCGCTACTTCATCTCCAGCTCTCTAATATTACGGAAGGAACTTACGTAATGTTTACTGATGGTAAGTGAACTTCTTTACTTATTCACTAACTTTATTATTTAAAAAAAATGTAGACTCACTTCAAGAGTCTGTACTGCCTAAGGCATTTGACAAAACCCGAGTTAGGTAATTTTGGGAAAAGAGATCCGGCTTCTGCTTCTTTGAATATAAGTAAAGTTCAACTTGGATAATGTTCTTTATTAAAAAAAATTGCAGAAAATGGGAACACTCACCTGTGTAGGATTTTAGCCTCTGCATAGCCCGGATGAGCCGCAGCACCTCCTCGTCCCGGGCACTTCGCAACATAACACGCATTTCGCAATCTGATCGCTCCCTCAAGGCTTCAAGTGTTGATACTCGGGAGAGTACCACCTACAAACAGTGAAAAGAGAAAGTTTAACATAAATAAGCCTTTGATATTATCAAATTGATATTCCGGCATTGTTGGAAATAGTAAAATCAATAGCAATAGGGTGAGATTGCAGTCAAGCGCTATCTTGTCATCAAATAAAAAAAATACATTGTGATGATTGCAATCGCCTCTAATTGGCTGGTACTCGCTATTGGCAATGATTGATCCAGCTTTTACAGAATCGTCATGCTGGTTTTCTTTTCAAGTAAATCCCAGGTCCCTTAGACCGCTACAGATAGTCACCTCTATAGCATCAACACTGAGCCCCACGACGTGAAGCCATTGCCGCAAGCTGGGCACGTGTCCGAGCTCGCGCTGTATATCCTCTTTGAACTGCGCTTTGATGACTAGCTGTCGTGAAAAATGCTTCACCAGTTTGCTCTGTAAACAAGAGTAACATTATTTTAACCTCTGCTGTGTCCAAGAACCTTAAACCGTAAAAATCGTCACCATAACTGTAGATTTAGTTCTTTGAAACCCAGCGGAAGCTATTAGATTTTCAGGAAGCCTATGTCACTCTCCAGATCCTCCACAAAATCAACATGGATCAACATGATTTTTTGCATACCCATGCAAAAAATCATGATCCATAGCCCTATTGCAGCATGATTGAAAGACAAACTAACAAAAAAATCGCATATTTATAATATTAGTAAGATGATAATATAAAGATATTTTATATGAACTGGTTTTAATGATAACAATAAGTGACAACGTGGCTAATTCTATTGCACACAATAACTAAACTAAATTGGCAGCACTAAATCTTGTGCTATCTTTTTTATAATGCTCCTAGTGAAAAAGGATAGCACTATTAGTTTAGTTTAGAGATTGTGTACAATAAAATTAGGCACATTGTATTATTGTAAGTAAAGAAGCCTCAATAGTCCAACAGTTGAAGCAGACTGAAAATGGAAAAGTCCCAGGTTCGAACCCCACCTGTTGCATCTATTGTATCCACTTCTTGCACAAGCTTTCTGCTTATTTGGAGGGGATAGTGGAGGATATTAGTCAAATTCAGCTTGGCTAATATTCTTTATAAAAAATAATGCAGTATGTGCACCCTCTAGTGTAATGTGACATCCCTCTGCCTACAACGCATACCGCTGCACTAGATAGATTAATTCAAAAGTGAATTAATAGTTACAATAAACAAACACATAAAACTGGAATGTTAACATGTTAATTGATTAGACAGAGTCTATTTAAATGTACTGTTTTCATAATAACAATATTGTTTGTAAACATTTATCGTGTTAGTGCAATGGATTTATTACTCTATGGCAGAGGTTCATCAACATCTTGAACAAGCTATTAACATCTCACTACTGAATGCAAGTCTCCTCTCAGAGAAGGTTTACAGGCCATAGTCCACCATGCTGGCCCAATGCAAATTGGCAGATATGGCACGCATAGAACTCCTGATACGTAACCATAGCATATCTTTAGTGGCGTGCACAGGATGTACTACAGGGTAATTATAAAAAACTTAAGGGTAGGCATTGTACAAATTATAAAAAGCCTACCCTTAAGTTTTTATAACTCGTACTGGCAATTTTCTCCATTTTGTATCATTTTGCCGCATTATGCCTACCCTGTGTGCACGCCACTGCATATCTTCCTTTTAGCAATTGTAAATTCATTTCAACAAACTTTCATTTTTGCATCAACGATTTTCTCACATAGGGTTCACTTAACGAGCAGTTACCCCCCACTACCTTAGCATATAATTATAAGTCTGATGTAAAAATGCACATATATGCTACTCTACTGTCACATTGACAGTACATAACAAGTCTGTGTTTCTCTACTCCTCCTTAACCGTCTCTCTGCAAGAACATGCCAGTTATACTGCAGCCACATATAATGCAACACGTGTATAATGCAACAGCAACTTCACACACCCTTGAGAACATTATGAAGACCTCTAAATATGTGCAGGTTTCCCTTTTCCCTACACCATTGAAGCATGTGATATTTTATCTGTCCAGGATTGAACCTGCGACCCCTCGGATAGGAAAAAGCAGTACTAACCACTAGTGGTTAGTACTGTTTTTAGTGATAGCCTAGGCTATCACTTCTTAGAGATTCAATTCAATGAAAAAGTAATAGTTTTTATTTATACAATGATCAACAGCAGTAAAGGACTTCACACACGGCAGCTATAGTGTATATTAATGTACATTACATCCCAGGATGTATAGCTTTACATTATCATAATCTCTCAAAATGATATGTATCGAAATATAAATGTATATTTTCGTATCCAATGTATCTTAAGATACGAAGATGTAAAAATATACATAATAGCTGTTGTGTGTGGTCTCTTGACGATTTATATGGAAAGATGTAATGAGATGTATCGTGCTATAATATACATCTTTACACTAGAGCTGCCGTGTGTGAAGTCCTTTATGCTCAGATCTATACAGCATGCTCTAACTCAGCTCATGTCTGACAGAGCATGCTGTTTAGATCTGAGCATTACTGCTGTTGATCATTGGATAAATCAAAACTTTTATTTTTACCATACCTATCCATGAATTTTTAACCATAACTTATTATATGGCTGTTAGTTTACTTTGCAGGAAAAATTCTACTAATTTTGACAACATTAATATGTATAATTTTTCTGACTCATACTCGGAGGAAAAAAAATTTTGTGTTTTAGATGGAGACGCCTTGACGTCTAATTTCTTTGCAAAAAAGTCTGTCAATTACGGTGCGGGGCGAGGTAGCACACATAAACAATTTCTTACTACAGGTGCATTTTTCAATCACGTCGCTATGCACGCACACGACAAAACTACCAAACACAACCTTAAAGTATACGCACACAACCAAATTCACACACAGGGACGTTCTATCCTTACACGAAACAATCATGTCATTTATGTAAGCAATTTTGGGCTGCGACACTATCGATTATCGACTTTCGATAAGTTCTAAATGAATTAATGAATGAATGAAGTTCAACTAATAGTATAAATTAAAATATTGTTAAATCAATTTAGCAATCAATTACTGTTCGTTGGTCTGGCTAAGACTTAAAAAGTTTTTAATGAATTGTGTAAGATGAGAATATAAATCTAAATCGAATGTTCTGAATCTAATATATAGGATACTTTTTATCCTAATAAACAATAAGGTTCATCCGCGATAGGGGATGAAAGTTTTTGAAAAATACTATTTTATTCAATTTTGGTGAAGATCTAATAAATATTATCGGAGATAGAGGACATACCTTCTCGCGGATAGTAGCAAGTTACTCTAAACTACGCCACGCGGACGAAGTCACGGAAATCAGCTAGTAAATAAATAAATTTAAGAAATGCCACATACAATTTTGTAGTCGAGTTTATAGTTTTTAAACTTTTATCCATGTTTTATCAATGGATAGTAGACATTTGTTGGAACACTAACTGGTTCTATAAGAAAATTAAAAAATACATGATGTACCTATACCATACACACCGAAAATATCAATATCGATATAATTTCTGCTTCCAGCCCTAATTTTCTTGCAGTGTGACCAACTTCTTTAAAATAAAATCCTCATTTTTGAACAAAAAACTACCTTAAAAATATGTACTGTTAATGATAAGCTTATCCAACTTTATGAATGGGTACAATACCTATTAAAATTTAATTTTTCATAAACCGAGGTGGCACGAGGGCATTTAATTGTGGCGATTGAATATTAATAAGGCTTTTTAATCACAAATCTGTGTATATTTGTAATGATTTTTGCGCATGCAATTATACCGGTTATTTATATTATACTAGCGGCCCGTCCCGGCTTCGCAAGGGTGGATATTTATTTTTTAAACATTTTGGCATAAACGCACAGTAAATGCAGGACATACCTAAATAATAATGTATTTAGCAATAGTGTATCGCTGGCTCCCTTTGGGTATGGGACTTGATGATTGAAAACAAAATGATAACAGAATAAATGACATCAATGAACTCGTAATATCTTTCGAATGGAATGTCCGATTTTAATAAACTAAAAAGTAATTTGCAGGTATTTAAACAGCCCTGCTTGAAAAAACATTTATTTTGGTATGGATTAAGGCAAAGGTATAAATAACTTGGTCTGATTTTGGTCGGATTTCTATTAAATTTTAAAATGTTAAAAAGTAGTTATAATGACATAGCTACAATAGTAGCTCAGTTTACTAGTAAGAGTTTACTACAGATAATGATATATTTTTACTATGCAAGACCAACAAAATCTCAGTCACACGACAAGAAAATATTATAAAATGTTAACGAATATTCTACTTAACTCAGTTTTGACGAAATGTGTGACTCGTACCCTTTTCAAAATAATCGATTAAATTGTTTGCCTAAAGTTTATAAATTAATATAAATATAAACCCCCAACCTTTCCTATTCGATCGCAATTTTAATTGTATGTAATCAAATCATTATGCAGTTCATGATAAAGGGCTCCAATCGAGTAATAAGTAGATTGGTTAATTTTTTTAAATTTCCCGAAATTATTTCTTGTACGATTCCGTAGCAACATTTTCGGATCAACAGTATTTTTAAGTTTTCTCCTTAAATAGTGCATTAATTGGATAAAAGAATATATCAGGAGAAAAGTAATGTTATCCTTTCATAAACTGGATATTTTTGGTATTTTTTTTAGAAGGAAAATCACTCATAGTCGGCATATTATACCGGAGCTCATCCTCCGCTAACCATACGTTGTTGACAGGCGCGTGACGCGAGTCAAACAGTTTTATATAACGGGTATGACCGCTGGGCATACCCGTCAAATAAAAACTTACAGAGGGGTACGCATCCTATGGCCACTCCAGAGCTTAATCCTCCTAGGACTCATAGTTTGTAATAGGAAAGGTTTTTAAAACCATATTCTTTTCCCCTCCACTTTGAACTCATCAAACCCATATTTGGTCTAGACCACTATTGTCTACCCCTTAAAAGCACTTGAGTCCCAAATATGTAAATTTATACCCATTGAATTGCAAAATAAGTATTGTATTGATATTATAATTGAAATCATGAAAGTAGGTTGGTGAAACTACTCAGTGCATGCAATGACTCAATTATTTATTTAAAAAAATTGTCATAATAAATGACTTGTTTATACTTCCTCTCAACAAAAAATTCTTTTACATAAATTACGTATTCAGTTATTAACAATTTTAAAAAAATCAGACAATATTCTTCCAAATAAGTACCTATTATTAAGTGAAATTCTTTTAACCATCAATAAAATTAGTTTAGAAAGCCTTCAAAAATATATTTACCAAAATATACTGAAACATCTGTAAACTGAAATAGTGTCATAGTAAAATCGTAGTACACACCGTAACAACCTTCGGCTACGTAAAATAGGGCAATTTACACTCAAGGCGACTGGATATGCGCGCGCTCACACTTTCTACAACGACAATGAACTACTACAGAGATCCTTGAGCTCAGAGGCCTTGAGGTTCAGGCCTGCTAAGCTGTTCAAGGGCATTATCGTATTTCCATAACAGAGAACTAATAAATTGACCACAGCCTCCCTACCTCCAGGGTCCGGATCTCCTGCTGCGTCAGTTCTGCACTCGTCGAGCATACTGTTCTCAAACCCTCGAGCCTTTTCGCCGAAACGTCTATCATCGACTGCAGGGTCTCTATAGTCTGAATTGCATCACGGATTCTCTTTTTTTCGTTCTCGCTCTCTGCATCCATTACAAATATCACAACACTATACACAATCCGCTAATCACTACTTATAAGTAAAAAACCCTTTATTCATTATAAAAAATAAATATGAATATACAAAACATTGCAGATATTGTATTGCCGATACAGCGGCCATGTCCGAGGATTGGAGGAAAATCTATATTTTTTGTCTATGACAACTTACTTGTCATATTCGTCTACCAATAGACAAAATTGCTTGACAGGCGACAGCTGTTTTATGGTAGGTTTTGGAACTTTGATATGGCAACATTAACAACTGGCAGTGACAAAAATCAACGAAAAATTTTAGTCTATGATTTATATCAATGGAGTGAGGACGTTTGTTGTGAGATTTGTTTCCTATTATTTTTGCCTTCCGTCGCTAAAAATTTGTGTAATGTAATAAACTAGTTAGAAAAAAATCTTTTTTACTTCACGTGTAGATAGTGATTGTGGATTTTTTTCTTAGAGTTTAGATGTAGACATAGTAGTATGTTTCTTAAACGCATATTGGTGCCTCTGTTCTGCCTCGGAATAGAAGGTAAATAACATTGAATTAAATAATAAATAGTTACCTACTGAATGATCTGGTATTTAATTTTTTCACGGACGTTCATTGTTTCTGTTTTTGTGTGCCAGTTCCGCGAACCTTGGGCGAGGAGGTTGATATTCGGCAAGTAGCCGCAGACAAGGGTACGAATGTAACGATCCCTTGTGGAGGTCTTCTGGTAATACCACCCCCCAACGTCCAATGGGTTCACAGAGGCAACCGGACGCACCACGAAGTGTTGGTAAGCCCTTAATTTTATCACGTACTTAACGTTACTTTCTCGTCAACCTTATATAAGTAATTAAATTAAATTACGAGTGTATAAAAATATTGTAGAAACATAATTAGGCACTTATTCCTTGAAATAATATTTTTCAAAGTTAATATGTAGTGACAAAAATATTTAAACACATACCTAAATAATTTGTAAAAAAATACGTATTGCTTCATAACATGGTCACTAATTGCCTATTAAAATTTTTATTATGAACCCTAAGGTAATCTAAGTATGAACCCGTTTTACATTAAGGTAAGTAAGTAGGGTATAATTGTTATGATTCCCGAATATTTACTTTGAACCTATTTTTCTGTGATAAAAACATTTGATTCAATATACCTACTTGCTTGTTTTGGAAACCATACAAAAAAGTTGGCTAATAACAGTGGCACATTCTTTATTATTTTATTCGAGTCATTAATATTTTAATGAGGTTTTTGACATCGATTACCTACCTTATCCTATCTATATAGTAGGTATTTTAATACCTACTACATTTTTCCAGCTAACCATGGAAAAGTAAATAAACAGTACATTTAAATAGGGGTACTTGTTCATCCAATTTAAAATAAAAATGTAGAAGAACTTGTTTTCCATTTTTCTCTTAGATAAAATAGGTAAGTTATCGATTTTAATTTTATGTATAATTTTAGATAGGTGTATAATCTGAATAAATTATGTGCCTACTCCCTTTTGCAGCCAGTTCCTAAACTACAACCGGTTCCTACTCCTTGTCATTTCATTCTTAAAACATCTCTTTTCTTTTATGTACTTTCAACTTTCAAAATCTATCTTATGTCTACCCGTAACTTAATTGACGTAAAACTGCAAACATAACAATCAAAGACTTATCTCTCGTTAAAAGTTCTCCGATATTAAGCATCCTTTACTGAAGCTCGAGGATGTAGCGACAATCAGATAAGATTTTACAATCCCAACCCAACTTGATTCTTTGCCAATAAATTCTAGACTGTACTTATTTGTCATTGAAAATCGGAATATCTCCGTAACTATAGTCTGCATCTTTTTTTAAAGTTCTATAAAAATTACAATTACCGAAATCCAAGAAGAAGAAGAAGAGCATATTACATATAATATATTTTCTCTGGCAATTAAAATGCTGACAGGCTTACAAAAACACTCGCTAGGGTAATCTAATAGATCCTGTCTACGTTATATCTAAAAGTAGGTTAGCACCTAAGAACTACCTTATAGACGGATCGATTATGCTATGCATCTGAATGCTTCATTTTTGTAATTGTTAAATTTAAAAATTTGTTAAACTGTAAAATCTACTCGATTCTTTTTTGTAGCCTAAATTCGTAATTACCAAATGAACGGCGGTAGGAAAGCTATCACAATTCACAAGCCACTAGACGATCATAAAATAAATTGAAGATGTCTCGATTCAGACGAACGGGGAGGAATACTTACCTATTTTTAGATTAATTTTCAGAGCATAAGATTATAAGTGGACGATTACATTTTCATTTGAGAATTCAAAAATTAGCAAACTAGTATCTAAGCTATTGTAGATACTTACTCGAAGATACAGATGCCTTAACTTATAGTTCAATTTCTTAATTTCTTACGCATAGAGGAAACTTCAAACAAAACATAATATTATATTATACTTATACTTGATATCATCCTGATAAAAGACTCTGCTATTTAAGAATTTTAGTTTTATTTTGATGTATTGGAATATTGCAATATTTGTAATTGGCAATGGACAGAAAGAAAATAACTCTATAACGCTCTAAAAGATAATTGACGATATCTTAATTGAAAGAAATAAGGAGGAACACGTACTTATTCTATTTATAGCAGGCAGATGCGACGAACTTGCGCACTCGCTAATTATGTTTTGCAAGTTCAAGAGTCCCATCTCTGACGTAGCAAGTTTAAATTGTAAAAGATCTCGAAGATGAAGCTTTGAAAGATGGTTTTCCTAAGCCTGATTTTAATGTCAAAGGCCAAAGGTTCGTTATCTTTAGTCATAAATAAGCACTTTTCGTATCCCTTTTATGGTTGGTTTCTTATCCAATCTCTAAAATAAAGTAACACTATAATATTTTTATTATACTTGCGTATAATATTTTGCGTAATTTTCCCTACTTTTGCGGTAATTTTTCTAACTGGTCATATTCAAAATCAAAGTCTCCAAAATAACCTACCTAGTGTTTGTTAGTTTTCTACCATTTTTGGGAAACTTTTTTTTATGGGTAATATTCAAATTTTATTATTATTTAATGGTTTATTATTGTTTAAAATCGCAGTGGTGGAAAAAATTAATTTTATTGTCAGCTAGATAATGCGTACGACGCTATCCTCGTCGATTTCACGGGCAGTACCTATCTCATGACCAGTATTATTACTTACTTGCCACAGAATGTGTATTGTGTATTTCTATTGCCGCTAAAACAAGAAATAGTTACTTAATTAAAAAAAAATTAAAAGGCTCCATGCAATAGGCTTTTGTTTTTGTCGATCATAATAATAAGTGGTGGTGTATGCGATGATACGGAAACCGTGTGCTTTTGCGGACCGACTTGCACTTGGCCGATTTTTAATTTGGAAAAATCCCGTGGAAGCTCTGATTTGCCGGGATAAAAAGTATCCTATCACCGTATATACAGGTCCTCAACTACGAGTATACCCATGCAAAATAACAGTAAACCATGCGGACGAAGTCGTGGGCAAAATCTAGTTTAAAATAAAGACACTTCCTTTACGCTTATACGGAGCACCAAGATTCCGTATCGAGATAAACTAGGAAATAATGATAGCGGACGAACTCCGATCGTAAAGTGAATTGGACGATGTCTTCATTCGGAGAAATAGGGAGAGCTATTTATAGACGACAGATGACGGCTGGTTATTAGATTCGTGGAGCTTGATTGTGGCGATTCAGCTTTGACTATTTCTTTAGCTGTCTCATTAGTCTATTCCCTAGTAAACTCCGTAAGTAATATTAACTAACTTCTTTCATTTGACCGGATTCAAAAGAGGGCAGTTCAGCTTGTGGAAAGTCCCAAATTAAACAGCTCGCTGGAAAGCCTGGAGCACCGCAGAGGTGTAAGGTCTCTTTGCGTACTATATCGGCTATATAACGTGGAGTATTCTGAAGAGCTATTTGTCCCTATACAGCCCTCTATCTTCTAAAACTGCACCACACACCTCCGAAAGCAATTTCACCCTCACCACCTGAGTGCCTGGAGCACTTCGACCATCCGCTTTGCTAGATCTTTATTTTCACTCACTACCAAACTGTAAAACTAAAGTCCCTTAGACGGTATCCCCACTTAATTACAACATGGGGTTATTCAAGGGGGGGACCAACAAATTCCCGAAAAGTCTGCAACGCATTAGTGATGTCTCTGATGCTACAAAAGTTCAGCAGCAAGTAAGGGCAGCAGTAAACACTTAACATCAGATGACCCACCTGCACATTTACTTGCTATTCATATTTCAAATAAGAAAGTTCATAATCGAAACTTGGTCGTTAGCCCGTATTCGGGTGTACTCGAATTCAGCGATAAAGCCGGACGAGATTCTCTGAAGACGGGTTCACTAGACCGCGATCATTTGTTCGTGTGTTTTTATCCCGGAAAAACTCCATGCGGTGAAATCACGGGTATAAGCTAGTGCTCTATAGGTCTTTAGACGTTCTCAAGTACGGTCTTTGAAAGCACATGCTCTATCCGTTCGGAAAAGTGTACAAAACTAACGGCGAGCGCAAACTTTCCTGCATCACTTGGCTCTCATAAAATAACAAAGGCTTGTGTGGGCAACTCAACCCTAAGCGTAGGTACATCCGAGTACTGTCTGTATATGCTCGAAAGGCTCGAGGCCCGAGGCTCTTTGAACTTGGCCCCTTGTCGGTCCGTCCACGATCCGGGTTTTAAAGGCTGTCTCTGTTCTAGATTGATTTTTCTTTTTTCTCCTGATCGTGGGGTTAGGTTATAAGCTCCTCCTAATGAAAAATAATTTCATTCTATTCTATCCCTGTGCCCGACATGTTTAATTAAGCGGTTTAACCGGGTTTAACCATATTATTGTCCCTAATTATAATTCATTGGTATATCTAAATATATAAAAGGCAAAGGTGACTGATTGACTGACTGATTGACTGACTGACTGATCTATCAACGCACAGCCCTAACCACTGGACGGATCGGGCTGAAATTTGGCATCCAGACAGCTATTATGACGTAGGCATCCGCTAAGAAAGGATTTTTGAAAATTCAACCCCTGAGCGTGTAAAATAGGGGTTTGAAAAATCGAATTTAACGTGAGCGAAGCCGCGAGCAAAAGCTAGTAGTTTAATATTTTAATTATTCCTGGGATAAAATTTGACCTGTAGGGCTTAACATGTGCGCCACGAGAAAATTTTGTCTACACGTTTACTCGTAAATCTCTATAGAGATTTACATAGAGTTTACGAGTTAACGTGTAGAGAAAATTTTCACGTGGCGCGCATGTTAGCCCTATTGGGTTACCTACTCCTTGTATAGTTCTTTTCGTATCTCAAAATCCCAACAAAATCTTTACTTTTGTTGTCTATTTAGACTTACTGGCAAAAATTAAAAAAAAAACTTGTGATTAGGTTATGGTTATCATTCAAATGATCATGAGCTTTATATGTATGAGGCAGTTATTTCGAAGCTTTCTTTCTTTCTTTAGAATTGATTTAGGTATTCAGCGAGACAGAGCGTTTGTCGTAGGTATGTTATCTGAATGTTATCATTATGTTATAGGAAAGTTATGTCTTTGCCATTACGCAAGCAGTTTTCTTGCCAAATGCCAAGAAATTTTTGTCGCAAAGTAAGAAAATGATGTACATTTTAGACCCTACGTATACCAACTACTTTATAATTTCACATTACTTATTTTCAAGCGAAGCTGGAAGAAATTATCTTCTTGAGATAAGCTTCACTTTTTTTGACTTTCTTTATTCTTTATTTACATCAAAAAATCAAAATATGTACATATGTTCTTTGCGCTTCTAAGTCTTATGACTTGTTGAGGCGCTGCACACTCCTCTAGATTATTATAACATAAAACATACATATTATGTTTACTAAAACTAAAAACAAAAACAAAAAGTATTACAAAGAAAAAATAAAATTATTTAAGTAGGTAGAAACATAATATTATACAGATTAAAGGTAGGGTAGATATTAAATTTATAAAAAAACAGTTGTATACTTCTTCGTAATATTATTTAACACTGTTTATATGTACAAAAATAATAAAAATAGAAGTCTTCCCAAAAATCGTTTCAAGTCCGCAAATTAATGACTGCTTCTACTCTTAGCTATATTCTTAACTTTAGGGTAACATGACCATGATTGCCACCGTCGTATTGCCAAGTAATTAAACTACCAAAATTACTGAAACACGGTTCCGTATGTAACACGTCGCTACGGAAATTGGAACTACATATTAAGCTAGACTGCGATCGGAATTCAATCACGTACAAATTGAAATATAAGCGTCAGAAGGTCCCATGACCTGTCTGAATCTTATGATTAGCCGACCAGCCGTTTTTCAAGCATTTTTTCTGTCTGTATTTAGGATGATATTGATCTAGATATTGTAGTAACTAGGTATAGGCTTAGACTGTAGTTAATGTTCTTTAGCTGTCTTTAGCGCCGATTTCATCAACGTTAAATAAATAAGTGTTATCTGAGGGTAAAAATATTTTAGCAGATTTTCAATACAAAAACTGTCAGAACGCCCAATTTATTCCTCGGTTAAACATCGCTTGTTAAATTGGTGAAAAAGGAAAACAAATCGCAGAAAACGTTTCGGAGAAAGATGTGACTGACTAACTAATCTATCAACGCACAGCTCAAACCACTGGACGGATCAGGCTGAAAGGCATACCTACAGATATCTATTTTGACGTAGGTGTCCGCTAACAAAAGATTTCTGAAAATTCAAGCTGTAAAAGGAAGCGAAGCCGCCGGCAAAAGCTAGCGTAAATTAAATCTTCGTGCTTCTACCGGTGGTCCTGGTAGTAGGTACTTATTACGTTAGATTTTTAAATGCTTTTTCGTTGTAGAGAAGCTCAGATTATAGTATAGTTTCGCAGACAGACTACTATTAATAAATTACAATCACCGGGGGAGCTACATGAAACTGTTGAAGCCGGGTTTGGAACGGACAAGGGAGGATTTTGAATCTTTAACAATAATTAACAAGTAGCAAATTTTAGCAGACTATTTCATAATTTTATTTTGAATACTTAGTGCCTTTATCTATACTAATACATATAATAAACTGCAAGACTTTGTTTGTTTGAACGCGCTAATCTCTGGAACTATCAGTCGGATTTGAAAAATTCTTTTTGTTTCTAATAGCCCAATTCTCGAGGAAGGTTTTAGAGTATTCAACATCTCGATACAACTCTTAGAAGCCGAGCAAAAAGAAAGAATAGCGCGGGCAAACAACGCGATGCGGTGAGTCGGTAGTCGAGGGCGGTCACCCGAACAAGAGCCAAACCGAAGGCTATTTATTAAACCGAAAGATCAAACTCAAAGCGTTTCCATGAGATTATAAAAACAAAAACTAAGTCCACGCGGACAGAGTCGCGGGCAATAGCTAGTTATTTATACTAGGTGATACACGACTACCAAAGTGTAAAGAGTATGCGGGTATCACCCGCGTACTCCGTACGCGTGGATACAGGTTTTTAATTCCCGCGGGAACTCGCGCATTTTCCAGGATAAAAAGTAGCCTATGTATTATTCCAGACTATAATCTATTTCTGTGCCAAAATTTCAGCCAAATAAGGTCAGTCGTTGTGGCGTGATTGAGTAACAAACATACATCTAGACTTTCGCATTTTTTATATGAATACTAGTTGATGCCCGCGACTTCGTTCGCGTGGATTAAGGTTTTTTGATTCCCGCGGGAACGCTCTCATTTTCCGGGATAAAAAGTAGTCTATGTGTTATTCCAGACTATAAACTATCTCTGTGCCAAATTTCAGCCAAATCGGTTCAGTCATTGTGGCGTGATTGAGTAACAAACATCCAAACATCCACACTTTCACATTTATAATATTATTAGGATTAGGAAGATAGTTACTTTATTTTTTATTTAGGTTGTAACTACGCATTTTTATGGGATATCACGTGTAATATTTGTTGGTTTGTCCTTCAATGCATACCAACCGGCATCCTCTATAAAATTAATCTATGATTTCATATGAAATCATAGATTAATTTTATAGAGGTTAATATTGAGGTTGGTGCGCCATTTTCAATAATATTAGTTCCAAAGACACTCGTATGTCAAGTGCGGCGCTTCAAATTGATCCATTATTATTACTTTGTCATTTGTATAGGGAGTAGGGATAGCAAGTTCAGTGTTAATCATAGATTAAATAGGTACCGTCAGTGCCTTTAAATTATTCGGGCACGATTCGTTAGACTCCCAGACGCTGCTCGTTGTAATACGATGAGCTACTTCAAACTGTACCTACCTTCAAAGTGCAACTAATTTTATCATATACTTTTTGTTGTCTGTTTTATTTTAATTGGCTTTCGTGTTCAAGCGATATAGACGTACTTACTCTTTGGCTGCTGGCTTGACTAAAATATGATATCTTTAGGGCTTATTTCACAACCATCATGTAAACTTTAACTGACTGATAAATTTGACGTTTTGACAGATTGCCCGTACAGAAACTGTCAAAAAGTCATTTTTAGGGTTTTGAAAAAAAAAAAAACGGAACCCTTATTATTCGTCACTTTACGTGAAGGTGAATAGGCCCTGTTAGTAGGTACTATAATAGTGTCCTCCCGACTGAATCCGGCCACCGCGGCCTATCTACAGAGATTAGCCATTGCACGGAAGATATTACAGTGCACAAGTGTGCGAAAATTACACCTTTAATGCGTACACATTTACAAAAATTAATTCCCACTTTTTAAATTCATACGAACGAAGTCAATAGAATAATTCCAAAGCTTTCCAAAGCCATTGGGCAATTTTCCTGCACCCTCCATCCTATAACACCTCCATCGTATTGCAATAACGAGGATTTTCCGTCTCTTTTTTTCTACTCATTTTCAAGAGGGACAGAGGGGATTCCCTCCCTTTCATTCCAGCAATATGTGAGAGGGACAGGACACTAAATAGCGCACGTTGATTATCTCCAATTTAGCTGACAAAACCAGTTCGGTTCAGATTTGGCGAGGTCGGTTGAGTCGGTGCTGTACTTTATTGTTGGCACTTTTTAGGATTCCGCACCAAAATAATAAAAAGTCAACCTCATAGTGAAACTTATGTAACGTATGTCTGTCTATCTGTCTGTCTATTATAGCCGCTTACTCCAGTAAATAGATAATTTTGGTTACTTTAGAATTAATGTAAATATAATAATATTTAGAGTAGGTACTAAAAATGGTACTAAATGTAAATATAACACGAAAAATATAGTGAAGGTATCTATCTAGCAGTTTTTTATAATCAGCAATAATCCCTTTACAAACAAACTTTATTACTTTGACATAAAGGAGGTGGGTTGATAAGGCAACAAAATCCGCCCCTCATACACTCGAAAAAAAAAGTTCCAGATTTCGACAAATTGTAAATGTATTTATATACTTGAAGATATAAACTTTATTTTAATATAAAGTTTAGGTGATAAAAAAAATAGTAAGTTACAGAAAATATTACCCAAAGAGAGAGTGTTTCTTTTACTTTTCTTACATTTTCATACATTTTAGTCGTTTTTTAAGCTTTGATTTAGTATTTTAGAATGAGGCGCTCCATGAACCAAAATAAATTAATACTCATATAAAAGCTTATAAAAAGGAGCATCATTATCAGTTACGTTTACCATGGTTCATGGAGCGCCTCATTCTAAAATATTAAATCAAAGCTTAAAAAACGACTAAAATGTATGAAAATGTAAGAAAAGTAAAAGAAACACTCTCTTTTTGGGTAATATTTTCTGTAACTTACTATTTTTTTTATCACCTAAACTTTATATTAAAATAAAGTTTATATCTTCAAGTATATAAATACATTTACAATTTGTCGGAATCTGGAACTTTTTTTTTTTCGAGTGTATGAGGGGCGGATTTTGGGCCTTATCAACCCACCTCCTTTTATCGAAGACAACACAGGTTCAGTGTTAAAAAGACAGAACTATGTTAGTTACATTTACTAAGGTAAGTATGTTTCCGAGGTACGGAACTCTCGGTGCACGATTCCGTTCGACACTAGCCGATTTTATTTCGTATTGGTGTCGATTGATATAAATGGGGCTACACACTTAATTAATGTTGATACTTTGAAACTGAAATAAGTTTTTCTGAAAAATTTGTAAAACTTCCTTTCGAAGTTCGTTTTTAACCGACTTACAAAAAAGGAAAAGACCTTGAATTCATCGGAATCTTTTCTTTATATATAATATGTTCCCCGATTACTCGAAGACGCCTGGACCGATTTGGAAAATTCGTTTTTTGTTTGAAAGGGTACACTTTTGAAGTCCGTTTTGTAAAAAGAATTTTTACGTTAAAATTATGTTAAATAAAATCAGTCTACGGTTTCAGTGATTCACAACACAATGCCACTTTATGGAAAGCTATATTTCATGCATTGTTTGGAAGTTTTAAAGTTACCATAGACAGAGCCTACGGCTTGCAAAAGACGCATACTTTCCCACTTAGGTAGGTAATACTACTAGCTGATGCCCGCGACTTCGTAGGGTTTTAGTTTCCCACGAGAAATCTTTAACTTTCCGGGATAAAATATAACCTATGTGTTAATCCTGGATATGAGCTATCTCCATTTCAAACAGCCAAATCGATTCATTCTTTGTGGCGTGAAGGAGTACCAAAGTTTCATCCATCCATCCTTACATCCATTCTCACAAACTTTCGAATGTTAGTTAAGGCCCAAGATACGGGTCGGCCCGCGAAATTCAAATTTAATTTGGTTTTTCGCAATTTGTAAACTAATACGACAAAGTAGGCTTATGGTATTCATATTGCGCCAATGGCAGTATCATTTTCACAGGTTTATATACTAATCTTTACGTGAAAGTATCCAGTTTAAGAATTTCGCGGGCAGCTCCGTGCCTTGGGCCTTAACGGCAGGATCTCCGAAAACAGCCTGTTTTTGATTCAATAGTAAACAATCAAATATTCTTTGTTTTGATAGGTTAAAAATATATGTTGTAGTTTAATACACGTTCTAAATTATTTTACCATTCAAAAGTCCATATTTTGAACTTCACTCGATCAAATAATATTCCGAAAACAGTGTAGTTTTTAATTGTTTTTCAGGTTCTATTTATAGTATATCAAAGTTAAACTATAAAAAAAAATGTCAAAAAATAGGCAAAAGCTTTTAGAAGAATATTTTACCGTTAATTTTTCTCTAAAAGTTTTCTTTTTTTTTTATCATGACTGTTTTACTTTTTTTATAACAAAGTGGCTCGTGCACCTCACTTCAATTGCTTGCAAGTTACTGCGGCCGAAGATCGTGCCCTTAACGACGTTATAGCTTGAGGAGGGCAGAGCTTGTCTTTATTATTCTATCGTCCCGGGCTATATTCTGTGGCAACGTCCTTAATGGAACCTTGAAGTTGGATTAGCATCTTCAAAATTCATCAATTTCGCTAATTACACTGCCCGCTTCTAATTAATTATTCTTTCACTTCTCTGGTGGGGAAAACAAGTTGGTAATTAACAACGATCTGATTGGTAGGTATGTACGTGTTGGTTTACGTAAACTAGCGCTTCCATTGAATGTAAAAAGCAATTCTAGTTGATGGGTAACAGGATGTTAGGTATATCACACTAATCTACATCTACACTACTATTGTAAAGAGGAAAGATTTGTATTTTTGTATGTTTGTAATGAATAAATTCAAAAACTACTGTGCCGATTTCAAAAATTCTTTCACCATTGGAAAGCTACATTCACCCTGAGTAACATAGGCTATATTTATTTAACATAGGTTATAGTTTTATCTTATGTCCACCCGTGCGAAGCTGGGACGGGCCGCTAGAATGAAAGTTTGTGTGTGTGTGTTGGTTACTCTTTCGTGCAAAAACTACTGGATGGATTTAGCTAAAATTTGAAATGGAGACAGATTATAGCCTGAATTAACACAGGCTCCTTTTTATCCCGGAAAATTAATGAGTCCCCGCGGGGATACAAAAACCTTAATCCACGTGGAGCGAAGTCGCGGGTATCATCGAATCATACATAGTCCAGCCATAGATTCACATGCCGGGAGTGTTTAAAATTTGTAATTTAACTATTTTTGTTAAGGTTCTTTAATTTATACCTAGAGCTTAGCATACTTTCTTCAATATTTTCTTCTTTGTAATTAGCACGAGATAAGTACGACATAAGTAGGTAGTTAAGTATAGTTCATTTCACGAGGGCTCATGGTTCATGGTTGTGTGTGTCGTATCTGTATAAGTGCTCGCGCCTGACCGCTCCCTCCTAGGCTCCTACTCGTAACAGGCACGCACACTTACGCAATGTGCATGTACACGACGTAACCACAAGTAAAGCGCACGTAACTTCGTGAGATAAACGTACTATAGTAATTATACGTGGATATTCGGGACGTAATTCGTAGGGAATTGATGACACACACCACATTTTCACGATATTTATTTAACTTCATCTTGGAAAAGGCAACATTGATGCGACATCTCGTCTAACTTGATAAGTCGAAGGTTCTGAGCCCTCGACGTGGCACGTGACGCTCAGATAACATCTCTCAAAGTGATTGTCAACCTTCCGACCACACTTAGAATTCTGTGCTATTATATTCGCAGCGTCTTCTTCTATTGTAATACATAAAGATTAGATACTTTGCCCGTGACTTCAGGAACTCTCTATTTTTACGGCGTAAATCGCTGCTTCAATTTAAAAGTACCACAAATAAAAAAATGTAGAAATATTTGATTACAAAAATACAATCGTAATTTTATACATATTTAAAAAAGACACCCATTGATAAATACGCTTCTATAAGAAAGCAGTAGACAACAATTTTTATTTTATTAGCTCTTCTGTTAAAAAAGTGTAACTTTAATTTATGGTAGTTTTGAATTTAAGCAGTGATATGGTAGTCTATGTCACTCTCCAAGTCCTCAAGTACACCTGCAGAAACCACGCTTTTTTTTTGCTTTGTTGCTGCTTGATTGAAGGACAAACTAACATACAAACACACTTTCGCATTTATAACTATTCATTTACGTTACGTTAGGAAGCTGGCTTGTACACAGTAGACACCGAGCAAGGTCGAATGCGTTAACTCGGCTGCAATCCAGATTTAAGTTGTTTTTGATTGTGTTGCTGCCACCATCGCGTTGGCACATCATCATGAGCATTTACATTTACGTTTTTTTTTTTTTTTTTCATTTACGTTTTTAGTTTAGTGCGGAGCACTAATTTCCTTAATTTTGAAGAATGTTTGAAGCTTATTAGGTATTTCTGACGACTTAAAAGTAGGCACTAGAAAAGTACTTCTTTAATATGGTCATGACATCATATACGCATAAAAATTCTTTTTACAAAACCGACTTCAAACGCCACTACAAAGTATATCAATTGTGCCTATGAAATTTAAAGAGTTCCCTCGAGCTGACCTGATGACAATGGGACCACCTGGGTAGTACACCCTTTCCAACAGAAAAATAATTTTCCAAAACGGTCCAGGCGTCTTCGAGTAATCGGAGAACATACATAAAAAATTTAATAAAAAAAGACGTGTGGCACTCGGTAAAGCTATTGCATAGCATTTTTTATCAACGCCATCTAGCGGCTCACCGCTAGATGGCGTTGATAAAAAATGCGCCATCTAGCGACTCACCGTAGAGGAGTCCCGTGTCAGGTTATTTTCGTTACGGAATTTCTGGATTCGATCTCAACGCTGGCCCGCGATAGAAGCTATGCAACAGCTTAAAAAGATTCCGACAAATTGAGAACCTCTTCCTTTTTTGAAATCGGTTAATAGGTATATTGCCAACGCAAGTATTGTTTCAATTTTGTTTTGAGATGTCATACAATTTCACCCTTAAAATAATTATTAGGTTGTCATTACATGATACCTACTCAAAACAAAATTGAAATAATGCTGCCTTAAGCGTTGGTAGTATAGGGGCAGAAAGAGCTAGATTTACGTTTTTCCAAGTAATATAGTGAAGAGTGCCGTCTGCGATGCGACGCAAGGTTAGATTGCACTATTGTTTCTCTTGATAACCTTGCTGGATTATGCTGTCTACACATAGGGTTGCCAGGTCTTCAAACCGAAAAGTCGGACAGGCCAGCCAGTTTAGCCGGACATTTGGGTACAAAGGCCGGACATTTGGGTACAAAGGCCGGACACCCTTATTTTTTAGACCTAGCGCAAAATGGCAATTTTTTTAAAAGCTCGTTTGCGCAGGCGAGCGGAGCGGAAACCAACACATGACAAATATGTAAAAAAAATGGTTAAACTTAAAAAGCTTAGCAAAAGTCGGATAGGCCGGACACCGTCTAATTTGGCCGGACACTCAACCAAAAAGCCTGACTGTGTCCGGCTTTATCCGGACGCCTGGCAACGCTATCTACACATATACTGATAGATGTACAATATAATTTACATAAACTTGTATAATAGCTGTCAGATCTATGTTCGGAGTATCCTTGCGAGATCAAATCAGAAATGATGAGATCCGTTGGAGAACCAGAGTTACCGATTTAAGACTTTATTAAAACTTAATAAAAGTTCAAAATAGCACTACATTGTCTGGTGGGAGGCTTAAGCCGTGGCTAGTTACCACCCTAACGTCAAAGACGTGCCGCCAAGCGATTTAGCGTTCCGGCACGATGGCGTGTAGAAACAGATCAGGCGTATGGGTTGAACACTGCCATACCCCTTCCAAGTTAGTCCGCTAACATCTTAGACTGCATCGTCATTTACCATCAGGTGAGATCGCAGTCAAGGACTATCTTGTCATTGAATAAAAAAAACATTTTATACAGAGGTGCTAATAACTTACTTACGAGTAGGTACTTCAATAAGTGCTACCAGTTAAAATTCTGATTTCAGAGGCTCTAGGTAATATCTACCATTAAGCTCTTAAAGAGTTCTTATGTTGAACTTTGAAGCTCTTAAAGTGAGTTACTCAAAGAAACCTTCATTCCTTCTAACCCCGATACGACTTTAGCTCTGCAAGCTTTAACCTAAAATACCAATGGAAACAACCATGCATTAATTTCGGGCAAAATTCCAAACAAGCTCGGTTTCAATCGCATCATGTGTGGTTGTATATCCAGTATTTGCTGTGCGGAGGCAATGAACTGGTTGCGGGAACCGGCGGTAACCGGTGATTGTCCAGATCAGAAGTCGTCAGAACTCAACCATGGGAAACAAGTCATCATCTCAAGTTGAGATTGAAATTCTCAACACACTCTCACTCAATAGGAGGTCTCGGGTTCGATTCCCGGCGGGGGTACTTGGGAATTTATAATTTCCGAATTGTCTCTGATCTGGTTTGGTGGGAGGCTTTGGCCGTGGCTAGTTACCACCCTACCGTCAAAGACGGTATTTATTATTTTTTTTTAAAGTAGGTACATTAGCCAAGCTGAAATACTTGCCTACCTATCCCCTCCAAATAAGCGGGGTTCAACAATAATGCACCATGACTGGTTTAAGTGTGGAAACCAGCCCAGCATGAAGAAAGAAAGAAAGAAAGAAAACAATAATGCAACGGGTGGGGTTCGAACCTGCGACCTTTCAGTTTTCAGTTGCACCTTTAACTGTGAGAGTTCAATTGATTCCATAAGTTCCGCAAGTCCTTGCGGAAGTCAATCCAGACCTTGCAGAAAACTTTCTAAGAGTTTAGAGCATTTAACACACTGCAAGTCGCTTAACTTCTGCAAATTATTTGGATTCAGATTTCTTATCGAGCTGACGATGGGAAACCAATAAATAATTCAAAAAAAATATATATATCCGTTTACTATTTTCAAAGAAACCCAAATCATGATTCAGGAAATACGGGACCCCGGAAGACCATTCCGCGCCTTATCGACAGGAGAATAAAACGAGGAAGCGATTTGTGTAATAACGGAATGTCAATCACGCAATGGTGTAGAATAGGCTTTTAAAAAGATCGGTAAAAATGTAGGAGAGAAATGTAGGTTACTTCCTGATCGCACCCAAAATACAACAGAACAACCTACTTTGTTATAAGATTGATAGATGACCGTTTCCGTTATGGCGATATAATTTGGGCGGTTCTATATTCATGTTGGCTGTTTCCTATTTCCTTGCTGGGTACTTTGTTCACGATATTTCTTCTGCATTTCGGGAGAAGCCATTATTCGATGCCAGTTTTGAGGATGCGATGTTTTTCAAATTAAAGCATTATTTGTCCATTGGGAGATTCGATTTTCGGTTTAAAGAATCTGCTATAGCCCATCCAGGTTTGCCTAATTTAAAGCTGAATTAACTTACATTCAAAATGTCCGACGTAGGTAAGTGCCTATGTGAATGCTTATTTTTACTATCATAAATAGTGATATTTTTTTTTTTTTAAAGAGCAACTGCGGAGTTTCATGCCGGCTCTTCTCAGCAGAATCTGCATTCCGAACCGGTGGTAGATTTATGACGTGTCATAAGAGCTACAAGTTGGCCTACATTAAATACATAAATTTTTATTTAATTTACTGATCAATACTTAATAGATTTGCTTTCGATTTTATCAAGTCTATTAAGAGTAGGGTTAAATACCACAGAATACATAATTGTACCTGCTGGTGGTATTAAATTAATGTTAGTTTGTGAACGGACAGGTGTTATTTGATCGCGTGCCTGTTATTTTTTGTTTTAATCAACGATCTTCGTGTTCTAGCTTTTAAATCTAATTTTATTACTTCTTTTATGATTAATTAAGGAGTCCCTGTTTTACGTTTTCCAAACTTAGTTATTTCTGTTTTTCAGTAGAAATATTTCACCTTAGATATTGAATATTTTGTTTATTAGCAAGGAAAGGTTAGAGTTATTTTGCTATAATCCGCCAACAGAAAAATCTGTATGATCAAACATGCAGTTAAGAACTAAGCACCGCTTACCTTCCCGACCAAGCAAAAAAGCCAAGTTCCCAAGCAAGCAATGCCACCACCACTCACATGCACCACCACACAAGACTTTTATACTACTCTCGACGCATTCGCCCCGACACCGGAGCATCCTCAGGAGATATCGACTTTACAATGCTGTATTGTCCAGAAACGATTTTTCTGAAAGCCATCTTTAAATAAATCATTAAATATTATAGTAATAGAAATTTTCCAACAAGCAAAGTAGTATCAAACTTATAAGACCCCGTTTATAGGTTTTAATTGAAAAGATGATTGGTGCTGATCATAAGATTCTTTAGGTAAATGTAAGCTAGTTCTATTTTTGTAAGAAAATCCTAGGTACTTACTTATTTTAAAGCAGCATTTCTGATTATCTCGGCTCCATATAAAAACAGGCTGTTGAAAGTGGTCTCGACGCTCGACCTTGACGACGACTTTGTTTGCAGTTCCTTATTTACCTGCATACGTCATAGACGACTCTACCATAATAATTGGAGGTGTGTGCAGTGACGTGGGTATGTACCTACTGAGGAAACCGAATAATTAAAAAGTTTGACAAGTAAAGTTTCTTCGTCGTTTTTAACCGACTTCCAAAAATGGATGAGGCTCTACATTCGTGTTTTTTATGTATGTTCCCCGATTACTCGAAGACGCCTGGACCGATTTAGAAAATTCTTTTATTGTTTGAAAGGGTTTTTCAAAATCAGTTTCAGTGTTTTGTCCCTAATATCAAGAGTTTTTTTTTTACAAAGAACCCTATAAGATAAAAAATAAGCTTCCTACCTACCCTTGATAAAAAGTAGCATCTAGATCTCTATAGTATAATTCTCTATCTGCCTGTGAAAACCCCGTTAAAATCGCTTCAGCCGTTTCAAAGATAACTTTTACCCTTGACTACAGTAGATTTAACATGATAAGTTAAGTATACCGGAAATAAAACGTTAGTTCCGCTACTGGATAAAGTACCTACAACTAGCATAATGATATTCAATATCGGAGAGCCTGAATGAATAAATAATGAGGTAGTTATTATCTGGTAATAAGCTGTCTTTTTCTTCTTATTCATAAGGCAATTCTTACACATTGTGGCTTTGTAAGATAACAAATTTTATTATATAAGCTTGTGGGTCCTTGAATGCAAAGTTAATTACTTCCATGCAACTATGACTTTTATAAAGTTTTAATTACAATCTGGGTATATCTTCTGACTGAACTATCAACGAATTGGATAAAATCAGGCGTTACTTTGCGGAAGTTCATGATTAGCAAGAAAAGGTTAAAAAAATTAACCTTAGCAAGAAAAGGTTAAAAAAAATTAACCTTTTCTTGCTGAACTGTGAACGCACAGCTCAAACCACTGGACGAATCAGGCTGTTTGGCACACAGATAGCTATTTATTGTCCAGAACATGGTACATTATAATATATATTACATATTATATAGGTACTCATATTATGACGTAGGCATCCGTTAAGAAAAGATTTTTGTAAATTCAATGCCCTAGGTAATAGGTAAAATTGGGAGTTGAAAAATCGAATTTAACGTGAGCGAGATTGAAAACACGTGGGCTAAATTGAAAAAACGTTAGCAAGTTACTTAGGTACTTTGGTTAGACATGATAGACACGTGTGCCTATAATGTATGTAGATAGTATATAAAAAGTAGAGTAGTATATAAAAAGTAGAGTAGTATATAAAAAGTAGAGTAGTTTTTTTTATTCGATGACAAGATAGCCCTTGACTACGATCTCACCTAATGGTAAGTGACGATGCAGATGGTAGCGGGCTAACTTGGAAAGGATATGGCAGTGTGTTTCTACACACCATCGTGCCGGGACGCTAAATCGCTTGACGACACGCCTTTGACGGTAGGGTGGTAACTAGCCACGGCCTAATTCTCCCACCAGACCAATCGTAGTTCGTTGAATCGCGATGTATTCGGGTGAACGCGAATTCTTATCGGAGCACTGTCGGTAATGTAAATAACAAGTGCTAACGTAGACAAGAACATCGCTCGTAACCGAACACGATAATTTTATCGCGATAACGCGACACGAACTTTTGCACGATAAAGTAGCTGCAACATAACTGAAACGCGCTACTGAATCGCTGCAAAAATTACTCCTTAATGAATGAGATTCACGAGTCCACGCTCATTCTGTAAATACACCACATATAGCACTGCATTCATAGACTTGTGCAGTGCAATCAACAATACAGTGCATTACTCGCTCCGTTGATTATAATCAACGGATTATAATTATTAGCTGTCCTGCATGTAGAGAGATACCGAGCGCGCTGATCGAGATTAGATATTATGAATAGCGTGTTTAACTGTTTATTGTTCGTGTCCAACATACTCGTATTATTTCGATGATTTCGATCTTTGAGATTGTTGTAAAACTTTTTGATTACGTAATCTGCAGATTGCAAGCGAAAGTATCCGCAGGAGATTTCTTATTAATCCTATTTGTTATTAATTAATTAATTAATTTAATTACCTACTATAAATACGAAACTTTGGATGGATGTTTGTTACTCAATCACGCCGCAACGACTGAACCGATTTGGCTGAAATTTGACACAGAGATAGATTATACCCCCAAACTACTGAGCCGTTTTTGATGAATCAGGTGAACGTAGGTACATTGATTTGTTATGCGTATTATGCTTTTAGGAGTGCATAATATACATACCTACATACACTCCTAAAAGCATAATACACACATACATACGCAGACTTATTATGTCTGTGTATGTATGTGTGTATATGTACTGCCTACTGAGGTCAAAAGTACTTGTAAAAGTTTATTTGAATAAAAAATATTTCTATTCTATTCTGTTGTTGTTGGTTTCTGTTACCAATTGCAAAAATTAAATCATAATATGCCTGAGGGTAGGTATGTTCCAATATAAAAGCAACAGACCAGTGTGTCTCTTTTCATTCGTGTTCAGAGTGTGCTAGGAGACGGACGTATATTCTTCCTAGTATATTTAATTTGGCGAATATACATTTTTATTTCAATTTAATTAAGCCAACAAGTTGTTTTTATTAATCCATCCACACCTAATTACCAATAGTTGTAATCAAACCGTAGCCGGGTTCTAAACTTTCCGCTTAAATATAAAAAAAAAAAAAACAATGTGAAAAGTACAAAACGTTACCAAAGATTTTCATCTTTAAAGTTAGGAAAACCCTGCAGCCGGTTATAACTTCCGCTTGTAAAATTTACGAGTGCAGGCGGTTCGTGAATTCGCGTACGTTGCGTCGGAGCGAGGAAAATGCAACGCTTAATTTCCACTACAGATAGTGTACATTACACAAACGTACTTATTATTACATAATATTACACTAATCTCACTAATTAGAAAGGCGAAAGTTTGTGTGTGTGTGTTTTGAATGGAGATAGCTCATACCCAGGATTAACACATAGGCTACATTTTATCACGGAAAATGAAAAATCCTTTCTTAGCGGATGCCTACCTAATCTGTATGCCCAGCCCAATCCCTCCAGTGCTTTGAGCTGTGCGTTCATAGATCAGTCAGTCAGTTAGTCAATCAGTCAGCCAATCTTCTCCTTTTATATATTTAGATAAGTACGTAATACATAATTTGTAATAATAAGTACGTTAATAAAATGTGCTAATTGCTTCATAAATAAACGCAAAAATTCTTCTTACAAAACCGACTTCAGACTCAACTACAAAGTATATCAATTGTGTTTTGCCTATATTTGAATTTCTCCAGGATCCCGTCATCAGATCGTGACCTGATGAAAATGGAACCACCTGGGAAGTATGCTCTATCAAACAAAAAAAAGAATTTTCCAAATCAGTCCTGGCGTCTTCGAGTAATCGGGGAACATACATTAAAAAAAATAAGATTCCGACGAATTGAGAACCTTTTTTTTTATTCGATGACAAGATAGCCCTTGACTGCGATCTCACCTGATGGTAAGTGACGATGCAGTCTAAGATGGTAGCGGGCTAACTTGGAAGGGGTATAGCAGTGTAAACACAACCCATACCCCTAATCGGTTTCTACACGCCATCGTGCCGGAACGCTAAATCGCTTGGCGGCACGTCTTTGACGGCAGGGTGGTAACTAGCCACGGCCAAACCTCCTCCTATTTTGGAAGTCGGTTAAAAATGCGGAGGGCGCCTGGCCTGGTACTAAAAAGGTTACTCGTAAAAAGTCATTGGCACCGCTTTACGACACCGAAACTCGTAAGTCTCGCCCATAACTTATAAAACCACAAGATTAGCAGCATCTGGTACTGCAACTACTGTACTTGCCTCAAAAGTTTCATCTAAACTTATTTATGTCTCCAGGCATGCACGAGTTTTGTTAGCGAGGAAAGTTTATCTGTTTCTGCTGTTTAACTTGCAGCACGTGTTAGAATTCACCTTGTAAAAACTAAGGGCCGATTTCGCCAACGTTTTGATTTTTTGGCAGATTTTTAATATGTATGTACAAAAAGACGTGTGGCACTCGGGAACTGCCGCGGTAAAGCTATTCCATAGCATTTTTTATCAACGCCATCTAGCGCTGAGAGAGTCCCGTGTCAGGTTATTTTCGTTACGGAATTTCTGGATTCGGTCTCCACGCTCAAGGCCCGCGATAGAAGCTATGCAATAGCTTAAAAATATACCTACGCGACGAATTGAGTACCTCCTCTTTTTTTTTGTTGTTGAAAAGTACACGCCCAATTTACGAGTATTCCTCGCTTAAACGTCATTTGATGTTGGTGAAATCGGCACTAAATGAGTTTTGAAGTTTCGAAATCCTTGCTTGTATCTCATGTAATAAACTAGTCCATATCCATAGCTTAACAGTACTAGAGGAAACTTGCTTGCTTTAATGCTGAGATAAATAGAGCGTGCTTTGAATCTGCTCAGATTCAAGATAGAGGTTAAAATGAGACCCAAATATGCTCTCATATAAATCTGTCTCGTTTTAACTCTGTCTTGAGTCTGAGCAGAGTAAGAGTGCGGTCTATAGATTTAAGCCTGAGTATTGGGGAACTTTCAGGAGTTTTCCAATTCTCAAAGTCGTGTAAAGTCTTCCAATGCTTTGGCCAACGTCAGTCAGTAGAGAATATACGTAGTGATGAATGAATGTCCTCTATGATATAGTATATACTGTCCTATGACTGGGCAAAAGCATTATCTATAAAATATCCAATTTTATTAATTTTTCTGCTCTATGAGCAAGATACTTTATATAAAACACATCAGAAGTATCGGAAAATTTTGCAGCGCGACTGTCAAAAGTTCCAATCAAAAATTTTTAAAAGCTTTCACGATTTATTGTTTTCAATTCGAATATAATAAGTTTTATCATTCGTTGGCACTGCAATCTGTCATCCGCTCTCCCCCCACGCTGAAAGTTCTCCAATGAAATACAAAAGTACGCACCCCCTCCCGTTCTCGGGAGAAACTTTTACGCTAATTTTCCCACTGCCATAAAACCAGACCATATGGTCCTAGCGGTTTATTTCATTATTACTTTGGGTTCGCCGTCCGTTTGTCTACTAAAAACAGATTTGCACTTGCCTGCAATCGCACCTGATCGAAAGTGATGATTTATGTTGCAGTCAAATGATATTGAACGCTTTTAAGCGCTTATTAACTCTGATTAAAGGTATTTTGAAATAAAAAGTACTATAAAATTATGAAATTTAGAATCCATATAGCCTGTATGTATGTGACATACAGGCTAGATGATTCGTTTGTTGTGCATTAAAACTGCAATAAATTCAATTGTTTGAAGAAAAATTCACATTAATTGGATAAGTATGCAGAAAACAGATTAGCCTAAGTTAATAGTAAAATAGTTTAATGTCTTTAAAACGCAAGTTCGAGCGCCAAAGAACGTATTTTGAGCATTCTGTCAGCACCAATCTCCTGTAGGTACTATATTTCTATCGCACATGTATCTCTGTTTCAACGCTAGTGCCATGTCCACTCTGCACAGCGTGATACTTGATGAATAGAATCTGAGTCACTCCGATTTCCCCTCTTCGTTGCGTGAAGAAATGCGATACGAAGGATTAAAGGCTGGTTTTTATCACTTTAAACTGCCCATGGTTCCGCACATATTTGCCTTTAGTCGTATTTTATTTTAATGAGATCCTTTGAGGTCGTCGGTGCACATTCGATTTGGAATTAATTAATTATAGCGATTTTTGCTTTGATTAGAAAGTTTGTTATATGAGAAAGAGCTAGTAGGGGGTTTACCAAGGTTGGGAAAGGACTCATAGGGATGGTGTGTTAAACCTACAGCTTCATTTTCACAATTCACCATATAATAATCCTACTTAATGTTATAAATGCGATAGTTTGGATGTATGGATATTTGATATTCAATTACGCCGCAAAGGCTGAACCTATTTGGCTGACATTTGGCACAGATAGATTATGGTCTGGAATAACACATACATAGGCTACTTTGTATACTGGAAAATTAAGTTCCCGTGGGAATAGATAATCTCAATCCACGAAAAGGAAGTCGCGGGCATCAGCTAGTTATGCATAATAATTAAAATAAAATAATTATCATAATATTATATTTACTGAATTTATACATAAGTTTCAGCTTTTGATGTTAAGCCGTTTTTTAATTAGACCTCGGGCTTCGTCGGAACAAAAAGATGCCTCTCATATCGTCAGTATTTGAATTCAAATTAAATAAATAGAAAATATTTTTGTGCTCTATTTAAAAAACTTTTTCAACGATACACCAAAAAGAAATAAAGAAAAACGAAAAATTTTTTTTTGCCCTCAATTGCTTATGTGGGCGCCCGGCCCTCTCCGAATAGTTTTTTACAACTTTACATCTTCGGCTTTGGTCCATACCTACATCTTTTGTTACTATGAAAGTCTATTTTAAGTATGTCCTAAATATGTTGTGAAATGTGATCTGAAATAAAGTTTACTTTCATAACTTTGCGAACAAAAAATTCAGAAAGACTTTTTTTCGTCTAGACAACATAGAACTTTCTTGAGTCGTCTGACTTTTAATCTAGGTGTG
The DNA here is from genome assembly GCA_038048805.1 of Hipparchia sbordonii. Lineage (NCBI taxonomy): Eukaryota > Metazoa > Arthropoda > Insecta > Lepidoptera > Nymphalidae > Hipparchia > Hipparchia sbordonii. The sequence goes on along the minus strand of JBBIWI010000008.1, from coordinate 1,364,008 downwards.
CGATATCAGTCGCGTTGGTTCACTGTATGGTTTCCTTACACTGCGGTATTTTAAAGCATCGTCTGCACTTTGAATCCTGAAATTGGAAAATCCAAACAATAGACTAGACAGCAGGCATCATTATTACCCTTCAATCTTCAAATCGGAAATCCAGACAAATAGACATACGGCAGACTATTTTCCGAGAGGGTTCACAGCTCGTACCGCAAACATTTTCCCCTTTCCCCCATCCCCCACTCCCTGTTAGTGGGGGAGCCTGTTAAATGCGTATACAATGGGCGGTCGGCGCCCTTTCTGGTATGAGTCACGAATGTCCAGCACTTTATTGCAAGGTGTAAGATTATTTATTACACTTATGGCGTAGGCGAGGTTGAATGATTGATACTTTTACGAATATATATCCAGTCATCGCAATACAATTGGGTTACGCCGCAACGACTGAACCGATTTGGCTGTTTGGCATATAGATAGTCTATAGTCTCGAATAACACATAGGCTACTTTTTATCCCGGGAAAAACAGTCTTCGCGGGAATTAAAAACCTCAATCCAAGCGTACGAAGACGCGGTCAATAAATAAATAAAAGTTTAAAATAAATTATTATTTCTTACTGAATTAATCCTTACTAATATTATAAATACGAAAGTGTGTTGGTTTGTCTTTCAATCACGCTGCAACAGAGCTACGGATCGACGTGATTTTTGTATAGGTATAGTTTTAAGGACCTGGAGAGTGTGTTAATATTAAATAAGGGGTAAAGTTGTAAGTAAAAGTCAAATCCGCTTTAAATACGTATTTGTATTTAAAATATTCATTCATTCATTTCATTTATTTGCATTCATGAATCCTAACTAACATCCACTTCTATGTCTAATATAATGTCTAGGATTACATGAAGCCCCGTCAGGGCGTTGCAAGTTACATTGACTAGTTATAATAAATCATTTATACAATAATTAAAAAATACAATAAATAAAAAAATAAAATAAAAGAAAAAAAATTTGGTACACACATGCATTAATGGTTCAAAATTTGGATGTCAAGTAATAAATAACTAACAGCGGATTTGTATTTGAATACAAATCCGCTGTTAGTTTTAAGTTTGATAACCGTCTTAAAATTTATCTAACCACAGCGTTATTATGAGTAGGTACAAGAAAGTACTTTGAGTATTTCTGCCGTTCTTACGAAAAGTGCAATAACTGTCTATTATTTTTGCACTTAGTTATTGCACTTTTCGTAAGTACGGCAGATTTAAATACTTGTAAGTGCATCAAACGTTTTGGCCCAAAGTTTACTATGTAGTCTGTGCGAAGATGTCTGTAGAATGATTGAGCCCGTCGGACACATGCTAATTGCACGGTTTTAATCACCTTCTACGATAGATAGCGGCAGGTTTATGTTTTACTGTCCGTTTTAACTGCCGGTAGTAAACTGTTCACGACGAGCAACGCCTAGGCTAGACGTACCTTACTTTGTTTTATCGCTCTATAACTTTACGCCGTTATTTATTATCTTTTCAAAGATAAGTTAAACGAAATATAATGTATTGGTTTCCATAGTCTTTCTATTTAGCAAAATATTTTATTTTAATCCAGGCCGGCAGAAAATTTATTTTTGTATACAAAAAAATAGTTTTTTCTCATCTGATTTACCAAAAGAATATAGAAATTAATCAGCTCCCTATTTAGTATTTATTCTTGCTTTAAAGATTCTTTTTTGAAAATCTTCTTCTTCTTTATCAACTGATCGTCCACAGCTGGACACAAGTCTCTTGCATGAACCTCCACAGGCCTCGGTCTTGCACTGCCTGAACCCAGCGGCTCCTTGCGACTTGTTTGATGTCGTCGGTCCACCTAGTGGAGGGTCTGCCAACACTGCGCTTCCCGGTGCGGGGTCGCCACTCCAGCACCTTGGGGCCCCATCGACCAAATCAGTTCTTCGAACTATGTGCCCCGCCCATTTCCACTTCAGTTTCGCAACTCGCAGAGCTTTTTTTTTTTTGAAAGTTGAAGTTTATTGTAAAAAAACCTTTTTTGTGTCAAAGTTATATTTATCAATGAAAACATTGTTATTATATGTATTGTTATTTTCATACATTATCTCGTATAATGGCAGTATGGCTGGAGAGTCGGTTGGTTATATATAACTTTTTGAATACTAATCTTCCTTCTTTTTATGTTATTGCCAACGAGCCATTTGAATAGAGTATTACGCTATACAATATTTTAATTTTTATTTACAAATGTTTCATTTTACGCCATTCGTCTCGCCAAAACTATTAGTCTTTTGTTTCTTTTGTGTACTGCTTCTGGAATACCGTGAAATATCTCTAAATAGCAATATCTCATTATAACAAGCACAAAAAGATTAAAATGATAAATGGCCAGTCGCGTTTCAGGCTACGGGCAGTGTAGTGTTCCGTAGTTGCATTTCACAATAGGTATAATGCGTACTTAGAAGGGTATGCATAATTGTATATCCAAACTTCGGGTTAAAACTCCTCAATTTTGATGCTACAGGGGTACTGCCCACCTAAACTGTGGGGATTTAGGAACTGTCAATTGTAAATTGAAGGTGTGGACGAAGTCGCGGGTGCTCGCTAGTTACATTTTAAAATAATATCACAAAATAATAATGCTAGGTGCATTTTTAGTTCAGCACGTTCAGATTCAGAAAGTAACTAGTCTCCAAAAAGGTTTTTTTGAACCGGATGTCGAGCACCACTGAGCACTCTCATTGGAAGAGGCCTCGAGGCCTTTGTCCTGTTGTTGCGGATAGCTGTCATTCATTTATTATCGGCATAACAAAGTGCCATCCTTCTAATGCCACATTGTGTGCGTCTTTTAGGGTTCCGTACTCTTAACCTTCCGCCTGTCAACGGTCTCTATTACAAGTAAAAGGTAGATACTTGAAACATTCACAGAATGTGTATTTCTATTGCCGCGATATCGATGACAAGATAGTCCTTGACTGCGATCTCACCTGGTGGTAAGTGACGATGCAGTCTAAGATTGGAATGACCAACTTGGAAGGGGTATGGCAGTGTAGATTCAACCCATACCTTTTCTACATGGCATTGGTAATCTGGTAGATTTATGACGTGTCATAAGAGCTACAAGTTAGCCTACATGAAATAAAAAAATAAATTTTTTGAATTTTGAATTGTGCCGGAACGCTGAATCGCTTGGAGGCACGTCTTTGACGGTAGAGTGGTAACTAGCCGCAGCCAAAGCCTCCCAGTACCGTCAGCGCTGTGGTCTTATAACTGGGAGGTCTCGGGTTCGATTCCCGGCAGGGGCAATTTGGGAATTTACAATTTCTAAATTGTCTCAGGCCTGGTCTGGTGGGAGGCTTGGGTCGTGGCTAGTTACCAATCTTAACTTTAGATCGACTAAAATGAAGGTTTATTTTCACCCGGGAGTCGAGTGGCACTAAGCACTCTCATTAGAAGAGGCCGCCCTTTGTCCTGTTGCGTTGCGAATAGCTTGTCATTCATCACTGGAATAATAAAGTGCCATCCCACTTATGACACCTGCGTCGTATATCGTCGGGGATAGTGCAAAACCGCGAATCTACACTATTCCAAGTTTTACAGGTTTTTTTTATATCTATTTTCCCCGATTACTCGAAGACGCCTGGACCGATTTGGAAAATTCTTTTATTGTTTGTAAGGGTGTACTTCCCAGGTGGTCCCATTGTCATCAGGTCAGGATCTGATGATGGGATCCTGGAGAAATCGAGGGAACTCTTCAAATTTTATAGGTACAATTGAAATAATTGATATACTTTGTAGTGGCCTTTGAAGTCGGTTTTGTCGTAAAAAGAATTTTTACATTTAAATATTATAATGTTAGTGTAGAAAGTCAATGCATAGTAGATGTGTACGTGCATGAGTTGCCCGGACATGAATCAAAATATGCCTAATAGATACAGATATTTGAATTAGGTACATAGGTAGGTACCGACCTTGCGGTGCCGCTGCCTTGAACAGCGATCAATATGGCCCAATAGCGCTGGAACTGCTCTAAAACAACATTAACAACCTGCCTTTTGATAAAGTTCAACCGCCTATGAACTGCCGATGGTACCTATCTATCATCCGATATCGTAGTTTCAATATCAACCTTTACGGTTCAAAGGAGTTTGTAACTCTATTTAAATAATAATTTGGTATTATGAATGAGGCCGGAAGGCACGCTGAATCGAGCTGGATCGATGATCGTTTGGCGTGTGGCGTGATTGGTTGGAAAGAGCTATGCTCGGAGTATCCCTGCGAGATCAAATCAGAAATGAGGAGATCCGTAGGAGAACCAAAGTCACCGACATAGCTCATCGAGTTGCGAAACTGAAGTGGAAATGGGCGGGGTACATAGTTCGAAGAGGTCCCAAGGTCGATGGGGTCCCAAGTTACTGGAGTGGCGACCCCGCTCTGGGAAGCGCAGTGTTGGCAGACCCCACTCTAGGTGGACCGACTAGCCGAGCTGCAGGGAGCCGCTGGATTCAGGCGGTGCAAGACCGAGACCTGCGGAGGTCCATGCAAGATGACCAGCAGTGGACGTTTATTGGTTGATAAAGAAGAAGAAGAAAAGATGGTTGGGCATAGGCCATAGTCCATCACGCTGGCCCAATGCGAATTGGCAGACTTTGCACTCCGTTGAAAACATTATGCAGGACTCTCAGGCGTGCAAGTTTTCTCACAATGTTTTCCTTCACCGTTGAAGCATGTGACATTTAGTTGCTAACTCTGAAAAGTCGGAAAGCTAAGCAGGATTATTTTTTGGCATATAGATATAAACATAGTTTCTTTGTTACAGCAAGACGGCAGCATAGGCCTCACGCGAGTGGGCGTAGACGACGAAGGCCTGTACGAGTGTAGCGTAGAGAACGAGACAGCGTACATAGACAGAGTCAATCTCACAGTAAGAAGTGAGTACGCTTATCTAGTTACAGCAAAACTGAGGCACAGGCCTCACGCGAGTAGGCGTAGAGGACGAAGGCCTATACGAGTGTAGCGTAGAGAACGAGACAGCGTACATAGACAGAGTCAATCTCACAGTAAGAAGTGAGTACGCTTATCTAGTTACAGCAAGACTGAGGCACTGGCCTCACGCGAGTGGGCGTTGACGACGAAGGCCTGTACGAGTGTAGCGTAGAGAACGAGACAGCGTACATAGACAGAGTCAATCTCACAGTAAGAAGTGAGTACGCTTATCTAGTTACAGCAAGACTGAGGCACAGGCCTCACGCGAGTGGGCGTTGACGACGAAGGCCTGTACGAGTGTAGCGTAGAGAACGAGACAGCGTACATAGACAGAGTCAATCTCACAGTAAGAAGTGAGTACGCTTATCTAGTTACAGCAAAACTGAGGCACAGGCCTCACGCGAGTAGGCGTAGAGGACGAAGGCCTATACGAGTGTAGCGTAGAGAACGAGACAGCGTACATAGACAGAGTCAATCTCACAGTAAGAAGTGAGTACGCTTATCTAGTTACAGCAAGACTGAGGCACAGGCCTCACGCGAGTGGGCGTTGACGACGAAGGCCTGTACGAGTGTAGCGTAGAGAACGAGACAGCGTACATAGACAGAGGCAATCTCACAGTAAGAAGTGAGTACGCTTATCTAGTTACAGCAAGACTGAGGCACAGGCCTCACGCGAGTGGGCGTTGACGACGAAGGCCTGTACGAGTGTAGCGTAGAGAACGAGACAGCGTACATAGACAGAGTCAATCTCACAGTAAGAAGTGAGTACGCTTATCTAGTTACAGCAAAACTGAGGCACAGGCCTCACGCGAGTAGGCGTAGAGGACGAAGGCCTATACGAGTGTAGCGTAGAGAACGAGACAGCGTACATAGACAGAGTCAATCTCACAGTAAGAAGTGAGTACGCTTATCTAGTTACAGCAAGACTGAGGCACAGGCCTCACGCGAGTGGGCGTTGACGACGAAGGCCTGTACGAGTGTAGCGTAGAGAACGAGACAGCGTACATAGACAGAGGCAATCTCACAGACCTCACAGTAAGAAGTGAGTACGCTTATCTAGTTAAGTCAAGACGGCCGGCAGTATAAACCCCACGTAAGTGCCCCGCGTAGACAGATGCCGTAGACCTCTACGGCTCTACACAGGTCCTAATGCCTATCCAAGTGTAACGTAGAGAACGAGAAGTAAGTCATTCTTCAATAGCATTCAGTTTCATATAGGTGTAACTATCTTCGAGAAGCGAAAAAATTCCTTGGCATTTTGATTCCCAAAAGGAAGGGCTATGATATTAGCAGTCTATGTATTTAATGGGTATTTATATATGTTTATATTAACATGTTTCTCAATAGCGCTTAAACTACTGCGCTGATTTTGACGAATGAGGTGTCAATCGAATCGTTATTAGGCTCCGAGTGACGTAGGCATTATACGAACAAAATCAATATGACGTTTTTGCGGCGCTCGCTTTTGAAATTCTGGGCCCATGGTCATCGGTCACGTAGAATTTTATGAATGTCGTGTCCCAAAGACTGATCCACGCCTCAGTTGACCAAGAGCTGGAGCTTATTTAACCCAACGGCTAAGCCTCGCTATCCAACGAGGAAATAGCGCCAGTGTTTTTGGGCACCATGCCCATAAACGACCACTTAGAGGGCATGTAATTTTTTAAATATAATTAATAGTATTTTTAATTTATTTAAGTTATTTTTTTTATTATACTACCATAATAATATATCTAGTAAAAAAAAAATATGACGGATGTTTCATCCAATTTTCCGTAGTCGGCTTACAGTTTTTACTTTCAGTTTAAATTTTTTTTCTTGTTGATTCTTAGTGAAATACTCGCACTAATGGAAGACCTAGATACGAGTGCAGCGAGTGGTCGACAGTGTTCAGTAATGACAGTCATTACGCGGCCTTCGCAGCGCTCGGCTGACTTTTCTGTAGGAACTACGAACAATACTGCTGCCCAGTACTCGTAGGGTGGATATCTTTGTTTCGAGCAAGCAAGCACTGTATGTGTACCTATACCTATGTACCATACCATAGTTTTGCTACCTATTGTAATTTTTTTTTTTTGAAAGAGCAACTGTTGAATTTCTTACCGGCTCTTCTCGGCAGAATCTGCATTCCGAACCGGTGGTAGATTTATGACGTATCATAAGAGCTACAAGTTGGCCTACATGAAATAAATGGATTTTGAATTTGAATTCAAGTTCGGCTTCATTGTGGAAGCACTGTATACATAGCATAGTTTTGTTACCTATTGTAAAAAAAATTTTTTTTTTTGAAAAGAACATCTGCTGAGTTTCTTGCCGGCTCTTCTAAGCAGAATCTGCATTCCGAACTGGTGGTAGATTTATGACGTGTCATAAGAGCTACAAGTTAGCCTACATGAAATAAATAAATTTTGAATTTGAATTTGACTGCAGGTGACGAGGCCCGGGGTTCGATTCCCGGATCGGGCCATAAAATGTATTTTGTAATGTTATCTGACTTCAAAAAAAGAGGAGGTTCTGAATTCGACGCGTTCGATGTTACTCCATAACTCCATAACTCCATAACATAACTTATTTGAAATGAGATATCGTCAGGTTGGTCCCATTTAAATTTGGTAAAGACGTGATGAATATCTACGGTGATGGAGGATGGAACTCCTCGATGAATAAGAGCAAATTTTTTTGAAGTCGGTTAAAAACCAACCAAAACCATTTTCTGGACAATTTCCGAAGCTACCATAACTGATGGTGTGCCTACTACAATATAATGGTGGAGGCAATTGACTTGATAGGCCCTGCTGTCATGCAGGGATTACAATGTAGCTCATTGTAGGCAAACTATTTACTACAAATTACAAATTGATTTTTTATCATAGACTGAATTTTTTTTAGGGTTCCGTATCCGAAGGGTTACCAACGGGACCCTAATAATTACAAATCGACCATTGAACTCCAGTCCCTCAATCCTGATGCTATTGGGAACCCACCTAAAACAGTGGACATTGAGGAATTGTCGATTGTGAATTCATATTATAGGTACCAAGTATGGACAAATATATAATGTCGCAGTGTTCCCGTAAAAAAGTCCCGACTTTTAATCCTGATGCTGCTGGGTCCTGTCCTAAACTGATGGGATTTAGAGACTATCGATTATTTCGACCTTTCCGTAGAACAAAGTCTCATCTGCTAAATTCATAACTTGAAATTTGAGCCCTAAAAGTTACATCTGCAAAGCTCAAATCTCAAGTTATGAATTTAGCAGATGAGACTTTGTTCTACGGAACGGTCGATTTATTAGCTGATTGTGCCAAATGCATCATGAACTCCAGGCTCCAGCTGAATGTACCGTTTGGGTTTATTTTGTAGCTTACCCGTGCGAAGGTGGGTAAACTAGTTGTCTTATCAAATAAAAACCGTCTTTTATAGCGTATAGGGTTAACCATGTCGTGTTTACTAGAACTCATCTATCTTGCTCGTCGAGCGACAAGCGGCAAATCACCCGAGGGTGAATCGCCATGATTGCCAAAGGGTTGACGATAAGACGGCTTTATTTACCTCGATTCTGAGATGAATGGACTTTTTGCTCATTTCTTTGGCTTTAGTGGGGTAATTCAGGCTTTCACATTAAAGTTATTTTTATTGATGCAGTATAACGCTTACTCAGGAAACTCGCGTTTGCCCCTTTTTTACATGATTCTATTTTACTTTCTGCTTCTTACTGTTATCGTGATAATAGTAAGAAGCAGAAACGGCTCACTACTGAGTGCAGGTTCTACTCAGAGAGGGTTTTTTTTTATTCGATGACTAGATAGCCCTTGACTGCGATTTCAAGCAAGCTTTCCGCTTACTTGGAGGGGAGAGGAGAATACTAGTCAATTTCAGCTTGGCTGATATTCTTTAAAAAAAATGCAAAAAACGCCCGTTGAATCACCATCGTAAACACATACTTCGTACAAATATTTGAACCTGCCACGCCATGTAATTAGTGCTTTTAATATGAAGAACATAAAGCGGCCCAATTCATACAAATTACCAATAGTCATTAAACGCGAAGCAATCAAGGTAAGTGGTCGAATGGGGTAAGCACACAACACATCCCCACGTTTGTTACGTCACAGGTAAATAAGGTTGTTTAGCCGCCGCCGGACTTATTGATTAGGCGGACCTAGTCATTGCTTTGTAATTTTTTACACGACCTACGTAAAAACTCTTTTTCTAAAACGGTCTTCAAACGCTACTACAAAGTATATCAATTGTGCCCATAAAATTTGAAGAGTTCCCTCGATTTCTCCAGGATCCCATCATCAGATCCTGACCTGATAACAATGGAACCACCTGGGAAATAAACCCTTTCAAACAAAAAAAGAATTTTCCAAATCGGCCCAGGCGTCTTCGAGTAATCGTGGAACATACAAAAAAATAAGATTCTGACGAATTGAGAACTTCCTCCTTTTTTGTAAGTTGGTTAAAAAGGAGTTTTATGTTTGTACAGGGTTTATGTCTGTGAGTTTCTCTATTCCACCATAACTTCTAAATGCCTGAACATATTTGGATGTATACTTCATACAGGTATGGTTAGAATCTTGCTCGTTCTACTCGGTTGGAACGGCAGTCCGAACCAGAGGTAGGGTGGCAGACCCAATTATGGGCACTTTAAGAGTTTATCTTATTTCAAATATGTTTTTTAAGTATAAGTTTAACCAAATTCTATAAATCACTGTGTTCATAAGGTTACTTGTTTAATAAAATATATAATTAAAGAAGATATTGAAATTTTTTTGTTTAAATCAACTAGAATTTTAAATAAGATTGAAAAATGACCCAGTCCCCAATTATTCGCACATTTGTTACCAGTTATGGGCACAAAATTATCCAATTATCAACACTCAGATTTTAATAGAGTTTAAGGGAAATATAACGCTAGGCTACCTACGGAAGTCTTTTAGAATATAGATTTTATTACGAAATAATATACGGAAATTCTTATAGTAACTGTAGGTGACTTAATTTTTTTATATTTATTATATTTAAAACAAACACCCTTACATATTTAATAAGAAAATGTAAACATAGTCTTTATCAAACGACAGACGTCCACAGCTGGACAAAGGTCTCTTATATGGACTTCCACAGGCCTCGGTCTTACGCTACCTGAATCCAGCGGCTCTCTGCGACTCGTTTGATGTCGTTGGTCCACCTAGCTTCCCGGTACGGGATCGCTACTCCAACACCATGGGATCCCATCGACCATCAGCTCTTCGAACTATAATATGTCCGCCCATTTCCACTTCAGTTTCGCTTAGCTATGTCCGTGACTTTGATTCTCTTACAGATATCCTCATTTCTGATATGATCTCGCAGGGATACTCCGAGCATAGCTCTCTCCATCGTCCGCTGAATGATTATTGTTTCGTGATAAATAACTGCCCATAGAACTTCTCAACCTCTCTCCATACCTCAGGTGGAGAAGAAACGTGACAGCCTTCGTCAGTTTTCAGCCGCGTCAGCTAGCTCTGTCCGATAGATAGATCTCTCACGGACACTTTGGAATGGACCTTCTGTTCCACTAGATGGTATCTTTAATAAACTTGGTATTCAAGGCCCGCAGGTCACGAGTTCTTTTCTTAGAGATCTGCCTATTAACCTACCAGTAGGCATCCGCGTCTGCTGACGACTGAAGTCTCATCTCTTGTCTGTCTTCCATCAGTTTGAGAGTAAGGTCAGAGAACTTCTTGGTCCTTTTCGTGTGATGGGTCTTAAAGAATTTAGACTCCAGAGTATGGACAGTTTACACACACTTGTTAAGATCGTCTACAGACTTCCAGTCTGCTAGGGAATCGAATCGCTTCGGAGTGTTAATAAACAGGAAAATCTCCAAATTTTGTAACCAGATACTGACACCCCTTGTTTTGCAATGAAATAACGGGAAAGTTTCATTTACTTTTTGAATTAGTAACTAATAATACTTAGAAAATCAATTGAAAACAATTATATTATTAAAACTCAAATAAAACCACAGTTAAATCATTATTAAGTAAGTACTGACCCTTAACGTCGATGAGTCAAAATGGCCGAAAAAATTCGGGAACTCCAGAACGAAATCTTTCAACTACGATACTGACGTCATTTTAAAACTTTCCAGATTAGAAAGGTTTCGATTGTGAAAAATATGAATTCCCCTAAATATTTTTTAATCTGAAAATTAAAAACCACTATCAGAAACTTATATTTTAATGTTTTTTGCCAAAGTGCGAATAAACTGGTGCAGTGCTAGCTATTGGGTTGGTCACCCTAGATTCACTTGACGATTCAAAAGCACTTTGTAAAAGTTTTTATTTGAATAAAAAATTATTCTATTCTATTCCTTGCAGTTTGCCGAGTGACACTGGATATAATTTTTTTTTTAATTCAATCACGTGGTTATACGTATCATTTTCAATTGGCAGGGTAGGCATGTTTTATGGTAAAAACTGCTTGTTTGATTAATAATATCTAGGTTCTTGTTTGTTTTCCTTAGCCTATAATGACTTTACTATTTTTCTAAAACGTTAACGTAGGACAATTCTGAAATAATCCGTATTTACGGGACATTCGCGTTGCGCAAAAATCTAATCCTCTAATCCAAACCTTTGCGCCTCGAAACCTTTTTCCGTGTTCGCAAAATCCCTCACGATTTACCGTAAATATATGGATTACGGGCCCCTGCCGTGGCAATTTGAATTCTCAACCTAAAAACTGTCGTTTCGAGAATTTCTTCGTGCAAGACGGTTTATAATACGAAATGTAGAATCAATTTCCCTCTGCTATGTTCCCACATAGCTTATGGTGATATGAGGAAATTCAAGGTATGGATTTAAACCTTTTTATACACATTTCTCGGGTTCTGTAGAGGTATTCATCAATATGTGATTCGATTTCTCGGGCGGATTTTACCGAGTACACTCGCTCGACCTGGGTGAATGTAACTGGCTACTTCTTATTTACAAAACTGTAGTCCCAAGCGTCCCACCCCCATCCCGTTCATTGTGGCCAGCTTGTCAATGTTGCCATGCTACTTATTAAAATTGTATCTAATTTCTATAGTAATAGACAGACAAAAAATTCAAAAAAAAATTGTTTTGGGCTCAGTATCGATAAAGCATCCTCCGATTAAAATTTTCAAAATATATTATTAATGCACAAAATTCGTCCCGTTACAGTTTTATTTAAGTATACTTATTTTTTTATTTTTAAAGGCGGTCACTGAAAATAATCAGCGTTGGGACAGCTGGCTCCAAAAGCTTTGAAACTTGGCGGCTTTGACAGTTTTAAGTCTGTGAGGCTAGGAGCCCCAACACAAGCTGAGTGACTCACCTTTTGGTAGCGTTGCACTGCTGTACAAAGTAACGATATCTAATACCTATCATAGCTGTGTTTTTAATTTTGATTTATTTTGTATATTTTTGTATTTATTGCTACCAATACAGATATTTCTATTCTATAGATAGATATAGATAGATGACAAATAGTTAATTCTAAGCTATAAATGTGATGTTTGTCACCAGCGGAACCTCCTCCACTGATCAACGTGACCGTCCACGCATCCACGATCCTCGCCATCATCCTGTGGAACGTGGCGGGGGATGGCGGCCATCCCATCGTAGACTTCACGGCGCAGTACCGCTCCGCCGCGCCCGTCAACGGCTCGCTGGAGCCCTGGAGGCCCATCAGCCCCAACCACATCAGCCCCAACTCGGTATGGAAACATTTATTCAAAAAGTGGAACTACCCACATTCAAGCAAGCAATACGACCCTGCAAAAACTCTTCGATTTTCCAAGATAAAAAAAATGCTCTGTTGAGGCGTGATTGAAGAACAAACTAACAAACAAACACACTTTCGCATTTATTATATTAGTAGGGGGTAGGGATAGGTACTCTCTGTCAAGAGTCGAAGCCAAGACCTTCCACTTATAGAAAGTCAATGTATAGTAGGCATGTACTTGCATGAATGTCAATGCTAAGGCTGAAATTTACAAACCGCACTCTCAGACTCAAGACAGAGTTAAAATGAGACAGATTTGTGTTAGAGCTCAACTCAAGATTAGAAGAGGTTAGAACGACACACACACACACACACGGACACAAATATCAGAGCACGCTCTATAGATCTCAGCATCAGTATAAGACCATAGCTCTCATAATTGCGCCAGGGAAATCGTCAAAAACCTAATTGAAAGCGTAAACGTTTCAGCGACAAATCGACGTGTACCACCTGGAGCCCAACGCGTCGTACTGGTTCCGAGTGTGGGCCAACAACGTGCTGGGCCCCGGCCCGCCAGTCGAGGTGCTGGCCACCACGCTGTACAGCGACCAGGAAGCGGGTAAGGCAGAGAAGATGTACCTTAATCGACCCAATTTCTCCGGTGCTATATAAGGGAGGCCACATACGATCAAGTTTGCCGTCAAGTTTGCATGATGCTTAGGGATTCGAAAAAGGATCGATACCTGAGTAGTGTCGATAATTTTTTTTTTATTTCTTTTTTTTTGACAATTTTTAGTAACTTAATGCTACCGTCCATGGACTTACTGTAGTAAGTCCATGGCTACCGTCAAACTGCAGGACAGTTTATTGACGGTCTGTGCTGTCATATTCTAAACTTTAAAATTAAATAGTTATATAATCTATACTGATATTATAAAGAGGAAAGATTTGTATGTATGTTTGTAAAGAATTGGCTCAAAAAGTACTGGACCGATTTGCCAGCAATTTAAAATAAAGCTAGATTATACCTTGGATTAAAACATAGGCTACTTTTTATCCCGAAAAAAATTATAGTTCCCGCGGGATTTTGAAAACTAAACGCGAACGAAGTCGCGGGCATCAGCAGTATAACTATCATCCTTTAGCTTTTTGGTTCGATGCTTAGGAAAGCTCCCGAAAGCTGTATCACTCCATCGAGAGAGATAACGCTATACATCAGAAAGAAAATAGTATAGGTACTTTCCTAATTACTCGATACTTTTATTTTCATCACTAGATTTCACACGTCAGAGAGCAGACGATAGTCTATACTATTTTCCTTCCCTCTTTCCTTCTAGGTAAATAGGTAGTTATATTAATTTTACATTAAGGTAAGTTAGCGCTGTGCAACCTGCATTGCACTTGTTAGAATCCCTATTTCCTTTATTTAAATTATCTTGATAGTCAGTCTTCCGTACCTTGTGTGTGTATCTTGTATGTGTACTATTATGTACTCTGTTAAAACCTGCATTGAAAACTGTTCAAGTGGTACTAAATCTTATGTTATCCAACAATACTATTCAAACAGAAAAATTTTCTCGGTCCGACACAATAGCATAATAGAGATCAATTGTAGCCGACCGACGACCGAAGCCTACCAAGCGTAATACGCTTACAGATTTGCAATCCGCTTGCCTATAAAGGGATCGGACCTGAGCTGCTCGTACCGAATATAGCCCGTTTAAATTCTATTCATAGCTTAGGGTTGTGTTCTATCTCAAGAAAAAAAAATTGCACAGAGTTTCCCTTTATAATGAATAAGACAAGGAATAAGACAAAATTTCCAGGGAACAGGGAAAAAAGAAGCTAATTTGTACTAGACGATGCCCGCGACTTCGTCCGCGTGAATTAAGGTTTTCAATTCCCGCGGGAACTCTTTTTTTATCCGGGATAAAATGTAGCCTATGTGTTAATCCTGAGGATGAGCTGTGTTTTTTTTTTATTGTATTTGATGAGAGCCAGATATAGCCCTTGACTGCGATCTCATCTGATGGTAAGTGACGATGCAGTCTAAGATGGTAGCAGACTAACTTGGAAGGGGTATAGCAGTGTAAATTCAACCCATACCCCTAAATTCATTTATCTTTCATTCTAAATTTCAGCCAAATCGGTTCGTTCGTTGTGGCGTGAAGGAGTAACAAACACACATACACATTCACACACATACACACACAAACTTTCACCTTAAAGCTGACACCGTTCTATGCATGTTCCGCAGAGCTGATGAAGCACTTCCTGGCGGGCGCGGAGTCGTTCGACACGCGCACGTGGGTGGCGGCCGTGTGCGTGGTGATGGGCACGCTGGCCGTGCTGGCGGCCGGCACGTGCGCCGTGCTGTGCCGCGAGTGGCGCCGCACAGGTGAGCCCAGCCCCTAGCCGCGCCTCCGCTTCCTGTTCCGTTGACTCGCGGCGGACCAGCGTCGCCTACTCTACGACCTGGCACAGTGACACGACGCGAACCAGGGTTGATATCTACCTGTTTCGTTGACTTAGCGTGGTTGATATCAACTTGCGTTGCCGCAGCTCTACTACTTGTTCCGTTGACTTAGCGTGGTTGATATCAACTTGCGTTGCCGCGAGTCTACTACTTGTTCCGTTGACTTAGCGTGGTTGATATCAACTTGCGTTGCCGCGGCTCTACTACTTGTTCCGTTGACTTAGCGTGGTTGATATCAACTTGCGTTACCGCGACTCTACTACTTGTTCCGTTGACTTAGTGTGGACCAGGCTGGCGCCGGCTTGCGCTTTCGCAGCTCTACGACCTGTCACAGTGACGCGACGCGAATCCGGGTTGATATATACCACATGTTTCGTTGACTTAGCGTGGTTGATATCAACTTGCGTTGCCGCAGCTCTACTACTTGTTCCGTTGACTTAGCGTGGTTGATATCAACTTGCGTTGCCGCGAGTCTACTACTTGTTCCGTTGACTTAGCGTGGTTGATATCAACTTGCGTTGCCGCGGCTCTACTACTTGTTCCGTTGACTTAGCGTGGACCAGGCTGGCGCCGGCTTGCGCTACCGCAGCTTTGCTACCTGTTGCAGTGATTCAACGTGAACCAGGGTTGATATAAACTTGCGCTTCCGCGATTTTACTACTTATTCCGTTAACTTACCGTGGCCTAGGCTTGTCTACTAGTTTTTGCCCACGACTTTGACCGTGTGGATTTAGGTATTTTAAAACTCGCAGAAGCCGTTTGTTTTTCCCTGGATTATTAATGAAGTATTATAATAGTCGTGTGCCATTGATTCAGGGACTAGGGTTGCCAACTTTTTATATCTATTATAGATAGGAATCTAAGCAAAATTGACATTCCTTTTCTTTTCAATAACTTAATCTATAATAATTACTAACATTAATAATTATAATGATATTTTTGCTGACAATAATAAAATTATTTTGCTCATCGTATTAAACTTAAATTCAACGTAGTTTATAAATCATATTTAACTAAAGTGAGGCAAAGCAATAAAAAATTATTAATAATCGGCAATAATATACTCGTAATAAAATTATATTATCAGTAGGGATTGCCTTAGAAAGCCTTATTATTAAAACATTTATATTATGTATTCTCTTTAATCTATTAGTATTTCTACTGCATTTTTTGAAATTATCATGACATATTTTATTATTTAGACTTTTTAGAGAACAATGGCAACTTTCCTAATATATTTGACCTAGTCAAATCGAAAAAATGTCTTTCGATGAAATGTAATAAATATGTATGTTGGTTCGTTTGTCTACGTACATAAATCTAATATATACGTCACGATTATATTCTCTCCTGCTCTTAAAAATAAACTGATGATACCGATAGTTACCGATTGTACTACATTTTGGTAAAAGTTTCATCAAAATGAGTTTTTCTTGTCCAAAGTTGCCATTGTTTTTCAAGCACAAATATTTAAATTTTACCTTCGTAGGTGAATAGGTTAGGAATTAGATTTTCATTCAGCGTTCAAATTAACAATACTAAAATTAGTATTTAATTAGTATCAAATGCCAATTTAAAGTAATATGGAACTTTCTTCCGATGAATTTAAAATTTCTTATTTTAAAATAAAGACGCACTGAGCATAATATAAACAATTAAGTAAGTACAATAGATAGATGCATGTGGACACTTTTTTCCATAAGGTAGTGTAGATTTTTTAAAAATTAACGAAAAATTAAAAAAAATAGATCAAGCTTTACTGTGCTTCTAAAGGTGCTAGCCAATATCGTATTAATATTAAAATGGAGCAAAAAAAAGTCTACCAAAAAGCTATATTAAATTACTATTGTTAGTTGAAATGGCTATGCTAAAATTAAATTATAAGTCGAATGTAGGTACCTCGACCATTTTATTAAAACAAAATCTCTGATCCCTTATTGATTTTGTTTATTTTATTTATTTATTTTGAGGAAATATTATTTATTGTATTAACAAAAACGTAAAATTAAGTAACGGTAACGTTAATATTCTAAGTTACCCAATTTTTTCTTAGGGATCACTTGCTATATTTTTATTACCTACATCTTATTTATAGACTTTTTATTTTTTTACGGACCAAAAAAATTACTTGACGTCAATTACAATTATGACACAAATAAATCTCTTATTAAGTTACCACAAAGGATATATTATTCCATTAGATTTTAATAAGTAGGCTCTATTTAAATAGGCTTAGCTCTTAAAATGGTGATAGTATCTTTAGGTATAGAATTAACTGCCGCATACTGAAAGGTTCCTTTCATTTAAACATACCTTAAATTATAATAAACAAACATCAACAAAAAAATAAATTATTCTTCCCTTTTTAGTTGCTTCTATCGTCGGTTAAATTTTTTGTTAAAAAATCATTATTTTACGTCGGTAAAATCGGCGGTCGGCCCTTAAGGTGGTTTGATCCGGTCAGCGGTCACATCAGCGCCAATAGATGGCGTAGATTTTGTAATAAGACTTTTTTTTTTTTTTATGAATGAAAATGTGAATATTTTTTTATAATAATATGGTTCCCGGTTGTAGCGGTATATTTGTAATATATCCAACTACGTTTCAGATGTATTTTAATTTTCAAAATACTTTCATTTGTCCTGATATAAATAAAGTATATTGAGCAGCAGTGCTGCTACCACCGCGTGATTATCAGTACAAATGAAAGTATTTTGAAAATTAAAATACATCTGAAACGTAGTTGGATATATTACAAATATACCGCTACAACCGGGAACCATATTATTATAAAAAAATATTCACATTTTCATTCATAAAAAAAATAAAATAAGTCTAATTACAAAATCTACGCCATCTATTGGCGCTGATGTGACCGCTGACCGGATCAAACCAAATATTTTGACTTTAACTGATATACCCAATACATAACATTTAAAATATAAGGTGTGTCTAATCGCAAGAAACTTTTCAGTATCTGGGGATAAGTGAAATAAGATTTTACAATAACACAGTGTTAGATTTATTAGACCTAAGGTCTTCTTTATAGTGCTTAATACAATTTTTAATCTCAATGTTCGCATTCAATGCAATAAAATAATAGATAAAGGCTTTAAAAATCTTTATTTTTATTTAGTTTAGTATACAATAATATAATCTTGCCAATATTAATTAATAATGATTACTAAATTATATACTATTCATACGCTAAATTTCTGGAACTATAAAAATTACACCTTCACGTGGGTTAATAAATAATTAGTTATAATAAGGTTAAAGACGAAAATATAAATGCATTCCGAAAGATTCCAAAGTTCATTTTCCAATAAAAAATTAAAGTGCGCTTGTTTTATAAAATCCAAGTTTACTTTGGTAGCAATTTGTGATGATAAAATACGTGTAAAAGTTATGTATGTAGTTTAAAAAAAAAGACAGCCAAATAATTAATAAATAAGTAAATAATAATTAATGCCTTTGAATATAATCTTATGATCTTAGGACCACTTGATATTTCTGGACCATTTAAAATCACTACACTAGGCTTTTTCTACTTCGACACTTATAAAACTAGTGAATATACATATAATATTTCTATTGAACCAAAGATCTTTATACCCACAAATATAATGAGCTTATATATAAGGAAAAAAAAGACGTGTGGCACTCGGGGACTGCCGCGGTAAAGCTATTGCATAGCATTTTTTATCAACGCCATCTAGCGGCTCACCGTAGAGGAGTCCCATGTCAGGTTATTTTCGTTACGGAATTTCTGGATTCGGTCTCCACGCTGGCCCGCGATAGAAGCTATGCAATAGCTTAAAAAAAGATTATATTTTTCTCCAAAAAATGAAGTACAGAAGTATAGTAAAAAATTGTTACCTCATTCGAAAAAATATAAATATCTCGTTGATTCATGTATATAACTGGTAGCTACTATAAGAAATATTCTCATTGATTTATATTCTTATGTTTAAGATGAGACAGAATAACGTTAACGAGAACATTCTTTAACGAACAAAACTGGAGTGCCGTGTGTTAGGCTCTTAACTTATTACCTTTATGTACAAACGATGGTAAAGATTTCAAATCTTTAATTTTTTATTGAAGTGTTAACCTACACTTAATGGAACCTAATAGATTTATTAATTGTAACAAGCAATGTGGCATCTATAATTTAAGAGCTCCATTGTAATATGGTGTCTTGGAAAAAAGTAGATCGACAACTGTAATGTGTCGCTACTAGATGTCGCTAACAGTTGCTATAAAACTGATTGAAAAAGTAGATACATATCACTAATTTCGTGGCTGACGTGTGGTTCGGCCTCGGTGTAACGGTTAACACACTCGGGCGCGATTCCCAGAGAGATGTGGGTTCAAATTCCGCCGGCCTCGGAATTTTTGATTTGTATTAATAAATCTATTTTAAATCTTTTTGGCTTTGCGTTTTTATTAACAGAATATTTTCGAAATGCTTGGCGTAGATTAATGAGTTATATATTAATACGAATTTCATACATGAGCATATGAGCATAATAATTAAAATTAGAAAGATATTTTTTCCTATTCACTGTATGAAATTCATAACTTCATATTTTATGCCATTTGAGCAAACTGCCACGTACATAATACTGTAACAGTGGCTTGTAGAAATATTTTTATTTGAGAATCTAAATTATGTTTTAAACAAGTTAGATTTTAAGTCTCCCATTTAAATAACAAATGAAACTCACTCTTTTACAACAGCATGCCCTATTTAACTTAAAATATGAACACAGGAATTTTAAGATTATTTTTATTAAAATAATGAATTTCGTGCACGGTTCCTTTATGAATAAAGTAACATTTGAAGCCTTTGCACATGACGACATTATAGCAAAAGTTACAGTTGCGAGGGTAGCTGTAAAAAGTGAATTGTGAATGTTTTTTAAAGGAAACAGGCTGCCAACAGATTTCGCAACTCCATGTTGCATCCGACGCGCTACAGCTAACTTTTCCTGAACATGTCATCGAGTGCAAAGGCTCTTAGAGTGAATTTCATAATTTCTCGATCTATTCGCATGAGCATAATAAGCATAATATCTTTCAAAAAATGAAAGTTGTGACGCTATATTTATTAATTTTTATTCATTCGAATTTTTTCTTCTTTCCCTTCTATCGCACTCGCTTGGAACGCACGCTTGGACTGCGGGGCCGCACACTAACAAACAAAACTCATTTACACATGGTGACGGTATGTATTGACCCTACTAAATATATTAACCACTTTTACCCCCGATTTGATCAACTTTACCCCGTTTTTCCTGTGTTACCCTGGAATTCCGTGGCTTATAGATTACACAGAGGAGCAAGATGTTATTGAACTAGTGCCTAATATAATTTTGAACCCGGGATTCATGGAGTCTGATCCCACCCGACCCCGGGAAACGTATGCAGCCTCAATCATCAAGTCGACGGAGTGTGCAGGGCCGGGGAAGCCTAGGCGTGTCTGATTCTCGTCTATACTTAACCTTAGAATATTCTATATTACCGATTCAGGACTTTTATCATGAGACTAAGACTCTGCGGGGTATTGAAATAAGATTGTATGCAAAAATTTCGACAAAATATGTAAATGCTCAAACTGATCTACTACATACGTATCACCGACTAGATTTTAGACGCTTCAAAAACTATTTTACGGGATATTTCCCTTTTAAAGCTGCTAAAGGGTAGTATTAAAATTTGCGCAATATGGCAAAATATTTAAAATGGCGGTAACAAGTATTCAAAACATATTTTGGTCGATTTATCGGATGTCCGTTGAATGTTTTGGCCCAAGGGTAAAGTTGGACATATCAGAATGCATTAAAAGATTATTTTGTAATACTGAATTGGAGCGATAGAATATTCTATAGTTTGTAGCGTTTAGCTAATCGCGCGCGCCAAATGGCCGGATTGTGCTGGCAAATTATTTTTACAAAATTTAGTGCATCTTGATCGGTGAAATCTCAAAATGTTCTGTAAATGTTGAAAAAAGTAATTTGCTGTGTCCTTTATTATATTATAGATAGCTCTAAATACTGAGAGAGAACACTTTAGTATTTTAAGCGTTCCAAGTTTTTAAAAGTCTCGGTGTTGTCATTATTGAGAGGAAGTAACGAACCACTAACTTAGCAGTATGCTTTAGAATTTAAACTGTGCTGTGAGTGCTCATATTTATAAAATTGCAGGTTATTTTATAATATTTACGATAGATTTTGATCGTTGTATACCCAAATAGCCCGTCCGAGGCCTTTGTGACCAGCTGCAGCTAAACTGTCTGTGGTACCTCTCTTGCAAAGTGTCTAAAACTTTGGTGGAGTGTGAAACTAGCACTGCATAACACCGACTAAAGCCCATGTACAGTTAAGTTTTATTGTTACTTTGCAAAAAGTATTGCTTACGCTTACTTTGCTTAGAAAGCACTGCGAGCTTTACATTTCTCAAAAATGGCAACACAAAGAAGAATTGTAATTTTGAATAATATTGCTTACCGTTCAAAATAAAATTGTTAATGTTGCTAGCTATAATAAACGTAATTTTAATTATTTATTTTTGCAACACGTGTATAATACTATGTATAATATTTTTGTAAAAGGATCTCCGATAAAATTAAGGCAGTTATTAATTAAGATGGCAAACACTGTTAATTTTCTTTTATTGAATTGTGATTTTACACTGTGATTATTTTTCTTCCAAATATACGTATATTCATGCTTACATCACCTTATGCTTAACTTTGACAGTTAGAAAGGCAGTTGTCATCTTTTAGTATCTGCCATTTTGAATTTTCAGTTGTCACATTAGTTGCAAAAGCTGCCACTGTCAAAGTTACGCTTGTGGCGCTGTATTTTTGTATAGCGTTAGAAAGTATGCTTTAGAATAATTATTTCTAATATAGATCTTATGGAGACTGTTTTCAATATCGTGTAACATATAGGTTTATAAACGTAAATAGGGTTTTAATAGAGTAAGCTGTACACACACCGGGTGTAATAGCCGCGCGTATACCGCCCAGTGTAAATTTAGCCTAAGCACGGCTTTTATTGTAATGCGGCTAAGCTTAGCTTGTCCTATAGTTGATTCAGTTTAGCGCATCACAAGGCAAAGCAGATATTGCATTGTAAGAACAGTCACTGCAAAATTTTGACAATAAAGAAATTGGAGTGCCGCCATATCTAGTTAGCGATAATGGCCCTCAATTCATGAATGAACATAGTATTCTACTATTTTGAACTAAGAGTTTTAATTAGTACAATCCAATTAATTATAATGCGTATTAATTAGGAAAAGACATACATTTCAGACGAGTAAAAATCTGTTTAAGCCTACGCGGCGATGAACTCCATCAGCTGTTAGGGTACGCCAAGCCTAAAGCTATTGAAATGTTATCAGATGACAATATTGGTAGTGAAAATATTATATCGCAAGTAGATGAAGAGTTATCCGACACTCGAAGGCAATGATGCTTCAACTGTGAATGTAATAAATATAAAAACATGCTGTATTCATTTGTCATAAATAAGCAATTGAGAGAATATATCAATATTTTAAGACCTTGAAAATAAAATTGTTATCAATTGTCGCGAATTGTATTAGAAGACCAAAATTATTATTGATGATTTTTTTGTTTCCTTTATACAAATTAAATTGCAGAGAAATAAAATTGAACCGTTTGCGAAATAATCTCTTATTGAACAAAATATTATAAATATTGTATTAAAAAAGTATATAATTTAAAAGAATATTATTTCTTGAATGACAATCGATCCATTCATTTAACTTCATGAAAATTATGATCTTCAACTTGATTATATTGATCTTGAAAAACCAAGGCAATAAAAGTTAAATATATTGATGTAATAAATAAATGCAAAAAAAAAACTTGTTAATGACAAATCAATACAGTGAAAATGTAATGGGATTGTAAATTGATATATAATAATATATATATTATATATTTTTAAAACAGATGGATTATATAATATTGTTATCGAATTGGAGAGCGGTTTATTTTTGTAACGCCGTGTATGCATATCAGGTATGCCTTACGAGATTTTAACTGTATGATATTTACCTACTATATTTCTTCACCTTCCCCTATTTAGTGAAACTTTTGCACCATAGGAATGTCGGGTTTTTTTTTCACTCTATATTGGATGTTAAGGTTTCTTTACTAACTGTTTCAGTTATTGTGTTACTGACCTAACCTGCCAAAAATCTTATCCCGAATC
This sequence comes from Hipparchia sbordonii, assembly GCA_038048805.1. Lineage (NCBI taxonomy): Eukaryota > Metazoa > Arthropoda > Insecta > Lepidoptera > Nymphalidae > Hipparchia > Hipparchia sbordonii. Next base: position 1,340,557 of record JBBIWI010000008.1, on the reverse strand, counting down.
TACATATACTTATATGTAAATATATTTTTTAATTGATATTAAGATATCCATGGTTAGTATTTATGAGCTTCGATGTGGCGGACCGGACTCATTAAATATACATTTTTTTTGTCTTTTTTAATTTTTTAAATGTCAATTCAAATGGTGCAAAACTTTTCCCTGCATTCTTTGTTTCTATATTATATTGCTCATTGCCTTTCTGTGTTTTTCACTACCTCTTTAAACTATCTTAAATTGTAGATAGATTTGCCGTTGGTGCTTGGATGGATTTATTTCATTCGTTATCCATCTTTAAAATGTAAAAAAAATAATTTTGGATTAAGTTATCTTGAAACAGCTAAAAACTTCGATCACAAAAAATAAGGCCTTGTTTCTTTTTTTTACACATTATAAATAGTATATGTTGCCTAAAAATGAAGGTACTTTCAAATAAAAAAATAGTTGAGTAACGTACCTTTTTTTGGTATCAGTTTTATGTTCCAAAGGATCCATCCAGGCATTAACCGCAAATAAAACTCTTATATTCCTAAATCGTGTTGTGCTTGCTCTCGAAGGATCGAATCTGATCGAATCGAATAATCGACTAGAGTGAAGTAGAGTCTAGCTAGACTAAGTCTCTGCAATTATGTGTAATCTGTCCGTCTCGCGAATGTTATATATCGTGCTATCGCGTCAATTACTGTCTAATACTGTGTCTATTGTGTGTGTGACTTACGTGTTATGTGTATGCACTGATATTTGTATTATAAATCCAGGTCACTGACCTCTATGACATCTATACGCTGAAACTGCAAATGATTGCTTCAATGTGAAGATCGCAACCACCTCTCATTAACCGATAGTCTCTCATGATTGGCTGAAAAGTATTGTTGCAGCGAGATTTTCGTAAATTCATCCAATCACAGCAATTCAGACTGCAGTTATTATTCATGCAGCTTGTCCTCATTCGACCAGCAACTGTGTTAAATAAAAAATGACAGCTGATTCTTGTGTCGATTCAATACGCACCGAACTGCCTGGAAACTAAAGACAATGTCTTGGAAAACTAAGGACTATGACATAGAGGACCAAGACAAGACCTGAGTGGGCCGGTAATGGGTTGCACATGAATGTACTGGACATATTGTCTTTGGTGCCCAGGCGCAGTCATCGTGCAAGCGATTTAGCGTTCCGGCACGATGGCGTGTTGAAACAGATTAGGGGTATGGGTCGAATGTTCACTGCCATTCTCCTTCCAAGTTAGCCTGCTACCATCTTAGACTTTATCGTCATTTAGCAGCAGGTGAGATCGCAGTCAAGGACTATCTTGTCATCAAAACCTAATGTGTTGTCTATGGAAAGAAATTCAGCTCGACATAATATGATAGTATTGTTAAGAGTTATAGTGATAGTAGGGTTGTATTAGGTTAGGCGATATAAGATAGCGATATGAAAGGCACGTAGATTAAACAAGCGAGAATCAAGACTGGGCTGAAGTGATGGTTATATCGACCTATACGCAGAATAGAGTTACTTCTGCAAAATCCCTACTTTACAGGAGAGCGATTTGAAGTTTGTCTTGCCTGTAACTTTTTTCGTTATTTTTCTAGAGAATTGATTCTCATAGTATACTTTTGGAACATTATTATGCATTGATTACTATCAATAAACTCAATGCAAAACCCATAATTTGGAATTTAGGAGGTTCTATATGCATATGTGACGATTTTTTGCGGATGTCTCCATGTTCTATATGTATATGTAACCTTATACTTGGGAAAAGTGTTCGTACCATGTCTATATATAACTTTTTTTTATGGAAATACTAATCTTCAAACGGTCTTATTTGCTGTTAAGGATGAAATATAAATACAAAATAAACAGTGTTTCTTATTTCATAATAACACATTTATTAGTAAAAAAAATTCAACATAATTTGACTAATTTTTTTAATTACTAAGCATGTACCTACTATAAAATTGTCTTACAAAAAATGTAAAAATTAATAATAAAATAACTGAAAGTACTTTGTATTTTATATAGGTAATACTAGCTTTTGCCCGCAACTTTGCTCACATTAAGTTCGATTTTTCAATCCCCTATTTTACCCCCTTAGGGGTTGAATTTTCAAAAATTCTTTCTTAGCGGATGCCTACGTCATAATAGCTATCTGTATGTCTTTCAGCCCGATCTATCCAGTGTTTTGAGCAATGTGATGATGATGAGTCAGTCAGTCAATTAGTCACCTTATCCTTTTATATATTTAGGAAATTAAATTTAGGAACTATTGTGTAAATATGTAAGTAGAATGTATTAATAATCCTACTATAGAAACCTCAAAATGAAACTAATAAATAACTAATATAAAACATAAACATAAATAACGTATTAAGAACTATTATTTAGCATTAATAATAATCCTATTATAGAAAACTCGAATAAAACTAACGAAATAAAATTGCTACAAGGACAATATATAAGTTCTTTCAGGAGTTTTAAAAATAGTACAACCGAATATTGGCAAACAAAAAGGTTTAAAAACATTTTCTCTATTTTCCACAATTTTTCTGTGCGATTTATTATTGGCAATCAATAAGAAATCAATCATATCTAAGTTCTTCTTCGACTGAGCGTTATCCCACTAGGTGGGGTCCGCTTTCCGGCATGCTTTTGCCCACTTTGCCCGGTCTTGTGCATCCAATTTTCTTAATTTATTGGCTCTCATATCGGCGCCTACGAGGTCCAGCCAGCGCTTTCTTGGACGGCCGCGAGATTTAGCTCCAGGGACGGCGATGTTAAGACATCTATTACCGACGTAGCTTTGTGGTTTACGTGCTACATGACCATACCATCTTAGACGGGCTTCTTGCAGCTTATCTCCGATGTCACGGACACTGAGCCTGCCGCGGATGTGATCGTTGCGTTGCCGATCACAACGTGTAACATATCTAAGTTATTTATGTCTATATTATTAATATTTTAATTGAATAGATATTTTAAATCATGAAGAAAATAATATTGTGATGGCAGAGATCCACTGGGTACCGCGCAAAATGAAAATTTTAAATTAATCAAAATAATGAATTTGTAAAGAAGATGCGGCACATCATCATCTCTAGAGTCGTTAGGTGCACTGTAAGAGTTAGTTGTAGATGGTGATTGCGTCCAGTGATCATCATATGGTTAGAATAAAAGGCATCACGACAATTTATGCGTATTTAACGGAGAAGGCATGGGAGTCGGTACACATTTTGGTGATGATATTCAAGACAAATTCCCAAAGCTAACAGCAGGGGAATTTTCAAAGATGGACCGAGTTAACAGTGTTAGGTCTAGTTGTTGCAATTGCAGGCGACGGTAGACATTATTTATTATCTTTTATAGACTTTTCAGCAACATGGTGCAGCCTTATGGCTAGTTTTGTCAGTAGCCAAAACTGGTATTTATCATTATATGCCGGCTGCAGTATAGATAATCGACTGTCTCTTACAGTTCCATCTGATATATCAATCTTCCCATATATCAGGGACCTCTTGCCTAATTTTTTCAGCTCCCTGTGGTAGTGCTGTTATTGTAAAAGCTCCACTACTGACACTGCCATTTTCTGAAAACAAAAATTAACATCATTAAAACGTTAAAGCAATTAACTATAGAAAACAGGTCTAAATAGTTTTATGTAGTTTTTTTATAAATACTTAACATAAAAAAAATTATTAATTTTAGGCTTTTATGGTAGTTTTCAGTTGAATAAGGATATATATCTCAATGTCAAACCAAGAATAAAGGAATATATACACATATACCTCATAATTTCAAAATAATTTCCCTCGAACAAAGTAAGTTGTGCACATTGTCCCGATATTTTTTACATGATTTCCGAATAATAAAGTAGTATGGTAAAATAATTAATATTATTGATTACTTATTAAAATGTATGAATTAATGTTTAATAGGTGTAATGAATTGATATTTCTTTTTTTGATTGTTTTTTGTAGTAAAATCTAACATTCCGAGGTATAATGTTCTACATGAATGTGGAACCGTTTAACTTAATTATTTAGCTTTAAAAATATATATCTGTAAAAATTATTATATACAACTATCTAAGAGCAATCTATGTAATATAATTACAAAGCTGAAGAAAGAAAATTCCATTCACTTACCTGGAACATTCATTTTTCCATTTTTTTTATCTCCACGGCATTTGTCGTATTACTATATTCAATTTTTTTTGGCTTTAACGAAGGGAAGATCATATGGTTTGAGCGTGTATTTTTAAGTTTGAGCACATATAGTAAAAAATAATAACAAAATTAACACGAAAATAGCAGATAAAAGTGCGAGCGTGTGCACACTATCATTTCGGAGAACATGAATACAACTGCAGATGGGACCCTCCGATCGCGCTGATCTGGACAGTGAATACTGACACTTGTGCTGTCGGGCCCTTCTTCTTTGGAGAAATAAATTAAATGTACCTTTATTCGACTGGTATCTTTGGATCTACATAACTTTTTAAAATTTTGATTTCACTAGTAAATATTAGAGATCTTTTTATGCTTAAAAATGCAATAAAAAAATTTTGTGCCATAATCATATATAACTCTATTCTACGTATAGGTCGATATCATTAAAGAGAATCAGGCTTGCTAACTAAGGTTGGCCTTACATGTTGGCCCCAACATGCAACTTGGACTATTGGTGCCATTTCCACATCAGGAACGAACAAGGTTGGGGCCCACGTGTTTGCTGCTTTTACTGCTTTAAGTTTAAGGCCGCCTTTACCAATTGAACTTTTATAATGTACTACTAGCTTGTTAGCCCTGCGACTTTGTCCGCATTGAGTTTTTTAATAATCTCGTGAGAACCCCTTGTTTTTCTGAGATGAAAAGCCTTTATGTAGACTATGTCACTCTTCAGATCGTCAAGTGCACCTATGCAAAATATCAAGCCGATTCGTAATTCGGTTGGGGCGTGATTGGATGACAAACCAACAAACAAACACAGTGTTTTTTTGTTTTATAATATTCAATAGGGATGCCTATAGGGTTAATCTAAGTATTAATTCGATTGATCGTATATGTCATCGAATTCTTATACGATCAATTGAATTATAACTTAGACTATTGTAAGCATACTGAACTTCTGTCGTTCAACACGTCACAACAACATAAGTTTGTTTGATATGTATAGGAAACTATGAACATATTTTGTTAGAATTATTATATGAATAACGCTTGATATTTTCCTACCGCTTCTACACGCATGCATTTACGTAGGTATTTGATTTATTTGCTTTATTTTATTCACAAATATCCATCATTTTATTCATAAATATCCATGGAAATTATTTAAACGCCTAACGTTGCCAAAAATCTGTGTATATTTTGCGGAAATTCACTAATTATGTACCTTAAACGTTATACTGTCTCATTCAAAAATGTTATCTGTGTTGCCAAGTGCAATAGTGCATGCAAGAACCATAAACTGTATTATTTTTTTTTACTGTTTTTGTTATACTTAATGATATTTGTGTACAAATAATAATAGTAATAATTTTTGTTGATGTTATATTTGTAAAGTATTGTGAAGTTTTAAAATTCAATATGGTCTGTACTTCAAAGTTGCTATGTCTGAGAATGTTCATATGGATTCGAAGCTTTACTTTTCCTTACTAGTTCAGAATAATATACACTAACTATTTAGTGAATCTCTAGTGTATACCTATTATTCGTGAGCTGCTAACCTGACCTAGGAGTCCCTAGTAGGGACTCCTACTACCTAGGAGTCGCTAATCCCTTGTAGGAAGTCCTTGGTTAGGAGGACTACGGCTAGGATTCGCGATTGTAATGAATGCCCAGTTAATTGAAAATAGCCTACTGTTCATGTCTGAATTTAAAATTGCCTACGCTTTTCAGCCACGTATCTAAAAATAGTTGTCTTTCGTCTAAAGAGCAGCATTTTTATCACTAAATGTTTAATAATAAAAAATAAAGGCAAAAACATACTCTTGAAATGCGACTCGACCGAGTTTGATTCTCTCAACCCGCATCGTGTTTCATAAGTATGTTTCTGCCCTAAAACTGCAGACACATCACTGTGTTGTGGCGTGTTGCAACGTAACCTGGCGAAATTGTCGACGACATAGTGATATTACTGAATACTTTTTTATGTCGCATAACGACACACAACAACACAGCTATGCGTTTGTGTACCTTACTTTATATTAAAGTAATTTTTATATTAAGGTCGCCTTTTATGAGCACGTCCATGTGATAGGGCAGCGAAATGGTTATAACGTTAATTTGCCATTGTATCTCTAATAGATAAGCGTATGTTACCAAAATATTTTATTGATTGGCAATATTTTTCTATCGTAAAGGTTATTTTAAGGTTAGTGTAAAAACTCGAGTCTGAAGGGAAAGGCAGAATATACTTTTAAACTTTACATCAATTATGAGTTAATTGGATGAAAAGGTAAGGTAAGAATGGTAGCAAACTTTTGAAACGCATCGAGATTCAATGCAATAAAATGCACCCCACATCACGTCAAACGACTGCATTGTGTGTAAAAGATATGTTCTTGTCGGGAGTTCAAAAAAGTTTAAAGATACTTTTTCCAATCGCAATTTTTATAAATGGCCTCTAACACTTCTGCCTTTCGTCTTCCGATCTTCCTATTTTTAAGGTAAGCCTAAAGAAACCGTAACCGACGTCAGTATGCAGCTGTATTTAGGCGTACGACCCACAGTCAGAGTTCTGCGTTCCGCTGTCCAAAATAACTATTTAAATAGCTCTTTTTTTGTAAAGAAAAACGTGTATATCGCCCAATTAAACTCCTTAATGCTTCATAGAAGCGCCCCGACACTAGGCTCGATAAAGCCTGACCAAAATTGTATTTCCGAGATTTTTAAGTATTTTTCCTGGATATAGTAAGACCTATTCTTCTTCAAGATGATGCAAATAATATCTCTGAACCTTGCGTCAAGATGTTATTTCAAAAGCAACAAACAGATACGAATTTATGTTTGTATTTTATGTAACAGAATGAAATAGGCATATTAATTTTAAAAAAAATTAAAAGCGAAGTATTCTGTGCTATAAAAAGCAAGGCAAACAACAACAAAAAAATCCAATAAATATAGTGGAATGCAGAATCATGGATTTCTAATGGGACCGACGCCTTGTAGTTAAAAACAAAACGCTTTACGTGTTAAATAAGAAACATAGTTGTACGATCACAGATCCATTTGAAATCAATTCATGCAAAATTTTTAGTATGTTTGTTTTATTGTAAATTTATTTATCTTCGAATCTTTCTAGAAATAAATTGACTGCAATACGAGTATTTGATTTAAAAAAAATATTGTAGATTATTTTCTTTTTTTCCAACAGATTAATATTTTATATTGCTTCAAAGCATTCGTTTTATTTGACGAAATTAAAAACATAAAAATGTGATCAAAATTCAATTGTTCATTAAATGGTGATATTACTCAATGAATCTCATTCCAAAAAATGTATTGTGTTAGTATAAAATAACGTATTTTTTAACAAAAGACACAATTTAAACAGAACAGAAACCTATTTTAATTTAAGTACGTAAGTAATCGATCAAAAGTGTAATTGTATCATAAGTTGGGATGTCAAAGTTAGTTTAATACCTATAGGTATTTGTATAGCGTTTAAACGAACAATTTTATCCCTAGTCTACCAAAATTACCATTACCAAATTCAACAGGTTTTTGGCCGATTTCTGCCCTTTTGCATTTGAACAATTCCTACTATTTTGGTAGGAAAATATTTGTATGGCAACAAACTGAAAAAAAAAAAACAATTTTAAAATTTGATTTTAAAAGAAGTCTTCTAAGAAACTAAAATAAACTTGTTCGCATAAACGCTTTTAAGGGGGTCTGTTCACTGAAGCGGAGCGGAGCTAAACGTGTTCCACGGGCCAGTCCCATTTACGTGATAAAATTATCACGTCACGTCAATGATCTGATTGGTGGGCTGAGCACGTCACTTCAGTGCACATCATGGTGCATTCACATTACCGTATTGCAGGATGCAGCAATCACAATGCTTCATTATCACGTATATAGTCAGTCTAGTGAACCTGTATTAAAAAGATTCTGCAGACTTGACACACGTCTTCTAAAATGATAAATTCTCATCGCGTTTTGTAAACAACTCGCCACAACACGTGGCACAGCAATGTGTTTGCACCATAATAACTCAATTGGAAGAAATGCAAAAGTCGTACTTATTTCGTTTTTATCGTGTTTTTATTATTGGTTTGCAAAAATAAGTTTTGTTACTTTCGTTGATACAAAAAAATCAAACCTGTTATTGTGATATTGGAAATCATTCCCATTAAAATACATTTTACACAAATATCTTGTTTTATTTACATAATATAATTACTTAAATGGAAACATTTTCGTATGCTGAGAAAAGGGAAGAAATATAGGTAGAAGTAGGCTTCTATTAGTTAGTTGGAAAAAAAATCAGGTAAGTAGGTAGAGAAGTACGTATTTAATTCTATCCATCTATTCTAATCTATTTTATTTCTTAAAATTACTGGACCGATTTTGATGATATAAACTGCAGAACAACTCCTGCCGCGTCAGATCCATCGAAGCAATCAGAAAATATTTCTGCAGCCACAACCCTTTCACGAAACGTTACTATCTGAATCTGTGCTCTGAAAAAATGGATTCAATAGTTAGAAAATATATATCCTTAATATCTATTTAAGTGTTTTAAGAACTGTCGAATATATGAACCACTTAAAAAGTTCACAAGCCATCTATAGGTACATCTATCCATACATACAAACTCGCGTTTATAATATTAATAGAATTCTAATGCATACTTTTCGTGGCATGATCTAGGTTTTCGCAATGTGGATATATCGCAGAATGAAGGATCCCTGGAACAGCTTAACATCGAATACGAAGAAACTCGAATTAGTTAGCAAAAAGAGAGAACTCATGTCAACCATTATGCGGAGAACACTTTCTTTGGCCACTTGCTGCGGGGAGCCCATTTCTTATTCCCAAGATTGGTGTTGGAAGGACGAATTGCAGGCAAGAGAGCACCAGGTCACCAAAGACGCAAGTGGTTGGACGATGGGAGGGACTGAGCTTAGCTATTCTAATCTGAAGGAAGCGGCCTTGAGTATGCTGACCGCCAAACTTCATTTCGAAGAAGGCACGCGATGATGATGATCTGGGTTTACCTTTAAGTCAGTGTTCTGCAGAGCCTCCTCCAGCGCAATAAGCCCGGGGTCGTCAGGGGAGAACACCCTGCACTCCTCGTCGAAGAACCTTTCCATCTTCAACTTCAACTCCTCGTTGTATCGGGGCCGCTCCAAGTTGAGCTCGTCTGTGCTTTCCGAAGAACTGCCTTGAAAACTTGAAAAGGAGTGAAAAAGTTTTTATTTTCTTCTCCATCGACCTATAGACGTCCACAGTTGGACAAAGGAACAATAAGGGTTTTTCTGTCTAGAAATTCTCGTACTATCCCGGATTTAGGAAGTTGACATTGTGCCCGCACTCCTCGGGGAGCACGTAAAGCCTTTCAGTCCCAGCGGACTATGAGAGTTAGGGAATAGAGGTGCACCTGAATGTATAATGGACTCTAACTTAAGGTTCGAAAAGCACATAGCTACGGTTGTAAAGTAACTGCTTTTAACGCAGTAAAATATTGGCTCCATCTGCGTAATGCCTTTATTATCGTGTTAATTTACGCGTTACGGCGCAGGTGGAGAACGGGCATAAGAGAAATATTATTTGTAGGTAATTAGGTACCTGTTCAATGAGTCGAGGTAGCCGGGTGGAAAAGCGTCCATTGCAATCCTTATTTGGACCCAGGGATCACTGAAACTCCTGTTTTTCAGCTGGAATGAAAAATAGGCCGTGAGTCTTAAATAAATAGGTAGGGCTTTGACTAAATACGTATTACACTGTGATCGATTTTTACGTCAGCACACTAAAACTGCATCCAAACTGCAGTTTTGCAGTTGGCTTGCTAATCAGCTGAACGGACGTCACCATACTTCATTTACCATTCTATATCTTTCGTAATCAATATCTAAGTCAGTCATGGCTCGCGAGAGCGCCAAGCTCGACTCTGAGCTAACTATCTTCACATCCAGCCCCCTGATTCTCTAACTCTACATGTACATATATTTTTTATCCATTGAAGGTTTACTATGAAATTGTAAATGACATTTCTCTTCAAACCTTCAATGGATAAAAAATACCTATCGTCGTTGATAGGCACTGAGTTACAGAATCAGCCTCCAGGTCGTCAACGCTCACAGACGTCACGCTGTCGCTCTCCAGCTCCAGTGCTCGTGCTCGCTCCAGATGTGGGGCTGGACTGTCACTATACTTTATTAACTTACCATTCTATATCTTTCGTAATCAATATCTGAATCTGTCATTGCTCTCGAGAGCGCCAAGCTCGACTCCGAACTGACTGTCTTCACATCCAGGTCTTCGACGCTCACAGACGTCACGCTGTCGCTCTCCAGCTCCTCGGGCTCGCTCCAGATGTAGGGCTGCACTGCCACATCCTCGGGGATGTCCAGCTCATTGACCAGCTGGGACCGAGTCGCCGGGATCGTCTCCAGAATTGATTGGAACATGTTCATTTCGGGGCGAACGTTGCATGCATAAGTAAGCACCTTTATTTGCTATCTAGTTGATTCTCGTACGTGGTTTTGTGAATTTTCTTTTTTTTAAAACCCACCAGTTATCTTAACCTGAAAATTAAAATAAAATAAATGAAATATAGATTTAGATTTGTACAGAGAAAAAAAGAATTTTCTAAATCGGTCCAGGCGTCTTCAAGTAATCAAGGAACATACATAAAAAACGATTCCGAAAAATTGAGAACTGCCTCCTTTTTTGAAAGTCGGTTAAAAATGTAGCCTATTTCACCTGAACCATCATAGCGAATTGATTGACGCCTCATTCATCAAAATCGGTTTATTCGCTACGGTGGAACATTCTTAAATAGTCACATACTGGACTGGTAAAATCAGAACCTTTTTGGCTCAAGTGGTGGGGTAACAAAACGTAAATATGATAGACAGTTAATCCGGATTCACAAATCACTTGTAACAATGGCCATCAAAAGTAAGTTCCCTACTTGATTGAATGAGATTACTCTCAAAATGATCAAAGAAGCTTATTCAAGCACGTACTTAAGTTAGCTAAGAGCACTGTAAAGTTCGTACCCACGAGTCTAGAGCTAAGGTCACCTAGCCACTGTCCGCGTCGTAATAGTGTGCCGCAAGTGGTACAGAACAAGACCCGCTTTCGCTAAGGTTAAGTTTGGTCGATAAAAAGCTTACCGCTACGTGATAGCCAACACGCAATGTCACTGCAGTCAACCGTTTTTAGGCACGTAGATGAAATTCGTGACTCGATGGTGACTCGCTTGTAGGCTTTCTGGTAGGTACTATGATATAATTAACCCACAAACCTGTTTTTTTAAAATAATATATATTATAGACTAGCGCTTGGCTGCTATTCAGTCTTGATTTGAAGGTACCCAAATTGTAGGTATAGGTCAAAGGCAAAAGCGCTTAGTGCGCGTCCTTGGGATTTCAACTACGTAGGGGTGCAGACTACAGATCTATTCGGTAAGTTGAAAAGTTCCTGAGCACACTCAGTTTCAGTTGTTTTAAGTTTTTAAACGACATCAAAAAAAATAAGTTCTCAATTCGACGCGTATATGTGTTTAATATATTGGAACTGCAAAATATCATAATTTAAAACTTCAAAACAAATATACAAAAATTTATAGGTCTATGTATATGCTTGTCCATGCATTTCTCCGAAACTAATATGACACATTCGGATTGTGATCATTCGTTTTTTACCCCAAAAAAGAGGGTTGTTATAAGTTTGACGTGTGTAGCTCTGAATCTGTCTGCATGGTAACCTTGAACTGACCCTGCAGTATCAAGTAGTCTGCGAGATACTCAACTCCTCAGCAACTTGCAGCAAATATAGTGTGTATGGGCTCATTGGAATATTCTCAATGAGTAGGTTAGATAAATGATGATCGAGGATCCAGAAGAATGTGATGATGGAGCAGAAAACTTTGTAACAGGATGTCAGGTATATCGTACGGCGTACCTACATAGTACTGCCATAAATTCACATGTCGGGGGTGTTTTTTTTTTTTCAATTTACACTCTTGTTAAAAAAATGTTCTTCATAGACGCCTCTACGGCGTAGGCCATCCCTAGGCTACAATCCCTACATGTCGTAGGCTAATTTTGTAGAAGAGAAGGAAATGTACAATTTGAATCTCTTTGTCGACGCAAGCAGATCTACGAGTAAATATTAATTTTTTCAGATCTCAATAAATGAATACACAGTACGTACGCGTAGTTTTCTTTCTTCACTTTTCCTAAGTACCTATGTAATTGTTTCCTGAACAGAATATTATACATATTTGTTTCTTTTATTTATTTTGTTGTTTTAGCTTTTTGGCGTTCGTTTATTTATTATTACGGAAGTATAAGAGATACTAATAAAAATTTTCGTAACGGCCGACCAAAAACGTTTTAAAACTTATACAAAATTCGTGCATTTATTTACACACCGAATGTTCTCTTAACTTTTACAGGCTACCCAAGCTAAGTTAGGTGATGCTTTCTGTCAATTTCGGGGTTCTTAGTACCCTGTACATAAAATATCTATTCGTGTTTGTTACAGATAGGTACAGCTACATAGTTACTATACTTGTTACTTCACCGAACCAGTCAAGATTAACAGTATGAATAAATCATACTTCCATGAAATAAACACACCAGCTATTTCCAGATATACATATACATTGTTGCTATCCGTTGACATAAACAGACATTGTCAATTCATTACCAAGTGGCGACTAACATAACCAGCATAACTGATACTAGGAGTTGGCAATGTGGTAGGTACGTAACTACCTTGTAACTACATTGTATGTATGCATCTAACTAACATTCTTACTATACTATTATAAATGTGGATGTGATTGTCTGTTGGTTTGTCCTTCAATCACGACGCGACGGAGCCACGGATCGACGTCATTTTTTGTAGGGATTGTAGTTGAGGAATTAGAGATTGGCATAGGCAATCTTTTAACATAGAACTACTTTTATAACAGAGGATTGGATTTTAAAATCCATGCGGATGAAGTCGCGGACCCAACACAAGCTTTCATTGCGGGTTCACGTAAAGTTACATTTTTCAAACCCCTGCTATTTTATCCGCTTGGGGATGGAATTTTCAAAAATCCTTTCATAACGGATGCTTACGTCTAGCTATCTTTCAGCCCGTTTTGTGTGTGTGTGTATGTGAGTGCGTGCGTGCGTGCGAATTACAAAAACTAAAAGCTACGAAAGTCCAAACGCGCCCTAATCTGAGAAGAGGCCACAGGAAACTAGCCTCGCAAGGACCGTAGGAATACGAATTGTGCAACGAACTTTACTAACTAACTGCTTGTTTTTTGGTGCTCCACTGTTTAAATCTCGCTAACGTTACTTTAACCGTGTGACGTGCAGCTGGCCATATCATTTTAACTTTTAAATCAACAGACAACAGAATGTTTTCGCGTGACGTACGTGCAAACACACGAACACAACGTGCGGCCGGCATGACGTATCTCAATTCTCATCAGATATTATGGCATAAAGCCCAAAATCCCGTCAGTCTTGCACGCGGCGCCCGCGAGATCCGTCGCGTAGGTACAGAACCGTGTTCGACATTCTTGAGTGTCTTATTGAGCCAGTGGAGTGCATTTGATACGATCAACTGCGCACATGACCGCCGACGCTATACTATAAACTAGCGTGTACTTAGATAACTCCATAAATTTCCACAAAATCAGCTGATAAGTGTTTGTCAGACTTCAGTTCAGACTTTGGGCGAGTCTAGAGATTGCTATATGTAGAGTCAGTGATGTCGCGATAGACCGCGCAGATGGACGTGTTGAACGGCCCCGGCCCGTCGCTGCGGCTTCGCGGCGGCGTAAACAACTGTGAGAACAAGAACCATGAGTTGAACTTGTGCACAAGCGTCATGTCGCCCGAGACTCAGCGGCTCCTGCCGCCGGTCACGGAGACCATCATGACGAAGCCCTTCCCCATACGAGGTAGGAACTAGGAGTCGACGTACAGTCACAACTAGACATGCGGCAAGTTAGGTTCTAGAATTCGCCGGTTACCGGTATGTTGGGTGGCGATTGGGTGTTTGCGTGTGTGATCGGAGCTTATTGATTTCACTTTGAAGTCGAGTTAACAGGTTATTACACAAAATTGTTTTCCAAGCGGTTTTCTAAGTTTGGAAAATCGTAATTTTTGATTTTATAGTAGATACAGTCTACTGTAAGTATACTTTTCAAATAAAATGTAATTTATATAGAGCACAAAATGGCGATTTTTTTCTGCGTTAGGTAGGTATCTACTAAAAAAAAAATCACTTTTTCGAGGTATAAAAACATTTTTTTTTTAAATATATATGCTAGCGCTTGACTGCGATCACACCTGATGGTAAGTGTAGATGCGGTCTAAGATGGTGCGCGCTTGCCTAGAAATTGTATATTTTGAAGGTACCCAAATTACATTTTTACAGCAAGTGAACGATTTTCGGAGATTTAATGGAGTCACAGATTTGGTAGAGTGTAGTCTCTACCTGAAATAAATAATTCTGAATTTTAAATATATCTAGTAAACATTCAGACAGGTGTTATGCCAGCCTGTGAAAAAAATTCTCTGGATACCGATCTAGTGATTCGGTGTTTGGATGTGTGTTCGGAACCTATTGACTCCACTTTGAAGTCAAGTAACGAGTGATAGGTTATTACACAAAACTATTAAGATAGGTACTTAATGAATTTCTTATTGACAAAGTTGCAATAGCAATTTGTATTCAGCTTGTCCACAAGTTGCACTATGTTTAGGTGCATTATTAACTTAATATATAACATTAAGTACCTATAAGCTAATGCCGCGACAAAATTCGCGTAGTGTGAGGTTTTGTTTCCCGCGGGAACTCTCTCATTTTCCAGGATAAAAAGAAGCCTATGTGTTATTCCAGATAGACTATAGTCTGGAATAACACATAGGCTACTTTTTATCCCGGAAAATAAGTGAGTGCCCAACCAAATCGGTTCAATCGTTGCGGCGTGATCGAGTCGCATCCATCTATCCATCTATACATTAAAACTTTTGCATTTATAATAGTACATTGTTACCTTAGGGATGAAAGTAACTTATTTAGTCCCGAGACGGGGTTTGGCGCCCGAGCGTAGCGAGGGGGCCTATAGTTCGAGGGACTAAATAAGTCTTTATCCCGAGGTAAACACTGTGCTTTTCATTACGAATATAAGGAAAGTCAAAATAAAAATAGAAATTAGCTAAAGAAAATTGAGTGAACTTTATTTTACATAAATCAACAACTTTGGTGAGATATTTATTTAAAGTTTATGTTAAAATTAGAACAATTAGTAATAGTCTCTCACAAAATCAGGCGTTAAATCCATATCTGAATCAGATGAACTCATTGTGTCAATAAAAATCACTGTTAAACAGAAGCCTAAACAAAACTCTACAACTCGAAAAACAAATGAAGATCGGATTGCCGCTTGCCACTTTCCCGCCTTTTTTTTTTCTTTGGCCTAGCCGGCGGGCTATGCATTTAGTTTTTTAATAGTCAAGTATTGTCTATGATTGTCTATGAATGTCTATGAATCAGTTGTCTTTACTTTATGAATAAAGTCTATCTTTCTTCTTGTCTATGGATGCACTCGGGTATGTCGTGTTTCATTTGAATTCCAATAAAAATGTGACAACTAGTTTTTTTAATTATTTGACAGCTGTCAGTTGAAAACGATTCTCCCTAGGGCTGAAAAGTATTACTTTCAACCCGCTTCTCAGGCAACTTCAGACCTACTTTCCGTGTATGAGTAATGAAAAATATTTTTTTAAAGAATATTAGCCAAGCTGATTGAATAATATCCTCCTATCCCCTCCAAATAAGCGGAAAGCTTGTGCTAGGAGTGGGTACGACAATAGTGCAACAGGTGAGATTCGAACCTACGACCCTCCAGTTTTGAGTCCGTACCTTTAACCGTTGGACTATTGAGGCTTCTATATACAACGTGTATTGAAACTCCGAAATAATACTGAAGGAGGTGAATGTGCTCATAAAACTGAAAAACTTTCCCCAAGGAACATAGGTCGAAATGTGAAAAAAAAATTGGACCTCCCATACAAAATTCACGATCAGCGATTGATTTACTATGGGAGGCAAAATTTTTTTTTCATATTTCGACCTAGGTTCCTTGGGGAAAGTTGTTCAGTTTTATGAGCACATTCAGCTCCTTCAGTATTATTTCGGAGTTTCAATACACGTTGTATTAGGATTATATTTATATTAGGAAAAAAAATATCCACGCGGTTGAAGTCGCCGGAAAAAGCTAGTAGGTAAATCAATACAGCGCGCTCTGTTGTAGAGTCATAAGTCATTACACTAGTGTCCTTCATTGGGTTGATATGCGTCTTTTTCTTAATCTTAATCGATATAAGTATCTTTATTTATATTAGCTTCACAATATTTGCTATGACAATCGAACAAGTAGGTAAGTAGGTTAGGTTAATGATTCGAAACAGGTATTTAATTTTTCATATTGTATCGCCAGCTACAATATCGGTCAGGAATCTATCTATAGCTGGAAGGTACTCTGTTTTATATCCTACATTTTGTAAGTACTTACTGGATTCGATGCCTTAACAGTATGTCATGCTCTCAAACATTTCTGTGGTGGTGTCGTGTGGTGCGGGTTGTTACTAGGGAATGCAATCTCGATCTCGCGAGATCTCGTTCTCGCGAGATCTCGGCCTTTTTTAGCGAGATTGATCTCGGCTGAAAAAAGGGCGAGATCTCGCAAGATTAACGAGATTGCACTCGAGCATAAAAAAGTCTTATTCGAAGCGCGGACTGACACGGACGGAGTTGCGACCTGTCGGTTTCGTTCGGTTCAGCTCTTATGACACGTCATAAATCTACCACCGGTTCGGAATGCAGATTCTGCTGAGAAGAACCGGCAAGGAACTCAGCAGTTGCTCTTTTCAAAAAAATTTTTTTTTACAAGTTAAGCTACAAGTTAGCCTACATGAAATAAATAAATTTTGATTTTGATTTTTTGATTTAGACACTGCAAATCCTGTAATGTAATGTTATCCTGTAATGTCCGGAGCTTTGTCCAGAGGTATTACAAATAAGATAATTAGGTACGGCCACGAGATGATACGCTTGTGGGAATGGATTTATTTATTTCATTTAAACCATTTCCAAGTTAACCGGATTAACTGTTATGTTAGACTACTTCACGTCACATACCTACTATTAAATAAGTAGATGGAAGGACTTGTAAAAAGATTAAACTACTACTTACCTACTAATACCTAATATTGATTGTGACCGTGAATAAGAAAACTAATAAGAAATGCCTAGAAATATTTTCATACGCACTAAGAATTTTCTATATAATGGTAACCCCATAATCTTTTATGAAAGGCTTATTACGAGTAGGTACGTAAGTAATATCATGGAGCGCATGAATAGAGCCTTATTACATTCCGGTCTATGAAGCTGAGTGGTTAGACGATGCATACCAACACAGACCTATACTTATAGCTTCTGTACCTACTCAGTTATAAGTAACTTATAACTAGTTAACCCACCGAGCTTTGCATGTGCTTTTCCAGTTGATCTCGGAAAATAACGAAAAGATTTTCTTTCTTTTTTCATGAATAGGTAGTTTAATTCTGGAATAGTGTTTAGGTTCTTTCTTTCTTTTTTTCATAGGGGTATGTGTTGAATGTACACTGCCATACTCTTTCCAAGTCAGCCCGCTACCATCTTAGACTGCATCACCACTTACCATCAGGTGAGATTGCAGTCAAGGACTGTCTTATCATAGAATTTAAAAAAAATGATGGTCTGGTTTCCACACGTAAACCAGTCATGGTCTGTTGTGTGATGCACCAATCCTTCCAATGTTCTTCACTCCAACCTTCGGCATGCAGCTTACGACTGAAAAGTTCTCTACGTATTTTCGCCGCCAATTAGCGATCAGTCATCATTAAACCTTTATAAATCATAAACTTTCACCTTTATAATATAAGTGTAATAGTCCTAAACCTTGGCGCAGAATCAGACTATCTACTGGTAAAAACTAGATCAAAATCCTTACAGTAGGTAAGTAGTCTTTGAAATGAACGCGCACACACAAACTCTAGGGAGGCAGTTTGTTTATGTAGAGTCATCCACTAGAGACATCCAGTTAAGTGGATGGCGTCGGAAGGATTGGATCGTTAATCATAGCCTCATAGGTCAAGGGTGAACATGGTTATGTGTACCTACATATACATATATATATATTATTATACTCAAATCTCTACGATTTACATCATTCCAAGTTTCTAAATGTTAGGTAGGTATATTGTTTCGATATCTGACTTAGCACGTTCTTATTGATTACCTATTAATTTATTTTTATTTTATTAATATATTTACATAATATTACTTAAATAATAATTCCTAAATTTAAACTAAATGAAATGTTGTATCAATTTTCTTCTTTCTCCTTTAAATTAATTTTACTTAAAAAAGAAATAATTCTATTTGACTGCCGATGTATAACAGCTTTTTTAGAAAAAAGTAAAAGCTAAAAAGTACCTCACAGTAGTCAAATAAAGCTAAAAAGTACTATGAAGTAGGTACTTTGTAGCTTTATTTGCTTATCGTGCTGATAGATTGAAGTTATGTACAGTATATTTAATTCTGTCATCGATAAAAAAAGAATAAACGTTTCCCACGATCAAAGACACAGACGTAAGCTTAACGAACTGTACCTATTACGGATTACGATTACAGTAATATATATACATATATCAAGGTGAATGTCGAGATAAGTAGGCTGAAAGATGCACGTGGTGCGTTAGTGTACTGTCGGATATAATGTAACTTTTTAGGTATATGTATCTTATTTGAGTACCTACTTGCGGCTTCCTTACGGATTCACATATTTTGTACAACAAAATTGACCAAGTGCGAGTTGGGCTCGCACACGAAGGGTTCTGTAGCATCGAACAGCGATTGTTAAGGTCGAGCAAATAACGCCGAAAAAGTCACTTTTCTTGTATCAAATTCAATTTATTTCATGTAGGCCAACTTGTAGCTCTTATGACACGTCATAAATCTACCACCGGTTCGGTATGACTGGGGACCGCCTATATTTTTGACCGAACGAAGCGAGGTCTCTGAGTCTACTTGAGTGAATTTGCACTTGTCCGTCCGTCCGTCCGTTTGTCAGAGCCTTATAACTTCTGAATTACTGAACATAATTATTTCAAAGGGTCTTGCCGTGTTTCCATAGGCAAACTGCCCCCGATAAGAACCTATATCGCCACCTATGCCATATTGTAGAGCAGGCTAATAGTAGACTGTTGTCCGATGATTTATTTGTAAGAAAATTGTTAGATGTTGGAACAATTAAACAGTAAAAGTTGTTTTAATTTATTGAGTAGGTAATAACTCTGAGAAAAATTGACAATCTTCTAAATATATAAAAGGCAAAGGTGACTGACTGACTGACTGACTGACTGATCTATCAACGCACAGCTCTAACCACTGGACCGATCGAGCTGAAATTTGGCATACAGGTAGCTGTTAGGACGTAGACATCCGCTAAGAAAGGATTTTGGAAAATTTCAACCCCAAGAGGGTTAAATAGGGGGTTAAAAAATCGAACCTAACGTGAGCGAAGCCGCGGGTTAAAGCTAGTAGAGTTATAAAACTAAATATTTACCAACAGCAATCAAGTTGTCATATTGTCATTTATAAAGTCGACATGTTAATGACAACACTATCTTGTATTAAATTATATTATGGATCGCTATGGATGATCATAAGAGACCTGCATTGTGTATTTAGTTGCCGATGATGTTACCTACTGATTAAGATATTATTAGACTAGCGGACGCCCGCGACTTCGTCCGCTTCTTCAATTCACAATCGACCGATCCTAAATCCCCACAGTTTAGGGGAGCAGTACTCCGCAGCAACAGGATAGAGGAATTGGAACCAGAAGTTTTATGGGAGTATCTCGCAAAGTTTTTGTATCGATTAAAAAAAGATTCACGCAAATCGGTTTAGAAATCACGGAGATATGAGAGAAATGAGTAACATAGGCTACTTTTTTAACCGCCTTCCAAAAAAAGGAAGAGGTTCTCAATGCGTTGGAATCTTTTCTTTTATTTATTTTTTATGTATGTTCACCGATTACTCGAAGACGCCTGGACCGATTTGGAAATTCTTTTTTTTTTGAAAGGGTAAACTTCCCAGGTAGTCATTCATTCCATTCCATTGTCATCAAGTCAGGATCTGATGATGGTATTTGGAAAAATCGAGGGAACTCTTCAAACTTTTTAGGCACAATTGATATATTTTGTAGTGGCGTTTGAAGTCGGTTTTGTAAAAAGAATTTTTGCGTTTATACTATTAAACAATGCCACACCAGATAAAGCTCGGAAGACATTAAAATTCTGCTAGCTATAGCCTATATGAACTATGTTGCCGGAATTTCTGTACCAATGACCGAAGATAGCCTTGACCTAGCGCGAAATCCATTACAAACAGTCCCACGTTCAAATATTTGAACCGCTAGAGAATATTTATAGCATCTATTTCCATCGGCAGAGGCTCACAACCGGTCTGATAGGCGGCCACGAGCGCGGCGCGTGCGCGGTGAACTGCGATAAGTCGATATCCGTTGAATGTATTACCTACTTACAATAAATTTTATTTTCAACATACCTATTCGAAAAACGAATATTGACTTCAGAGGATAGCGGGAGCAAAATTGAATTTTTAGGCCAATGGGAGCTTTTATTTCTCTCGTCTAATTGGTCCGCGTTCGTGCCTTAGAATGAATTTATTAGGTCCTACTTCTGCGTTACGTGCAAAAACCTGTCGATCGCTCATTCCGTTCGAAATTCAAAAATGGTTGAGAAGCTGTGGTCTTTGATAAGTCATGTGATCAATTTGTCTGTCGGATACCTATACGCCCATACATTTTTTTGAATTTCGAACGGAATTATGACTGCCAGGCCAAAGAGGAAAAAAATACTAGATAACCAAAGAGGTCGAACGCATAATGTACCTATGAAGAAACTACCTACTGGCCATAGTAGATTGATACTCCTAGCTTTTTATCATATAGCTAATAGGTTGATACTCCTAGCTTTTTGCATGTATGGCTGGATGGATGGTTTACGTACCTAATGGCGGAGTAGAACCCTCTTCATGAATTAGTTTTTCATCCCTACATAATAATTCTATTCTCCCAATTTTTTTTATAATTAGAATTCTGAGTCTTGTTTGTTCTCAATATCACGTGATTCTATGCCTTCTATAGAAAATTTGATACTGTTGTTTAAAACACTATTTTTTTTCTCTCTAAAGGAAAAAAGATGATTAACTATTGTTTGAATTAACAAAGCGAGGATGAAATTGAAAACCTTGCGAGATAACCTCTAGTAGGTAGATACATCTACTTATGGTACTTTATGAATATTACAATTGAATAGGTACATAGTACCTAGTAGGTAGTAGGTACTGTGGATATTTTTACGTAGATTCGATTTTTTAACCCCTTATTTTACCTCCTTCGAGGTTGAATTTTGAAAAATCCTTTCCTCATCTTTCTTTCTAAGCTATCTATATGTATGCAAAATTGTATGTTAAGTGGTTTGAGCTGTGCGGTGATAGATCAATCAGTCAGTCAGTCAGCCACCTTTTTTTTAATATATTTAGAAACAAGATAAACAACAAAGTAAATAATTCTCGATTCATCATGGAAATCTGTGAAATACATATTTCTTTATTTTTATTCAAAAGCCTAAATATAAAGTTTCATACAAACTTTCACCCCCTATTTAACCCTCTTGGGGTTGAAATTTTCAAAAATGCTTTCTTTGCGGATGCCTACGTCCTAATAGCAACCTGTGTGCCAAATTTCAGCTCGATCATGTCTGATGGTTAGAGCTGTGCGTTGATAGATTAGTCAGTCAGTCAGTCAGCTTTGCCTTTTATATATTAAGATTTAAGACGACGATTTATACATTTTCCTACAGCTAGTAATATGTACCTACCTACTTAGGCCTACAATAAATTATTATTATAGGACTAAATAGAATACTTGTTCATTGTTAAATATTTATGATTAAGACATAGAACGTTTTCTTTGAGAGTAGTCAAATTCACTGCCATTGCCAAGTGCCCATTACAATGCCAATACCACAGATTACATGCCTACTATATTACAGTAAGTAAGTAATAATACTTAATTGGTACTACATAATATCAACTACTAAGTAATGCCTTAGGAACTTATAGGAAGCTGGTTGTATCAAGTATCTACTACCTTTACTAATAAACAAACAGATGAAAAGCAGTGTGACCGGCGATCTGTGTCATGAAAGAATATTATTAGATATCACTCTTTTTATAAGGACTTCTCTTCTTTCTTTTCCTTTCTTTTTGGGTAGGTATGATACACGATTTGTTCGCCGATAGTGAACCGATTTTAATTAGGTTGGTAGCTATTAATTTCTCGCAGGTGGTTCCATTTTTTTGTAGAAAATATTTCACCTCTAAGGATGGAAAAGTAGGGGCTGAATACCCTGAATACTGTTTGAATTTCAAAAGTTTAACGTGTGCGTGCGTGCGTGCGTACGTGCGTGCGTGCGTGTGTGCGGGCGTGCGTGCGTATGTGCGTGCGTGCGTGACTGCGTGCGTGCGTGTGTGCGTGCGTGCGAGCGTGTGTGCGTGCGTGCGTGCCTGCGTGCGTGTGAGTTATTTACCCGAGAATATTTTAACCAACGCGAGCTCCGCTACTGTGTTGTCGGTTTTTTGGAATTTGTTGCACCGCCCCTTGAATTCCTAGCCTCAAATATAGATTAGGTAGGTATGTAGTTAGCTACTAATTAATTGTGCCCTCAGCTGTAGAATAGATGGGTGTGTCTGGGTGTGGAGGTGGTGTGACCGGCCGCGGTGGGTGCATCGCGAATGTCTATCAATTGTTGACGGCAACAGACGCGGTAGGGTGACAATAACTAATGTCGACTGAGGATACCCCCTTACTTATCTAACTCAGGAAGCCAGAACCCTTGGCATCTGATATAATAAATTATAATAAGAAGGGATATTATTACATGATTGATAACCCGTGATCGGAATAGGAAGTGCAATTTTGCGGGATTTTATGATGTTATCCAAATATGGATAAGTATGCCATTATAATCCCACTACGTTAGCTTATATATTTTTACGACCGATTTCACCAGCGTAAAGTAAGTCTTATCCGAGCGTGAGATTCTGCCAGATTTTCAATACAAAAACTGTCAAAACGCCCAATTTATTCATTGGTTAAACGCCACTCGACGTTGGTGAAATCGGCATTTAGTAACTTGAAGACATTTAAAGATTGGAATAGTTAAAGTTCTAAACCTGTAAAATACATTAAATAAATAAATAATTTCAATCATTCCAAGACTTCTGCTTGAAATCTAGCAACTTACACTTATCGATAAATGCAGAACCATAATTCCGCAATCCCACAGTCTTATCCATACTAATGATAGGTAATACAGTGCAACCTTAATATAACGTACCTCAATATAACGACTTCCTCGATTTAACAAATTCTTCGTAATCCCCTTGAATTGTCCATAAGAGTCAATATAAAATATACCTTTACATTGCGAACATTCTTTGCGTACAACCTCTTAATAACGAATTTTCAACTATCAAGAAAAAGTATTCATACCTCTAATTAACGAATTTTGCCAACCCAAAACCTTTATATAAAGTTTCCACCAATAATATAACTCTTAATCTTATAATGTGATTCATGTCTCGACATGTTTCGACACGCAAATACATATAGTAATTTGATAAAAATGTGTTATCATTTATTAGTAGAAGTTGTTCGCTATAACAAGTACGTAATATTGAGGTGAATAAAACTATTCTTTTACCTCTTTATAACGAATTTTAGACCAATCTAACCTCAACATAACAAACCTCAGTTCAACGAATTACTTGATATTACGAATATTTTCTTGTTCCCCTCCGATTTGTTATATCGAGGTTGCACTGTATAGAGTTTATTCATCTCAAATTGCAGTACCTATTCCGATCACTGTTAATAACTTATAAAAATATTAAAGAGATTATTAAGAAGTTAAGGCTTATTTTATTAGCTAGGAAAATAACCTATCCAAACGGTATCCCGTCAGTCCCATCGTGTGGGGAGCCCAGTCATGCGATAAACAATGGGACAGCTGCCAAACATGGGAATGTACCAACACGTGCCAGAGCTATTCGTGGACACACAAACATCAATGGAGTGAATTTAATCTAATATCCACACAAATCTAATCTACTCGTACTGTATACGAATAAATAAAATTGAAGTGTCTGTGATTTTGAAAAATAGCAGCCTCAAATCGTGCTATCGTTCTAATAACAAAAGCTCATAAGCTCATTTGTTACTTATTTCCTCTTATTTTTTTTTAATTTTTGCCCGTCTATCTGGCTAAGATCTGGCTGCATTGAAACATAATAAGATAAACATATTTTATCTACCTATTCATTTTGTGACGGGATTTCATCACAAGTAGGTAGACACTTATAAGAAGTCATTGAGGTAGAGTAAATAGTTGATATTGGGGATAAACCGGTGAAACAATCTTGAAGGGCTACTGCACTCCCACGCATATTCTGAGAAATCGAAGAGATGAAATTACAAAAAACAAATTCTACAAGAATGAAAATTGTAATCAATCGAGCATAAACTAGTCATTCATATATATTTTTTATTAAAATTATATTATTATCCATGCTGAACATGACTAATATTCTCCTTTCCCCTCCAAATAAATGTAAAGCTTGTAGTGGATACGACAAAAATGCAACGGTTGGAGATTGAAGCGTTGACCCTTCTGTTTTCAATCCACACCTTATACCCTTTATATCGCTGCTGACGCATTAGGTACCTATCTTATGAACGATTCTAATACGAAATCTTAATGTTTTGGCAGCAGATCTACTGAATTGAATTTGAAGCAATTATTTGAATCGATCATAATTTAATCAATTAATCATATTTTAATTCAATTTATTGATAACACTATTATGTAACATGACAAATGTTACCTATACCTATTGATTATGTTCGTATAAAATATAGCCTACATCATTAGTAACTAATCGATTACCTAACATCTCATTCATCACCATTAGCTCTGTAGTTTAGGCGCTGCGGTGAATTAGGTATATGTACGTAAATACAAACACACATAAATCATAACATGACCCTTCTTTTTGGCTGAGTTGAAGTCGGGTAAAAATCGACTCAAATTCATAAAGTGGGTAGGTAATCCTATCTAGACTTACCTATTCGCGGAATCGGAACCTTCTGAAGTCAATATCACATAACACATAAGTGCATGTAAGAATATCAAGTGATACAAAATACCGCCACTTGATAATTTAATCCATACTGGATCATCAACGTGAGCGTTCAATTCATATCACTAACAAAAAAGAGCTTAGGTAGGTACATCTACATACCTACTTAATATAAATGTGTCATACTGAAGCGGAGATGATAAAATTAATAAACCAGATGCAGAATAAGATGGTGCGCGCTTGCCTAAAAGATTCACTCTTGATTTAACGATAAAGTTATTCTACGATAACGATAGCGGTTGTTGGAAGAACGGAAACTGGAAGGGCATCCCTTGCGATGCGTATTTGGGACGAGGAAGCAAAGTGCCTTAGTGCGAGATCGTGAAATTTCGACCAGATCTATCGCTGGAGTCTGTATAAAAAACTGTAATACGATAAAAAATAATTTTCTAGTTTTGACTTTCAAACTCTTGCATTCCTAACTAAGTATAGTTGTTAGTGGAAGCTTTTGTTTAAATAGGTAGCTGGAAGTGGAACT
The DNA here is from genome assembly GCA_038048805.1 of Hipparchia sbordonii. Classification (NCBI taxonomy): domain Eukaryota; kingdom Metazoa; phylum Arthropoda; class Insecta; order Lepidoptera; family Nymphalidae; genus Hipparchia; species Hipparchia sbordonii. The sequence goes on along the minus strand of JBBIWI010000008.1, from coordinate 1,314,493 downwards.
CTTCTATTATTACCATACCTTACCATACTATTGTTTCCAGATAACGTCTTGAGCAAGAGAATAGAATTTAATTTTATTTGAAGTTTTATATCTAAGGTTTATCTAAAATACGTTGTACGGTTGCAAAATTACGTAATTTTACCGAAAAAGCTTGTAAAATACGGATATTTTACGGTAATTTATATATATTACGGTAAAATTACCGGCTACGTATGTATGCTGAAAAGTATGGCGGGGGGGTGAGACGAGCGTGTAGTTGAAACATACGTAATGCGAGTCGCGCGGCGCGACTCCCACGATGCGACGTTGCCGTTTAGTGCAGTTTGCCTTTATGTTTTGCGCTGTTGCCATTCCGACTGAACAGTGAGCATTCGGCAAGCCGATCGGCGATCAGTTGAATTGTTTTGACTGACTGCACTATACGTGCATTTAGTAAATTATGCCACGAAATCAAGCAAAAGTGTGGGTCACAATTAGGGTTGCCAGATTTTTTTTCAGCCTATAAGGGACAAATGGTCAAATGGGCAAAAAAATACGGGATTTCAGTTTTTTACCCGGGACAAATAAAAAAACAAAATTATTTAGTGTCATTTTTTTTAATATTTTTCCGAGGATCGAGTCAGTTTTAACATATTTTTATTTGTTTGAACATGGGTATCTGTAAACGTCACTACAATAACACACCTACAAATTATTATTTTTTCCTTTTTTGATGTCAGTGCTGATTTCTTGGGTTTTGAAATCTCCTAATGACGAATCTGAAGTCAGTTTGGCTCTATCACATCAGAATACATCAGAATTTTTCACAATACACATTTATAAAAATCAAGAATGTATTGGGGTATTCAAGAAAAAAAAAAACAACCAGAAGTAAAGAAATAGCTGGATAGTTAGTATTATTTTTAGTATCCGAATAGTTAGTCAAGAGGAACATTTTAAAATACTAGTGCAACTTGAGGAACTTTTTCTTTTTAAAAGTTAAAAAAACTTAAATACCTTCATTACCTAATTATGCTTACTACTAGCACGTATACGCGCATAGTAGCTGCGTTTTGTTGAAGATTTTCTAAAAACTCAAAGAAATCTATATATTTTTTTAATAAATAAACAGGGCAATTATCCATCCGATCAGACAAACTTCATTTTATATCATAATTATAAGTTTAACTAAATGAAAATCACCGTCATGCTATATTCATGTAGAAAAATTTTGCAAAATAAAAAAAAATATTTCCTCAACTCAAAAAAATCTAGGAGAAACGTTACTTGAACTTCAATAAGGAATTTCGTTGTAGGACTGTGTAATTATAATCGTAATTAAAATCGATTTCATAATGAAAAACGAAGTACGGTTCAAATACGGGACAGAGTCAGTCCCGCCGGGACATTTTAAACTATGTCTAAAATACGGGATGTCCCGGGAAATACGGGACGTCTGGCAACCCTAGTCACAATAGTTTTGTTAGAGAGATAAATCGTATTTTACCCAATTTTACCGTAATTTACGTAATTTATTTATATTTTACGTAAAATATGGTAAATTACCGAATTTTACGAAAGTAATATTACCGCTTTACATCCCTAATACGTTGCTCGCCTCGGCGGGGTTTTACAATGCTACAATGTGACGGCCTATGGGACAGCGGGGATTTACCGATTACCGGGGATTTACCGATTATCGTGGAGATGCTGATCACAGCTGTTAAGTGATGAGGGGATGAACCCCATGTCAGCGTGCTTGACGTCTCTGACGAACAACACTAAAGGAACTAAAGGAAATATCGTTAGGATTGTTCGGCTGCCGTTAGAGACGTGGGCATTATTATGCCCACGTATTATTATGCCTACGACTGTGCATTTTACTTTGTCATTAAAGACGTGGGCAAAATAACGCCCACCTCTCTAACCGCAGCTGAAAAATCTCTGTTACATCGGCGGCGTTTAAATCAACTATAATATGTATATGCAATTCCTGAGGTAATTCCCCCGAAGTATTATTCATAATTAAGGGGGAGTCCCTCAGTGGAAACACAAGGTAGTGTAGGTGCTGAATGTAACTTAAAGTAGCATAACTTCTAAAAATCTGCGACCGCGACATTAAAACTTAAATTAGGTATCTATGAACTTGCAAAAACTGAATCAAATTGGCCGTTGTTTTCAGAAAATTGATACCTTCAAATGATAAAAATTGATTACCTAAAATGGTAAAAAATTAAAAACATGGTAACACGTGGTTTCAGGAAAATAGTTACAGTAATGCTTCGACAATCATAATGATAAGTATCTGTTTTTAATTTTGAACAAAAAAAATTTAAAATGTAAGTACAATATTTTAACTTTTCATGTGCTTTTTCATATGTGAATACCAGGGTTATGATCTACTTTGTTGTTAATGAGTTAATGACCGAGAATCCTGTACGCAACGTATTTAAGAGGAATGTTGACATGCGTGGGATCGCGTTGCTTACGACAAATACGTCTTTGATGCATATTATGTTTTCATAAAAAATCTATTATCGTCCAGATGTCATAATGCGTTGCCTACGTGGCCAGTGTATTTCTGCCTTAAAACCAATATTTTTACGAATAAATCTTCGCACAATAAATTATTTTCGTGACAGTATTTTTCGCTTTTATAAACTTGAGCCAAAAAACGTATCCGAGTAACAAGTAAAAGATAATTAATTTTTGCAATAAGTATCATTTTTTTAAAGAAAATATTATTATTATAACCGCACTCGGTTGCGAAAGTAACTACTAACTAGGTACTATCGTGAAACTAACTCTTGTTGTACCTATGGGTATTTTTTACCCCGGAAACATATAAAGTTCCCCCGGATTATTTAGCACGGGTGTAGTTGAGAACCCGAAGTGTGACATAGGCTTATTTTTCCCGGAAAAAGAAAAGAGTTCCCACGGGCTATTTAAAAAAAAACATGACTCCAAGCAGATGAAATCACTGATAAAAGTTAGTAAAAAAATGAAATAGCTATTCCTAATATTCGTGTTTTCTAGTATACTTAATATAGTATAATGCGCAAGCTATGAAAGGTTATCAATGTTTACTGAAATTGACATCAAGACGGGTCAACTCATCGATATTGGTTATTACGGTTATTGCTTGCAATTTGACGTTAGGTGCGTTTATTATTTTATTACGATCAGAGAGTGAGGTGATGATGACTAGGTGATGACTAGGCAGGTATTTTTCCAATGAAAGGACTGAGGAGTTATATGTAGGGTTGGAACAGTCTCCTGTAAACTCAAGTTTTCATACAAACCAGATGACAACTATTTTTGATTTTTAACTTTTTTTCAATAAATATCATGTATTGATTTTATTATTTAAAATCTCGATATCACATTTATCTCAAACTCACCTCACCTTTTCATTTGCTGGTTGTCATCCAAACCACTGGAAGGAGTAATTAGATTTTTATAAAAAAATAAAAAAGAGACAGTTTTTGAATTATTGGAGATTTAATTTTTTTTAACGCGTATTTTTTTCTGTTCTCAAATCGATTTAAAATTATATTTCAGTAGTTAATTAAAAGAAAACTACGTTTTGTATCGAGGCTTTTAAAATGGTCGTTGGTAGTGACTCTACCACTGCTTTCTAATCTTTCCCAAAGAAAAGAATCAAAAACTTTGAGTTTCTGATAGAAATTACCAAGCTTCTTGCTATTCTAGGACTTTTTATTAGATGCAGTATTTTCTTCTTTTATTATTTTAAGATAAAACTTTTTATACATATATTATATCATAGGGTAAAGTGTATAATTCAGTACAAGTATCCGATTATGATATCTGTTCTCTCTGTCAACAATTGATAAGGCTGTCAGTGTCACGTGTGACATTATCGATTTGACTTGACGTTTTCCAGTCGCGAAGCTCGCGAATTCCAGTTCCGCAATTTGTTATTTTAATGTTTTAAGTAATTATCAAAGATAATTAACCGTATAATTATTCCACGTGTGTGAATTAAAAAGTACTGATAGAATGGATTCTGAGGACAAACGCGCAGAGGGTTGGAAGTATTTGAACAAGCAGTTTTTTGGGGACGGTTAGTACGATTCCTTGTAACTTGTTGCAAATTAGAAAGGTGGATCATTTGATTAGATATATTCGTTACTAGGGATCTTCGTATATTATTACTTTGGATACACTTATAATGCACAGTTTTTAAACTTTTTGTTAAGTTTTATAATTAAGTACCTATGATACTTAGCTAGTTGCGAAAATGTAAAGATTAGGACCTTTGATCGTGTATCATGCATTGACATCGTGTCACATTGTTTTAGCTGTACATCATAGGTCTGTATGTTGGTTTATTTGCTAAATATAAACCTGTATTTATATACAAATAATTAAAAGTGCAGTGTTTTCCTGTGGTTTTGGAATTACATACTAGGTATATCATAGTAAGCTCATGTAGTGATTATATTATACACAGTGAAGTGATTAAGTTCATATGATTATTTGAAGCATGTATTGTCAACCACACCACTAGACGAAACCATTGGAGTGTCGTTTACTAAAACAAAATTGTAAACAACACTCTAGTGGTGTTGTTAACAATACATGATTTGAAGGATAGCCAAAGTGAAACTCAATTTTTTTTTAATTTTTATGTTCCTAGCCTTCTGTCCTTCTTTTGTTTCCAAACAGCTTTTATTGATATTGGGAGGCCAGTAGGCAGGTACATTAGGTTTTCAAAATGGTACCTTTTCAAGAAAAAGGCTGATTTTTCTGTGCTTCCAAATAAATCTCATGTGATATTACTCTTTGGCAAATTCATAAATTGGGCATAGATCTTTCTTCAAGCTGGGCTGGTTTCCACACTTAAACCAGTTATGGTCTGTTGTGTGTGATGCACCAATCTTTCCAATGTTCTTTACTCCAATTGGGCATAGATGTGACAATATAATGTGGTGGAAAATGGGGGGCTATACTATATCACCTTGTGTATTAATTAATTAATCTAAGTGGCGAGTGATAGCTTGCTAATTAATCATGGGATCAGTGGGTGGTGGCTGTTCATTATCTTGTTTAATGTTTTGTCGCCTGTTTATTTTCTTTCTGTTATCACCGAGGTGATAAAAGGTTTGTTTATGTAGTATTAGCATTAGCATTGCTGTTTTAACAATTTATATATATATATCTATATATATATTTTTTTTAATAAAAGAATATTAGCCAAGCTGAACTTGACTTATATTCTCCTCTCCCCTCCAAATATCCGAAAAGCTTGCGCTAGGAGCGGGTACGACAATAGTACAACGGGTGGGTTTCGAACCTGGGACCTTTCAGTTTTCAGTCCGCACCTTTAACCGTTGGGCTATTGAGGCTTCTACTTAAATCATTTTGTATAATTAAATCTTTTTGTATTATGTTTATGTCTTTTTGTAATATCGTTCATTTGGATGCTTTCTATCATTGATTGTAATAAATCTCATATCTTGTAAACCAAAATACAAAGTTAGTTTTCCTAATTCCTATTATATTATAATATTATAAATGCGAAAGTTTGTATGTATGGATGTTTGTTACTCAATCATGTTGCAACGACTGAACCGATTTGGCTGAAATTTGGCACAGTATATAGATTATAGTCTGGAATAACTCGTAGTTATTCCAGCTACTTTTTATCCCGGGAAATAAGAGAGTTCCTGCGGGAATAAAAAACCTTTACCCACTAGTAATAATTATCTGTATTATTGCAGGGGAGCGCGCCAACTATGTGAACATTCCGCACGTCATCGCGATGGTGGGGCTCCCGGCGCGAGGGAAGACCTACATCGCCAAGAAGCTCTCACGGTACCTTAACTGGATAGGAATTAACACCAGGGGTGGGTGTTAAATCGATATTATTGATTTTTTTTTATAATTTGAAAACCTTGACTGAGACCTTACCTGCTGTGGAATTGTCTAAAAGTGATTGTTACAGTGCCACGATTTCAGTCACCTTTGGCTGGTAGAGTCTGTGTTAATTGCCTTTTTTGTTTAGCATGCAATACAAGTGTTAGTTCATTATTAGGCGACGACGGTTCTTTTTTCGAACAGACTAATCTAATTGTGATAAAACTGTACAAGTATGTACCACGGTAATTGTTTTAGTTGGAATTGTCGATATTTCGATCCAGTTGCATGGACCGTGGTCACTGCGGAACGGACAGAACTGCAGTTTGCGATGATAACTTACAAAATCTTAAAAAAACCAAATGTACAAGGGTTCCAAATGCACTGGCACATAACAACCATTCTCGTATGTTTACAGTTTTCAATCTAGGCGAGTATAGGCGTCACGCGACCACCGCGTACACGAGCCACGAGTTCTTCCGCGCAGACAACAAGGAGGCGATGGCGATCCGGCAGCAGTGCGCGTTGGACGCCCTGCACGACGTCTGCGAGTGGCTGGTCAAGGGCGGAGAGGTGGCTGTGAGTATCATGTCCATCTCTTTCTCTCTCCCTGCCTCTTGCTGCTGTTTCGCTCTAACAACAAAGAGGCGATTCTGATCCGACAACAAAGCTTGTTGTCTTGAGACTTAAACTGCTGTTAGCTACTAGACCTGCAGTGTTGCGTATAAAAAGAGGGTATAAAAAAATGCCATGTTCTTGCAGGTGTTCGACGCAACAAACTCGACGATGGAGCGGCGACGCATGATCCGCGACATCGTCGTGCACAAGATGGGCTTCAAGCTGTTCTTCGTCGAGTCCATCTGCGACGACCCGAGGATCATCGAACAGAACATTATGGTAACAGAAAATTACTTCCAAAACCGGAATTATATATAGATATTTACGGGGCGTTAAGCTCCGGAACATTTTGGTGATTTTTTTGTTTGAATTAGCTCCAAAAACTGTGTTTACCGTCTTTTACAACCAAAAATGTTGCCAAGACGAAACCATATGACTCGCACGTCAAAAAGTTATCAGATCTCATTTAGAGCCAAGCTTCTAACTCTACAAGGCCTAACTTCACAAACTCTACACCTTAGTCAAAATATGTGGCTTGGCCGTTTCGTTACTACAAGAACTATTGTATAACAGAAAAGTAATTTTTTATTTTTATGTTTTTGTTTTTTGTTGTAATGAGTGAATAAATTTTTCACATTACGCCCGCCCATGTGAATGTAGCCGAAAGTTTATTTGAATAAAAAAATTCTATTCTATTCTTTGAATTCCTTACAGGAGGTAAAAGTGAGCAGCCCCGACTACACGAACATCCAAAACGCGGACAATGTTCTAGACGACTTTCGTCTAAGGATAGAGCATTACAAAGAAAAGTATGAGCCCTTGGAAGAGACGCTCGAATCAGAATGCAGCTTCATGAAGATATATGATACGGGGGAAAAAGTAGTTGTACATAAACACGAAGGACATATACAGAGTAGGATTGTGTACTATCTCATGAATATACATATTGTACCTAGGACCATTTATTTGACCAGGGTAAGTCAACTTTAAATTTTTGTATAGTTCTTTTAGTTCACGAGGGCGCGTGAGCTTTACTTGTGGTTACGTTGTGTACGTGCACATTGCGTGTGTGTGCCTGTCCGGAGCCTAGGTGGAAGCGGTCAGGCGCGAGCAAGCTCTCGCTCACACTTATACAGATACAAAACACACAACCACGCGCCCTCGTGAATTAAAAGAACTATAAAGGATAACACTAAAATGTCTTGTTTGTGTCAATAATTAGTTAACTGAACTGCTTTGTTTCACATTTCAAAATCGACTTAAAGTTAACTATATTGAAAGTTTCTCTTCTAAATCTAAATATATAAAAGGAAAAGGTATTAAAAAAGGAAAGGTACTGATTTATCAACGCACAGCCCAAACCACTGAACAGATTGGGCTGCAATTTGCCTTTGAATCTTATGATATAGACATCTGCTAAGAAAGGATTTTTGAAAATTCAACCTCTGAAGAACTAAAATAAGGGTTTAAAAACTTAATAAGGGTTTAAAAAGCTAGTAAAATATAAATATAGATACATCATTCAATTATTTATTATTATTTTCGATACTTTTTTTGATAACTGGAAACAACTAAAAATTTTGTTCCATTTTGTCCTTAGCACGGCGAAAGTGCGCACAATCTAGTGGGCAGGATAGGCGGGGACAGTGAACTGTCTACCCGGGGCAAGCAGTACGCGAGCGTTCTGTCCGGGTACATAGAGCAACAGAACATCCCGGGACTGCGCGTGTGGACATCGTGGATGCGGCGCGCCATACAGACCGTGAAGGACGTGCGCGCGCCGCAGGAGCGGTGGAAAGCGCTCAATGAGATCGATGCGGTGAGTTTATTTATTTATTAAACCAACTCATACATTAGCCTTACAGGATGTATTATTAAAAAATGAAGGTAACTTGTAGACACATTCTATGATTAAATGACTCAGCTTAGACTTAAGTTAGAGTTAAAACAATACACAAAATATACTCTGTCATAAATTTATCTCGTTTTAACTCTGTCTTAAGTCTGAGTGGAGTGAAAGTGCGGTCTACAGTCATAGCCATAGACTGCCACTCGTAGCAGCAGACTGGCAGTCATAGTTTCAAACTGGCAGTCATAGCCTCAGACTGGTAGTCACAACCTCAGACTGGCAGTCACAGCCTCAGACTGGTAGTCACAGCCGAAGACTGGCAGCCAAAGTCTCAGACTGGCAGTCATAGCCTCAGACTAGCAGTCAGAATACCAGCTATGCCCTTGGACTGCCAAACATAGCCTCAGACCTTTAGTTATAGCAAGCTCACAGTCATATCCTCAGTCTAATGCTATGACTGGCAGTCGTAACTTTAAACTGGAAGTCACAATGCCAGTCATAGCTACAAACTTTCAGTCATGTGTTTCTTCAGACAGACAGACTCAGACTGCCTAACCATTCAGTAACAATTCACGGTCTAGAGAGTTGTTTTAAGTGTAGCAGTACAATACCACCTGTGTTAGAAAAACAACATTATTATGCATAGTTTTCATGTTTTATTTCAGGGCATCTGCGAAGAGATGACGTACGCGGAGATCCAACAGAAGTATCCGTCCGACTTCAACGCGCGCGACGCCAACAAGTTCGCGTACCGCTACCCGCGCGGCGAGAGCTACGAGGACCTGGTGGCGCGGCTCGAGCCCGTCATCATGGAGCTGGAGAGGCAGGGCAACGTGCTCGTCGTCTCTCACCAGGCCGTCATGAGGTGTCTCTTGGCCTACTTCCTCGACAAATCCGCTGGTGAGTCCCGTCTTAGGCCCATATTACACTATACTATCTATAGAATCCTATTTCGTACCATAGACTGTATTCTATATAAATCACCATATATGTTTCCTAAGATGATAATAATCTATGGTATAGTATAATAAGGGCCGAACGATTTAGAAAAAAATCTATAGACATATATTTATAACATCTTGTAACTCACAATCATGCAATAAATGAATTGAATTGACAGCACTTTCAGTCTGCTCAGACACGAGACAACTAGGCTATGAGAACATTGTTTAAAATATTATAAGAAAATGTTAACGTCTACAACTATTTACAAAAGCAACCAGGAACATCCAAACAATCTTCCAAAACGCCCAATTCCCTTAATTATAATTTTTCGTGCTAATTACAAGTCGATTTTATAGCGATTTAACTAATGAATTTGGTTTAAAGATGTAGTCTTGACTTGATAAGAACCACATGAAATAATTTTGAATTTTGAATACTAAATTTTCAAACACAAACAAACACAGTATCGAAGCCCTGAGTGGCTGAATCGCGCTAATGTTAGATCGGTTGTCGGCAGAGGACCTCCCGTACCTGCACGTGCCCCTGCACACGGTGATCAAACTGACGCCGGTCGCGTACGGTTGCCGCGAGGAGCACATCACGCTGTCCGTCGACGCCGTCGACACGCACCGCCCCAAGCCCTCTGTGAGTATCCGTACTTATAACCTAAATTCAGTGCTAATTCTTCTTTAATTAATTTCAGTGCTACTACTGTTCTTTTGTCAAATGGTCTTCATTCATTCCCAAAATATTGTACATTGAAAAATCTCAATTTACCGGGCCCATAACCTGTTGAAGTTTAAATTAAAACGCTCAAGTCCTCTGTGAGTATCCGCCCTCGCAACTTAAATTCAATGCTGATAAATATTCTGTTTGTATGCCAAATGGTCTTCAATCTATGATCTTCTTCTGTCTGTCACCAAAAACTGATCCGCCATTATTCCTAACAGGAGGACACAGACGGCGACCGCTCAGGCTTGAACGTACGCACACAGTGCATTTGATCTCTTGTCGACATGTTGCTTACTTTCTATTACACGCTTTAATTTTTTTTTTGCAAGATATGCTTGCACTTGATGATAATCAATGATGGAAAGCAATGATGAGGTTGATTGGCTTGCCCTGAACATGCTTATTCCATCTTGCCTTTTACTATACTACAAAAATCTTGAGTACCCTCAATATATTGCTGTATTTATACATACATATACATAGTATATCCATCTAATTCTATGAGCTAGTTCTAGTTTTACCAGCAAATTATACTGAATAAATAATAAATAATTGGTTTTTCTGATAAAATAAAATAAAAATTTATTTTTATTATAATATAATTCTGCCGGTATCTTTATTTTTTTTTTCTATATTATGTATTATAGTTGCATAATATGTTTCTAAGCAACAAGTCGACAAGAGTTTTCGAATCAGCAATTCGATAAAATAGAAAAAACATTAGCATGACTTTGTAGTGAATCTGTAATATTATGAAGAATGGATTGTCAGTTAAGTCACTCCTTATTTTCCGTGGTGTTGGAAATCTTGGTTTGGTGTTGGGACTATTTTTTTTTTAATGTTCGTTAAGAATGCTTGGGTTTATTTTCAAATATGACGGGCGTGGAGATATGGCATATTTATTCACGCACACAGATGCACGCACTCTACAAGCGCGAAAATTCATATAAAGCCATAAGGTCCCCTGTGACCTTATGTGAAAAATCTTGCATGAAACAATATGCCTTATTCTGTTATACAAAATCACTAAACTAAACAAACAACTGAAGCTCTAAATATAGTGGTATCCCTTTCTGCAGGGAGTATTATGAAAGGGATAGCGCGATATTTGGAACTGTCAATTAAGTTTAGAGATTGTGTCTTAGAATTACTGACCTGTATCTTTAATCTATGATTAACTCGGAACAGGCTGCTGTGATTTCTTTTTTGGACCCACTTGATTGGCGCCATTTTGGATTTGATTGACGCCATCTTGGCGTTGTTTTCAAAACCAACCTCTTTATTTCATCTATGATATCATTGAAATCATAGATTAATTATACAGGTCGGCGCGCCATTTGCAATATAATTAGTTCCAGAGACACTCGTATGTCAAATGTGGCGCTTCAAGTCGATTTAACTAAGTTGTCATTTGTAGGCTACAGGGTCTGCCAATCCAGAGTTAATCATAGATTAAATATAGAGATCAGTGCATAGAATTATGATATGTGTAAAGTACACGAGCGTTGTGACTATATACGCAATGCTTCACCCTGATATTCAATATGTATAGGTTAGCCATTTTGTCATTGGTTTTTGGAATTGGTTTTTAGTTTTTTTGCAAATTGTGAATTGGTTTTTTTAGAATTTGTGGAATTTTGTCGCTTATGAAAATACATTGTCACTCAACATTAATTTATTTTCAAAAAGTGTTGATCGCTGGTGTATAGTCACGTGACATAAATATGTGTGGTGTACTGCGCATGCGTGTCACGTGATAGTATTGTTTTTTTTTTTATTGCAAAAATTGTAATTTCTTAGACACGAAGGGTGAGGATCTATAGAGTGTTAGTTAACTTTGTTCAGACTTCAAAACTGACGAATTTGTAACAGTACATAATATATTGGGGCCAATTTTAAAATTAATCTAAATCGACAGGTCTGAATCTAGTGCTATCTTTTCCCACGTGGAGCTTAACTTTTTTAAAGGGATTCGCAGGGCTAATTCGCTAAAATACGCCACACTGCAAACTCTTCACTAATTCATTCATCAAATTACAAAAATGACTACAGAATAGTCCTGCTGACAAATTAGAGATGACATACTAGGTACAGAATTAGCCCTACTGTATCTCGTTTTAGCTCAATACTGTTCAAGACATTCTAAATTCAACTTATGCTGCCATTATGATTTTGAAAATTAACTTTTGTTGTGAATTTCTCATTTTATTTTAACTCGCAGGTGATACCAGCCCCGCCCATAAAGCCGCCCGTGCCGCCCATCATCAACGGCGAAACCAACGGCGAGAATAAAGACAGTTATAACTAGATTGCACCATGTAACCATAGACAAGTCAGACCATAGTGACCGACCGAAGTCTAGCTCTGCATTATGATCGAAAACTTTGTTAAAATTCGTTTAAGCGTATTCCAAAGCACGTTAGGGCGTTGTAGCGATGCAATTGAGAAAATTGAACTGTAGCGTTTGACTTTTAAAGTTCAAATTTGCATATAATAACGCAATGCGCGAGCAGCTGCGGGGTTTCGCAAGCATGAACTTTATTTCTTAACTAATAAAATTCAATTTTCTTTATTGCGTTAATTACCGTTGCTGTTAGTGATGAAAATTCTTTGACAAATCTTGGTTTAATCTGAACCTCTACTTAGCTATTAGGCTGTTATCGGGCAGATTCTATAGTTAGTTTTAAGCGATTTACTTTTGGCATTTTGAGCATCAAGAAAGGTTAAAAAAAAGAATAAAAACAACATTTGGGATGCTCCTAAGAATTAAATACGGCATTCCATCGGAGGCCGTATGTTATTAAAAAATTCAATTCATTTTACGTGTCAGCAGGCACAGTTTGACACTTGCTGTCTTAACTCACATGTTTACCGACATTTTAAGCAATGTAAAACACGAATAATTATTGTTTTTTTTTTTCGTATTTAAGTTAGTCAATCTAAGATCATTTTTTAGAATTCTATAATCCCAAATAGCGTTAAGAGTGGATCAACTCAAAAAATGTGATATCTTTTTTTACGTATTTTTAAGAACGCGTCTTATTTTTGAATTAAGTAATTTTAAGTAAGATTTTATTAATTCTCAAATTCGTTTCGTAATTACGTCCAAAAATCTAGTTTCAGTCGGTCACTAATGGATAAATTACTGTAATTTAATATATCTATTGACCAATAAGTACACTGACAATTCGTTACATGCGTTTTGAGGACTTCACCTACAGTTAATTTAATTTTCTGTACAATTAAAAATTAACTGTATAGAAAAAAATTACAAACGAATACAGACGCTTCTGTACATTAAGTAGTACCAACCGTAGTCATAAAATTCAAATTGTTCAGGAAAAAACACAGCAAAAAATTAGACATCCCTTATGCTTTCTTAGCACATAGTAGTAATTTTGCTGTAATTTTTTCTGTCAAGTCGAATACGTACGTTTCTGCGGAAGTCCACGGATTTGAGACTGATCATAGTGAGTTTAGACCTATGTAACCGCGTCATGGTAAAAAAAATACTTATATAAAAAAAATGAAATCAAATTTCATTTTCGTTCCCATTTTTCGATATGCACGTCTTGCTATGCGCGGAGCTATATTCTTTACATTGTTACTGTCATTTAAATTAATTGTCATCCCTTATAAGTATCATTGGATATTATTTTTTACGATGAAAAAAAATCTAAATAACTACATCCTTATCCTTTCCTTACTAATATATAATGCGAAAGTGTGTTTGTTGTTGGTTTGTCCTTCAATAACGCTGCAACAGAGCTGCGGATCGACGTGATTTTTTTCATGGGTATAGTTGAGTGACATAGGCTACTTTTTTCCCCGGAAAATCAAAGAGGTCCCGCGGGATTTTAAAAACTACATCCACGCGGACGAAGTCGCGGGCACCAGCTAGTAAGTAAATATTTCTTGGCGGTATGTTCTCTAAATGGCTATTTAGTTACTAACTAAAACAGTCAAATTCGAATTCAAAATTATTTATATTAAGTATGACAAGTCGAGAATCTATCACCAGATTTGAAATAAGTATTGGTGAGTACCTAAGAGCCGGAGAGAATAACACGAAAAATGTACTCGTATTAAACAAATACAGGTCTCAAATTGTGAGCTTAATATAATGTAATTGGCATGGAATCATAGACATACAATTTCATGTTTTACCTATTTTGTGGATTTCTACTTCTACATAATTCTCAATTTAGAGATTAAAAATTGATGCAAAAAATCTATTTGTTATTAATATTAGATGTTGTTAATTTATTACCTACCTTAACAAAAATACACATTTATTGTCTGGTGTGAGATCGAAGTTCTTTTAAGTTTTCATGAATTAATTTTGAAAGCTAGTCACTCTATTGAGATTAATAAAATTTGGTATTAAATACCTTTATTTTATCAATCGGGATTTATAATACCAAAGAAATTATTTTAAATATTTCGTTCAAAATTATGCTGATGTGGGTAGGATAAGCCATTTTTTAATAATATTTCTAACTGAGCTTAAATTAGTCTTAGGCCTCAAATAGATAGTCTTTATGTAAATAATATATTATAATGAATAGGTACTATTTAATATTTGCTGCTCTCATATAGTTCTGATATCAAGAACATATTAATAACTATGTAGTTAGGTACTTATATTGACTATTGAATAATATCTTTACAATCAAATAATTTAGCAATTGCTAAAAATATTTTTATATTTATCTAATACTGTATTTAAAATGGCACAATACATCCACTGCCATTGAGGAATAATAATTATTATAAGGTAAAACTTTTGAATCTGATAATTTTACTAAACTTTTTTTTAGAATTTTAGCCATGAACTTGACTTATATTCCCCTCTCCCCTCCAAATAAGCGTAATGCTTATGTTAGGAATAGCTATTACAGTATTGCAATGAATGATAATTGAACCGTCGACCTTTCAGTTTTAGGCCCGCATCTTTCACCGTTGGGCTATTGGGCGAGCCTTCACCTAAACAATTTCTTACCTAAGAGGTTTCTCAAGGAGTTTTATGTGTACTTTTTAACTCCTAACGCTATACATCTATTGATCTTGTTTCTGCGTCTGCCTCATCGGTTCTTATAACAGACATCATGGCATTATCTTTAAAATGCCTAAATCAATTAATAATAATTGACAAGTTATGTCTAATAAAAAAGGAAATCCTTATCACGTAGTAATGTATTTGTGCTCGCTTCGCTCGTGCAAAATTAGTATCCAAATTATTCCAATGTAGCTCCGCGCATATTGTTTGTATTATAAAATCAGTGTCGATTTATTCCACTCCTATCACTTTATCATATTGATATAAAATATTAACTATAATATGTATAGAGGATTTTTATAAAGTGGCTAATGTTAATGTAAATTTATAATTATTATTATTGTTAACTTAATTTTTAAATATAAGCATATTCTAAGCGGGTGTGTGGTTTTCATTTCAAACTCCTAAACTTACAAAAATGATTCCTTGAAAAAAAAGACAGTGTTTATGAATATTTGCTTTTTATTTTATACAACTTTACTGACGAAACTTGACATTTAACAACTTTCATTCAAAAACAGAAACATACTATTAAGCATACGAAAAACATCAATTTATTTACAAACTAAGCTCTCAGTGCGAATTTACCACATTGCTTCGCAACACTGTTGGCTGATAAAACAAATAATGAATATTTTAAACAACCATCTTGAAACCATCAAATAAAAGTAAAGGATAGAAAATGATGGGGACGACGGAATATGTCGGTCACAGAAAGAAGCTTTTTTCAACAAAATAATTCATCAGTGAAGTTTTAAGTGCGTAACTAATTATTGGCGGGTTTCAACATTTTAATGTCATTCGGTGAAGAATTGTGTCAACTGTTTAATGTCAAATGAGGGAAATGAAAAGACGTGTGTGCAATGGAATTACGATAAAATTACCTAAATTGATTTGATTACCCACAGAAGTCACACAATATCTTCATCAAATGGCATTAATATGTTAAACTCTTACAACTTCACTGCAGAATTTCATCAAGTGGCACCATTTTATGGGCTTACCTACCATTCTAAATATTACAGATAACTACTTTTAAACATTTCTTTGCGAGATTACTCATTCCTATCCGCTACAGAAAAAAAAATGAATCAACATATAAATACAATAAATAAATCCAAGATGGCTTCGAGGACAAAAAAAAATTAATTGAGATCAACGATTCAATTATAATTCACTACAGAATAGTGAAAGTCGATTAAATAATATCGACAATTTTATCGACAATACAGTAAATCGATTAACGCCAACACTGTATAGCATTTAATACTAATAGTTCAACAAAACTTATACTAATATTTACATTATTAGTTTAATAAAGGTTTATCTTTTTAAATATTACAAAATAATAAAGATCTTGATTGACTTTTGACAGTGTTCCACAGTCAGTCATTATTAAAACATATTTCGTAAGTTCTTTTAATATTCATAAAATTTTGAACACCAAATAGACTGTATGTAGCAAAGTAAAAAAAATTTTTGTAGTGTTTATATTTAAAAAAAAAAACCGATTATTTTGTCATATTTAGGATTCAGGGATTACATTTAGGGTTCCATAGTAAATCAAGGGACGCATTTTTTATTTGATGGCAAGATAGCTCATGCCTGCGATGGTAGATGACAATCCAGTCTAAAATGACTAACTTGAAAGAGTATGTATGGCATTGTAAATACCCTTAATGGGCTTCTACATGCTGCCCTACCCAAACGCGATATCTCTTTGATGGTAGGGTGGTACCTAAATATGGCCCAAGCCTCTTACCAGACCAGACTAGACATAATTCAGAAATTATACATTTCTAAATTACCCCTCCCAGGAATCGAACCCGAGACCCGCTTATAAAACCTCAGCGCTAATCACTACGCCAGGCAGATCGACGATGCCCTTATAGCTATTTCTTGTACTTTCTGATATCATTCATGTGACACGGACAAACAAACTGTCATAAAAGAGTTCCTTGTTTACTAAGTAACCCTAAAAGATAAACTAGACTTTTTATTTTCTTAGCTACAGAACCAAATTGACAATGGAAAAGATAATTATCAAAACATACGAAAAAAAGAAAAGCTCTCTGCAGCTATTGTGTCTCAAAACTGAAACTCAAAATACATTTCCTGTAATAAAAGAAAAACTTGTTCAAAACTCCTCGAACATATTATCTACATTCAAACAAAAAAATAATTATCCCCTAAGATTCGAAAACATAAGTTATTTTACAGTAAATAAATTATAAATTACTAGTTTATACATTGTCTTGAGAGTTTGGTTTTATACATATATATATTTTATACTATGCATTTCAATTTAGAAAGTCACTTCTTGGCTTAGTAACTTTGTATCTCACAAACAAGCAAGCTTTGTAACACAACCAATAGCAATTTGTGCTCAATTTTTTTTGTACCTGAAGGGGACCCTATTACTCCGCTGTCCGTCCGTCTGTCTGTCTGTCTGTCTCATGATCCATAATAGGTAGAGTTGAAATTTTCAGAGAATGTTTATTTCTATTGTCACTATAACAAATAATAAAAATAAATTAAAAATTAAAGTGGGCTGCACTACTAGATATGTGTTTTTTTTTCGCCGTTTTTTTTTGGTACGGAACCCTTCGTATGCGAGTCCCAACTCGCATCTGACCAGTTATTTAATTTTAAGTGGAAGAACAAGTAGTTCGAATTTGAAATAGAATTTATAAAAAATTATATTCCAAGCTTCACAGTGCTCTTCGTGGTTGAAATGCATAGTTTTATCAGGCAATGTCCCTAACTAGGATAACAGAACTAAACAAGTGCATTTTAGTTTTAGTTCAACACCGATGCATCTTATTGAGGTGGCTCATATTTTTCTGATTCTGTCGATGATAAACTAGACTTAAAAAAAGTATAAATTAGCCAAGCTAAACTCCACTTAAGGGAGCTTTCCAGTGTGACAGCCCGAAAAATCGATGTTTTTCGCGATTTTTTTTTTTAAAGAAAAAATAATCTAATCGGTCTGGTTTTTTTTTTGTATATTAATTGGGTATTGAAGAATACAAAACAATTTTTTAAAGGTCGATTTATTTATTAATTAATATCTATAAAAATGATGAAACAATTGTTGCAGAAAATGCACTTGGATGTGGTGTCCACGTTGGGGGTCACAAATTTGATCTGAAACAAAAAACATAAAAAGATTATTGATCGGTATATAATTGGCTTTCGTGCTATGGAGGCTTTTTTTTTTATTATTTTTTTTGTAAAAATGGCGCCGGTTTGAACAAAAAGTATCGATTTTAGCATTTTTTTTTTGCAGTTTTTTTTACAAAAAAATAGGAAGATGTCAAAAAAAAAAAAAAAAGCTTCCATAGCACGATAAACAATGACGTTAAGAATATTGTGTAAAAAATTCAACTCGATAACTTTAAAACTCTGCCCTCCAAGTTGGACACCGTTTTGAAAAATGATGTTCCGATAAAAACGCGTTCAAAGTTTCAAGTGAGGAAATTTTAGGTAAATCATTTACTTACGGTCAATCAGCATGCCAGGTCCATACAATATCCCTTCTGCTTCTTCGAAAAAGCAAAAAAAAAAATAATCTATTTTTTAAAAATTCACACTGGAAAGCTCCCTTAAACAGAAAACTTGTGCAAGGGAGTAGATACGACACTAGTGCACAAGTGAGAATCCGTTTTCAGTCATACCCTTTAATACATTTCAATTAATTGAAGTCTGAAGGTGAAATTAATGGAAATCTGAAGGTGAAATTAATTGAAGTCTGAAGGTTAAATTAATTGAAGTCTGAAGGTTAAATTAATTGAAGTCTGAAGGTTAAATTAATTGAAATGTATGCTAATGCGATGGGATGCACCAATGTTGAAAGTTTTATTTCAGTCACCCCATGTGAGAACACATTTAGTGGATGTTGATCCTCAGTTTAAAAGAAATTGCCGATTTATATTTGCACAAATCAGTTGTAGATACCATACTATCATATACATATATGAAACCAAAAATATAATATTTTTCTAACATTGGTTTTAAGCTGAAATCTATAGCCAGCTCAGACTTGGCTTAAACTTGAGACAATTTATCCAAGACACAAATGTCTCGACATAGAGCTATCTCGTTTTAACTCTCTTAGTGAGTATGATCTATAGATTTCAGTCTTAATGACAACATATACCTTGTGCTATAGTCATAATAATACCACAGTTTAACAATCATACAGTAAACAATCTGATGTCTTTTTTTCGATGACGAGATAGTCCTTGACCGCAATCTCATCTGATGGTAAGTGATGCAGTCTAAGATGGTAGCAGGCTAACTTGGAAGGGGTATTGCAGTTTTCTCATACCCCTAATTGGTTTCTACATGCCATCGTGCCGGAACGCTAAATCGCTTGGTGGCACGTGTGTCTAACTGTATGATAGCTTCATACTGTGAACATCCTATAAACAGAATACAAAATCGCATTTTATAAAAATGCATCATCTCAAACATTACTACAGTCAACAATAACTAAAATCTGTCCGAGTGTTCCTGTTTAAAAACTTCTTACAATAAATCACTTGTTTGTTGAGTAAAAGCCAAGACATACAACTATAGCAAGACCGTTTTAGATCATACATTCACAATCTCTAAACTTAACTAAATTGACGTAAGACCTAAATATAATACTACCCTCAGCACAAAATTTCTTTTAGAAAAGGATAGCTTTACATTTAGAGTGTCAATTTAGCTCAGAGATCATGTACAAGTGCCAGTGGTTCAGTTATGCATCCGTAAACTAAATTAAGAAGTCTAAAAAAATTAAAATTTTCAATAATATGTACTGTGTTACATAGTATATTCAAATGCTACAGTTTTGTGAATATGTGCTAGCATCCTGCATGACTTTAATCACCTTTTAAAACTTCATTGCAGTTAAGCTTAAGAAGAAACACAGACAAAAATAATAAATATAAGTAACCGCTATATGACGTTTTTAGGTTTTAGCCATTTCTTTTTGTTTTACTCACTCTAATACTTAATTTTGTTCCTTATAAAATCACCCCTAGTTTGATAAGAAACAAAAAAGAGAAAGTCCACAAGAACAGCTGAAAAATCGCAAAAATTGAAATTGGTAATATTGTACAGGGATCACCACTTCACATAACTTTCAATAGATAATAATTAAACCACTGGCCTTTTTCATAGCGCTGGCGAATTAAGAAAATTTTGTCCAGTTGTCAACGTCACAAATCGTCTACTGGTTTAAACACTTAATCACTTCACTTTATATCACTATACACATATTCGAGTATGTATGATCCGCTAGCTAGGCCGATGCGTCCGGGCTCGACCGGCTGAACGCAGCCTCCGTCCTGCATTCGGATCCACACGGGCCACCCTTACTATTGGCTGGAGTAATAACCCTTGTAGAACCCTCTTTTTTCTCTTCGCTTGCTCTTCTCTCTCATCTCCGTCCGAAGTTGAAGAAGATGTGTTCTCCTCTTTCTCACTCTCAATTTTCGAAGACTTCTCATTGTCATGTAAAACAAATTTAAGGTCCAACTTTAATGAGTGATCATCTGTTTGGGTTAATGTTGTATTGCCATCGTCGACGTCCATTGGATTTGGTTTATCTGTTAGCTCATTTGGTGATTTCTGAGTTTTGTCATCAATCTAAAAGTAGAAAAAATAGTTTTATTCGGGATAAAAAAACAACTTTCACACATCATCACAAATTTTCAAACTTTTTCAACGATATCCAAACTGATGTAAAATTTTCGTAAAACAGCAGCATTTTTAACTTATTGTGCATAGTAATGAAGTTTTGAAAAAATGTAATTACTGATATCATCCGCACTTTCGAAGATGAGTATGTTTGGCTGAGATTGTGTGTATTGACTCACCTGTGAGTTAATCTCAGTCAAAGTTTCTTCATCCTTCTCAGTTTCGGACATTGTTTCCTCGCTCATGGTGTCTTGAGTTGTTTCGTCCTCGGGTGGTTCTGCTGATGACCTGTCCAGACTTTCAGTATTCTCCAACTCCATACTATTTGTTCTAGAATCCTTGAAATCAAAGAAACTTTATTAGAGTTGTGCCTTATTATATTGCATACTTAATACCACCAGTTGGATAACCAGCTTTCATTTTGACTCATCAGTTAGACCTAGCCCGCACTGCAAAAAAAATCGCAAATAAAAGAATTTGTAGTTTGATACAGACACACGGTTTTTAAATCGCAAGTGCGGGTATCTCCATATGATTGCTATTGCTACTATAACTAGTTTATAAGAGTTGTAATGTTAGTTACCCTTGTTACCTTCTTATTCTGTCGTTTCTTGCTGGGCCACCCGGTTTTGTTCTTCTTCTTGAACTTCCCGCGCCGGCCCCGGCCGCGGCTCACCGCGGACTGCTTTATCTCGTTCCGAATTATATCGCAGTCCTCGCACTCTGACACTAAACTGGACATGTCCGGTAGGTTCTTTGACGCTATTACTGTTGTTTCGTCGCCTAGAAATTATAATGCAGAGTTGTATGAATTGAAGTTATCATTCTTGAAGATATGAAGCGATAAGGCTGCCTTTGTGCACTTTGTTTATTTGTCTATTTTTATTGTAGCTATTAAGATTTTCGTGTAACAATATAGAATTTTCAATCTATCTATATGATGGTATCATCATCACAATCCCAATCCATTGCTGGCCCAACGCCAAGCAGAGAAGGGTTTAGGCCATCGTCCAAGTCAATGGACTGCATATTGGCAGACTTCACACGCCTTTTAGAACATTATGGTCAACTCTGAGGAATGCAGGTTTGTTTATATTTACTGTGCAAGTGATATTTAACTATCTAAAATGCACATGACTCCAAAATGGCAGAGATACATGCCGGGATCAAATACCTGACCCAGCAAAAAGCACCCACTAGAAGGAATTAAAAAAAAAAAAAAACCAATAAATAAGGTTTAGAAAGTAGTTGTATAGAACAAATTAATTATTGTGTTTAAATAAAGGTTTTATTTTATTTTTATAAGGTATAAGAGAAATAAAGATTTTATATTCTTTCTTACCTATAAAACTTTCTGATACATCATAATCTGTGGGTTCTTCGAATACTTCAGACAGGAACTGCTGGAGTCTCTCGGAGGCTTCTTGGCTTTCAGACACCACCGGCTCCACCTTCATACTTAGAGGAATATCACTCATTGTGTCTTCGGAAGCTGTTGACTTTGCATCGTCGCCATTTTTCCTTGAATTAAAGAATTCTTTTGTTATACACCACAGATAGAATTAATGATAATGGAAATAAATTGCAAATTTGGATTATTCCCTTAATATTTTGGTTTTAAAAAACTGCGTTTTTGTCAGGATAATTGAATTTTAATAATAGAAAATATATTCAACAATTTTTTTTTTTTATTGAAAGTACAGGGCTCTAACATTTCCATGCTAAAATTAACAACTTTGATGATCAGAACCAGTAGTTAGTAATCTTCACAGATTTCAAAAAAATTTGCACCTATTGAAAGTTAACTTAATTAATAACTTATATACTTCTACTGCTATTGCTACTATAACTTACCTTTTATTTAGTAACCCTGCAGACCCGAGTATAGCTAATGTTGAAGCGTGTTCTCTAGGGGACTTCCTTGGATGACTCTCTAAGGCTATCAAGGCAGCTGTTCTTTTCTTGATCTTTTCCTTCTTCATGCCCCTCGTGCCGTAGGATCGGGAAGGGCCCGGTTTCTCTTCTCTTTTCACTAAGTCACTCAAGGGACAACAGTTTGGTTTCAGTGGTGGTAACTGACCAATTTCGTATGGTAACTTTGCTGACTTAGAATATAGTTCTGTAAGAAATAAGGGTAATGAATACCAACTTATTGATTACTGTCAATGCCTGAGTGTAATGCCTGTTTTCAAAGTATTTTTACATAGGTAGCCTCAACATACAATCCCTTACCCAATATCTTCATCTTTAGACATTTTGATCTTTAGATGTTCCCTATAAGTTAGTGAAAACGAAATTGACAGAAAATTCACCTTATTTAGCTGTAAAGTTAGAAAATGTCGGTGAAAACGGGCACAAGAGTTTATTTGTTTTTGATAAATAAAGTGTGTTACATCGTTTTCTGTGTGATGTAGAATACATAATGACGTCATGCCGAATCCAACATGGCGGAACTGACAAACAGATGCGGATTCTTAGAAATATATAAGACTAATTTTCTCTTATTGATAGATATAAAATTAATTTATAAATAAGTATCCACATAACAGACATAATTTAATTTGACTTAACATATTGAATTTCAAATTTTAAAAAGCATCATATTTATGATTTTTCATGTTACATACCAAAGTATTGTGGCACATTCTTCGTGATGAGCTTGTCTTGGTCCTGTCGTTTGAACGTATCGAACCAAGGTTCGCTGTGCGGCACAGACTCAAACGCAAACTCCAGCTGTTCCACGGCCGGAGTGTACTTGAGTCTACCGTCCTCCCACTTCATGCACCTTTCAGCTGGTTCCTCTCTATAGAAGACATAAATTGTATCTTTTAGAATTCCAGAAATTGTATCTTTTAGAATCTATCTCTGTGCCAAATTTCAGCCAAATCGGTTCAGTCAGTCAGTCGTGACTGAGTAACAAACATCCATACATCCAAACTTTCACATTTATAATATTAATAGGATAATAGGAATAAAATTTACCTCAGTGGACTGACTTTGACTTCAGCTGGCTGTTCCACTTCAGGTTCCTCAGGTGGGAGAGGATCGGCGGATGGAACTGGTGTTTCCACCACCGGCGCTTTGGCGGCAGGTTTCTTTCCCCGCTTGGCCATGACCGGGCCTCGTCTTTTCCGTCTTCTCTTGTCCTCTGGCCAACTGTCTTCTTCTGAGGACTCCTCCTTTAAAGAATAGAATAGAACAGTTTTTATGCAAATTAAGTTTTACAAAGTTCCACCGTGTATAGGGCTCAAGATCACACCAGCTGGTGAGCTTTAACTAATAAAAATTACTAAACTAAAATATATAATCATCAGTCACCTAAGCTAACTTTTGCTTGTTATAACATTAAGATTATCACTTGTTCAGAAAGCAGAT
Organism: Hipparchia sbordonii; assembly: GCA_038048805.1. Taxonomy (NCBI): domain Eukaryota; kingdom Metazoa; phylum Arthropoda; class Insecta; order Lepidoptera; family Nymphalidae; genus Hipparchia; species Hipparchia sbordonii. Next base: position 1,290,365 of record JBBIWI010000008.1, on the reverse strand, counting down.
TCTGCCGAGTCTTACCTTGAGGGCCAAAGGCCTCGCTGATCTTTGCCTTTCAGGTTGTGGAGGTTGAGGTGTTGGTTTCCTCCTCGTGTTCCTCACAACCCTCTCTTCATCATCGTCGTCCTCAGACGTGGAGCTGGTGGAACTGGCGCGTTTGGGAAACATGAACTGTTCTGCTTCGTCACTCAGGACCGACAGTTCAGAGCGTCTGACCTTTCTGAATTTCACTACTAAAGGTTTTGTCCCGTTTCTTGGAGGGGAGTCCTTTTTCTTCTGAGCGAAACCGCCGCTTGAACGTAGCTTAGTGCTGACACCGACTACTTTGTAATACTGACGGTCTTCCGAAGGCTGGGAGTTGGAGTCGCTTGTACGTTTGCTGCATCGTGTGTTGTGTTTCCTCTCTTCGTCCAAACCATTACGTCTTGGACTTGTGCCATTTATATCGGGCGATTGGGAGTGCTTTGACCTGTATTAAAATGGTTTAAACTAACTATTAGACTGATTTACGGAATTCAATTTAAAAAATTACAAAATCCAGTTTATGTTAACATGTAGCATGCTATAGTTTGTAATATTCATGGATTACATAGTTTATAGAAACATACACTATTTAATCATATCTTATCTAGAAAATTTTATGGGACTCCTGTCTCCTAGCATCTACAAACGGCCGGTTCTACCTATGTTATTTTTAATGCGTAGACAAGACCAAGATGAACTTTTATAACATTTAGTATAATTCTTGCAACTCACGAGTGTACGTGGCTCATGGTTGTGTGTGTGTCATATCTGTATAAGTGTGAGCGAGAGCTTACACGCGCCTGACCGTGGACCTAGACAAGCACTCACACTTACACAATGTGCATGTACACAACGTAACTACAAGTAAAGCTCACGCGCCCTCGTGAGTTTAAAGAACTATAACGTCCCTTGGTAACCTATCTACAGATTACACATAGACAGAATTTAGGAACCGGATGTATGTCAAGTGTCAACGTTACATACCTTTTGTTGCTTTTAGATTCGACATCCCCGTTGCAAAGTTTCCTTAGCGATCTTCTTTCACCATTTACAGGAGTGGATTTGGTCAAGAATGTGGAGACATCAGCACCAGAGGTTATTAGCGAGTCTAACGCCAGGAAATTAGTGTGGTCGCGGACAAAGGCCAGGTGATGGGGCGATCTGCGATGTAAGGCCGCGTCCACATAGTCAGCATTGCACATCTCACAGTAACCCCCTTTAGGTTCTTTGTCCTCTTTCTCTTTTATTCGTGGACGACTCTTTCTTGTCATTCTGGAATTGAGTTTACACTATTAATTTTATTTAATATCTCGCTAACTTTGCCCATCACTCTCAAGCAGATATAAGGTAAGGTTGTTGCAGCAATACAAACTGTAAAAGTTTTGGCGCCCTTTCAGTTAATAAGCTGGTTGTTTGTGAAAAACTTTATCAGTCATTGCTGCAATCTCAATTGTGGTGATCGGCGTACTTGTTGCAACAATGCGTTTTTAAAAAACAGCGAGTGTCGGCCAATCCAAAATATATTGCTATCGTAATATTGTATTACCCTTCCATCTCAAGTTGCCGCTACCTCGCCTCGCGCTTCCCCGCACCGCATCTCAAGTCAGACCCGCTTAGTACAGATAGCAACGTACCGCTCGCGATTATCACCAAATTTTTTCAAAGTTTTGTTATTGTTACATTGTGAATGTTTTTGTTAACTTTAAATTAGTTATTTATTTTTGTTTGGATACTATTGTTAGCGTATCGTCTTCTACGATGAGTAAAAAAGGAAAAGTTTTGCATAGCACAGACTATTAATTACTTTAATTAATAACTTTTTCAAGCGGAAAAAAAAATTAAAAATTACGCCTTTAGACTTTTAAAATGTCATTTCCAGAGAAGAAAACTTCCGTCATAGTTGTGGTTACAGTAAAAAATACAACTATTATTTTCTTGTCAACGGTACGGTATGACGTCATTTTGTAACGGTCGACGACGCCCAACTTGAGATGGAAGGGTAATAGCTATCATTTTTAGACAATTCCACAGCAGTTAGAACGCCAAAATTAACTTTTAATTGTTACAAGAAAACTTCTTTAACTTGTTTTCTTGACGATACATTCATAAATGGCAACAAATATATTTTTTTGCATCACATTTCAAAGTTCATAACTTTGTTAAAGCGTATGTAAACAAATCTGTCAAAAGTGCGAGTGAGTATTTAACTTCAAGTTAAATAAAAAAAAAAAGTTGGACGACTAAATCGCAAATTATACTAATAGGCATAGTGACTTATGCTAGCCCGTACGTCTTATGCTACTAAGTCACTATGCCTATTGTGTACTCTGCGATTTAGATGTCCAACTTTTTTTTTTTTTAATTTGTAACACTCGGCACTCTTAAACTTACTTTTCCGCAATGTTGTTATTAGAAGGAATAGCGTTAACGAGGATTTCCGGCGACTCTTTCTTATCTATCGGATCAGGCTCTAAGGATATTTGGGGCCATTCATCGAACTCTTTGTACACCGGCCTGCATAATCTGCAATCAAGTTGGCCATGCTTAGCAACATTGCTATTTATTTATGAAACTGTTATACCCGGTTCATATATGAGAAGAGGATGAAAAGTCCTGCTTCACATCTTACTTATTCTGTACAGTTAGCAAAAAAAATACTGACTTGTTTTGATTTTTTCTTTCTGTGCCCAGTTGGCAGGCGTGAAAGCCACTGATTGGGAATTGAATTGAATTCATTTTTTCTTAATCTCAGTATTTTGTAGTATCGACTGATGGAAAAAGTTGCCGGAAGAAGAGGCGTTAGTTATAGAAAAAAGCTCTAACAATCACGAGCGCCACCAAACTTTCATTTCGCGAAGAACAGGAAGTAATTATACCCAAAGATTTTTTATTTTATAGAAACTGAATTCCTAACAAACACAATTAATTTACAATAATTTATTACTAGATTTTTGTTATAAAATCGCTCTGTATATCCACTATGCATAATTTTAAAAGACCTGATATTTCTTTCTAGTATACTTTATATGTCTATAGCCATATTATTCAAAGATCATGAATATGAATTTATTAAGTGTTATTTTTTTTCGAACTTTACTTTGAAGACTTTATTTTTAGTTTGAACTTTGGCTTTTTCATTCTATTCTCACTTGAACCGGATAATAGCGGAATTATTTTTTAGTAACTGGTCCATACTTGTCCAAAAATTCGATCTTGAGAAAATGTTTACTGAAGAGGTTCACATGCGCTTTACGCGGAGCCGTGAAGAACGTATCATACAGTTTATCCAATAGACTTATAGCCTGAAAGATTAATACATAATATGTAATGAAAATAATAAATATATGTATAAATTATAGGCCCTTCTCACATTTGTGTGACCAAAATAAAATCAGTTTACAACTCTGACACAATACACTTTTTTTAATATATGGACTAGTGCATGACTGCAATCTCACCTGATGGTAAGTAAAGATGCAGCTTAAGATGGTGCATGCTTGCTTAGAAGATGACTTTTCTCTCTTGATTTAAAGATACCCAAGTTATAGTTGGAGAAAGGGAAGCCGGAAGAGCATTCCAAATGTTTGCAGTGCATATTAGCAAGGAAGCAAAGCGTTTAGTGCGAGATCGTATACATGTTATAATCTACTTTTTATGAGCTGTTTTAAAAGATAAACAAATCACAGTAAAGGTTTCTTACTTTTACTTCAGAACTTACAAATTTGCAAAAAATGCATGTTACAGGGGAGTGTTTTGAATACTTAGAAAAAAAAAATCCCTTTTTTTGGTAATATATTGATATTCTGGTGCATTAGGTTTTTAAAATGTCTTAACTGAAAGCTTTAAAAAAAAGTTAAAAATTAAAAATTAACTTTTCAAAACTCTCCCCTGTAAAATGAAACTATTGCAGATTCGTAAGTTTGTGATGATGTTTATGTAGGTGTAACAATATGCTGAAGATAATGGTGATATGTGTTGTGCACTTGCCTTCTGAACGGTAAGGTGCACGTAGCTCTGCCTGTACGCGGGCTGCGGCTGCGGATGCGGGTGCGGCTGGTGGAGCCGCTGCAGCATGGCATCAGCGCGCGCGCGGCCCTCACGCCGCGCCCATCGCGCGTCCCTCGCCGGCGCCGGGCCCCCCACTACGTGCGTCACGCGTGACGTCAGGAACACTTCCTCGCGCTGCAAACCACAAATACCATGAGGCTACATTTTCAAATTCAAACAAACTTGTCAATAATCTGCAAATCGAATAACAGTCAACCTATGTATCATAAACAAAGAATATTTTGCTGTAACCTGCCCAACTAGAAAAATCTTTATGATCTATGTGGATACTCACTTTTATTTTGTTTTACCTACTTCATAAGTTTCAAATAGAAAATTCATTATTTGTAACATATTCTCTCAAAATTATATTTTTTTCTATACCTAATTATGTACCCTAATTAATTTCATTTAAACAACTATTTAAATAATCCCATTATTTGTGGAACCATTGTCTATCTCTTGTGCTCAAATTAATATGCATAATTAATTTACACAATTAAAAAAGGGCACGCCCATTAATACTTTGGATAGTAAATCAATTATTTCTATATGTACTGAAGAAATGTGGGTATACTTCTAGATATGTTTGGATCCAGTTATTTAAAGGATGGATTTAAAGTTAGTAACTATATTCACCTATTTTAAATAAAATGACAAATACACTAGAAAGTAATTAAACTTAGGTAAGCTCTTTGATCTAAAAAAATGGTGGATGGAATCATCTCTTTATCAATGTTAAAAAAACATTTCCAGTTTTAACAATGAGTTTATCTAATCAATTCCATAATACAACACCTCATCTTAATAATATGAAGTGTCTTTTATAAATGAAAGACTTTAAGTTGATCAAACATAGAATTTTATATTTTATATACTTAATAAAAAGTACTTAAAAGTATAAAATTAAAAAAAAATTATGATTTACATAATATGGTATTTTATAACATACATTCATGATTACACAATATGTGATGTTTTCTATAATTATGTAGTGAGTGTTACTCTTACATATAGAATTGCCAGTGTAAAAATGATTAGTATTATGAACATGATAATTTTCACTGGCAACTTTTAATTGAATATGTCAAAAGTAATAACATGAGCCTCAAGAAAAAACAATGTGAAAGTCAGTAATAAATACATTCTAGGTGGCCTGAGCTAGTTGTTTTGCAAGGTAATCAGTAAGTAGTAAATATGCTGACATGAGTATATTATGTGGCAGTTTGGCCACTACATTGTGTCATACCATGATAACTACCGGAACATTACGCGTGTACGGTGTACGTAAGCGTATGTCGCCGACACGGTACAATTGAAGCCGCATACTCATCGAGTTTTCCTTGAAATACAGTCGGCGTCGGGCCGAGTTAGCGCCCTATTACGAATAGCGCGAATCGTCCCGCGCAAAAAAATAACACCCCTATACATACCAATCTCATCCCTAACTGTATCGACTTAAGAATCACATCTCCTTAGTCTTAAAAGCAATATCAACTGTCAAAAATTAACCATATACACACGCGTAGGCCAAAGAAAACTACATTTCAGACTGCTTTTAAATGGATGTAGTGCAACGCAGCGCGGTGGAGCGAACCGCGCGGCCTCGGCGCGATGCATTTTACGCCGCGACCGCAGATCTAACGCCAGCATACAAAAGATGACCTAAAATCGAACGCAAGCTACGCGCGTAACTGGACACTGCGACTACTCTGTTTTATACGGTTTTCTAAACAATTCTGACTCGATCGATGTGCGAGCCTCCACGGGTAGGTATCGGACAGCGTATATACTTACACAAAAGCCGTCCGCGAGGCCCCCGCGCGTCGCTTATCACAAAAATAAGTAACTATATACCAGCCACAGCGACGGGCACTTCGTCACTGTTACAATTCCCTTGAATCACAATATACACTAAAAATGTCTGTGATGTTTATTATACACAATGTTTGGAAACAGTACAGGCAACGTTTGCGATACTTTTTGAAGTAATTTAAACACATTTGCTAAATAAAATCGAAAACTAACAACAAACATAAATCTGACACAAGATGGAGATATTTTGCTCTAGTTTTTATTTTTCTCGCTAGTGGCGCTGCAATCACGTGGAAGGGAGACAGCTATTGCTAGTTGCAACAATACGTTCCGTTTTTTGTATTACGATGGTATTACGAATGCAAATAAACATTAAATTGAAATTTAAACTCTGCAAAATCTTTGAAAACAGACTTAAAATCTTTGAAAACAGACTTAAAGATATAAGAAAAGAAGTAAATCTAATTTGTCATACAATTATTAAATGCATGACCCAAAAAACACAGTGATAGAAAAAGACCCTACATTACGTGACAAAAGGAAACTTCCTTTAATGGAACGTTTATAATGCGGCAAAAATAAAACGCTTCCGAAAAGATAAGTCAGCATCTGCAATGTGTCCATATTTTAGAGGTGTACTAAATTTAGCCACTTTATATTCTTATACATAACCACAAAACTTAAATGAAACGTCTTATTCAAAGATCAAAAAGTTTTGGCGGCAAAGATTTAGCTTTACTTACCAGACCCATGTCCTGCAGCCGTCGAGATATCGATCTAGATAGTATCGGTTCTTGAATATCCAAGTAAAAGCAAAAATTTTTTCTGACTGCAAAAAAATTTAATGGTCAAGATCATCGCGATCACACAAAAATAACACAATGTTTATTTATAAACATGACATACTTTTGTTGTACTTTTCTTGCAACTGCAAATTCGATACCATCATGTTAAAAATAAAAGAATTGTTGCACCAAATAACAACGTACTACGTTTATCAATTTCCATCGATTTGTATTGGTAATCCGCGTCAAGTATCTATAATATTGCCACGGTCACTTTTGTTATATAAGCGCAATTAAAATTACACAATACCAGTAATGAAAATTCACAAAACAATTTAAATCTTTAAATTAAATAGGTAGGTACATAATACATTTTGAGTTTGACCATTGAAGAGAAATGTCACTGACAGCTGACACCAATAGACAAAGACACACGTTTGTATATCGATGATCTATGGTATAAATCGATGTGGCATTGCGGCAATCGATATTTGATGTGGTATTTTTAGGGTTCCGTATCCGAAGGGTAACCAACGGGACTCTATGTCAGCGGGCTGTATTTCCTGATCCGTAATATATTACGGCTAATACTATCACGGACAATTAAAATTTTCAGAGAATGTGTATTTCTTTTGGTACGGAACCCTTCGTATCCGAGTCCGACTCGCACTTGACTGGTTATAATTATTTATTATGACGTTTTATCGAATGTACTCATTCCTAGTTACCTACATATTAAACTTAAATATAAAAAATTCAGTTTTTCATTTTTTTATTCATTGTTATTTAATATTATAAGCTACTCCATATATCTCTTTGATCTCGATTGCCGTACTCCATCTATCTACCTACAATACATAAGCGCTGACGGACCGTACGTGCTATCTATGTACTAGCAATATAGGTACGTCGTATTTTATCGATTACCTACACTCGAGCTCGGAATACACATATTAAGTATGTGTATACCTATTGGTCGTCAATGTTAGATACCAGCGCACCTATATTCGGCTAGGCCTAGCTCGTATTTTGCTATATTGAATTGCATCCTAAATGTAGGTCACCTAAATAGTGAGGTACCTATTTCAAATTACACCTACTACAATAAATAACTGTACAAATCCTTACTAATATTATAAATGCAAAAGTGTTTGTTTATTGGTTTGTTTCAATCACGCCTTGACTTTTGACTTGATTTTTGCATAGGTATAGTTGAGGACCTGGAGCGTGACATAATAATCTATTTTTATCCCGGAAAATCAAAGAGTTCCCGTGGGATTTGAAAAACTAAATCCATAATAACCCAAAGAAACGGTTTTAAAAAATTTCTGTTTCGTTCTGTTGTCTGTTGAACCTGAACCTATTTTGATGGGACTTTCACAAGCACTTATAGAATACAAGGAGTGACAAAGCTACGCTAATTTCTTAATCGACTTTCGAGGAGTAGACTTTTTAGTGTAGGTTTTTAATATACGTACACCAGAATATCAAAATAGTTCCTTCGAGATTTTTAAAAAAACCACTCTTCGCGAACGAATTTGCGGGCACCATCTACTGTAGGTACGTGGTGGTGGGTCGTCTCCTCATGCCTAAGGCCTGAGGGGGGACGGGCTTCGAGGCCTAGCCTCATTACCCGGGCGGGGCGCGGGGGAGAACACTCCCTCGGTGTTTGTTTTCGGCCTTCTGTGGCCGGGGCTCACTGGCGCTGGCCAGGAGCCTGTGGGTCGTCATGTCCGGGGCTTCGCAACGCGGGCGGATAGTCCGCCGCCGCGTGCGGAGCGATGACATGTCCAGTGGGGGGCTCCGCGCTACTGGCGCGTGAGTCGTCGCCGTGCGCGGAGCGGGTGTCAGTCCGGGTGCTCTGCATCGCGGGCGGGTAGTCCGCCGCCGCGTGCAGAGCGATGTCACGTTCGGGATGGGGCTCCGCGCTATGGGCGGGTGAATCGCCGCCATGCGCGGAGTAGGTGTCTGGTCCGGTGGATCTCGCGTCGTCTTCGTCGTCGCTGGGGTCGCCTGCGTGCCTCCTCGGTGTTGGCGATCGCAGGAGCTCTCGAGGTACGGGACGCCCGGTCGTAGGTCGGCTGGTTAGCGGGGCGATGCCGTGGAGGTGCTCGTACGGTCCGCAGTCGGCGCGCGCGAACATGCGCCGCGCAAGTGTGCGGACGTACTCCTCCACGGTGGGCGTCTTGAGGTCGCGATGGATGACGTCGTTCCTCACGTACCTCGGAGCTCCAACGATCAAGCGGAGGCACTTGTTTTGGAGGACCTGTAGGCGGCTCCTTTGGGTTGCCGAGCAGAGCGCATACCAGGCAGGAGCCGCGTACGTCAGTCTGGAGCGGACATAGGCTCCGTAGATGAGGAGCTTGGTCTTCGGTGATAAGCTTGAGGTGAAGACTTGGTGAAGCATCGACCGTGCCGCCTTGGCCCGGCTCACAACATGGTTGACCATGGGAACCAGGTTTAGGCTGAGGTCGATGCGGCACCCCAAGTAGCACACCGAAGTTTGCCACTCTATGTCCTGCCCTCGGAATCGGAGCTGACGTATAGGCTTCCGGATGCCGAACAGGATGGCGGCCGTCTTCCCCACGTTGACGGCCATCCTCCACTTGTCCAGCCACTCCGGAAGCAGGTCCAGCAGGCGCTGCATCTTGTTGCAGGCGACGATTTGGTGGTACGACGACGCGAGATACGCGCTGTCGTCGGCGTAGAGCGACAACAGCACGTCTTCCTCCCCCTCGCGCAGATGTTCGGCGAGGGTAGGGATGTCGTTGGTGTACAATGCGTACAGGCACGGAGATAGGCAGCTGCCTTGGGGTACACCCGCACGTATGGGGCGCGGCTGGGAGTCCGCGCCCTCCACGGAGACGTGGAAGGATCTGCCTTCCAGGAATGATGCCACCAGCCGCACGATCGCTGGTGGAACGTCGGTCGAGAGGAGCTTCGCCAGGAGTCCGGTATGCCACACGCGATCGAAGGCCTTCTCGATATCGAGAAAGACCCCGACGGTGCAGTACCCCCTGTTCTTCTCGCTGGCGATGTGGTGGAGTCCTCTCGCCAGCTGGAGCGTCGTGGAGTGATTGCTGCGAAAGCCGAACTGCTCGTCCCGCAGATGGATATGCGGGGCAAGCCTTCGCAGCAATAGACGCTCAAACAGCTTGGCGATGTGCGGCAGTAAGGTGATGGGGCGGTAGCTTCCTGGTTGGCGGCGATCCTTGCCCGGTTTGGGGATGGTAATAACCTTCCCCCTCTTCCAGGTCTCCGGGAAATGTGCGGTGCGGAGTACCCCGTTGAAGAGTCTCGTGAGGGCTACGAGACCTCTTCGGGGCAGCTGCTGTAGTGCGGCGATCGGAATCCCGTCGTAGCCTGGCGCCTTCCGTTTGGGGAGTCGGAAGACGGCCTTCCTCAGCTCAGACGGGGAGATGAACTCGCCTCCCCGGAGCTGAGGAGTCTGGGCCGACAGGAATTCCCGCACTTGATGGTCTATGTCTTCGTGGTGCCTGTACGCATTGTCGTTGGCCGGGTTGGGAGTAAACTGAGTCTCCATATACTCCGCCATGATCTCTGCTCGATCCTGGGCGGAGTATCTTCGCCTACCCTGGCTGTCTAGTAGAGGGTAGACGGGTGAGTCGGATCCGGTGAGTTTCTTGCACAGGTGGTACAGCGTCGTTTCGGACTCGGCTGCCGCGTCGATGGTTTTCTCCCAGTCATCATCTTCGCGGGCGCCGAGTGCTTGCCTCACTTCCTGTGCAAGATGGTTGAGGTCACGCTTGACCATAGGACAGCGAGTGCGCGCCCATAGTTTGCGGAGGGCGCGCTTTCTTCTCAGCATGTCTCGGAGCGAGCTCGAAAGCAGGTCACGTCGACCAGTGGGGGGCAAGATGGTGGTTGCCTCCTCCTTGGCACGTTGGATGGCCGCCGTGATGGTAATGGCGGCCCGGTCAACGTCCACTGGGGTCGAGATGGGACCTGCGAGCTCAAGCTCCGACAGCGCGGCGGCGAACTTCTCCCAGTTGGTCTTCGTTCTGGGAGGACGCGGTATGGTGAAGTCGCGCTGGAGGTTGAGCGTGACCAGTATGGGCAGGTGTTCAGTGTCGAGCTCGTATAGGGGCTCGACACTGATGGGGTGGTCAATCCGGTGGTGCAGCACGATGTCCAGAACGTCGGGCTGGTAATTCCGGTTGGACGGTATATTGGTCGGCGCTCCTGGACCCAATATACCGTATCGGCGGCGTTCGCTGTCCTCGAGTAGTGCCCTCCCGACCGCGGTGTCTATACGCGAGCCCCAGGCTTGGTGCTTCGCGTTAAGATCACCCACGATTAGTGTAGGGCTTCGTGACTCGAGGAGTGTGTGGACATCAGTGCTGCAGAAGGTCGTGTTCGGGGGCTTGTAGGCGGCATAGATCGCCAGCTCCGTTTCACCGGCGTGAACACGCACACCCTGCGTGCGCAGGGATATGTAGGGTGCGTGTTCTACCTCTTCGTGTACTATGTCTCTCCGCACCAGGGCCGCCGTCCCTCTGTAGGCGTATCCCCGGGGAGAGACTTCGTCGCGACGGTACACGAAGAAGTTCGGGATGCGGAGCTCGATGTGTTCCGCGAGCTTAGTTTCGCCCAGGAGGATAACATGTACATCCTGCGACTGGGCGAGCGTAGTAAGCTCGCGGATGTGTCCTCTTATGCCGCCCGGATTCCAGTACAGGATCCTCAGCAGGTTAACTGTCGCGCCAAGATAGCCATTCCCGCTGCGATCGCTTGTACTGGACCCTGTCCTTGGAGGTATGCTGTCAACCCGGCCGTTATCGCCTCCACTACAACCCGGACTACGGCCATTATGTCCGGGCTGGCTCTCACTTCCCCCTGTGGTGTTGAGGAAGGAGGCGGTGGTGGTGGTGGGGCGGTTTGCCGGGTTTGTTGAGGAGCCGAGCGTGGAGCGGAGCGCGGAGCGGTGCGTGGCGCTGCGGTCTGTGGGGCAGGCCGTTGGGTGTGCGCCTGTGCGTTTGCCGGAGCAGTCCGCTGTGCGCGGTTTTGCTCCCGGGAAGCGGCAGGCGTCGGCGTTTGCGCCCTTGCCTCGGTTGGAGGCGGCGCAGGCGCCTGGGGCATCCTGTGCTGTTGGATGGGCCGGGCCGGCTGCTTGCCTCGCTGGCCTCGGTTGAGGTGTGGAGGCAGCGGCCGGCTCGTTTCGTGCGGGCCAGCGAACGCGATTGCGCTTCCTGCGCCTGCCGGGAAGCGCTTGTCCGCGCTCAGTCGGCGGGTTGGCGGCCGCCGGGAGCGTTGTGGTACTCCCGGCGGTTGCGGTCGGTACGTCCCCTGAAGGTGCTGGGCGGGGGGCGCGCTGCTCATTGGCCGCCTGCGCGTTTGCGGCAGGTGGTGCCGCGCCGGCGGGTGTTGTGGTCGCTGCGGGCCCGCGCTGTTGCTGCGCAGGCCGGCGATTGGGTGCTCGTGGTGGTGGTGGGGGAGGGAGGGCGATTCCCCTCCTCCGCGCTTCCCGCTTGAAGTGCGGGCACCTGCGGTCGTTTGCGGCATGGCCTCTGCCGCAGTTCGCGCAGGTGGGCACCTCTTCGCGGGGGCGTGGGCAGTCTCGAACCAGGTGCGCCTCAGCGCAACGGATGCACCTGGCGGGCCGGTGGCAATTGGTCGAAGCGTGCCCGTACGCCTGGCACCGGTGACACTGAGGCGGCTTGTTCCCCCCGCGCCAGGCCTCGATGGTCACCCGCGGCATGCAGAGGAGCTCGGTGGTGGTATAAAGCTCTTTAAGCTCCTCGCTGTTGAGGTGGGCCAGTTGCACAAAGTATGTGCAGCCGTGGCCACCTCGTTTGGCCGGGATTGCCCGCGCGTTCTCGGCGGGGAATCCGAGTTCGCGGAGCGCTGCGATTACCTCCTCGGTGGGGGTCTCCATGGGGAGGCCGCGTATCGCCACCTTGGCGGGACGTTCGGTGGCCGGGCTGTAACAGTACCAAGAGATGGTACTGTCAGCGGCTGCTGCACGGGTGAGGTACCGCTGTACAGCCCGGAATTCCTCGGCGGTTTGCGGCAGGAATCTCACCCCCTTTCCCAGCGGTCTTGCATTCGGAGCGTGCCCCAGTTCGCTCCGAATGGCCTGGAAGTGCCTCGTCCAGTTCGGGAGACACTCAACCACTAGGGGTGGGTATTCCGACCTCGGCGGTCTTTGCTGTGGCTGCGAGGCCGCAGGCTCAGCAGGCGGCGGCGTGCTGCGCGATGCTGGCTGGGTGGCGGGCGGTGGGGTTGTGCGGCGGGGCGCCGCCGGCGCTGCGGCTGCCCCGGCGTACGAAGTGCTGGGCCGCGGTGAAGGGGGCCCAGACTGGTCCATCGGCTCCTGCCGGCCGACGGGGGAAGCTAGCCCTGCGTAGCTGGTCGAGTCTTTCGGCCAGCTAGCGGACTCGGTTTGATGAGAACCGGAGGTGAGTTCGCTATGCCCGGCGACAGGGACGGCGATATGTGCCGTCTCGTCTAGCCTGGGCGCGAGGGGGACGGAAGTATGCTCCGTCTCTCTCCCTCGCAGCGGGGGTGTGGGCGCGTGCGGCGGGGGGCTCACTCGCGTTGGTGGTGGAGTTGTGCGAGGAGGCGAAGAGATCGCCTCGACTCGCAGTCGGGGTTCTGGGCTCGGCGAGCGCGGGGCATCGTCCGAGTCGTACTCCAGCGGTGGCGGTTGTAGGGCGAAGCGGGAGCTCAGCTTCACCCTCTTGTCCTCCTGGCCATCCGATGACCCGGAGGACGATGTGCCCGGACGCGAACGTTTGGCCAGTTCGCAGCCGAGCGGAGCAGAAGTTCCGCCGACTGAGATCGGCCGCGGCTCGTCGTCCGAGCTCTCCTCGCTCGAGGAGTCTGGTCGTTGCACCGGCTGCATGGCTCGGCGCGGCAGTGCGGTGGGGACCGGAGTGACCGACTGGTCAAAGATGTCCCGGCGTACGACGGCGCGCGGGACCCCCGATCTGCCCCGTCCCGTGCGTTGGGGACGTGGAACGTCGGACATTCTGTCCGGCTGTTTGGGATGCTGACTCACTGCGACCCTTGCAGGGAGACCGAGCGGATCGCGTGCAACCCAGCCAGGCGAGACCCCGAAGGGAGACCCAGCTTAGGCGCCCGCGTGATGAAGCGCTCGGCCAACCCTGCGCGGAATGGGGAACGTCGGCAGGTTCGTCGGCGATCCCAGTGTTTTTCACAACGAAAAACTCGGGATTCGTGCCTGTATAGTGTTCCTTGCGGCGGGGCGCAGAGGCGCCAACGCGAATCGATCCCGGCCGCTTCCTCAAGCCGCACGAGCGGCGAGTACAACTGGCACCGGGGAAACGCGACGGCAGCGAAACGCGAACGCTGCGGAAACACTACGGGGTATCTCACTGAGGCGTTATAGCAGCGTGTGTGCTGACGTCTCAAGACGCGCGCGATATAACGCTCAGACGCTTATGGTCGAGCGAATATATCGGCACAGCGTCAGGAGGACGCCAGCGGGGCTCCAAACACACAACACTGCACAAACTGCACTACGAAGCGAGATGTACGTATATAGCGCTCTGAATTTTACAAACTGAAAGCAGCTATATACTATACGAAAATAGCCAAACTATATAAAATAGCCAACTACGCAACGTCTCAGGTACGTGGCAGCCCTAATCCTGATTTATTAATTCTACTCTACCATAGATGGCGCTCATGGCTCATTAGACAATTACTTTGACACATACTAGATGGCAGCACATTGAGTTCATTTATCATAATTATTCATAGTAGGCAGGACTTGGCCTACATCCAAAACTCTACTTTTTTCATTCGTTTATTTAGATTTGCTCCTTCTAATTAATTGGGTAATTAGTATCTTGTAATGAGAAAAATACAAAAAGTACTTATCTTAGAACTTCCTTTATTGAAGCAACAAACAGTAGGTTAACATTTTGATTAAATGAAAAGCAATTATTCTATTCTAACAGCCGTATAATCAATAAAAACAATTTACAATTTTATACATCCTGTACTAGATGTTTCAGCCAAGTTCACAATGTTCCTTCTTAAATCAATATAACTCAAGAATGTGTTCTATTTACTAAACCCAATCACAAATATCTTAGACCACATGTGTCTGTAAAACAGGTTGGACTTATTTTCTTGGATTTAATGATTTTTCTCAATGCCAAGCAAGCACAATGCACTTTGCTAATAGAAGACTTTATAAAACATTGATAGGGCTTAGTGTATACTTCAATTTTAATGCAATTCAAGATTACTATCTCATCAAAGCTTGTATAGTTTTGGAAGGTCAACTATTAACTAAAATTAATATAATAAAAGTGATGTGTACAAAACTTTGTATGGAAATTGTTAATGTTAATTTTAAATCATTTTTTGTATAAATCGACTTACAAATTAACAAAAAAAAGTCCCTGGATGATTATAGTTACAAAATTAGTCTGAATGAGTAATGACTTGTCTTACCCAGAATAAATTAAGTTAAACCTAAAGGTGTTGCATACTGGATTTGGAATTAAAATGCAACTGCATTGTATTCAGAGCTTGAGTTACATCTAACGTGCTTTGAGAGCAAGCTGCTCTGTAAATACAATGTCCAGACGCTCTTAACTATTTAACAGTAAAGTTTTTCCAGTTTATTGTTTATACACATTTGGTCTAAGATTATAAATGATTTATTAGTACTATTTTGGTTCAATCATAAATGTCTTCCTTATCAGCAATGTACTGAACAATATCTCTAGGTCTAACAAGTCTTTCTGCATCCCCATCCGGGATCTCAAAACCAAATTCATCCTCCATAGCCATGATGATTTCTACATGATCCAAAGAGTCCAGACCCAGATCAGTCATGAAGTGCGAGTCTAGGGACAGCTGGAAAAGAAAAATAGATATTTAAAAAATGTACAAAAGATAAAAGCACTGCACCAGTCTAAAAGTAGTCCTACCAAAAAATTTAAAATAGTCAAGTGATAGGCAAAACTGCCATGTTCCATTTTTTTTTCTTTAATCAATTGATGGTATCATATTGTTTATATTAAGAAGTGTTAATAAGTGACCTTAAAGTTTTATTTAACTGCAAATGTACACTGATGTTTAGGTAAGTATGTAACTATGTCAATATTAGTCTTAAAAGGTCAGAATACCTTCTCAGGGTTAATTTTGTCATAAAGTTGGAGTACTAGAATCACTCTTTGCCTGAGAAGATCGAGTGTTATCGGGGGCGCGTGGCTGTAGGGGCGAACGATTTTCCGATTCTGAAACAAAATTGAAAAAATAAATCTATCTGTACCTGTACTGACACGAGCTTGTCGTAAGCCTTGCACACTTTGAGCACTCGGTCTTGGATCTCCGACTCGGTTATCTTATGAACGGGCCCGGTGGCGTATTGTCGGGTACGCTGTTTTAGTACCTAAACATTTTGCATCATTGTTCAAACGTTATGCAATAAGAGAATTAGGTTATGTTATTGACGTTTTAAAATAAAGAAGCAATTATGTTCTACACAAAATAACATCTATTACCTGAATTGAACTCAAAATAATATGCAACAAAACAAGTTATGGCAAATAAATCAATTTGTATTGATCGAAAAATATCTTACCACATTCTGTGTGTGCTCAATGTTATAAGCGTTAACGATAGATTTAATGGGAATTTTTTGTTGCAAGGCTATTGTGGATAACCTGCATATTGTTCCACATTTGTATGTCGTGGATTTTCGTAGTAAACCATTAAAAGCACTTCGAACAAAATTCACAGCAGCCATTTTTCGCAATTTTTCGGCTTGTTCAATTTTCTATTGACATTTGACAAGTGAAGTGAGCGAAGTGCGAACCGTGCATTTATCATAGTACCACAGATTCTACGCGTACTAATTCTACGTCATAGTTGGAAGTAGGTAGGTAGTTGGTACCTACTTATTTGAGTTTAACAACGCAACATAAAATAGTACCTACCTATAGAAGGAAGGAATATGGATGGATGGTTTGTCACTCAATCACGCCGTTCAGTCGTTAGGTACTATACCTAACGACTGAACGGCGCTGATAGGTACCTATTGATTAAATTATAACACATAGACTAGGTACTTTTTATCCCGAAAACTTATTTTCCGGGATAAAACTCTCTTAAGAGTTCAAGTTTCAACATTGCCCAACCCTATTTATGTCAATCTGACAACTGTCACAGGGCACAAGCA
Organism: Hipparchia sbordonii; assembly: GCA_038048805.1. Lineage (NCBI taxonomy): Eukaryota > Metazoa > Arthropoda > Insecta > Lepidoptera > Nymphalidae > Hipparchia > Hipparchia sbordonii. The sequence continues at coordinate 1,273,517 of JBBIWI010000008.1, read as the reverse complement.
ACTATAATCTATAGCAATCTGTGATTGTAATTTTGTTTTGTGTAGACGTGTGGTGGAAATAACTTTAATGTTTTTCTAAAATAAATTTATAACAGTAATGGGCAACGCGGACACGAAATTGAACTTTAGGAAGGCTGTTGTTCAGCTCACATCCAAAACACAGGTGTGCTAGATTTTCACCGCCTACGCAGCGTTAAAAAGTGTTTCATTGATGCAAACTTTTGTCATCCTTTTTATCGATTGATATTTTGAATTTTAGCCTGTCGACGCGTCTGACGAGAGTTTCTGGGATCAGTTCTGGTCGGAGAGTGTGACAAATGTGCAGGATGTATTCGCTTTGGCGCCTGGAGCTGAAATACGCGCGTTGCGAGAGGAGTCCCCAAACAACTTGGCGACGCTTGTTTACAAGGCCGTGGAAAAACTAGTGAAAATCGTAGACAGCAGCTGCAGAACGCAGCGCGAACAGCAGACTGGTATGGGCTTGTTCTACTTTGTTCTTTTAATTTAACAGTGGGAAAATAGTTATAAGGTCATAGCTAAGTTCCTCGGTTTTGTTTCGCCATTCATAGTATGATTAAGTCATGGCTGATCATCATTTATTTTGAAATAGTTTCAAGACATTGGGTCTAGCTCTTTTCAGCCAAAATAATTTTTCATTATGGAGTGGCTTGTTTTGCTTCTATAAGTACTGAGCTTTGTTATTGCTTTTATTTGGGATAAAGGGCACCTTCAGCCTATGTCACTCTCAAGGCGTAATATTGTAATTTTCTTGCTGTTCTTTATTGGTCTGTGTCACTCTTAGATTGGGCTTCACTTGAAGACTTGAGGTACTATATTAATTTTGTTTCTTGATATTAGCTCTGAACTGCGCTCGGCTGTTGACACGAGTGCTGCCCTACATGCTAGAGGAACCAGAATGGCATGGCTTCTTCTGGTCCTCATTGCCAGCAGCAGCTGAAAACGAATCTGTGCCACTTGCACAGTCACTCATTAATGCCATATGTGTAAGTTACAATACATCTATTAGATAGGGTCCATTAGATTAGATGGTAGACTCTGCATTACTTAGTGGGGTTCACCACAACAAAAATTGTCATCAGGTTAAATAAGCAAAATATCTATGCATTTTTGACAATTTGTGTTTTGGTGTAATTAATTGATTGTTTTAAGTCATATTATTTTGTTTATTTGGTGTACAATCACATTAATATTAAGGCGAAAGTTTGTGTGTGTGCGTGCGTGCATGCGTGTGTGTGTGTGTATATGTTTGTTACTCCTTCACACCACAACGAATGAACCAATTTGGCTGAAATTTGGCACATAGATAGATTTATTACTTTTATCCAGGGAAATAAGAGGTCCTGTGGAAATTATCAAAATATAAATGTAAGGTGATATTGGCACCACAATAACTTGTTCATTGTATTGCAGGATCTTCTGTTTTGTCCAGATTTCACAGTAGTGAGCACCAAGAGATCTGGTCCAGTAAGTATATTTGGCTCCTAATATTCTACATATGTATACCTACAGAATATGATAATAATGTTTATGTTCATGAATGATCGAGAGTCCAAGCCACTTTTGTCTGATTTTCGCAGTTAGAAGATGGTTTTAGCCAATTCTGAGTTTTTTTTCTCTCGCTCTTCTCTGACGTGGTGGTCAGAGTCGCTTTTTATTATTTATGTGTCTTCATTTCGCTAAAATTTAATGTAGCTTACAATTTTTTTTTTATTAGTATGTATTCTTTTACTTGTAGTTTTTCTTTGTACAATTGTTCGTTGTTTGTTGTTGAGTTTTGACTGTATGTATATCGTTGTAGGAGCGTGCAGAGGAGTTGTCCTCGCTGGATAGCTGCGAGTACATCTGGGCAGGCGGGGTGGGGTTCGCGCGCAGTCCGCCGCGCTGCGCGCAGCACGAGGCGGCACGCACCGAGCTGCTGCGGCTGCTGCTGACCTGCTTCAGCGAGACCATCTACAAGCCCGCCAGCCAGGCCGCCACGCATCACAACAAGTGGATCGCGTGAGTGGACAGCCTTGAAACGTTGATAACTGGTTACACGTTTGACGGCGCATCTCATATATCATATATCGAAACTGTCTAGCCCTCGAGGGGAGCATTGCGTAGATGGTAACGAGGGAGCCATCTTATTAACAATCAGATGCCTAATCTGTGTGGAATATTGGCTGCTGTGGCCAGATTGGGTTGGTCAGGTGGTCATTTTTTTTTTATTATTTACTAGCGGTCCGTCCAGGCTTCGCACGGGTGGACATAAGATTAAATATAGCCTATGTTACTCAGGGTGAATGTAGCTTTCCAAAGGTGAAAGAATTTTTGAAATCGGCACAGTAGTTTTTGAGTTTATTTATTACAAACATACACACAAAAATACAAATCTTTCCTATTTTTAATAGTAGTATAGATAACCTGTTAAAAATAATACTATGCTAGTCCATGCTAGTCCGCCTTCACATCGACAAGTTAGATCAAGGCTTGAAGAAATCATTTAAAAAAATACTTCAAAAACAAGATATTCTTCAAAGAATAATATAGTCATATCAATTATAGAATTCTAGTTAAGCATACATAACAGTAATGTACTAGTTGTGTAATATTGCTGATTAGGTATGATGTTAAACTTTATCAGATCTATAATAATTTTATCAAAATTAATTTAATTAAAAAGAAAAATACAAATATGCTCTGACATGAATCTGTCTCGTTTTAACTTTGTTTTTGTTTTGTTAAGCAGAGTGTTGTTTATAGATTTAAATCTAAGACTGAAATTTATAGACAGCACTTTCATTCTGCTCAGACTCAAGGCAGATTTATGTCAGAGCATATTTATGTCTTGTTTTAACTCTATCTTAAGTCTGAACTGAGTGAGAGTGCAGTCTGTAGATTTGAGCATTAGACTGAAATTTAACTCTCTAAAGTCCAAGCTAAGTTGGAGCACGCTCTACAGATCTCAGCATGAATGTAACCTACTCACAAAGTTTCGTTAGACTGTCCTTTCACAACAGAGTAAAGGGGAGTCAATGAACCGAGATTCACATATTAACAAATAGAGCACTTGGTCAATTTGAAGCCTCAATAGCCCAAAGGTTAAAGGTGCGGACTGAAAACTGAAAGGACGCAGGTTTGAATCGACCTGTTGCACTATTGTCGTACCCACTCCTAACACAAGTTTTCACTTATTTGGAGGGGAGAGGAGCACATAAGGTCAATGTTGATGGGCCAATGATGGTGGGTTTTTGGTGCAGGTATCTGACCAGCCCCGAGAACCGGCACGCGCTGCCGCTGTTCACGTCGCTGCTGAACACCGTGTGCTCGTACGACCCCGTGGGGCTGGGCCTGCCGTACAACCACCTGCTGTTCGCTGACACCCTGGAGCCGCTGGTTGAGGTACATACAACCAGTGATAGAAATTAATAGCCAATTGCGTGCCGGGCCACGTGTGTAGGGTTCCATAGTTGCCTGTCACAATATTAAGTGTACTTAGAAGGGTGTACATCAGTCATCAGGGTATGAGATGTAATATTAATATATTTCCATCCATCCATCCATACTTACAAACTTTCGTGTTTATAATATTATAGTAGTATTCCAGAGTCTATTCTATTTCCAAGTTTTTTTCATTAACTTCATTAGTTATTAGTAGTTGCACACAGACACTGAGGAACTTGGTGCTCATTTGAAGATATATTTTTTTTTTAATTTGGTTCTTGTTTTGTTCATATTGACACTAGCTGATGCCCGCGACTTCGTCCGCGTGAATTTAGTTTTTAATTCCCGCGGGAACTCTTTGATTTTCCGGGATAAAAAGTAGCCTTTGTTTTAATCCAAGGTATAATCTATCTCCATTTTAAATTTCAGCCAAATCGGTCCAGTAGTTTTTGCGTGAAAGAGTAACAAACATACACACACACACACACACACACATACAAACTTTCGGCTTTATAATATTAGTGTGAAGTGTGATATTAGTGTGATTTTCAATTCAAATGTGAAATTTAATTCATTTAATAACTTATGTACGTATAATTGTATCAATAACTCTGTTTATTTGTGTATTGTTTGAATATCTGAGTGGGCCATAGTAGCCATAATAAAGAATTCAATTATTATTTATTTATGTATTATATTCATATTCATTTTCATTAAGTCTATTTGGAAGTAAAAAATCCGTATATCTTAGAACATGCTCTAAAAGCATCATGAAAATTTTGTGTTGCTATAGCATGTTATGTTTCTTCGCAGGTAGCCCTTCAAGTCCTTATAGTAACATTGGATCACGACACAAGCAACGCAATCAACGAGGATTCTGATGAGGTAAGATTCTTTACTGCTGATATTAATTTTGTTGCTACAGTCTTTGGTGGTTTGCTGAATCTAAGACAGTGATTGTAGCAGCCGAACGGATCAACCGATTTTCTGTGTTTTTAGCTATGTTAGATGAAAACAAGATGGCCGCCGCCACAAAATGGCGGACTACATATTTTTTTACAACTTCCTCGATATAGGTATCAAATGAAAGGGCTTCACTAGTAAAATACTGCGATAAATTTCAAATCCAAGATGATCGCCACCACAAAATGACGAATTACATTTCATTTTTAATTTCACATGTCGGGGGTGTTTTAAATTTTCAATTGGAACGGCATTCCGAACCAGTGGTAGATTCATTTGACGCTTTCGAATGCTTTTGAGTGCTTTCGAATAAAAGCACTTTGTAAAAGTTTATTGGAATAAAAAAATTATTCTATTCTAATTTACACTTGTCTAAACAGAGGCTCCCCGACAACCTCTTCATAAACTACCTATCCCGGATACACCGAGATGAGGACTTCCAGTTCGCGCTGCGCGGAGTGACCAGGCTCCTCAACAACCCGCTGCAGCAGACCTACTTACCCAACTCCAGCAAGAAGGTGGCTCTACACCAAGAACTACTGGTTCTGTTCTGGAAGTGCTGCGATTATAACAAGGTAACACTGTATACATAGCATAGTTTTGTTACCTATTGTAATTTTTTTTTTGCAAAGAGCAACTGCTGAGTTTCTTGCCGGCTCTTCTCAGCAGAATCTGCATTCCGAAACGGTGGTAGATTTATGACGTGTCATAAGAGCTACAAGTTGGCCTACATGAAATAAATACATTTTGATTTTGTAAATGCTCAGTTCTATGCAAAATAACTCCTAGTGACAAAAAAATCAATTCAAAAATCTAGTAATAGATATATTCAGTAGTAATTGAATCTGACATTTAAATAAATGTGATTCAGATATAGTAATGATTTACGTTTATTTTTAAATTTATTGATAACTAGCTGATGCTCGCGACTTCGTTCGCGTGAAATTACTTTTCAAGATCCCACGGGAACTATAATTTTTTTCGGGATAAAAAGTAGCATATGTTTTAATCCAAGGTATAACCTATCTTCATTTTAAATTTCAGCCAAATCGGTCCAGTAGTTTTTGAGTTCTTTATAATAGTAGTGTAGAGTGTAGATATGAAAAATAATATAATGTAATGTAATTTATTATAAAAACTTATTTAAATCAGTCTAACTTTGTTTCAGAAATTCATGTACTATGTGTTGAAAAGCAGCGATGTCCTAGAAGTACTAGTGCCTATACTGTACCATCTGAACGACTCACGCGCCGACCAGTGTAAGTATTCTAAACATAATATGTTAACTGACTGGCATATAAATATAAAAATAAATAACTGAGTTAACTGACTGACATATAAACATTAAAATAAAATCGTGGGTCGAAGCTCTTTAGATCGAACACATTAAATCGATAGTTTTTGATATGGATCTTTAATCATAATGAAAGTTTACAAGATCGAAAGCTTATGAAAACGAAAATTCAATAAATCGAATTTATAAGATCGAAGTCTCAGCAAATCGACAGGTCGTGATATCGACAGCTTAATAAGGGATGAGTTCTAGGTTGGAGTGCGCTTGCCGAGAAAATGCCTATTCACTCTTGTCTTGAAGGCACTCAAGTTATACGTGGCCGGAAACAGAAGTTGGAAATGCGTTCCACACCTTAGCGGTTCGTTTCACTAAGACTAGACTATGACTAGACTAAATTACGGCAAGTTTTTATAGATAAATAGATTAACAAAAACTTTATAGCACATGAAAAAGAAATAAAATTGAATACAACTTAAAACTACGCATGCAAAGGTGGCCTTATTACTAACTGAGTAATCTCCACCAGGCAACCATCGGTGAGAGGAGTTAAATTAGGTGTGAGGGTAGTATGGTACAACATAAAAGTATTTTCAACACACTTGCTCATAAAGTGGCTCCCTGTTCACCGCAACTAGGCACACAATGACACCTATAACTCAAACTGTGACTTTTTATTACTATTATTCACAATGTGAGTTATAGAATTTTTTTTTTTTTTTAATTTTATAGGTTGAGTTGCTTTGTTCTTAAAAAAGTTTCTATTACAAAAAAAATCCTACCTATTGCTAAGATACCTATTGCTTGCTCATTTCATACAACTTCGTATTTAAATAGATAATTTCAACTTGTACGTGTTATGTCCTATTTTAGTATTATTTTCTTCACAAGTGCGTTGAAAAACGTCGTATGATACACGTGTGTATTGATGATTACCGTCCTCGGCTTTCTTAAGACCCTCACCTGACGGCTCGGGTCTCAATAGTGCCTCGGCGGTAATCATCACTGTAACACACTTGTACCATAATGTACTATTCTACTCGTGGTTTTGTCAACAGCGCGCGTAGGGCTAATGCACATTGGCGTATTTATCCTGCTGCTTCTGTCCGGGGAGCGCAACTTCGGCGTGCGTCTTAATAAGCCCTACACCGCCACCGTGCCAATGGATATCCCGGTGTTCACGGGCACGCACGCCGACCTGCTGGTGGTGGTGTTCCACAAGATCATCACCACGGGACACCAGCGGCTGCAGCCTTTGTTCGACTGCCTGCTCACTATCCTAGTCAATGGTGAGTGATCGTAAATGTCTTGTCCAAAGAGCGTATGGACATTTGAGGCTGAAATTTATAAACCGCACTCTAACTCCGCGCAGACTCAAGACAGAACAAAACGAGACACAAATATACTCTGAAATAAATCTATCTCGTTTTAACACTGTCTTGAGTCTGAGCGGAGTGATTGCGGTCTATAGATTTCAGCCTCAGTTACAGTGCCTAGGGAAATCCCGGTAACGAGCATCAGCCACAATATATAATCACATCTTCCCTTAACTGTGGAATTGTCTATATGATTGTTACAGTCTTAGCTCAGCCGCCCTAACCATATTACAAACGTGTTGTCTCTTTCTACGATTAATAACGCTAAAGCAGGGGCTCACAATGTTTTTTTATCGAACGTCCTATCCTTTCAGAAGAGAAGCGTGATAAAAAAACTTTGAAAACCCCTGCTTTAGCGTTATCGAGCGTAGAAAGATACAACACGTTTGTAATATTATGGTTGGGGCGGCAGCTGTGGTATTGTTTAAGAATGATTTCTAAAGTGTGACAATTGTAAGTACGGAGAGTAAGAACAGAATAAATTCAACCAATCAGAGGTGATCTCGATCGTCACCACATATCAATCATTTTTAGACCATCCTACTGCAGATATACCTGCCATAATCCTTATTAAAGCCGGCCGAGCATCAATACGATGCCCGACTTGTATAGATAGTGTAAGGAATCATCTGGTACTGAGTTAGAACTTGCATCAAAAACAACCCGCAACTTAATATAGGTACTGTTTTAATAATAATTGTGAACATAATCTATACTGGAACTCTGGCTTTATTTTTGGAGACTTCGTCATAAAATACTAATTAAATATTGTGTAACTTACAAAAATATTTTTTTAAGTTGAACAATGATAAGTAAGTACCAGTGTTAGTTACACTAGATTAGATAGATAGATTTTAGGGCCATTTTATGGCTAAGCGAAATTATTATGATGTACAAAACGTCCCACTATTGTTCCAGTATCCCCATATCTGAAGACCTTGTCAATGGTGTCGTCGACAAAGCTCCTACATTTGCTGGAAGCTTTCAGCACGCCCTGGTTTCTGTTCTCGCGGCCGCATCACCATCACCTCGTGTTCTTCTTGCTAGAGATGTTCAATAACATGATACAATATCAGTTTGATGGTGAGTTCCGCGAACTATTTATTGCATCTATTCGGATCTGACACAGTACCATATACATTATTTTTATATTATTTTTGTTACGTTTTGAATGTTTTTGTTAACTTTAAATTGGTTATTTATTTTTATTTGGTTGATTTTGTTATTTATTATTGTTCGCATGTCGTTTTCTACGATGAGTGAGTAAAAAAAGCGCCGAATATTTATTACTCTAATTAATGACTTTCGTTCAAGCGGAATAAAGTAAGAAATTAAAAATCACGCCTTTCGACATTCAAGATGTCATTGCCATGAAAAGCATTGCCAGTGAAGAAAACTTCCGTCACGGTCGCGGTTACAGTAAAAAATGCAATTATTACAATATTTTCTTTTCAACTGTACAGTATGACGTCATTTTGTAACGATCGACGACGGTCAAATTGAAATGAACGCGTAGTATTAAGTTTCTCCGTAAATAAAATAAGTTGCTCAACATGTTGTAACATGTTAAAAGGCAACTCCAACCTGGTGTACACGATAATCCGCAAGCGCGCCGTGTTCCACAACCTGGCCAACCTGCCCCACGAGCACGCGGCCATCGCGCGCTCGCTCGCCGCCGCCAAGGGCAAGGGCCTCCACCACACCACCAAGGCGTTGCCGAGGTGAGCCAGTGCAGAAAAAACCTCCTTCGGGATTGTCTAATTCAAATTCAAAATCCATTTATTTCATGTAGGCCAACTTGTGGCTCTTATGACATATCATAAATCTACCACCGGTTTGGAATGCAGATTCTGCTGAGAAGAAACTCAGCAGTTGCTCTTTAAAAAAAAAAAATTACAATAGGTAACAAAACTATGCTACGTATACACATACAGTGCTTCCACAATGAAGCTTCAAAAATGCATACGTATAGTCTGATTTTTAATTCCGTGGAATTCTGACGTATCTTAATGTTACCAGAGATTTAAAAAATCCCACAAAAAAGATAATAAATTGAAACTTATACAAATAAAAATCAATGGCCGCACATAGATATATGACAAACGCCCTTGCAAATGTTTGACAGATAGTTTGGGGTAAAATCGAACTACAGGTGGTAATACTGTTTTTCATACAAATAACTCGCTCTATTTATAAAATGACATCTGTCAGAATTCCACCGAATTAAAAATCAGACTATAGGTACACACAATCCAATGCATGTCAAGACAGGTAGACAAAGCAGACCCATTCCCGCTGTTGGCACCCGTTCACGAGCATGACGCATGAAACTGATACAGTGTCATGACCGCAATCGCCTCTGATTGGGTGGTGCTTGCTCGCTATTGGCTAAAATATTTAGTTTTTCGCTATTGGCTAAAATACAAATATTTAGTTAGTGTATACAAATATTTAGTATGTATTGAATTAGGTATTTGACTATTTTTTTTTATTCACTTGAAAATGTTGTTTTAGAAAGAGACTGATACAGTCGCAGTATAACAGCTATATAACTTATTTGTTTTTTGGCCGATGTATTTTCTGTTTCTACGAATGATATTCTTATTATTTTATATTTTCCACTGTAATTAATGAAAATCCACATTTTGACAACACATCTATTCCGGTAGATGGCGTAACATTTGAAACTATTTTTTTTTTTCTAGATTTGCGCAATCTTTTTTATAATCTATGACGTTAATTTTCTATACTTCTTTTAGTAATCTGTCCAATAGTGTAGTTGGTGCTGCGTTATAGGTCTCGCAGCTCGGAGTCGGTGGCCGAAGCCCCCATGGAAGGCTCGAGGCCCGCGCAGCCGGCCGAACCTGGCACACTAAATGCTACTCTACCTGACATTCCAGGTAACAATTATAATCCCGGATTTGAAAGTTATCTGCTCAACTTTTCCAATTTTTCTGACTTTTCCAACTTTTCTTGACTATTATATAGAGACACACACACGCACGTATGTATATGTATGTGGGATCACTCACTTTTTTAATTTCCACAAAATGAAACATAACAAACATCATCCATCTTTTTTGACAATCAAAACACAGACTAAAAATTATAAGGCATTACCACAAACAATAAATCTTTGGGTTATACAATGTTACCAACAAAAAAAAAAACAAAAACTGCAACTAACATTGTTTTTCACTCCTTGATCCCACATATAATGCTACTTTATATACGTACGTATATAAAGTAGCTTTTGTTCGCTACTTCGAGTGGAGTTTTACAAATTCCGCGGGAAATTATGTTTCCGGAATAAAAGTTAGCCTACGTCAAGTACAAGTAATGTACAAGTCCTCAACTATAGTCATGCCTGCGTGATTAAAAGGCAAGCCAACACACTTTTGCATTTATAATAGTAATAGTAAGGATAACACAACCCGCCCCAGCGATCGCGACGATGACGGAGCGGGAGTCGGCGCACCCGCCGGCGCGCGAGCAGCTGCTGCCCAAGCGCTCCGGCGGCGACGGCGAGGACCGCAGCCCCGATCGGCGCCGCGACGACGACGACGAGGCCGCGCACAGTATTGCACATGTGAGACATACACATCGCGGGTTTGCGAGAATATCGACGTAACTCAAAATTCTACTAAGTATGCCAAACCCTCATAATCTTTGATATTTATTTATTTATTTATTGGTAATCAACAGCGTTTACAACCATTTACAACACAATTTTACAAGATTATTATAATCCTTAAATAAAGCCAAAAATTATTACATTATTTGAATTTAAAATATATAAATAAAGTTTAACAGAGAATTCGTAATACAATTAATTCGTAATGTAATTTTGTAGTGAATATAGCGATTTTTCATTCGCTGAGTGAATAGAAATTACAACACCGACATCAGTAAAGTCAAATCCTAATAATATACTTTTTGAAGTATGCACAAAAACATTAATAAAAAACATCAATCGAGAAATTTCAAAACACCATTCTCTAAAATCATTAATTTTTTTAGTTCCGTCACTGTTCTCGCAAACCAGTGACATATCTATACTAATATAATAAAGTGCAAGAGTTTGTTTGTTTGAACGCGCTAATCTCCGGAACTACCAATCGGATTCGAAATATTCTTTTTGTATCTGATAGCCCAATTATTGAGGAAGGTTATAGGCTATTCAAAATCTCGATACGACTCTTAGAAGCCGAGCAAAAAGAAAGAATAGCGCGGGCTAATAATGCGATGCGGTGAGTCGGTGGTCGAGGGCGGTCTCTAAAACTAAATCCACGCTGACGAAGTCGCGGGTAACAGCTAGTAAATAATAATAATGTTCTCCCAACCAGATTGGGTCACGGCGGTAACCTCCTCCGAGGTTCCATCTATGCAGGAGATGTTATAGTTCACAAGCATGCGCGCAATTCGCGCGATGGGACGGAAATCTGACACGACGGGAGAGATCAAGAGCAAGACGTACAATTTTACTGCTCTCCGAGGCACCTGTTTAGGTGGACATTACCTATGTACTTTCCACCTAAACTGTGGGAGTTTAGAAACCGTCGGTTGTGAATTGATTCTATAGTAGCAGCCCTTAACTTCTAAATCCTTTTGAAATCGTCCGTTTTGAAATATAAAAGAAATATTGTTTGAGTAGGCTCGTACTAAGTAATATTTATGGTACGCTCAAGAAAGATTTTCGAAAACTCCAATCCTAAAGGGGTATTATTTTCTGGATCCATAGAAGGAGAGTCTACGAGTCGGCACAGATACTAGCGTGAGTGGGGAGAGTGCGGACGAATGGCGGCCTAGTGGCGAGTGGGTGTCATCGTGGCGCGGCCGTCTGCCGCTGCAGACCATCATGAGGCTGCTGCAAGTGCTGGTGCCGCAAGTCGAGAAGATCTGCATCGACAAGTGAGTATTTTGTAGTTAAGCGCGGAGCCATCTTAGTCTGTATCTTTATAATGTTCGTTGAAAGTAGAGATTTCAACGAATAGAAAACATGCCAACTTTTTGAAAAAAGCTGGTATTTTGACGGGTGAGTTTTCGATTGAAAATTAGGGTGTTTTTTCGATATTAATTCAAAATAAGGTGAAAAAATAATTTTTTTTAATCAAATAAATTACAGCGTATTTGGGACATAAAAAGGTAAGTTTTGACCAAATTTCGTTAAAAAAAAAAAAATTGTAAAAGATAAAAATAAAAAACCAAAAACTTGGTTTTTTGAATTTTTCACATAAATTTTGAGGTTATGTGAAAAAAGTGTAAATACAAAAGTTTCAGATCTTTTTATTACCTACAACTTCGCCATTTGACTTTTTTCGATAGGACTTTTAGTTTTGCCGGAAATCGAGAAAAACCGTTTTTTACCCTTAAAAACTCACCCCCATCCCCTTCCCGACCTCAGACCGACCGTAAATTATTTTTCCTTTCATTTTTATAATATTCCCCTCCTTTTCTAATGGGTTTCATCCTACTACTATTTTTTATGGTTTTAAAAATTATCGACCCTGGTCTAAAGATGGAACGCGCTAATACAACTACAATATTGGTTACTACAAAGGCCTTTTTTACGTGACTATGCCAAAGTCAAAAGTTGTTGAATGTTCCACTGTGGCGCCTAAACTACTGAGCCGATTTTGATGAATGAGATGTCAATCGGTTCGTCATTATGATCCTGGTGACATACCGCTCATTTGCGACAAGGGTGACAAAATTCAAAATCGTCGATGAGAGAATTCTCTCGTTAGAGAGTAATGTTTTGTGGATGCTGCGGTCTCGAAACAACACAGCGGCCAACAAAGCGACAGAGCATTAAGTCACAATCTCTCTCGCTCTTTTTTTTTTGTGCTTAGCGTAATGTTGTTTTTATAGCAAAAAGTATAAATTTTCGACATTAAAATTGGTGAATTTTGAATATGTATAATGCTTAGATATGATGAACCTTTATGTTGCACCATACTACCCTCACACATCATTTCACTCCTATCACCAATGGTTGCCTGGTAGGGATTGCTGTGCAGCGATAAGGCCGCCTTTGCATGCGTAGCTTTAAGTTTTATTAATTTTTGTTTCTTTCTTGTGTGCAATAAAGTTTTTATCTATCTATCTATCTATCTATCTATCTATGTCACCCTTATCGCAAATGAGCGATATGGTGTTACATCCATTGTTCCGTAGTCGCTACAGTTGGTACACTTGTATCCCTGTTGGGTGAAGTACACGTGTCGTTCGGCAGGGGCCTGACGGACGAGTCGGAGATCCTGCGGTTCCTGCAGCACGGCACGCTGGTGGGGCTGCTGCCGGTGCCGCACCCCATCCTCATCCGCAAGTACCAGGCCAACGCGGGCACGGCCGCCTGGTTCCGCACCTACATGTGGGGCGTCATCTACATACGGTGAGCGCCTTACAACCTTTTGAAATAACCCTGTCGTTTACCCCCATAAGGGTTGAATTTTCAAAATTCTTTCACAGAACATGAGGAGCTGGCGAACAAAAAGGGGTAATTGCAAGATATTAAATTTTACAGTAGAGGCAAAATACTAAAACACTAGGTTCACGTTTTGGACGGAATCGTCAACTTTGAGTCCCTTTTTATACAACTTTTAGGCCGTTTTGACTGACTTTTTGCACGTAATAGATGGAGACGTATGCTAAGAACTCGATTTCACAAAAAGGGGTAATTGTAAGATATTAAATTTTACAGTAGAGGCAAGATACTAAAACACTAGGTTCACGTTTTGGACGGAATCGTCAACTTTGAGTCCCTTTTTATACAACTTTTAGGCCGTTTTGACAGACTTTTTTGAACGTTATAGACGGAGAGGTATGATAAGAACACGATTTCATGAAAAAAGTTGTTTGAGAAAATTACGTAATTACGCCCTTTAGTTCGCCAGCTCCTCAGTCATGATACTCTCTAACGAGAGAATTCTCTCGTCGTCGAATTTGATTATGTCAGCCTTGTCGCATATGTATCGCTCATCCAATACAACAAAAACTTAATTGGAAGTGTTCATGGGCGGCGGTAGTCACTTTACATCAGGTGACCCGCCAGCTCGTTTGCCCGCTATTCATATAAAAAAAAACTCGAAATCGACTTTTCATTCATTTCATTCATTTGATGTTATAAGCATTTAAAGTGGATGTCCTATCCAAGAAGAAAAACACAATAGGGATGTTAACAATTTTTCGGGATTACTTTTATTTTGAAGATTGACTCTTGTTTACCATAAAAAAATATATATTATTTAAAAATATTAGTATTTTCGATGAGAAAATATACAAAAATAGAGTAATTTTGAATTTTCCCGCTAAAACACTCTAGAACTGTCACTTGACTGACATGACGTCATCGATCCGTCCGCGCCACGAAAGAAGTCCCATAGAGGCGGCGCTAGTAGTCGTATGTCTAGGCAATTATTGTATGTAAAATCTATTAGTTCCACCTGATGGCCGCGGGACTTCTTTCGTGGCGCGTACTATACCTATAATCACTCCGATTGTTTCGCGGTTCGTCTAGTGACGTCACAAGGTCTTCTTGGCGTTTGCAGTCACGTGACATCAGATTATAAATATAGCATTTAAAATCATAAAGAGAGAGCGCGAATTTTGTGAGTTTGTATGTATGTCCGGAGCAAACTTTGGAACCACCGCACCTATTTCAAAAATTCTTTCACCATTTCAAAGGTACATTATTCCAGATGGTTATAGGCTATATATTACGCACATAAATGTATTATGGCTAGATATTATGTGCAAATTTGTTAAAGAAGTCGGAAAAATTTTTGACTCTCAAACGTTTTCAAGGCGTGCGCTGGGTCATATACTGTTATTGGATGAAAATGATGTATGGGTGAATTGTTCCTCTTAAAAAGTTCTAAAAAAAAGTCCGCGATAGCATATGTCTAGCTTCTAAGGATAACTTACAGTAACCATTTCTATCTTTCGTGTCTTCGTGTATATCGTGTGTGTGTGTGTGTGTGTATGTGTGTGTATGTGTCCTATAAGAATCGTCTCCTATTAGAAGCTCTGTGCGATCAGTCCCGTAAAAACAAATATTTAAATTTTCAAACCGGACGAAGTCGGCGCGGGCTTCTAGTTTTTAATAAATTTATTAAGTTATATTAAATTACAAAAATGTGATTTTCGATATTCTAATCCTACAAAGTACCATAAAATTAACACTTAACATTAATTTGTGATTAGTGTTAACATCCCCATTGTAGATCTAACCTACAATATTGTACTTTTCATATTATGTTGCAGTAACGTGGACCCGCCCATATGGTACGACACGGACGTGAAGCTGTTTGAGATACAGCGGGTATGATCGGAGTACACCGGCGACTGGCGACGCGCGACATAACTGACACTTATTTTTTTTATTTAAGTGTTAACCAAAAAATGTTAGAATTATTTTGCTGTAATCCGCCAACAGAAAAAATCTGTATGGTCAAACATGCAGTTATAAGCTAAGCACCGCTTACCTCCCCAACCAAGCAATAAAGCAAAGTTCCCAAGCAAGCAATGCCACCACCACTCACATGCACCACCACACAAGACTTTTATACTACTCTCGACGCACGTTTCGCCCCGACACCGGAGCATCCTCAGGAGATATCGACTTTACAATGCTGTATTGTCTAGTAGTCATTGTAAATTCAAAGGTCTTGTGTGGTGGTGCATGTGAGTGGTGGTGGCTTTGCTTGCTTGGGAACTTTGCTTTATTGCTTGGTTGGGGAGGTAAGCGTTGCTTAGCTTATAACTGCATGTTTGACCATACAGATTTTTTCTGTTGGCGGATTACAGCAAAATAATTCTAACATTTTTTGTTAATCATGAACTTCCGCAAAGTAACGCCTGACTCTATCCAATATTAAGTGTTAACCTTCACTTAAAGAAAATATCCTAATAGATTTATAAACGGTTAACACACTCAGGGCGCGATTGCCGAGGGATGTGGGTTCGAATCCTGCCGGAAATTTTTGATATGTATAAATCTATTAGGATAACTGACACTGTTATTATATCGAATACACTAGGACGACTGCGAGAGCAAAACTCGATTTTACTTTAAAACTACCTTCAAGAATAGGCATTTTCTAGGCAAGCGCGCTCCACCTACAAAGCTTTTTAAAGTAAAACCGAGCATGATCGTTATTTCCATTAATGAATATATACGTAATGCAATATCCAATCTTACAAAGAAATCTTTGAAAGATCTCTCGACTTTTGTGTTGGTATTTGAACTTACATAGGTCTCATTTCTTTTCTTATGGCTCCAGGACACAATGGTCTAACATGATCGGCGAATGCTGCTCACTCAAATTTGCAAACACTTTGCAAATTGCGCCTATGTACTTGACTAAAATTCGGCTAAAAAAAAGCCTCGCCGCAAATGTTTTTTTTTAATTGATGACAACATAGTCCTTGACTGCGATCTCACCTGATGGTAAGTGCAGTCTAAGATGGTAGCGGGCTAACTTGGAAGGGGTATGGCAGTGTAAATTCAACCTATACCCCTAATCGGTTTCTACACGCCAATGTGCCGAAATGCTAAATTGCTTAACGGCACGTCTTTGACGGTAGGGTGGTAACTAGCCACGGCCAAATCCTCCCACCAGACGAATGTTCAAATGACAATATTCGTCCAATAGGGTACACATTCGCCGAATGCGTTGAGCCAATGTGTTCTGGGCTTTTAATCCGTATTCTCAGTTACCATCGAATACAGCTACTTAAATATTAAGATTTTAGCCAATAATTATTTACTGTCTTACGTATTATGTAACAATAGTGAGATTTATAACTTTACCTGTTAAAAACTTCCTAAAATATTTTATTATTTTGATAATAAAAAGTATCTTGTACGTATTTAATTAATAAAGTTATTTTAGCTATAAAAGTTATCATGTTTTTATTTAAGTTATGTTCTGGAAATGGGTATTTTACAATTATTTTTTTTTTCAAATTTATACATCATAATCGTTCTTATGATATAAAACGCTTTTGTGTAGTTTTTTAAACTTTATTGAGTGTAGTATACTTTGGAATCTAAAGTACACTGTACAGAATTGTATTATTTCAATTGACTACTAGTCATATCAAATAGATTTTGTCTTAGCTATGAATGTATAATTTATTATTGTACAATAACAATATTGTGTTGATTTTATATTAAAGCATAAGTTTTATGAATGATTAAAAAAATATCTTAGACTAAAGGAAAAGCTAGATGGTAAATGGAGTGGAGAGCGCTTTTAAGAAGCCGCTCCCAGATAAGCTGATTGTATATGATTATGGTGTCATGTATTATGTTGCTACGTAATCTGACACTACGGGCCGATCTACACCGGCGCGGCGAGCACTTTTAGTGTGAAATAATTTTAAACTTTATCTACATAATCGCTAAAGATCAGTATCGCTTGACGCGTGTGGTCTTTTTGAGCTTTTCAAGCGATACTGGTCTTTAGCGATTATGTAGATAAAGTTTAAATTTATTTCACACTGAAAGTGCTCCCCGCGCCGCTGCTATTCCCTTCCTACAAAATGAATCTGACCACTTGTTGCGTCACAAAATAACACAATAGTGTGTACACACCTTTAGGCCACTGACTGTGTTTCGGCTCCATCTGTCTTCTTCCTTTAGTCAGTAAAAATAAATGCTAACTGACTAAGAATTGCATTTAATAAAAAAATAAAAGATCTCTACTAATTTTTTGTATATCTACCTAGTATCCTGTTGTTTTTTTGCATTTTTGTGAAATAAAATTTTAAATGATTATATGATTATAAAGCTTAATGACAATTTTTTTATATAAACCGCTTTGGATTTTATGCTCTACATATTTATGAATTGACTATTAATGTTACCAGTGAACAAAATATTCCCTAAAAAGGGGAAAATCTTTTTTGAATAAATTCAAACATTCCAGTATGGTCTATGCTTTATAAATTTTGAGAAATTCGAATAACACTTCACTATACATATTTTCAACATTTTGGTTCAGTTAAGTGCACTTTGTATTTTCATCATAATTATGTTCACACAAAAACTCAAATTTATTCTAAAAATACAGTAACTGGTTTGGTTTGGTTCTAAATCTGATCATCATTGTCGTCTTAATCTGTATGAATCTCGTAATTATCATCTTAAACAAAAGGTAGACAGTATAAGGATCAATGTCTTTATCGTTGGTGCTACTCGACTCCTGAACTTAATTATCTTATTATTAATCTAAAAAACAAAAGAGAAGAAAATCGGCAAGTTTATAAAATTACCTAATCCAATATGTTACACGCAATAGAAATTAATCAATTTACAGCAATTTCATCAAATACAACAAACCAGAACACGATGACGACGCATGACGCACTCTTTGTGATATACTTACACTATAGATACTTATGCAAAGAAGGAAAATGAAAAAAATATAATCGCCGCTGGTTAAAACTTGTTTAGGGTGGCCTTAGCCTAGTTGATTGTGGATAAAAATGATAAGCCGTTAAAAGAAGTCGCCAGGCAGGGCGCGCCCCGCGGGCGACGCGTTGGCAGCGGCCGCGAACTGCAGCAATCGCGGCTGCTGACTTCGGGTGCAGTGGCGGCACCCTCGCTACACCGATACGTCTTTTTGTGATCCTCATGCTACTATTCCATCTGCATTAATTTTAGTGTTAACGGCTGCGCTCAAATGGCCTTAAATTAGGGCATTAAAAAATAACGCGTTAAACAGGTGGCTACATTAAAAGAAAAGATGCTGCCAAAAGTAATTTTTCATGAATTAGTGCGTTAACTGGAGTATAGTGTTCTGCTCTGTCCGTGTTCAAAATCATATTCAAACGTCCTCGCAGCGCATGCGCTGCACATAATGAGACAGCGCTAATGTAGCCAACAAAGTTTGGTGCGTTATTCAACGAGTCAAAATCCTTTGATGTGTCAAAAAAAACCGCCATCCGAGTTATCGCTTAGTGTCTAACGTCATTTATATTACAACACATTTAACGC
The DNA here is from genome assembly GCA_038048805.1 of Hipparchia sbordonii. Lineage (NCBI taxonomy): Eukaryota > Metazoa > Arthropoda > Insecta > Lepidoptera > Nymphalidae > Hipparchia > Hipparchia sbordonii. The sequence goes on along the minus strand of JBBIWI010000008.1, from coordinate 1,254,439 downwards.
ATTAAAATATTGGCCCCATCTGCGTAATGCCTTAATTATCGTGTTAATTTACGCATTACGGCGCAGGTGGAGCAGTAGCATCATAATAAAATGACGTAACGCTGTAGCTCCGGGCAAGCTCACGGCCGCTGTATCGTGGGCGGCCGCTAATGGGGAAGCCATCAATGGCCGCGTGTAGTCCCTCTGTAAATTTATCTTCTCTTCGCTTGTTGAGAGTGTGTGGACTCAGTGCGAACAGAATTTTTTTATTATAATTTATATACTATTATTTGTAGCTAGATTAATCTATTTATTTTGTTAATAATAATTGATTATGTCACCAATGTACTTAATGTTATAGAAAAATATATTGAAACATGATGAGCTTGAGTTGATTTTTTATTTATGTATACCTACCCATAAACATAGTATTTCTTTACTACCCTACCTATGTCTATCTACATTTAGTACGCAAGTATTCAATGATGGATATCGTTATTTTTAGTAAATAAAAGCTAAAATAGTTGGTAGAAACAGTAACCTGGTTAATTGCAATAGGTATTTACGCGTGGGATACGATATGATTTTTGGCCGTTTAAAACGAACTATTTTTTGTTTATAATTTCTCACTTTCATATTTTCGTTTTGAAATAAAAAACCAATTCTTTGAATGAGAATATAGCAACAAGAATCAAGCATATAGAACCGATATACAGGACCGGCATGGGATTAAAAAATCATGATAATGGGGGTAGATTCAAAAAACTCCAAATTCCAGATACAATATATTTATATACCAAGCGTCAGTTACAAAGACAAACGCAGTCCCTTCTAAAAAGGTACATACAAAAATAACATTGTCGATCCAACAGCGAACGCCGAACAAAATAAATACATCACATTGAGTACTCGCTATATGACTAGACTAGGTTACATTACATCATATACATACATTAGGGACCTAGCAGCCATTACGTCACACCACAGATATATTTTTTAAGAATAGCTAAAATGAAAATGACTAATATTCTCCTCTTCTATCCCCTCCAAATAAGCGGAAACCGTGTGTTAAGAGGGTACAATCGTGCAAAAGGCGGGGTTAGAAATGTCGACTTTCAGGTTTCAATCCGCACCTGCAGGGTTAGCATGGGGAAGAGATAAAAGTTTTATCCCCCGATTTTATCCACTGACAAGAGATAAAATAACCTTTCCCTATGCTAAAGCATGGCGACAGGGGAAAGGAAAAGTATATTCTTATAAGAATATCCACTGTGGATATTATTTCCACCGTTTTGCTCATGCTCGACAGGTGAATAAAACTGAGCAAGGGGATAAACATTTTATCCTTTCCCCAGGGATAAAATTTCTCCCGCCCATGCTAGCTATGCAGTAACCTTGGCCTGGCCAGTTATGCTGTTATGCCATGGCAGGCCATTAGGCTATTGAAATTATATAGTATCTGCGTCACAATTCAGTTCAGCTTAAAACCTGTGAAAAACTTTACTCCTTCCCCCAAATGACGTAATAAATGTAAGTCCCTTACCTAGAACACTGACTTTTCTAACATTTATTCTAGTCAATAGACAGTGGTATCGATTTGATTGTACCAAATCATAACCGTCTATAAATCTATCTGTGAAGGTTAAACTTTGGTACGACCAAATAGATTAATATAATTTTCAAGTAAAAACCTAGTAGGTACCTTAAATTACATAATACCTGTACAAATATCAGGTTTAAAAACTTTAAATACAGAAAGACATTTGCATTCTCTTCTTCTAAGCTACACACAAAAATTATTTGAGATCGTTTCTAGGCATAGATTTGTTATCAATGTTTTTAGGATTTTGTATTTTATCTTAGCACATGAGATCCATATATGATGGCAAAATTTCAACACATTTTCAACATTAAAAAAAAAACAATAATATAATTTGGCAAACCTTATAGCAAAATATTTTAATAAAATAATCCACCTATCCAATTAATAAAATAATTAAAAAGTGTAAAATTAATTATAGCATGAGATCGAAATCGTTTGGAGCAATTAAATTACTAAACATACCTAAAATTTATTCAACTAATATCTACAGCAATAAAGTATAATACCTACTTTATTTTAAGGCTGATTTATATTCTGCTAAGTGTTTAGCTGTGGTGTTTAGTAGAAAATCGGTTGCTCACAATCTGTCTTCATGGCAGGTAGCGCCATTTTTTTCTGCAGGTAACATTGTGAAATACATGTTTTTAGACCTGTCAATGTAGTTTAGAAATTATGTATTAATGAATGAGCACCAATTTGCTAATAAGCACTTAACATTTCTCAGAATTTCTATCGGGCATACTACCCGACCAAATCAATTAGGCGCATGACAGGGCACTTCACTGCACTCGTATTTCACAAATATAAGTAATATTAAGTTACAAAACCGATAAAAGTATTCCGATGATTTAGTCTCCCTAATTCAATTGACGCCGTATTTCTCATGTGCTTATTGTTTGGTCGAGCAGTAACTAGACGCAACGCAATAACGATTCAACCCACAAAACTTTGTCAAATTAAATACATACATAATGTAAAAGAATAGAGTTAACTTTTCAATTGATAAGTTGTGTGGTTTGACTCGTTATTGCGTATATGCGTCCAACTAACGTAATGACGACTTTACACTTTGTGGTTCACTGGCATTGTTGGCATTTGTTTGCCTAAATTCGAAGTACATTTATCTAGTTTGTATAAAATATAGCCAATTAACTTACCCAACGTAAAGCAATCTTTGGACAAACTACGTTTTGGCTGCCCGGATTTGGTTAGTCCTTTATGTGCTAACGAGTACCGTCGATGAATGTAACTTATGAATGTGGTAGAATTTTTGGTTACTTAAGTTTGCGCGTAAATTACATAAAAGTACTTTCTAAGCGTAAAATAGGTAGTAGGTAATTGCGCGAAGACATACAGTTAATTGGGCATTTGACTACTTTCAAAATGTGGATATTCATTTATACAATTGAAAATGTAACATGTAAGAATAACATTTGTAAAAACAGAAAATAAATCGGTCAAAAAAACAAATAATTTATAAGCTGTTTTACTGCGACTGTATCCGTCTCTTTCTAAAACGAAATTTTGTATCGAGAGTGTATGGAGCTATTGAATCGTGACGTCATGTAACAATAGCGCTCTCTTTTTCTAACAGGAAACTTAAAAGCTCTATATTTTCGAAAATAGTTAAGATATTTAGAAGAGAAAAATGACATTGTGTTATAATATTAAAAACCTTTATTTTAAGTATATAATTTTCTTTTTGTCAAACACCCAATTATTCTTAATCTTATAATGTAGGTATAGCTATAATTTGTGCGGAATGAGAAACGTACACCATGAGGACGAAAGCGTTTATGTTGTAAGAGTAGTACATTGTGCTTCCGTGGTTAAAGCTTAATACATAATTTGTAAAATTACAAACATTTCTGACTAGACACTGAATACCGAAGCGTTTATTAAAATTTAAGCACACCTCAAATATTGATTCATTTTATTTTTTTTAAAAACATTAGGTGGGCACTTATAATATTAATATTATGTACTTACACTCTGATCTCAACTGTTCTCCAACTAAGACCAAGCGCATACTAGTGGAGGCGAGACACAATTTATTCATTTTTTTCTCTCAATTTTTTGACAATATTAATTAATCATTAATTTGTGCAAACGGTAGTCATCATTTAATATTTAAGATGAGCTTATCTTTGTACAGACGCTTTAGTATCCGAACATATTAATAATCCATACTACTTTAAAATTATTAATGTGTTTGCAATTATAATTACAAACACATGTTTGTTTTTCCTTCAATCACGGGACAACGAAGCGACGGATCAACTTGATATAGTTGAGGACCTGTAGGGCTAGCATGTGCACTACGAGAAAATTTTGTCTACCCGTTTAGTCTTGAATCTCTGACACGCATGGCGCACATGTTAGCCCTACGGGAGAGTGACATGTTCCCGTTTAGTTTTTAAAAAACCCATGCCGAAGAAGTTAAGAAAAATTGAGTACTTATAGGTAAGTATTTATATTTAGGCCGACTTTATGATACCACGAACCTACACAAAGTAGTGTGGCAGGTCTGAACTGCATATTTTTTTTAAGAGTACCCGCAGATATACAATAGTTGGATAAGATGTGCGGTGGTAGCCCGCACATTTATTCCGCCATCCCCTAGTAAACTTTAACCGACTAAGAAATTCGACATTCTAACAGATTCCCAATACAAAAACTCTCTAAACGTCAAATCTATTCGTTGGTTAAAGTTTACTTGACAATTAAATATTTGAAGTAAGCCCTTAGTGTTGCAATGAAGATGCGAAAGGGTTTGTTTCCTCTTTTCAGGCTACAATGTATCAGATTTTTACCCAGTATTGCAGTATCACACGTATAAATCTCCTATCGTTTCGACGCGGATTTAAGATTCTGTACCTATTTTTGATACGTGACAACTTTGTTAAGAGTATATAATCCTTACCTTAGAGGCTTAGTAAGGATCCCGTTGGCACCCTTTGGGAACAGAACCCTTAAAACAGTTTGATATACAGGAGATTGGCCTGACATGGGAACTCGTATATCCTATCTTACACTATCTACCAAATCTATTTGATAAATATGGCACATCAATTAGGTCAATTATTATGAACAAATTCGGTGCGGTTATGCAAAACATACTCAATACATTTTACAATATAAAAGGAAAAGGTGACTGACTGACTGACTGACTGACTGATCTATCAACGCACAGCTCAAACCACTGCATGGATCGGGCTGAAATTGGGCATACAGATAGCTATTATGACGTAGGCATCTGCTAAGAAAGGATTTTTGAAAATTCAACCTCTAAAGGCGTAAAATAGCGGTTTGAAAAATCGAACCTAAGGCGAGCGAAGCCGCTGGCAAAAGCTAGTTTTACAATAAAGAGAAAAATTCTTACAACTTTGCAAATGTGAAAACTCATAAAAGTAAAGTGCTTAATTAAAACACTTCAAAGATACTTGTTTTTATAAGCTGAAGCATATGGGTGAAAAGGGAGCAGGCAAAAATGGATAAAAATGTACTTAGAAATAAGTTTTTTAACACTGACACAGAAAAAAAAAGCACTTTGAAATAAGTTAACTAAAGAAAATTACTTAGCTCCAATAAATATTTTTTGCATAACAACATCCAATTAATTGAAATTAAATATTAACGTATATACTTATCGTACAATATGTTGGTCCTGACACAACACATAACATTTATCTAGTTTAACAGTTCATCTACACAGATATCCACATTCAAGATTATAGCACACATTTTCAAAATGGAAATTCATTATTATTCATTATCCTTAACCATATAGCAAAACAATATTTTTCATAGATATCATAGATAAAACATAAATTAAAAACATTGCAACACAGAGAAGAGTGAAAAAGATAACCATATTTATAAAAAGACAAATTTTTGAAAAAGTGAAAATTTCAAAATCGATTATCGCCGATATTTTTATACAAATATGTATTCGTGAACCAATCGATAAATCGGTAATAAATTCCTTTCTGATGATAGTACAAGGACGGTACGTCCCGAACATTTTTGAAGTAGTAAGTCAAGATCGAGGGTAGTTTTACATTCAGTACAGAAATATCCACATACCTTCACCTCACGATCACGTATGATTTAGCAGCACGGTTATAACCCATTATATGATGAACTCGGGTGCCGTGCAGGCTGAGCGCTAGCTGAGGGCAGAATACGCTGGTGGGGGCGGAGAGGCAGCCCTAGCCGGCAGGAGTACGGCGATGTGGTAGGGCGGCGGGGCTTCGGCGCCGACCCCCGTGGTGGCGATGGTCTGTGATGATATGGGGTCACGCTCGGGCCGACTGAGTATAGTCAACGATATGTCTTCGGTGGGCTCGGATATTGTTACCTGTTAAAGGGTATAGACGTCTTTGTTTTAGGTTTAAATCAAAATATTGAAAGCCTAGATGGTTTGGGAACCGTCTAGTCTTTGAATATTTTGGTTTTGATTTTTGACGAAGTCACGCGGACTTCGTATGCAAGATTAAGTTTTAATTTTCCAGAATAAACACTTCCATTTCTGTCTACAGAATGAAACACAAAAGATTGGGTCAGCAGTTAGAGCATAACTTATTAACAGCATTATGACGTTATTCAAATATGGTTGAGCGAAGCAATGGCTGGATCATGTGTGGTGCTCGTGAACGGGTGCCACCAACGGGAATGGGTCTGCTTTGTGTCTACCCATCTTAACATGTGTTAGGTTGTGGTAGGTGTGCATTTTTGTTGAAACTTCTTTGTGGAAACACTGTGTGCATAACATAGTTTTGTTACCCATTGTAAAAAAAAAATTTTTTTGAAAAGAGCAACTGCTGAGTTTTTTGCCGGCTCTTCTCAGCAGAATCTGCATTCTGAACTGGTGATAGATTTATGTCGTGTCATAAGTGTTACAAGTTGGCCTACATGAAATAAATAAATTTTGATTTTATTACAAAGACTCAATAGCCGCATCCACAAGTCAGAAGAAGGAAAGAAGCTAACCTCTCTGGTGTCAGCGTTGCGCGTGGGCGTCCTGGGCAGCGGGCGGCGCGCCGTGGACGACACGCGCTCGGGCGTGCGCGGCGGCGGCGCGGGGCGCGCGCGGCACACGGTGAGCGCGCAGCCCACGCCGCACACGCACGCCACGGCCGCGCACACCACGCCCGCCTCGCCGCTGCCCTCCGCCGCGCCGCCCGCGCCGCGCGACAGCTGCAACGAGGCCTATAAGTAACAGCCGACCCGACAGACGCCCCACCCGACGTTGGATTTTCGTGTGGATGGCATATCAAATAAATAAAAAACTATTCTTGGAACCCTATAGCAGTGCCACCTACAGGATCCGACTATGAATCCACTGTCAATGGAACTACTCAAACACAAAATTCATCAAGGTTGATGAGTTTAAGAGTTCAGTGAAATATGCACCGTAATATACAGAAGAATTGTATATTATCAAGATAATAATAAGGAACCATTACTTCCTAACAAATATTATAAATCCGAAAGTGTGTTTGTTTGTTGATTTATCCTTTAATCACGGTGCAATTGGCATGCAGTTAAAGACTGGAAAAGTGACATCGAGGAAAAACAGAGAGTTTCCACAGGAAAGCTAGTCATGAACCTTTTTTTATTCAAAGACAAGATAGTTCTTTACTGTGATCTCCCCTGATGGTAAGTGACGATGCAGTCTAAGATGATACTAGTCTAGTAGTCTAAACTGAGCAATTTGACGAGGATATTCCAAAATTACCTGTCTATCGAAATAGTATTTGGCTCCGGCCAAGAACACAGTAGCAAGAGCGAAAGACACCAGCATGCCAAACTTCAGATGTGGTGCCATCATGGGCGAATGGTGGAGCCCCAGGGCTGCGGTGCGCAGCAGCGTGTCGGGGGTGACGCTGCGGGCGGCCGCGAGGCTGGCTATGGTGGGCTGGGGTGGCTCGGGCGGGATCTCCACGTACAGACTGTTCTCTTCGTTATGACGCCTGCTGGAGTGTACTGCTGGCATTGGTGGAGGTCTTTGAACAGAAAAATTCACATTATTAATTTTTGCAATACCGCTAAGTGCCCCCAATGCAGATTTGTATTGAAAATCTGCCACATCCTCAGTTAAATGTTACTCGACAATAGTAAAAGCACTAATTTAACCTGATTTGGATAATGAACAAGATCTAAGCAAAGATGGATAGCAAGTTATGCTTCTCTTTCAATGTCAATGACTGATTGTCAAGAAGGAAATGAACTGTTCTTCAAATACACAGACATAGAGACACACACACATATATTTGTACACAGACATATCTATACTTAATATTATAAAGCTGAAGAGTTTGTTTGTTTGAACGCATTAATCTCAGGAACTACTGGTTTGAATTGAAAAATTATTTTATTATTATTATGGATAGTCCATTTATCGAGGAAGGCTTTAGACTATATAACATCTCGCTGATCATAACAGAAATTGACGCGGACAAAGTCGCAGGCAACAGCTAGTATACAGATATACAGTTAGATAGATACATATGTCAAACTTATAACACCGCTCTTTTTCCGTTGGGGGTAAAAGACGAAGGGCGTACCCATAGTGTCGGAGCGGGCGTGCGCGCCGCGGCCCGCAGTCGACGGGCGCGAAGCGGTGCACGGGGGCCGCCATGCCTTTGCGCCCGGCCGCCGCGCATACGCGCCCGCGCGACCTCCCTACGCCTGCCACATTGAACATTGCTATGTAAGAACTGTACTACACATTTATTGGGTTCGGCATTTGTTGAACAACAAAGCAGATCCGAAGCAATTACATATTATATTCATTTATTCACAAGTCAAGTTGGCCGCTACCTCGCCCCTCAAGTCAGATCCGCTTAGTACAGATAGCAACGTAAAGTACGATTGTCACTACCATATTTTTTCAAAGTTTTGTTATTGTTACATTTTAATATTTTTGTTAACTTTAAATTACCTAGTTATTTATTTTTGTTTTGTTAGTATTGTTAGTTTATCGTCTTCTACAATGAGTAAAAAAGAAAAAATTTTGTATAGCGCTTGAAGAAAGTCTTTATTAAAGTAAGTCAATTAATATTACTTTCATTAATGACTTTTTTCAAATAAAAAATTAATAGCAGAAAAAAATAAGAAATTAAAAATTACGCATTTAGACTTTCAAGATGTCATTGCCAGAGAAGAAAATTTCTGTATAGTTGTGGTTACAGAAAAAAATTCAATTAAGTATTATTTTCTTGTCAATGGTACAGTATGATGTCATTTTGTAATGGTTGACGATCACCAACTTGACGTGGACCAGTAGTATATATTATATTTGATTTTTCCACCCCTCTTTGCAGATTAATGCTGACCCAAATAAGTGTGTAGTATGCATAAAGGAACCGAAACACAGTTGTTTAAAGTGGGCCGATTATTTAAAACCTGCATCAATCGGTGCTATAGTTTCAACTGTGATGATTGGCTAAATTTGCAACAATCCATTTTAGCCAATAGCAAGTGAGTATCGGCCAGTCAGAAGCATTTGCAACCTTCGCAATCATTCATGATAGCAATCATTTTTAGAGAGTCCCACCACTGGCTTGCTCTCTAAAATAATGATTTTTTTCATTCGACAAGATAGTCCTTGACTACAATCTAACTTGATGTTAACACATCTTTGATGATAGGGTGATAACTAGCTACGGCCAAAGCTTACCACCAGACCAGACCAGACACAATTCAGAAATTAAAAATTCTCCCTACCCTACCCTGCCGGGAATCAAGCCAGAGACCTCCCAGTTATAAAACCACAGTGCCAACCACTGCACCAGGGAGGTTGTCAAGACTTTAGCCTTTCTTTTACTCTTCAAAGACAAAAAGGCTAGAACCTAGAGCCATTAAATCAGTTAAAAAGAAAAAAAAAGTCTGGAGGCTCGAAGACTATGCTTTCTGTGCGCTTACCAGCTGACAAAGAGGAGGGTACGCGTTGGCGGCCGCTGTAAGCGCACTGGCTGCGTTTGTCTATCCAGAAATGCATCGGAGCTTCTTCAGAACACTTCACCACACAATGCAATCACACACCCTAAACCTACGTATTCTAACACTCCATTTACCAATTTACACGAACCACTGCAATAACCATTACCTACTTCACTTTATCATTTTTTATACACGATAGACATTACAAACTATCTGTTAGAAACCTGTTAGAAACTAATTATTATTGGTATAAAATTACTTTAACGACCGACTTTGAAAATAAATCACAAGCACTCAAGAAAGATGTTTTAATCTATTTTTTCCTAGAAAAGTAACATTTTTTTTAACATAGGAATGATTCATTATTTACTATTACTAATACTTATTAAGTTAATAAAAATAAAGATTTATATTTTAACTCCCCATCATTATTTTAATTTCTTTTCTTTAAATTTTAATTCACTTGAAGTTTTAACTCCACTTCTTGAATCTTGACACTTTTGTGGGCGGGGTGTGCAAAAAGCAAAACAAACAGGACTGCCAACATTGAAAAAATCTTCGGAAAATCAATAAAAGTCTGCGTCATTATTTTTTTTTTGAATTGCTTTTAATCGTCGATGTCAAAGAGAATGTAATCACTCCGGTCGATGTATTTTAATATTTCAATTTATTAAATGTTTTTTTGCCATTTTAAGATTTTATTGCTTTCATATTTATTCTTATTGTAGCTTTTTTAATGATCTAACTTGGATTTAACATGATTTTTATGAAATATTTAACTTGTTATAAATAGGTAATACAAGGGTAATACATTTTCAAAATTTCCGCCACATTTCCCAAATGGAGGCCATTGTTTATTTCCAAGAGAATATATAATTTATTGGTTGGTGGTTGCGGGACATTGACCTCTATATCTATGATTAACACTGGACTTGCTGCTGTGATTTCTTTTTTGATCTACTTGATTAAGGCCATCTAAGCATAGAATATATGATTCCATAACCAAACAAAATTATAGATTAATTATAGAGGTTGGTGCGCCATTTCAATATTATTAGTTCCAGAGACGCTCGTATGTCAAATATGGCCCTTTGTTGAGCATAAATAATTAAGCTGTCATTTGTATAGGGAAAACAAGTCCAGTGGTAATCATAGATAGTGATCAGTGGTATGGGACGTTTCCGGAATTTTCTCGACAATAACAATTCGTTCAGAAAACAAAGTATTAAACTTGAAAAATGAATATTAACGAAACAATAACTACATAATTATTATGATATGTGAAAGTAATATCAAAAGAATAATAGAGCTATGTTTTATCGAGTTTAATTATTGTTATTACTATATTCATTTGCTGTTATTACGTGCTTAATGAAATTTTTTATTTCTTATTTCTTAGAATAGTTTTGGTTAGTTTCTAAACGTACTGGAAAATTGCCCTTCAAGTGTTTATGTCATTTGTGAATTGTGATATGTCATTTGTAATTTCACATTTGTTAATCTGCCATAGTGATTGTGGTGTGTTTTTTGATTTAATTGAAAAATCGTGTGAGGATAAAAGTAATAAATCGATTATTCCTACATTTTTAATTCACCGAAACGTGCGAAATTTTGTGGGATAACTGGATATTTCATACAATTTAATACAATTTAATTTTGTAACAGCCGTCAGCCAGTATCCAAGAAAACCATAGTCATAAACATTCGTTGATGTGGTTTGCAAGTTCAAAGTGATAGTTTTTTTGCGATCAAAATGTTAGGTTCACCCATGAGCCTTCGGTCTAGAGGCAGTGACAGTGAACGGCATGCGAGGCCCTACTGCTCGTGTTGGAACAATAAAAAACTGCCAGTTTCGTGGTCTCAATTAAATGCCTGTGCTTGTGGCGAGGATAATGATGGTAATAATTAACTTTTAACTAGGTATAAATAGTTTACTAGGATCTAATAGCTGGATTTTATTGATCCAGTGACTGTCGACAGTCACCTTCGTCAGCGAACGCTGTCATTGAATTATGCTAATTAAATAAGCTTGGATAACTATCTATCCAATTTTGGCAGAACCAAGTATTTACAGAGCACCAGATAATACAGATGATACATAGCAGTGTCACACCGGCCGTGCTTACTTCAGACTCTTCTGTTTGGTCAAATCTCTATTATTATAAGTGTGATAATATGTTTGTTTGTGGATTTGTCCTTCAATTACAGCAGCAACAGAGCTGCAATATGGCAAAGTTAAGAACCTGGAGAGTGACATAGTCTACTTTTAATGCTAAAAAATCTAAGAGTACCCACAGGATTTTTAAAATCTAAATCCTCTCAGACAATGTTGTTGGCCTCAACTAGTACTTGATAAACTGAAACCTTTGATTTTTGTACAGTCAGTGAATGGAAATGGGAAACACCTCAGGTCAGGAGGTCAAGCTGGGTGGTGGTAAGCGATGACAAGAAGCAGGTGACCTTCCATCCCTTCTACAGCTCAGGCACGGCGGCCGCGCGCGCCGACACGCCTCTGCTGCACAACCACCACTACTACTGGGAGGTGAAGATACTCACTGAGACTTACGGCACAGATATTGTGAGTAGCTACTACTAGTGTCTTAATTACATTATGATTTACTAGGTGATACCCCTGACTTTGTCCCAGGGGATTTGGACATTTTAAATCCTGCTGGAACTTTTTAATTTTCTGGGATAAAATGTAATCTGTGCTAATCCTGGGTACGAGCTATATTATATCCATTCCAAATTTCAGTCAAATCGGTTAATTCTTACATTTTATTCCAGAAAATTAAAAAAGTTCCCCCTACAATTATTCAGGTGCTGTTTGGCAGAGTTCACACCATTGAGAGTGTTATGACGGCATTCCGAACCACTGGTAGATTCACTTGACAATTCAAAAGCAAAGTTTATTCGAATAAAAAATTATTCTATTCATATGCGAAACTCTCAGGCATGCAGGTTTTCCTTCACTGTTAAAGCAAGTTAAGTGTAGATTCACTTAATATAAAACAAGTTATATTTAACTGCGAAAAGATAGAGGCTTTCCATAAGTAGAATGTATTATGGTGTTTGTAAAAAGTTAAAAAAAAAAAACCTTTTGTACCCTTGGAATTCCATAAAGCATCGCCTGCTCCTATCAAAAAAAAAAAACTTAATTTTCAGATGGTAGGTGTTGGATCGAGCAAAGTTAACACGTCAGACTCTGAGTTCAGATTCACCTCGCTGCTGGGCCAGGACAGCGAGTCGTACGGGCTGTCGTACCGCGGCCTGGTGCGGCACAATGGGCACGCGACGCAAGACAACGCCGGCTTCTGCCGCGGCAGCATCGTCGGCGTGCGCGTCGATCTGTGGCTCGGGACGATCGAGTTCTACCTCAATAGAAAGCCGCAAGGTAAAGGAAAAAAGGAGGGAGATTCTCAATTCGACACATACATTTTTAAATGTTTTTGGTGATGTTACACCATTACTCTGTCAATTCTGTATCGATTTCAATTTTTTTTTCATTTGATAGGACATATCATCATGTTAGTCCCAATTAAATTATTTTATACTTCGTAGTGGCTTTGAAGTCAGTATTTTTAAAGAATTTGTTGTAGCTTGGTCCAAGTAACAGATAAATAATAGAGGTAGAAGTAAGCAAACTATGCTCTAAAGCAGATGCACTAAGAATTATTTGTTTAAAAACGGATTTAGTGAACAATTAGATTGTTATGTGGATTATGTCGTGCAGTTCAATAGAACATGTTCATTCAGTAGAACACGTGTTCAAACCACCATAACTAATACCTAGTACATAATAGGTTGGGGAAAAAGTTTCTTCGCATTTTTTAAGAAAATTCAAAACATTTTTTAATATAGTTTATTTACATTTAACTAAAGTATGTAGGTACCATTTTGTTCGATAACTTTTTGCCATCTTGTAGGTAGGGACATGATCCCATTGCTATAGAAATTTTGGGACTTCTGATCAAAATACCGCGACAAGTGGTTTTGGCAGTCCTCTCCTGATGTTAACCTGACACTGCCTAAAGAATTCTGAAGAGACCGAAACAGGTGGAAATCTGAAGGTGCAAGGTCAGGACTACACGGCGGATGCATTAACACCTCCCAGCCTAACTCTCTTAATTTTTGCTGAGTGGCTAAAGATGTGTGAGGTCTAGCGTTATCATGATGAAAAACCACACCCCTTCTGTTGATTAATTCCGGCCGCTTTCTCTCAACTTCTTGCTTCAATCTCATCAATTGTTCGCAGTAGAGTTCAGAATCGATGGTTCTGCCTGGTGGTAACAGCTCATAATGAATAATGCCCTTCCAATCCCACCTCACACACAGCATCACCTTGTTGCGAGTTAACCCGGGTTTCGCCACAGTCTGTGAAGCCTGACCGGCCTTGGACCACGAATTTTTCGCACGTTCTTGTCGTACGTGATCCACTTTTCATCACCAGTTACCAGCTTCTTCAAAAAGTTACCAGCTTCTTCAAAAATGGTTCGGTTTCATTACGTCGTAATAAAGAATCACAAATGAGTACACGGTTCATTAGGTTTCTTTCAGTGAGCTCGTGAGGTACCCAAATATCGAGCTTTTTTGTGTACCCAGTTTTTTTCAAATGTGCTAAAACTGTTTTGTGGTCAATTCCCAGTTCTTCAGCTACGTCGTAACTACTGATATGCCGATCTTGCTCCACTTTTTCAAAAATGGCATCCATTTTATTCGTAATAGGGCGACCGGAGCGACGTGCATCTTTGTCATCAAAATTTCCGGATTGAAAACGCTTAAACCAAATTTGTGCTACTCTCACAGAGACTGCACTAGGTCCATAAACATCGCAAATTTTTTTCGCGGCTTGCGTTGCATTTTTACCTTTTTTGTAGTAAAATTTTAAAATGTATCGAATTTCCTCCTTAGATTCACTTATCTTGACAGTACGAAAAACAAATGAAAATCACACATTTTCCTAATTTGAATTTGGAATTATGTTCTTTAAAATTTAAACTTTCAATTATACCAAAACTAGCCAGATACAAATAGTATAGCCAAAGAGATTTTATTATAAGTTCATACATACTATAATGCGAAAAGACTTTTTCCCCAACCTTATATTATAATTCAATGAATGTGTAGGTTGTACCATACCGCGAGTTAACGGACATGTGGCGCCATCTAGTTTGCGGGTTGGGTACTAAGGTCGGCGTTGCACTATTCTATTTTGCAGGCGTATCGTTCTACAACCTGCGACGTCACAAAGCGCTGTACCCCATGGTGTGCTCGACGGCCGCGCAGTCCTCCATGCGCCTCATCTACGCCGCCTCGTGGCGCGCCTCGCTGCTCGTGGACGCGGCTAAGATACTCGCCGCCTCGCTGAGGCGCGACCGGCGCGCGAGCCTGCCCCCGGGCTTGTGGTACACGTTCCGCTCGCAATTCTGGCTCACACTGCCCACTGATGGTGAGCTCTATTGAATACAATCCTTACTAATATATATAATGCGAAAATGTTTTTGTTTATTGGTTTGTCCTTCAATCACGCCGCAACAAAGCAACGGATCTACGCGATTTTTTTACATGGGTATAGTTGAGGTCTGGGAGAGTGACATAGGCTACTTTTTATCTCGGAAAATTAAAAAATTCCTACTGGAATTAAAAAACTTCAATCCACGTGAGTGAAGCCGCGGGCATCAACTAATAGATGTTTTTTGTTGTCCGGCTACGACAAAGACAAAAAGAAATGTTATGATTTTAGCAATCTATTTACATATCGTCGCTTTGCAAGTCATTTTGACTAATTTTATAGGAGGGTCAATAAACTACTTAAATGATTAGATTTCAAGAGCTTATAAGTTTTAATTGAAAGTGTTCTTTTTATGGATGATAAGTAAAATGGAATACTAATTTTTTAACGACAAATCCAATAACAAATTTAAAAATAAAAACCGCTAATTTTTGACTTGCGCGGTGAAGTTCGATAAGCGACGATATTTTCGAGTTTATATGTAATAAATAATATAAGTATGTATTTACGTTTGTTTCACTGTAGCGCCTAATGACTGAGGTGTCAATCGATTTCTTAAACTTGTGTCAACGCAAGTCTAAAATTGACTGTTCAATTTTATTATAGAGCGTCACGCCCATTCCTACAAACGACTTTCGGACTTTCTTCAGGCCTAGTTGAGTCTATACATAAGTAACCTATAAAATAAAAAGTCACATCGGGCTTTGAAAAAGGAGTCAATGTAAAAGGGGCCAAAGCCAAAAAGTTAACTGCTTTCTTTTCTTTATTACAAGATAGTCCTTGACTGCGATCTCACGTGATGGTAAATGACGATGCAGTCTAAGATGGTAGCGGACTAACTGGAAAGGGGTATAATAGTGTACATTCAACCCAAACCCCTAATCAGTTTCTACTCGCCATCGTACCGGAACGCTAAATCTCTTGGTAGCACGTCTTTGACGGTAGGGTGGTAACTAGCCACGGCCAAAGCCTCCCACCAGAAACTGTATTAGGGGTATGGGTTGAATTTACACTGATATATCCCTTCTAAGTTAGCCCGCTACCATCTTAGACTGCATCGTCACTTACCATCAGGTGAGATCGCAGTCAAGGGCTGTCTTGTCATCGAATAAAAAAAAGAATTCTTGAACTGCAATTCTGGCTTTCAAAAGCCAGCCGTTGCTATGCGCGCTACGTGCGTCTGCCGCGCGTTGCTAACCGCTCGTTTAATGAAGTTATAATAATTAAATCGTAAAATGAGTGTACTTCCTATCGCCTTTTTTAAATATTCAACAAAAAAGGGTCAGATCCGAGTTCAGCCATTCATTATCATTTGCTTATCAGGGTTCGTCTGTGAACCTGCTAATTAATGTCCGAATATGATGTTAATACCTACTTATAGCAGGAGATTTAGGTAAAGGTTAAGAACACTTTCAA
Organism: Hipparchia sbordonii; assembly: GCA_038048805.1. Lineage (NCBI taxonomy): Eukaryota > Metazoa > Arthropoda > Insecta > Lepidoptera > Nymphalidae > Hipparchia > Hipparchia sbordonii. Next base: position 1,237,982 of record JBBIWI010000008.1, on the reverse strand, counting down.
TGGTGATAAATAATTTGAAGAAAAAAACCTGCTTGATAAAAAGTAATGAAGTTTTTTCAAATGATTAAATTAATCTCATTATTCTCACATTAGGACTTCTGGAAATATCAGAATATTTCTTTTCTTATTATGCGTATGATTTAGTTTGTCTTGTTACAAAATAAATAAATTATTATATCGGTATTCATTTATTACTTACTAGTTTATGCCCGCGGTTTCACTCGCGTGTTTTTAAAAATCCCGCGGGATTTATTTGATTTTCCGGGATAAAAAGTAGATTCAATATACGGAATACCCGTGAGAGCTCTTTGATTTTCCGGACTAAAATTTTCTTTTTGTATTCTAGGTTGCGATATCGACGACGGAGACTCCGATACCGACGCAGAATCAATAGATGCAATGAAAATGGCTACAAGTGTAGTGAGTATTACACTCTAATATTACACTTAGTATATAACACAATAAATTGTCTGGTGGGAGGTTTTGGCTGTGGCTAGTTACCACTCTACCGTCAAAGACGTGTCGCTAAGCGATTTAGCATTCCGGCACGATGGCGTGTAGAAACCGACTACGGGTATGGGTTGAATGTACCATACCCCTTCCAAGTTAGCCCGCTACCGTCTTAGACTGCAACGTCACTTACCATCAGGTGAGATCGCAGTCAAGGGCCATCTTGTTATCGAATAAAAAAAAAATAGCTGCGCGAAGACGCTCCGTCGAGTGTGAATCGTACTTTGTAGTTGATTAAAATCGTACTTTACAATTAAAAAAAGGAAATGTTTTGTCTATTCCTCATTCAGGTCTAAAACATCAAAATGGACATAGCTCAAGTTTATTATTATGTATTTATTTATTTATTATAATAACAAGAGTTTACAAGTAATCTATCAACTACCGCCAAACTGCAGGATAGTTTTTAGCAAACATATTCTAAACTTTTTTTTTAAAAGTATATTAGCTAAGCTGAATTTAACTAATATCCTCCTATCCCCTTCAAATAAGCGTAAAGCTTGTACTAGGAGTGGATGCGATAATAGCGCAACGGGTGGTGGGGTTCGAACCTGCGACCTTTCAGTTTTCAGTCTGCACCTTAAAACTTGAAATAAAATAAATTATTATACAATTAATTATGCAAACAAAAAAGACTTAACTACTTACACTTATTATTATAATATATGTTTTCTAATCACATCCTTTCCAAATTCAAATTTCAAATCCAAGTCAAATGGTACATGTTGGATGGCAGGGTATAATAAAATATAAATTCCCTTCGAGAGCAAGTAAGTCTGTTGTTCAAACTTCTTTTCTCTCCCTCCTCTATTTTGCATTTGATATTGGCATCTCTTTCCCAGACCCTGTGATCCGTCGTCGCCGTCGTCGAGGCGACACTGGGAGATGACGCAAGCGCGCGTCACTCCACATCACGCATAACATGTCATACCATTAAAGAAGTGTCATGACATAAGCAACCATCAATACCATACGCCAATGTGCCATCTGTAAAAAATGTCATGAAATAAACTCGTGATTTATCATTGTTTAATGTTTTACGTATAATGTAAAGTGCGCACAATTGGTGCAACTGCGTGCTTTTTCAATTCGAGGGCCTTGCCAGACAATCGAACAATAAAGTTATCCTATAAGGATCTTAAAGTGATTTTGAGGTACAGAAGCCTAAAACTCAAATCCTATTGTGTGCTCAAACCTGTCAAGATAAATTGTTTATTTTGATGCATGATTTTTTTAGTTTTTGTTTTTATAAAATGTCCCATAAAAGATCTTTATAGTGCTAAGTAAGACTGTATGTTAGATTAGTAAGATGATTATGAAGAATGAATTGATAAACGTCTGTGATACAAGGGATATCTTTTATTTTATTTTTAATCCTTTTTTGTTAGCACCTAGAAATCGTTTTATTTAGTTTTATTACAACTAGTTGCAGTTATATCAACTACAATGGAACACGTAGAGGGTATGACGGCATAAGAAAGCGTCATATTGTCTGCCAACGTTCTGTCACCAATTTCTTTGTTTAAATCAGATGACGATAATGTGAAAGAAGAAGAAGAATTCTTTAAAAACGCTAGACGAAAATGCCACATACGCTGAAAAGGGAAAAATATTGTAGCGTGTGTTTCGCTTCTATTCTTGTTTATTTATATTATTAGGCATAGCTGCATCTCTTACGCTTAAACTGACATTTTAATGAGTACTCTACATACATTTTCATAATACCATAACCAAACCATAACACAGCTGGCTTTTCACTATGGGGTCTAATATAGACTATATCCCCAAATATAAATTACGTCCCGCGATTGTCTTTTACACTATGAGATATATTTTATCGGCCAGTTCAGTCTCAGAATACCTACCTAATATAAAGATAAAAATATGTTGTTCCGCCATATTGTATTTCTATCTTACTTACGAGTATCAACACAGAGCAAGACAGACAAAAAAATGGCGGTTTAATATTCCATTTATTACTTCAGCTTGGCTAATATTCTTTTTAAAAATAAAATTAATTAATTAACATCAAAGCTTGTCGTTCCTTATTATGGACTTCCGCAAAGCGACATTGGGGTCTCTCCAGCTGATAACATTTGTTTTGTTTTCAGCTGAGCGAGGTGTTGCCGACCCCATACATGAATGGCTTCTACGTGGACGGCGTTGAAAGGAACTACCGCGTCGTTGTGTGGCAGTAAAAGCGCACTTGACAGAATACGAGAACACTTAGAATCCGACGCGCTCCATCAGATGTGAATCGTACGTAATTCACATGTAATGGAGCGCGTCAGATCACATAAACAATGCAATAAAGAAATTGAAATTAATCATTTGGGTCCATATTTGTCTACAAGTTTTTTTTTTTTGGAGTTTTGAGAAGGGAATCTCAACATTACCCTATTGACCGAATGGTGGCGGTTCTATCAATTCCACCAACAAAAGCATTCCCAAAGAGGGTTGATATCATGGCAGGGGGCCGGTCGTAAAAGTCATGCCAAACAGACATGACTTACTTTAAAAAAGATTTGTCTACATAAATCTGGGAATACCCGCGGCTAAAATGTTCTAAAGTTGTATTACATCTCTATAAGTCGCAAGTACAATACAGCGCGCATTCTGCAAGATACACATGTTGCTCATACAAATATGAACCTAAAACAATATTAGCATAAATTTCAATTTCCTTTATTGCAATTTCGATACGTAGTAATAAGAAATCGCGCAATAAAATTACGATAGATCATAATATATAGGAATTAGAGATGACTTAGGATTTTTGTAGTCGAGTAGAAAAGCTAGTTAAATGCATTGAGGTCTTGCGCACTGCTTTTGTTAAAGCAAGTTTTTTAAAGGCAGTGCATAGTCACAAATTATACTCATCTACGTCGGTATAATATTTCTTATACGGAATTTAATGACAAAAGGTACCTTATCAGGTACAACTGCCACGACGTGCCAAGACTAAAATAATCTTAACGTAGGATGTAGGCTAAGATATCTATTGATAGACGATCGCACATAACAACAGGGAGCGCGTTAAGGGATTAGACACTAGACGTACTATTGTGTTGTGTTGTAACGCAATTTGCGCCAACAATTGACTAGTGAGCACCTACCTTTAGTAGTCAACGTTGATTTCCGAGCATCGAATCTTTGCAGTGAAATCTGCCTAAGGCTTGGGGCGCTGACTGTAGATAATATATGAACGAGCTTGAGCTTTAGAACAAGGTTAATAAAATCGATTTTACATTAAAGATATACCTAGTGTCGAACCTGCAACCTTTAAGTTTTCAGTTCGCACCTATAACCATTGGGCTATTGAGGCCTAATTATTACTACAAAGGGATTTAATAGTTCTGTGGTGTAATCATCAACTCCAATGTAAAAAATGTGCGAAACTTATTTCTTAGAGTAGGTATCATGATAGTTTATTTAATCATTGGACGTTAAAAATATTATATTAAACGTGAGATTATATTTTTTTAAGATTTGGCTTTAATTTCAATGTTTTAAATTTTAATAAAATATTACATATTATTATTATACCAGTGTTTTATTTATTTTGGCCGCTATTTGTAGCTGTAGTGAAGTATGGCGTTCTTGCTGTATTTATGCATTTTAGCCAAAATATAGTGAAAGATCACCAGGCTTGAGTCAATTAGAGGTGATTGTGAATGTAACCAACCTCTCCTTGATCATTGCGGGATGTGAAAAGTGTGGATCCCGGATCGGCATGGTTGCTGGCGAATCGACATGGTATCCCCACACCACAACACATGGGTAGGTATTTCAACTCATCAGCAGTACCCCAAGAGAATATTAGTACCTACCAGTAATCAGTAACTAGGTTTATTAATAGGTACTAATTACACTTAGGTAATTTTATATAAAATCACAAAATTCCCGAAAAAACTTTATTTTTGATTTTGAATTTCTGAACGTTTCATGTCATCGGTCTGTCAATTATGTCATACGGGGTTTCTTTACTCTGAGGTTATACGTCACTTGTCATTTACGTCATTTACTTATAGGTAATTATTACTTGTTGTTCTTACATTTTTTCCCTAATAATTTTACTACGACAAATCCAAAATACCAAGTTATTTAAAAGATATCATAGTGAATTTAAGTTATTTCTTTCACAGTGATCAGTGACCAAGTTTTCCTGAAAAATGTCTTATAACGTAAGTACATTTTGTCTCATCTCGAGTTGTATGTACCTAAGTAAAATAGCGGTATTTAAGTTATTAAAGGGCGGATCCTGGTAAGTGATGACCTCAAGTTGTTATTGTGTTTAGGGCGGGAAGTCTCCTTGACCCACTTTTCCAACAAACATGGTCCAATCGAAGTAATATTGATTCAGTAAAACTACTACCTTTTTGTGAATCATTCTTTTAAATGATTCATGGAATGGATTATCTTAGTTTATAATCATGGTTTATGCGATTATACGTACTATTTTAATATGTAAATTGCTTTATACCTACGTTTAAGATTCTATATTATCCTATTAAGGTTTTTTATTCCCGCGGGAAATCTCTTATTTCCCGAAATAAAAAGTAGCCTATGTCCTATTCCAGGCTCTAATCCATCTCTGTGCGAAATTTCAGCCAAATTGATTTAGTTGTAACGACGTGATTGAGTAATAATAAACATACAAACTTTTGCATTTATAATATTATTAATAGAATAATAGAATTGAGATGAAACTTTCTTTCACCTTTGTCAGCGTGAACCTACTGTAGTGGGAGTGCAGAACTTCAATGCGGCGGAGGATGCGGCAACCCTACGAGCAGCCATGAAGGGCTTGGGCACGGACGAGGAGGCCATCATAGCCATCCTGACCACGCGCTCCAACGCCCAGCGCCAGGCCATCGCACAGGCCTTCACTCATGAGTATGGAAGGGTAAGCAATTACCTGTGACTTTGTCCCATTTTCCCAAGTAAGTGGTTACAGGTTTCGGTCCTTATGGCAATGTTGATAACTCAGTTGAATATTAAAAAAACGTGCCAAGAATTTTATTCTTATTTAAAACCATCACCAGCTGTATTAAAACAAAGTTTCTCTGACAAACATAAAAATTCTGAATAACTGAAGTAAACACATAAAGGAAATTTAAGCTTGATATTGCTACTTAAGCTCGCCAAAATGGAGAGCCTATTTAGCAAGATCAAAATTAATTTTTTTGAATCGAGTCAAATATTTGATGTAAATAAACAGATCCCATTTTGATCAATAAATAAATAAATAAAATAAATAATAAATAATCATTTAATTCAGAATAAAATTCCATATCATTACAATAAAAATAATTTAAATTTAATTAGTATCTAAGTTAGTGTGTTAGTAACAAAATTTCGTAATCCTATGTTAGTATTGTTAGTAGTAATTATGTATTTACTTATTTAGGGAACATTGCCCGTCGCCACTGCCACCCAATGTTTTACAATTGGGCAGCCTAAGTTACCACTTATAGCTCTCAGGATGCTATTGTTGCTGCCGCGTAGGCGCTGTAGGAGTGAGGCTGATTTTTTGCGGATGATGGCATGAAAGCCATCAGTCAATGATGATGAACTCTCTTCCTAGGACACTACTGCAATTGTCTAGCTATTGAACTCTTCCTGGGACATTCTTGATACTGCAAAATTTATTTATTTCATGTAGGCCAACTTGTAGCTCTTATGACACATCATAAATCTACCACGGGTTCGGAATGCAGATTCTGCTGAGAAGAGCCGGCAAGAAACTCAGCAGTTGCTCTTTTCAAAAAATTTTTACAATGGTTAACAAAACTATGCTATGCACACAGTGCTTCTATAAAGAATCAAAAATACATACCTACCACAACCTAACACATGTTAAGATGGGTAGACACAAAGCACCCATTCCTGTTGGGTCTAGGCTATTGAACTCTCTTCCTGGGACATTCTTACTGCAATACAATACTGCAATCGTCGAGCTAATGAACTCTCTTCATAGGACATAATAGAGGACCTCAAGTCGGAGCTGGGCGGTCACTTCGAGGACGTGATCATCGCGCTGATGATGCCGCCCGCCGAGTACCTGTGCCGCGAGCTGCACCACTGCATGAGCGGGATGGGCACGGACGAGTCGGTGCTGGTGGAGATACTCTGCACGCGCACCAAGCCCGAGATCGCCGACATTGTGGACACTTATGAGAGACGTGAGCCTATTTTGAACATACTTCAAAAAATGAGGTTCTCAATTCGTTGATTTTTTTTTTTTTATGTACTATATTTCCCGATTACTCTAAGATGCCTAGTTCAATTTAGAAAATTCTTTTTTTTACCAAGTAACTGGGGGGGGATCCATAGTTACAAAATGTTCAGAGTGACTAAGTTTTAAGTTATCTACAACCAACTTCTAAAATTTATCCACATCCAACTTCAAAAAAAGCCTATATGGGTAGAAAAAATATCAATTTCATTAAAGCGCTCATTATATGATGCGTCATTTGATATAATGGAGGATAAAATCATTATTTAAGCCGCCTTTGCATGCGTAATTTGAAGATGTATTAAATCTTCTTCTTCTTTCTTGTGTGTGATAAAGTTTTTATCTATCTATCTATTTTTTCTATAGTGTACAATCGTCCCCTGGCAGAACACATGTGTTCAGAGACGTCGGGCGACTTCCGACGGCTTCTTACACTCATCGTGACAGTAAGTATACATAATTTGAACCACCATACGTATATATAGCGATTGTCCCGCAATTTGTCTTGAGCTTTAGATGCTTGGAACATACTGAGTAATAATAATGGCCGATGACCTATGGACCAGATTCCCAGAGAGATATGGGTTCAAATCCCGCCGGCCTCGGAATTTTTGATATGTATTTATAAATCTATTAGGATATTTCCTTTAAGTGTAGGTTAACACTTTAATAAAAAATAAAAACAGGTCATCAGCCCTAATACCTAGTACTTACGTATCTAAAATCGATTTGTTTCACAACCTGGCTTGTACTTTGTGTTATATTGGTAAAAAATATTGATTTATATATTACTGTTTATGTTAAGTTAATAACAGTTAAATAAGTTGCAATGTTTGTCACTAACGAATTAATTTGTAATGCTTGTGCTGTTGATTTTCTTTGCACTAATTGATTAAAGATTAAACTGCTATTTTAAGACTACTAAAATGATGTACAATTTCATTTAAATCTATTCAGGTATGTATCTTGAATATTGGGTTAAATATAGATACTTCATGTATCTAAATTTATAAAATTTACTATCAAGACTGTAAAGTATAGTCCTCGCCAATTGTTTTGAATACTCTGAACCACGCATCGAGATCAATCTATACCAATAAACGAGCTCGAAATTGCGCAGGATGAAGTGAGCGTGCGGGACCTAGGTACATTTTATATCCTCTGTTCAGTGCATCGGACCGCGTAATGTTCAGCTATGTTCATGCCATTGAAAATGATTGCTGAGAACTGTACTTTTAATCTCTTCATTGATCCATATGAAGAGATCCGTAGGAGAACCAAAGTCACCGATATAGTTCAGTTAGTTGTGAAACAGAAGTGGAAATGGGTAGGGTACATAGTTCGACGAGCTGATGGTCGATAGGGTCCCAAGGTGCTGGAGTGGCGACCCGGCACTGGGAAGCGCAGTGTTGGCAGACCCCCCCACTAGGTGGACCGACGACATCAAACGAGTCGCAGGGAGCCGTTGGATTTAGGCGGTGCAAAACCGAAACCTTTGGACGTCCATGCAAGATCTGTTGATAAAAAAGAAGAAGTACTTCTAATATAATAATCTTCTGTGGAAATTCGAATCGTCTTAAAATTATAGCTTCAGTTTGACTCTAATTTATAAATATAGTCTAATTACATGAGAAACACGGGATGGTTAAACTAAACTAGCTTGTCATGTCACAATCTTTACTTTCGCTTCTGCTCGAGATTTGTACGCGTTTCGGATGAGCGACTAAAAGGTCAAATTTTTCACTCGTTATTAAACCTGAGCTACTGTTACTTAACCTTATAATACTACCGGCTTGCAGTTTTAATTCCGTCCGTCTATATAGAGAAGTCCGTCTTCTGTAATAAGTATTCAATCTATCTAGTTAGTTCGTAACTTAACTGACTCGAAGTCGCTAGCCCGAAACGTTAGGGACCACACGCACTACGCGGCCTTTGCTATGAATCTGCCATGGTCGCAACTTTGGTCGCAGAGGATCAAATAGACGCTCATATCATTTTCAAAGTTTGTTAGAAACGACTAACCACAGCACGTCTCCGATGCGCGTTGATTACGAAACTTTATCAGCTGTAGGATTGGCTAAAAATGATTGCTACAATGTGACGATTGTAATCACCTATCTCTATAGTATATCTATTCAGCGATTCTCTCGCTATTGGTTAAAGAAAAATAACCGACGAATTGAGAACCTTCTTTTTTTTCGTCGGTTAAAAATGAACAAGAGCAATGGATGCAGCAAGAACGTCTTTTTAACGTTACAAAAAAAAGTAATATTTTGCTGTAATCCGCCAAACCAGAAAATATCTGTATGACAACACGCGCCGCCAGCGCCGTACACCGTTCTTTTGTTCAGAATAAAAGAAACACAGGAAGAACACAACACCAAAAGACTCAACGCGCGGGCGGCGCGTGTTGCCATATAGATATTTTCTGGTTTGGCGGATTACAGCAAAGTATTACTTTTTCTTTTAGTACTACAATGGAATTCCGCAAAGTAACGCCTGCTTCCATACAACCTTTTTATCTAAACAATCAGAAGTGATTGATCGTCACGCTGCAGTCATCATTTTTAGACAATCCCACAGGACACTGCGGCCATTGACCGTGGTTAGAGGTCGCGTAGTGCGCGTGGTCCCTTAAGAACAGACTACACGTAGTAATCAGTCTATCCACAAGGGCGCCCGCGACGAGGAGGCTGGCGTGGATCCCGCACGCGCGGCCGAAGCCGCCCAGCAGCTGTACGACGCGGGGGAGGCCAAGTGGGGCACCGATGAGGAGATATTCAATAAGGTAGCCTATTTTTAACTATCTGTAATTCTTGTCCTGTGTATTTTTATATTTTAGGATGCCTGCGACTTCGTCTGCGTTCCTAAATCACCACAGTTTAGGTTGGCAGAACCCCTTCAGCATCAGGATTGAGGAGTTGGGTCCTGGAATTTAACGATGTAGTCTAAAGACTTGGTCCTTAAAATAACTATTCATAATCAACAGTTCCTAAATCCCCACAGTTTAGGGAAGCAGTATCCCTGCAGCATCAGAATTCAGGAGTTGGAACCCGAAGTTTTTATGGGACCATCTCGCAAAGTTTTTATGTCGATTAAAAAAAGATTCACGCAAATCGGTTAAGAAATTACGGAGATATCGATATACCGAGGTAAAAAAAAACAACACCTTCTCCTCCTTTTTCGAAAGTCGGTTAAAAAGTGGTCTATATTACGCCCGATAATATCAGCTATCTACCAGTGAAAGTCCCGTCAAAATCGGTCCTGCCGTTCCCGAGGTTAGCGGCAACAAACAGACAGACAAAACAGACAGACGGACAAAAATTTTAAAAATTGTTTTCTTGTTATAAGTACCGTATTTACTTTCGTATGCAGTTAGTAAAAAGCTGTTCTTTTGATATTACAAACAGAATACAAAGTTCAATTTTTTTTTTCAAATACCTAATTTTGAACGCGTGTCCAGATCCTGGCGCACGAGAGTTTCGCTCAGCTGCGGCTCGTGTTCGACGAGTACAAGGCGCTGGCCGGCCGCACCATCGAGCAGGCCATCAAGGCGGAACTTGACGGCGAGCTCAAGGACGCGCTCTCTGCCATCGGTCAGTACACACGCCTACCAGCTAGCTACCTGTTCATTTTTTTTTTTTTTTTTTTAATTTTAGCCAAGCTGAACTTGACTTATATTCTCCTCTCCCCTCCAAATAAGCGTTCTTTTCTTTTTTTAAACAATATTAGTCACGCTGAACTTGACTTATATTCTCCTCTCCCCTCCAAATAAGCGGAAAGCTTGTGTCAGGAGTGGGTACGACAATAGTGCAACGGGTGGGGTTCGAAACTGCGACCTTTCAGTTTTCAGTCCGCACCTTTATCCGTTGGGCTATTGAGGCTTAAATTGTTTGTTGTAATTGATTGTCTTGTCTAATTATGTGAAGGATTCACCTCTTAGTGAATCGTGAGATAAAAACGAGGAATAATTAGACCTTAATGCTTCGATTACAGAAAAAAACAAGAAATTCTGTTTTAAGCAAAATGAAAAATTACAATTAAAGTTATAAGTACTAAAGTTACAATAACATTTTCCATTTTGATTGTCTTGTCCATGATTTCCAGATGGATAAAAAAAATTGCATTTATTTAACTATTTATATTTTACTTGTATATAACTCAATATTAGTTAGGTACAGCGAATGAAATCATTTTCATTCGCTGTTTAAGTACTTGTTTTTTCCCGCGATCCCACCTAAAGTCTTGCTCTCTATGCAATTTATCTGTAATCTGACGATATGTCATCTAGCAACGTTGTTATTTGTCAAATAATCCATACAATTTTGTACAAATAAAAAGGTCGCTAAGTAAGTTATATACAGGGTGTCCCACGGCTATGCCACATGGAGGGGAAGTACCTTAAATATTGTAGATGGAACATTTTACTGAAAGAAGACTTCATTTTAATTTAAAAAACAATTTAAACTGCATTCATAGATTTTTAAATAATTGCCTGGTTAAACCGGGACTCGAACCCGCTATACGAGAAAAAAAATTAACCTGTATCTTTAACATACCGATCGGAAGGCTTCATCATAAGGATTATTTTTTGTTAAATAACATAGAATCTATCTATATATATAAAAATGAATCCCTATTTCCTTGGTCATCGCATCACGCGTGAACGGCTGGACCGATTTCGTTAATTCTTTTTTTATTGTGTTTGTTATTGTTAGGAGAAGGTTCTTATGAAAGAAAAAATTAAGAAAATTGCGCGAAAAATTAGAAAATTTAAGAAATATTAACCACAATATTAAATTATTTCTAATGTAACCGCTTTTACAATTCAAACTTTTTTGATGTAACCTTATGGCGTTTGACATAACATTGACAGAATGCGTGCTGCCAATTTCGTCAAAGAGGATGTAAAAAAACTTAAGACAGGACAACGTCTGTCGGGTCCGCTAGTCAGAGTCAAGTGTGTTCGCATTTGTGTGCAATTCGTAGCTCTGTTGCAGCGGGATTGAAGGACAAACCAATAAATCAACAAACAAACACACTTTCGCATTTATAGGTAATATAAGTAAGGATTAGTAAGGATAGTAAGGATCGGGAAATGATGCGTACTTCTCAAGTGGGTACTCATTAGTAATAGTTCATGTCAGTTGTATGTCGATACGCCAATGTCAGCTTTTCATTTTTCTGAACAAAATTTTACATCAAAGGCTAAAATTCATGGTCTTCCTTTTATTTCTCATGCTATGTTATTTAACAAAAAATAATCCTTATGATGAAGCCTTCCGATCGGTATGATAAAGATACAGGTTAATTTTTTTTCTCGTATAGCGGGTTCGAGTCCCGGTTCAACCAGGCAATTATTTAAAAATCTATGAATGCAGTTTAAATTGTTTTTTAAATTAAAATGAAGTCTTCTTTCAGTAAAATGTTCCATCTACAATTTTTAAGGTACTTCCCCTCCATGTGGCATAGCCGTGGGACGCCCTGTGTATATAACACTAGTAGGGCGCGTGGGTGCGCGGCCCGCTGCAGCGGACCGCGGTTTTTCTGCTCTTAGACTTTCAGGGCTTGATCATTTTCTACCAAAAAACCACTCTTCGATTTTTTATTCTTTGTCAGATAGACAATGACGAAATTTGTATGGCCGCCATCTTGAATCCACCAATTTGCAGGTTTTTTTCGGCTCTCTGCCAATTGGATGAGGTTTCGAGTGGCTTTTGTTTGAGCACCCCCACCACTTACTTCAATATCCTGGCAGTGCTCCTCACCCGTCTCCGAAATACTCAATCAACAGCTCTCTCCATATTTTTCCTTCAAATTAATTTATATCCTCTATACGAAACCATCAGAAATTTTGAAAAGGAACCGTATCAAAATCTTGCATACATATGAAAAAAAAAATCCGCCATCTTGAATTTTTTCTATTCATCACGTAGACCATCGGGTCCTGATCATCTTTTTCCAAGAAACCACTCTTCCATCTTTTATAGTCTTCGAGATAGACGCCGACGAAATTTGTATGGCCGCCATCTTGAATCCGCCATTTTGGAGTTTTTTTTCAGCTCTCTGCCAATTGGATGAAGTTTCGAGTGACATTTGTTTGAACACTCCCCACCTATCTTCGATATCCTGGCCGTGCTCCTCACCCGTCTCCGAAATCCTCAACCATCAGCTCTCTCCATATTTTTCCTCCGAATGAATTTTTGTCCTCTCTACGAAACCATCAGAAATTTTGAAAAGGAACCAATTAAAGTTTTGCATATATTTTGTATGGAAAAAAATAAATTCCGCCATCTTGAATTTTTTTTCTATTCATCAAGTGGACCTTCAACTCCTGATCATCTTTTTCCAAGAAACCACTCTTCCATCTCTAATACTCTCCGAGATAGACACCGACGAAATTTGTATGGCCGCCATCTTGAATCCGCCATTTTGAAGGTTTTTTTCGGCTCTTTGCCAATTGGATGAGGTTTCGAGTGACATTTGGTCGAACACCCCCCACCTATCTTCGATACCCTGGCCGGTGCTCCTCACCTGTCTCCGAAATCTTCAATCATCAGCTCTCTCCATATTTTTCTTCCGAATGAATTTTTGTCCTCCATACGAAACCATGAGTGTAAAAAAATTTTTTCATACAAAATTTTACAGGAGAGGTGATCAATGAGTCAGTGAGTGAGTCAGTGAATCAGCCCCAGTAGCTATATATATATTAACTAGTAGGGCGCGTGGGTGCGCGGCCCGCTGCAGCGGACCGCGGTTTTTCTGTTCTTGGACTTTCAGGGCCTGATCGTTTTCTACCACAAAACCACTATTCCAACTTGTACACTCTTTAAGATAGACATTGACGAAATTTGTGTGGCCGCCATCTTGAATCCGCCATTTTGGTGTTTTTTTCAGCTCATTGCCAATTGGATGAGGTTTCAAGTGATTTTTGTTTGGGCACCCTCAACCTATCTTCAATACCCTGACCGTGCTCTTCACCCGTCTCCGAAATCCTCAATCATCAGCTCCCTCTATATTTTTCATCCAAATGAATTTTTATCCTCTATACGAAACCATCAGCGGAAAGGAACGTATCAAAGTCTTGCATACATTTTATATGAAAAAAAAAACCGCCATCTTGAATTTTTTTCTATTCACCACGTACACCATCGGGTCCTGATCATCTTTTTCCAAGAAACCATTCTTCCATCTTTCATAGTCTCCGAGATAGACACCGACGAAATTTGTATGGCCGCCATCTTGAATCCGCCATTTTGAATTTTTTTTTTGGCTCTCTGCCAATTGGATGAAGTTTCGAGTGACTTTTGTTCGAATACCACCCACCTATCTTTGAAACCCTGGCCGTGCTCCTCACCCGTCTCCGAAATCCTCAACCATCAGCTCTCTCCATATTTTATTTCCAAATAAATTTTTGTCCTCTCTACGAAACCATCAGAAATTTTGAAAAGGAACCGTATAAAGTCGTGCATATATTTTGTATGGTAAAAATTTAATTCCGCCATCTTGAATTTTTTTCTATTCATCAAGTAGACCTTTGGGTTTTGATCATCTTTTTCTAAAAAACCACTCTTCCATCTCTTATAGTCTCCGAGATAGACGCCGATGAAATTTGTATGGCGGCCATCTTGAATCCGCCATTTTGGGGGTTTTTTTCAGCTCTCTGCCAATTGGATGAGGTTTCGAGTGACATTTGGTTGAACACTCCCCACCTATCTTCGATACCCTGGCCGGTGCTCCTCACCCGCCTCCGAAATCCTCAATCATCAGCTCTCTCCATATTTTTCCTCCGAATGAATTTTTGTCCTCTATACGAAACTGTGAGTGAAAAAAAATTTTTCCATACAAAATTTTACAGGAGAGGTGATCAATGAGTGAGTGAGTGAGTCAGTGAATCAGCACGAGTAGCTATATATATATTAATAGGAACCGGGTGGTAAATGCAGTGGTATCAATTGAGTCAAATACTTGGTTCGACACGACCATGACGTATTGCGAAGGAAGAGTCCAATTGCTTCGCATTAGTCACTTTTTGTTTATTCACACCTATAAGTTTCTACGCGGCATTTTAATGGGACGATATCTCTTGGCGGCACGGCTTTATCAATGGGGTCACTAGACAAGACCAAAAACAATTCAGAAATTCCCTTTCGTATTTTCTACTAACTACAACTTACAAATCAAGAAAGAATAGGCATTTCTAGGCAAGTACGTTCCATCTTAGGCTGTATCTTCACACACCATCAGCTCAACGAGGTATATATTAAAAAAAAAGAATCTAACCTGAGACCTTCTACCAGGGCTAGATAGATCGTTAAGGGAGAAGTGTTCCGCGCGCTAACCCTGTTGTTCACAGTGGAGTGTGTGGAAAGCGCGGCGGCGTGGTTCGCGACGCGGCTGCGCACCGCCATGAAGGGGCTGGGCACCGACGACCGCACGCTCATACGCATCGTCGTCTCCCGCTCCGAGATCGACCTCGGAGCCATCAAACGCGAGTACGAGCGCCTCTACGACAAAACCCTCGAGAGCGAAGTGCGGGTACGTCGGGGCGCACCGCTGGCACCCGTTCCCCTCCCCCGTTACATTACAGCGTACCTCAACGTCAGCGCATCGAGACGCCTACGAGCCTCGAGAGGGTACGTCAGGGTGCACCTTCCCCCCTTTGTTGATGTTTTCAGTGAAATTCCTGCGTGCATTGTTCGCTCGACGTCTCTCCAAGTTTCTGTATGAAGCGTTCTTAAGGTCAAGGTAAACATTGAATCCCGATCTTCTCCTTACTACCTTTTCAGTGAAAACAGTTAGACGCAGCCTGGTACCGTCGACGTCTTTTCATCAGAGTTTCACACTCCGCAACACCAACGAGCCGTCGATACGAGTTATGCGCCGTTGGTGAGGGTACGTCGGGGTGCACACTTGGGACCCATTTCGCTCCGTGTTTCCGTTTCCAGTGGAGTGCGTGGAGAACGCCGCGGCATGGTTCGCGCAGCGCCTGCGCGACGCCATGCAGGGCGCCGGCACGGAGGACAAGACCCTGGTGAGGATCATCGCGAGCCGCGCGGAGATCGACCTCGGTGCTATCAAGAGGGAGTATGAGAGGCTCTACGATAAGACGCTGGAGAGCGATATATCGGTTAGTCTCACCGCGGTCACAGGACGTTGGATAGCGATTTTTTTTTATTATTTAATATCGCGAATGGGTATTTGCTGTATTTCAAATAATAGTTTTTAATTCAAGTTGAAGAGCGACCGCTGAGTTTCATGCTGGTTCTTCTTGGCACTGAGGGTATTCTAATCTAGTGGCAGTTCCATTAAACGATTCGAAAGCATTTTTGCTTGAGAGCAGTCATCGAAATTAGGAGCTCTTATTTTGTTGCAATGTGTATGTAAGACAAAAATATTTTTCATCATTTACTACAACAGTAATCGCTATACAACGCCTACTTGTTATTTTTAAAGGTAAAACTTCTTAAACAGGTGTGTTTTTGCGTTCTACAATAGTAATTGCGATCTTATAAAATGCTGCGATAATTATTATAAGAAAAGATATCGCAATAACGCATTGCGATCTTATCGACAGATAAAAACGCATCTGTGGGAGGAGGCTTTATTCTACTTTATCTTATTTTAATGACAGTATATAGGTAAAATTAAATAGTATACTTAACTAAACTTAATATTCACAATGTACTTACTGTTGTAAACAATGACTCTTAGGAGTAATATGTACCTACTGTCATTAAAGTATTTCACATTATATTAGTTGCACGCTTATGGGTCTTCAGCACTGCACCAAAATTAAAGCACATTATATGCATGAAAAATTCTACTCAATTATATTTCTGAAACCAAAATTTGAATATTCCAATTATGAAATATTACAATATCAAGTAAATCTTGTTGGCTGCTGCTTTAAATGTATACTCTAATTTATCTGGATGTAATGTGTTTTAATTGTATATATTTCCATTTCGCTTCTTCTGGTGACTGGATCAGGAGGTGAGGGTATTTCGATAATAATAATAATTTTGATACAAATCAAATGACAATGTAGTTTAAAGATTTCTGAATAATTTAAAGAGTCATTAATCCAAGGGCCTGGCCCCTGCGAGCGTTGAAGAGAATGCTCGGAGTATTCCTGTGAGATCAAATCAGGAATGAGGAGATCCTACCAGAAACCTAAGTTCAATAGAGGTCGTCTATCGGCTAACAAAGCAGAAAAAGAGTTGAGACTGAGCTAGTATATCAAAGGTTTTTAGTGGTTTACAAAACAACTCCAAAATTATAGTTTGATATACATAGATTCCTATTTTCGCACTGATACGATATATTGAATGTGCATAGTAAATAACAACCGCCACAACCTTATACTTAGGACGTGTTCACATCACGCACACAGCTAGAGTACACCTACAAGAGAATTAGCCACATTGATCAATAAAAGGAGGATAGATAAGAGTGGACCCACATAAAGTTAATTGTGTATTTTATTGAACTATGCCCGTATTTGTTGCTCTTATATAGTAGTTTAATAAATCCTAAGACAGTATCTCTGAATTCACTTGGAGGAAAAAGATATTTGACCCTTATATTAATAGTAGTTTACACTTATTAATGAATAATTAATTGTTAGGAAAAATCAGTTCTTCTAACGAACATATCTTTTTTTCTCCAAGTGGATTTAGACAATTTCCTTTAGAACTACTCTAAGGCATCAAAAGTCGACATAGGTCATAGTGCCTCAGGTACTGCAAATGTTCATGGGCGGCGGTAATCACTTAACATCAGGTTACGCGCCTGCTCGTTTGCTCGCTAAAAATATATATAAAAAAAATTGACTGTGAGTGAACACGCCCTCTTACAATTCACGCTTATTAACACTTGCGCGTTTCTTTTCACGCATGTTGTCTTGTGCCGGTCGCTGATTGGCCCAATAACGCATTTCGCGCCATCGCAGCAGGGCGAGACTTCCGGAGACTACAAGCGCGCGCTGCTGGCGCTGATCGGGCCGGCCTAGACGCGGAGCCCTACGGAGCCCCAGCCTCCAGTTGTGGGATATCGGTGTCAATGTACGAGTACGCAGCTTTTGTAGTGTGAACGTTAAGATTGTCTTGTGTAAACCTGTCTTTATGACTCAACTTTAATCGTATTAGATTGTCTCGACTTTTTTGTTTAAGAATGAATAATATTTTCCTGAGTAGGTATGTGTATAATGTATGAGTCTGTCTTTATGGCTCCATGTCTATTATATGACTTTTATTTTATTTAATATACTCGGGTACCTTACTCGGGCGTAGAGTTGCCAACATTTTCTTATATAGTATTTTTCAGAATAAGCTATAAAAAATATAGTACACTTAAAAAAATTGTATTTTATGGAAAAAACAAAAAATAGACCAAGATATGAATTTTGAGGTGTGTTCATAAATTTTAAATTGTAACGGAAAACCTCATTTTTGGAAGATTTCTTCAATAGTAGATACAATTCAATTCAATTCATAACGCGTAATTGTACCCTCTGGGGTGGGTTAACATCGCCAATGACGTGTAGGAGATAGGTTTAAGAAAACCGTTGGCTGGAAATAGTATATCTTGAGATTTCAACTTGCAACTTTGACAATATTTATAGTATTAAGACAATATTTATAGAACTAAAATGTATCTACAATTACATACAGAACATTATAATACAGTTGGCAACCCTACTCATGCGTGTTAAAAAAGATATATAATTAATTTGTTACTTGAGTATTAATTTTTTTTTAATGTAAGTTTTCGTTTCATTTTTTTTCAGTAAATTATTTGCACAGATATATAGAGTTTTGTATAAGTAGCTTTTGATTAGTTTTCATCTAATATATATAATAAATTAATTTTAATCAACATTTTACTTGAGGACAGCAGATACTATGCAGCTATGTAACGCTTATCTTTTTGAATACTCTGAAGTTGCATTCAGCGCATCGAAACACGGCTGTGTTCGAACATTCAGCGTGATTCGCGAGGAATGTACTCGTACCTAGCTAAATAAGTAAACACGTTAGCTTTTTGCACTTAATTGGTGAGAGGTTCTGTTGCATTACCATTAGGTACCCTCTGGGCGGTGTGGCATAGACAATGATGATACGACTGACATTAGACAAACCATTCCTTTTCAGCTTATCCGTTGCTGCGATTTACAATAGGGTGTTTCACTTATTTTTTATAAAAAGTTTTTTAATATTGAAACATAATGTCATTTTTGTTTTTTTAATATCTTAACTAGTCTCGAAAATATAGTGCTTTAAAGTATCCTGTTAGACAGAGAGAGCTTTACTGACGTGGCGTCACAAATTCAAGCTCCATACACTGTCCATACAAAATTTCGTTTTAGAAAGAGACGGATACAGTCGCAGTAAAACAGCTTATAACTTGTTTTTTGACCGAATTATTTTCTGTCTTTACAATTGTTATTCTTACATGTTACATTTTGAATTGGAATAAATATCCACATTTCGACAACAGTAAAGCATCCAATTATAATGTAACATTTGCAAATTGCACTCTTATCATATCGTAAAATACGAAATGAGTAATAACTGTAGTAAATTAAATAAATCTATAGTCTATGCCGCAACATGCTACACCGCACAGAGCTTAGATAATATTATTAGTAGATAATTATTAGGTCTATTTATTCAAACATGTTTAATTTGCGAAAGATTTTCAACGAATTAATGGTAACTATGCAGACAATTTAGAATAGACATAAATAAATACTCCAAAGTGACCTCACTACTTGCAAATAGAAATCAGTCGCCTCAACCAGTGCCTTTTTCAAAAATCTTATTTGCGTAATAAAGAAGATAATACTATATAGTTTATCCGTGAATGATTAATTATCAATAAATTATATTGGATGTTAAATTATTATAAATTTTTATGTGGTTGATAGTTGTATTAGAGAAGCATTCCAAAATATATTCTCATTTGTGTATTCGCCTTCAGTGTGACCGAAGCTTTAATTTATTCTCATTTTTTATATTATTAAATTACATGAATCCTCGAAAAGTGTTTTATTTTTTAAAATGCCCTGTGGAATTGCATACAAGAAACCTTTGTGGAGGTCTATCGGTTGATAAAGAAGAAATAAAAAGTCTGGCGATTCCCTAAAATAGAATTAAAAATTCTGGGAACCCAATGAAAGTCAAAGCTCCTCATAAAACTTATTTATTCGCACGCCTTACGCACGTAACAGCCATCCATTAGACATGTAGATACGCATAGAACATTCATAATCGTCGCTACTATAATATTATAGTTTACTTAATAAATCACTTCATATTTATATATACAAAGCCAGTGCAAGTTATTGAGCGAACAAAACTCGTCACTAAGTCGGCGTTAAACTGTTAAGTTGTATGGTTAAGCACTATTGCACCTTTTCAAGTTAACGCTTATTGTGCGTAAGTATCATTTAGTACAGAAATGAGAAATCCCTAGTGAAAATGTCATAATTAGTCCTCCCCATACTAAATGACTTATTCATGCACAGTTTGAACTTAAAAAGTATATAAGAGCTTTTTGATATTTTGCAATAATTTTGACGACCTCCCAGTGGTCATATAACTGGGAGGTCTCGGGTTCGATTCCCGGCGGGGGCAATTTGGGAATTTATAATTTCTAAATTGTCTCTGGTCTGGTCTGGTGGGAGGCTTTAGCCGTGCCGCTAAATCCTTTGGCGGCACGTCTTTGTCGGTAGGATGGTAACTAGCCGCGGCCAAAGCCTCCCACCAGACCAGACCAGACAATTTAGCAATTATAAATTCCCAAATTGCCTCAAATCGAACTCGAGACCTCCCAGTTATAAGACCACAGCGCTCAGCACCATTGTGCCAGGGAGGTCGTCTAAAAATAAATAGTTCTTGACTTTGTAGTTTTCAGCTCACAATCAAATCATAAAATGTCAAAAAAATACCATTCTGCGACTTTAAAATAGAGAATTTTTTACATAAGCTATTCTTATTCCCATACATTTAATTTAGGTACATTGGTGCTGATTCGGTGCTGCAAAGTTCTAAACGTTATAAAGCTGCACAAAATGAACAGGTCCCTTTGTTATTCTATTCATAAATGAAAGAGGATGGCAATACTTTTAAGACCGGTCACATTTTTTATTTTACAAGTGTGTGTATACCGAATAAGCACCATATATTTCTCACTTGAATCGAGGGACGCAGAACTCAATTTTCACGGAAAAATTACACTTAAAACTTAAGTCACACTATAAGAATTTGCGTCCCATAACGGTCATAACAATATTTTTGTCTATCTTGTGCTATGATTTTTTCCTTTCACTTACAATCTGGAATTATTTAAAGTATGTTCCTTAACATCAGAGTCTGAGGCTTAAATCTATAGACCACACTCACTCAGCTCAGACTCAAGACAGAGTTAAAACGAGACAGATTTATGTCAGAGCATATTTGTGTCTCGTACTTTTTTTTTTTTTTTTAAAGAATATTAGGCAACCTGAGGTTGTCTAATATTCTCCTATCCCCTCCAAATAAGCGGAAAGCTTGTGTTAGGAGTGGGTACGACAATAGTGCAACGGGTGGGGTTCGAACCTGCGACCTTACAGTTTTCAGTCCGCACCTTTAACCGTTGGGCTATTCAGGGTATTAACCTCTACCTTAAGTCTTGAGCTGAGTCAGAGCACGCTCTATAGATCTCAGCATGTGAGGTCAGGCAACATTGGCGGTCAAGAAAAATAAATATTTACACAATAATAATATGTCAATTACACATGTCGGATCATTGCACATCATCACTATAATTACACATAATGGTGCTAATTCTGTTGTACACAATCTTAAATTAATGCTCTAAATCTGAGTAATAGCACTATTTTTAAACCAATTTAATTTCCCGTTCAACAGAATTGGTACCAGTAACTCGTACACTAAAGATAAATTCTTAAAGCAATAACACAATATATCTAGAATTTTTTACATCGTTTTTTTATTTTATCTATAGTGAATAATATTATATAATAAAGAATAATCACTTAATAAGAGGAACATAAGCTCAAAACGAGTGGTTGTTGTCAATCAAGTTACTTTGTATTAAGTTTAGGATTTAGGTTTGAGGGGTAGGATGTCAGGATGTCAATAACCTATGTACAAACACATAAAATTGGGTGAAACGAAAACTGGATGCAGGTGGCGCAAGGCCGAGTCCTGTGGAAGTCCATGCAAGATACCTTTAAAAAAAAAAAAAAAAGAATATTACCCAAGCTGAATTTGACTTATATTCTCCTCTACCCTCTAAATAAGCGAAAAGCTTGTGCTAAGAGTGGGTACGACAATAGTACAACAGGGGTGTAGTATAGTAAAACTAGATACAGGTGGCGCAAGTCCTGTGGACATACATGCAAGAGACCTTTGTTCAGGCATGGACCTCCCATGTAGGACTATGTATATGTATAAATATGTGCAACAAAAGTGTGAAATAACCCTGAAAGAGGTGAATGTGCTCATGAAACTGAACAACTTTCCCCAAGGAACATAGGTCGAAATATGAAAAAAAAAATTTTACCTCCCATAGTAAATCAATCAGCTGATCGTCAATTTTGGCCCACATTTTTTTTTTTCACATTTTGATCTATGTTCCTTGGGGAAAGTTGTTCAGTTTTATGAGCACATTCACCTCCTTCAGGGTTATTTCACACTTTTGTTACACGTTGTATACATACAAAAATTCATAAAAATTAAAGCATAGCATATGGATAGACAAGGCAGTTAGAAACCTACATACAGAGTAACTTGTCGACAACCGCAAGCGAGCGCTAAGCTACAAAACGGCAGTAAAGTTTTAACGGCATGGATTATTTCCAAACAGATTATATTGACTCCTAAGTGTGCGCTTTGTTTAACCTACTAATATTATTGTATAGGGTGAATGTGGGTAAATGTAAACACTGAAATAAATCATACCTCTTAGTACTATTTACATTATATAATCTGAAAGTTATGAAAGTAAGTTAATTATAACTTGTTACAATGTTCAGAGATAACTAAGGTACAGGTAAGTATTAAATATGACATTGTAGGACATTTATTTTGAGTTTTAAAATAAGTTTACATTTGCATCTATGTATTTTGCGATGAAAAATAATTACACCAAGTGCCTAATAATTTACGCCTGTCACTGAAAATTCAAAATGGTCGTCATAGAGTATTAACTCTAGGTGCATTCCATTCCACGGATAATGCTATAACAGTTGAAATGGCGTAGTAATTGTAAGCGTTTCCATTTACCAATGTTTACATTTACCCAAATTGACTATATTACATAATCCAGTTTTACAGTACACAGCAGCAAATATAACACATCGACTGATTTCCGCTTCGTCAACCTCTATCAACATTGTATGCAAGAAAGAGACAATGCTCTACAAAGGTGACCGATTGTCTTTTTCCATCACTCAATGTGTAATATTCAGCCAGGCACTGTAAACAGTTTCCATTTTCGTGATTACAATCTAAGCTAATACTTAAGCAGGTCGTGTAAGTTTGTATACCCTTTTTTCAAATAGACATTA
Source organism: Hipparchia sbordonii (assembly GCA_038048805.1). Lineage (NCBI taxonomy): Eukaryota > Metazoa > Arthropoda > Insecta > Lepidoptera > Nymphalidae > Hipparchia > Hipparchia sbordonii. The sequence goes on along the minus strand of JBBIWI010000008.1, from coordinate 1,214,655 downwards.
GTATTATTAGCAACTTTATTTGAGATCATTGTGATTGTTACGTGGACTCAAAGCAAACTTTCTACTTTTTTTTTAATAAAGAATATTAGCTGAAGTTGACTAATATCCTACTAACCTCTCCAAATAAGCGGAAAGCTTGTTCTAGGAGTGGGTACGATATTAGTGCAACAGGTGAGGTTTGAACCTGCAACCTTTCAGTTTTCAGTCCGCACCTTTAACCGTTGGGCTATTGAGGCTATGAATTGTATCTACAGATGGCATTTTTGCACAGCAAGTAAGTAGTTGGTGATCATATTAATGTCAATTCGATACAAGAGAGACTGCAAGTAGACTGAAAAATTGCATTTGACACATTAACATTGTCTACTGTCTAGGAATGCAGTTCTAGTACTAACAGCACAACAAAAATCAAGTCAGTTGAGGTCTATTGCAGTTGAGTTATACCTCAACTGCAATAGACCTGCACTGCAATTTTGCAATCGGCTAATATTTCAAATGCAATTTATTACTGTCAAAAACTAACAACACTATGTCAATTAAATCAAGTCGGATGTCAAATAAGTGTTTTGCTAGTATTTATGATTTACATGACCTGCTCAAATAATGCAACCAATGCACTTTTGATATTATGCACAACACCATTTCACTTTAAGATCACTTTTTATTCACTACACGTTAACTTTCCATTCACTTCACGTTCACTTCAGTACAGAACAGTTCTGGTTCAACATGGGTGGTCCAGTGTAAGGGGAGGGGCCCTCAGTCGTTGCCGCTGAAGAACTTGGCCTGCAGCTCTTCCAGCGGCATGATCTGCTCGTCCCCGAGTGCTGGCTGCTGCTCCGCTTTCGACTGTTCTCTGAGATCTGAAATTAATTTCTTGTTTTAATATTGTGCATTGCAACTCTTGGTATAAATCAAATTATGTTAAAAAAATTCCTAGATGATATTATTAGGATTGCAATTGTCAAGCTGAAGTTGACTAATATCCTTCTATCCCCTCCAAATAAGGGAAAAGCTTGTGCTAGGAGTGGGTACGATGATAGTGCAACTGGTGGGGTTCGATCCTGTGTCCTTTCAGTTTTCAGTCTGCACCTGTAACCGTTGGGCTATTGAGGCTTAAATCGCTCATTTGCGACAAGGGTGACATAACTCAAAATTCACCAATTTTAGTGTCGAAAATCTATACTTTTTGCTATAAAAACAACATTACGCTAAGCACAAAAAAATAAGAGCGAGAGAGATTGTGACTTAATGCTCTGTCGCTTTGTTGGTTGCTGTGTTGTTTCGAGACCGCAGCATCCTCAAAACATTACTCTCTAACGAGAGAATTCTTTCATTGTCGATTTTGAATTATGTCACTCTTGTCGCAAATGAGCGAAATGTGGCCGAGGAATCAGGATGGTGTAAGGTTGTGTACCGTGCCAGTGCTGCAGCAGCGCCGTGTAGTGCAGCGCGCGGTCGTGCCGCTTGAGCTGCGTGAACACGTGCACCAGCCCGCGGTAGTCGTACTCCAGCCCCGAGTAGCGCTCGCCGAACAGCTTCAGACCTGCACCACAATCTTATTTTTAACAAAAGGCTTTATCGCACAATATAACCTTAACCTTTATAATAACAGCAGCTCCTCCTTGATGGCGAGGGACGATGAAAATGAAAAATGAAAAAGTGATTTATAAATAAAAAGTTACAAATACATGAAACCGCCGCTGGGGCATCCTTTAAGGTAAGTATTATACCTGTGCGAGGATGTCCCGCTCTTCCGTAGATGTATATAATGAACTTAATATTAAATAATCAACCTCACAATAAAATTAAATTTTCACCTCTCTAGCTCAAAAGGGGCGCCTTTGCTGCCCAAAACCAGTGAGCAAAAGTCGTTTTTGCTCACTCAGTGAGAAAAAGTGTTTTGAATATAGAACGCATTGGATTGGCGTTTCTTCAACTCATCGTCTCAAGAAACGTTCAGAAATTTTGTATCTAATATTGCATACCCCATACATTTTATTTCGAGAAAATTTTTTAACTCTCTATTTTATTATTTAAACTACTTATTAACTTTTTTTAAATGTGTTTTAGACTTTATAATTCTGTAACACAACATGAAACATAAAAGAAAATTAACCCTAGAACCCTACTCTATTCTGGGCACTAGTTATTCCTACACTGGGGTCCTGGAGTACCCCATACAAAAATGTGCGTAATTTTTTTTAATAAAAACCAATGTATGAAAATATTTTTTATTATCAAATAATAGGAACTTCTTTTAACAAATCAGTCTTAAAATAAAATCTTAGTGTTAATTTGAGCATTTTTCACAAACTTTAATCTGATGATCCGAACAAATGGGTATTCTACACTTATGGCACATCGTTTTGCTTTTTCGGTCTTTAGACCTTGGACAAAAGCCACAACGTCTTGGTGTCTGATGTACAAGAACAGACCTAAGCAAATCTGGTGTTTTTTGGAGAATCGCTACAATGGTCTCTTTCATATCCCTCCTCAAATTTGGTCTTAGGTAACGTTCCTCCCAATGTTCACCATTGAGCTCTAAGCCTAATTTTTTTAAGATCATCATCATCATCAGATAATTCTGCTAACTGACTGTGATTTTTCACAACTTTCTCTTCATCATCACCAGATTCGTGGTTTAAAATAGAATTAATCTCTTCATCATTCAAACCTCGATTGACAGCCCTCTGAAAAAACATTAATAATAAAATTAATCCATTAACTGTGTAATTGCTGAACAAAAATAGTTAAAACATTGATTTTTCTGATGATCTTAGTAATTTAAGAAATAAAATCATTTAAAATTGTGAAATGGAGAAATAAATATATTTATATAAAAACTATACATTACAAAAAAATACTTACGGGTTTCCTACACTGGGGTACTAGGGTACCCCACGTCGCTCGTAGACACGTACACAGAGTGCTACTGACGCCGTTGCACGAATTAATCGAAAGAGTTCAACACTAAACTAAAATACACGGACGCTCAAACCTATAGCTTTTATAAAAACAGAAATAATTAGAAAACAAACTGCTTTGGGGTCCTCCAGTACCCCACGTAGGGTTCTAGGGTTAAAATTAATTAATTAATATATTTTATTTTATGAATGACACAATTCCGAACGCAGACAAAAGAGTAATATAAAATGGCGGCAAAAAAAAAAAAAATTAACTCTATTCTATATCTTAATTAGGTACTAATTTCTTAGAAGTTATTTGTTGTAAGAATTTTAAAATAACAAAATGAGTGAATCTACTTATAATTCAGAATTAAAAGAATTAGTGTCTAACGCGAATTAAACTTTCTTCCGGAATAGTCTCGTGAAAAATACTTGAAAGCCTATGAATTATTTAATGATTGGAGACTTTCTAAGGATGCGAAGTCCTATTCAGAGACTGTGATTTTATCATATTTCATGGAATTGTCTAAAACAAGGTAACCATCTACATTATGGAGTATTTACTCCATGTTAAAAGCTACAATCAAATCGAAATGCGACGTTCACATTGAAACTTATCCTAAACTTATTGTATTTTTGAAAAGACAGTCGGAGGGGCACAAATCCAAAAAATCTAAAGTTTTCACCGCTCATGATATTGAAAAGTTTTTAAATAAATAAACCTTATTTTTAAAATTTTAAAATATCCTTTATGTTTTAATAAATATTTCTCTTACATCTTGTACTTTTTCGCTATTGAGGTGAAAAATTGTATGTATCACACGATAGCAAAGTTTTTGCTTCTTGTGCCTTTGAATCCCTCACTACTCTCAGGATTCTAAGTTAGAATCCTTCGTTCGCTCGGGATTCAAACTAGGCACTCGCAACAAAAATGAACTTTGCTATCTTGTTGAACAAATAACTATTAACTAACCAGAGTGTGTGTATGTGTGTGTGTGAACGTGTGTTTGAGTGCAAAGTAGGATTAAACGATGTGTGTAATGGCCAGTACTAACTGATGGATATGGAGCGCAGATAGAGCTTCTCGGCGGCGCGGTGCATGTTCATGTGGTAGTTGTAGAGCGAGGCGAGGTGGCCCACGCTCAGCCCCACCTCGTAGTCCTCGGCCCCCAGCAGCTCCTCCTTGATGGCGATCGCCTTCAGGTGCATCGTCTCCGCGTCCTGCCGACCACAAACAAATAACTGAGCCGTCTCACTCACTTTATTTTTTTATACATCGCTCATTTGCGACAAGAGTGACATAATTCAAAATTGACGATCAGAGAATTCTCTCGTTAAAGAGTAAGTAGTTTTGTGGATGCTGCGGTCTCGAAACAACACAGCGGCCAACAAAGCGACAGAGCATTAAGTCACAATCTCTCTCGCTCTTATTTTTTTGTGCTTAGCGTAATGTTGCACGTTTGCGTACAAGATGCCTATTCCTTCTTGTTTTAATGATACCCAATTTGTATGTGTTAGGAAACATAGATCTTGGAAGAGCGTTCCAGATCTCTAGCCACGTGGATCAGGAATGAAGACTTAGTGCGCGCAGTAATAATAAGCGAGACAAGTGACCGAGCGATTCCTGTATCAAATATCCAACACGACGGGCGAATTTCAGACGCAGGACCGATGGCTTAACGTGCTCCGAGGCACGGGGGTGACTCACCGCCAATTTCCTAACTCCGGGCTAGTACTGAGAATTTCTGGACAGAAAGCCCAATAAATTTTTTGCCCCGAACCGGGAATCGAACGCAAGAGCTCGTCGTCCGCAGCTGAACTTACCTAACCTAACCACTAGTAGTCTAGTCTAGGTCACACAACCTGAGGAGGTTGTTTTAGTCCTCCAACAAAAAAAAAAGACTAGGTCACCTGGAACTTCTGCATGCTCTGGTAGAGGCGGCCGAGGTTGCCGTAGTGCTTGGCCGTCTGCACGTTCTTCTCGCCGAACGCCATCATGCTGAGCTCCAGCGCCGCCTTGTGCAGCGACTCCGACTCCTCCAGCAGGCTCGGCTCTGAACCATACCAGCCAATACGGTATTTTAATATTTTTTGAAAAGTGTCTCAATTTAATCCTAAGGTGATAGTTTACAACTAAAAAATTTATTAAAATTTTATTCAATTGATAAATTTTCGCGCGTAAATTGACGAAAACGCTAGATAACGTCATCTCGACAGTAAACACACTGAATGGGTAGTTTAAGTACCTATCACAGTGACAGATGACAATAGCTAATAACATTAACTGACGAGGTGCTAAATGAAATTTAACGGTAGGGTGGTAACTAGCCACTGCCAAAGTCTCACTACAAAAATTACCTCTCATATCCTGCCCCGCGGGTGTGTCAAGAGCAATTTCTTCTAAAATAAGGGCTTTCACGCGCTTCGCTGATGCTAACAGCAAGTGGTCTGGTGGTACGAGGTTCTGCAAGAAAAACAATTTCATATATCATATGAGTTACAGAATCAGCCCCATGATGCCAAGTGTTTGACGGTGGCAGCAACAGCAGTCACCTCATACCTCAATGATGCGTATGGCGCGCTCGGCGTGGTCCCGCGCCTTGTAGAAGCGCCCGGAGGAGTACTCCAGCACGTACAGCGCGTAGGCGAGGTCCTCCTGCGCCGTGGCCACGTGCAGGCTGCTGCGCCCGAACACGCGCCGCAGCGTGCTCAGCGCCTCCTGACACAACACTTCATTAATCCTGTCCTACTTATATTATAAATACGAAACTTTCAATGGATGGATGTATGGATCGATGGATGTTTGATACTCAATCAAGCCGCAACGATTAAACAAAAGGAAACAATTTATCGATATATATATATATATTTATCAATGTATAGGGTCAGCAAATCCAGTGTTAATCATAGATTAACTTAATAATAGAGATTAAGAACTGATGAGATCCCAAGGTGCTGGATTGGCCCGGAAGCGCAGTGTTGGTAGACCCCTCAATAGATGGACCGTCGAAATCTAACGAGTCGAAGGGAGTCGCGGAATTCAGACGGCGTAAGACTGAGGCCTGTGGAGGTTCATGCAAGAGACCTATGCCCAGCAGTGGATGCACGCTGCGAGGTGCGCAGTACACGGCCAGCGCCACGCCCTGCCGCACCAGCAGCCCCGCGGCCGAGAAGCGCCGCTTCACCACGCACGCCTTGCCGCACGGCTCACTGCACGCTACGCACCTCGTACACGGCCACGCTGTGCGTGATGGAGTCGATGTTGAGCAGGTAGAAGCCGTAGTCGAGCAGCGCGGCGGCGTAGCGCGGGTGCGCCGGGCCGAAGGCGGCGCGCGCCAGCGCCACGCCCTGCCGCACCAGCAGCCCCGCGGCCGAGAAGCGCCGCTTCACCACGCACGCCTTGCCGCACGGCTCACTGCACGCTACGCACCTCGTACACGGCCACGCTGTGCGTGATGGAGTCGATGTTGAGCAGGTAGAAGCCGTAGTCGAGCAGCGCGGCGGCGTAGCGCGGGTGCGCCGGGCCGAAGGCGGCGCGCGCCAGCGCCACGCCCTGCCGCACCAGCAGCCCCGCGGCCGAGAAGCGCCGCTTCACCACGCACGCCTTGCCGCACGGCTCACTGCACGCTACGCACCTCGTACACGGCCACGCTGTGCGTGATGGAGTCGATGTTGAGCAGGTAGAAGCCGTAGTCGAGCAGCGCGGCGGCGTAGCGCGGGTGCGCCGGGCCGAAGGCGGCGCGCGCCAGCGCCACGCCCTGCCGCACCAGCAGCCCCGCGGCCGAGAAGCGCCGCTTCACCACGCACGCCTTGCCGCACGGCTCACTGCACGCTACGCACCTCGTACACGGCCACGCTGTGCGTGATGGAGTCGATGTTGAGCAGGTAGAAGCCGTAGTCGAGCAGCGCGGCGGCGTAGCGCGGGTGCGCCGGGCCGAAGGCGGCGCGCGCCAGCGCCACGCCCTGCCGCACCAGCAGCCCCGCGGCCGAGAAGCGCCGCTTCACCACGCACGCCTTGCCGCACGGCTCACTGCACGCTACGCACCTCGTACACGGCCACGCTGTGCGTGATGGAGTCGATGTTGAGCAGGTAGAAGCCGTAGTCGAGCAGCGCGGCGGCGTAGCGCGGATGCGCCGGGCCGAAGGCGGCGCGCGCCAGCGCCACGCCCTGTCGCACCAGCAGCCCCGCGGCCGAGAAGCGCCGCTTCACCACGCACGCCTTGCCGCACGCGCGCACCACCTCGATCGTGATCCTGCCGAACACGAATTTTTTTTTTAATTTTTTTAACGTTTGAGGCTTGTGGTCTGGTAACTTTAGCTAGGAATAATTTGTCAGGGTCGTCTCACTTGGCGGGCGTGTGCGGCGTGAGCAGCGCCAGCGCGCGCATGCTCCAGGCGTGCGCGGCGCTGTAGTCGCAGCGCACGAAGAACAGCGCGCTGAACTCCTTGCACAGGCGCGCCAGCAGCGCCGACAGCCCCCACGCGCCGCAGCCGCCGCCGCCGCCGCACCACTCCTCCGAGCACGCGTCCAGCCTGGAACCAACCACACGCTACTGGAACAACTTAAACTCCTGCCCGCCATCAACCATCCATGAGTTCCATGAGTTTTTTAACACCCACTAGATGGCGTTACATGGAGTTCCATCACGCTAGCAAAATATTTAACCTTGTTAAATATAGACGAGAAAGATAACTAAGAATCAATGGAAACGCTTCCGTAATGAACATGATAGTTTTTAAGATGCCAAGTCATCCAGGATGGGTCTTAAAACTGGCTTAAGCTTGGAAAAAGGCTTGTCGGGCATTTCAGTGATGTCTTCTGGTAGTGCTAATAGACCTCGATGTCCACTGACCTCTATCTTTAATCTATGATTAACTAGAGTTAGTATAGGATAGAAATATACATAATATATTGCAAACGGCACACTGATTTCTATAATAATAATAATTAAATATGAAATCATAGATTAATTATAGAGATTAGTTAATACACCATTTGCAATATTATTAGTTCCAGAGACATTCATATCTACGCTTACTACACCAAGATGGCGTCAATCAAATCCAAAATGGCGCCAATCAAGTAGGTCCAAAAAGAAAATCACAGCAGCCTGTCCAGTCATAATCATAGATTAAAGATACAGGTCAGTATTAATGTCACACTCACCCCGCCGCGTCGTCGTCACTCTGCAGCGCCTTGAAGCAGGTCTCCGCGATAGAGAAGGGTTCATCCGGCAGCTTGGAGGCGATGTCCTCGGGCAGTCCTAACAGTTTGAGCGCCAGCGCGTATGTTTCCGCCGCGGCGGGGAAGCAGCAGTACGCTGACTGTGTGTTGAGCAATCTGGAAAATGTTAAGGTAATTATTACACATTGTTAAAGGGGTTTGGGTAACTGGCATGATCTTTGTGTTTTGTAAGTAAGCGGCCACGCGTGGAAGTATTTTATTGGAACGAAATCCTACATCCTGTCTAAAATTATAAATGCGAAAGTTTGTGAGGATGAATGGACGGAAGTTTGTTATTCCTACACGCCACAAAGAAAGAACCAATTTGGCTGATTTGGAATAGTGATAGCTCATATCCAGGACTACATGGGCCACATTTTATTTCGAAAAATTAAAGAGTTCCCTGTCGAGTTTGCAATTTAAATGCATTTCTATTGCATTCGACAATTCATACAGCAGTTACCTGTGGCAGCATTCCAGTGTGAGCCTCTTGTAGTGCGCGGTCTGCGGCTGCGCCTGGCACAGGTCCCGGCAGCGTAGTAGCACGCGTTGTGCGTCCGCGTACCAGCCCGCCTCGTTCAGGAAGCCGCCTGTGGATACAACGTTTCAACAATAGAATAGAATAGAAATATTTTTTATTCAAATAAACTTTTACAAGTGCTTTTGAATCGTCGATGAATCTACCACTGGTTCGGAATGCCCAAGACATCAGGTATGTATTGGAAATTATTATAAACGTCAAAATTCTTTATAGAAAACCGACTTCAAACGCCACTACAAAGTATATCAATTGTACCTATAAAATTTGAAGAGTTCCTCCGATTTCTCCAGGATCCCTGCATCAGATCCTGACCTGATGAGAATGGGACTACCGTGGGAATACCCTTTCAAACAAAAAAAGAATTTTCCAAATAGGTCTAGGCGTCTTCGAGTAATCGGGGAACATACATAAAAAAACAAACGATTCCAACTGATTGAGAACCTCTTCCTTTTTTGGAAGCCGGTTAAAAGTATTATTTTAGCTTGATTCTTTCCGGAAACTTCGTCATGTCTGTTCGTCCAAAATTCCTTATTGTCTAAAGACGGAAGCTTTGAAGTAGCGTGTTGCCAGAGATGACTTATAGATCCGAGACGTGTTTACTAATTCTGGACTTCATAAGAAGGTTCAGGGTCACGTAGCGGGCGATGGAGACACCGGAACGAGGAGAGTTAGTAGCTATCGACCCCACTCTACGAATCGCAAATACGAAATGTCTCAGCAATTGAGGACGATGAATTCCGTGCTAGGTGTAGCTGACAGTAGCTCTAGATTTCTATCTATAACGTCATCCAAGAGTTTAATCTGCACAGGTTGGACTTACCGAGCCTTAGTCCTAATTGTATGAGGGAGTTGGTCGACTTAGAGTTCGCGTCGCACCTCGCGAGATATCCGCTAGCCAGTTCTGCTGACAGCTTCGACCCGTGCTCTATGACCGCCTGTGAAAACAAAATATTTATACTTATTTAGTGTACGATGAAATGGGCGGGGCATTATGTTCTAAGAGCTAATGTCCGTGGGAGTCCCAAGGTGCTGGAGTGGCGACCTCGCAACGGGAAGCGTAGTGTTGGCAGACCCACGACATCAAATGAGTCGCAGGGAGCCGATGATAAATGGATTCAGGCGACACAAGACCAAGGCCTGTGAAAGTCCATACAGGAGACCTTTGTCCAGCAGTGGACGTTGATAAAGAAGAAGAAGTGTACGATGATAAGATAATGTATGATCTATTTTTCCTTAGCGTTTTTTCGCAGAAATGCGTAAGCGACGCGCGTAGGACGTTTTTACCGCTCACTATCAATGAAGCCGACAATACAAGTGACAAACCAAACTTAAAAACGTCGTAAGCGTCCGGCTATGTTCGTCGGTTACAATTTCTGCAAAAAGTCTTCTTACAGTCTGGTTTTACCTTTAAAAACACTTTCATAAACAGACCAGTAGGGCGATTCAGACCTGTTCGATAACATACCGTGTCGATACGGTTAGATATCGATCTCTTTTTGTCGTGTGGATTCAGAGCGAGCGAAATATATGTTAACAAACCGAATCGATCGACAAGTAAGTTATCGGAAGGGTCTGAATCGGGGGGCAGAAGGAAAAGATAAAATCCAATAATGGCGCGAAAGGAGTTGCGTTTGGATAGACGTCCACAGTGGACATAGGTCTCTTGCAAACATAATAATAATAAAATACAATAAATAGATATGAAGGAATGACACACCTTTCCTTATTTATTTTCAAGCGTATCTACATTTAATTTATTACGGTAGTGTCGGTGATATAACTGGGCAATAAATAGATTGATTGTTGGCGTGCGCGCACCCCACGTGGTTGGAACGGCCACTGACGTTCTACGTACGTAGGCATAAGGCGAAACGTACACTTGAGCATTACCGATACACATTGAATAACTATTGACTTTTGTTCATGCAATGGCAAGCCCTTTTCTATATGATCTCATCTGTGCAGGGTTAGCATTCGCGCACGATAAAATTATGTCTACTCATTTACTCATTTATTCGTAACGCTGAGATTGATGAGTAAAATTTCTCTAGTTTAGAGACTCTTGCCACCTCTTGCCGCGAGTGTGAAAATAATAAGTCAGTTATTACCCTGCTGTAGTCCTTTACTACTCGTGTTCGCACGCGTGTGTAGTGCAAAATATCGGATAACTCACTGCACTCAATAATAGGTACAGACCCTATTATACAAAACCGCGGAGGTCCAACTCGCTGTATCAGCGAGTGGAGTCATGTTGCCCAATGCATTATGTATCTACACGGGCATGGTAGCCCTACTATGATGAAGTCTAAAATAGCGTCTATCCATGTGTCTATAGCGTACGAGCAACTAAAAGAACCGCATTCAAATCAGTTCGTCCGCGTCCGTTCGAGCGCTACTCAATGATGCATCATTGCAGCGGTTGTACAATACCACTACTGCTTGGGTTAGCAGCAGACATAAATTTTATCCCCCTATTTTATCCACAGACAAGAGAGAAAATGATCTTCTCCCCATGTTAAAGCATGGTAAAAGGAAAAAGGAGAAGTATATCCGTATTTGACATTACACTGTGATATTATTTCCACCACTGTGCCTATACTCGACGGGTGAGCGAGGGGGTGAACATTTTATGCTTTCCTCCTTTCTCTGTAGATAAAATATCCCCTGCCCATGCTTACCTTGCTGGAAACAGACACAGACAAAAAAGCGATCATACAGGGCGTAGGGGGTGGGGGAGGGGGAGGTTAACCCTGTCTTTGGGTCTGAAGAGAGCTAGAGCTAGAGAGCGACCTACCTGAAAACACTGCAGCAATCGAAGCTGTGCGCCGGAGAACCGCAGCAGCCGTTCGAACATGTCCAACTCCGAGAGCTCCGCGCCCAGGATGCAGAGTCGCTTCTCCTGCAGCATCTGTAACAAAGTAAAGAGGATTTAGACATTACCACTATGCTACGTGTTCAAATAGTTCTCAAATGTGGGTAGACCTCACACACGTTTGAGAACATTATAGAGAATATGCATCTGGCCAGTGTGTTAGACTATGGCCTATAGGCTATAAAACTTCTCTAAGAGAAGACTCAGGAGTTAGCCGTTGATGATGATGATGATTTATTTATTAAAAGGTGATAATATAACTTTAGGAAAATAATAGTAGTAAGTTGATTTAATGTTAAACTTTTCTATTGAATTAGGCTGAGGTACCTACCTGTTAAGGGGGGGGTAAGGTATTAAAATTTATTTTTTTCGATTTTTTTTTTATTTTTCTAATTGAATGCATAATATCTCAAGAAGATTGTGTTAAAATTTCAAGTCGATCGGGGCAAAATTGACGAAGTTATGAGTATTTCAGCGTCCGTTGCCAGCCTGAGGTTTTACAGCCCCACCCGGCTCAAACGGGCCTGTTCAGGTAAAGTCGAGTATATTCGAGGCATGTATGCATCAGTTAAATGCTGTATGCTGTGCTGAGCAGTAACAAGTGACGGACTTGGCATCGACGACTCTGTGTGAGTATAAAAAAATTTTCGAATTTTATCTTGAATACTTCTACGCAAAACTTTAAAGCGTTTTCCTGAGACTTGTCATTTTTGAAGTCCGTGTCCACCATAACTAAAAATCTACTGGACCAATCGTTTTGAAATTTTGCACAGTGTTTCTTCACATAATTCCCCAGGTATTGTCGAGAGCTTTTTTTTTTTCAATAATTATAAATTTTTTTACAACAGCTAATTAGCCGTTTTTTTAAGCGAAAATCTGGTTTTTGGCTTCCAAGTGCTACGAAAAATCGAAAAATCGAAAGAAAAAAAAATCCTCTCGTGAATACCTCGACAAACATCTCCTTTAACGAATGCATTTTGATTTTTTTGTTTCAGATGATTTGGTTGCGAGTTATGATGGACACCGCAAAACAACTTTTTCTCGAGGCGCCACCGGAAATTCACTGTCACTCGCTCAATTTTTGATATTTTGCAATGAAAATTTAGGAGAATATTGTTCTAATGTTACATTATCATGTATGGATCGACTGAATAAACTAACACCATCTGTATTGTCAAAAAAAATTCTTGAAAACATGCCTTTTTTTTACCGAATTAACCTTACCCTCCCCTTAAGGTAGATTTAAATGAGTTTAAGTGTTAAGTAAGTTTTAAGTGAGAAAAATCCAGCTTAACGTGAGCGAAGCCGCTGGCAAAAGCTAGTTAAATAATAAATACCCAATTGTGTTCCAAATGCACCTATATAGTTCTTAGAGCCGGATAGTGGAAGACAATTTAATGTAGAGTTGACGTTGATAACGATCGCTTAGATATACTTAAAATCAATCGTTAAAAAATACTTATGAAGAGAAAATGCATGTAGGTTAATGGGATTGCGGGTGGGGAGATAGCAATTTTTCTCGCAAGTTTAACTACACATAGCTGGCCAGCCATGCGTGCCCTGTGCCGCTCAGCGGTACCGATTAGTGACGACCTACATAACGCAGCAACCCGCGATGCTGTATAAATGAGGGTATTACGATTAAACTCTATTTTGATAGGGTAGGGGGTAAAATGCAGAGTCGAGATAATATTATGATTTAATCTTAAATGTAATACTCAGGTAGTTTTAGGTACATCTACACTACTATTATAAAGAGGAAAGATTTGTATTTTGTGTGTATGTTTGTAATGAATAAACTCAAAAACTACTGGACCGATTTGGCTGAAAATTAAAATGAAGATAGGTTATACCTTGGATTAAAACATAGACTTCTTTTTATCCCGAAAAAAATTATAGTTCCCGCGGGATCTTGAAAACTAATTCCACGCAAACGAAGTCGCGAGCATCAGTTAGTTAATAAATAAATTCTATTCTAATAAATAAATCGCGTCTCATTTTTAGGATTCCGTATCCGAAGGGGAACCAACGGGACACTATTACTAATCCTCCGTCCTTCGCTGTCTGTCAATCCGTCTGTCTGTTAGCGGGCTGTATCTCATGATACGTAAGAGGCAGAGAGTTGAATTAGAAAATAAAAATAAACTAAAAATTAAAGAGAGAAACCTACCCCTACTAGAAACGTGTATTTTTCGAGAACCCAGTAGTTAGCCAGTAATGAGTTGTAGGTTGAGACAAAGCTAATACGCATGTCGTTCTAAAGTATAACAGCATGTACTCGTATAATTTAACGCGGAGATGTTAATTAAACGAGCGCTAAACGCGTTCACGAACTCATTAGCAATAGTAATTAATCGAACAACAGCCGCTTCTCAGATGTGGATATTAATAGTGATTATTACTCACTGCATAGTAATTAGGGATATAAATAATCCCAAAATTATAGCATACTAGATGGTGCCCGCGACTTCGTCCGCGTGGAACTTATTTACTTGGATTATCCGGGATAAAACGTCCTATAGCCTATATGTGTTAATCCTGGGTGTCGTCCTCAATTCCAAATGGGCTCATTCGTTGTGGCGTGAAGGAGTAACAAACATACACACACACACACACACACACACAAACTTTCGCCTTTATTATTGTGATAAAAAGGCCAATAGTCTCATAATCCAGAGATTTAATGTTTTGTTTTTAATTCAAAATTTATGGATTAAAATCTATAGATTTCAGCCTTAGTTACATTTTATACAAATGTAACTAAGGCTGAAATCTATAGACTGCACTCTCACTCAGCTAAGACTCAAAACAGTGTTAAAACGAGACAGATTTATGTCAGAGTATATTTGTGTACTCTATCTTAAGTTCGAGCTAAGTAAAAGCACGCTCTATAGATCTCACAGTAACTCTGTCCGTCTATCTGTCGCTCTTTCTGTCACACCTAAACAGCAGAAGTGACATTTGGCAGCGGTAGGATAATTTTATCCCGAAATATCCCATGAGTTCAAACAGAGTTCCCATGGAATTCCCCACATATCAAACACCATGAAATTCAAAATTCATTTATTTATTTCATGTAGGCTAACTTGTAGCTCTTATGACACGTCATAAATTTACCACCGGTTCGGAATGCAGATTCTGCTGAGAAGAGCCGGTAAGAAACTCAGCAGTTGCTCTTTTCAAAAAAAAAGAAAATTTTTTTACAATACGTAACAAAACTAGCTATGTATACAGTGTTTCCACAATGAAGTTTCAAAAATGCAAAACAATCCAATACACGTTAAGACAGGCAGGCAAAAGCAGACCCATTCCCGTTGGTGGTACCCGTTCACGAGCATGACGCATGATCCAGTCATTGCTTCGCTCAACCATATTTGAGGGAACGTAACAACTCGCACCACACATGTTCTTCTATTTATATTAGACATGCTAGGCAGGCTAATATTCCCGTTTCCCCTCTGAGCTTAAAGCTCGTGTTAGGGTTTAGGAGTAAGGTCGTGGGGAGTCTGTCGCCTGAGGGAGTAAGGTCCCCAGATCGGGCGGCAATTAAAATTAAAATGAATGGTTTGCAAATGATATTCATCATTCATACATAAACACCTGTTTACAACTTTGTCCCCGCGAAAGTGCTCTACGTAAAGAAGCACACTCGTAAACATATCACATTGTATGTATGCCAAGTTGTTTTCCGCGAATTGATTCCTTATGTTCAATATTACTCTGTTTAATGTAATCTGTAACGCTAACATAGTGGCATATAAAGGTATATGACAAAGTTGCATGGACGCTATGCTTGGAATTTTTTTTGCGTATAGATTCAACCTATACACCCCTAATTGGTTTCTACACGCCATCATGCTTGGTGGCACGTTTTTGACGGTAGGGTGGTAACTAGCCACGGCCAAAGCCTTCCACCAGACAACGACCACCAGACACCACTCAGACAGGTATCGGAGCGAAACGTACTTTGAGTGTATTTCGAAGAGTCTGTGTGATGCTGCATGTTGGTGCTGTGTTGTTCCTGCGTTTTGCTATACAGATTTTTCTGATTTGGCGGATTATAGAATTTTATTTTTCCTTGAGCATCTCTAGATAGTCAGTTATACTCGACGGACAATCGGTGTTGATGCACTCAATGCCAGCGACGCAATCGATCTGTGCCATCTAGCGTGCATGTGCATCACTGACCTCTTGTAATACACGTACGGTGGACAGGCTGTGGCGACGTCAAATAAGCAATTTGATCATCGCCGTTTTAGCCCCTCAATGCTAACAAAAGTGAGAGTGAATGTGTTCGGAACAACTGTGAATAATTGTGATACAATCATCGATGTAACGTTTTACAAAACCGACTTCAAACGTCACTATAAAGTATATCAATTGTGCCTATAAAATTTGAAGAGTTCCCTCGATTTCTCCAGGATCCCATCATCAGATCCTGACCTGATGACTATGGGACCACCTAGGAAGTATACCCTTTCAAACACAAAAAGAATTTTCCAAATCGGTCCAGGCGTCTTCGAGTAATCGGGGAACATCTGGGAACATACATGAAAATAATAATATAAAAAAATATTTAAAAAAAACCGACTTCAAACGCCACTTAAAAGTATAAAATAATTTTAGTTTGTACACGTATGTTGAAGTCGGGCCAGCGTCGCGCATCGGTTTCATCGTTTCAGGGGCGAATTCTACAAGTATACCTGCCTAATATTATTATGTACGATTTAATAATTTTAGTTTGTACACGTATGTTGAAGTTGGATGGGCTAACGATGATACCATTGCGCGACGCTGGCCCGACTTCAACATACGTGTACAAACTAAAATTATTTTATACTTTTAAGTGGCGTTTGAAGTCGGTTTTTTTAAAATATTTTTTTATATTATTATTTTAAGCTTTTTAGTGTAGCTTCATAGGACTAATTCACTAGACCATTTGTTTTGCTCCTTAAAAAAAATATTGAAATACATATATTATTTCGAATAGAAATTTAGTATATATGTATGTATGCTACGAAGTTTGCATGGTTAAAATCCTACACACACTCTGATTACGAGCGATTTGCTCTTATTCATTGAGGAGTTCCGTCCTCCATCTCCTAAGATATTCATCAGATTTTCACCAAACTTAAATGGGACTAACCTGACGATACGACCTTTGAAATAAAAAAAAAATTATTGAAATCGGTTCAGATTTGACGGAGTTATGGAGTAACAACGACAAAAAGTCGGTTAAAAACGAAATTGAAATGCCTAATAGAGCATATGTATGTATGCTATGAAGTATGCATGGTTAAAATCCTATACACACTCTGATTACGAGCGATTTGCTCTTATTCATTGAGGAGTTTTGTCCTCCATCTCCGAAGATATTCATCAGATCTTCACCAAATTTAAATGGGACCAACCTGACGATACTTCCTTTCAAATAAAAAAAAAATTATTAAAATCGGTTCAGATTTGACGGAGTTATGGAGTAACATAGCCAAAAAATAAAAAATAAAAACATACGCGTCGAATTGAGAACCTCCTCTTTTTTTTTGAAGTCGGTTAAAAAAGACTCCCCCTTTTTGGAATTCGGTTAAAAATATTGCCTCAGGAAATGCATACGACAAGAAAGGAGTGTATAATATCTGAGAATATATACAGTTTAAAGTCAGTTGCGAATTTTTTCACATTCTAATGTGCCTAGCCTGGTAATTCTGTTTCTACTCTCGAGTACTTAGATATCCTACTCAGTAAAACTGGATCTGTGAGCTTATTTAAAATAAGTCTTATTATTACTTGGACGCGAATAGAGATACAATATTGTATTGGAATTTCCGGCCGTGAAGTTTAAAATGTCACTTCATTTTACGGGTTCCATAAAAAGTCTATCATATTTTATTCACCAGACGAGATCAATAGATCAGAAACCTGACTTAATACAACAATCCAAGTTTATAGAAGCATGAATTTAGCAAGTTCCAAGACAAATATTGATTACATCGCACTAGATACCAAGCCTGTCAACCTATTAGACACCATACTGTCTAGATCATAGGTTTTAAATTCTCTTGGCGTTTACGAAGAAATATGCGTTTGCGTTGTTAAGAGGTGCCCGATTGGCAAGGTCGTTTCGAACGCCAAGTTTCTCTATCTGAGCTACATGCTTTGATTTGATATATATTTCTGTGCCAACCAGTGCATTTACTATGGTAATTGATTCCGTCGTGGTAAATTGCTTTTCGAATAGATTCTTGTTGATTGATAAGGTATCAACACCTTACCTATTCTGATTTGGAAACGATTTTAGATTATATACGATACACAAGGTTTTTTGAAAATTTTCTTAAAAGTTCTTTTTCAAGGTTTCTTTGGTAAGGTTCTGTTTACTCGCGTCCTTAGCGTTACGAGTTACATCCCACAAATGTACACAAAAACCCCAGAAGTTGCTAAATGAATGATCCCACCGAACTAAGGCTGCAGGCCAAAACTAAATTGAAAAGAGTAAACTTGCCAATCTGCTCGACAAACGAGGAGTTTCAATAGTTTCAATTGCATTTTTATGCAATTTAATAGCGCAAGTTGCAAGGCAGTAGATTACAATAGTTTTAACATTCTGAAAATGCCTTATATGACAAAGGTCGGTGATGATCGCGCCTATTTGAACTTAGGACACACCAGCCCTCGCAAGAGTGAATGGGCATCTAGGCAAGTGCGCTCCATCCTAGACCTAACCAGTGCTTTCCAGCATTGATTGTCATCAAACGCAAGCCTATCGTATATAATATAGCGGACAAACAAGCAGGGGCGAGATCACCTCATGTAAAAAGATTACCGCCGTCCATGAACAGCTGTAGCGCCTAGCTGTAATGGCGTTAATGACTGTTTAGGAAATCGTTTATTCGCCCACTTTAATTAGCTCTATATCAAAGTTTACTGGGAACACAGTCTAAGGGACTTTTACTGCTCCACAACTCACCATAGAAGAGTCATCTTGTAGATATATTCTCTATAGACTGTTAACAAGTGATGCGTCTGGTAAAATAACTGTGGCAGGCCAGTGAACTGCGGAGCAATGGTTGGGTAAAGTGACCGGTCAAGGTTACCCGTCTACACGTGCCATTGTGAAAGTGGGTAAACGCGTGTTGCGTTACACAGCTACTTACACAAATTGGGTTGTTTTTCATTTGCATACCTACTGTTTGTAAAGAACATCAGGAATGTTCTTTTTCTATTATGACTATAAATACCTACTAATATTTGTACTAATGCTTTAGCTCTTATAGCGATGTCACATGCGTGGTTTGGCGTCCTGCGTACTTCTGCGTCGGCCCTAATTTCCATGATTTTTTTTTCGATAGATCGAGCGATATCATCTGATGACGCTCTGCAGTGTTAAGATGGTAGCCGGCTAATTTCGCCTACTAAATATCCTATATCGCCTAGGATATGGCAGTTTTTTTTTAATAATAGCCATGCCTGTAATCGGTTTCTATGCGCCATCGTTCCGGAATGCTAAATCACTTGGCGGCCAAAGCCTTCCACTAAGCAACATAGAAAATAGATTTAGGGTATACAAGTATAGGGGTAGGGATGTCTCTACTTTTTCTTGTACCATGGAATTATTGTATTGTTCTTTATTAGGAGCTTTAAAACATTGTGCTGGAAGCGCTCAAATAGGACATGAATATAAAGCATATGAACCAAATACGCAACCAGTCGGCCACTTTCACAATAGGATCGCTCAGTAACTGCCTAAGGTTAACCTTGACCGGTCAGTTTGCTCAACAATTGCTCAGCAGTTCATCGCCCCGCCACATTTGCCTCGAATCGATCGACGGCACAAATTCAATGATCCATAGATCAAATTCTCGATCGTTTTTTGTGCTCTACTTTTTGTGTCGCTATAAATACATTTTTTATGCTTATTCTTTGAATTGTCAGAGAAACTTACTTCCATCGTATCCAATTATATTTTTTGATGATACCTACTACTTATTTTGTAGTTAATTTGTTTTGTAAATATGTAATATTGTATTGCAACATCCGTACCCCTTCCAAGTTAAGCAGCCCACTATCTTCGATTGCATCGTCACTTACCATCAGCTGTTGCGAGCGTAGTCAAGGGCTATCTTGTCATCAAATAAAGAGGGTAGAAGCTACAATTTCGCGTCCTTATCGGAGCACAGCGATCTCTACCAGGCAATTAGTACCGTGATTTATAAATTAAAGGTTTAGGTATATTCGATGACTTTGAATTTTATAGACCGTCTCGTTAATGAGAACAGGAAAACCATTTTGTGTAGTAACTTGCAAGTGTACAAGTGGAAACTGCCATGAATGAGAGCCTTATTAGCGTAGGTCACGTACACCGACGTAAGTGTTTACGGCTTGGGCAACCCAATTGTCTATTCTCTGCGTACCATGACGCTTTTTTTTTAATTATGAGATAGGCTTGCGCTTGACGACAATCCATGTTGGAAAACATTGATGAGGTCTAGGTTGGAGCGCGCTTGTCTACAAAATGCCTATTCACTCTTGTCTTAAAAGTGCTCATATTATACGTGACCGGAAACAGAGAAGCTGAAAGTGCGTTCCATACCTTAGTCGTACGTTTCAGAAACGTTGAAAAGCGTGTAATATACCTATACCCTTGTATATCTTGTAAAATGATCCACTTCTTCTTTATTAACCGATAGACGTCCAAAGCTGGACAAAGGTCTCTTGCATGAACTTCCACAGGTCTCGGTCTTGCGCCGCCTGTATCCAGTGGCAAGTCACACAAGACCAATGACCCGCTAATTCGAATAAATTAGAATATTACGTCGAGTGTGATATTTTTGATAGTCCCTATGTTGCATATTGTTACTAACAAGACTAGATGAGTTAACTGGAATTCCCGGTGCGGGAATTCTTAATTGGCTTCAATTTTTTGTTCCAGTGGTAGAATTTCATGGTAATGACTCTAGAAAGTTCTTTTAGAACAACTAGAGCGCGTATTACGTTACATTACATGAAGTACTATGGAATGAGTACTCAATAAACATCCATTGACTGTGGAATAACACATCTCACGTGTAAACAAATCAAGCAAGAGATTGATGATGCTTTTAGGTAAATGTCAACCCTGTAAGTACTTTCTTGATGTAATTTAGTTCACCTATAAGAAAATAAAATAAGTCACGACCTTTTGCTTTGTGCTAGTAAGATCATAGCTATCTATTTATTAGTATGAATTCCGCACAATTTTCTGATGATAAGAGTAAATTCAGATCCTATCGCTAATTAACTAAATAGCTAATTTGTGAAAAATAAAATGCTTTAGATATAATAACTATAACGGCGATAGTAAACAAAACAATGGTATCTTATCAGCAACGACACGGATGTAAACGGAATTGTATCTAGTTTAAATAATAAACAATAATTACTAACAGTAATTATGTTACTATCGTGAAATAATTTATGTTAACGAAGTGGTCAATGACATCCTAGAGATACTGTGCCGAATGAGGAGGAAGGAAGTCGCATTTGTAGTGATTTTGTAAGAATTTTAACTCAAAATATTGTGTCGTTGCACTAAGTAGGTACACACCGTATACCTAAATGAAATGAAATGAAATGAATGAAATGAATGAAATTAACATGTCATAAATTGAACTTATCAAGATTAAACCTGATAAGAAAAAGAAGAAAAATGGACACATTTCGCTCATTTGGTATTCATACACTTATCAACGATTTGGTGCAACAATGTTTTTAAAATCTCTAAATAATAATATTAAAAGAAAAACTTTACAACTTTACAAAGTATAAAATAATTTTAGTTTGTTGTTTGAAGTCAGGCTAGCGTCGGTTCATCCTTTCTATTTAGGCCCGCCCGACTGTAACATACGTGTACAAACTAAAACTATTATTTTATTCTTTGTTGTGGCGCTTGAAGTTGGCTTTTTAAAAATAACTTTTTTATTTTTATGTGTAGTTTTAATTGGAGTGTGGTCATAAACTAAACTCCAAGTATTTAGTCCGATTGGTAATCGAGCCGCAAACCGATCTCCGTAACCGACGTCGCAGCGCAAAAAACACTAACATGTGTGCAACGGTGCAAGCGGGGCACCGGGTTACCAAGTCCCTAGGCTAGGCGAGGCCGTGAGGAAGTCTAGACGTGAAGTGTGTTAACCGTGCCACACATGTACCGGTTTGCTTGTGTCGGTTGACGCTGCCACCGGTGCTCACCATCCGAAGATCTTCCCAGTCTTCCAATTTATGCCGCAAATGAAAACCCGAAGGCGTGGAAATCCACTGTCTCATGAACGGCCTGATTCTGTGACTTAGTGCCTATCAAAAAATGAAAGCCACTGACATATATTTTTTATCCATTGAAGGTTTATTATAGTAAATGACATTTCTCTTCAAACCTTCAATGGATAAAAAATGCCTATCGTCGTTGACAGGAACTGAGTTACAGAATCGGGGGACTGATCTGCTGTAGATTTTTTGAAGTTGACTAATATCCTCCTATCCCTTCCCTTAGGAAGTAAGCGGTAAGTCGCCTTGGAGAGCATGTAACGTGTCGGTCTTGCGCCTGATCTCTCTCTGGTCGTGTCGGACTTCCGCCCCATCGGTCTATGAGAGTGAGGGAATAGAGAGTGCTCCTGTGTTTGCGAAAACACTTGTGGTCTATTGTATAATATCTCTCGCGCAGATTGCTAATCTCTATAGAGATTGGTCGCCGTGGCCGGATTGGGTCGGGAGGATATTATTATTATTTTTATATACATACTTACTACCCATAGCTGACCCTGTTTGTCCTTTCAAATAAATGCACGGAAGACAAAGAGAGCGAAGATATTCTACAGTGGTAACCATGTAGACCGGTGTACACACGTATGTAAGTGTTGAAGTGCAGGCAGATCTGGTGCGTGTGCGACCGCCATTACAAGGCGACACACATACCCGGACCAACAGACTGACAATAAATCTAGCCGTATTTAGCGGAATCGGTGATGGGAACGCGTCTCACGGCGTGTGACGTTCAATGTTTACAAGTGAAGTTGCGACCTGTACCAGATACCCCCTACCCACCTAGTTACACAGAAGATTATAGCCATTCAAGACTCTTTATGATTCTGACCTACACTTTGAAGGAAATATTGATAAAGATATTAATTTTTTTTATTCAATGACAAGATAGTTCTTGACTGCGATCTCGCTTGATGGTAAGTGACAATGCAGTCTAAGAAGCGGCAATTTATAAAGAAACGGCGCCATTTGATAACTAATAAACGACGTTTTTCATATTGCTATGTCAAAAACTACAGCAGTAAGGAGATTACTGATTAGATGGATCGATAGAGAATTTTTTTCGAAGTAAGATAGATTGGTTAACGACGTTATAGCTTGAGAAGGGCAGAATTATATACTAGGTGTAGAACACAGGCTTCTAAATAGAAATCTCTCGGTGAGGTTATGTAACCAAAGCACCAGGTTGCAGCTTATAAGGCGGCCATTAACACCGTTTTCAAATAAAGAGGCAAGGTATGCGTTTCTAACTAATTACATGTGTAACTGTGGTGCATTAGTGGAATACGGAAGCAATAAGGAACATTTTGCAGTCAAAGAAACCGCATAAGTACCAAGTACTAACTAGCATTCTAGGACTTGCTACTTCTCTATCGGAATGAGTTGCTCGTAAGTGTGGCGCCTTTCATATTGACACGCTCGTCGAGTGCATTGGGCCCATGCACACTATCACTTTAGTTAACCGAATACTCATAATAATTATTAAAATGTTAGCATTGTTTTTGTAGAGAAGAGTAAGCTCTTAGTGGCTGAAAGGAAAATTCTTCGGAAGATCAAAGACCAAACAGACTGGAGGATGGCAGCTGCAGGCAAAGAAAGAATCTGGAGACGGAAGCACTAGTAGCCGAACCCTATATTATTGGAGAATATAAATCGACAAGACTCCGCTGGCTCGGGCACCTAGAGAAAATGGGAGAGGATCGTGCTGTAAGGAGAGCATACTTGGGTCGCCCAATATTAAAACGCCTCGTTGGAAGACCTAGGTATCGCTGGGTGGACGAAGTGACAGAAAACCTGCAACCCCTTAATACGCCCGATTGGCGTGACGCGACGCAGGACAGACTTGAGTGGCAGCTTCTGGTGTCGGAGGCCAAGATCCTCTTTGGGTTACTGAGCCAGCGAAGTGAGTAAGGTTTTGTTTCTGACAGACTGATGGACGGAGCAAATTCACTCAAGTAGACTCAGAGAACTCGCTTTGCTCGTTCAAAAAAAGACGCGTGGTCTTAGTTCGCGGCGAACCACAAGTTAGGTAAATAGCTGCGATGTTCTACATAAATAAATTGGTATCAATGTCTGCGGAATTCAGCACGAGACCTATTTAGGAATGCAGCGGCCGGCGCGCTAGAACAACAACATAATTCCACGTTTTAAAGCCAGAGCACACGATACTGTGAGAATCGGCGATCAGTGACTGCCTAAAAACGGTTGCATCCGTGTGACAATTGCAATCACCTCTGGTGGCGGGCACTCTCTCGCTAGTGGCACAAAATACATAATAGTACAGGTACAGAAGATTCATTCCGCAACCAAATAGCGACTCTTGCGACCACACAATAAAGTGCAATTCAGGTCGCACAGCGCTAAATTACGCACAGTGATATTCGAAGTATGTATGTAAGGATATAAGTAAGGATAGTAAGGATATTATGACTCAGATCTACGGTCTACACCAGCTGAAATTAGATTATATTCTAAAACGTCTGGACATATTTTCATCAAACCTAGCAAGGACCATCCCAGTTAAACCCACTTTCAAATTAAAAAACCGCATTTCAATCTTGTGTAATTGGTAACACCTCTCTTTTTCATTCAGGTGCTTGAAAAGCCTCTGCGTCTCTAGGCTTTAAGCTTACAAAACTTTAGTATTTTTAGAAATATTTATTTAATTTATTATATTTTGATTTAAATCTACAAAAAAATATGAAAGTCTGCAGTTTGTACTCGAAGCAAAGCTTTCGATAGTAACCATAACACTGTGTGGAGCTTCTGAAAATCTATAATTTCGTCGATTGTCAGTGTAAAAGTATCGTGTGTGCGGTGGGCTTAACTTGTGCACCGATAACAGGCCGATAAGGCCCTCACAACACGGCTGATTGCTCGACACTCATTTTTATTTGTTCCAAATAGTTGTAGAATTATAGGTTAGAAATAAGAATAGGTCACCAAGATTCGTAGCCACAATTCTTAGTTTCTCAGTGAATTCTGGATCAAAACTAAAATCATCATTAATGTCCGTTTTCGGCCAACCGTTCACCAACGTATCAAAGTATAATCCCTCTCTCTATTAGTCAAAACTGTATAAAAATCCGTACTGTAGTTTTGGAGATCAGACCAAACAAACGTGAACTTAGCGCGGCGGGGGACTTATGTACTGATTTATGATACCTCGGGTATTGTAATGTTATTATGGTTAATAAAAATATAAAAAGGTAATGGTTATTGCAATTTTCGTAGGTATCTCTAAAGGACAATGGGTAAAAACGACGAATTGAGAACCTCCTCCTTTTTTGGAAGTCGATTAAAAATAAACTTTTCACCTTTCTAGCTCAAAAAGGGCGCCTTTGCTGCCCAAAACCAGTGAGCAAAAGTCGTTTTTGCTCACTCAGTGAGAAAAAGTGTTTTGAATATAGAACGCATTGGATTGGCGTTTCTTCAACTCACCGTCTCAAGAAACGTTCAGAAATTTTGTATATAATATTGCATACCCCATACATTTTATTTCGACAAAATTTTTTAACTCTCTATTTTATTATTTAAACTATTTACTTTTCGTAAATGTGTTTTAGACTTTATAATTCTGTAACACACATGAAACATAAAAGAAAATTAAAATTAATTAATTAATATATTTTATTTTATGAATGACACAATTCCGAACGCAGACAAAAGAGTAATATAAAATGGCGGCAAAAAAAAAAAATAATTAACTCTATTCTATATCTTAATTAGGTACTAATTTCTTAGTAGTTATTTGTTGTAAGAATTTTAAAATAACAAAATGAGTGAATCTACTTATAATTCAGAATTAAAAGAATTAGTGTCTAACGCGAATTAAACTTTCTTCCGGAATAGTCTCGTGAAAAATACTTGAAAGCCTATGAATTATTTAATGATTGGAGACTTTCTAAGGATGCGAAGTCCTATTCAGAGACTGTGATTTTATCATATTTCATGGAATTGTCTAAAACAAGGTAACCATCTACATTATGGAGTATTTACTCCATGTTAAAAGCTACAATCAAATCGAAATGCGACGTTCACATTGAAACTTATCCTAAACTTATTGTATTTTTGAAAAGACAGTCGGAGGGGCACAAATCCAAAAAATCTAAAGTTTTCACCGCTCATGATATTGAAAAGTTTTTAAATAAATAAACCTAATTTTTAAAATTTTAAAATATCCTTTATGTTTTAATAAATATTTCTCTTACATCTTGTACTTATTCGCTATTGAGGTGAAAAATTGTATGTATCACACGATAGCAAAGTTTTTGCTTCTTGTGCCTTTGAATCCCTCACTACTCTCAGGATTCTTACTTAGAATCCTTCGTTCGCTCGGGATTCAAACTAGGCACTCGCAACAAAAATGAACTTTGCTATCTTGTTGAACAAATAACTATTGAACTTCTGCCAGATGGATATTTCTGAAGAGGCGTCGTTTGGGGCCAAACAAAACAAACATACGAATTAAGCGAAACGCCGCAATTACCACGTAATGCGTAGATTCTTATCATTTCTGGAACAGGGGGCCTACGCTTAAAGTACGCTTAGTATTATTTCAATATTGTGTTGACATTTTATACAATGACGACCTTAAAGTAAGTAACATAAGGACGTCATTGTAACACATGTCAAAAAAAAAAGCCACTGCTTGGTTGAATTATGGCGTTCTTGCTGCATCAATGCATTTTAACCAATAGCGAGAGGGTACCAACCAATCAGAGGTCATTGCGATAGCTACACTGATGCAATCATTTTTAGAGAATCGACACACTGCGCGCTGGTCAGCCCCCTGATTCTGTAACTCAGTGCCTATCAAAAAATGAAAGCCACTGACATATATTTTTTATCCATTGAAGGTTTACTATGAAATAATAAATGACATTTCTCTTCAAACCTTCAATGGCACTGAGTTACAGAATCAGCCCCCTGTTCAAGTCACTGATTGCCACTGCGTTGGCCCTCCACTTACAACCGGAAAAGCCAAGGACCGGATACAGTGGAAGGCTTTAATTACCAACGCCAGGAGAAGGCACGACACTTAAATATGGACACGAGCTTCAGCAAAGAAGGATTCTACTAAGAAGTTTATACGCTGTAATATCACTAACTTGGAAAATGTCTCTTTGTTTAAAGACATAATATTACCGTAGTACTTAAATTACAAATTTTATGTGACGTTTTTATGATAAAAATCGATATGTAAATATACATATATCACAAAAAGTTGTTACCCTTACTTTTGAAATGTAGGAAATAGGAGTAGGTAGATTAATGTAACACAAACCAAAATACCTACTGTTAATTTTATAATAACTAGCGGACCCGACAGACGTTGTCCTGTCTTAACTATGAATATTGAAACTCCCCTTTTTACCCCCTTGGGGAGAGAATTTTCAAAAAATGTAAAATACGTAATTCTTTATTTTTGATCAAGAGCCAAAATATCAAGTTTCATAAACATAACTTGAAAAATAACTTGAAGAACGAAGGACTATCATACAAACATTCAACCCCTATTATTAAATAGGGGTTGAATGTTTGTATGATAGTTCTACCCCCTAAGGGATTACCCTTAGGGGGTAGAATTTTTAAAAACTGTGAAACACCTACTTTTTTGTTTTCAATTTAAAGCCTAAGTACCGAATTTTATGGGTATAGCTTGAAAAATAACGGAGTTTCATACAAACTTTAACCCCCCTTTTTACCCCCTTGGGGGGAGAATTTTCGAAATATGTAAAATACGTAATTCTTTATTTTTGATCAAGAGCCAAAATATCAAGTTTCATAAACATAACTTGAAAAATAACTTGAAGAACGAAGGACTATCATACAAACATTCAACCCCTATTTAACCCCTTAGGGGGTAGAATTTTTTAAAAGTGTGAAACACTTACTTTTTGTTTTCAATTTAAAGCCTAAATACCGAATTTTATGGGTATAGCTTGAAAAATGACGGAGTTTCATACAAACTTTAACCCCCCTTTTTACCCCCTTGGGGGGAGAATTTAAAAAAAATGTAAAATACGTAATTCTTTATTTTTAATCAAGAGCCAAAATATCAAGTTTCATAAACGTAACTTGAAAAATAACTTGAAGAACGAAGGACTATTATACAAACATTCAACCCCTATTTAACCCCTTAGGGGGTAGAATTTTTAAAAACTGTGAAACACGTACTTTTTTGTTTTCAATTTAAAGCCTAAATACCGAATTTCATGAGTATAACTCGAAAAATGACGGAGTTTCATACAAACTTTAACCCCCCTTTTTACCCCCTTGGGGGGTGAATTTCGAAAAATCCTTTCTTAGTGCTCGCCTACGTCATAAAAGGAACCTACTGTCAAAATTTCAAGTTTCTAACTTCAGTGGTTTAGGCTGTGCGTTGATCGTCAGTCAGTCAGTCAGTCAGTCAGTCAGTCAGTCAGTCAGTCAGTCAGTCAGTCAGGACAAGCCTTTTTATATAATTATAGATTAATTGGTATCAGGAAGCTGAATTTAGTTTAATTAAGTGTACAATAAAATTCGCAAACCAGATCACATAGAAAATATTCGTATGTAAATGTTTTAATGTAGGTAAGTTCTTAAACCATTTCACGAGCCAAACTGTGGTACTGAAAGTCAGGGCCAGAGGGCCAGAAAGTTTTTATGAGTGTGTGAGTGTGGGTGTATGTTTGTTACTCGTTCACGCCACAACTAATGGTTTGATATGACTGGGAATGGAGATAGCTTACACCCAGGATTAACACATAGGCTACATTTTAAAGAGTTCCCGCGGGAATTGGAAAACCTTAATCCACGCGGACGAAGTCGCGTGCATCATCTAGGAAGTTATAACTTATAACCTTTAGTCGGTGTCGATGGTGCCTGCGATGCAAGCAGTACAGTGAGCAGTGACAGAGGTCGCGCTTACGTAAGCGCGCGAAAGTGAAACTTCGCCACCGAGCCACCGCGCGCCATGCCGACACTTAAGGGGAAGTGATACACTTTCCTCACTTTTAGATTTAAAACGAATGGTCTGCAATGAGTATTGTAAGTTATAGTTGTATGTTTTAACATTTCCTTCAGAAGCATGCGAATCCACCCGATGACACACGGCGCGTGTAGAGTGATTTCTATGACCAGATTCATGCTTGTCTTGTTCGGATGTTCGTGTGGTACTGGCGTGCAGTAGAGATTAGTATATTCCTTGTTGGCGTGTTATAAGTATGTTTCCATCCTTATCCATTTCAAATGTTACTTTTAAAAACGTAGAGTCTTTAAAAGTAACGTCTATACATGATAATCAGTAACTGGAATAATAAAACTGATGTGATGGACTTACAGATCAATCACACCGCAACGACACAACCGATTCGGCTGAAATTTAGAACAGAAATAGATTATAGCCTGGAATAACACTTTTTATCCCGGGAAATAAGAATCCCCGCGGGAATTAAAAAACCTCAATCCACGCGAACGAAGTTGTCATTGTCATTTAGTTCTTTCATAATCATTAAAGACATACGCTTGTAAAAATCTAATATTAGCATCCTCTCGGATCGAATACCCGAACCCTTTCAAAAAGTCGATTCCCAAAGTCCTTAATCAATAAGGAAATTGTCCAGGAAGTTTTTGATAGCTAGCTCAATTTTGAAAAGGAAGTCACGAAATTGTCATTTTAATGCCATACGGACCGATAGATGTTGAGTGGATGAAATGTAACGAAAAAAGCCTAGGATGGAAAAACTAGGGGGGTTTACTAACTAGGGTGATATAAATGGGGGGCTAGACAGGCGACATCAAGACTCGTTGGGTGTAGGCGGTATGAATGACGCAAAACCGTGGAGTGAAGAAATCCCTACAAGAGACCAATCTATCAATCTAGTCTAGCACTGGACGTTCATCGATTGAGACGTATGCGACCTTAATACCAGATTGATTGGTGAAATTCACCTTGAAAAGCGAAAGGGACCGTAACACTTACACCGATACAAGCAACCAGTTTCACTGAGCAGGGAAAGTGATCGGCTGACATTCTGCAATGGAACTTGCAACGTTAGAACTGCCAGATTGTAGTATGTACATATTAAACCACTTCGATCGCGCTGGTTGGTGAAATCAACATTAAAAAGCGAAAGGACAAAGTTACGCAATAGTTATTTGTGAACTTTCGTTTTAATTAAAGAAATCTTCTTAGCCCGTCTGTATGCATTGCAGAGGTGAGTGTTATGAGCTTAGTCATAGAGGTTTCCGGTTCCGATAATATTAATATGTTGTTAATCTCAATATATAAAAGGAAAAGGTGACTGATTGACTGATCTATCAACGTACAGCTGGACGGAAACCACTGGACGGATCGGGCTGAAGGCATGTACCAACAGATAGCTTATAAAGAAGCCATCCGCTAAGAAAATATTTTTGAAATTCAAACCCTAAAGATTTTAAATAAGGGTTCGAAAAATCGAACTTAACGTGAGCGAAGCCAAGGGCAAATGATAGTGTTTATTAAAACTCTTATTCCCAATTGGTTTCAACACGGCATCGGATCGGAACACTAAATCGTTTAGGGTGCTTAGTGCTAGGGCGATAACTGCTCATAACGCCTCAATAACCCAACGGTTATAGGTGCGGACGGAGAACTGAACTGAGTCTACGGTTCGATCCCACTATTGTGGTACATTTCCGTTTATTTGGACTTTGGAGGGAAAAGGTTTTTTAGTCATTAGTCGTGTTTAGCATAGCTAATATTGTTTAAAAAAATCTTTTTAACCCATCGCTATGCATTGCATTGGTGAGTGCTATGACCTTAATGAGAGAAGTTTTTAGTCACTTGGGCTGGGAGTACCTTCTTCACCCACTATTTTCCCGGGAAGTCGCCTACTACCAATCATTTAAAGCCCTGGAGAACCATTTCCGGGATAAAAATTGTTATAATATCCTTATAATTATTGTGCCTTGAGTATAGAGTCAACAAATTGAAGCGACAATGGCATATAGGTAATTCAAAGAACAGATAGTCGTTGGGATCCCAAGGTGCTAGAATAGCAATCAATACGTAACAAGAACCTACAGCGAAACAAAAGAATTTTGGTAATAGATTGAGTCTGAAGGTTGTAGAAAGACGTAATTATAACTTTCAAAGTCTTTTCAGTGACCTTTGCATTAAACTGCTGTCTGGCAGCAGAGAATACAATGCGGAAATAGCTGTTTGTTAGCTA
The DNA here is from genome assembly GCA_038048805.1 of Hipparchia sbordonii. Taxonomy (NCBI): domain Eukaryota; kingdom Metazoa; phylum Arthropoda; class Insecta; order Lepidoptera; family Nymphalidae; genus Hipparchia; species Hipparchia sbordonii. The sequence goes on along the minus strand of JBBIWI010000008.1, from coordinate 1,183,619 downwards.
CCTTAATCGTATTAGACTTAAAATAGATATTCATTCTTAAACATCAGCTGCCTTAGTAGGCATTTTGTTTGGAACTACACAAATTAACAAAAGGTTCTAATGCATGACAGGAACATAACATAAACTGGTGATTTTACTCTCGAAACCCCTAAACAGTACTTGATAATCTCTTTTTTCTTACAAACCGACAGACGTCTACTGCTGAAAGAATCATCTTGCATGGATTTCCACAACACACTTTCGCATTTATAATATTGGTAAGTTAGAGAACTCTGAGTCAGGACACCCACTAAAACTATAAATAGTAGGTACTAAGAGACGAGTCAAAGCTATGGCAATAACTGGAGTAGGTACATGTTTGCGGCAAGTGAATGAGTCAGCCGCTTGCGCGTCTCGGCTCTCGGGTAGCGGTAAATTGTCTACAATTTGAATAAAATGATTGTGCGCTTATAGCGTCTCTTGTGGCTCACTTTGGTGCTCAGCTTAAATTCTGAAATCTGCTGTGCGATTGCCTAAAAATGATTACATTAGCATGGCGATCTCAATCATCTCTGATTGGCTGAATTTATTGCGCTCTTGCTGCATCAATGCATTTCCACCAATAACGAGAGAGTACCAGCCAATCAGATGTGATTACGAGTCACACTGTAGCAATTCGTCGCGTATTCTTTTATTTTTGTATGACGCATAACTTTTCGCAGAGTCGTCCCATTTTGATGATTCTTTGTTTAATGGATAGGGTCTACCTCGAAGTTGGTCCCTTTTAAATTGGAAAAAGATATTCCACCTCTAAGGGTAGGTAGGCTGTGGGTTGATAGATCAGTCAGTCAGTTACCGTTGCCTTTTATATATACAGATTTAAGCACAGAATCGTAATGAAACAACTGATAAAAGAACCTGACTTTATTATTCGAAGACAAACAGTTGCTCGAAAGTAAATGTAAGAGTTTGCTTTCAGATAACGGAGTCCTGCTCCAAAAAACATGACTTAGTCAGCTCGGTTCAATTAAAAACTTTAAGAAAATAACTGCACACAATTTCCAATTCGGTTTAATTCCATATTCCGCGCTTATCGATAAAAAAATCAACGCGAAGGTGGCCTGTGGGCTGTGGGCGGTGTGGCTACAAGATAATACAAAATATAATTAGCAGCAGATAGGACCAAGTGTCATTTTAATCAGATTTTTATGATAATCTTCCTGGCGCGGCGGTGGCTGTTTCCTGTCTGATCTGGTGGGAGGTTTCCGCTGTTGCTAGTAAACTGTTACCACCCTTAACATACAGCATAGAGGTGTCATCAAGCGACAGCGTGCCGGTACAATTCCGCGCAGAAACCGCTGTCACTGTCAGAGCGCTGTCATCATGTGGCTTGACTGGTAAGACTGAGTTAACATTTGTATTGTTTCTGTGTGTGTGTGCTTCAGTATAAATTTGGACCAAGCTTCCGCTGCTATGTTAGTTCAACGCGCATATAAGAATGAGAGGAATCATTTTGCGAGAGTCTGTAATGATAATGAATGACACCTCTATCATCTTTTCTACGTAAGGGTTAAATGAAGAAATCACTCTCTCATCACAACTGGACACATGTCTATTCACGAATAAGAAGGGTTCTATGACTTTGAAGGGCATAAAAGTGTAAAATGAGGTCAAAGAATTTGTTCTGAAAATTTTCTTAAAAGCTGCTCTGCCATCTCGGTGAGTATCTTGGAATAAATGATATACATTATGAGGTACCGTAACGCTCAGATTCGCTCAGACTGTGCGCCGTTACTTGAGATGACTAACGACGCCGAGATGAGTGGCTGTGGCCTGAACACCACTAACTTATTTTTACTTTCTGATGCGTCAAGTTGTAAAGCTTGTGTGTGAAATAAAAAGGTCGAGCTAATATGTGAAAGTAACTTTGCATGTCTGTCTGTGCACTTTTCAAGCTGTACCGCTGAAGCGATCTGAACGAAAGACACAGTTTGCATTCTGGCCTCATATATAGGATACTTTTAATCCCGAAATCAATGAGTTCCCACGGGACTTTTTGCGAGCGTCACCCTTTTGTTTTCCGAGGTTACATTGATTTTAAGGGTTGATCCAGCGGTAGAACGTTCGGAAGTTTTTAGATCACCATGAGTAAAAATGCTATTTACGATCTCTTCCTGTCTTGCGTGAGACACGAGAAAAATAGCTTGGGGCAAAACCTAATTTAAATCGGCCCGGCTTGCGCATATAGGTATGTAGGTTACTACCAGTTACTACTTTAGTTTTGATCCGACCGCGCTCATATTATCATAAAGTGATTCCGTGATCCCAAATAACACGAGTAAAAATTATGTTTAAATTGTTTAAACCTGCAACCGCGTTTAAAATAACAATCTTGTTCTCGATTTACGCACGTATATTGATAAGACGCAGTATTGATATATTTATTACACAAACAAACTGTAGTTAAACAGCGCCAAATATATCGTTCGTTGTATTGTTCTACGAAGAACTTCCTATATGGCGAAACGTGACCAGAGTTCTTTCATACCCCCATAGTGGACATCAAATAACACTTTTTTCATGTAAAAGTAACTACCGATGAACGAATTTGATTATTTATTAATTTTAACCGCCGGAGTTTTTTACTGAATCGTCTCGGAAGAAAAGCTGACGAAGTTAATTACGCCATTAAATGCAAAGATAGAGCGCTCTCTGACTTAGTACGACTTGTGACAGTCGTCAGACAGACTCAGACAGCGTTAAAACGAGACAATATGTTCCGACATAAATTTGTCTCGTTTTGACTCTGTCTGAGCATGCATGTATGCAAGAAGGATGATAAAACACCAGAAGTAGTACTTGCAGAGGTGTATTCGACCAGAGTAAAATGTGTGTACTAGTATAGCCTTTTGGTCCACAACTTTACTGAATTTCCATTTTCGAACGTGTACTTCCTGGAATGTCTAATTTCCGGGTTTTGGATTTTAGTAGTTTAGATTTAGTTATAACAACTATAATAGCAATTGCAGTCCGTGTGTTAGACTCTCTAGATCCTAAATAAGTGGTTCATAGCGTTTAGGTTTTTAGGGCAAATCTGTTAAGATTTCTTTTGAAGAAAAAAACAGCCTCAAATCTTAAAAGCGCCGTAGCCCGTACCAGTTTTAAAAGAGTAGGTCACAACAGTTGAAGTCTTTCAGTTCGCAAACCTACTTTTTTAAGTAAGCAAAAAAATAAGCTTTTGATGTAGGTATATGATGCTGTTTAATGCAGCAAAAAAATTCAGCCAATAACTTGTGAATTGTGATTATTGTACATTAAAATATTCTACTCATATTATAAATGTAAAAGTTAGTGAGGAATGAGGGTGGATGTATGGATGGATGAAAAAACCTTAATCCATGCGGACGAAGTCGTGGGCATCATCTAGTCTTTACTAATATTATAAATGCGAAAATGTGTTTGTTTGTTGGTTTATTGGTTTGTCCATCAATCACGCCGCAACAAAGCAACGGATCGACGTGATTTGGACATGGGTATAGTTGAGGACCGGGAGAGTGACATAGGCTACCTACTTTTTACCTAAAATCTTAATTTAAAAAAATTTTAAAAACTAAATCCACGGGAGCGAAGCAGCGGGCATCAACTAGTGTACTTATTAAAAAATTAGTTTTGGCCCTTACTTTGGCCATAGGAGCGAATATAAAAGATCCGAAAGGCCCTAAGACCGAAGTGCATCCGGCGCTATCAAAACAGCTGTTAACATTGCACATACCTGAAAGGTACCAGACGAACAGTAAACCAGTAACACCAATCTTCGTTCAACTTGGAAGGCGATATCGGACCGAATGGCACTATGAATAAGTGTAATTATGGCAAAACAGTTCTCGTGCGGTAATTACGCCCATGCGGACCACTGGCTGTTCGCCTTCACCTAAAAATGCTAATCGCTAGCGGTAAACTGAGGTCTGAGACGCGCGCAAATCTAACGGTAAAGGACTGACCGATATGGTACTTATATGGAGGTTTAGGAAAATCTTCATGTTTTAGATTATTATTATGCTTTAGCACGTAAGGGTAATGTAAGGGGAGAGAACTGGTGCCTATATTACGAGTTCTGAACTTATATAAGGCAGCAGTGTCTCAACCTAACAAAAGATGGATCATTGTGCTTAACTAATGACCTTATTTCATTTAATTTAATTTCATTTCAAAAAAAAAAGTCTGGTAGGTACCCTGGACATACTACCGAGGCAGTTGTAAGAGAATACAAGAGACCCGTGTGCGTGTGAATGTGCGTGTGCCTATGTATGTGCGTGTGTGTGTGTGTGTGTGAAAAAATAAATAGAGTATTGTACAAATACATACCTACTTTTGTACCTTTCCTCCCTGCTATGATACAAGACTATACGTAACATAATAATATGAAATCAGATAAACAAGTAAAACGCTAACAAACAAAAAGGTGTTATCAAGAATTGTGATAACAATTGTTGTCCTAACATGTTGTTCAAATCAGGTAAGTTTATGATGACGTCAAAGAGGCTGCGGTAATCTACAAAGTTATATGAATTATGTATAGATATTGAATAACTGGTTTTCTAGAAAAGATTTTTAATAAATCTGTTTATAAAAATCTTTTGTAATGAAATCTGTTGTACATCCAAAATAAAAAGAAAATCAAAAAGCTCCTGCGGGATTTAAAGGACTAAATCCACGCGAGCAAAGCCGCGGGCATTAACTAGTATTTATTATATAAAAGGCGAAGTTGACTGACTGACTGATCTATAAACGCACAGCTCTAACTAAGCTCTATGTAGCTATTATGACGTAGGCATCCGCTAAGAATTTTTTAAAATTAAACTCCTAAGGGGGTAAAATAGGGGTTTGAAAATCAGAACTTAACGTGTGAGAAGCCGCGGACAAAAGCTAGTATAGCTATAAAATTCGCTAACTAATGAGTCTCTTCCCGTGATGAATACGGCGTTTCTTACGTTGAGCTGCCACTAATAAATATTCCGATACCAGTATATCGAGGTTTAAGTCAAGCATCATTTCCGTGTGTTAATTACAACATATGACTGTATGTTTCGCTGGTTTGCAAGAGACAAAGAAGACAAACTCGTATGTACATTTTTGGCAGCGCTAATTTGTATACTGCTCAGTAAGGAAAAGGTTTTTTTGGCAAGCTTTTGTATAAAATTACGATAAGTGCATTTTCAACATCCGACATTCAACGACTTTGACGTGTTTTCCGATGGGGTTGATAAAGTTATTACTAATCAAATAAATTGCAATAATTTTGTGCTGAATAAGAATATGAATTACCTACTGAACTAGCTTTTGCCCGCGGCTTCGCTCGCGCAGTTCGATTTTTTTCAAACCCCTTTCTTATCAGATGGCTACGTCATAATAGCTATCTGTATGCCATATTTCAGCCCGTTGATAGATCAGTCAGTCAATCAATCAGTCATAATCAGTCACCTTTTCTTTTTATATATTTAAGAAGATTAGCCAAACTTTTTTTTATTCGATGGCTGATAGCCCTGTAGCCCTAAGAAGTTCACCACGAGAAAATTTTATCAACGTTTACTCGTAATCTATATAATTATGTGAATCTCTATAGAGACTCACGAGTAAAGTGTAGACAAAATTTTTTCGTGGCCCTATTGGACTCCAATCTCACCTGATAGTGAGGATGCAGTCTAAAGATGCTAGCGACTAACTAAAATGGGGTATGGCAGAGTATTAAGCCCACCTTCCTTATCAGTTTCTACACGCTATCGTACAGGCCATCGAACGCTAAATCGCTTAGCGGCATGTTTTGGACGGTAACCACGGCCAAGGGCTTCCGTCAAACTACCAGACATCTTTGGTCAATCTAGCCCATATCGAAAGCGTCGGCATTTTAGGATTGCAACTATAATAGAAGAAGTGGTCTGTGGAAAGCTCTTCCCGCTTCGATTTCAAACTAGATCTCTGTTCTCATAACTAAGTATTGGATTAGTACTTACAATAAATGCATAAAGTAATCAGAGTTATTGTAAAGCTTAAAACTTATCTAACTGCATGGCTGATAATAATCTTTCAGCTAATACAAGGTTGTCTCGGCTGGAAAGATAATTATCATTGCTTAATGTGTACGTACATGAAGAGAACATAACAGTAATCTAAGCGTGTGTACAAAGTTACAGGACAATTTTAAACTGCAACTTGCTTTTTTATCTACACTTTACTCATGAACCTCCATAGAGATTACGAGTAAAGGCGTAGACAAAATTTTCTCGTGGCGCGCATGTTAGTCCTACTGGGGACGGGGGAGAAATCTCAATGAGATACCAGATTTCTCGGGGGAACAAACTATTTACGGGGAATTTTTCTTCTCCAAACTGGATCGGTTCAATCAGCTCATGCTTACAGACTGTTTACACCGGTACTGATAGCGATTATAGTATTCCTATTCTTTAAATGCCAAGAGAAATTGAGAGGCTAATGTGCGGAGTGATCGATCAGTATTCCGAATGCAGAGCCACTTTCGATGTTGCGGGCCCATATTCTGCACGGTTAGCAATCTTTCACGATAATACATGCGGCTTCTTCGCAGTCTGATCGTTTCGACGACCTATCGATATGGAAAGACAATTTTGGGGGCGCATCGTTTCATTAAAACCTGCTTAATGACACTACACTCTAAAACCTCAATAGGCCTATTATATCAATTCACAAGCACATCATAAAAATTTACGACTTCATACAATCCTCACTAATATTATAATTAACTACTTAGTGCCGATTTCAGCTGACAGTTTTTGTATTGAAAATCTGCCCAAATATCAAAACGCTCGGATAAAACTTATTTTACGTTGGTGAGCTCGGCCCTTAATAATATAAGGGATGTGATATCTAATTTTTTGTAGTGGGGTTTTTAATCTTTTTTTATAATTACGAGAATTATCGCAAAATAAAAACGAACGCGCGCGAAAATAAATTCAAGCGCCGCGGGTCATACACCGACCACAAGCTGATGCGACCATACGACAGAAAAAACATGTAGGTAATAATATGCTCTACTAGTCGTGCGAAGCCGGGGCGGGTCGCTAGTACCCTATTTATTTAGTACGTTGGCTCACTGTGCTCGGCCACTACACTAGTGGCTCGGCTCTATGGCCTGTACATGTGCGACCGTGCCACTTGTAATATTTTTTCCGCGTGCGCTCAGAAGGCGGCGAGTCTATCGAATCTATCTATCGTATAAATGACAGACAAGGCCTGTAAGCCGACGTCTATATTGTGCAACAATTGCAGCACAGCGTAGCGCTCTTTGTTGCATCAATCGCACCAATAAAACTTCTTAACACGTCCATTGAAGCCCGCTGCGAGTGATTGTATTATAATTATTATCGCCTACTCACAGTTCACACATACATTCGTCACATACATTTACGAGTCGATTAATAACATTTCAATTAAAAATTCCGAGAGAATCCTGTGTTTTTCCGCGTTAAAAGGTAGGTATTTCACTCTCCAAATTCCCAACAAAAAATCACGTCGTTTCGTTGCTCCGTTGCTACCTGAATGGAAGACAAACCAATAAACAAATACATAATTTCGCATTTACAATGACGCGTCAGTGGCGCTAGGGTCGAATAGCTTCCCATACATTTACATAGAACATAGAGCAGACGCGCAAATGTCGCGACACTGACGCTCACGCACTGAGGCGGGCGACGGACGCTTGCCGCGATGATCGGGGAGTCTATTAAAGACATTTTTAAGTGCACACAAGGCGTGACAATGAGGCTCATAAAAGTGGTAACAGATAATAAAAGATACAATAAACAATAGATATCGTTTATGTCTTAATTAGTTTGTTGTGGCCTGAGCTAATTGTAGTACAAACATCATTGACAAACACAATACGATTAGGAATATAATAAGTCGACCAACAAAATTTATTTTTTGGCATCAAAACCTAGCTTCTAATTTAATAACTCAGCAACGGGAAAATGATGAAGCTTCTAATATACTAACTCGGCTTCTTCACAATGGCCACAAAATATTCCAAAGAAAGCATCAAATAAAGAGCCACTATTTTTATTATTGTCCACTGCCACTGCACGATTTGGTGCGAGTGAGATGGATACGACTGGCCATTTGCACGATTTCGTTGGTGCGAGTGAGACGGATACGACTGGCAATTTGCACGATCTCGTTGGTTCTGGCTATTTGCACCAATCAGAGAGCGCCATTCAAAACATGCATTTGTTTTTTTTGTTGTTCTGTTGTTAGTGTGTTAATATTGCAATTATTTTTGTATAATTTTTTCTTTAAACTAAAGTTAGGTTAGGTTAGGGTTATACCGGGATAGGGAATATACAGGTGCACTTAGGTTCTGTTGGGATCGTAAACCTACCTAAAACTAAAAAAAAGCTGAAAAAAAATTTGATTTTTTTTTTTCAAAAATGTTATAATGTTATGTGTAGGTATTTATCTTGAGTTAAATTTAAAAACAATCATTTTTTTAATTTCATTTTATCAAAAAAAAAACTTTTTTTTATTTAGTTAGAAACATTTTTTTATTTCATTTTTCTCACAAAAAAAAAATTAAAAATGTGGTTGAAGATTTGGTGTATTATTTGATGCTAATATTTAAGTATTTTAGGAGTTCACGGTTTGAAGCTAAGTTATAAATATAGATGCTAAAATTATATTTTTTAGAGGCTCACTAGTTGAAGCTGACTTAGTAATTTAGAAGCCAATAATGGTATTAAATAGAAGCTCGTTTAATTACATGCCATACGATTATGTATGTATAATTACTTCATCCACATGAATTATGATTCTTTTTCTATTAGAACTACAATTAGTTTATAGAAATTTCCAGGGCAAAATGTATTCCACATCCTTCAGGATGTAAACTATGTCTATCAAAATTGGTTCAACGGTTTAGAGGTGAAAAGGTAACATTGTAACTGAAGCCTCAATAGCCCAACAGTTAAAGGTGCAGACTGAAAACTGCAAGGTCGCAGGTTTGAGCCCAAACTGTTGCACTATTGCCGTACCCACTTCTAGCACAAGCTTTTCGCTTATTTGGAGGGGAGAGGAGAATGTAACTCATGTTCAGCTTGGCTAATATTCTTTAAAAAAAAACATTTATTCAGCTTAACTAAAAAACACATAAATAAAAAAAAAATATTACTTTTGACTAAACTAAATCTATGACTAAATAGGTACATATAGGGAATGCAATCTCGATCTCGCGAGATCTCGTTTTCGCGAGATCTCGGCCTTTTTTAGCGAGATTGATCTCGGCCGAAAAAAGGGCGAGATCTCGCGAGATTAACGAGATTGCACTCGAGCATAAAAAAGTCTTATTCGAAGAGCGGACTGACACTGACGGAGTTGCGACCTGTCGGTTTCGTTCGGTGCGCGAATTATTTTTTAAATTACTAAAAGATTTGCGTTTGATATTAGAAGAGAAGACTGGTTGTTTTTTTTCATTTGTTATTTCAAATTCAAAATTTATTTATTTCATGTAGGCCAACTTGTAGCTCTTATAAATCTACCACCGGTTCGGAATGCAGATTCTGCTGAGAAGAACCGGCAAGAAACTCAGCAGTTGCTTTTCAAAAAATAAAAAATATTGTTTTTTACAATAGGTAACCAAACTGTGCTATGTATACACTGCCCTCGTAATTGAAAACACAGTAACTTAAAGATAACTTCTATTTAACTTACTTTCTTTTCAATTACGAGGGCAGTACAGTGCTTCCACAGTGATTTGATTGAAACGTACGTCAAAGTTTACTACTTACAAGTTTATTAAAAAACTATAGACAATTTGATTCATAAAAGTCTATTGAAAAAATTCGTGAAAATAAATGTTATCTTATAATACTTATAATTTTTATTATTCTTTTTCTAATTTATTCAAATATTGTGATTATTTGCAAAAAAAACATACAAAACTGCCAATCTCGCGAGATCTCGAAATTGGCGAGATCTCGCAGTATTGTTATTTACAATCTCGCGAGATCTCGCTTGAGCCCCAATCTCGCGAGATTTGCATTCCCTAGGTACATATTAGATTTAAGTATGTATTACAAAAAAATGCTTGTTATAGCTGAAAAGGCTACTACCTCAGTATAATGCTGTATCAAGGCTGCAGCACTGACTTCCAGGCATAGCCTTTAGTAAAAGGGAGTATTTAATACATAATTATTTGTAGGCGGTAGTATAGTATAGGGCAGGGGATTTTTTATTGGTGTTGCAAGAAGCAGCAAGTGGACTAGCCACCTAATTATAAAATACAAGGAGGGTAATTATGTAAGTACAAAAATATTTTTAGATTGTTTTATTGTAAAAAAATATTGTTTTCATACACTTGTGATGAAGTCAATGTGACTCATGAGCTTAAAACTTTTTAATGGGATTTCCAATACTGGGCTCAATAGAAGGAAGTACACAATGTAAATCGCTAAAAGATATCGCTGTGTGAATCAGAGTGCCCCCTACTCCCCCTTACATATCTTCGCACCTCCCACTTTAAAATCAATGGTATAGGGAGAATTGATTCTATGAAATCAAATTATGTGGATAAATACTTTGATTAATTATGAGGAAAAACAAGCCTATTAGCCTTGTTTTCTCCAACTAACTTTTAAAATCTGAAAGGTTGCAAGATCAGAACAAATATTTCACAAGATGTGAAAAAAGTACTTTGTTGTTCACAGTAACAAAATTAGGAAACTTAAGTACCTACAACTATAACAAAAGGAACAAATTTTTTTTGATCTCGGACCTTTTACATGCTAAAAAACATTGCTTGTGTTTATAACAGAGATGCCTACAGGCTACTTTTTATCCTATGAAACTTGCAAGCATAATAGAGTTGATCAATATAGGGCACTTGAGTACCAATTCACCAATTTAGGTACTGATGATTCTTCAGTTCTTTTCGAAAGTCAAGAGATCTAAGCTATCATATTATGTTATTACTCTGTTATCAGCGTTATTTTTACTTACTAATGACTTTTATTATGCCATTAAAATAATCAATGTTGGACATTGTATATTGTAGAAAAACTTACAATATGGGTACAAAATAATACATAACACGCATTATTATTACCTATCTAAATGTTTAAAGTAGAAAAACAAAAGAGAAAGGGTTATGAACGTAACTATTTAAACAAACAAAAACGTGATGGGTTTCGCAACAAAGAAACGATAATCCAATGACGAATAAACGCACCACAACAGTGAAAGTGATCGTCGATTACCATTGCTTGACCGTGAACCCAAAACGAGGAAAATATCCTCAAATACACATAATAAGCCGTCCTAAACCCAAAAGAACTGTTCATAACAGACAAAACCATAGACTTATTATAAACCCAACGTTGGACAGCTAACGGTGTATTTTTACTGTTCCCGCAGATAAAAACATTCGTACTCACCTTGTAATAAACATCCATAAGGATGCTGTCGGGCAACGATCGCAAATCATTCCGTTCGCACTTTGATTTTTGAATGTAGTTCACTAAATTAGTTAAGCACACCTCGTATAAATTATCGGGTATTTTTTTCACACGAACCGACGACGACACGTCAGCCATTTTGCCGAGATAAAATAAAACTCAGCTGATTTCACTCCGCTCGGCGCGCGTTAAGTTTGTCAAATTGACATTTCTACTATCTGCCAACTTGGTCTGTCAATGTCAATGATCCATCAAGTCAAGGCTGTGCATACCACAGACCAGTAAAACAATTTGCATACGCTGTGCATGTGTCATGAAGGTATTAAATGATGCATGTCGATTGGACTTGCGCACGATACCTACCTACGATTATCAAGTTTCGGCACAAACATATAACTCTTATATGTTTGTGAGTTTCGGTTGCTGAATCCTACTGGTTAGTTTAAAAAACCACTACCTATAGAGTCTGGCTAACGAAAGTAGAGCCTGGAAAAGAGCGGCAAATTTAAAAATTTTTAGTATGGCAAACTCAAAATTAGTGTGACAGACATGGAGTAACCTAATTTGATACTTTAGAATTATTTTTTTATTTTTGTTGAAACCAATTGCACACTACTATTTATCGGCATGTACAGATGGAAAAATATTGATAACTAGTTCGTAGAATTCATTCCCGTGGTTAAGGATTTTTGATTCCCGCGGGAACTTTTATTTTCCGGGATAAAAGTGTAGCCTGTGTTATTCCAGACTATCTCTGTGCCAAATTTCAGCCAAATCGGTTCAGTCGATGCAGCGTGATTGAGTAACAAACATCCATCCATACATACAACCAAACTTTCACATTTATAATACTATGTAATAGGAAATAGAATAATATACCATTTTTATAGGGATAAAAATATAGTGTTGATTTATTTCTAAAATTTACCTATGGAATAAATCCTTTCATAAAAAGAAACCTACCATCTGCCTGAATGAAAAACAACAATATTCAGTAATAATAATTTATTTTAGTCACTATAGTCAAAATCTGAATCCAAAGCTTCTATCTCCAAAGATTCATCAGAGTCACTGGTGTCACTATTTCCAACGTTGATTATAAAACTTTCTAAATTTTCTTCAGTAATTCTATCTCTTTCTTTGTATTTCATTTCAACATGCATAACATGATCACACATTTTCTTCCAATCCTCTGATGTAATACTTTCAAACGACTCTTTAATCACTCTTTCTAACTCCACTGTAGTCAAGGCTACATTTTTACTTGCCACTTTACGTTTAGCCAAACTCCATACAAGCGATCGACTCCTGCTACATCCTTCAGATTTTCTGTCAAAGAAAATAATTTGTGTTAAGTACAAATGCGCAATTACCACAACCAATGAAAAATAACCATTTAATTGGAAGTTGCATTTAGTAGGTATTATTAAGGTGTTTAACGAAATATATAATTAATGTGGATGAAAATAGAGATATAGTTTTTTAAAAAGAGAAATATACAAACAAAGTATCAAAATAATGCGTCATACTAGCCTAAAAAATCTAACACAACACGTAAACAATCTTGTTTTTGTTTGAATTTTACATCATTCTCTTGTTGTTTTTCTTCAAATTTGGAAATCATGCAAAACAACATCTTCCGCACTCCACTTTTAATTGTTTTATTCATTCTTAAACGCGTAAATACTCGTAAACAAGATCACAACTAATCACTGCAAATTACCGATAACCACAGACAACCGCCATCTTGTTAGGGCAAAATGTAGTTGACATTTGTTTATGTATTGCCATATAAAAAGTTTGCAAATAATTCGAGTCTCTACGTAGAGAGAGAAGACATAGAGTCAGTGACGATTTCTTTCTCACTCACACTAAAAAGAGAGCAGAGATAAAGTTATTAATGTGATAAACAGAGACGCAGCTACCCAATTTTTTGTCCCTCATCGTGTAACCAGTTTTTTTCAAGGTCGACACACTTTTGTGCCCAACAAACTGACAGTTAATAAGAAAATTTAGTATCTATGTGTGTTGCCAGCTTTAGGTACCTATACAATGTCCCGATTTTCCCTATCCTACTTATATTATAAATGTGAAAGTTTGAATGTATGTAGGGCCATCCATACATACATCCAAATTTCAGCCATATCGGTTTAGTGTGGCGTGATTGAGTAACAAACATATGGATGTTTGTTACTCAATACGCCACACTAAACCGATATGGCTGAAATTTGGCACGGAGATAGGTTTTTTTTTAGTAATGTCCTCTGACATACCGTAACGGCGGGTTACTTTGGCTACTTTTTCAATTTTTTTTTTAATTTTTGTTGAAACAAAATAAAGTCGTGATGGAAGAAATGAATATTATGAGAAAAGAAAAGAAAGATGATGGATACTAGAATATAATATATGTCGGCGATGATTAAAGTGTATTCAGTTAGATAGTGTCGGTTACTGTTCTGAATCATCCTGAAGTTTCGTTCGAATGTCCAACAACCAGTCGAGAACTGTTGGCGATCTTAAGAATTATTTTATTTACAAAGTTCTTAATTTTTAAAGCCATTTTTAAATAGCTAGAGGCAGACTTTTAATGTTTTTTTTAAATAATTATTAACTTAAACTATGAAGAGTTGCAGTTTTATACGACTGCCTGAAAAAAGGAATATACTGTTAATTTCATTAATGATGATTTTGATGACTAAATATACAATTTTTGTTGCTTTTAATTCAATAGCATTACTCGATCGAAGGAAAATTTTAACTGTTCATTACAAATTATTTTGTGTAACATTCTTACTAGTAACGAAAAAAAATTTTCCTTTGTGTTACATACATCTTTTTTCAAAGTGACTCACATATGCTAAATTTCTATTCGGCATTTCAATATTTTTTTTAAGGAGCAAATAATTATCTAGTGAATTGGTCCTATGAAAGTACATTAAAAAACTTTAGTATAAAAAAAAATATTTTTAAAAAACCGACTTACGTGTACAAACTAAAATTATTTTATACTTTTAAGTGGTGGTTGAAGTTAATATTGTGTGCAATAAAGAATAATAAATTCTTTATTGCACACAATATTAAGATATATGTAAAAAATAGAAGCTTACCCTAATAGGTATGTCTCTCCCAGACAACCTTATATGTGTAGGTATGTTATTTAAAAAATAAAACAGTTCAGCATCTGTTTTGTCGTTTTATTTAAAAATCCTGGGAAGAATTTTCCATCTAATTTGGGGTACTAGGGGAGTGCAGTTATTGTGGCAACATTAAACTCGAACTTGTCATGTGACGTCATCGTTACGTCATGTTATCTCTATTTCAGTCGCGGTTACACAGTACCTTGGTCTATTGCCTTCTCTGTCTACGAGTCTCTACTTTCGTTTGCCAGACTCTATCAGATTTGTCTTTTCAATAGAGAACCCACAGAGAACCACGCACAGAAGAAAAACGTCTATTGTTTTTGCCATAAAGATAGGTAGGTACCACCCATACAAGTTAGCACAAGTTAGTTCTACTTCCATAAAACCACCAGACAAAAAAATCGAAGCTAAGATTAGGTAGGTATGTAACAGAATCTTTAACCTTGGTATCCTACAACTTCAAATACCATTAATTTAACGTTTCTTATTGCCAAAGTTATAATAAATACGTATGAACAAAAATTATACAGCTAACGGCTTAAATATAGTAAAAAAAAACTAAATTCAAAAGTTTTATTTGCCACCGTTTTGTCACTAATTCTTTTACACTCACCTTTGAGTATTAAAAAGATACCTAAGTAACCCAAGTAACCTTATAGAATTTAAATCAAAAATCAAATAATGTGGGTATTTGATTTTTGTTAAATGCTCGAAGCTGATAAGGAATTCGAGATTTAATGAAACATAAAAGTTAAAAGATAAGAACAGACTGAAACATATTGATTGCAATTACAAGTAAAAAAAAAAAGCAAGATAAAAAAAACTACACAAACCTTGAATAGCATTTATTCAGAACTAAAACACATTTAACACTAAACAACACAGTTGTTAATAACTAAACATTCTTTAAAGCTATCCTAGAGGAAAATAAATGCCTCACCTAAATATTTGTTGACGACATAAATTCGCCGATCTGTGAAACCCTACACAGAATACAAAAGGTACATGTAAAACGTCGTAATCAAGACAATTATAATGAAGTTATCATATCACAACTGAAAGACAAATTGGTAGGTACAAAAAAAAAATACTCTTCTGCATCAATGTAAATGTACTATGTACTTCTGCTGCAGTAAACATAAAATCTAACATTTATTATTTAACTTATGTAAATGGCAGCATAAGGTAACTTGTATAATACAAGTAAATACCTACAATTTAATATGGTAAATTATCACATTATTTCGAAACTAATATTAACTTTACAATCTGATTCACATTAAAGAATGTGTTAATTATGTATTTGCCTTTGCCTTTGAAAAATTGAAAATACTGAAATTATAATTATTATCGACTTCAGATATTTAATTGAGGATAATAATATGTTATGAATTAATAAAACCGGTGGATCATACTGTAACTTTATTAAAGTCTAACCTCTCCAAAACTGGGGTGTCACAGATATCTATTCTCAATCTAGAATAAATTATTGCTTCCCAATAGTAAACTTGGAGATGCCTTCTAACAGATTTATGTAGGCTGTGTGTTCAAATGCCGTACTGAAGTCTGACAACTTCTGCACAAATTCATTGCCAATGCCTTTCTCTTCTAGAAGATTCATCAGGAGATCGTAGAGATACTGAAAGCAATAAGTTTGGTTAATTTTAGAATAGTCGTAGAATTTTTACAGTTTTACAAATCGCCCAACTACTATTATGATTATCAACAACTAGTGTTCCAAAAAATTCAATAACAGTATAAAATTCCACTCGATTAGGCACTTTTTAAAAGTTTAAATGTATATAGTTAGCAGTTAAGAGTAGATCAAAAATATCGCCTGAAATCAGATTGATGATTTGGTGGTGATTTTTTTTTACTAATAGTTCGCCGAGTAGAATTTATATTACAGCGCCATCTAGTTTGCAAAGGTAATACTTCAAACCAATAATTTGATAAAAATAATGAAAAACTAAATATTAAAAAAAACTAAAAATAATATAGCATTACAATATTATAAAAAGTTATGAGTTCCCAAAAAATATAAAATAGCGTTAATATAATAAAAAAAGCTTATTATTCCCAACTGGGTACAAAAATTCTTTACTAATTTTGTTATTAAAATCTATAATTAAGTATTAAAATAGTGCAAAAAAAAAAAAAAATTAATTTTCTGTGGGGAAAAAATAAACCATAAGTTATGTGACCAAAATGATAAAATAATATGTAGCACTTCAGTGAATACAACCTAATAAAGACGGGAAGTAGCTTCACGTTCATGCGTTGATTTACCCCATATTTGGCACTTGAAAACCTACCATAGAGTGTAGGCCAAGTATGGCGATTATGGGGAGATAAAGTGGCAGGATTCGAACCCGGTACCTACGCGATCGAGGCGAGGCTATTTACCATAACGCCAGGAGAGCTGTATGACTCTATGGGAAAAATGAACTATGGACTCTACTTTTAAATAACGTTATTGCATTTTTTATATTTTTGTTATAATATGAACTAGCTGATGCTCGCGACTTTGTATGCGTGGATTAAGGGTTTTAAATTCGCGCGGGAACTGTTCAACTTTCTGGGAATGTAGCTTATGTGTTAATCCTGGATATGAGCTACATTTTAAATTTCACCCAAATTGGTTCATTACTTGTGGAGTGAAGCCGTAACAAACATCCATCCATCCTCATTTTTCCATTTTTAATAGTATATGATTCACTGATTAAAGATTAATAGTTTTTGATAGAACAAAGTTTATTTGTTTATTTATTTTGATTGTATCCTAATTTTATAAATGTGAAAGTGTGTTTGTTTGTCCTTCAATCACGCAGCAACAAAGCAAAGGATTGACAAAATGTTTGATTACATAGAATATAGAAAACCCTAAAACACATACTTATGCGGGGGAGGCTTAAGGAAAATAGGCTGCACTCTGGGTTCACTGGTATATGCTGGGCCTTAACCTTTAAAGCCATTCAATTTAATAAATGTAAGTAATAAGTGTTAAATAATGCAGTTTTAGAAAACTTACTCCATCGAGCACGTCGCCGGCCACCGCGTACACTTTGTCGCTCCACTCGCCTTTGTATAATGTCACCTCATCAATCCCGAAAATGTCATCTGAAATAGAACATCAGGGTTTGTTTAAATTTTCAACTGCCACTGAGGAAATTAAAGGAGGTTCTCAAGTCGTTGCATCTATATTTTTTTATGTATGACCACATGTTTTTTATTGAATTATAATAAAACTAACCACAAAAAATTAAAAAAATAATAATTTTGCAACAAAAAACTGATATGTCGATAAAAGAAACTAAAAAGGAAAAAATAAAATTATCTTTTTTAGTTGTAAGTAAACTAATGTAAGTAATTTTGAATTGGCGACAAACTTTAAAAAAAATTTCATGTGCACATGCTATAATTTTACATTATTAATTTTTATAAAAAATACAAAATTTTACTAACAATGTTTTCTCCTAAATACACATAATGCCAATTTTTTTAATTTAAGCCTTTACTTATTTATTTTTTATCTCCTTTTTTAATTTTTTATTGAAGTGTTAACCTACACTTAAAGGAATGAATCTGGGGCCGGCAGGATTCGAACCCACATCTCTCTGGGAATCGCGCCCGAGTGTGGGAGTGCGCCTGAGTGGAATTTTTGATATGTATTTATAAATCTATTAGGTTTTTATCTCCTATACTACTTTTTGGGTTCAAAAATATATTTTCCAAGAGAATTCCAGAAAACCAAGTTTCATCAAATTAGGGTGATGATACAACAAAGGGAAAACATAATATACTCACTGTACTCATCAGCATTTGTTGATTGTGGTTCCTGCAGGAAAGAGCATGTAAAGCCCAGGGTGGTGTCTCCTCGCACGAGGTCCACCTCAAACTGAGGCTTGGAGCGCATCTCAGAGAACTCCTGCTTCTCTGGCTGGGAATCCTCACCAAAGTCTTCTGTGTCGACCGTGTGGTTGACGTTGAATGTTACTCTTACTCTGGAAATGAAATATTATTAGCAACGCGATTGAAATTAAAGAGTTTTTGCGACTTCAGTGTGTTTGTTTTGTGTTTTAAAAGGCATAATTCAAAAAACACAACACAATAAATAAATAAAAAATGGATTTGGCTGAGAAACTAAAAGAATAACGCGCTGCGTGTGGCGCATAGACGCCTTCCCTACAGCAGACTGCCGACTGCGCGAGGCGCCGCCTCGCGCAGTCGGCAATCAGTGACAGAGGGGTAGGGAGGTAGCCGCGCGGGGAATCGTCTACCGTTGCCATGGTAACGGTCCAAGGCTACGCAAAACTTTGGATATACCTCTTACAATATGAATTTTACGATTCTATACAATACTAGCTGATGGTAGGCACTTTGTCCTCGTCTGATACTTTATTCAACATGAATAGACTTTTCAAAGTCTGTTATAATGTAGTGTAAATAAATGTAAATATATTAGGTTATCATTTTTGCTCCGAAATGACTCTCAGGTTTCTGAAACTAAAATCCTTACTTAAATACTAATATTATAAAGAGGAAAGATTTGTATGTAAGTATGTTTGTAACAAATTGACTCAAAAAGTACAGTAAGATTTTAAAAATTCTTTCACCATTTGAATGCTACATTATCACTTATTAATATAGGCTATTTTAATTGCAAGAAAAAGTGACCACCCATGCGAAGCCGGGACAGGCCGCTAGTATAAAATAAATATCAAAATCAAAGACTTACAGTTCATCTTTCAGCTGCTTGGTAAGAGTAACCTCAGCTCCATCTGCCTTCACCACAAAGCCATTAACCTCAGTGGGCAGAGTCTTCACTTTTTGTGCCTTGCGCTCAGCCACTATCTCTTCAGTCAAAAACTCTACTAGCTCCCTTTCACCTGCAAAATAAATTCAAATTATGATGTCAGTATGTACATACTTTGGATATCTAAATTTCATAATAAAATGATAATTTGATACACTTGTTGCACTCTACTTAAATTTTAGCATGTATTTTTTACTATATGATTCCCTCAACTTTGTTCGTGTGGATTAAGTTTTTTTATTCTCGTGAGAACTATTTTATCTCCTGGGATAAAAAGTAGTCTTTGTGCTATTCCTGATCTATCTCTGTGCCAAATTGGTTCAGTTGTTGCAGCGTGAATGAGTAACAAACATACATCCAAACTTTCGCATTTATAATATTAATAAATAAATAATAGGAAGGATTCTTCGGCATTAAATATTATCTTCATCTATCATTAGTTGTCAATATGCAGATATCATAAAAGTAGTCTCCCAGTTTTATCAAACTAAAATTAAAGTTTTACACTTCCAACCAGAACAATCAACATTTAGAGTATGTTAAGGCTTTGGTAGGAGCCAATGGGGTGTCAGCCATTATTTGTGACTGAAATGTCTAATATTCCTATGAAGTAACACTGCAAAAATGCCACTGTTACTGGATGCAAATATTATTATTCTATACCCTGCAAACTACACCAAAATACCATTGAGAGTATAGTGGCACAACACTGTTACAGGGATATTTACATACAAGAACTTTAATTTGGATTTTAGTGTGAAGTAAATTTTCATAATAATCTACTCTAGTAAGAACACATTACACAATTTTATTTGAATAAAAAATTATTCTATTCTATTCCATAATTTACAGTATGCAAGCTTCAGCTTCAAAGAGGAAAACTTTAGAGTCTATTCAAAAGAGAATTATAATTTATTCAAAAAAACTAACCCTTTAGTTCACTGGTCTCGCCATGATGGTTCTCTTTTGAACAGACTATCACTCATACATTTGCTTTTACCTGTTGCAGAGATGATACTATATTTTTTAAATCTAGGGAAGTAACTGTTCCTCTTTAAAGCTCAATGTACTTAAAATTTACTGCTGGGTACTATGCTCAACATTTTAATTACATTGAACTATAAAATACATACATATAAGTTTTGCACTATCCCCGACAATATATTTATTTGGCATTCTAAAAACCAATAAATACTACTGTACTAACACTACTTATACTGTAGGAAAGGATTGTCTACATGAGATTTACAGGAATAGGATAGGTAGCTTACCAAGGGGTTTAGGGGTTACAGATTTTTCATCCTTCTGATCTGTCAAAATAATTTTAAGTTAAAACAATGACTCACAAAAAAATTAAACAACTAACTTAACTTTGTTGTAGAATGTAGTCATGCAAAAAAGGTCAAGTCCACAAAACACCTTTTCATATGAATACTTACATTAAGAATTATAGGTTAAAGTTTTGTGGATTGGATCCTATTTTCCCAATAAAATGATGCAATAATTTAACACGCTTTATTTATCCTTTAATAAATAAGAATTGTCAATATATTGCTGGAACAACTTTATTTCACATAAGATAATCCAAACTTTATGACGATATTTTATCAGGGTTGATGACATAACCTCAAAATTATGATAAGCGATAGAGCAGTGATACCTTTAGTGTGAAGTGCTTTGAGACCACAGCCGCAGCTGCAGGTGTTGGAATGGTTGTTCAGAAGGCTGGAGGATGCTGAGGTGCTATCCATCCTCGTGGAACAGCTCAAATGCCATATTCCTCTCGTGAAGTCACGTTTGACGGGCGTCTGCGTGCGAGACACTATTGCACCCGTTATACCCGTACTTTTGACGCAAGATTGAATAACTCTGTGAGCTGTTCTTACTAAACTACTCATTTTGCTATTTTTACAATGCAACGGTTAAGAATAATATAAAACAGTGGAGAAAAAGATTATTCAACGTGACCTCGTCCGCCCGCCGGTTTTTTTTTTTTTTGACAAGTCCAAAGAGTATATAAATCACTATGAACACAAAGAGTATACAAATCACTAGAACACCAAAGAAAGTCCTAGACTACTGTCCTCCACAGACTAAGTATTAGATTATTAGATCGTCAGTTTTCAAGTGGTTAAGTCTAGTGATGTGTCGAGTCAGCTCTTTTTGGTACTCGAGTATTCTCGTTGTTGTCAAGTCGAGTACCTCGTACTGATTCATTTCGTTATTATTTTTTTCAATGGAAGTAGTATAAATTTTTTATAATGCTTCAGCAAATTAATTGTGTTTTGAATATTAGTAACAATTTTTTTATACTCCTTGCACTCTATCTTCCTGTTCTCGAAAAGTTCCAGACCTCAATTTTTTCTTCAGAGACATTTTAACACTGAAAAAGTCAAACAAAAACACTTCAAGTCTAAAATTTGCACGCGCGTACACACACAGTCCTATATCACAGTCAATAGGAGTAAAACATTCAAGAAATAACAATGAATAAGTAAATATTATGAATTTTATTTCCACTAAGTATAATATTATGATCACTGCCGCTTATTTCTTACGGCAGCGGCTGGCCGAAGGAAGTACAAAATTTCGGTCGTATTGATGTCAGCGTAACTAACTTCACAATAAAAGATAGACTTTAAAATGATAGATCTAAGGTCGCAATTTGAGTACTCGACTTAGGATTCGAATACCATAGAGTGCTCGGAATTAGCATTCGAATACTAGTAAGTACTGGAAACTAGTATTCAAATACTATAATCTGAGTACTCGAGTATGTGAGTACTTATTAAGTATTCGAGTCGGGACTCGAGTCAGCCTGACTTGGCACATCTCTACAAGTCACAGAGATCTGTCACCTGTGACGTAGACAAATTATGTCATGTTCACGTGGGTCGCCGTCGTGTTTTCCATTTTAGATTTTAGAACTTCGCTAAAAGAAGCCTAATTCTTCTAGTTTAATTGAAGTACACATTTATAAAATGGTTAAAAAGAGACCAATTGTGGCACAGAATCCAGTGCCGCCTGCCCCAGTAGAAGTTATTACAGAAGACTTGACTAATCACCCATTATGTTTGCACGGTCCAACATTGCTGTTTTCCAGTGAAAAAGGCCGGTTCTTCGCGTGTGCCTCTTGTAGGAACAAGAAGGATTGCACCGTGCAGATAGATGAGGAGGACTGGAAGAAGGAAGGTGTAAGACAGAGAAATGAGAAGTACTACAAACTCATTCCGAAGTTGGATAAAATTGCGGCTTGGAATCACTTGAAGGAGGTTAGTTATGATAAGTGGTGGGGTAATAAAGCTCAGGAATACACGGTTTAAGCGATGGCGGCTTCACCCCCAACTGAGAAGCTATGCCGGCAATGTAGCTTTACCGTATGATCCTATGTAGAAACCATTCAGAGGTTAGGTATATATAGGTTTTATATCTAAATATATAAAAGGCAAAGGTGACTGACTGACTGATTGACTGACTGACTGACTGACTGATCTATCAACGCACAGCTCTAACCACTGGACCGATTGAGTTGAAATTTGGCATACAGGTAGGTGTTAAGACGTAGGCATCCGCTAAGAAAGGATTTTGGAAAATTTTAACCCCAAGAGGGTTAAACAGGGGGTTAAATTTTGTATGAAAGTCCGTCATTTTTCAAGTTATATCCATGAAACTTTGTATTTAGGCTTTAGAATAAAAATAAAGAAATATGTGTTTCACAGATTTTGAAAAATCCACCCCCCAAGGGATCAAATAGGGGATGAATGTTACTATGAAAGTTTTTCATTTTTAAAGTTGTATAAACTTTGTATTTGGGCTTTCGATTAAAAATAAAGAAATACATGTTTCATCTAAATATATAAAAGGCAAAGGTGACTGACTGACTGATTGACTGACTGACTGACTGATCTATCAACGCACAGCTCTAACCACTGGACCGATTGAGTTGAAATTTGGCATACATGTAGCTGTTAGGACGTAGACATCCGCTAAGAAAGGATTTTGGAAAATTTCAACCCCAAGAGGGTTAAATAGGGGGTTAAGGTTTGTATGAAAGTCCGTCATTTTTCAAGTTATATCCATGAAACTTTGTATTTAGGCTTTAGAATAAAAATAAAGAAATACGTGTTTCACAGATTTTGAAAAATCCACCCCCCAAGGGATCAAATAGGGGATGAATGTTAGTATGAAAGTTTTTCATTTTTAAAGTTGTATAAACTTTGTATTTGGGCTTTCGATTAAAAATAAAGAAATACATGTTTCATCTTCTAAATAAATAAAAGGCAAAGGTGACTGACTGACTGATTGACTGACTGACTGACTGACTGACTGATCTATCAACGCACAGCTCTAACCACTGGACCGATTGAGATGAAATTTGGCATACAGGTAGGTGTTAGGACGTAGGAATCCGCTAAGAAAGGATTTTGGAAAATTTCAACCCCAAGAGGGTTAAACAGGGGGTTAAAGTTTGTATGAAAGTCCGTCATTTTTCAAGTTATATCCATGAAACTTTGTATTTAGGCTTTAGAATAAAAATAAAGAAATACGTGTTTCACAGATTTTGAAAAATCTACCCCCAAGGGATCAAATAGGGGATGAATGTTAGTATGAAAGTTTTTCATTTTTAAAGTTGTATAAACTTTGTATTTGGGCTTTCGATTAAAAATAAAGAAATACATGTTTCATCTAAATATATAAAAGGCAAAGGTGACTGACTGACTGATTGACTGATTGACTGACTGACTGATCTATCAACGCACAGCTCTAACCACTGGACCGATTGAGTTGAAATTTGGCATACAGGTAGCTGTTAGGACGTAGGCATCCGCTAAGAAAGGATTTTGGAAAATTCATCCCCGAAGGAGGTAAAATAGGAGTTTAAGAAATCGAACCTAACGTGAGCGAAGCCGCGGGTAAAAGCTAGTAGTTTTGTAATTTTTTTTTTTTAAATAGAGCAACTGCCGAGTTTATTGCTGGTTCTTCTCGGCAGTAAGGGCATTCCGAACCAGTGGTAGATTCATCGATGATTCAAAAGAACTTGTAAAAGTTTATTTGAATAAAAAATATTTCTATTCTATTCTTTAAATCTGCTCTACTTTTTCCAGCTTGGTCTACTTCTTTAGACTATGTGATCATTACAGTATAATTACACATAAATTGCAAAATTGGTCTATCATTTTCGAATATAAACCTCAAATGTAGTTAAATAAAATCAATTTATAGTGATCAATAAATACAGCAAAAATAATAATAACCCACAACTGGTTTTAGTTAGTTAATAAATAGAAACTTTTTCAGGTAAAATCAAGACATCCTTCAGATAGAGCCTACTGCCACACTTGTCAAGAGCTTTTTATTGTGTCTCAAAGCAGGAAACACCTCAAAGACCACAGGATAGTTTTACCACTCACCGATGAACAGCTTGCGCACCCCACTACATTTTTACAGCCACTTGAGAATAATCAACAGGAGGCACAGTACATGTTCACTAAGAAATCTGTCAGCACTGTGCTTGGAATCCTGAGGAACAATAAAATAAGGTATTGTGATTATCCTTTTACTTGCTTTTGCCCTCAACTTTGTTTATGTGGAGTTAGCATTTTAAAATATGTTTGAGAAACCTTTGTTTTTCAGAGATAAAAAGTATTTTGCCAATCTCCAAGTCTTCAGCTATACCTGTGAAAGAAATCATGTCAATCTGTTGTTCTTGATTGAAGAACAAATAAACACACTTGCATTTATAATATTACTAAGCTTTGTTCTTATTCACATTGCTCATTCTGCGATACATTCCGAAAAGCAAATGGCAATGCTGGGTGGTTTTGTTGCTCCATAAATAAATAAATAAGCCTTTATTCAATGTACAACATTTACACAATAATTGATTTGTTCTATACTACTACTTTCTAAACCCTAATTATTTGTGGTCCTTTTTCTTTTTTTACTGCCTCGATAGTGTCTGTTTGCCCTTTGTTGGCAAAGGCCTCTTCCAATAATCCATAGGTTATAATTATAGACATTATTGTTCTAGCAATATCCTATGCATAGGAACCCCGTCGATACACGAAGCGGCGCAAGAGCACCCAGAATTTGAGTCCTTACTCCTGGATTATGACACTCGCCATCACATGTTCCAACCCACTAACAAGTTCCTCTGGTATAACATGTTCAACAACTTTTTGTTTAACCAGAATGAGGATGAGAAAGTGTTGAAAAAGTTTCTTAAAGGGTCCAAGTATGTCAGCTTATTTTTATCCTAGGATCTAGATAAGCATTTACATTTACATTTAGACTGCAAGCTGACTGCATAATTGCAGTTTGGATGCAGTTGACATAACTGCATTGCTACTGCAGACTAAGTAGTTTGGTGTTCTAGAACTGCTAGCCTACTGCACACAGAATGTAAAATTGTTTCACAGTTGCATGCAATTTTGAAGCCTCAATAGCAAACGGTAGAAACACTGCAGACTGAAAGGTTGCAGATTCAAGCCCCACCTGTTGCACTATTGTCGTACCCACTCCTAGTACAAGCTTTTCACTTACTTGGTGGGGAAATTATAAGTTCAGCTTGGCTAATATTCTTTTATAAAAAATTTAAAGTATCTCATAATTTTGATTAAAAATAATAAGTAATAGGGACAAAAACTTACTATTATTTTAACTCTAAATTATGAAATCCATTTTAACACTGGGTCTGCATTTTTTTAAATTAGATTTAAAGCCAGTCTATCTAGACACCATATTTGTAGAGAATAGAATAGAAAACTTCCTCTTTCTTGATTTTACAGCTATGTTGCTTCCCTGTAGTGGCGACCATCGCCAATCCATTGTGGTTGCTAGTATTGAACTTTTTTAAAGCAATGAATAATTTATTGCTATCTATATATAAATTATTCACTGTTGATTTTTAGGAACAAAGGTCTCGCTATAGTAATGGACCCGCCTTTCGGCGGCCGCGTAGAGCCGTTGATACAAACCATAAAAGAACTGTCTGATATGTACAGCAAATTATGTGAAACTGATGACAAGATATTGCCCACAATCTGGGCCTTCCCATACTTTGCAGAGCCTTATATTACAAACATGATGCCTGAGATCAAGATGCATGACTATCAAGTATGTATTTTTTAATTAACCTCAAGCCTCAATAGCCCAATGGTTAAAGGTGTGGACTGAAAACTAAAAGGTCACAGGCTTGATTCCCATCCGTTGCACTAATGTCATACCTACTCCTAGCAAAAGCTTTCTGCTTATTTGCAGGGAACAGGGGAAGTCAACTTCAGCTTTGCTAATATTCTCTTAAAAAAAAAAATCTGGAAACATCCTATTTAATTCAAATAACTTTGTTTTCATTGAATGGTATTTGAGTACATTACTTAGTAAATATATATTTTCTGGCAGAGCTCTATTAACAAGCAGTAACCAAACAAAAAAGTTTTAATAATCTGGCTATCACCACTTCTAGACTAATAATATCATAATAAAAAATGAAAAAAACATATTTAACAGTAATAACATTGCATAATACTTAAAAAGTTTTCACATATATTTATTTCATAATTTTTTTCAGGTGGAATATCAAAACCACAAGAAATTTCAAAACAAAAAGGGTGGACGTAAATTCGGTTCCCCAGTGCGGTTCTTCACAAATCTACCATTTACCACCATCGACCTGTCGAATGACAGCAGCTACAAATTTTGTGACAAATGCAAATATTGGGTTTCAGTGTCGAATGTGCATTGCACTAAATGTAAAACGTGTACAAGCAAGAACGGAATGACATACAGACATTGCAAAGTGTGTAAGCGATGTGTGAAGCCCACATATGTACATTGTGCGGAGTGTGGTAGATGTTGCCAGGAAAAACATCTTTGCAGCACTGTTGTTGAGTCACAGGTAAGTTATTTTTAAAAACTAATAACTTATACATACATATGGCCATTATTTGAGTAGAACATAACAGAAAACACTATGTACGGTCGGGTACAAAAAATGTTTACCACTTTTCAAATTAGATTCTTCGTAACCCTGCCTTCAGTAAGGTCTATAATGCTATATCAAGGCATTTGTTACGTTATAAAAATTTCATGCAACGTTTTATCAAAAAAAAGTATTAATGACTTTTCTATACAAATATTAGTATAAACTCATTTCCTAAATTCAAGTTTGACACATTAGCATCACTGCCTTTGTAAAAGTGACAATTAATTATCAAAAATATATTTGTTATTTGAAATTTAAATATACAAAATAAATGGCAAGCTCTAATGGTGAAGTTCATATTGTGCATTGAATCATAATGATGCTGCTAGCATCCTCAGTCAAAAACAGTCAAAAGGAGGTGGATGAGCTACGGTGATGCGTGGTGTTTCTGCAGCATTTTACATCGATGTTCTGCAGCAAAATTCCGACAACCTAAGTTCAAGATAATGCGCCGAGCTACTATTCCATGGTTCAATCTGCACCGTGGCAGTCATCTCGTTCAATAGCCCGCTCGATCTGCTGATTTGAAACTGAAAATTTATGGCGCTTAATGATTCAAAGCTGGGACTGTCAGAATCAAAGAAATCCTCAAAGTCTTAGATCACATTGCACTGGGGTATGAGATGATATCACAGATGATATGAACTGACTTATCGTCTTGTCGCGTTTATGCGAGAGAGTCTACGTATTGTCATAGCAGCGAATGGAAGCTTATTAAGCTAATTATTTATTTATACTAATATTGTTTAGTTTTTCAATAATAAAATTAAGAAATAAAGATTCTTTGAAATTTCATTAGATTATTACTTCCGTTTTCATATTTTGGTAACTCGTGTCCTGTGCTCGTGTCTATATGAGATAATATTTATTTATTAAAATTACTAGCTTTTGTCCGTGACTTCGTCCGCGTGAAGTTAGGATTCTAAAATTTCCATGAGAACCTATGTTTCCGGGATAAATGTCGCTGTCCAAATCCTCAACTATATCCATGCAAAAAATCATGTGGATCTATTGCTCTGTAGCTGTATGATGGAAGGACAAACCAACAACGAACAAACAAACACTCACATTATTTTATAACATTAGTAAGGATTTTTTGTTCCAAAAAAGGTTTTCTACATCTAACCTATTTAGCAGTCACCTACTAAAGAGACCGCTAAAGGACTGTCTAAGCACCGCTACATGTTAAAAAGTCTATGATCTATGGCTAATCAAATCACATATCGACCTTCTGACACAGATGTGTGCATGCAATTATGAATCTTAAGGTGGTAAACATTTTTTGTCCGCGACTGTATATGCAGACCAAAAAAGAATCATAAAAAATATAAATAGCATGCGAAAGCAATATATAAAAAGCATTTAGTAAAATAACAGCTGACGTATGGAGGCCGCAATTCCATTATTGGCTGATACTCTCTCGTTAAAAACTAAAATATCTAGGGTTGGCAGACTAAAGTACATAAGTCCAAGCTGTTCGCTTCAATTTGAACTTTCAAGGGAACAGCTTTGACGTGCTTTAGTCAGATGGTCTATATAAATAAAAGAATTTAATATGAGTTTTTGTGACTTATGTGCTTTCAGACCTTAGATATATCCTTGCATTAAGAATACCATAGCCAATTCTTCACATTGTATTGATTGTATCTCTTAGATGATTTTTGTTTCTACTGTATACATTATAAAATGAATCTATATTGTTGCCTTTCAGTCCTGTTACAACTGCAAAGAAAAGGGACATAAGAAGGTAGACTGTCCCCAGGAAGAAGGCGATCATGCAATAAAAAAACGCAAGTCAATAAAATAAATGTTACTTTAATAAATTAAAATACATATTAAAGATACAGTTTCATTCACAAAATCATCATTATATAAAATATTACATATCATAATCTTTCCTTAAACTTGTCATTTATACAACCTATCAAAAAATTTTTTGATTCTTTATAAAATAAATATGTATGTATTAATATAATATTAATTAATAAATATATTATGAAAATTGCAAATACATATTTGAAAATCCTGGTCTACGCAAGAGAGCTGAAACAAAAAAAAAAACAAATGTTAAAATTACCTTTTTTTTATTATGTACTTTATGTACTTAGAAAATAATATTTTTAATTTTTATTGAAGTGTTAACCTACACTTAAAGGAAATAACCTAATATATATATAAACACATATCAAAAATTCCAAGGCCGGCGGGATTCGAACCCGCGTCTCTCTGGGAATCGCGCCCAAGTGTGTTACCGCTTATTTTTTATATATCTATTAGGTTATATTTTTATATATCTATTAGGTTATTTCCTTTAAGTGTAGGTTAACACTTCAATAATAATTAAAAATTGTAACAAGCAATGTGGCATCTATAATTTCTTAAGAGCTCCATTGTAATATGGTGTCTTGGAAAAAAGTAGATCGACAACTGTAATGTGTCGCTACTAGATGTCGCTAACAGTTGCTATAAAACTGATTGAAAAAAGTAGATACATATCACTAATTTCGTGGCTGACGTATGGTTGGCCGTGGTGTAGCGGTAACACACTTGGGCGCGATTCCCAGAGAGACGCGGGTTCGAATCCCGCCGGCCTCGGAATTTTTGATATGTGTTTATATATCTATTAGAAAATAATAATATGATGATATAGCCAGTCAATTATTGTACATCATAAAATTAATGTCACGTGCAAAATTTTTTGGTAAACTTTCGACAATTTGGACATTAGTCTCACAAGGTAACTTTATTTCACAAAGTTGCAGAAAAAAAGCAACTAGTTAAATAAATAAGGTGGTCATGAATTTTATGTATTTATTTGGATGAAATCTGTAGGAGAACCAAGTCATCAAGTTAACCTTAACCAACACTTGGTTGAAGCTGTGAAGTTTCCTGTTCGCTTCAGGAAATAGGACATTAGAAGAATTGGACATAGTCAGACTTGACATTATATGGAGTAGAACAGACAAATTGGACATGCACTGTAAGGGTAAAAATATGCCAAAGATGCCTCACTGTGATACCTCGCTGTCGCGGTTTCGCTGGCTACCTCGATGTCGCCTCCATGTAAAACAAATTTATGCAAACAGAAGAGCACGAACATGCCAAAGATGTGTCACTGTACCGCGAGGTATCCTTCGACATGTTCGTGCTCGTCTGTTTGCATACATTTGTTTTAAATGGAGGTGACATTGAGATAGCCAGCGAAACCGCGACAGCGAGGTATCACAGTGAGGCATCTTTGGCATGTTTTTACCCTTAGGATACTGCCAACTTACTTGTTGTAGGCAATCTTGTTAAGCACAGCCTGTGTAGCGCTGTATCTTGACTCAACCAAAGTGGACTGCTGCAGCCAGGCGTTACGCACGTCCACCCAGCGGGACATATGCTGGTGTAAGAGTTGCTCCCTACTCGGCGGTGGGGCTTCATTCTGTTTTAATAAAACGAGTACCTATGTATTACATTACATATGCGGTTCTCTGTTTGAAAACTGAAGTGATAAGGTGGATCTTAGCTATAATTTATGAAAATCTGCTCAGGTGTTTAAAGATTGTCAGCTCATTTCCTACTTGATTAAAGAGTTTTACACACTTTCACTGATGCGATTGATTCAAATTTGGTGTACTTTTACTTTGGATTATTTCCAAGGCACAGTAACTTTAAGCTGATGCATTAGCAGTCTGTAGATACTCAACTCCTCAGCAAGCTACAGCAGATATAGCATATTCAGGTCATTAGATGCCTCATTTATCTAACACCTATGGTCATTAAGACCATAGGTGTTAGATAAATGAGGATCGAGGATAGAGAAGGATCTGGTGATGGAGCAGAAAACTGGGTAACAGGATGTCAGATATATCGTACATACTGCCCTCGTACTTGAAAACACAGTAAGTTAAATAGAAGTTACCTTTAAGTTACTGTGTTTTCAATTACGAGGGCAGCATAGTTCTGCTATAGATTCACATGTCAGTGTTATGAATGTTCAATTTACACTTGTGCTTTCTATATCAGAAGTAATACTAACGTAGTTCAGATTAATGTTATCTTTGCTGCAAGCTATCTGCTCCGGCAGCAAGCTCGGTATGCGAGAGATGATAGGGCCTTCTGGACCCGGCAGTTCTATGCTGTCTTCTGATGGAGGCTCTTCATCTTGCTGCTTTCTGAAACATGAAAAAAGTTTAAAAACTGTATCCTGACTATGACAAAATTAGGAAAGACCTGACTATGAAAATAAGAGTTACCACGGAAATTAAAAAAATCTCAATCCATGTGAACA
This sequence comes from Hipparchia sbordonii, assembly GCA_038048805.1. Lineage (NCBI taxonomy): Eukaryota > Metazoa > Arthropoda > Insecta > Lepidoptera > Nymphalidae > Hipparchia > Hipparchia sbordonii. The sequence continues at coordinate 1,151,947 of JBBIWI010000008.1, read as the reverse complement.
GTCGTATGGGGATCCCTATATATTTTTTGATGATACCAGCAAGAAGTGTGATTTTTTGGGCATTTTTTGCTCGACCTTAACAATCGCTGTTACAATGGTAGGAACCCTTTGTGTACAAGTCCAACTCGCACTTGGCCAGTTTTTTTCATTTAGACATATAAAGACTCAACACATTGTTGACTTACATAAAATCATTGTAGTTAGCCTTTGGTTGATTAGCAATCCAGGCTCTGCATATTGGATACAGAGGGGAATCCTCACTGAACTGTGACAGGTCTACGCTCCTGTCAAACAGCTTCAGTACATAGGACTGTCTTTGTAGTGACTGTTCTTTTTGTTGACCTTGAATAGATAATGTGTGATCTTGACTGTTGTCTCTTCTGTGAGGCCTTTGGTACCAATGGAGTTGTTTTGGGCTGCTTTGTCGCTCTGCTAGTCTATGGATCAAGATAAAATGTTAAATAACTAACTAGTAAATACTAAATACTAAATTAAAACTAAAACGTAAATAACAAAAATAATAATAATCTGTTAATTGTCTTTTGTTATTTGTAACTTTTTGTTTTTTTTCTTATGTTATGTTATTATGTTTGTGATTTGATGTTTTTCTCCCAGATTCGCCAGTGATTGCGGGTAATGTTGAAATTCTTAAAGTATATAATTTTTGTTTAATTTTTTTTACTCGTTTATTAATAAGGTATTTGTGTTATTTTTTTTTTTATATTATATTTATATATTTTTAATATTTATTTAATTTGCTATCTTTTTATTATGCTTAATGTACCATGTTATGATGACTACTATTCGTGCTCTTCATCTGATGATTTTCAAAGTTTATCTAGCAATGCATCTTCTAACGACAGTTTCTCACTGGACCATAAACTGAGTTCTATTTTCAGTATTGACTCGCACTGTCTCAATATTGTTCATATTAATGCCCAAAGCATTCCGGCACATTATTCAGATTTTCTACAACTCTTTGACTCTTCAAAAATTAGCAGAAGCAACCCAACCTATGGGCGAATCTTTCGTTTTTCAAGAAATCGCAGAAGAGGACGTTAAGAAGAGTATCCTTTCCATCACAACTAAAGCTACGGGCAGTGATGGCTTGAGCCGTGACATGTTAGCACTCGTGATTGATCTTATCGTGCCTATTATTACCCACATTATAAATTTCTCCCTGGCAAATAAGGTCTTTCCAACTGACTGGAAAATGGCTCATGTCATCCCTTTACCGAAATCCCCCAATCCCAATTCTTTTTCACAGTTTCGGCCTATTTCAATCTTACCTATCCTTTCAAAAGTTATAGAAAATGCAGTTTTCAAACAGTTATCGTCTTTTCTTTATAAGAACAATCTTCTGAGTCCTTTCCAATCCGGTTTCCGCCCCTCCCATAGTACCGTTACAGCCCTGCTCAAAGTCACTGATGACATTCGTTATGCTATGGATAACAAACAGCTTACTATTCTTATCTTACTGGATTTTAGTAACGCTTTTAACTCAGTTGACTTTGACATACTCCTTGGTATCCTAAGCTCCCTTAACATATCTTCTTCTGCGATTACTTGGTTCCACTCTTATCTTCATGGTCGCCGGCAGAGAATCCGCACAGATGAGGTTTACTCAGACTGGGCTAACCTCTCTGCTGGTGTTCCTCAAGGTGGCGTGCTTTCCCCTCTTCTTTTTTCAGTCTTCATTAATGAAATTACAAAAGTTCTTTCTTCTCACTACCATCTTTATGCAGACGATTTGCAGCTCTATAGGCATGCTCCGTTATTGGAACTTGACTCTGCAATTACTTCCATTAACGATGATCTTGCTGCCATTAAAGAGTGGGCTGATTCTCACGGACTTGTGGTCAACCCAAGTAAATCTCAAGCGATGATTATTGGCAGCAGACCGCTAAGAAATCGTATTAATTTCAATAATATTCCCCAGGTTGTTTATGCTGGAATACCTATAATTTATACATGCACTAGTAAAAATCTAGGCCTCATTATGGACGGGAACCTGGCTTGGTCGGCACACGTCAACCAAGTCAGTAAAAGAATGCACTATGCTATCCATTCGTTGAGGAGGCTGCAGAATTTCCTTCCGCTACGTACTAAAATTATGTTGGCACAATCCCTGTTACTACCTATCCTTGATTACGCTGACGTCTGCTACCTAGATGCCACTGAAGAGCTACTTGACAAACTCGAACGACTTCAGAATTTGTGCATTCGCTTTATATACGGCCTGCGCAAATTCGATCACGTTTCCAATTTTCGTCATCAATTAAAGTGGCTCCCAATTCGTTTTCGCCGGAACTTGCACATTGTTACTGTCCTCTATAATATCCTTCATAACAGTTCTTCCCCTGATTACTTACGTGAGCGTTTTAAGGTATCGCTCCCATCTGCAAGGCCTTTGCGGGCGTGCGTTACCAGAAAAGCTCTTGATTATCCCCCTTGTAACACTATTTTCTATAAATATTCTTTTTCGTCCGAAGCTACTCTGCTATGGAACTCACTTCCTGAACATATTAGAGACAGTCGGTCAATACACACATTCAAATTTAGAGTGAAGCAGCATTATCTCTCGTTATGTGTTAATTAGTTATGTATATTTACGTATGTATTATATTATTTATGTATTATATGTATTTATGTATCCATGTATGTATTTATGTACCTATTTATGTATCTTCGTGTCTATGTAGTTTATTTTATACTTATATTATATATATTATTTAAGTATATTATATAGTAGGTATTATAGTATATGTAGTGATGTACATTTTTGACCTATACCACTTTATAATTTCACCTTACTCACTTTCAAGGGAAGCTGGAAGAAATTTCTTTTTTTAGAGATAAGCTTCACCTATGTCTACTTCTTCTAATATGTGTTGTCCTGAAAATTCTATATGTACATGAAAAATAAAAATAAATAAAAATAGTAGTTTGCCACATGGTTTCCCTTAATCGACGATCCTATGACGATGTATACCTTGTTAATTGTGTAAAAACAATTCTAAAGTATTTTCAAATTTTCAGGGTTAGTCTATCAACACATCTACATACCTATAAAATTTTTCTTTTGATTTCCTGGGGTAACGGTCTTATGTCCATTTTTTAGATGAAAATTGTTTCTTGTTAAGACTGGTTCTGCTGTTGGGCAATGAAAAGCTAACAGACAGACTTGAACACACACATTTAGAATATTCAGTATGGATCGATGTACCACCTACTGGCACAAGCTGAAGAAGAAATTTGCAAGAGGCTATCGTGGCCAACATCATAAGAATATCAAAAAAATCTTTAGAATATTAATAAATAATAATAATACAAATGTAACCTTTCCCGTTTAGTGGGAATAGCAGGTGTGTAATCTGAGGAAGCATCTGATTCCTCGGCTGTTGGTTCCATCATTTCCATCAAGGCACCTTTGAGGCGTCCGCGAGCTGTCGATACTTCACTATCTATAATGGAATAAGATTGGTAAAATTGGTATAAATATATAAACTTGACTACTGTGTTAATCTACTAATTATTGGCAAGTCGGTAGTTGCAAGCTGTTGATCTGTGGGTATATTTCCGATAATAATTTTTAACATAAATATGAGTTTCTTTCAATAGAATATTATGTAGGTAGTAGGAACTTACCAACAATCTGTTCTTCGGATTCTTTTGAGTTAGGCTTTTTACCATTCTTTTTGGGTGTAAATAGTTTTCTACGTTTTGATAAAGGCATAGTTTGATTCTAATTAAAATCAGTCGGGCTAGTTAAATAAACAACAAGTAGGAAATCGACAAATCAGAATAGTACCTATAGTAGGTAGGTATTTTTATTTTTTATATTGTTTCATGTTCGTTTTTTGAATTTAGGTCACAGATATATCATTAGGTAGGTACCAAGGAGTGATTTTATTCTCTTTGGTAGGTACAACCACAGAACACTTACCTACTGGGGTACCACAGACTACAAACACCTCCTCCCACTTCCTCTAATTTTACCACCACGCTTCGGATCGCCAGTACCTACCTACATATTAATACCCAACAAACGATCGTTGGCCGGTTGGATTCGTTAGGCCCACAAACATATAAGAGTAAGACTTACTCTTATATGTTTGTGGTTAGGCCGGTGTGTACCCAAGCGACGATTGATTATTATTATTTTGTGGTAAGGCCTTGAAGGACAAGAATCCAGGCCGTAATTTTACAAAAAATACTAATCATTATATAATCTGTGAATTCAATTCGACATTTCAAAATTCCAATCTGATACTCTTTGGTTAAAGCGCTACCCATAGACCGTTGTTCCTGGTCTATGCCATAGACCCATAGACCAGCGCTAACTACCTACGAAAATAGCACTGCCGAAATTAACAAGGCTGTTTCATGAAAGATAAATTATTTTATAAAACAATAAAAACGCTCTGGTACACCGCCCATGAAAGATAATGGCGACGACAACCGCATATGAACATGACGCTGACGGTGAGCATGTAATTATAAGTTTTGTGTACATACACTACAAATCAATATGTCAATATTTATATTACATTGTGCACTATAGGCACGATTTATGATTATTTGATTAATAAAGCACACTATTTAACCGAAAACAGGTACCTAAGCAAAAGTTGAATGAACCTGTAATTCATGTCCAATAACTTCCGTGCAGAATGTAGTGTAGAAAGTTTAACTAATAAACTATGGATGCACAATTTTATTGCACTTCTAGGAACTATGCACTGAGTTATGGTGTAAATATTTCTTGATACATTGGTAAATTTTTAATTTAAAATAAAAATAAAACCCATAAGTCTAGTTATATAATACAAAAAAAGTAGCTTATTTTTGTTTTATTATACTGAATTATTTAGTAAATTATAATTTTTTAGGTGGTAAATTTATACCTGCAACCCAACGACCAGATGGCACATGGAGAAAACCTAGACGCATAAAAGATGGTTATGTACCACAAGAAGAGGTCCCTTTGTATGAAAGTAAAGGAAAACAGTTTAAAGCCAAGCAGAATACTGGCCTGCCCGTAGGTCTCACAAGTGAAATTGCAGAGGAGATGAAGAAATCTAAGAAAGGCACCTTCCAGCCCATACCAGGCATGATAATCAATGTTGAGAAGAAAAAAAAGAAAAAGAAAACAGGTAACCATAGATTAAATCAATTTTGTTTTAGTGATAATGATTTTATATAGTTTTTTTCAATATATAGCTTTATGCCGACCAATTTATAAAAAAGTAACTGACTGACTGATCTGCTAACAAACAGCTCAAACAACTGGACGGATTGGACTGAAATGTGGCATACAACAGATAGCTATTATGATGCAGGCCTCCACTAAGAAAATATTTTTGAAAATTCAACTTTCAACAAAAACTTGAGAGTGAAGCTGCGGGCAAAAGTTAGCATTAGCACAAACTATAACCACATTCAGAAATGTCAAAAAGCTTTGATTTAAATTATTGTGAATCGTGTCCTTTTCAGTCAGTTAGCAATAGTCGGCAACAAGCATATTAGTTTTGAGGAATATATATTTTTTATATTACTGAACATTACTTTTTTAATTTATTGCTTCTTCATAATAATAATAAGTAATAGTCCTTTTATCTAATATTGGCTACAGCGACAAAACTTTGTTTTAAAGAAATATTTATTTGCTGAAGATAGATAGAAGTCTTTATTACACACAATTTTTTTTTAAAAAGAATATTAGCCAAGCTGAACTTACCTAATATTCTTCGATCCCCTCCAAATAAGTGGAAGAGCTTGTGTTAGGAGTGGGTATGACAATAGTGCAACGGGTGGGAATCGAATCTGCGACCTTACCTTATAATTATTGTAATTTATCTTACAGCTGTAGAAGAAGCAGCTGATAAACTTGGGAAATGTGAAATAATAGAGCCAACATTTGCTAGTCCATCGCCAGCACCCAATGCAACACCCACACAATTGGACCCAGTAAAAAGACTGAAAAACTTGAAAAAGAAATTAAGAGAAATTGAGCTTCTTGAGGAGAAAATTAAATCGGGTACCCTCAAGAATCCAGACAAGGAGCAAAAAGAAAAAATCTCAAAGAAAAATGATATAATCAAAGAAATAGATACACTAGATACAAGTAGTGAATGACCTAAGCCAAAATTAATTTATATTATGGTAAAATATTTTATCCAAGATCAATTTTTTCAATAATTCCAATGCTTTGTGTGAGAGTAAATGCACAAAAGCATGTGGAAATCAATGACATTACATTTTATTTACACCTAATAATGATGTTTTATTAATTTTAGCAATATTATATAGTTGAATATTTATTCACTGCTCAATGTAGACCAATCCTAAATCTATGTAATTTAAAAATCATGTCAGGTTATTAAAAATATTTTATTACATATTTATAATACTATATAAATTTGCATTTACAATGAACAATATTTAAGTATTAATGACAAGTTTATTCTTTAGTAGAAAACTTGGATGATATTCCTTACAGCATCTGAAATAAAACAAATATTATATGGAAAGCGTCAGCATACTCTAAAGTTACGAGTTTGTCTTAAAACTAAAATCCCACGGCAATAATATAAATATCATAGCCCCACGGTAAGGTAGTTAATTTAACGCTATAGTTATAGTAGGTAGTTAGAAACTTCGACGAAACATTCGTAGATTATAAACCGTATACTTACATGAAAAACACTTTATATAAACTCATTTCTCGCTTTCTGCCTCGCGTAATTACCCAAGCATGCTAGAATTCCGATTACAGCGATTCCAATACCCAGTACTGTAGCCAAGAAGTCGCCAAAGTCGTAGCTACTCGCTGCTTCCACTCTGCTTATGGCTAGCATCGAAAAAATCAGAACAAATACTTTGAAAAACATTCTTGCGTAGTAATATTGTGCCTTTTGCGATTTTTTCAGGATATTTCTTTAATGTTTACTTTGTTTCACACAAAGACAAGTGTCTTGTAATCACTTGTAATGACAGAATAGAGAATACCCCAAGAGAATGTAATCAATCCGTTTCCTAATCTGTGGAGAATACAGGTGGAATACAGCAGATCAGAGAGTAGTTAGTATAGGTACCTATTCATAGAGTAAAATACCTACCCACTAGCTACCCACAGACATGTCTGTGTATACACAGCCATGTCTGTGGGTAGGTAAGTAGGTACCTATAGGTACCTACTTAAACCATAGAGGAAAATAATAATTACTCCGGAAAGTAGGTACCACGTAGGTACCTACCTACCCTACTCTTATGCTGTGTTCTGAATAATTTTCACACAGAATTTTCAGGGAAATTCCAACGCTAAACTTGCATCTCTGGTATATTATAATTATAGTGTATTATCTATGATTCTGTCCCCGGAGTGATTACATTCTCTTGGTTCTGTCGTAGTAACTAGGGCGTAGAGAGAGAAGACATAGAGTCAGTGACGATTTCTTTCTCACTCACACTAAAAAGAGAGCAGAAATAAAGTTATTAATGTGATAAACAGAGACGCAGCTACCCAATTTTTTGTCCCTCATCGTGTAACCAGTTTTTTCAAGGTCGACACACTTTTGTGCGAAACAAACTGACAGTTAATAAGAAAATTTAGTATCTATGTGTGTTGCCAGCTTTAGGTACCTATACAATGTCCCGATTTTCCCTATCCTACTTATATTATAAATGTGAAAGTTTGAATGTATGTATGGCCATCCATACATACATCCAAATTTCAGCCATATCGGTTTAGTGTGGCGTGATTGAGTAACAAACATATGGATGTTTGTTACTCAATACGCCACACTAAACCGATATGGCTGAAATTTGGCACGGAGATAGGTTTTTTTAGTAATGTCCTCTGACATACCGTAACGACGGGTTACTTTGGCTACTTTTTCAATTTTTTTTTTAATTTTTGTTGAAACAAAATAAAGTCGTGATGGAAGAAATGAATATTATGAGAAAAGAAAAGAAAGATGATGGATACTAGAATATAATATATGTCGGCGATGATTAAAGTGTATTCAGTTAGATAGTGTCGGTTTCTGTTCTGAATCATCCTGAAGTTTCGTTCGAATGTCCAACGACCAGTCGAGAACTGTTGGCGATCTTAAGAATTATTTTATTTACAAAGTTCTTAATTTTTAAAGCCATTTTTAAATAGCTAGAGGCAGACTTTTAATGTTTTTTTTTAAATAATTATTAACTTAAACTATGAAGAGTTGCAGTTTTATACGACTGCCTGAAAAAAGGAATATACTGTTAATTTCATTAATGATGATTTTGATGACTAAATATACAATTTTTGTTGCTTTTAATTCAATAGCATTACTCGATCGAAGGAAAATTTTAACTGTTCATTAAAAATTATTTTGTGTAACATTCTTACTAGTAACGAAAAAAAATTTTCCTTTGTGTTACATACATCTTTTTTCAAAGTGACTCACATATGCTAAATTTCTATTCAGCATTTCAATATTTTTTTTAAGGAGCAAATAATTATCTAGTGAATTGGTCCTATGAAACTACATTAAAAAACTTTAGTATAAAAAAAATATTTTTAAAAAACCGACTTACGTGTACAAACTAAAATTATTTTATACTTTTAAGTGGTGGTTGAAGTTAATATTGTGTGCAATAAAGAATAATAAATTCTTTGTTGCACACAATATTAAGATATATGTAAAAAATAGAAGCTTACCCTAATAGGTATGTCTCTCCCAGACAACCTTATATGTGTAGGTATGTTATTTAAAAAATAAAACAGTTCAGCATCTGTTTTGTCGAATTTGGATTTTCCATCTAATTTGGGGTACTAGGGGAGTGCAGTTATTGTGGCAACATTAAACTCGAACTTGTCATGTGACGTCATCGTTACGTCATGTTATCTCTATTTCAGTCGCGGTTACACAGTACCTTGGTCTATTGCCTTCTCTGTCTACGAACTAGGGTGACCAACCCAGGGCTATGACAGCTTAGTTCCAAAATGTGTCGTTTTGGCGCTGCAATCGTTCGCTTAGCCACAGACATAGGTACCACCCGGTACCACTCGCCATTGTATTATCTTTGCTCGCCAGTCGCCGTTTTCAGTCGTTATTTGGTGGTTATTTGTTTTTGTTATTTCCAAATTCTCCTACGTTTGCGTGCAAAGATTACAATATTATTTTATACGTGCTTGCATCTTGGTTTTTAGGATTGTAGTCGCGAAACGCGAAAGTATCCTCATGGGACCAATTAAGTGTTGTGTCGGTGGTTGCACCTCAACTAATGAGACGCATAAGCTTTATTGTTTACCCAGGAACGATTCCTTAAGGAATTTGTGGATGTGACCAAGGATCAACATTTAGATCAGCAATCAAAGCTTTTAGGGAGAACACAGTACGAGAACGAATCATTCAGAACATCAAAGATGGTAAGAGTGTTTCATTTATACAGTTCTCTTTTTAAAGGTGTTTGAAGATTTTAGTATGGAAGGTGGCCTATAAACAGTCATGATCTTGATCTTTTCAAAATTACTCTTGCACTTTGAAACCCTAATAAATAAAAAATAGAGATTTAGTCTTAAGTATTAAAAAGCTTATAATAAATAGAATGTCAACATTAAACTACTTTATTTTCTTTTCAGATGGTACCATTAATATTGCTGGGCACAATCTCTGGGTAAATTAGGGCACACAAGGACATTGCCTAAATTAACTGCACATCATGTAAATCCTGACAAAATAAAAAAAATGAAAGTCAGCGTTGCTGCTCAGATGTTTAGTGCTCGAACCGCTGCAACGCTAAAATACACTAATGCACTCAGTAAGTATACAAAGTATGACTGAATTAGCATACAATTATTAAGAGTACCCGATGCCTATAATAATAATCTATATATATAAAAGAAAGACGTGCTAGTTACACTATTTATAACTCAAGAACGGCTGAACCGATTTGGCTGAAAATTGGTGGGGAGGTAGCTTAGAACCAGGAGAGGAATATAGGATATCTTTTTATCCTGTATACTGATAAAGATGAGTTTGTTTGAACACTTATAAGTCTAAAAGGGCTAGACTGATTTTCATGGTTTTTTGTTTGTTGTATTTGTCTCTGTCCCGAATAGCAGAATAACTTTTAAAATATCAGAAAAATTCATGAAAACATATGTATTGAATGGGGTTTTTGATGGCAAGGAAAGTGACCTTTTGCCCCGGGACAATAGTAATCTAAGTCACGCGGACGAAGTCGCGGGCATCATCTAGTTATTAATATAATTATCTCTATTTCTATGTAAAGAGCATAATTTACAAGAATATTACTCACAAATCTACCATGTTATATAGTTAATGTTAAGAATAATATTACTGGTTAAATAGATGATGGTTAATCATAAAAAAATTTACTCATTTCTATCTTTATTTAATATTTTTCAGATTAGAACTTACACACTGGAAAGACAAGCAGTATGGAGACAACAGCAGAAGTTTTAGAATTTTTTGACAAACTTTGATAGTGTCAATTGCTATCCAGGCGGTGCAGTGAAAGGAAAACTGTGTAAAGCAGTGAAAAGGAATTTGTTTCATATAAAGTTTTGGACATAAGCCATTATAAAATTGAAACAATTAACATTTGAAGACACTACTAGTAAACTAGCAATACAAACAGGAAAACCTCAACTTGTGCTTGTTCCATCCCTAGAAAGTTGGATCAGAACCTTAGAGAGCTTTATAAAATTGTCTAAATTATTATTTAAAAATTATAACATAGAGTATTTTTATCCCAGATTGATAATCAAGACCCATTAGAATTTTTTTTTGGTAGGATAAGGGCTCTTAATTATCGGAATATTCATCCAGAATCAAACACATTCCTTTATTCATTTAAATCATTAATTTTATCGAATTTTTGAATCCTCACTCAAAATTTGCAAACTGTGAAATGGATAACGGTGATACATTATTAGGTGTAAATTTTTTATTTGAAGATGCACTAGAAGACAAAGAAAATATGAATGATTGCATCAAAATCCCATCCACTTCACAGGAAAAAAAAACAAGAATCAAGTGAGTCTATATCAAGAGATCAAGTAATATTTGAAAAAATTAAAGTGCAATGCTCAGCATATACTGCCGGCCTCATTTGTCGTCGTATAACAAAAAAAAAACAATTGTAAGAGTTGTTTAAAAACTTACACAAGCAACTCTACGGATGATAAAATTTATTCGCATATAAAGAACAGGGAATACTAACTGTTAAAAAATAATAATTTAGCATATGCTAGCGAAAATTTTGTAATTTTGTGCAGGGATGCGAGTACATAATTATATACATAATTATCTAAATGAGAATGGGCATAAAAAAAATAATGGTACAAATTTAAAAGCTGCTTTAAACACTCGTTTGAGGTTTTTCTGGTTGGGGTTTTGTTCCACCCATAAAGAATTATTAAAAAACATATTTTTAAAACATATAATAAGATTACATATCATTACATTATCTTAAATAAAATCTTAAAAGGGGACATGGAAGAAAAATACATATCAAAAATGGCTGATATTCAAGAGATAGGATATCTGAAGTATAAATGTTTTAAATTAAGGAAAAAAGTTATAAATAAATAAATGTAAAATGTTGTTTGATTTTTTATTTTTTATATTAAAATTAAATATTTAAGAAATTCCTACATTATTTGGTTATCGATAGAAGTACATCACTAAAGTATCGATAATGACTAAACAAGTTATCGACTCGGGTAAGCCCTATACTGTCAATTCAGCTGCAAAGCTACAGCAGCGCCAAAACGAAACAATTGGAAACTAGATGGAAATAAGTCACTGTCGCATCTGTTACGTAGTAACTAATACCTAATCTGTGGACCAACCCAATAGCTAGCACTGCACCAGTTTATTCGCACTTTGGCAAAAAAGATTAAAATATAAGTATCTGATTGTGGTTTCAGATTAAAAAATATTTAGGGGAATTCATATTTTTCACAATCGAAACCTTTCTAATCTGGAAAGTTTTAAAATGACGTAAGTATCGTAGTTGAAAGATATCGTTCTGGAGTTCCCAAAGTTTATCGGCCATTTTGACTCATCGACGTTAAGGGTCAGTACTTACTTAATAATTATTTCACTGTGGTTTTATTTGAGTTTTAATAATATAATTGTTTTCAATTTATTTTCTATGTATTATTAGTTACTAATTCAAAAAGTAAATGAAACTTTCCCGTTATTTCATTGCAAAACAAGGGGTGTCAGTATCTGGTTACAAAATTTGGAGATTTTCCTGTTTATTAACACTCCGAAGCGATTCGATTCCCTAGTAGACTGGGAGTCTGTAGACGATCTTAACAAGTGTGTGTAAACTGTCCATACTCTGGAGTCTAAATTCTTTAAGACCCATCACACGAAAAGGACCTAGAAGTTCTCTGACCTTACTCTCAAACTGATGGAAGACAGACAAGAGATAAGACTTCAGTCGTCAGCAGACGCGGATGCCTACTGGTAGGTTAATAGGTAGATCTCTAAGAAAAGAACTCGCGACCTGCGGGCCTTGAATACCAAGTGTATTAAAGATACCATCTAGTGGAACAGAAGTTCCATTCCAAAGTGTCCGTGAGAGATCTATCTATCGGACAGAGCCAGCTGACGCGGCTGAAAACTGACGAAAGCTGCAGTGCTGTCACATTTCTTCTCCACCTGAGGTATGGAGAGAGGTTGAGAAGTTCTATGGGTTCTATGGGTTATCAGTTATTTATCACGAAACAAAAATCATTCAGCGGACGATGAAGAGAGCTATGCTCGGAGTATCCTTGCGAGATCATATCAGAAATGAGGATATCTGTAAGAGAATCAAAGTCACGGACATAGCTAAGCGAAACTGAAGTGGAAATGGGCGGGCATATAGTTCGAAGAGCTGATGGTCGATGGGATCCCATGGTGTTGGAGTAGCGATCCCGTTCCGGGAAGCTAGGTGGACCGACGACATCAAACGAGTCGCTGGATTCAAGTAGCGTAAGACCGAGGGCTGTGGAAGTCCATATAAGAGACCTTTGTCCAGATGTGGACGTCTGTCGTTTGATAAAGACTATGTTTACGTTTTCTTATTAAATATGTAAGGGTGTTTGTTTTAAATATAATAAATATAAAAAAATTAAGTCACCTACAGTTACTATAAGAATTTCCGTATATTATTTCGTAATAAAATCTATATTTTAAAAGACTTAGGTAGGTAGCCTAGCCTTTTATTTCCCTTAAACCCTAAGAAAATCTGAATGTTGATAATTGGATAATTTTGTGCCCATAACTGGTAACAAAGGTGTGAATAATTGGGGACTGGGTCATTTTTCAATCTTATTTAAAATTCTAGTTGATTTAAACAAAAATATTTCAATATCTTCTTTAATTATTATTTTTTATTAAACAAGCAACCTTACGAATACAGTGATTAAGAGGATTTGGTTAAATTTTTATTTAAAAAACATATTTGAAATTAGATAAACTCTTAAAGTGCCCATAATTGGGTCTGCCACCCTAATACCTAATCTGTGGTTCTGTCCATCGCTTGTCAGTTGATGGACATTTTTTTTAACTGTGTTTAACTTTGCTATTGGCTGGTTGTTGTTGCCTCTTCATTAATTTTCATAGTTAATTTGGTATAATCACTATGTACAGCTTAATAATTCAGCAAGTGAATAAGTGTTAAGTTGCGCCCGCTCTAATACCAGTATAGCCAAACCCGACTGTAGTTAATAAGTAATAGTGATTTTGTGATGACCGCTGATAGCTTGAGTGGCCGAGCTTGGTTATCTTAAGTGCGTCAAAATGAGTGGGGGGAAAGGTTTCGGGTTCGCTGGGTTCACGATGCCCAAGCGGAACCCTTCAACTGTATCCCTGCACGCCGTGCCGCCCCCGACGATGCCGATGCACGCGGTACCTCCGCCCAGCGGCCTTTCGAAACAGGGCTACTCTACCATGAACGCCATCACCCAAAACGCTGTCACCGGCAATTGGGGCACGCTCGGGAAGAAGCGGGCGAAGACTGAGGATGAGTAAGTATTTTTTTCTGCATCTTTACTGTCTCCTTCTTTACTTTATTTTTGCTGACTCTCCAATGGTATCAATAGTGTGATTACACACCGACTACAAAATCCAATATATTTCATGTAGGTCCACCTGTGGCTCTTATGACGAGTCAAGGCTCTACCACTGGTTTCGAAAGAGGTTTTGTTGAGAAAAGCCGGCAAGAAACTGGCAGTTGTTCTTCATAATGAAATTATTTAGCTATTACAATCTAATAAATTATTGTATTGTTGTGATGGCAAAGCTGCAGTGAGTACAGCAATACTGTACACTCTGTGTAAAGTTCTTGTACATATATTGGACTCCGCAACAGGGTAACAGTTACAGAGTTTTTATGTTAATTGAAAAGAACATTAATATGGTCATTTTGAAGTACATACAGTTCATATGTATATGTTACCAATAGTGGGCAAAAGCTAGTTTATATAAAACAAGTTAAATTATTAACTGTTTGAAAATTGTGAAAAAACACATTGCACACAACAACACAACACAATGATAGATGGTTCATTCATTTCAGAGGCTAGGTTTTCTTACAACCTGCTCTATTAATTATTTATTGTAGTAAAAGAATTCTTTTTTTTTTTTGAGGAAAAGAAAAGTTCAATTCAACACTGATGTTGAAGATTTTTTGAAAACCTTAAATGCAGTTTTTATTCTTCTTTCAAATTGCCAGTTGGACATGCAGATGGAGAAGTAATTTTAGATAAAGTAAATTTCACCTCATTCACTGCTTTAAAAATAGAATAGTGTTATCTTACATTGTGTGTGTTCGTCTCTGTTGAATAATTGAATACTTGATTAAAATTGATGAGGCATAAATGAAGAGGTGGAATGTGCTTGTGTAAGATATGCCTATTATTTCAAGATGAAATGATGTTACCAGATATTTTGATGAAGATGATGAACCTCCCACTCCAGCCCTAGCCTACATTCCTGCTCCAGGCAGCCCCACGAATGAAGCCTGCAGTTCTAGAGTAAGTTCACTCTGCAATTAATTGATTATTATAATAAAATAATATCCTCCTGACTGATTTCAGCCATGGCCGCCAATCTTCACAGAGATAAGCCATCTGTGCGGGAGATATTCTCTATTCCTTTGCTTTCATAGTCTAAGGCTGCGCTCACTTTGGATACGTTTTCGTCCGAATTTTACTCGCGCGAACACGTACCAACACGCACGAATGATCCCAACCTTTCAAGTACTATGGGAGCGCGTAGACTGGGTGCGAGTTAGTCGTACGTATACGCGCGTGTAGTTCCGACGTCAGAAATCAATCCCAACTTGTTGGGATTTTAAACACGTTCGTGCGTTAACACTGGAAAACTACCTGCTTGACGGCGAAAAACGTATTCAATGTGTGCACTTAATTCGTACGACCACGATCATACGTTTACGTACGATAGAAATTCGTATCCAAAGTGAGCCCGGCCTTATGCGAAGGAAAGCCGACACAACCGAAAGATCAGGCGCAGAACTGACTTTATGTGCTCTCTGAGGCAGGGGGGTATCACACCGCCCACATCCTACGCAACTACTACTAAGTACTAGAATACATTTTTTGCCCAACCCTGGACTTTATTCTCTGCAGTTGATCATGGTAACCACTATTAATTGATTTTATTATAGAACTATCTAGTGGCTAATTCCTACAGTAAAACTGTGGGTCGATTCTATAAATGATAGCTACAATGTAATATGATTGCCGCCTCTATTGGCCGAGACTCAATCGCAATTGGCTAAAATGCATTGTTACAGAAAAAACATGATAAATTAAGCCAATCACCATGATTCAAACTGCAGCAATGATTGAATATCATTATCGGGGATAGTGCAAATCCGCATAACTAGCATTAGTACATTAAAATCCAATTTCATAAGTTTGCGGTCAAATCAAAACCTTTCCTGCCGAGAAGAGCCAGCAATAAACTCGGCAGTTGCTCTTTTAAAAAAAAAATAAAAAAAATTACAATAGGTAATGAAACTATGCTATGTATACAGTGCTTCCACAATGAAGTTTCCTAAGTCCAATACAATACAAATACAAATAAATACAATCCAATGTATGTTAATACGAGTAGACAGAAAGCAGACCCATTCCCGTTGGTGGCACCCGTTCACGAGCATGACGCATGATCCAGCCGTTGCTTCGCTGAACCATATTTGTCTCGTAATATTGCTCTCAGTTGATGGGTTGCTGATGATGACACTGTTGGCAGAAGGAGGATGAAGAGGAGGACCCCCTGGACGCGTACATGGCGGGGCTGGAGCAGCAGGCGGCGCAGGACCTGCGCAGCAGCGCGGAGAACGCCGTCAGCGGCCGGGGCGACGGCGCGCGCGGCACCCGCGGCGACATCGACGATATGGACGACGAGGAGAGCTACTACAAGTCAGTTCAGCCACCCTAGCCTAGAACAAACTAGCGGCCCGTCCCGGCTTCGCACGGGTGGACAGAAGATTAAATATAGCCTATGTTACTCAGGGTGAATGTAGCTTTCCAATAGTGAAAGAATTTTTGGAATCGGCACAGTAGTTTTTGAGTTTATTCATTACAAACATACACACAAAAATACAAAAAGCTTTCCTCTTTATAATAATAGTGTAGATGTAGAAGTGTAGATGTGTCATCTCTTTCTACGATCGCTCACACTAAAGCAGGGGTTCCCAAAGCTTTTTTATCACACTTGCCTTTTGAAAGGATGGGACATGCAATAAAAAAACAAAAGAGTTCCCAAGGTATTCCTCTTTTGTTTTACTGGGATAACAAATGGCCTATGTTATTCTTCAGGCTCTCAACTGTTCTTCAATGTGCATCTTGTGGGGCAAACAAACCTTTTCATTTAGGCAAGGATTAGGACCGTATTTTTCGAAATACCATAGGATAATAGACGATTTATATTTTCGCCGTATTATTTCCTTAAATATAATTAGGGATAGGATATACGAATTGCCTAACTTCTAATTACAAACAAGCGAAGCCACGGGCCGTCGCTACTAGAGTTGAAAATTTGTCTCTGCATTTTAGACTTGTAATTTAAGCAACGTTAAAATCTGAAAATAGTATGTTTTCAAACTTAGATACATGGAAGAGAACCCACTAACAACAGCAGACGATGGCTCAGACGTAGAAATAGAATATGATGAAGACGGCAACCCCATACCCCCGCCAAAAAGGAAGATCATAGACCCCTTGCCACCCATAGACCATTCAGAAATAAAGTATGAGCCCTTCGAGAAGAACTTCTACACACCACATGAAGACATAGAGAAACTAGACCAGCAACAAGTTGAGGAGCTCAAGAAGAATCTAGGAGTCAAAGTTAGTGTAGAAGTCTTCTACTCCCTTCTATTTGAGTTACTTGCATTACTCTGAAAAGTTCCGAAGGTATGTGCATTAAAGCCACTAAATATCACATGCTTCAATGGTAAGGAAAACATCGTGAGGAAACCTGTACACCTGAGAGTTCTCCATTTTTTTTTCCTATATATTGTTCTTGAAAGGTGTGTGAACTCTCCCAGTTAGCATTGCCAGCCAGCGTGGTGGACTATGGCCTTATAACTCTTTATGTGAAAGGACACCTACCCTCAGAAGTGAGCCGTTGGTAGTTTTTTTTTTTCTTTTTATTCGATGATAAGATAGTCCTTGACTGCGATCTCAGCTGAGGGTAAGTGACGATGCAGTCTAAGATGGTAGCGGGCTAACTGGGAAGAGGTATGGTAGTGTAGATTTAACCCTAATCGATTTCTACTCGCCATCGGGGCCGGAATGCTAAATCGCTTGGCAGCACGTCTTTGATGGTAGGGTAGTAACTAGCCACGGCCAAAGCCTCCCACCAGAAAACTTCTTGTTCTTCTTTCACACGTCCACTGCTGGAAATAGGTATCTTGCATGGACTTCCACAGATTTCGGTTTTGCGCCGCCTGAATCCAGCGGCTCCCTGCGACTCGTTTTGATGTCGTCGGTCCACCTAGTGGGGGTCTGCCAACACTGCGCTTCCCGGTGCGTGGTCGCCACTTCAGCATCTTGGGACTCCATCTAGGGATGGCGATTCTTTCCGAAAAAGATCGATTTTTAAATCGATTCGAATCGTACCTTGAATAATCGATTCATAAAAAGATCGAGGTCTAAAAGATCGATTTCCAAAAAATAGATCTTTTTTCAAGTTGCATTTACAATGTAAATATAAATCTGTTATGAAAAACAAGATACCATAATAAACGATCACTTTTTAGTAAAATCAGGGATTTTTTTAGCTCAGGGAATTCGATAATCACAATTATTTTTCAACACACTTGCTCATAAAGTGGCTACGTGCCTAATTTTTTTGACACCTTTTTTTTTTTTTTTTCTTTAAAATACCTATGTGCCCGCCCATTTCCACTTCAGTTTCTGATGATAATTGGTGTAGATCTCGGGCCCGGACCCGCCGCGGCCGGTCAGCAGCTTCGCGCACCTGGGTTTCGACGAACAGCTGATGAAGGCTATCCGGCGCTCGGAGTACACGCAGCCGACGCCCGTGCAAGCGGCCGGCGTTCCCGCCGCGCTCTCCGGACGAGATCTCATCGGTAATACAGTTTTCCCGCTTTATCTTGTAACTCTAGCTTTTGTATGCAAAATCCTTTTTGATTTTCCGCGATAAAAAGTGGCCTATGTCACTCTCTAGTACCTAGGGAATTTTTGCCATAGGTATCCTTGAGGACCTAGAGTCTAGGTCCTCAATTATATCTATGTCAGAAATTCCCTCGATTCGTTATTCTGTTTCTGTGTGATTGATGGATAAACTAACTAAGAAATAAAGACACTTTCGCATTTATAATATTAGTAAGGACCAAGGATTAAGAAATACATAGTGAAGTTTTTTGTGGATTTTAATCAAATAAGCAAAATACAGTGAAAGAAGTAATAAATTATCTCTTTCATTACAAAAGTAATAGGCAGATGTGCATTCATTCTTTAGTGATTAGTGAATAGAAATACATGCCACGCTAAAATCTACAACTTTAATCTTCATTCCTCAGTATATATTATTTATTTATTGTATTTATTTGAAGAATTATTTTTAGTCAATTTTATGAATGTTTCACACCCTATCCTGTTCACAGGTATCGCTCGCACGGGTTCAGGAAAAACGGCAGCGTTTTTGTGGCCCCTGCTGGTTCACATCATGGATCAGAAGGAGCTAGCACCCGGAGATGGCCCCATCGGCCTCATCCTGGCGCCCACCCGGGAGCTGGCGCAGCAGATCTACATGGAGGCGAAGAAGTTCGGCAAAGTGTACAACATCAGGTGTGTGTGCTGCTACGGCGGGGGATCCAAGTGGGAACAGACCAAAGCGCTAGAAGGTGAGTATTATTTTCTCCCAGCAGGGTGTGCATGGGCATGAGACAAAAATTTTATCCCCGTTTTTATCCACTGACAAGAGATAAAAATATCTTCTCCCTATGCGCATGGCGACAGGGAAAAGGAGAAGTATATTCCTATAAGTATATCTACCGTGGATATTATTTCCACCATTTTGCTCATGCTTGAGGAGTGGATAAAACAGTGTGGGGATAAACATTTTATCTTTTCTCCGTGGATAATATGCCCTCTACCATGCTCACCCTGCTTATTAGTGGCGAGTGTGTGGAGGATAACACAAATACACTCCACACACACACAACACGCCACACACACGCCACATACCACACACCTCACATTCACGATATACGCCACACACGCCACAAACGACACACAGTCCACATACCACACACCATACACCAAAGACATTGTCTCTTGACTTAGCTTTACGACTACGCTACTGATTCTTCTAATTTTTGATAACCTTTTGATTGTTATTGTTTCTCCCAGGTGGTGCGGAGATCATAGTGGGCACCCCGGGGCGAGTGATCGACCTCGTCAAATGTAAAGCCACAGACCTGAAGAGAGTCACGTACCTGGTGCTGGACGAGGCTGACCGGATGTTTGATATGGGCTTTGGTGAGTGGAGAAACTTAGCTTAGCTGCGACACTGTCGGAAATATGTACGTGTAATCCATTTTTTCTAGCTGTCTTAAAATATAAACAAATTGCAGAAAACAAGAGGATATTTTTGGCAATATTTGTGGACAAAACTCATTGAATATTATCAAACTTTTCTCGTATCAGAATTTTCAGTAAAAATATTTCCTTTTCCTGCCATTTTTTTAAATTTAATATACGGGTCACATTTTAAGTGATTACCGCCGCCCATGAACATTTGTAGCACCTGAGGCACCGCCAATACGTGGCCGGCTTTTCACGAATTTGTTGGTCCGCCCCTTGTATAACCCCGTGTTGTAATTTAGTGGGAACACTGTCGCAGGAAGTTGGTTCCACAGTTTCAAAGTACGTGGAAAAAAGATCTGACACAAAGGATGGTCGAAGTGCTCCAGGTACCCAGGTGGTGAGGGTGAAATTGTGTTCATTTAGCGAAAAATTGTCCGATGTTGAATCCCTGTTCCAATTATTTCCATCAGAGCCTCAAGTGCGGTCGATCTGCAACCACGTGCGGCCCGACAGGCAGGCGCTGCTGTTCTCCGCGACGTTCCCGCGGCGCGTGGAGAAGTTGGCGCGCGACGCGCTGCACGACCCCGTGCGGGTGCAGCACGGCGCTGCTGGGGAAGCGTGCCATCTCGTGTCGCAGCACGTGCGGTGAGTGGTGTTAGAGTACGCTGCTTTTCTCCGCGATTTTCGCGCGGAGCGTGGAGAAGATGTAGCATTTTTGATACATATTTTTAACCCTCGACGCAAAAACGCGTCTGTGGCATCGTTGCTCCCGAACGGATGAACCGATTTTGATTTTGTTTTTTTTTGTTTGAAAGGTGAATTAGTAGTGTTCTTAGCTATGTTTGTTGAAAATCGGTCCAAGATCGCCGCCGCTACAAGATGGCGGATTACATATTTTTATTTTAACGACTAGGATGTTGTAATATGTCGGGGTTGTTTTAAATTTTTTATTTGCACTTGTAACGCGTATTTAAAACATGATCTTCATACAAAATCATCATCATCATCATCATCATCAGCAGCAGCAGCACCAGTAGCATCAGCAACCCATCACCGGCTCACCATTGAGCGCAGGTCTGATATTGGCAGACTTCAAACACCTTTCAGAACTCCGCCATTTCAAAAACCCTTATAAAAATGGGCTTAAAACAGCTGTTCTGTTTTATAGTGGTATTTTTGTAACTTACTTCACTCACAACTTCGTGTATTATTTAATAATAAAGACACTCACACAACTTCACTTACAAAATTTAATAATAATTATTACATTTTATGAGTGAAATTAGATATCTTATCAGTTATCACATTTGTGAGATTTATTATGTTAACCACTTTATATTTTTGTTCCAGAATATTCAATAAACCAGAAGAGAAATGGCCCTGGTTATTAGAAAATCTAGTCGACTTCCTCTCCTCTGGGAGTGTATTAATATTTGTAACTAAAAAGGTAAATCTCAGCTAATGTACAATTTAATATGGTTAACGTTCTTAGTTACAAAAAAAGTTAATATACATGACAGACAAGTAAGAAAACCACTATTGCACAAGCTTTTCGGTTATTTGGAGGGGATAGGAGGATATTAGTTAATTTCTAATTAGTCAGCTTTGCTATATTCTTTCATAGAAAAAATAATAATTTTGGAATTGGAGCGATAAAACTAAAATAAATTGTTCCTATGATGTTCCTATATATTATATTTGAGCGTTGTTAAGCAGAAAGCGACCAGCGCCAGAAAACCAGTTTTAGGTATGAGCTGATTTAGGTATTTTTATCACTGCTTCGAATGACCAAAATTGTTAAAAAATTAACGAAAGTTTAAGTATATTTTATTAGCTAATATAAAGCTTATAGTATATTTTAGTAGCTAACATTAGCCATTTTTTATCGCCAAAATACCGTTTACTCATTTTCGCATAAAAAAAGCCATTGGTCGTTTTCTGCTTAACGACGTTCATTTATGTTCTTATGTTCCTAACAAAAGTGAGAGGCAGTTTTTAAAAATAATTATGTACTTTAAAAGTAATCTGAACTAAGCAGGTTCTATACATTTAATAACTCAATATAAAATTCCTACCCTCAATAATTAAACAAAAAAATTCATATGGTGATTAGTATTTTAAGTTTTTATTAATATTAATTAATCTACAACTGTAATGTGTCGCTACTAGATGTCGCTAACAGTTGCTATAAAACTGATTGAAAAAACTAGATACATATCACTAATTTCGTGGCTGACGTGTGGTTCGGCCGTGGTGTAGCGGTTAACACACTCGGGCGCGATTCCCAGAGAGACGTGGGTTCGAATCCCGCCGGCCTCGGAATTTTTGATATGACTGTATTTATAAATCTATTAGGTGATTAGTATGGTGATATTTCTGATGTTTTTAGTTGGAAGCAGAGCAGACGGCGGCGAATCTAGGTGTTCAGCAATACGACGCGTTGCTGTTACACGGAGACATGGATCAGGCTGACAGGAACAAGGTCATAACCGCCTTCAAGCGGCAGGAGTCCAATATACTGGTAGCCACTGACGTCGCTGGTAAGTTATCCTGCCTCTATCTGCCTATCCTGATTCTCTAAAAATTATTGCCTCAGTGTAATGATTGCAATGGCCGCTAATGGGCTGAATTTATGGCATTGTCGCTGCATCAATGAATTTTAACCAATAGCGGGATGGTACCAGCCAAGCAGAGGTCAGTGCGATCGTTACACTGATGCAATCATTTTTAGAGAATCGACAGATTAAATTCTGAGGGTCATGACTCCTGCAATTAATCATCTTATAATGGTGGTTTTTCTGGGTGGGCATTCGGTTTTTTTGCACATATGACTTTATTAAAAGAGAAGTGCCATTAACAATTTATTTATCAATAACATTATTTATCAAATACCCAATTTGACTGTTATTGTCAAAATTTCATTAATTACAATCGAAAATGTAACATGTAGGAATAACATTTGTAAAAACAGAAAATAAATAGGTCTAATAACAAATAAGTTATAAGCAGTTTTACTGCAACTGTGTCCGTCTCTTTCTAAAACGAAATTTTGTATGGAGAGTGTAGCAGGACGGAGCATGGTAGGTGGAGCTTTAGAGAGTTCTTCTGCAGAGTTCTTGTAATTAATAGAGGCCAGTGATTGTATTATATTATATATTGTAAATGTATTGTGTTCCAGCCCGGGGTCTGGACATCCCGCACATCCGCACAGTGATCAACTACACGGTGTCGCGCGACATCGACACGCACACGCACCGCGTGGGGCGCACGGGGCGCGCGGGCGTGCGCGGCAACGCCTACACGCTGCTCGCAAGGGACAAGGACAAGGACTTCGCGGGACACCTGCTGAGGAACCTCGAGGGCGTGCAGCAGGTGAGCTCGTTTACAAGCAACTCCCCCACCCCCCACCCTGCCCCCTTTCCATCGGCCCTCCTATCTCCCGCAATCTTTCTCGCCACACATAATGTACCAGTACCTATGTTACATTTTTACTTGCAATTCCCCCTCTGCCCGTCCATCCCCATTTCCGCCCCCCTTTCCATCACGTCTTCATCTCCCGCAATGTTTCTCGCCGCACATAAAATATCAGTACCCAGCCATGTTACATTAGGTATATCTCAATACACACGCAGTATGCAATTGTGGATAAAATATACTTCTACTAGTAGAGGTATTTTCATTTTAAGGAATTAAATATAGGTCGAAGCCCATTTACACGACACCGCTCCTACCCAACCAAAGTATGAGCATTCAAATATGGACTTAATATCGTGCTTTGGAGGCGTACTTTACAGTAACAACACCGCGGTACGGTAACGGTACCGCGCGCTGTTTTCTATTTAGTGTTGTTACTGTAAAGTGCACCTCCAGAGCACGATATTAAGTCCATATTTGAATGCTCATACTTTGGTTGGGTAGGAGCGGTGTCGTGTAAATGGGCTACGACCTTATCACTTGCCTTAGTGAAGGAAACCTGCATCCTGGAGATTGCATGCTTTCTAAGGTGTGTGAGGTCTGCCAATCCACACTTATCCGGAATGGTGGACTTCTCGTTCTGACAGGGAGACCATGTCTCAGAGTTGGGTAACGAGGGGTGTTGATTTTCTGATCAGGAGGTGCCGGAAGAGCTCGCGAACCTGGCGATGCAGTCGGCGTGGTTCCGGAAGTCGCGGTTCAAGAAGGGCAAGGGCAAGAACCTTAACATCGGCGGCTGCGGATTGGGGTGAGCATTTAAAACTAACCATATTCAATTCATAATCCTGTGTATTATATACTTAATTATATTTATATTGGTATTCTTATATGGGTATTGTACATGTATAGTTATTTCTGGAAGAAAGCTTTTCGACGATAAATAAAATCCATGGTGGGTGCAGGAAGTCATTTTAAAGACCACATATAGGGCATTTAACTATTACTATTGTGGACATGATATCTGGGGGATTCTGTAACTCAGTGCCTATCAAAAAATGAAAGCCACTGATATACGGTACCGGACAGAAAATGTTTACCACCTTATGATTCATAATTACATGCACACGTCTATGCCTGACAGTCGATATGCTTTCGATATTCTATGGCGTTATAGACTTTACTGCACGCAATATGATATAGAAAACGACTCCGACCACCACGTTGGAGGAAGCCGCTTTATCCATTAAAATAATGTGATTAATTAAAAAAAAAAAAATGTGATATAGAATCTACTTTGAAAACTGATAAATATTTTCTGTCCGCGACCATTATCTTTTTTAACCATTGAATGTTTATATACTATGAAATAGGAAATTACATTTCACTTCAAACCTTCAATGGATAAAAAAATGCCTTTCATCGTCGATAGCCACTGACTTACAGAATCAGGGTGGGATTATGTAATTAATTATTATCCTGATCAGGTACAAGGAGCGGCCCGGGCTGCCCGCGTACAACGACGAAGCCCCGCTGGCGATCGCGGCGCCCGAGCGGACGGGCGGGCCCGCCACCGACCGCCTCTCCTCGCTCAAGCAGGCCTTCCGCTCGCAGTACAACCAGGTAAGCTATACTGTAAAGCGATAGAATAGATCAGTATAAGTATCAGTGTGAGTATAAGATTTAATTCGATGACATTAGCGTCAAAGTAAATTGAACCATAACAACATTGTATTAGAGCTTAATTTCGTGTATGCATTCTTATATGTGTAAACAACAACAAAGTCAGTACAACTGACTTTAATATGTAAGTATAAAGTTTAGCGAATTTAGCGAGTACTGAATTTGGGACTTTAATTCAATACAGTTAGGTTCATTTTACTTTGACCTCAATCGAATTAAATCTTATACTAACCCTAGATCACAGACCTTTAGGTGTTACCCACACGTAGCTGCTTGTTGCGGTAAACGGCATGTGAGTGTGCGTGCGCGTGTGCGTGTGCTTGTGCGTGTGCGTGCGCGTGTGCGTGTGCTTGTGCGTGTGCGTGCGCGTGCGCGTGCGCGTGCATTAGTCAGTCCTCCATTGAGTTAGCACTTACCCTGTCCCCCCGGCCCGCAGTTCACGGCGTCGTCGGACCACTCGTGGGAGCAGACGCGGCCAGCGTTGGCGCCCGGCGTCAACGAGCCCGCGGCGCCCGACGCGCCCGACGCGTCCGACGCGCCCGACGCACCCGACGCGACCGACGCGGACGAGAAGCGCGAGCGCGTGCGCAAGAGTGGCAAGCGCAGCCGCTGGCAGTGACGTGTACATAGCTGTATAGACACCGCACATGTAATAAATGTATTATGTTGACGTGTTCACTTTGTTTCATTGACTTTGTATGTATATTAATAAATAATTATTATTACTATTATTTCCTTAGTATACCATCCTTACTAATCCTTAGATACTAATATTATAAATGTGAAAGTGTGTTTGTTTGTTGGTTAGTCCTTCAATCACGCCGCAACGGAGCAACGAATCGACGTGATTTGTTGCATGGGTATACCGAGAGTGACATAGGCTATATTGAGAAAATCAGAGTTTATTTCTACGGGATTTTTAAAACTAAAATCCACGCGGACGAATTCTCGGGCAAATCGCTTATTAAGTCACACTACAAATCTGTAATTTTAGTAATTGTAAGTAACTATGTATCTGTAATAAAAAATGTCCTCCCGACCGAATCACGCCACGTCGGTAAATCTTATTAAATAAAATCAAATCAATAAAAGTGAGGTTTCATTTCCACACCTATATTATAGTCGGAGCTCTTGGCTGCTGGCTGGCATCGTACCTATCGTACGATCGGTGTTCGGGCAAGTTTTAATGCGCTCGTGCTAACTGCGCCGTGGCACGAAACCGATGATTGCAGATAATATCTCAGGTTGATTATCTTGCCTACTACTTAAACTCGCTGAACTTTATATGTATCTACTCACAGAAATGGAAATTAACTCATTGTTCCATCGCTTTTCATTTCATGTTAGATTACTCGGTTACTTATACCGACTTCGCACGTGTGGTCTCCTTCTATGAGCTTAACTAAGTCAAATTCTCTCAAAAACTATTGGAGATATTTTCATTCGGTTTAGCTACGTCTATATAGTGCGCCTAAAGGATTAGTACCTACGTGTAAGTAGTATAGTAATACATGGCAGGAAAATCTCTCAGTTAATGAAAATTTTCACCATAGTTAAAGCGAATTTGATCCTAATTTTTGTAAATTATAGGTACCTTAGTCTGGTTTTTTGAGATCCGAATGAGATTTTGACTCTAGTCCAGACTTCAGATGAAAGGGGATTGGGTAACTTTGTATGGACCAGTGGCATGATTTTTTTTCTTAGCGGCCACTAATTTAATTGTTGCTAACATATCGGGTATTAACTAGTAATAACAGATCAAAAAAGAATTTTGCCGTAAGTGATATCGGAGCTGAGATATGTGATGTTGAAGTTGTAGAATTATGAGAGTTTTGTCATCAATTTAAAGTAAACTATCATATATTTTATTGTTAAAACTATTTATAGCGTTCTTTTTCTTCGTCTTTATCAACTTATCGATGTCCACTGCTGGACGTAGGTCTCTTGCATGGACCTCCACAAGCCTCGGTCTTGCGCCGCCTGAATCCAGCGGCTCCCTGCGACTCGTTTAATGTCGTCGGTCCACCTAGTGGGGGGGTCTGCCAACACTGCACTTCCCGGTGCGGGATCGCCACTCCAGCACCTTCGGATCCCATCGACCATCAGCTCTTCGAACTATGTACCCCACCCATTTTCACTTCAGTTTCGCAATTCGCACAGCTATGTCGGTGACTTTGGTTCTCCTATGGATCTCCTCATTCCTGATTTGATCTCACAGGGTTACTCCGAGCATAGTTTTCTCCATCGCCCGCTGAGTGATCCTGAGCCTTCTTATGAGGCCCATAGTCAGCGACCATGTTTCGGATCCATAAGTCATTACTGGCAGCACGCACTGTTCGAAGACTTAAGTCTTCAGGCACTGAGGAATTTTGGACGAGAAGACATCTCGAAGTTTCCCGAACGCTGCCCAGCTGAGTTGGATTCGGCAGGTGACCCCTTTCTCGAAATTGGATCTACCTAGCTGGACTGTGTGTCCCAGGTCTACAATTTCGAGTGCAGAGCTCTCAACAATTACTGGGTGGAGCGGAACATGAGCATTAGACATCATTTTCATCTTGCTCATGTTCATTTTCAGGCCCACCTGTTGAGAGACTCTGCTGAGGTCATTGAGCATTGTATTAAGGTCTCTGAGAGTCTCTGCCATGATGACTATGTCATCGGCAAATCGACGGTGAGTGATGTACTCGTCGTTTATGTTGATGCCAAGTCCATTCCAATCCAGTAGCTTAAAGACGTCCTCTAACGCAGCAGAAAAGAGCTTCGGGGAGATTACATCTCCCTGTCGCACTCCACGCTGCAATGTATTGGCCTTGTAGTCTGGTCCTGTATAAGTACTGACATAGTGGCGTTTTCGTACAAGCACTCCAACTCTTCAATGTACCAATAGTTAATGCGGCATCTCTGCAGCGACCTCAATACAGCCCAAGTTTCCACCGAATCGAAGGCTTTCTCATAGTCCACAAATGCTAAACAAAGTGGCCTGTTATATCCTTCTATCTTCTGTATAATCTGCCGCAGCGTATGATTTGGTCTATGGTGCTAAAGCCTCTTCGAAATCCGGCTTGTTCGGGAGGCTGGAAGTCGTCGAACCTACGGGCGAGACGATTCGTATTGACTCTCGAGAAGAACTTATAAACATGGCTCAGCAGCGAGATGGGTCTATAATTCTTCAACAAAGTGTTATCACCTTTTTTGAAGAACAAAACTACCACGCTCCTTTGCGATGCTTTCGGCGTTGTACCCTCGTGAATGACGGAATTGAACAAACTCTGAAAGGTCTTTAGAAACGGTTTCCCACCCGCTTTCAGGAGTTCCGCTGTGATTCCGTCATCACCTGGCGCCTTGTTGTTCTTGAGTTGTTTGAGAGCCATACTAATCTCGTATAGCCTGACGTCCAGAATATCTTCGGTATAGTGTCGGGTCAGTATGGCTCTGGGGTCTTTGGTCAAATCTTCAACAGGTTTCTGTGTTCTGGTATATAACTGTCCATAGAACTTCTTGAGCTCTACCAAGACCTCAGCTCGAGAAGAAACGAGACGACCGTCGTCAGTTTGCAGTCGCGTCAGCTGGCTCTGTCCGATCGACAGATCTCTCGCGAACACTTTGGAGCCTCGGTTCCGCTCGATGGTATCTTTAATGCACTCGGTATTAAAGTTCCGGAGGTCGCGAGTTTTTGTCTTAGATATCTGCCTATTATTCTGCCGGTAGCCATTTATAGCGTTATGGATAGAATATTAAAAAATAAACAAAAATATTTAAAATCACTTTTTTATACTTATAGATACCTACTATATGATGAGAGAAACGACAGACTAACGACCAAACAAACCATTAGTCCCAGTGATTACTTTGTAGGAGTGAGAGTACATCGTAATTGTCACTGAACTAACGTGGAAGCCAACATTTCTATGCCTAAACTAGACAACCAGGCTAACTGGCCTAGCCTAACTACGGTGTCACCTCCCCTTATAGCCGTCCGTCACCAACCACGAAAGAAGACCCTAACAAATCTCCTTTCTAACTACATAAGCCATACATAGGCAACGACACTAAATGCTGAATCCAAACCAATACTGTAAATGACTAATCCTAACACTGACAGCGCTACACGCCACCGTATCGCCTGCGACCAAAGTCCAGTAAGGCAAGCTAAGTCATGTGATTAAAATACATGCTGGGTTCATCCTCGTGGCGTCGTGGACCGGCGTACCAGACGCAGTCGAACGCCTTCTCCATGTCGAGAAATACTACGACTAACTGCTCTCGCGTGTTATAGGCGGAAGCGTGGTATGTGATTAAAAACAATAGAAACAGAAACACTCGACACTAGTCACCAACTAGCTCGGAGAGACGAGTGAAGTACGGTGCGCGGTGCGCCGGAGTTGATGCGCGGCTCAGGTAAACAAATCCTGTGCTATGATTGGTCGAGGCGATCACGCTCAGTTTTTGGGCTCATTAGAGGTTCCTTTGTTGTTGTTTATGACTAAAAGAAAAATAACAGGGAACCATCAAATATAATAAATAAAAAAGACACAAAGTACCTTAGTGGCAACATGATTTTATGTATTTTTCATGTTAAAATATCTCAGCTCCGATACATTTTAGAAAGAAACTTTAATAGAATAAAATGTATGTATTATTGTGCACTTTCTAATAAAATAATTTTCATAAGTGGCCGCAAGAAAAAAAAATCATGCCACTTTTACCCAAACCCCTTTACAAATTCAAATCAAATTCAAATTCAAAATTAATTTATTTCATATTGGCTAACTTGTAGCTCTTATGACACGTCATAAATCTACCACCGGTTCGGAATGCAGACTCTGCTGAGAAGAGCCGGTAAGAAACTCAGCAGTTGCTCTTTTCAAAAAAAAAAATTGTTTTTTTTTTTTACATGGCTATGTATACAGTGCTTCCACAATAAAGCTTCAAAAAAATGCAAAAATGCCTGCGTAGGTACACCAATCCAAAATACAAATTGTAAATTCTTAAATTGCTCCTATCAGGATGGAATAGTTACGCAATTTCCATTTATAAGCAGCGTTCACTGCGTCGTGGAGGTAGGTAGTGTGAATTACTTAGATAAGCTTAAGTTATTTAAAATTATTCACTTAGATAAGATTTAACAAAAAAAAAATACGCGTCGAATTGAGAAGGTACCTCCTTTTTTTTGAAGTCGGTTAAAAATGGATAGCTCTATTATACATATTATATGAGGATATGGAGATGGCTGTAGCATTATGCTGAGTGGAAAAAATTGCAGATGACCAAAAATATAGGTCATATTTCGACCGTAGCAATTAACAGTGTCGGATCTACATTTTGGCGATTTTCGTTTTGTTGCATTAAGGGTCTTAGAATGGGGATAGCAATGCCCCCACCAATTGTGAAACTTTTGGAATCAACCAACCATCTTTGGTTTTTGCAAGTGCAAGGGTTGGATATGTTGACTGTTTTTCACTTTTCACATATTTGAAGCTTTGAGCGGCCGTGCCCTGGAGTAGTGGTTTTTCACATGCGACTATGTTAATTGCTACGGTCGATTTGGTCATCTGCAATTTATTATATCAGTCAGTCATTTGCGTTATGGATTACGAGAATTTTACACTCAGTTTACACTCCTCAATTTCCGAGCTGACAAAGTTGGTAGCTTAGTTACGTTTTTATCTAATCTCTACCTTAAAACATTTTAAGGTACTTTACCTATATTCGTGTTTCGGTTAAAATAGCGGTGTTAGGTATCGTAGCTAGGTAGGTAAGTATTGTATAGGCAGGTCGCCCCAAATAACTTTTTAATTTGAGTGAGCGAGGTTAACGTATATTTTGTGGAGGAAAGTTTGTTCTTTGGAGATAAAGCGTCGGTGCCATAGAATAGTCAGACTGATTGATAAGGCAACTATTTGTGAGCCGCGCGGACACTGGCAGGTGAAGTAATTGCCGGCATTTATTCTAACACCCCGAAACTGTGCAGGTAGGTACAGGTAGGGTTGCAATATATTGCAAACTAGCTTTTTTGCCACACATAGGCTATGTTACAAGCAATTTAAGCAGCCACTGTACCGCTTAAGTGCTGTATAACATTTGTTTAAGGGAGTTAGTGTGGACTAACTCCTTTAAACAGCTATTCAGCAAATAGCGGTATAGTGGCTGCTTATATTGCTTGTGTTAATTGGGACTATACGTAAGTATGTATGTTACAGTGATTGTTGTATGTATGTTGGTAGGTATGTTACCCTCCAGCCCTGGTAGCATGGGCGGGAGAAATTTTATCCCCGGGAAAAGGATAAAACGTTTATCCCCTCGCTTAGCTATCCACCCGTCGAGCATGGGTACAGCGGTGGAAATAACACTCAGTGGAGATACTTACAGAAATATACATCGCCTTCTCCGCTCTCGCCATGCTTTAGTAAATAAAGTTTAGTAAAGGAAAAGATAATTTTATCCCCTGTCAGTGGATAAAATCGGGGGATAAAACTTTTATCTCCTGCCCATGCTACCAGTGCAGGTCCTCAACAAAGTGTAACCATACAAATAAATCACGTAGATCCGTTACTAAGTGGCTGCGTGATTGAAGGACAAACAATTTCGCTTTTATAATAGGTTAAACTACCTATTACGTAGTATAGATTTTAAATCAGATAGCTAAGTTTTATAAAATCCCAACTGTGAGATTGTGTTGGTTTGTTCGGTTGGTTCTGCAATCACGCAGCAACTGAGCAACGAACCGATCAATCAGCATGATTTTTGCATTCAGGTCTCACGGGTGTGGTTTTGAATCCATACAATTAACAACAAAACAGAACAAATAACAATAATACTCACTCGGGTCCGGCCCTACCGTACTCTGTGCAATTATGTATTCTGTTCCTACAGTCGTGAAATGTTACTTCCGATCACAGTCTACACGCCCGCTATTACAAGGCTATAACAAAACACTTGTTTCCCGCGCTTGGCGAGTGATGAGCTGTTAGATTCATTGCCGTTGCCGAGTCGCTGAAAAAAAAAAACATATTAGCGCGAAAAATGATTAACGAATTTTTTTAAATATACTCTGTGACTGTGCTTAGTTGTTTGTGGTGTTTGGATTTCTTTGTGAAAGGTATGATGATGTGTCTTATCAATATTATAATTAACAAAAATAATAATTATTAATCGTCAATGAAATTTTATTAAAAAAAAACTAAAAAATATTATACCTTAGCTAAATAAACGTGAATAGTCAATAGAGCAGTTTAACTGACACAAAGATAGAGTATAGTCTGGAATAACAAATAGGCTACTTTTTATCCCGGAAAATAAGAGAGTTCCCGCAGGAATTTAAAAACCCCGAAAGTTTGGATGTATGGATGGCTGTTATTCAATCACGCCGCGACGACTGAACCGATTTGGGTGAAATTTGACACAGAGATAGATTATAGTCTGGAATAACACATAGGCTACTTTTTATCCCGGAAAATAAGAGAGTTCCCGCGCGATTTAAAAAACCTCAATCCACGTGAACGAAGTCGCGAACAACTTATAATTAACCTTTTTACGTCGCGTTATCGTTAGGTTTTTTAATTGATGGTTTGCGGCAATTCTTTATAGCTGTAACTGCTGTAAGTACGTATTAAGTATAAATATTAGAGATTAGATTATTAGTAAATAGTTACTCAAATAATGAAGTATAAATAGTATTATCTTTTTTTAGGAAGGGCTTTTTTGTATTGTACGTATTGTGTAACCCGTATATCCGTACATTTAATGCTTACTATTTTGATTAATATAGAGTCACGGTATTACCCTATTAGATGGAAGATACGTCTCGCGGTGGCTGATACCCACAATCCACATGACATACAATTTGCTACCATGCTTAATATTATTATGATACCTAGGTAATTATAAACGCAAAAGCGAGTTTAGTTGCAACTAACGTTCGGATAAACATCAAAATACCTAAGTAAGAAATCTTTAGTTCCCACAGAATTTAAAATAGGTACCCTAGGTACCTGCTTAAATCTTTGCGGTCCAGCAACATCTAGTATAAGTTAAAAGTTAACAATTATTTACTAGACACATAGGTATTTTATCCACAATTTTATCATAACGAAGAACGTTGTAAAATACTTGAGGTAACAAGATAACATTGCTAACTAAAGCTATTATACTAAACAAGAATAGTATCTACTCATTACCAAAAGTACTATAAACAGTAAATAGGCACAGCTATTAGGTACTAATTTGTGGAAGCGTTGATAGGGGTTAAGACTTCAGCCTCCCTTTCCGAGTTTTATAAGTAGGTAGATGTTTTCCGGGATTAAAAGTAGCCTATGTGTTATTCCAGACTATAATCTAACTATCTATCTATCTATGCCCAGCTAAATCGGTTCTGTCGTTGCGGCGTAATTAGCAATAAACATCCATCCATCCATCCACACATCCATACATCCAAACTTTCGCATATTTTATAATATTAAGTAGGCTTTATCTCGAAAACTATTGTAATTATTTTCGTGTAACACTGCGTGCGTCACAGTCGACTGAGTTACGGCCTCTATGTCTCGATGACAATAGATACGGACTTCGGATTATAAACGACATGTCATTCTGCCGGTAATTGCTTGTAGCCGAGTATTGTGCCCGTGATGAGCGTTACACTGCCAATATGTTAGGTGTAGGTAGCTATTCATAATACATGTGGTGCGTATCGATTAAGAGTGGCAGCCGTGCGTTTAATGAGAGAGACCTGCCTGGCGCAGTGGTGAGCGCTGTGGTCTTATAACTGGGAGGTCCCGGGTTCGATTCCCGGCGCGGGCGATTTGGGAATTTATAATTTCTACATTGTCTTTGGTCTGATCTGCTAGTTACCACCCTACCATCAAAGACGTGCCGCCAAGCGATTTAGCGTTCCGGCACGATAACGTGTAGAAACCAATTAGGGGGTATGGGTTGAATCTACATTGCCCGTTCCACTTCCAAGTTAGCCCGCTACCATCTTAGACTGCATCGTCACTTACCATCAGGTGAGATCGCATTCAAGGACTACCTTGTCAAAGAATAAAAAAAACAGTTGCGGGTCTTCTCCGTTGGCAGTAAGACCAATGGGGTTAAGGGTATCGAGACTTATGCTGAGATTTATAGAGCGTGCTCTGACTCAGCTCAGACTCAACACAGAGATAAAACGAGATAGATGTTGTCGGAGCATATTTATTCTTATCTTGAGTCCGAGCTAAGTCATAGCACGCTGTATAGATCTCAGTATCAGTCTTTATTCGGGTGGAACGCTAGGAAGATCACTTCCCCGGTGATCAATTTTAGCCGGATATGGTACTTCGGCTAAGGTCTACTGTCCTCGGAGGAATGTTGCGGAAGCTACGGGAGTTCGCGTACTGTGGCACGACTCACGAGTGGCGGGACCCGAAAGTCGTGTTCAGTAGCCTAAGCACGAACATTTTAACTTTCAAATAGTAAAGCTAGGTAAAGTTAACGCCAATGTATGAAAATGACAGGAGCGCTCCTGTCATTTTCATACAAAATTTCTTGCTGGCGTTAACTTTACCTTTGTACCTATTCGAAAGTTAAAACGTTCGTGCTTAGGCTACTGTTCTGTTTTGTCTACTAAACGTAGTAGTTACCTAGTAGTAGTAGTATCTCGGTTGGAATGGCATTCCGAACCAGTGGTAGATTCATATGACGATTCGAAAGCACTTTGTAAAAGTTTATTTGAATCAAAAATTATTCTATTCTATAATCTATTCTATAAACTTTGTATGCATACTTGGGGGATCCTAAAATGATCACCTACCTGTATTAAGCAAGAACAGTACCTGATGTATGTAGGTAGGTATATAGTGATATTCGGTAGGAGAAACTGCCAAGTCAATTTGTGAATCAATTAAATCTCATGGGAAATCCAGCACAAGGCTCTCTCATTGTGACGTGACCACGTGACCTTGTGAATATCGCAGTGTTAAGTTAACATGAGAATACGGGCCTCCAAAACATTTTGCCATTGGTGTACTACTTATCTATACTTAAGTTACGCAATTGGATACACTAATTTGCGTAGTTTTTCAAGGAGAAACATAGAGTTCGATTCGATTTCTGATTTAGGAAATAATTTTTCCGAGTTACTCACGCGTTTTCAGCTATTAAATACTTTTTTTAAATTTATTTAAGGGCATTTATAGATAAGTACCTTTTTTTATTCGATGACAAGATAGTCCTTGACTGCGATCTCACCTGATGGTAAGTGACGATGCAATCAAAGATGGTAGCGGGCTAACTTGGAGGGTATGGTAGTGTAAATTCAACCCATACCCCTAATCTGTTTCTATCGTGCCATCGTTCCGGAACGCTAACGTCTTTGTCGGTAGGGTGGTAACTAGCCACGGCCAAAGCCTTTCACCAGACAATAAGAATATGACGATATGAATGATGAATTTTATCTTGATTAACTATATCCTATTGTTGAAAATAAAGGTGCAAGCACACTGCACAGTGTACACGAACTTGATGATAACGTCAGCGCATATGAAGGGTGCATCAAAACGTATGGTTGATTGCTTTATCTCCGAGTGGACTGGGGTGGGATTCTTAAAAATAATTGCTAAGTGACGATTGCATTCTGATTGGCCAATTTTACCCCCGCTATTAGCTAAAATGCATCGTTACAGAAAGAACGCGATAAATTCATTCAATCGCAATAAGTATTTGAGCAATGATTGAAGCGGGTTTTACATAATCGGCCTGCTGATCGTAACAAGGATGACAACACTCGACAACACTATAGTGTGTTTGGACCTTAGTATAAAAACCAACCGACCGTAGAACTAATTTGTGTAAACAAATTATATTATTATTGATTGTAAAACATCAATTATACATATACGCGGCGATTGCGGGCGCACAATATCGGAGCGGAATCAAAATGGCGATTGTTGTACTTCCGGCGGAAGCGGCATTATGTGTCGCCGGTTATGCGCAGGTGGCCGTGAACGATCTCCCATCGGGATGGGTACGTGATTGCCAGTAACGTGACTTTATGCGTGATCTAGCTACGGTAATCATAAGAACTGCCTCGTTTGTCTAGACTCTAGTGGTTAGCATGGGGCTGATTCTTTAACTCAGTGCCTATCACAAAATGCAGCCACTGACATATATTTTTATCCATTGAAGGTTTACTATGAAATTGTAAATGACATTTCTCTTCAAACCTTCAATGGATAAAAAATGCCTATTGTAGTTGATGGGCACTGAGTTACAGAATCAGGGGGCATGTTCGGCTGCAGATGACGAGGTCCTGGAGTTGATATCTGGGTCGAGCCCAAAAGGTTATTGGGTTGTTCTCTGAAGTTTGACGAATAATTTTGACGTTTCGATAAAATGGCAATATAACAACTGTTAAATTACCAGGTTTATTTGTCGGTTATTTCAATCGATCAACTATTATAATTTAGGGTCATTTTAGAAAATGTTTGATATATCAAGGTGCAGTACTAGAAAAAGTAGTCTCCGTCGATAAAGGAACGGTGTGTTTTCGTTTTTGCTACAATGCACTGTCGGAATGTCGGTTCTTAATATTTAACGTGCATTGCAATTGTTCTAGAACAAAAGTAATTAAGTGCATGCTTATTATAATAAAATATCTGGAACGATTTGCATTCTCACCTAGAGTTTATTAATTTTGATCAAGATAAACATGCCCTATGGGGGGTAAGGGAGCGCACTTCCACCTAGCGCTCCAACTGTCAACCTCACCTGCCCGTGGTGCCTCCTGCTGGTCTACTAACGAGGCTCTGACGACCGACAAATGGCGGTATAACCATTTCGCACTGGCTAGACTGAACAAATGACACAGGCCGGTGTCGGGCAGCAGCGACACCGGTGCGATCAGTCTAGCCCTGCGATGACCAACACGCCTGCCCAGCGCGGTCATTACGGGCAAAACCTTGTATGGTGCACAACACAAGGCCAAGGCCCCTAGTTCCCGGCGGCCCCGTTATTCCCGACCCTGGCAGCGGTCGTGGTAATGGCGGGGCAGGGGGTGCTAAGAATCTCCGGATGGGATTCCGCTGCCAACCCCGACGACTGGACCTGGCGACATACAACGCACGCACTTTGAGGACCGACGAGAAGATCATCGAGCTGGAAGAAGCAGTGAACAAGTTGCGCTGGAATGTTATAGGTTTGTCTGAAGTCCGAAGAGAGGGGGAGGACTCGATAATCCTCAATTCCGGCAACTTGTTTTACTACCGGGAGGGCGACCAGCAGTCCCAGGGTGGTGTTGGGTTTATCGTCCACAAGTCCCTCGTTAACAACATTGTCGAAGTCACAAGTGTGTCGAGCAGGGTAGCGTACCTTATACTCAGAATAACCAAACGGTATTCGCTGAAGGTTATACAGGTTTACGCACCGACAACTGCACACACTGACGAGGAGGTGGAGGTTTTGTATGAGGATATATCAAAAGCCATACACGCCTCCACTACTCACTACAATGTTGTGATGGGGGATTTCAACGCAAGGTTAGGTGAACGAAGCGGTGCAGAGACGAGGTTGGGGCAATTTGGGCATGGGCGAAGGAACCATAGGGGCCAAATGTTGGCCGACTTCATGGAGAAGGAGGGCCTCTTTATGATGAACTCCTTCTTCAAGAAGCGGCCACACAGAAAATGGACATGGATGAGTCCCGATGGTTCCACGAGAAATGAGATAGACTTCATCATGTCGACCAAGCGGCATATATTCAATGATGTCTCTGTGATCAATAGGGTAAAAACCGGCAGCGATCACCGTATGGTAAGAGGCACATTGAATATCAACGTGAAGCTGGAACGGGCCAGACTGGTGAAGTCAACTCTCCGACCTACTCGTGCTCATATCCAAAACCCCGAAAACTTCCAACTCGAACTGCAGAACCGATTCGATTGCCTAGCAGATTGCGTTTCTGTGGACGATCTTAACAACAGGTTTGTGGAAACTGTACATACTGTGGGGTCTAAGTTCTTTAAGACCCATTGCAGGAAAAGAACCAAAAAGTTCTCTGACCACACACTCAAACTAATGGAAGAGAGACAAGAGATGAGACTTCAGTCGTCGGCAGACGCGGATGCCTATCGGCAAATTAATAGGCAGATCTCTAAGGCTCAAACCCGCGACCTTCGTATCTTTAATACCGAGTGTATTAAAGATACCATCGAGCGGAACCGAGGCTCCAAAGTGTTCGCGAGAGATCTGTCTATCGGACAGAGCCAGCTGACGCGGCTGAAAACTGACGACGGTCGTCTCGTTTCTTCTCGTCCTGAGGTTTTGGGAGTGGTCGAGAAGTTCTATGGACAGTTATATACCACGACACAGAAACCTGTTGAAGATTTGGCCAAAGACCCTAGAGCCAAACTGACCCGACACTATACCGAAGATATCCCGGACGTCAGCCTATACGAGATTAGTATGGCTCTCAAACAACTCAAGAACAACAAGGCGCCAGGTGATGACGGAATCACGGCGGAACTCCTGAAAGCGGGTGGAAAACCGGTTTTAAAGATCTTTCAGCGATTGTTCAATTCCGTCATTCACGAGGGTACAACGCCGGAAGCATGGCACAGGAGCGTGGTGGTTCTGTTCTTCAAAAAAGGTGATAACACCTTGTTGAAGAATTATAGACCCATCTCGCTGCTGAGTCATGTTTATAAGTTGTTCTCGAGAGTCATTACGAATCGTCTCGCCCGTAGGTTCGACGACTTCCAGCCTCTCGAACAAGCCGGTTTCCGAAAAGGCTTTAGCACCATAGACCACATTCATACGCTGCGGCAGGTTATACAGAAGACGGAAGAGTATAACAGGCCACTTTGCTTAGCGTTTGTGGACTATGAGAAAGCCTTCGATTCGGTGGAAACCTGGGCTGTATTGAGGTCGCTGCAGAGATGCCGTATTGACTACCGGTACATTCAAGTGTTGAAGTGTTTGTACGAAAACGCCACTATGTCAGTACGTATACAGGACCAGACTACAAGGCCAATCCAATTGCAGCGTGGAGTGCGGCAGGGAGACGTAATCTCCCCGAAGCTCTTTACCGCTGCGTTGGAGGACGTCTTTAAGCTTCTGGATTGGAACGGACTTGGCATCAACATAAACGGCGAGTACATCACTCACCTTCGATTTGCCGATGACATAGTCATTATGGCAGAGACTCTGGGAGACCTCAATACAATGCTCAATGACCTCAGCAGGGTTTCTCAACAGGTGGGCCTTAAAATGAACATGAGCAAGACGAAAATCATGTCTAATGCTCATGCTCCGCTCCACCCAGTAATCGTGGAGAACTCTGCACTCGAAATTGTAGACGAGTATATATACCTGGGACACACAGTCCAGCTAGGTAGGTCCAATTTCGAGAAAGAGATCAACCGCCGAATCCAACTCGGCTGGGCAGCGTTCGGGAAGCTTAGAGATGTCTTTTCGTCCAAAATTCCTCAGTGCCTGAAGACTAAAGTCTTCGAACAGTGCGTGTTGCCAGTGATTACTTACGGATCCGAAACATGGTCGCTAACTATGGGCCTCATAAGAAGGCTCAGGATCACTCAGCGGGCGATGGAGAGAGCTATGCTCGGAGTATCCCTGCAAGATCAAATCAGAAATGAGGAGATCCGTAGGAGAACCAAAGTCACCGACATAGCTCTGCGGGTTGCGAAACTGAAGTGGAAATGGGCGGGGCACATAGTTCGAAGAGCTGATGGTCGATGGGGTCCCAAGGTGCTGGAGTGGCGACCTCGCACCGGGAAGCGCAGTGTTGGCAGACCCCCCACTAGGTGGACAGACGACATCAAGCGAGTCGCAGGGAGCCGCTGGATTCAGGCGGCGCAAGACCGAGGCTTGTGGAGGTCCATGCAGGAGACTTATGTCCAGCAGTGGACGTCCATTAGTTGAAGAAGAAGAAGAAGAA
Source organism: Hipparchia sbordonii (assembly GCA_038048805.1). Lineage (NCBI taxonomy): Eukaryota > Metazoa > Arthropoda > Insecta > Lepidoptera > Nymphalidae > Hipparchia > Hipparchia sbordonii. The sequence continues at coordinate 1,111,829 of JBBIWI010000008.1, read as the reverse complement.
GAAACATGCCCTGTTAGACTGCATCGTAACTTACCATCCGTTGAGATCGCAGTCAAGGACTATCTTTTCATACTCTAGAATCTAGATAATTTCCCGGGATACATTTTGCTGGATATGGGCTATCTCCATTCCAAATTTCAACCCAATCGGTTCATTCGTTGTGGCGTGAAGGAGTAACAAACATCTATCCATCCATACATCCATCCTCACAAACTTTCGCATTTATAATATTAGTAGGATTTCTGTAGACATACTCGTAGCTTCAGGAAACTTCAGAATGAGCTTCTCCAACTCTAGCGGTACCTATCTACGTTGGTCTCCAGAAATGAAGGATTGATTGAGCGGTTGGTAGTGCAGGATCAGCTGGAGGGGAAAAGAGCGAGAGGACGCTCACCCACGCGATGGACGGATTTAATCAAAGCGGTGACCCACACAACTGTGGAGTGCTCCCGCAATGCTACAAACCGCCAAAAGTGACCCAAAACTAAGGACGATAATTGTCGCATCATCTTAGCGGCCACGACTACTCTGACAAGAGTAATTGATTGAGAAGAAGAGAACCTACGTTGAACCTAGAACTTTGTAGTTGATGATCGTTTCAGTGATGGGTTCTGGCGCGTCTGCCCTGGCGCTCGAGATACCAGGCACAGATCTGCGTCTGCCCGCATCGGGACTGCGCTTCACGGCGCAACAGATCCGATCCCTTAACTCCTATGTCGACACGTTGTCTGAAGAAGACCAAAATGGTAAGCCCGCGAGAATAATTTACTACGAGACTACATACCTAACTAGCAAATTCTTTTTTACACTTAAAAAATACTTGTAGCAAACTATAAAGGTTTACCTGTTAAGGTTAAAGCATTTCTGCATTTTATGCAGGTCGTATGTCAACGGAGACAGAATGTGCAGTGGAAAGCCTCGTGCAAAGGATAGTGGACGGCGCCGGTCAGCGGGACCCTCGCTTCAAATGCTGCCATCTCGTCGCGTTACACCGAGAGAAAAAGGTAAATAAAACAGCAAAAGGGGAATCCCTCAATTTTTTTGGGCTTTTTCGAATTTAAAAAGTTGTGGTAATTATTCTTCATCAGTTTTATAATAGTCCTAACAGTGATAGATACAAAGCCTAGAGCCAACTGGATGTTGTGGCATAGCTAACGGTTTCCATAAATATTATCTTGTGTGTAGGTTTTCTTACGATGTTTTTGTCCACCAGAAAGGGCATGCTATCTACGTAGGCAGTACTTAAATAATTAATTGCTGTTTTTAGCATACTTAAGCACCAAATTGAGAAAACTATGGAGGTCTTGAAGACCTGTTCTCGAACTCGTGGACCCTTAATATTTAATCTTATGGTATTCATTATATCAAGACGAAGCAGTATGGAACCCTGTGGCTTCTTTCATACAGATGCGCTCCCGATCTCTCGAATACCTGGTGACTCTGGACTCTCTGCCAGTGTTGAATGATGGAGAGGAGTGCCGATTGCTGGAAGGACCTGTTGGCTACGGCAAGATCAGACTGAGCGGCCGGGAGGCTGACAAATGGGCAGAATTTCTTACTCCTGCGGGGTATTTGTGCAGGTATTGGCTACCCTTCTATAAGACGAGTAACGTGTAATAGTAAATCACAGAAATTCGCTTAAGGCAAGCAGGATAAACAAAAAGTTCAAAGGAACTTGGCATGCCCTTAAAAGAGACCCAGGTGAAACAATTGACGTCTCTCATTTAATGATGAAGACTGCATATGTCTGAGTAATTCGGAACGCTTCTGTAATTTTTTGGCTCAGTTCTCACTCGGCTCTTGCTTGGTTCTGTTTGTTCAGGGATAAGGTTGTAGAGCGATGGGTGGAGCTCATCGCGCGGTGTGCCCAGGCAAGGGGCGGGGGAGCCTCGCGCGCTCTCAGTGCCAGTGTGCTGCCACATGCCCGTCCTTACACTTACTGCTATCTGGAACGAGGTTAGTTTGATCAAAGTGTATTGCTGGCTTGCGTACGTTATGGATAGCTTACTAGCTTCAGAAGGTTGGAGTCCTAAAGCCCAAAAGAGTGTGTTTCATAAAGAAGGTCCTATAGTTCAAACTTCGCCGTAAAGTACGAGTGCAACGTAAACAACTGAAACGTCACTATATAGATGTTGCATGATTTTCGGCAATTCAGGGGTTCTGGTTTCACGCCTCATTTGCCCACGATGCATTGACCAAGGAAAGATATATGGATAGTAAAATGGTTGCTCGATTTTTTGTAGTTGAATGCACATACTACTAATTGAAGAATAATAATTAATCGAGTTGACCATCAACGAAATTAAAAAAAATGAAAAAGTACAACTCGGCCATTAGGACGACTTTCTTTCGGTCGAAATGTCGCCTAAGCTCACCATGAAGTATACCTTTTCTCTATTCAGCTTCGCACGTAGCAGCGTTGGAGCGTCGGCTGGCGATCGTGGAAGGTTGTGCGTGGGTGATGGTGCGAGTGGGCGGGGCGGGCGGCGCGGGGGAGGCGGAGGCTAAGCTGATGCTGGCGGTGAGGGCTGCGGGCTGCAGCCATCACGCCTACACAACTCGTGTGCCTCTGACGCATCCCCTGGCGTTGCTGCATTACACCAGTGCCCAAGGGGTGAGTGCAAAGGTTGTCGCGCTAACCGATAGCACGACAATCAGTACGACGACGTCCAGTAATGCCACATAGGTATTCTTGTTTTTGGTACAAGTTAGCCATTAGCTTATCTGGTCATAAGCGACGGTGCAGTCTAAAAAGGGCAAGAATAATGTGGTGGGTATGGGCTGTTTTTGAAACTAAGAACCTTATCAGCTTCTATGCGGTATTTTGTGCTGTTGATATCCAGCTAACTCGCTTGACTCTGTGGTCTTCCAACACTCTACGTGTCCCGGAATTTCTCTCAAGTTTGGGTCTTAGGCCGATTCTTCAAGCAAGATGAGGTTCAAAGTTTTAATTCATTTAGCTGCCAAAAGGTATAACTCCTATTATTGTAATAATTGATATCATCAGAACTTGATAAGGTTCCTAACGACTGATTTCAGCGCACAAAGGAAATGAAGGTTTCCTTCTGATTTTAGGGTTACTACGCAGTAGCTGTAGGCCCTCCAGCATCAATAGTGAATACGGAACGAGCATCTACATGGCAGTTGTGGCATCCCGCCTTAGAGGCAACTCTGGACTCACATTCTTCACATCTGTCATCTATGGCAAAGATTTCTGGAGCTCTTAATAGTTTGGTTGATAAGATGAGGGAAGGATGTTTTCAGGTGAGATAAAGCAAATAAAGGAGATCCTCCGCGGTTCATACATTTTTGGGCTAAATCTGAAAGTGCCGGCCAAAAAAAAATTTTGCTGTATTTCGTTAGAACTTGTCCACCTAAACATTTTTTATTATGACACCGAAGCTGTAGAACCATTAACCTTGGTTTTATTTAAGTTTAAAAATCTGTATTTTCTCGAGTATATGAAGTGTTTCTAATAATAATAATAAAAAACTGGAGTGCCCAGCAGTCTGTTCTACATCTCAGCAGCCGAGCTCGGCTGACCTCATCGCCTTTTGGCGAAGTGTGTGGTCAAGAGAGATGGATGGCTGGATGGTTGAGGAGGGCTCTTGAATTGCGGCGGTAGAGAAAGCATGTGCCTCAATAGAGCTAATGAACCCAGTCGCCATCTCTCCGGAGGATGCACCTGGTGCGGTGCGCCGGGCCGCGAACTGGAAAATTCCGGTATCCGATGGATTGCATCATTACTGGCTGAAGGGTTTTTCGTTCTGCTATGCTATCTGGCCCAATAAGTCCAAGAAGCTCTCGAGTAAAGGGCACTCCGAGTCTTTTGTCTTTCACTCATTTAGCTCCAAAGTCCACCGATGCCGCTGACCCGACTAAGTACCGCCCCATCACATATCTTACTACCATCTATAAGACATTGACATCCGATGAGCCTGGGCGAACTGGTTAAACTAAGTCGCCGGAATTTTTCCACAGTCTGGATTGACAATAAGAAGGCATTCGACTCGGTGCCCCATTCATGGCTCTTGAGGGTCCTTTAGCTGTACAAAGTCGATAGGACAGTTCGAGGCTTTCTCGGAGAATGTATGGGGCAATGGAACACGATCCTTGGTCTTCATGATGAGCGGTTGGCAGCTTCCGATGATCGGATAAGGATAAGGCGGGGTATCTTCCAGGGCGATTGTCTGAGTCCACTATGGTTTTGTGTCTCTGAACCCGCTCAGCTCATTGCTGAAGAGATTAGGGACGGGCTTACAGTTTCGGAGAGTAGGGGCAAAAGTGCCTCACATGGATGACCTCAAGCTGCTAGCACCTAATTACACCCGCCTGAGGGAGTTGCTGAACATCACCACCGACTTCAGTAATTCCATCAAGATGGAACTTGGACTAGATAAGTGTGCGGTCCTACATGTGGAGAGGGGACAGGTTACTCATTGGGCCGAGATCAATCTCAAGCTGACAAGCATCAGAACCCTCTCTGAAGCTGAGTCATACCGGTATCTGGGTATGTCATAGTCCGTAGGGGTAAAGAAGACGGACATGAAACAATCAGTTTGCAACGTCTTTGTTGGACGCCTGGTAAAAGTCTGTAAAAGTTATTTGTCAGGTGTCAATTAGGTCCGGGCTTATAACTGTTGGGTCATGCCTGTTCTCATGTACACCTTTGGCGTACTCGGATGGACTCAGACTGAATTAGGTGTCCTGGACAGAGAAATCCACATGACTATGACTCTCTATATACGCATGCACCATCCGAAATCATCTGTTATGAGACGGGCTGTCAATCCAGGCTGCAAAGAAATCGTCTGTTCGACCCTGAAAAGGTCAAGGCGTATTAAGCGTCAAAACCATGCATAATTGGGAGATGTACAACCTCAGTACCTACTTTGAGACGAAGAGAGAGAGCCCAATGCATAGAGACGTCATAGAATGTGGTAAAGGACTTACTCCCTTATCTTTGGCTGAAACCGAATGGCAGATATCAGTGGTACTAAGCACCTCTGACTGGGAGAGCATGCGCTCTCCATGCGGAAGGAGAGGAAGTTGCACGGACGCTTTTTGCTAACACTGAGTATCTCCACAGGTACAACCAAGCGGCCAAAATCCTTCACCGAGAGCCTGCTCTGAAGTACGGTCTCCTGAATGAGAGAGTGCCGTAGTACGATTCTAGCAAATAAGCCTGATATCGTGCTGATGGATCGAGCACAATCGAGGGTGTTTTAGTGGATATCACCATCGAACATGACGAAAACCTCGTGAGAGTGGAGACAGAGAAAAACGGAAGTATCTAGATCTGGCTCACGAGGTTTCTGGCATGTGGCATGTTCCTCTGAAACCAACCCGATCGTGCAAATTCTGACTGGAATTTGCACGACCGGGATGGTTTCAGCCTCGATCACCATCTGAGACGGCTGGGGTACCAGCCAAGATGCAGTCTATTTCACAATTATTATGCAATAGATATTGCTTGTGTGGTATTTTTTGGGTGTGTGGTTAGGATAGAATAGGTAGCACTTAACAAAACTCCAAAAAAAGCAAAACAATTTAAATACGCACGTTTACATATAACAGACTATACAAACAGGGAATATTGTCAAACTTGTCGCTTTTTTCGTAGGGTTCATCGCTACTGCTAAGTCGATACAGCGCCTGGTGCGCATATCGAAGACGTTTGGATCGCTGTGCCTTGTACCGAAGTGCTGCAGCCAGAGCGTGCGTGTCTTCACACGCTTCTCATCATTTGCTGCTCATTTTGGACAAGTAAGTAATACGGCACTTGGTCATCACCCTGTTTTCTTCAACCAGTAAAACTGTTCTAAAGAAGCAACGTTTCCACTATGTACTCGTACAAGTAACGAGGATCGCGGCCTTTTAAAGATTTGTATTTTGACAGGTTTATGGTTTATCACCTAAGTTTTGATTTTGACTTGTCTTAGAACTATGAAGAAGTGATGGGAAGAAAAGAACAACCTCATGTATGCCTCTGGCATGCCCGACTCTGAATGATGCCTAAAAAATTATCGCACCTTTGTGAAAGACCCCCTCTAGGTGGACTGGCGATCGCTGGAAGCCGCCGATATTTGAGGAACTCCTGAAGCATATGAGTGACATCTTTCAGGATGCCTTTATGATATTTGAAACTATCTTAGGTTCTAAGTCCTAACCCTTTCTGACTTTGTTTCCTTTAGTCTTCTACACGTATGTGAGCGAGGAGGAGTGGCAGGTTACGTGTATCCAGTAGAGAGGAGCTCGCTGGTGAGGCGAGGAGCTCGCGATACTGACTGGTCTCAAGACGCCACTGCGATAAGGAACTGCCTCCTCTACCTTCATAGGATTGCTGGTAACATATTAATTACTTAATTTCTATAGCTTCTGTGCAGCTGCTTTCTTTAGAGCTTCATAGCTCGGATTGATTGACGATAGGTTGCCAAGATGTTCTAATGGCTTCACACATAAAGTGAAGATGTAGTCTAAGAAGGAAATGGACCACTTGATTCACGGCACGGGTTTACTGGTAGGTTAGTTAGCCTTCCAGCTAATTCCCATGAGATAATAGAAACATCAAGAAGCAAAAATCCAAATCTTAATCCTTGGGACAATTGAGGCATACCAATCTTAAAAATTTTATGAAAGAGAAATCCAGCAATAAGAGCAGCAGCACACTTCATGAAATCTTCAGCTCCTAAGCTAAATTCGACCTACATTGTTGAAACTTTAGTGCAATAACAAGTATTTAGAATTTCTCAGCTTCCTTATTTATTGGAACACTTCATTTTTCCTTTAAATAAAGGCAGCTACCACATTGATGTTCATAGCCCTATTTTCAGTGGGCGAGGAAATTCCCCAGTCTCCATCAGAGAAGCTCGAAGCCGCGCTAATCAGTCGCTGGGAAGGTCTGTCAGCGCCGCCCACTGGTGGAGGAGTGGGCAGCTTCTCCAGAAACCAGCTCACGTACCTCAACAGGCTGGTCAAGGAGCTGATAGCCTGCAAAAACATGGTTACTTATGTATGTTAGTCTTTCTAAATTCTTTTTTTGTTATTCAATGACAAGATAGGCTTTGACTGCAATCTCACCTGATGAAAAGTGACGATGCAGTCTAAGATGGTAGCGGGTTACTTTAGATGGGATATGGCAGTGTACATTGAACCCATACCCTTAATCTGTTTCTACAAGCCATCGTGCCAAAGCTTCCCACCAGACCAGGCCAGAGACAATTTAAAAATTATTAATTTCCAAAAAATTAATTTAAAATTTAAAAATTGTCCCGCCGGGAATCGAACCCGAGACCTCCCAGTTATAAGACCGCAACACTCACCACTGCGCCAGAGATGTCGTGAAAAAGTTGAGGACCTGTAGGGCTAACATGCGCGTCACGAGAAAATTTTATCTCCACAGAGATTCACATAGAGACTACGAGTAGGTAAACGCGTAGACAAGCTTTTATCGTGGCGCGCATGTTAGCCCTAATGGAGAGTGATATAAGCTGCATTTTATCCGGGAAAATCAAAGAATTCCCGAGGGATTTTTAAAACTAAATCCACGCGAACGAAGTCGCGGGCATCAGCCAGTGTTTTTATATAAAATAAAAAAAATATACTAAACCCCAGTTATCCCCACAGGATCAACACAGCGCTTTCCACGCGAACCTCCTGCAGGTGACATCTCAGCACCACGAAAGCGTTGAAGAGCTGATCCATATACTGGCAATCTTGCTGGATCAGGCCCGAGACATCTACTTCACGCTGCACTCGCGATCCAACTTGCGAACAGCAGCTGGGGACGAGTTTGACCGAGAAATGGCAGTTTACAGGTGCATTATTAAAGTTTTGCCATACAGTATGTTTTAAAGGAGTTTACATGTAGGTCCTATGTATGCACGGAACTATTTTCTGCAATATTTTCTGTTTTTAAAATCTCTTCGCCGCCCATTTGCGTAATTTTTATGTTAGTATTCTAAGGGTAAAAACATGCCGAAGATGCTTCACTGCGATATCTCGCGGTTGCGGTTTAGCTGGCTACCTTGATGTCACCTCCATTTAAAACAAATGTATGCAAACAGACGAGCACGAACATGTCGAAGATACCTCGCTGTACCGCGATGTATCACAGTGAGGTATCCTTTGATACGTTCGCGCTTATCTGTTTCAATACATTTGTTTTACATGCAGGTTACATCGAGGTAGCGAGCTAAACCGCGACCGCGAGATATCGCAGTGAGGCATCTTTGGCATGTTTTTACCCTAGAGCGACCGCAGAGATACAATTTCAAGTTAGCCGACTATCGAACTCAAAGATTTTGACAAAGAAATGATCGACGATTTAGTTGGACAATCTTGCCTAGCGGGTCCGTTCCGCCCTCGGAGGAAAAAAAATTTTGTGTTTGGTTCCGCCACATTGAAGCTCATGAGATCGAACACAAATAGGGTGTCATTAGATTGGGGGAGGAACGCCCTTAGGGCAGGTTCTACAGGTATTGTAGTTCATTACAATAGCATTGTGTAGTAAATACCAATGCACAATTTCGTCGCTCTCCACATCGGCGCCGTGGCTTAGTTGGTTAAAGCGCCTGTCTAGTAAACAGGAGATCGCGAGTTCGAATCTCGCCGGGGCCTTGGTGTTACATAATTTTGCTTTTTTAATTTAAAAATTACTTATGACAATAAAATAGAATGTTAAAAATAATAATTTTGTAATTTTTTTACTTATTACTGACAATTTAATTTTTAGTTTAGTTTTTACGGTTATTGTAAGTAAAGTGCAAGACGCTTCTGGTGGTGGATTGAATTTAAGATTGAATATGAAATATCTCGTGTTAAATTTCATATCTTGAGCGACAATAGCGCTGCTTCAAAGACGTGCCGCCAAGCGATTTAGCGTTCCGGCACGATGACGTGTAGAAACCGATTAGGGGTATGGGTCGAATGAACACTGCCCTTCCAAGTTAGCCCGCTACCATCCTAGACTGCATCGTCACTTACCACCAGGTGAAATCGCAGTCACGGACTAACTTGTCATCGAATAAAAAAAAATGTTCAGTGTTGGTGAAAGCAATTTTGTTAAGTATTGAGCTATTTGCTACGGTTTTCCCTAAAATGTAGGATATCGAGGTCTTCTGGAAGAAAATTTCTGTAAATATTGTTCACATTTCCAACTTTCGTGGCACGTAGGGTAAAGATGCCGAATATGAGATACCATTTACATATTCGGCCATAAAAAATAAGTTATTGCCCTAATGACTATGAAAATTATTTATATTCGATAAGTATTTAATGAAGTTTATCCTTGAAAGACCGTTTAGTGCTAGGTATAATAGATTTTTTGTTATATCTGATAATATTAGAAAAGTCAGAAATTACGTCTCAGGGAAATGGTCTCCTATTAAGAGATACCAAGGGTTTTTAATATGAGATAGTATAGATTTAGAGAAAAAGAAAAGAAATCAATTCAAAAAAACTTTTTATTGGCGATATTTATTAATCTACAACATCGTACTACTAAATAAAAAGGTTTTAGTAACAACTTAATAATATATTATCATGTGCTTGTGCCAAGTGCTTGATGTTCTTCAGATGTAGATGTAACCCTTAAAATCGTTAGTCCAGCTTTACAATATTTTTCTATTTTTGCTTCTAAATCGTCAGAAAAAGCTGGAGGTCTTCCCATGAACCTTGACAAATACTTCTGCATTTGCATCTTTTTTGACATAACGTTCTAGGATACTCTTAGGAACATCGAAAGTTTTGACGCTATTAGGTAACGTATTTGTTTGCTTTGCACTGCACTCACGGCCCTTATTATGGCATCGTGGTCCTAGGACTTCTTTGATCTAGAAAAAGAGTTTTTTAAATAGTCGTATTTCTATACATCCTAATATGAGATATCTCATTTAAGGAGCCCCCACGTGTCTCATATTAGGAAAACACCCAAATTGAAAAACTAGGCTGCCTATTATTTCTTGACGAAGAAAATACAACTAAACTGCAAATGCATGGTAAAATTAATCATATAACTGATACAATGACTGTAAATTTAAATCATTTAGTGTGACTATAAAGTTGTAACATACCTCGTTAATATTTGGTGTCAAAAATCGGGTTTTGTGGTTTCGTAAAAATCCGCACGTACACAACCTGACTTCGCCTCGAACTAGGAAGCACCAACACATGTTTCGGTCTGTTGCCACGTGGCTTCTGGTGACAGTATCGCCAAATAGCTGCGGCGATTAGTTTCGCCAAAACCTAACTATCTCATATTTGGCAACCATCTCATATTCGGCATCCTTACCCTACTGTAATTATCTCAGGTCAAAGAAATGGAACAAGCTGAAGGACTATTATGACGCATCATCGGCTTGTCTCATCGACGCCGTCAGAAGAGATCCTGATCTGCGGAAGGAAGACCTCACCGATGACCTGATTGTTATGAAGAACGTCTTACTTTGGCTTTATAAAGGTACTTACTTATATTCTTGACGATCTCCCTGGTGCAGTCAGCGCTGTAGTCTTATAACTGAGAGCTCTCGGGTTCGATTCCCGGCGGGGGGGAAATTTGGGAATTTATAATTTCTAAATTGTCAAAGACGTGCCGCCAAGTGATTTAGCGTTCCGGTATAATGGCGTGTAGAAACAAATTAGGGGAACGCGAACGATCGTAGAAGGCTACACAGGCTACAAATTAATATAGCTAGGGCGACTGTTATATCCCTTCTGCTTTTTGCGTTATCAACATGTAGATATAGTGATAAAGTAATTCACTTGTTCCTCAATGATCTTCAAGAAAAACCGTTACAGGAGTGAAAGACGACAAGAAATATCTCGGCCCGGTACTAAAGCCATTTCTTCATGACCTGTATACGACTGCGGCGGAAAACTCTTGGTTCCTTGAAGACTTCGAGGCTAAGAAGTGTACGCGCGAGTTCGAGGGCCTCAAGGACTACTGCCTCAGGGTGCACGAGGGTCTGGAGCCGTGCGTGGGGTTGCTGGATGCTGCGAAGAGGCTCACTTGGGCGAAGGCGATGGTCGATTTGGTGGACAGATATCGCCATTTTGGTAAGATTCATCACACTTAATATCATAAAGGGGAAAGTTTGTATGTGTGTGTGTATGTGTGTGTAAGTTTGTTACTCCTTCACGCCACAACGAATGGACCGATTTGGCTGAAACTAGGAATGGGATTAGCTCATACCCAGGATTAACACATAGGCTACTTTTTATCCCGGAAAATTAAAGAGTTCCTGCGGGAATCAAAAAATTTTAATTCATGCGGCCTTTCAGAATAGGGGTTTAAAAAAATCGAACTTAACCTGAACGAAGTCACGGGCAAAAGCTAGTTTAATAAAAATATGGGATCTCATCATCTCAGAGAAAACGAATCTTATAAATACTTAAGTATCCACCCGACTGATTAGCATAGTAAATTGCACTATGCACGAATAATATTATTCACATAATATTCCAATGGCCATATTTTATGAATATTAACACTTACTTCAGCCAAACAAAAAGCTAATAGCTTCAATAAGATTTCTCGAGGAGTAAACATTTCACTTCGGGTAGCGTTCCCCACGAATACGTTAACATTTTTAATACAAACCAGCGTGCGATGAGCTGTGGAATAGGTGTTTATGAGAGGTTTAACTGTTAGTTCGATAGGTCACAGTGATTTGGTTGTTGTGTAGATGTGTTTAAGACAGCTGTCAACAAAGATGGAGGGATTATTATTAGGTGTTTGTGAGGGGAGAGTGTTTAGAATATTCAGGTCCTTTACGCAATCAGCAGCTATGATCACGAATGCATATAGCAACTTTGCTGGCAAGCTTAGCTCTGCGCTTACGTTATTAGGAAGATGTACGAAGATCGTTTGTGAGAATGGGCGTGACGTTCTATAATAAAGATCTACAGTTAATCTTATCCTGAGATCTATAGAGTTAGAGCATGCTCTGACTTAAGATAGAGTTAAAACGTGGCTCAAATATGCTCTGATATAAATCTGTCTCGGTTTAACTCTGTCTTGAGTCTGAGCAGAGTGAGGGTGCGGTCTATATGGAAGCGGGATAAACTAGATGGGGTTTCTAAATCAAAATTATTTCATGTAAGCCAAGCCTGTGGCTCTTATGACACGTCGAGACTCTACTATCGATTCAGAATGCTGAGAAGAGTCTGCAAGAAACTCGTCAGTTGCTCTTTCTCAGCAGTAAGTCTGGTGGGAGGCCTTGGCCGTAGTAACCACCCTACCGTCAAAGACGTGCCGCCAAGTGATTTAGCGTTCCCGCACAGTGGCGTGTAGAAACAGAAATTTGGGTTGAATGTACTTCCCCTTCGAACTTAGCCCGCTACTATCTTAGACTGCATCGTCACTTACAATCCGGTGAGATCGCAGTCAAGGGCTAACTTGTCATCGAATAAAAAGAAAAGTCTACTGAACATTATATTTCCGCTCCGATGCGCTATAGTTTTTTTTTTTTTTTTTTTATATTTTAGCGAGCAAACGAGCAGGCGGGTCACCTGATGTTAAGTGATTACCGCCGCCCATGAACACTTGTAGTAGTGGTAGGAATAACTCTTATGGTACCTTTTTCTTGCAGATTTTCGTCTCGTGTTTCCAACGGGCGACGGGCTAGCGGTGTCTTATCTAGTGAAACTCCCTTCACGAGGGGAGCACAGGTCCGCGCGACTCCTGACGCTGAGTCGAAGGGACAAGGCGGAGGCCAAGCTGAGACTAGCAAGACGGTGTGTTTTGGCTGCTTTTACCTCCGTCCTAGTGGGCAGGTACGTTCAACAAAAAAAGGTTAAAAACTGTCACCTGAATACGGACAATTGTATGTAACATCCGTCATAGTTTTTTTTGTTTAAAATGTAGTTTATGTCAACACCATACTAACAAATCAATTGATACCTCATTCATAAAAAGTGTAAATTGAAAATTTAAAACACCCCCGACACGATGTTAAAAAAAATATGTAATTTACCATTTTGTGGTGGTGGCCATCTTGAATTTGAAATTTATCATAATAGTTTATGGTATTCTACTAGCCACAGACAGACACACACACACACACACATACACGCACGCACGTATGTATGTATGAACATACGTAAATACATACATATACATAAGTAGACTGCTAAAATCAAATACCTTTCTCTTGGCTTTGCGGTAGTCGTTATTGGGATCGATTACATTTATTAATCAGCGGCATTTTGTGATTACTGTTTAAACTTCAACTAGATCAGTCCCCAAATTGGCCCCGCCGGGAATCGAACCCGGGACTTCCTAAAAATAAGACTACAGCGCTTACCACTGCGTCAGGGAAGACGTCAAAAGGCTTAAGTTTCTATTGTGCCTTTTTTATTACAGGCCACAATCAAAACAAATGTCACGGCACGGGAGTACAGAAGAAATATTAGCGAGCGTTCAAAACGGGAGCTACTGGAGAAATACCACCAAACCTGACATAATACCCCCTTCTTCCCAAGAAACAGACCTACCAAAGGTTAGACGAAGGTCTCGGCGCCGGAGACCCGCAACGTCCTATGGTTTTCCAGAAATTTCCATCACGAACCAGTCGGATACCAAAACTTTAAGGAGGAAGTATCATACATTGAAGAGTCTGGTGTATACAGAACCGGTGGAGAGTATTAAGGAATTGAGGGAGAGACCGCGCTCGGCAGGGTCCAGTGTGAGGGAGAAAGATGCTTTGAGTAGACCCAGTATACTCGAGACTTTGGACTTCATTAATGGTGTCAAGGATGCTTTGCGTGGTATGTACCGTTATTTTATAATGCAATCAACCCGCGGCTTCGCTCACGTTAAGTTCGATTTTAAAAAGCCTCAATAGCCCAACGGTTAAAGGTGCGGACTGATAACTGTAAGGTCGCAGGTTCGAATCCCACCCGTTGCACTATTGTCGTACCCACTCCTAACACAAGCTTATTTGGATGGGATAGGAGGATATTAGTCAACTTCAGGTTTGCTAATATTCTTTTTATTAAAAAAAGAAAAAAAAAGAAAAAGATTTTACCCCCTTAGGAGTCGAATTTTCAAAAATTCTTTCTTAACGGATATGAGTTAAAGTCACAAATTCAGTACAACCGGTTTTAATTTTCAGCGTATCGTATAGATACGTAAACGTATAAGAATGCATACACGAATTCTTATACGATCATCGAATTTCAGGCTTAGTGTTAACTAAGCCTAAAACCTTAGACTGCACTCTCACTCAGCTCAGACATAGACAGAAATAAAACAAACTGAATAAAATTGGTATAGTATTATTTTCTATCACAGTGGAAGAATCTGGAACATCCGACGCTGAGGATACGGCGTGGTCGGTTCAAGACGACTGGGTGATAGGGCAGGCGTCTCCACTATCTCTCATTGCGAGTCGCTGCGGTGGCGCCTTGCATCTAGCGCTGGGAGACCTGCTGCATGCTCTTCTACTACGAGGGAAGTTCACGGTAAGTACTCTGCCCTGAATTGAGACAAGAAGATTCGATAGAAGAGTGCACGAAGGCAGCTGTGTGAAGGAAAATGATGACAGGATTTGGTCATCAGGGTGTGGGCTCATTAAGGAAGATGTATACCTCAATTTAATATCAAATATTGTTGAGCGAAGCAATGGCTCGATCATGCGTCATGCTCGTGAACGGGTGCCACCAACGGGAATGGGTCTGCTTTGACTGCTCGTTTTGACATGCGTTGGATTGATGTACCTAAGTATGCATTTTTGCATTTTTGAAGCTTTATTGTGGAAGCACTGTATACATAGCATAGCTTTGTAAAAAAAAATTTTTTTTGAAAAGAGCAACTGCTGAGTTTCTTGCCGGCTCTTCTCAGCAGAATCTGCATTCCGAACCGGTGGTAGATTTGTGACTTATCATAAGAGCTACAAGTTAGCCTATATGAAATAAATAAATTTTGAATTAAAAATTTGAATTGAATTGAATATACTCTCTGTGCCTCAATAGGTATCATTTTAACTGATAAAACGATTTAGCGTTCCGGCCGCGATGGCGTGTAGAAACCGATTAGGGGTATGGGTTGAATTTACACTGCCATACACCTTCCAAGTTAGCCCGCTACCATCTTAGACTGCATCATCACTTAGCATCAGGTGAGATCGCAGTCAAGGGCTATCTTGTTATCGAATAAAAAAAAATGAATATTTATGATTTCAGAGTCTAATAGGTATTTATTTGATAACACAGATCCTGCAAGAGCTGTGTGCATGGTTGGGCGAGTCCAGTGAAGGTGCTCTATTCGCACTGCACAGACTCTCACGCGCTTCCCGCGCTCGCTCTACGGAGCGATCCACTGAGTGAGTTTATGTGAATAGACCCTTTTGACTGTAAAGTATTAGTTGACGCGACTTTGTCCGAGTGGTTTTTAAAAAATCCCGTGGGAACTCTGATTTTCCGGGATTAAAAGTCTATGTCACTCACCAGGTTCTCAATTATACAAGAGATTATGTCGATCCGTAGTTATGTTGTGGTGTGATTGAAGGATAACCCAACACACTTTCGCACTTATAATCTTAGTAGAGCTAATAGAGCGCTATTTTTAGGGTTCCGAAAAAAACTTCGGAACCCTTATAGGATCACTTCGTTGTCCGTCTGTCTGTCAGTGTGTCACCACCGTTTTTCTCGAAAACGGCTTATGATCCGAAGTCGAAATTTATACTGAATATAAAGTTCAATGGTCTCGTAGTGTTTTAAGAATATCAAGCTTATAGCTTAACTCAGTGAAAAGTTACAGCTTTAAAACCACGGCTTTCTCATTATTAAAACAAATTAAGAGACATCTTCCAAAAATCGTTTTTTTCCATACCTAATTCTTAGTTTCATAGTAAGTGCCGTTATATTTTACAAACACCAGCTTTAAAGTCTTACAAATGACGAACATATTGATATCTCTAAACATAGTAAGACTAACTTAAACAGCTAAAAACCAAATAAAAACCTACCACTTACTATGACTTTTAAAGTACTGTAACTGGAGTAAAGTATCTGAAGCTAAAACACACTATCAGATGCATCGACTGAGAGCCGCGACAGATAAGGTTTCACAGTCGTTTGAGATCAGCAGGCCCATATTTCTATCGGACGTTCGAAGACTCAAGAATGGCCCAAGGTTACGTCCGCGACTACGTCCGATTGTGTACACAATTCAATGTACATTCACTATCCAGCCGCGGTTGACGCGTCGGATAGTTTGTTCTAAGCCTAACTTTTTAATGCGTCACAACACAGAACTGTCACAACTTTTGTAGACTGACCTCTATAATTACTCTATGATTTGTAGAATAGACCAGGTATGTAATAGAATCTGCAATAGCATATACATTAAGAAAAATATTTTTTATCTATTACCTATCTCTTTAATTAATTTATGCCGTCATATTTTGTATTCACATCACACTATATCACATATCACACTAATTCATATTATAAAGTCGAATGTTTGTATATGTATGTGTGTGTGTATGTTTATTACTCTTATTACTCCTTCACGCCACAACGAATTAACCGATTTGGCTGAAATTTGGAATGGAGATAGCTAATACCCAGGATTAAAACATAGGAAACATTTTATCCCTAAAAATTACAGAGTTCCCATGGGAATTGAAAAATCTTGATCCACGCGGCCGAAGTCGCGGGCATCGTAGTACCTAATAAATTTACCTTCATTTTTTTGTAGAATAGGTAGATATGTAATAGAATCTGCTATGGCATTTACAATCCAGTGTTAATCATAGATTAAAAATAGAGGTCAACGCAGTCTTATAACCCAGTTGTCAAAAACTGTCATGTCTTATTAAATAATGTTTGAATTGAATTGTTAAAGTATTTCGAATGTTCATATAACGATAGGAATTAGGAAATGAGTTTTTGAAAGATGTAACAGTGTTAATGAGAGAAGGATACGTCTATATTTAAAGATGCGAAGAGGTGGTTAGCTAAGGGAAACATCAAGAGTGAAGTGGAATCTTTGGTGGAACATGTCGGAAAGCCATTAATTAAGCAGGAGGTTGACCAGCAGGGCGATCAGCTAACTTTTATCGCAATCATTAAAGGACAGCGTCAATGTCAAAATATGGTTTTGGCTCCACGTAACATTGAAACAGTCCGTAAAGGATCGTTGAGGACAAAAAAATATTTTGACATTGATGCAGTATCACATCGATAAAAGTTTTGTATGAATATTGCTGAAAATTGGTACCGCGTAAGACTTTTGAAGTAAGATGTCCGTTAAGGACTACGACAAATATAACGTCAAACTAGGCTTTCATTGATACACCTCGTTAGGTGTTCTTATCGGTGACATATGTGGTATCCAAAGTCGTTTTACTACTCATATTTTTGTAAAAATATTTAATAAGCTTTATTAAATAATTTATCAAATTAACAATGCAATTATTATTATTATATGAAGTAAGAAAATGTTAAAATCATTGAAGAATAATTTTTAGATTTACCTTTTGACACTTTCGTACATTTGCCGGATAGGGAGGTAGATATGTAGGTGTATGTATTACATAAGATTTATGTACCTACTCAATAATAATATGCGCCTGGGTAAATTCTGTTTGTGATACATATTATATACGTTAATGTTCAATACATAATGCATAAGCATGTGGGAACATAGTACATATTATTTACTATTTTAGTTTTCATAACCTAACTTTTGTGTTTTTATGTGTAAGAAGTACCTACATAAATAAATACTGCCTATATTAATATATATATAGCTACTCGTGCTGATTCACTGATTCACTCACTCACTCACTCACTGACTCATTGATCACCTCTCCTGTAAAATTTTGTATGGAAAAAAATTTTTTCACGCATGGTTTCGTATAGAGGACAAAAATTCATTCGGAGGAAAAATATGGAGAGAGCTGATGATTGAGGATTTCGGAGACGGCTGAGGAGCACCGGCCAGGGTATCGAAGATAGGTGGGGGGTGTTCAACCAAATGTCACTCGAAACCTCATCCGATTGGCAGAGAGCCGAAAAAAAATTCCAAAATGGCGGATTCAAGATGGCGGCCATACAAATTTCGCCGGTGTCTATCTCGGAGACTATAAGAGATGGAAGAGTGGTTTCTTGGAAAAAGGTGATCAGGACCCGAAAGTCTACTTGATGTATTAAAAAAAAATTCAAGATGGCGGAATTTTTTTTTTCCATACAAAATATATGCAAGACTTTAATACGGTTCCTTTTCAAAATTTCTGATGGTTTCGTATAGAGGACAAAAATCATTTGGAGGAAAAATATGGAGAGAGCTGATGGTTGAGGATTTCGGAGACGAGTGAAGAGCACAGCCAGGGTATCGAAGATAGGTGGGGAGTGTTCAAACAAAAGTCACTCGAAACCTTATCCAATTGGCAGGGAGCTGAAAAAAAATTCAAAATGGCGGAATCAAGATGGCGGCCATGCAAATTTCGACGGTGTCTATCTCGGAGACTATAAGAGATGGACGAGTGGTTTCCTGGAAAAAGATGATCAGAATCTGATGGTCTACGTGATAAATAGAAAAAAATTCAAGATGGCGGATTTTTTTTTTTCATAAAAAATATATAAAAAATATATGGCGAATTGGGAATTTTCATATGTTCGTTTTCAAAATTTCTGATGGTTCGGGGAAAAATATGGAGAGAGCTGATGATTAAGGATTTCGGAGATGGGTGAGAAGCACGGCTAGGGGATTGAAGTTAGGTGGGGGGCGCTCAAACAAAAATCACCAGAAACCTCATTCAATTGGCAGAGAGCTGAAAAAAAATTCAAAATGGCGGATTCAAGATGGCGCCCATACAAATTTCGTCGATGTCTATCTCGGAGACTATACAAGGTGGAAGTGTGGTTTCTTGGAAAAAGATGATCAAGACCCGAAGATCTACTCGATGAATAGAAAAAAATTCAAGATGGTGGAATATTTTTTTTTTCATACAAAATATATGGCGAATTGGGAATTTTCATATGTTCGTTTTCAAAATTTCTGATGGTTCGGGGAAAAATATGGAGAGAGCTGATGATTAAGGATTTCGGAGATGGGTGAGGAGCACGGCTAGGGGATTGAAGTTAGGTGGGGGGCGCTCAAACAAAAATCACCAGAAACCTCATTCAATTGGCAGAGAGCTGAAAAAAAATTCAAAATGGCGGATTCAAGATGGCGGCCATACAAATTTCTAAAATGATGACCAATCCCGAAGATCTATTTGGTGAACAGAAAAACCGCGGTTCGCTTTAGCGAGCCGCGCACCCACGCGCCCTACTAGTCTATTATTTGCAGATATTAAATAACACAACACAGTAGAAAGAACCTGTAAAATAAAAGTGTAAATAAATAATAAATATTACTCTATGAACCTAGAAGAACCATAAATTAACATATTCTGCGGCACGATCCACAGACTCCTTCACTCTTTATTTCAACAGCTATCAGTCAACGCAACGCAGTCAAATTTGGAAGACTGCTATGGCTGTATAGATTGCTAGGTAACCATAGATATTCAAATTAGTCGGATTATAAGTTATGGCCCACCACTAAAATGTCGATAGTCACGTGATTGCGACCATTGCTACAATCCTAAAAAAGCTTACGCGGTACCGGTTATATGGACTGTTTCGATATCGGTCCATAAGGATATTTTTTGATGTGAGATAAGAGACAATTGTTAGCTGATCGACCTGCAGTGCATAGATAACTACCATCCAGTCCAAGTTAAAGCGGCACCTCAGCAGCTCAAGAGCTTGTTAAAAGATGAAGTGTCCATAGCACAGCGGCCGAAATTATTGAAGCAAGGCAATACATTCGTTAAAAAGAAAGATAGCATCGGAGCAAGTAAGGAGATAAAAGAACAGTCGTACAAGAATAATTACTCAGTGGATGGAGATGTACTCTGCAAGTATCCAGGACAATCGTTGGTCATACCCAAGCAATTGGAAAAAGAAATAAACCATAGCAATGGACATTTTTTAAAGAAGAAGAAGAATTGGAAATATGTATAAGACGCATGGCTCAGCTGACCATATTATGAAAAAAAACCAGTCAAATAGTCGATAGAGATAGTAATAGTAGGTAAATAGTACTGTAAAGTAATAATGAAGGTGACTGTGTTGAATGAATGTTTGTGTATTAATATAGTTAAGTAGATGTATGTAGTTAGCTTTGTCAACAGCACCGCCAAGTATATTGTATATATACTAGGTTATGTGTTACACTGATAATATGTTTGTACATGATTTTGTTATTACCAACTTAAGAACACACAGTGAACTCAAAGTGAACTTATAGTGAACTTGTTAGAATAAACTAAGGACAGTTATTGGACTGTAAATTAGATAATATAGAAATTAATAATAAGTTTAAGTTAAAGTAATATTACTTATTAGCCCACAGGCTAGATGGTAGTATAAAATAAAGCCACCGTTACATGGTGCTTTATGGTAGGAAAAAAAAACCAACTTAAGTATACCTATGGTTTTTTAAATTCGAGATCATTCAAATTTTATTTCATTTTGTAAAAGAAATATTAATTATAATAATTTGTGACCATGTATACTTACTAGTGTTTAGATTCCTTATACATAAGATGTCATTCTATATTGGTTAACTTAAGATGTATTACTGTTAAGTATGTATGAAAACTGTATTATTTAACTTAAGGTGTGTTAGTGTTGAGAAGGTATGAAGTATGCGCGGAAGTATGAATATGGTAAAGATGTATGAACGGAGAAGGTATGTCTGGGGACAGACATAGTTGCAGGATAACCGAATGTGGGAAACGGAATGTAAGTGTATGACAGGGATGGATGTATGCGATAGAGAGAGTGGGAAGATATGGAGATAAAAAAGATTGGCAAGATGGCATACGGAGTTAAGACATGCTAAGGAGTGCTAAAAGTAGTTTAAATAAAAGAAGTTAATATATATTTAGTGTTTTTACTTTGAGCTATTCCCACATTTATTAGAACATACGATATTATTACTTGCTTGTTCAGACATGAAAAGGGTCACAAAGAAAATTCTGTCAAACATAGAGAATCTTTTGATTGACTATCTCGAATGCTTTAAAGACAGCTTAGACTTAGTTTTACAAGTTATACATTGCATTATGGAAGTAACTCAAAGAGACAAATAATGGGATGAAACATGGAGATTGGGAACTGTGAGAAAACTACACAACCCCATTGAGTTTGGGCTTGTTTGATTCATCTTGACAAGTACTCTAGTCCTAGATGATATGCAGGGTCTGATGATGAGACCGGAAGGCGTCTATAGGAACTTCAATAACACTGCGCACTTAAGCTGTCATCTAGTAGGTACCTAATTAATACAATGGTCAAGAGTTTCGGAACCCTCAGTGCGCGAGTATGACTCGCACTTGACCGGTTTTTTAATTACTCTTAATGGATAATCGCTTCACGTTCTTGAACCTTGATAGATCCAGGCGATCTTGGATCCCATAGACAATCTTTGTTATCTATGATGGTAGGGCTAGGGGTAAACTCCGTAACGTTGTCAACTCGGCAACCTTACTGCTCAATCAGGCAGTTAAGTGATAGCATACTCTACATAAAAAGTTTTTGGAATAAGACAAGTTTAAGCTTTCGAATCTTTGTCTATTTTAGCACATGGAAGCTGCCCGAAGCTGAAGCAAAGATGCAAGAGGCTCCACAGAGGTATCGACCGAAGCCACCAGACTACATGTCCGGGGACGAGGCTCCTCAACCACCGCCTCTGCCACGACAATCAAGCCGGGATAAAAAGGTATACTTTTTTCCCCCCGAAAAAATGAGAAAATAATTTCAATGTTCTTTTAATTCTTTAATACTAGCTGATGCCCGCGATTTCGTCCACATTTTAGTTTCGCATTTATAATATTAGTAAGGATTTGGAAAAAAAAATATATAAAAATTTGGAATGCCCTTTCCGCTTCCGTTTTTCCACTAACGATGCTTTGAGTACCTTTAATTCCAGAGTGAATAGGCATCTTCTAGGCAAGAGCGCTTTACCTTAGGCCGTATCTTCACTAACCACACCATTAGTTGTGCTCCCAGTCAAGCGCTAGTCATCACAACATATTTCATGTTAAAAAAACCTTAAGTATATGTGTGTACATACAATTAACACTGGACTCATTACGCTGATGAGACCCTTACCGGATGTTCTACGCATGTTTTATGCGTTGTAGTTCCTAAGAATAAAAAAAGAAAAATATTAAAAATAAAAGTTACATTTTTGAGTGCCATGTGCACGCACTACATTCGCTTATTTACTTCCTTGTATGTACCAGTAGATATGCAATTTTTCTTTTTATTTTTCTGTGGGATTGACACAGAGGCGTAACTATAACGTTTGAGGCCCGTGGCAAATTCATCGGATGGGGCCCTCCCTCCCTCCCAAAAAATGACCGCTCGGCACTAGCCGTAGTCACAGGAATGGCTATAAATGTTGGAATCCTCTTGTGCTTTCAGCCCTCACTGACTGGGGGCCCCTTTCTGCTGGAGGCCCGTGGCATTTTGCCGTCTTGCCACCCTATAGTTACGCCACTGGATTGACATCTTTTCACATTAGGATGAAACTGGTTGAAACACGTAGAGTTTTCAATGTACCTCGTCAATTTTATGATTAGATCTAATGCATCTCTACCAAAATGTTGGAAATCGCCTCTAAAATCGGCGTCAATCCAGCGGGGCCTTTTTTTGTTATAATGTTGATTTATTTGAGATATATACCAAAAGAACTGTTATGTGCATGATAAACATTGTCTAATTCAGTTGCATGTTTACTAAAATTTTCACTGCTTAAATATAGAAAAACCGTTACTTGCCGTGAAAATATAGCAGACTGATACCCTTTGCTATTTAAAAGATTGAAGAAGAAGAATACATAATTATAAAGAATGTTACATAATATTTGTTTTCCTTTTCAGCTAAAACGCTATCCGGAAATATCACCACCAATTCAGAAAATGGAACAAAATTTGAACCAACTTCAAATAAACCCTCTTAGACTCACCCCTAACTCACCACATACACTAAATTCACCTCACACACAATACACAGGCATAATTAACCCGATATACGACATCAAGATTCCCAAAGACAAGTTCACGGTCAAGCGAACTAAATCACTAGGCAGAACTTTCAGTTCTAGAAATCTAAGTCTCGAAATAACTAGATATAACTTGAGTCTAGGTCAAAGAAATGGTAAAAGAACGAATGATGTAGTCACAGCTATTAATGATACTACAGCAGAAACGGGTCTAGATGTTAAGAGTCATTTCTTTCAGAGGTACAGTACCACCAATATTGTGGGGGATTCTTATAGGATTAGTAGAATTACTATTGATTGAAAGATATAAATAGCAGATAAGACACAGGCAAGATACAAATATGAGACAAATAATAAAAGACAGCAAGCACAGTGAGGCATCTAAAAGAAGCAAAGACAGAGTGATATAATAAGAAAAATAGAAAAAGGCACAAGCAAGGTGATACAAAGTGAAACCATTAAAAGACAGGACAGACAAGATACGATAACACGAAAAGATAACAAAATGCAGAATATTGAGCTAGTTTTAAAATAAATTAAGTTTAGTTCATAGAAATGTAAAAGATGTAATGACGTTGTGAAACGGGTATAAATATTAGAAGTAATTTCTTCCAAAGTTACAGGCCTGTCAATATGGTGAGAGATAAATATCGTATAAGATTTCTGTGTATAATATGATAGAATAATGTTGATAAGATAAAAGCAAAGGAAAATGAAGACAGTTTTGACAGAAGAGACTACTATAAGATAAAATTTGATAAAGAAATGCAGAAACAAGACTGCACAGAACTATATACGAGTATAAAAGGACTATATACGTCTCACCGTCATGTTTTTTCTGTATTAGGATAAAAAAACATGACCAAGTGAGACGAGTTCTAGATGAGGAAAAATAAGCTTCGCCATCTCAGGGCTAGAAATACGTAGGTACTTATATCTTAAGTAGGTCTTTGAAATGTTATACGAACCTATGGTGTAGTAACAGCAACTTATGACACTACAGCAAAAACGGGTCTAGATGTTAAGACTTAATAGTTAATCCTTTCAAAAATATATTATGTACTTACTGCCAATAATGTATATGTGGTGAATTCACACACGACTAAGAGGTAACAGCTGTTATTTAACAATTTTTGCGTTATAGAGTACATGCCTAATTTTGGTCGTTCGAACCAGATGGCTGGATAATTTTATTTATTTTTGATAAAATCGTCCTCAAAGGTGATTCGTTGTCGATTCCACAGACAAAATCCCAGAATTTTAAGTTAAGCAATCCGCTCTTGATAGACCTTTCGACAATTAAGCACGTTAAATAGTCGTTGCTTATATTGACTGTGGATTGTAATAAAATAATTATGTAGGTTTTATTAGGTAGGCCAACTTTGAGCGGAATGCATCAGAAAGTCTCGATATTATACACTTGAATAATTTTTGCCATAAATGCACGCCATAATATTATCACTGTTATCGTAAAAAAATAATACTATGTACTTTAGAGTATAAATAGGTAGTGTAAAAATAGTAGAAAATAACAATTGGGTATTATAGAAGTGTTTTGAGTTTGAAATAAAACCTATTTATTCAATAACTATACTTTGTTTTCTTTGTCCTTCTTTGGATGCTATAAAAATATCTTATTAGATGAGGAGGACGAGTCAACTTATCAACAAGACAATTTTTTTCTTCTCAATCCATCAGCATAGGTCTCCTCATAAAAGAGAAGCGTTTAGGCTGAGCAATTGCAGATTGGCCACATTTGAGAATATGATGGAGAATCTCTCAGGTATACAGGTATCCTCACGAGTGATATTAATTAATTGCTTGGACTGTAGTGCAAGAAACTTGGCGGTTGCTCTTTTATTTTTAAAATATTATGTTGTACAGCTATTTACAGAATATTAATGTCTCATGAAGTGCTGGAGCGCGTTATATCCACGCATTTTTATCTTCTAAATATATAAAAGGTAAACGTGACTGACTGACTGATCGGGCTGCATACAGATAGCTATTATACGTATATATCCGCTAAAGGATTTTTGAAAATTCAAGCCCTAAGGGAATAAAATAGGGGTTGGAAAAATCGATCTTAACGTGAGCGAAGCCGCGGGTATAAGCTAGTTATTTATACTATAAGCATCAATTGTACAATATGCATTTTTTATGAGAATACTTTTAATCGACTTGTGTAAAGGCAATCTAGAATCGATTGTGGAATTTTATTATAGAATGTCACGCCCATTCCCACATACGACTTTCGGACTTTCTTGAGGCGTAGCCGAGTTTCGAGCCTATTTGGATTGATATTATAACATCATTGAATCTGTGCTAAAAAAGAAAATATTTGTGGCTCAACTAAAATTATTAGGAAAAAAATAGTAGAGAAGGGAAGGTAGGTACGTACTAGGTACACAATGCACATTATTAGGTACGTGAAGGAAACGTGATTTCCCTCTTTATCCGACCGGGAATCGATCCGTTACTTATAGTGGTTTTTTCGGAGCACTTTCTAGCGAAGACTCGCAGCTAATCGCTTTACCGCTCCGGGCTACGAAGCACTCTGGATAAAAAAACATAAACAAGGGTAGAGGAAGTGAAATGCAGTTGCTATTGGTATTTGCATAATACAAGAACTTTTTAGGGTTCCGTACCCAAAGGATGCCAACGGGACCCTAGTACTGAGCTCCTCCGCTGTCCATCCATCCGTCCGTCCGTCCGTCTGTCTGTCAGCGAGCTGTATCTCATGAACAGTATATATATATATATAGGTATATACTTGAACCTCGCGTCCTAGAAATTCGTAGCCACGAGTAGAATCTATACAAATAAATAAAATTGAAGTGCCTGGATTGAAAAGCATTTGCTATAGCAGCGTCTTATGAAAGGTATTAGCGAAATTAACATCGCGTGCCAACCTACAGCTAGCGCCATCTATTTTAACTTGCGACATTACGAATTGTAGTGTTACATCTATTAAAATTGATGTGTCTGTTTGTTGTTGTAAACTGTGGGGATTTAGGAACTGTCGATTGTGAATTGAAGAAGCGAACGCAAACTCGAGTCGCGGGCGTCCGCTAGTTATAAATAAATAAATAAACATTTATTCTAGATACACTAGCGCTTGGCTGTGATGCTACGTGTAGGGGTGCAGATCTATTCTGTGCTTTGCGTTTCGATGGTAGAACATGCTAACCACTGGACCGACGAGGAGGTGAGAATAAAATACGAACAAAAAATGTTAGAATTATTTTGCTATAATCCGCCAACAGAAAAAATCTGTATGGTCAAACATGCAGTTCTGCTGCTGCTAGTAGATAATACTGCATTGTAAAGTCGATATCTCCTGAGGATGCTCCGGTGTCGGGGCGAAACGTGCGTGAGAAGTATAAAAGTCTTGTGTGGTGGTGCATGTGAGTGGTGGTGGCATTGCTTGCTTGGGAACTTTGCTTTATTGTTTGGTCGGGGAGGTAAGCGGTGGTTAGCTTATAACTGCATGTTTGACCATATAGATTTTTTCTGTTGGCGGATTATAGCAATTCTAACATTTTTTGTTAATCATGAACTTCCGCAAAGTAACGCCTGATTCTATCCAGTAAATAGAAACAGTTCAAGAGGCAAGTTCATGTCCGTCGGCCATTCGGGCAGGTGAGGCCAAGCGAGCATTTAGACAGGAAAGCTGCTCTACTCGCTTGCCGTGACCCGGTTACGAGCGAACCGGGACAAGACGCTTTTATCCGCAATAACAATTTATTCAAATTCCCAAGCACATTTCTACTTACTTGGTGTATTTAATGAATGTATTAATGTTTTACTGAATGAATTAAAAGAGCTTTCATCCTTAGAACGTTGATGAAAAATATTAATACATCTGGAGAAAATATCAAAATGTAAAATGAAATATGAGTCAAGTTTTATTTAGGTATATAAACATAAACTGTTTGGTAACTGTTATTTGTTATTTATCAGACTGAAGTTCATACAATGCTAGGACGGTACAAAGGTTCAACGCTTAAAGCGAATTTTGCGCTGCGAGCGTCCAAAACACATATACGTACTCATATTCATATATTTGGGCGACCAAAAAAGCGCTGCTTTTTTAGTTTTTTTTTTCTAAATTTATGACCAGACAAGATAGAATCATAAACCATAGTTCCATAAACATTGAGAAGTTAATGGAGACTTTTCTTACGATCTTTTCCTTACCGGTAAAGTAAGTAGGTATAATACTTAATTACTTAAATTACACATAACCACGAAAATCACAGTAATGCATGCCTATAACAATCCAATACGCAAGCTGTCTTTCTTTCATGGTAAGTGCTTGCGTCATGCTTGAATTACTTGAAACGTGAAAACTCAATAGATTTTTTTGAAATAAATTGCGCTTGACTGCAATCACACCTGATCGTAAGTGAAGATATAGCCTAAGGTGGAGCACGCTTGCCTAGAAGATGGCCTATTCACTGTAAACCTTTAAAGGTTTACCCAAGTTATAGTTGGAAAAACAGAAGCCGGGGGGGGCGTTTCAAATGGTGGTTACGGACCGCCAAATGGCAAAGCACTCAATGCGAGATCGTGGAATTTCAACTACATAGCGGTGTATCCAATAGATGCCTTGCAGAGAGATAGAGTTACAGTTATAGCAAATTTATTACGATTGTATGTAGGTATAGGTACGATAGTCATGCTAAATCGCTTCAATTCGCTTACATCTGCTGGAGCCAATGAGTACGTCCGCGGATTGCAAATTGATGATTTATTGTATCTTTCGCCCCTACTATAAGCTTGCATTTGTATATTATTGTGCTCATCGTTTGTTATTATTATTTAAGCAAGAGTTCAACTACGAATTTTGTACTAATTAAAGTTAAAGGCCTTTAACTTTAATTATTATTAAATTATTTATTTATAATTATTAAACCTACTATATAAATGTCAGATCAATGGAAAAAATTATCAAATTACAATTAAATTCTAATGGTGTAAGGACTCGTAGAACCTCTACAGTGCTCTATTCTGCTACACGCATAAACAAAGTATCCCTTGCTATCGGCTACACTACTCTACGGCTATGCTACGGGTGAATGTAAGGAAATAATAGATGTAACACCTGAATAAATGATTTACTTTTGAAGGAATATGTATAAGGAATGAAGTAAAATCCAATTGAAAATCGAGTGTATGCGACAGCATTCGACAGACTGGTAGCCCAAAGGCTTCCATAAAGTTGTATATTTTTTATTTGTTTAATGGAAATAACAAACAGATGGAAACATGATGAAAATCGGTCCAAGATGGCCGCCGCAACGAAATGGCAGTTTATATATTTTTTTCAGAACGCCCTCAATATGGGTATCAAATGAAAGGGCTTGACTATGAAATGAAAGGAAAAATCCAAGATGGCCGCCACTACAAAATGCCGAATTACATATTTTTTTAATTTCACAATATGTCGGGGTTGTTTTTTAATTTAGTACACTTGTAGTTTAGTTAATTTTAGTTGAAGAAGAAAGAAATAATACAATAAAGAAATTAGCTTTAAAGTTAGATAGAAATTTTAATAATCTTATTCATTCTCTCTTTACATTTTTAAGTGTAAGCTTCTAGTAGGGGCTGGCGGAGTCTTCGAGAAGCGAAGTGGCAAACAGGTATTGTATTGTCAGACTGTCAGAACCAATTCAAAGTAACCACTCATTGTCGGAAGATGCATAAATCGTTATAAACGTTAACGAAAATTACCGGGAAGGTCAAGGGCGTTATATATTATTTTGTAGTCTATTCTTTCTCAAATATTAAACTAAGCAGTATTAAATATTGGATAGAAGCAAGTGTTATTCCTTGATACTAAAGGAAAAACAAAATTCTTTTACTATCCAAATCTAAACTAAAAAAAATCTATGGTATCTAAAATCTATGGTTTTATACTACTGCTCTTCAGTAGTCGAACAAATACAGAAACAACACGCAACACCACACAATCTCTCCGGCTCTTCTTAGCAGAATCTGCATTCCGAACCGGTGGTAGAGTCGTGACGTGTCATAAGAGCTACAAGTTGGCCTACATGAAATAAATAATTTTGAATTTGAATTCGAATTTTAAACGTTGGTATAGGCCCCGTGAACTAAGTTTTAGATTATTACCTTTAAGAACAGTGGTGTGCCTAGTTGTTTTGAAATTCAGCATATAATAACTCATGTTCGCGGGAAGCGGCCGGAGGCAGCGGGTGTAGCTGTAATTCTTTACAATGCTTACACTAACCTAGTTTCAAAGATTTCCCCCTCGCTGCCGTGAAAAGATCGCGTTGCTCGGGGGTTTTCAATAGAAAAATAAAATTATATTTTATGCACCAAGAGTAAAAATACGTTGCGGCTTATTTATGAGAGTGCGTGGATTCTTATCCAGATTATGAGTTTGGCTTTGAGTTTTTTAATTACTAGCTGATGCTCGCGACTTCGTCCGCGTGGATTTAGTTTTGTATATCCCTTGGAAATTCTTTGATTTTCCGGGACAAAACGTATCATGTCACTCTAACTTATTTAAAGTATTATGTCACTCTTTAGGTCGTCAACTATACGCACGCAAAAAATCATGTCGATGTCGGCTTTGTTGTAGCGTGACTGAGGGACAAACCAACAAATAAACACACTTTCGTACTTTATTTATAATAATTATTAAGTACAATAATTGTGTCCAATTTTGAGAAGGTAGGAAGGAATTTTTGGGCTGAATTAAGTTACCGCACGATACGAAGTGTTTTATCCTCGAATATTATAATTTTCGTGAATACTCACTTGAAGCGGCCGAAATAAATATTATTTCTGGTTCAAGCTTGAATAACTTTTGAATAAACATGGCTTATTCAACTTAAAAACGTAAGTTTGTTGCACTAATTGAAAGGTCGTTATTATTTTTAAGAGATTTTCTCTTTATATCCGCAGCGTGGCGCAGTCGTTTTAAAAAATGACTTTACAGTCGATGTAGTTTCAAATTATTATGTAGTGATAGTACGGAGTTTCCCAACACGGCCCTTTGCGACCGTTGACGACGACAGCAGACGAGTCGCGCGGAGCCGTTAGATACAGGCGGCGCAAGTCCGAGACCTGTGGAAATCCATGCAAGAGAGAGTCCTGTAATAAAGCAAATAAATAAATGAGTTATGATTAGATTAGGTGGAAACTCTTTAATTTTCCGCGATAAAAAGTAGCCTATGTTACTCTCTAAGTCCTCAACTACGTTCATGCAAAAAATCGTGCGGCGTGATTAAAGGACAAACCAACGAACAAACACTCTTTTTTTGTGATTATTATGTGGAATTAAGATACCCTATCACATCACAGTTTTAAAGGCCTTTAAAGGCTTACTAAAAATGTTCGAAATGTTCGTTGTAGTTCGATGTCTACAAATTAGAGTTAGTCCTGTTTCCCCAGAAGGTCCCTTATGAATAATATAATTCTGATTTTGTTCCTACATTCGCATTTTTCGCGAACTTTCATAAAACTTTCAAAGCGGGTAACGAATGAGTTTCCGGAACTTTTATTTTAACATTAAAATATCGACGGGGAAGTTTTTGATGAAATTATGGTGCTGCGGTTTCAATGTAACTTTGAAAACTTCACAAGTGCTTCGATGGTTATGTTTTTAACTGCAGACGAAAGAAGAGGGGTGTTATAAGCTTGACGTGTGTATCTGTGTATCTGCTTGTTTCCTCGTAGCTCCCTTAAGCTTTGCTGTCCCGCTATGGGATTGTCTAAAAATGATGGCAACAGAGTGACGGTCTCAATCACCTCTGATTAGATGAACATAAGTTCTTGCGGCATCAATGTATTCTAACTTACTGCGAGAGACTGCCAGCGAATCAGAGGTGATCCTTTGAGTACTCAAAGCTATTGTCACATTAATGCAATCATTTTTAGACAATCTCATAGTCGGAATAAAAGGTATTGGCTTAGGACGTCTATAAGACATTTTTTTTAAATGCCAAGCTGAACTTGAATTATATTCTCCTCTCCCTCCAATAAGCGAAAAGCTTGTGCTAGGAGTGGGTATGACAATAGTGCAAGCAAAGAGTGCAAGGGACAATGAGGCTCGAACTTGCGACCTTTTAATTTTCAGCCCGCACCTTTAAATGTTGGGCTATTGAGGCATCGAATTCGTATTATAGTAAGTATCTAGCTAAAAATAATAAAAGCTTACCAGCAATTAACATCAAGTCAGTTTTTCAAACCTAAGTTTATCTTGATTGTCTGTATTCTTTTATACTTACTTAACTTTCAATGCTTATAAAATGAGAATGAAAAATTAAGTTACCGAAGTTACCGCATAAACAGTTTTTAAAAGTCTGGCGCAAGAAAATTTTAAAGAAAACGCATCTTTAACGAAGCAAAGACAAAAGTAAATGGTTAAGTACAAAGCAAAATGCGGTAAAGAAAAAAACTGTTACAAATTGCAATAAAGAATAAAGACAATTTTTTTAAAATTCGAACGTGCCTAGACAACAAATTGAGTGGATTATATGCAGTCACTTCGAATTGCAGCTTTCTCTTTCTGCACTACGTGATAATGGTTTTCCTCTCTCTCTGAATTTCCAGTTTACGCTTGCGCTGTGAAGGTTTTCCCGAAAGATGTGGGGCGGTCGAAGCTGCGTAGGCTGTTCAGATTTTAGAAAAAGAAAACACGGTTCTCCATACAGCCTAGAATCTGCCTGATTATTTTTAACAAAAGCTACGTGTTAATTAACGAAAATTAAGCTTCAAATTTATACATTTATGTCATGTACAGAACTTTTGTATCTTTGTTGATGTCAAACGATAGTACTATTGAAAATCTATTTAAGTTTTAGTTTTAGGTTTAGAAGTAAAATTTCCGAGTATATTTTGGCAGAAGAGATCTTGATTTTGTACGTATAAAATGTAGCACTTCCCGTGGAATTATCTAATTTGCAACAATAGTTACGCAAGAGACTGCGCAGTCTACGAAGCTTCGAGCGACCGGAGCGAGTCAGCCTCTAAAACCCGACGAACGTCCCGGGCATAGGGACAGCCCGTGACGTGAATTTCCCTGTGCGAAAAATTCGATACCCGGTCTTTACTTGACAAAAATCCCTATGTGACACAATCTTTTTTCAATTAAACACAGTAGAGTGAAATTCTTGAACGAAAACGGATATATAAAATTTAAATTTGGAACGATAACTTTTTTTTTGTGAGTAGACTTGTGAATGAAGGCATTCAGCTTAGCAAGCGTGTGTGGTTTTCACCGACTTGTTAAACTTGACAGTTCTTTTGTGTTCTTTTAATTAAATACAGAAGTCGTACTATGGGGAGTGGATGCTACGGATTTTCCCTTCATTATGCAGAAAGTGGTAAGTTGATTTAAAATTAATAATTAATAAGAAAAGATCTTGAGTATTACATTTGAAAATATTATTAATACTCGAAAAATAAGAGAAGAAAAGACAATAGATACTTACTCTATTACATGCCGAAACATTATATTTATCTACAGTTTTTTGTAATATCTGATAAGTGTGAGTGGTTTTTTTTTCTAGAAACTAGAAATAATTATTGTAATTTAATTTTTAATATAAATTTTATTAGGTACGGATAAAAACATAATTATGTATACGAGGAGTCTTTTGTATAACTCTTTTTTTTTTAAAGAAAACTTTATAGTTTTATGTTTCTATTGTAATAATGCGGAAGGTTTTGGAAGGCCACCGCAAAAGCTCCGACCATTAAGTGATTGACGGATAGGTCACGACCCTCATGATCGTATTTTTAATAGTATTAAACATGAAGATATGGAGAAGAAATATTCGTGAAGAAGCGTTTACAGTGATTTTTGTGTGTTTCGTAAATGACTATTGTAATTATTTAATCTATTTAAATAAGACCAATTGCAATTGATTCACTCTAATACAGGGGTGGTTTAAAAATAAAAAAATATTAGGGAAAACCCAAAAGAATAGCTGTAAAATCTAAAAAATGAAAATCGGTAATTTTTTATAGGAAACATCACTTCGGATTACTTACTTTTAATAAAAGGTGGAAGCGAAGCCGCCGGTAACAGCTAATATAAAATAAAATTATTATTTGGCCAACTTCTCTCAAGCTTTTGTTTGTGTACTCACTTATTACTTCTAAATTTCTAGTGGTGGTGTCACCCTAACACCACTACTAGATTTAGAACCATACATCTACATAACTCTTTGCTAGATTTTCTTGATAGAAAAACTCGATACATTTTTTGACCTGACTCGGGAATAGATCACGGGACCTCGTAATTTGCACCGAAAATGCTAACCACTCACCAATAGGGCAGTTATAATATTAGAGAGGTCAGAGATAATTGAATATTGTCTGGTGGAAGGCTTAGCCGAGACTAGTTACCACCCTACCGTCAAAGACTTGTCGCCAAGCGATTTAGCGTTCCGGCACGATGGCGTGTAGAAACCGATTAGGGGGTATGAGTTGAATCTACACTGCCATATCTATTCCAAGTTAGCCCGCTACCATCTTAGACTGCATCGTCATTTACCATCAGGTGAGATCGCAGTCAAGGACTATCTTGTCAACGAATAAATAAAGAGAAAAAAAACTGAGGATATTTTTCGTACTAGATTTAACGTTTTCGAGAAATCGATCGCCCGTCTTGAGCTTGATTAGCGAGATAGCACTACTTGCTCTGATTGTGATCGTAAAGCGATCAGGCTCCACTCAGCTCCACTTGACTCTCGATTACGTACTGATTACGTAGCTCTACTTCTTTGAATCACGCCAAGCTTCAGACACCTTTCAACTTGAGTTTACACTTCTCCAAATAAACGAATAATGCTGATTACTTATTTATTTTTGGTGTTCCATAACCTATATATATGTAATAGCTGTTGCGCGCGACTTCGTCCGTGTCAAGAAGTTTTTAAAAGAATATATTTTAAATGTGGATAATTTTCCACGTTTTTGCAACATTTTTCACTGATGCTTCGCTCCTATTAGTCGCAGCGTGATGTTATACTGTAGCCTAAAGCCTTCCTCGATAAATGGACTATCCAACAAAAAAAGACTTTTTCAATTCGAACCAGTAGTTCCTGAGATTAGCGCGTTCAAACAAACAAACTCTTCAGCTTTATATATTAGTATAGATAAAAGGGAAGGTGATTCATTGATTGACTGGCTGACAGACTGATCTATCTACGCACAGCTCAAATCGCTAGACGGATCGGGCTGAAAGGCATACGAAAGGATTTTTGAAAATTCAACACCAAGGGGTTTGAAAAATCGAACTTAACGAGAGCGAAGTCGCGGGCAAAAGCTAATAAAATTTTAATAAGGTTCTAGTGACACAAAAAATAAAAAAATACGAGTAGTCATGGGGATTGCAAGCAGGTACACCTGTTTTTAACCGACTTCGAAAAAGGAGGAAGTTCTCAATTCCACCGGTATCATTTTTTTTCTATGTATGTCCTACCAATTTCTCCGACATATCTGGATTTTTTTTTCGTCGGGCGAGCATCGCATCGGTTTTATCGTTTTTTTTAACTGCAACAAACATGAACAAACTAAAATTACTTTTATGCTTTGTGGTGGCGTTAGAAGTCGGTTTTTTGAAAAAAAAAAAAAATGTATTGAACACAAGGTTACGGCACTCTAAAAATGTAGGGCGCAAAAACATTTTCTTCATTTCTTTAACTTAGAAACTAAAGTGCCTATTTCTTTACTCCCAAATTCCAACAGCTTTTAAGTCGCAACTCATTGTGAAGAGCCAAGAGGGAAGAGGGCATCTTAGAAACAACTTGTTTGATTTTCAAATGGTCTCGCTTTAAGACGCCACTCCGCACCCGAATGAGGAATGGAAAGCGATTGCATTGAAAAGATTTCGTTCCGACTTGGGAATCGGTGAGGGAACTCTAAATGTTTCCTGGAAAATCTATATATATAAAAGAAAGTCGCGTTAGTTACACTATTTATAACTCAAGAACGGCTGAACCGATTTGGCTGAAAATTGGTGGGGAGGTAGCTAAGAACCCGGAGAGGGACTATATTACATATGCTAGTAGTATACCTAGCACTAGCTTTTGCCCGCGACTTCGTCCGCGTAGCTTAGGTTACTGTTTTTCCGGGGTAAAAGGTAACTTTCCTTGCCATTAAAAAACCCGTTCAATACAAAATGTATGAGAAAATGAAATTTTTTTCAAAATTTTTTTTTTCGTGAATTTTTCCGATATTTTAAAAGTTATTCTTCTATTCGGGACAAAGACAAATACAACAAACCAAAAACCATGAAAATTGGCCTAACCACTCTAGAGTTATAAATGTTCGAACAAACCCAACTTTGTTTTATAGTGTACGGGATAAAAAGTATCCTATGTCTTTTCCAGACTATAATCTATCTCTGTGCCAAATTTCAGGCAAATCGGTTCAGTCGTTGCGACGTGATTGTGTAACAAACATACAAACTTTCGCATTTATAATATTAAATAGGATAGGATGGATTTATTTATCACCAAATATCTAGCCCAGAATACCTTTATTAAAAACATCGTTGGTACAGCAGATATAGTCTGGATAAAATAGGTAGGTACGTATATCTGACCCTTGTTAAATGAAAAGCATAATTTTTAAATGGGTTGTGACCTCATTACGCTAATAAGGTGCCTTCAGTACCTCTAACTACATACATAAATAGCTGTGTGCAATTGTATGGTATTAATGTTGATGTGGGGTACAGGCATCGAAATATGTATACATAGAAACGCACATTAGAACACAACTTGTATAGCTCCTTTATTTCAGGAGGGCACGTGGCTCATGGTTGTGTGTGTCGTATCTATATAAGTGGGAGCGAGAGCTTGCTCGCGCCTGACTGCTCCAACCTAAGCTCCTGACAGGCACGCACACTTACGCAATGTGCATGTACACGACGTAACCACAAGTAAAGCTCACGCGCCCTCGTGAATTGCAAGAACTATACGTACATCGCGCAGACACGGTCGGCACTCGGCAGTGTTTAAAGCCTCAATAGCCCAACGGTTAAAGGTGCGGACTGAAAACTGAAAGGTCGCAGGTTCGAATCCCACCCGTTGCACTATTGTCGTACCCACTCCTAGCATAAGCTTTCCGCTTATTTGGAGGGGATAAGAGGATATTAACCAACTACAGTTTGGCTAATATTCTTTTTTATAAAAAAAAAAAAAATGTTCCGTCATAGAGTTTGTAAGTAATGCATCTTTTAGGCAAGCGCGCACCGTCTTAGGCTGCGTCTTCACTTACCATCACGTGAGATCGCAGTCAAGCAAACAACTAATGCACAGTCGACAGTGCATGACAGTTGAACAAAGTCAGTGTTGCCACATGTAGTATAATGCGATTCAAATGAGAATAGGACTGTCAAACAGCCATTTTATATTTCTGTCCTGCTCATATGCGGCTTACACTGAGTGAGATAGAAACAGAAAATGGCGGCTTCTCATTCCTATTGTTATTTGAATCTATATTTACCTACATTACGCACGTGTTTAGAACTTAACAACTGGTAGAGGTCAATTGAAGTATATTTGGATAGAATGGGTATTCCGTGGAACCACTTCAAGGCTAGAGGGGGTTGTAATTTGACATACAATGCGACGATCGTAGTCACTTCTGGTTGGTTGAAAGTTTGACAATTGTTAGCTTATTGCAAATTCAAACTCAGAATTTCAAGCAACAAAAAAAATGTGCATGGTTACAAAACTTGAACATCAGTACAATAACTCTTTACTTTTGGTAAGTTTAAAATGAATGTGAGTGAAAACAAAAATAGGTTTTTGGGGGTATTTTTTTTTTTTTAATTTGATGACTATCTTAGTCCTTGACTGCGATCTCACCTGATGGTAAGTGATGCAGTCTAAGATGGTAACGGGCTAACTTGGAAGGGTTATGGCAGTGTGTATTCAACCCATACGCCTAATCGGTTTCTACTAAATTGCTTGGCGGCACGTATTTGACGGTAGGGTGGTAACTGGCTACGGCCAAAATCTCCCACCAAACAAAATATTATTGAAGTTAAATTAATAAAATAAACTAGATTGAATGCTTTAATTCCAGTACGTATTCGAGTTTTTTCTGTCAGTACTCGTAGTAGTTTATCTCTTAAAAACTTAAACGAAGATTTCTCTAAAAATGAGCGTACTTTTTACTCGCCAAATCTGAAAAATATACATGCATTTTCAGCTTTTATAGGTCGCGGCGTAGGCGACGTAAACTTTTAAGCCCCTTATCGGAATGAACTTTGGAGCTTTCTTGAAATTTTCCTACAAAGTTGCCAGTCTTAAGAGTCGTTATGTACCTACATACTAGCTGATGCCGGCGACTTCGTCCGCGTGGATTTAGTTTTTAAAATACCGCGGGAACTCTTTGATTTTCCGGGATAAAAAGTAGCCTATGCCATTCTCCAGGTCCTCAACTATATCTATGCAAAAAATCACGTCGATCTCAAACTCTGTTGCAGCGTTTTTGAAGGACAAACCAACAAACAAACACTTTTGCATTTATAACATTAGATAAGAAATTAAATAGAGATAGAAGATTAGGACAAAGAGGAAAGAATTTTTATTTGTTTGTAATGGATAAAATACGCGATAACCCTTACTTTTGGTTTTACCATAGTAGGCTAAAAAGAGGTTCTACGGCACCCTACTAGTGCACAGAAACATTGCGGTACCATTATCACGAGCCACTGGGTCGGAAACACAACACAGGCGGAACAACACAACACAACACTGGCGCGGTATCGCCGTACCAATAACTATTTTCTTTGTTTTTCCCGCGCGAAATTGTGTTTATTGTTTCCAATTTCAATCATGTTCAAATGGGTAATCATTCAAATGATTAAATGCAATGGACCCTGTTCAAATCCTCAATATCTATTGTTATAATAAAACTGTAACGGGACGAATTCTGTACATTAAATATATTTTGAAAATTTTAATCGGAGGATGCTTTATTATCGATACTGAGCCCTAAACAATTTTTTTAATTTTCTGCCTGTCTGTCTGTGCGCGCATCACGCGAAAACTACAGAACGGATTTGAATGAAATTTGGTATAGTGGTAGCTGATACTCCGGGTCAATATATAGGATACTTTTTATCCTGATAAAAAATAAGGTTTATCCGGGATAGGGGATGAAAGTTCTTGTTGATTTTGCTCCACAACTTCTTCAAATCTAAACTGAATTCGACAATAATTCTTTTTTTGACCGAACGAAGCGAGGTTTCTGAGTCTACTTGAGTGAATTTGCACTTGTCCGTCCGTCTGTCCGTTTGTCAGAGCCTTATAACTTCTGAATTACTGAACGTAATTACTTTAAATTGTATATTATAGTATAGTTGTATGATTGTACTATTAGCAATATTCTGTCTAATTTTGGTGAAGATTTGTGCTTTTCAAATAAAGAAATAATACAGAAATAAACAGATTTTCCTCTCTACAAAATATCTTCCTAGATTACAATGATACAGGTATACATTTGTTAGTTGAGGGGCCGTTTAATTAGGCACAGCAACGTGAATTATTAAGCGAAGCCTGTCTCATTAAACTTGCAGCGGCGGCGGGCCAGTTGTACGCCGTATTTAACGTACAGATGCCTAACGGTGAGCCGGGTTCATAATTAGGTCATGTCTTAGGCCTAATTACAATTAATCCGAATAAATTATGTTTTAGCTTTCCGAAAATAAACTGAACCTAGAGGATATTAAAAGATCTATTATATAAAAATAAGTCGGGTTTTCCTTCCTGACGCTATAACTCCAGAACGCACGAACCGATTTCCACGGTTTTGCATTCGTTGGAAAGGTCTCGGGCTCCGTGACGTTTATAGCAAAGAAAATTCAGGAAAAATGCCACGCGGACGAAGTCGCGGGGGTAAAAGCTAGTAGTTCATAAGGATCACTATCCTACTAACCCTATTTCCTATTATTAATTATTTATTAATATTATAAATGCGATAGTTTGCATGTATGGATGCATGGATGTTTCTTTC
Organism: Hipparchia sbordonii; assembly: GCA_038048805.1. NCBI lineage: Eukaryota > Metazoa > Arthropoda > Insecta > Lepidoptera > Nymphalidae > Hipparchia > Hipparchia sbordonii. Next base: position 1,072,747 of record JBBIWI010000008.1, on the reverse strand, counting down.
TCAATCACGCCGCAAAGACTGAATCGGTTCGGCTGTTTAGCACAGAGATAGATTATAGTATCAAGTAACACATAGGCTACTTTTTATCCCGGAAAGTAAGTGATGGGCTAAAGTGTAATAGGCCCTTCGCACATTGGTAAACATACAACTATGTAGGTTCGCATAGCCACCTGTATGTATAATTATATATTACCTATGTTAGTTGGTAGAAGAGCTAACATACCGTAATAATGAGCACCAAATTTGCATAACGAGGTCGCAGCCAGTTTAAACAGCTAACTGCTATAATATATGTTTACACAAATCACTGAAACTATTCGCTAGCTGCTAACTATGTTATGCTCTACTTTTTAACCGATTTCCAAAAAAGGTGGAGGTTCTCAATTCGTCGGAATCTTTTTTATTTTTTTATTTTTTAATTTTTTTATGTATGTTCTCCGATGAAGACGTCTGGAGCAATTTGAAAAATTCTTTTTTTGTTTGAAAGGGTAGGTATACTTTCCAGGTGGTCCCATTGTCACCAGGTCAGGATCTGATGATGGGATCCCGGAGAAATCGAGGGAACTCTTCAAATTTTATAGGCACAAATGACATACTTTGTAGTGGCGTTTGAAGTCGGTTTTGTAAAAAGGATTTTTATGTTTATATTATAATTTGTCGAGCGAAAAATAATTTGTTTGATAAATAACTAGCGTGAGTTAGGGAGTACCCTAACTCACGCTAGTTATTTCGCGCTTTCACCCCGGAAAAACAGTAGTTTTTCCGGGGTGAAAGGTCTTCTTTCTCTCAACTATCCTATCCTACTAATATTATAAATGCGAACGTTTGGATGTATAGATGGATGGATGGATGGATTTTTGTTACTTGGATACTCGTAACTGTTTCAAAAGGCGTCAACTAAGTATGTCCAAAAAATATGACAGCAGCCAGTCCAGTTTCAATCATAGATTAATTATAGAGGTCAGTGTACCTAACAACACGGTAGTATGAAGTATCTATGTTTGATTATTTACTCGTTCGCTTTAATCCCCAAAGGACGTAGGGCGTCGAACTAATAATGACATTCGCCTGTTAATTTTAAAGTTTGACGATGTTATTCATGTTTGATATTCAAATTATACTTTTGTGTTTGTAAACTCCGCCCTCGGGAGACTATGAAAATGATTGCTTTTCCATATTTACCTTGACAGTACTTTACATATAATTCGAAAGTGTGTCTGTTTGAGCTTATACGCGCCGAAAAAACTGTCAATCTGAAACCGCCCAAAGGACAACAGTTTAAAAAAACTGTAGCCCGACTACGGAAAATTGGATGAAACATCCTTTATAATTATTTTGTTCGTAGAAAATGCCTATGTCACCCGGACTATAATAACGAATTGATTGATACCTCATTCATCAAAATTAATGACAATCAGTATTGGATAGCACTGATGAGGTTAGGTTGGAGCGCGCTTGCCTAGAAGATGCCTATTCTTTCTTGACTTGAGTTTATTCGGTACGGTGAAACATTCTTAAATAGTCACATACCTACATATATCGACGGCATAGCTAGCCTTAAGTTAATTGGCTTTTATTATGCTATATTTTTCGTCAGCGGGATGTCGATATCATCTTCCTTGCGAGGATTTTCATTTTGTCCATCGTTGGACATAGGCCTCCTCATGTGCACGCCATTCCTGTCGGTGTTGTGCCAGTCTCATCCAAGATTTGCCCAAGCTTTCTCTTTTTTGTTTTCTCATACAAGCTTGATGATATCGTAGGACCAAAACGCGATGGTTGCCTCCCATATTTCTCTTGCCGGTACGTGGTCTCCACACACTTACATATTACATACCTACATAGGCTTAAAATCCCTTTATATATTATAACCCTTACTTTTTCCGGAGCTGGGTAAAAAGTGTACCTACTAGATAAAAGTGCCAAGCAATAGCAGTTTGTTAGAGATTAGAAAAAAAACCGAATTGCCCCGTACTAGATTTGTCCAATTTACCTGTACATGTTTTCATTGGCTCGCGTGTGGGTCGCGCGCTCTAGCGCCGTTAGAGCTAGGCCAGTTCCACTCTATTGGAATATCTAGGTATCGATAGAGCAATAATATAAACATGAATTTGTAACGGTACGTACGGTGGAATAAACCACCGTAGTATAGTTTGGCGTCAAAGACGTGCCGCCAAGCGATTTAGCGTTCCGGCACGATGGCGTGTAGAAACCGATTAGAGGGTGTGGGTTGAATCAACACTGCCATACCCATTCCAAGTTAGCCCACTACTATCTTAGACTGCGTTGTCACTTACCATCAAGTGAGATCGCAGTCAAGGACTATCTTGTCAACGAATTAAAATAAAAAAATAAAAAAATGAAAAAATATTTTTAAAACCTACAAAGTATAGGTATCAAGTGTGCGTATAAAATGGGAAGAGTTCCCTCAATTTGTCCAGGATCCCATCATCAGATCCTGACCTTATGACCACGGGATTACCCGGGAAGTGTACTTTACTTTTTAAACAAAAAAATAATTTTGATTTTTCAGGTGTCTTTGAGTAGGTAATCGGGGAAAATATCTAAAAAGGAGTCTGACGAATTGAGAACCTCCTCCTTTTTTTGAGGTTGGTTAAAAAAAATTAAAGAGAGATTTAACGGATTGACTTGATTTTGTAAGTTAAGTAATATTTTAAATCGTCGAATTGGAAAATCAAAACTAACAATAATCAATTTATCGATTTTTTACATCCCTAGTGTCTATCCACATGAAAGTTGGCAAGGCAGTAATGTGTCAATCAAAAAACATTTGCTATTCCGCCGCAGAGGGTGAACATTTTTCATTCTTTTTTCTATTTTTAACCGACTATACCGAAACATTTTTACACACTTCTCTGAAGTATCTTCTTATTTATCATCCGATACACATCCACTGCTGGACAAAGATCTCTTGCATGGACTTCCACAAGCCATGGATTTGCGCCGCCTGAATCCACAAGCTCCACCAGAAGATCCACCTTGTGCGGGGTCTACCAACACTGCGCTTCCCGGTGCGGGGTCACCACTCCAGCACCTTGGGACCCCATCGACCATCAGCTCTTCGAACTATGTGCCCCGCCCATTTCCACTTCAGTTTCTCAGACTCGCTGAGTTATGTCGGTGACCTTGGTTCTTCAACGGATCTCCTTATTTCTGACTCGTCTCGCAAGGATACTCCGAGCATAGCTCTCTCCATCGCCCGCTGAGTGATCCTGAGCCTTCTTATCAGGTCTATAGTTAGCGACTATGTTTCGGACCCATATCCATCTTTTTTTTTAATTTAATGACAAGATAGTCCTTGACTGCGGTATGGCATTGTAAATTCAGCCCATACCCCTAATGTGTTTCTACACGTCAACATGCCAGAACGCTTAATCGCTTGGCGGCACGTCTTTGACGGTAGGGTGGTAACAAGCCACGGCCAAAGCCTCCCACCAGACCAGACCAGAGACATTTCAGAATTTATAAATCCCAAATTGCCCATTCGAATCTGAGACCTCCCAGACCACAGCGTTCACCACTGTGCTAGGGAGATATCGGGGCTACTTATTATTTGTTCAAGTTTAGAGCTGGGTCTTACGTAAAGACAAAACTTCATGGCCGTACAAATCACGTTTTGCCTTCAAGCACAGATACTCCGATGGACATGTCACGTTCCATACCCGAAGAGGTATTCTTACAGTAAATTGCGTATCTATTTTTTACCTGACTTAACTACAATCTAAGAAAACGTTATGATTATAGCAGTCTATGTGTATGTTTGTATTTACATATTATGCTCCCCCGTAGCGCCCTGTTACCTCTGGTAGCGTCTTTTTTAAATATACCTACCTATAGACTAGCGCTTGACTGCGATCTCACCTGAAGGTAAGTGAAGATGCAGCCGGGAATGGTCTGCGTTTACCTATAAGATGCCTATTCACTCTTGATTTAAAGACACCCAAGTTATACTCGTAGTTAGTTGGAAAAACAGAAGCCGGAAGGGCATTTCAAATTTTTGCGGTGCGTATTAGGAACGAGGAAGCAAAGCGCTTAGTGCGAGATTGTGGAATTTCGACCACATAGCGGTGCAGATTCATGCGATGCCTTGCGGTTCGGTGGTAGAAAGGTGATGGAGGAACTAAATTAAACAGTTCTTGAGCACATTCTCCGAAATATATCTTGTAGAATACCGACAGACATGCCACCTTGCGCCGATGTTCCAGACTTTGGAGTCTGGCCTAAACTACTGAGACGATTTTGATGAAAGAGATGTCAAACGATTCATTATTATGGCCCGGCTGTATTTTATACGAACAAAATCAATATGACCGAGTTTATTTTACCGTTTCCTAGGCGAGTTACTGTTTTTAAGCTTTTATCCTTGTAATAATATAAAGCCGGCAAAGTGCGAGTTGAACTCGCACACGAATTGTTCCGTACCATCGTAAGAGCGATTAAGATCGAGTAATAAACGCCGAAAAAATCACGTTTCTTGTACACACTTTTTTTTATTATTTGTTGTTATAGCGGTAATAGATATACACATTCTATGACAATTTCAAGTATCTGTCTATTCCGGTTCATAAGATACAGCCAGATGTCAGACAGACGGATAGATAGCGGAGCTTTAGTAATAGGGTCCCGTTGGCACCCTTTTCACAGGACACGAGTAAAAGCTAACTATCTATAACTTCGGAAACTTTTGTTTAATATAGCGTAGGTACCTAGACAGGGATTTTGAATATGAATTAATCATTCGTGCAACCAGCGTTATGTGCATAGGTAACTTAAGTAAACGGTCCATTTAAACTTGTCTAACCATACGTTCAACGAGTTATCTAAATTGCGCTAACTTTGCGTCGCTGCTGGTCGGACTAGCGCTCGTGAAAGTTAGCCAGTTGAATCGGTTAGCCTAATGGCTGATCAAATTAAAATTTAGAACTAACACACTTAGTTAATACCATGCCATGCTAGACATGATTAGTGTTCCAATTTCCCATCTAATTTATTCTTTAAAGAGGATATGCCAAGCATTAGTTTCCTATCCTATGGATCCTAGCTGAAAATCAGCGCTGAATATCTTTGTTAAAGGTATTCAGCTTTTTGCTGAGCTCGGACCTTTTTTTGGGTTGTGCCACACATGACATAGTATGTTAGCCAGGCGCTTCTATTGCTTGGGTTTTTTTGGAAATGCTTGAGAGATGGAAGTGTCGGGATAATGCACCTTAGTGTATCGTGATGTGTGGCACAATTTGTTTAATAAATGCTTTTTCTTTCTTTCTTTCTTTATTTTAAGTTGAACTTCAAATAATCTCCTCTTCCTTCAAACGTAGGTACGGTAATAGTGTAACGGATGGGGATCGAACTGTTGACCTTTCATTATTCTGTCCGCACTTTTAACCGTTGGGATATTGAGGTTTCACAATTATGCGTAAACCTTAGACCTATTTAAAAATACGCACGACAATAGTGCAAGGTTAGTGCAAGGTAGAGATCCGCAGAATTTTCGATGCTGAAGCATCGAAAATTCTGCGGATCTCTAAAAGTATTGATAGGTTTGCCCCTTTTACATTAACGAATTTTCGGTCAAAGGGAACTTTGCTATCACGCAAGAAAGCCTTTCCAGTGAAATTCTCGCCTAATAAAGAGGCGAGAAGCAATATAACGCTCTCTTGAGAGCGGCGAAGCGCTTTGATAGACTTTTTTGTTAACACGATTACCAAAATATGAAGTGACAAAAAAGAAAAATGAACAGAAATTCGTGTAAAAGGAGAGCAAAGTTCATTTTTGTTGCGAGTGTCAAGTTTGAATCGTGAACATAGAGAGGGACAGGAAGCTAATAGCTTTACTCACGTGTGACATTTTCCTACATCGTACTGATACCTAATGCTTTCCTGCTCCGGTTATGATTCCGTTGCTGCGTGATCGAAGGAAAAACAAGCATATTTACGCATTTATATTATTATTTTTACAAAACTGACTTCAAAAGACAAAGTATATAAATTGTAACAATAAAATTTGAAGAGTTCCCTCGATTTCTTCAGAATCCCATCATCAGATCCTGACCTGATGCCAATGGGACCACCTGGAAAGTATTACCTTACAAACAAAAAAAGAATTTTCCAAATCGGTCCAGGCGTGTTCGAGTAATCGGGGAACATACATAAAAAAGAAAAAAAGAAAAAAAAGATTCCGACGAATTGAAAACCTCCTCTTTTTTTGGAAGTCAGTTAAAAACAAAAGATATGTACGAGTAGTTTTCGTCTGTATAATGCTATAATACATGTATGGAGGTACGTGTATGTACTATTAATTGTGGAACAGAGTGGACGGTGGTGATTTATTAAGGCCAATCAGCTGACGTTCAGAGAGAAATATGTGGGATATAATAGACGATATAACGCAGATTTACGGAGACATCAGTAGGAATTCAGTACAAAATATTTGTATTTTCCTGTCCTAAAATTTATCATTTACTAGCAGATGCCTGGATTTAGTTTTTAAAATCGCTCGGGAACTTTTTAATTTTCCGGGATAAAATATAATAGCCTATGTCATTCTCCCGGTCCTCAACAATACCCATGCAAAAAATCACGTCGATCCGTTGCTTTGTCGTGATTGAAGGACAAACCAACAAACAAACACATTTTCGTATTTGGAAGGAAGGATGAAGGAAGAGTAAATAATAATATTATATAAAAATTAGAAACATCATTCAAACATTTATTTATTTATTTACGTCTTCCTGAAACGCCATGAAAAGTGAACAAACAGAAGAATCAATAATAATTGATTCTTTTGTTGGAATCAAATCAAATCAAAATTTATTTATTTCATGTAGGCCAACTTGTAGCTCTTATGACACGTCATAAATCTACCACCGGTTCGGAATGCAGATTCTGCTGAGAAGAGCCGGCAAGAAACTCAGCAGTTGCTCTTTTCAAAAAAAAAATTTTTTACAATGGTTAACAAAACTATGCTATGCACACAGTGTTTCCACAAAGAAGTTTCAAAAATGCACACCTTTTCAAATTTTTTGCAACATAAAGGCAACATACAACTTATCTGTGAAGTGTGAAACTTGAGAGGATTAATTTAAAAAAAGCTGTAGCTACAGAAAACAAAAATGCTAATGGTTAAAAAGTAGGCCCTTATTTTCATAGTTCTAAGGCCGGACGTCTTATGAAAGGCTCCTATAAATCAACCTAATCCACAATAAATATTGAGTGAGTAGTTTATCATCCACGTAATCTTATTTGCGATACTTTTTTATTATGTTTTGATGTCTTCCACTATAACATTATGATGATAGTATTACAACAAAATGAATTATCTCTACGTACATACATATTATATAGCTTAGAAGAGATCTTGTAATAACTAAGTGTGCTTCCATGGCCATCATACTTAATAACCCTGATGGAACAAGATTGGTGTTATAAGTTTGTCTGTCTGTGTGAGACATCATAGGGCTCAAACGGATGGACCGATTTGAATGCGATTTATTTTAATTACTGAGTAATAATTTTAATGAAACTTATTTAGGTGTGTTTCTGTGTTAGTTTATGCAAAACCGTAACGAGTAACTTAGTAACGAGTAATTGATCGACTTAATTTTTTGTATAGATGTAGTTAAAGGCCTATAGCCAATGTAAATTTTAATTTTCACGCACGGAAAACTAAGTTTCCGTGGGGTCCTGTGGTTAAAACAGTATCATAAAAAAATTATATTTGTCAATAATAGATCCAATCAGAAATCGTAAATAAGATTTTTACAAATAAGTGAAGTAAGAGAACCCTATAGGAGTATGCGAAAACGCTCGAAAATGCAACTATTTCGTGGATTTTTTTTTAACTATACCATTGCGATTTTAATGAAACGGAATGAAAGCTTATTTAAGAAAAGTTTGGCTACGAGCATATTTCCGGGGAACCTGCCTATAAAATCTGATTATGAAAAGAACTTGCATAGTTAATAGTTGCCTTTGTTCGCAGATTGGGTGCACGGCTGCGATGGAATGAAAATGGTGCAACAAAACTAGAACAACCTCGAACTTTCCCCTTTCAAACTAAAAATGGCAAAAAATATTTGACTAAAGACGGCAAGGCTTGAGGAAATATGACGAATGTGAAATTAAAACTAATGTTTTACCTACTAAATGCACTGTTATCGGTGGATTTGGTTCACTCGAGGCCGTATTCCGATTTCAATTCAACCGATATAGTTATGCGTTTTTCTAATAATAATAGTTATCACATACCAGTAGATTCTAATTCCGATACGCTTACAGTAGCAGATGAAGAGGAAACGGCCGAAGAAACCAATAAAAATTCTAATACTAACATGGAGGCGATAGTCAATGCGGAACAAGATAGAGACGAAGCGTTCTCAAGAAAAAAGATTAATAAACAAGACCAAATTAGTATACTAGAAATACCCAATAACGAAGCAGGAGCTTTCGAAAAACAATTAAACATATCAAGTCCGTTGTTAGAAGAGATGATAGATTCAGAGTCAGATAGAGAAGGAACATTGACAGATATTCTTTTCAGGTCTGATTCTGACTTCGTCGACACGCCTAGATTTGAATTTTTAATCGCTGCTAAAATTAATGGTAGTGAAAATAGTACAGCGAAAGATAGCTTCAGTGTAAATAGCTTAGATAAAAGGAATAGAAATAGTACAGATGTATTGAGAAAAGTGGACTACGTGGAATTGGTAGAGGTTATAAAGCCGTCGAATATTAATGAAAATAAGAGTGCTTATAACTTAGCCAACATCACTGCTCACAATGTTGAGAACGACCTGGCACCGGACACAAGTGAGTAGACATTCTTCTAACCGTTATCCTACTTCTAGATGTAACTGTCTAATACATTACAAATACTTCGTTAGTAGAGAAAACATAGTATATACGAATATTACAAAGATGCTAATTGACTTACTACAAATTTTTCTTTGTAGCAAAATGCGAGTGATAGATTTTGTACCATACTTCATACATACAATTACTATACTTTACTTTATTACTATACTTATACTACATTTGTTCACATTAAGAACACAGATTTTCTGAAAAAAAAAAAAATGTACAACTATATGGTACAAAATAAATTGCGATCTATGAACTTGTCACCCGCACCATGCTAGAATATTTTTTTTTAAACAAGATAGAATTTCGAGGGACTAGACAATGAGTTGGGAGAGCGGCGCATAACAGTTTAGGTATACTACTCATGTTTCTTTATTATCACTAGGGTTAGTATAAGATTTAATACGATTTCGATTGATCGTATTCGTATTCGAAGACATTGGCGTCAAAGTATAATGAACCTTAACTGTATTGTTTTACAGTCACAAATTCAGTAAAACCGATTTTAATTTGGAGCGTATCCGTATACTTAAACGTATAAGAATGCATATATGAATTTGAGCTCTAATTTAAGGATATCATGGTTCAAATTACTTTGACACTAATTTCATCGATTACGAACACGATCAGTCGGATTAAATCTTATACTAACCCTACTGTAATCATCTGTATCATTTTTTTTGTTTGTTGTTTGTTTGTCTTTCGGCTTTAAGACGGCGATCAACAATTTGTTTTTGATGGCTTTATGTTACAATTTTGTTGAAATTATTTACTTACTAATACTGTTGGAGAGGAGTAAAGACACAGCGTCCTTTTGATAACAATTCAAATTCAGCCTTATGAGCTTTGATATAAGGTTGAAAATAAAACATGAAACAACTTTTTATTCCGGGAGAACAAAGATTTCGGGGGGATTTTCATGAAAGCTAACTCCTTGCGGACGAAGTTACAATCAAAAGCTAGTAAGGAAATAAATAAGTACAACTTGGTTCATGAAATAAGGAACATTACAGAGTTAAAATACCGGTTCACATGAATATTCAATCCTATCTCAACATGGTATTTTGGGTATAAGTTGATTTCGGACGTTATGACAAGCATTCAACGTCAATGTTATTACGTGGATGTCCCAAATTCGGGACATTCCTGGGTAGGTATCCGGGAATTTATTCCATAAAATATATAATTCTTACTGGTCTTAAATAAAAGGTCGGTATTCCAGGGATAGAGGCTTGAACATTTTTATTTAGGATCGGATTAATTCGATGTTAGGCTTGTGATTGTCACGCTCAAATAAATTTAATACCTTCGCAATGTGTGTGCGGTTAACCGGGATTACGTGACAGCTTTTATCGAGCTTAACGTATGTTGGATGCTTTAATGCAAATTATGATATTGGATAAAAAAGGATTGTCCGGGATTAAAATGCCCTGAGCAGTTCTACAGGATGAATGCCACGCCAATTTTTCTCCAAAACGTACCAGCGTGAAAAGATGATAGACAAAGTCTTGAGAGAAACTTGCCTTATATTCTCCTCTCCCCTCCAAATAAGCTGAAAACTTGTGTTAGGAGTAGGTACGATAATAGTGTAACGGGTCGGGGTCGAACCTGTGACGTTTTAGTTTTCAGTCCGCACCTTACCGTTTGGTTATTGAGGCTATACGGCGGTCTGACAGTGTTTATATTGAAAGCTGCCAAAATATCAAATTCACATTGGGGTAAGACTTATTAGCTCTAATTAGTTTTTATTCGCGGCTTTGTTAGGGTACTTAAAGATTCCGCGCAAATCCTCTGATCTTCAGAGATAGAAGGTAGCCTCATGTCGAACCTCTATTTCCTCTTTCATCGAAAATCGAATTGAAAAATAAAGGCACAACGCATAAAATTATTAACTGAAAATAAGTTGTGGGACTGACTACAAATGATTGCATCATTGTTATGAATGCAATGACCTCTGATTGGCTGGTACTGTTTCCCTATTAGTTAGTATGCATTGATGCAGCAAGAACGTGATAAATTCAGCCTATCAGCAGGATGAGCATGGGCAGGAGACAAAAGTTTTATCTCCGACTAGCTTTTGCTCGCGGCTTCGCTCACGTTAAATTCGATTTTTTAAACCCCTATTTTACCCCCTTAGGGGTTGAATTTTCAAAAATCCTTTCTTAGCGGATGCCTACGTCATAATAGCTGTCTGGATGCCAAATTTCAGCCCGATCCGTCCAGTGGTTAGGGCTGTGCGTTGATAGATCAGTCAGTCAGTCAGTCAGTCAGTCAATCAATGAGTCACCTTTGCCTTTTATATATTTAGATTTTACCCACTGACAAGAGATAAAAATATCTTCTCTCTATGCTAAAGCATGGCGACAGGAGAAAGGAGAAGTAGGTATATTCCTATTTCCACCGTTTTGTCCATGCTCGACGGGTGGGTAAAACTGAGCGTGGGGATAAACATTTTTCCTTTCCCCGTGGATAATTTGTCCCCTGCAGAGGTAACTGTCATCGTCACATGCAGGTGTAACAAAAAGCATGTTAACGAGGTGTGTGCCCCCTAGGGACTGAAACCCGGTTCGATTCAACCTCTTTGAGATATTAACGAGTGGCCGAATTTATGGTGGACCCTTGTTTTCGGGGGGATTTGTATTCCGGCATCGGATGTGCTTTCAGTGTAGACTGTAGACGTACATATCGAGTTACGGGCGAAGGCGGTTTAATTCTCATTATAATAACACGTGGCCGGCCCATTACTGAGTAGATATTTCCTCGGAATAACAAACACTGAGGTCATATTCCAACACCCTGAAAATACCTATAGATTTGTAAATTAATCACACTAATATTGTAAAGGGAAAATTTTAAACAAGCCATATTATTATTTATATTACTCTGCAGGTCCTCAACTATACAAAAAATCCATGCAAAAAATTACGTCAAGTCGTTGCTGGGTGATTAGAAATAGAAATAGAAATAGAAATATTTTTTATTCAAATAAACTTTTACAAGCACTTTTGAATCGTCAATGAATCTACCACTGGTTCGGAATGCCTTTCCTGCCGAGAAGAGCCAGCAAGAAACTCGGCGGTTGCTCTTTTCAAAAAAATAAAAATTTACAATTGTTATTGAAACTATGCTATGTATTCAGTGCTTCCACGATGAATTTTCCTGAGTACAATACAAGTAAAAATAAATACAATACAAATACAAATAAATACAATTCAATACATGTTAACACAGGCAGGCAAAAGCAGACCCATTCCCGTTGGTGGCACCCGTTCACGAGCATGACGCATGATCCAGCCATTGCTTCGCTCAACCATATTTGAGGGAACGTAACAACCCGCACCACACGACACCACCACAGAAACTTTAAAGAGAGATTGAAGGATAATCCAACAAAAAATATACTTCACTTTAATATATTAGCAGGTTAGATTAGAGGGCGTATTGTTCTACCGATTTCGTACGAGTTTTTAACTTTATAATAAAACTAGCTTTTGCCCCCGCGACTTCGTCCGCGTGGAATTAGATTTTGGGGTTAATTTTCAAAAACTGTGACACACGTACTTTTTTATTTTTAACTGAAAGCTCAAATACCAACTTTGATAGAAACAGCTTGAAAAATGACGGAGTTTCATATAAACTTCCATCCCCTATTTAATTTCCAATAATCCTTTCTTAGTGTGCGCCTACGTCATAAAAGGAACCAACTGTAAAAATTTCAAGTTTCTAACTTCAGTAGTTTAGGCTGTGCGTTGATATCTCAGTCAGTCAGTCAGTCAGGACTTTGAATTTTATATATACAAGGTGTTTGTTAATGTGTATAACTTACCAGCAACCACCCATGCACTTTGACCCCATAAACACAATGGCGGTGGTAAAAAGTGAAAATTAATTATCAAAAACTTTCATACAAAATTAATTAATTAATTAACAAAAAAACATTTTGGAAACCCTAACTGAAGACATAATAACAATACGCCACATAAATCCCTTTCCGTAGTAGTAATTCCAAGAATGACTTTGACCGCGCCGCTCGAGGTAAAGGCGAGGCTACAAGCAAGACTTGCGGTTGCGTTTGCGCAACGAAAAATTACATCGCATAGGACATAGTACGAGAAAACTCTGTCCATTAGTTTTGTTTCTAATGAGACATGGACCGCACTAAGTACTACTTCTGCTTGGCTTAAGACGCATCAATCTTCCGTTGGTTTCTCCCAAAGGACAGGACAATCCTGAATCAAGTAAATCAGATAATCGATATCGTAATTAATCATCTTGATCAATTAATCAATCATCCGTTTTTACGGTGCACAGCGGACATTTCCACGGTGCGTTGTGGTCGCTACGTCTATGATTTTTACAACGCGATGTCGCACTCCAGTGAGGGCTCGCCCTTACGGTGTTCGACGTACCTATTTAATATTCAAAGCACGTACGCGGCTTTGGAAGGGGCCGGAACTAGAGCGGGGAATTTCGAGCACCGGTGAAAATCACCGGTGATTTGCCATTCTCCGAAGATTCATCGGAGATCTCCGGTGAATTCGAATACAGATTTAGCATCAATTAAAATGTTATTGACTGTTAATGTTCTAGTACAATGCACAGGAATTTTAAGCGCATCGATATTGTGTGAACTCAAAATGATATTAGATGTATTGTAAAGGTTTTAAATAAAAAAAATATTATTAAGAAAAAAAATATTTTACTTTATTATGATAATTATTATTTAAGGAGGTAGGAAATAATGATAAAGTAATTGTATTTGAATAAATGTTATTAAGTTAATAATTAACAATGTTCCTCAACAAACTTCTTTTTATTTAAATTAAATTACTTGAGTTATGATTCAATAATAATCGGTTAAACACCGATTACTTTCACCGGAGAGTCACCGGTGATTCTCCGGTGAAAAATCACTTCTCCGCGCCGCCGGTGCAAATCACTACGCCGGACACCGCTCGCTTTCGACTACAAATGCTAGTAATATGCTTGCACTGTACTGCAAGCGATAATAATAATTATTGTATCGTTTTGCAATTGATTTATTATTAAAAATATCACACACATTCATTCGTTCATTCACATACAGTCATTGTTAATCAAAACCACGACGCGAGATATTAATTACCTGCAAATAAAGAGGCGGCAGTCACTTTATGGATTACGTAGGTACGGACTTTAACTTATGGAGTCCGAAAGTAGTCGGGAATATTCTTGCAAAAATACGAGATTTCTAATCGGTTTTCACTCTACTGAACAATACTACAGGTTTACAGATTTAATTGCATGCCGATTAATGGTTAGGTATCGCATCTGGAATATTTTATCGCAACGTTATAGCATAGCAAGTAGTACGTTGTAGGCCTACAAACATCCATTCATAGTTTTATCGTTGGCAGTTCATTGCCATTGAATCAGCTGTTTTAAAGGTTGCCACCTAAACATTTATGGTGAATTTTTGAAGTCCTCATAACTTGGCCAGGATATGAGCTACACGTCTCATGATATTTTTTCATGTATCTATACACCGACCCCAACTTATGGGTTTCGGTAGGATAGGGACATTAACTAACACCTTGTATAGATTATTTTAATCGCTCAATCTTATAACTTGGACTGCACACCATTAGTGCTAGTAGCGTCGATATCCCGATAATAATGAATAGCACCGGCCTTTGCAGCCATACAATCTGTTCAATCCGATACAAATAGGTATAGTTATATTTCGCTAAACCGATTTACTAAGAAATATCTATACTGGATGGGCTCTTCGATCACAGAAAACTAAGGATGGGCACGACTGTCATCACTATCACTACATACTCGTAGTATAAAACAAAGTCGCTTTTTCTGTCCCTATTTCCCCTTGCACGCTTAAATCTTTAAGACTACGCAACGGATTTTGATGCGGTTTTTTTAATAGATAGAGTGATTTAAGAGAAAGGTTTATATGTATAATAACATCCTTTAAATAGTGGAGAAATACTGTTATTTTTGAGTTTTCTAAAGTGATGTCGTAAATAATTACATTTTTTCCGCTTACATTCCAAACGCAGACTGAACCCTACGAGATTTATCAAAGTGAATGACATAGGCTATATATTTTATAACCGTGCGAAGCCGGAGCGGGTAAAAATTCTTTTTACAAAACCGACTTCAAACGCCACTGCAAAGTATATCAATTATGCCTATAAAATTTGAAGAGTCCCTTCGATTTCTCCAGGATCCCATCATCAGATCCTGACCTGATGACAATGGGACCACCAAGGAAGTATACTCTTTCACACAAAAAAGAATTTTCCAAGACGGTCCAGGTGTCTTCGAGTAATCGGGTATCATAAGCGGAATATACATTAAAAAAATATTTCGACGAACTGAGAACCTTCTTTTTTAGAAGTCGGTTAAAAATACAAACCACTAAAAAGCAGTTTATACGATACGAACGGGATTGTCCGTAGATTTTCTCGTTGTATTGTGCCAGTCACTGTCAAAGTCTTTTCACCTCCTTCTAAACGCCTGCGCAAATCTTTACAAATTATCACTAAGATCCATCTCAATCACGTAAGATTTCAAATAGATAAAAATCACATCAAAACCGGTCCATTCGTTAGGGATCTACGATTGAACAGATAGGTATACACACGTCTTTATAAAACCCTCTCTTTCTTTCGAGGTTAGAAATAAAGTGCTCACACAAAGTAGATATACAAGTATACAGAGCTTGCTAAAACACTTCGCTTAATCAATTTACTGAGAAATATCTAAACGATTCAGGCACGGTAGGTTACCCGATAGGAATCGGTTGAGCCCAGTTGAACCGTATCGCAAGCAATCCAGGTCATGTGGAAACTAGAAACCTAGAAACCAATTATTTATTAGACTTATTACAAAGGTCACGGCGAAACTGTGATGCCTTAAGCGACCTATAGCTTCATCAACTTATCTTTTAGTATTGCTATAATGCGTTTCAAATGAAAATAGAACAGTCAAACAGCCATTTTATATTTTTGTCCTTCTCATATGAGGTGTACAATGAGTGAGATAGAAACAGAAAATGGCGGCTTCTCATTCCTATTGTCATTTGAAACGCGATACTTTCTAGATCGAAGGATACGGGCGATTTGACATAATTTTTTATATGCTTAAAATAAAAGTTTTTAATATTATAACGTTTGATTGCTCTTTTAGTAGCAATATAACAGACTATCTTCTAAGTAATTACCAACTAATTGCGCGAATAGATTATCCCTAATTACCTAAGTAAATGCGAGCTGCGTAGCTACCCTTAATTAATTCTATCGGTCTACTGCGCAGATAGCTTGTAGCCTTTCGACTTTGAATATCCTGTCGACATTCACGTCTGTACTAACTACAATCATTGTAGAATCATCGGTCTACAACAAGTGGTAGATTCAATTGACGATTCGAAAGCACTTAGTAAAAGTTTTTTTGAATAAAAAAAGTTCTATTCTATACCTAATCTATTTTCCTCTTAGAAGGCAAACAAAAATGGTTTCTCGCAGAAAGCTTGTTTTTCAAAAAAAAATTTTTAATTTACACTTGCTAATAACATCCATCCAAAAACATCATTTTGATTCGCAAGTTTATTTCACGCACCGCGGCCTGATGCTGCGCCTCTCTCCCACCTTTAGTACGATTTTGAACTACTCGAAAACGTTGTTATATTATTCAAGCATCGAAACACCTAAACTCTCATCTATAAAGTCGTACCTACTATCGATTTTATTTTGAAGCACTAGTTGAAGATATTAGATGTATTAAATAAAGCAAGGTGATTTAGGTACAATTACTTATCGTTTTTGATTCGATACTCGAAATGTACCATTTTTATTGAGATGTGCAAATCGTGGAGTCTAAAACTGAATACTCGGTCACTTGTTTCAATGTGAGAGAGGAAACACATACTTATAGCAATTATTTACTTGTGTGCGTGATGCGATTTTAAAGCTTTTTCGACTAATAACAACAACAAAGTTATATTTTATCTTTTGCACTTGAGCATTTAAACAAGCTGAAGGTCCATGTTCAGTTTTAGATAGTTTAGTTGAGAAGGGTTACGATGCTTTAATTTATCGGTTATTTCATTGAACGAACCGAAATCATATCGGTTACCGGCATATTTAAATGAGTGATTCTGTTATACAGTTGGTTATATACTCAAATGTTAACACAATAAACCTAAATAAACCGGTTTATGTCATATATGTACAAGAGTGCAAGTGAGTCATATTCTTTGACCTATACAGCATGCGCGTAAAAAATAAATATGAATTAAAGTTAAAAGTTTCGTAAAACGGTTAATTTCATTTCACTCTTAAGCTGGATGTTTGAACGAAACCGAAACCTTAACTGAAATGATTCCGGTACCGCGGTAGATTACCGATATCCTTTCAAATAGGTTTCGGTTTGAAGATATTTCGGTTTTCAAGCCCTGCTGACTCAACTGGCCGCTGACTCAGCGTGCACTGAGCAGCATGTTGGCACGTGACCTGTCGCAGTTGTATCCATGTTTTCAGGTTTCACCGATATGCAGACGCTGTTCCTGGCATGCTTCGCCACCTTCCTGCCGCTGCTGACGGTGCTCTTCGCGACGCTGCTGGTCAGGTGAGATGTCGAACATAGCCATTATACTACCTTTCTACTAGTCTTACTTTCTTAAAACTACCTCCGAGTATAGTTCTTGCAACTCACGAGGGTACGTGGCTCATGGGTATGTGTGTGTGTCGTATTTGTATAAGTGTGAGCGAGAGCTTGCTCGCGCCTGACCGCTCTCACCTAGGCTCCGACAAGCACGCTAACTTACGCAATGTGCATGTACACGAAGTAACCATAAGTAAAGCTCACGCGCCCTCGTGAATTGGAAGAACTATACTATATAATATATCATAACACTAGCTGATGCCCGCAATTTCGTGTTATTTTAGGGTGATAAGTTGCGTAAAGTTTGATTATGTCAAAAGATTATCAAACTGTTGATTTTACATTCCAAAAAGTTTAGTTGGAATAGTGTTCAACTATGGGATGGTTATCGCATTGTTTTTGGGGCCCTTCCAATATCCCCCTCTTAAAGCCGATATTTGGTTAAGTGTCCTAACGTGTCCCTTATATATTTATAACTTATTTTTCTTTGCCGTCTTAAAAAGTAAAGAAATCGGAAAAACGCGTAACCGACAAACGTCTCTTACATCATTCTGCGAGAAACCATTGTTTACCATTTAAGACAGTTATAGAAAAACAGATTAAATATTTTGTAAAAATATTAATTTTCCGTAAAATATCTAGTCACTCAAATATTATTAAGAAAAAGTGTAAGTATCTACGAAGCACCAGTTTGTGAATGTCTCTTTTGGCGTCGTTCCAAACGAGAACAAATATTACCGTGGTAGTATTCTGGATATCTCGACAGACAACAAAACAACCTTCATTTACATCTTACCGCCGCCATCAATGTAGCAGATTCACTTCATAAGCAAAAACCCTTCGATTCGCAAGATACGAAATATTCAAATCCAAAAAGTACAGATTAAATTGTTCGTGTCTTACGTCTATTTAAATATATAAAAGACAAAGACTGACTGAATAACTGAGTGACTAACCACTGGAAGGATCGGACTGAAATTTGGCATCCAGACAGCTATTATGACGCAGGCATCCGCTAATAAGTATAGGATTTTTGAAAATTCAATCCCTGAGGGGGTAGAATAAGTGTTTGAAAATCGAACTTAACGTGAGCGAAGCCGCAAGTAAAAGCTTGTTTTTTATATAAGTATACTTACTCAATTTACTCATAATCTCTCAATAGGCTATTTATACAGCTACTAGTTCATTCCCGCGAGTTCGTCCGCGTGGATTAAGGTTTTTTTAATTTCCGCGGGAACTCTCTTATTTTGTACTTTGAACAATAAATATTAGTGGAAAGTTAGCTAGTCCATGAATTTTGCAAAAATGTATTTGTCTATCTCGTTTTGTTGTATTTCTAGTTTTCACGACACAAACAGTTACATAAGATAATTTTTATCCCAGAGAAACAAAGATTTATCCTAGAAAAATTTCTTCACATGGATAAAGTGACGTACTCGTATAGGTGCCTACTATTCTAAGTTACTCTATCAAGTGTATTTGCTTTTTTTGAGGTTTGATGCTCTAGTGCCAAGATAAATCAATTTCATAGTCCATTAACCGGAACCGGAGAGCATATATGGTCCTTTGGATCGGTTTATTGAGTTATCCGGTCAATTCGTTGACTTGCCGAATACGATCACTCAAATAGGAACACTGTTCCAATTATATTAAGGATGTTTTTTGCTTGAGAGGTTTGTAATTCAGAAGGCTAGTGCTATCGATACACCCAGACGAAACAACTTGGTCGACGCCAACTTAGCTCTTCTGTTACTGTTAAAACCTACTCAAAATATTGTAAACTAGATGATGCCTTCGACTTTGTCCGCGTGGGTTAAGGTTTCTTGATTCCCGCGGGAACTCTTTAATTTTCCGGAATAAAATGTAGCCTATACGTTATTCCTGAGTATGAGCTATCTCCATTCCACATTTCAGCCAAATTGGTTCATTCGTTGTGACGTGAAGGAGTAAAAAACATATATACAATTATAAACACACATATACAAACTCTCGCCTTTATAATATTAGTGTGATGTGATGTGATGTGATGATATTCATAAATATTTATAGCGTGATAGTGTGAGATACTAGCATGATGTGAAAGTAGTTATGTTTGTTTCTTAGTTTGTCTTTCAATCACGCTACAAAATAACTATGGATGGACGTGATTGTATGGATTACCTATTGAGTACCTACTTGGAAAATGACATTGGAATGGGTCTGCTTTGACTGCCCATCTTGACATGCGTTGGATTGGTGTACCTACGTATGCATTTTTGCATTTTTGCATTTTTGAAGCTTTATTGTGGAAGCACTGTATACATAGCATAGCTTTGTAAAAAATTTTTTTTTTGAAAAGAGCAACTGCTGAGTTTCTTACCGGCTCTTCTCAGCAGAATCTGCATTCCGAACCGGTGGTAGATTTATGACGTGTCATAAGAGCTACAATTTAGCCTACATGAAATAAATAAATTTTGAATTTTGAATTTGAATTGGCTACTTTTTATTTTGGAAAAGCAATACATTTCCGCGGGTTATTATAAAAACTAACTCCACGAAGACGAAGTCACGGGAAAAAGGTAATTTCTATATTTGACAGCCCTTGTTCTTACTAATTCACACTAATTCACATAGATATGGAGGCAATAACGCTCTATCATCTTGCACCGGGTAACGGAAACCCAATTACTAGTACAATATCCATTAACATGGGCCGGTTGTAATGGCGGCCGATCCGGGCATTTGACCCGGCTCATACGGTTATCGGGACGCGGCGGTACTGCCCATTAAACACTTTGATAAATTATAAATGAATTGAGTTATGGCTGGATTGGATAGATGATTTTGTAAAGCCTGAGTTCCTTAACTGTTTTAAAACGTAAATAAATCGCAGAAAATATTTCGAAGAAACGCGTAAACGACGAACCAAGTCGGGCGCTTACGACATTCTTATGTTTGGTTTTTGACTGAGCGAAGGTGGTTGCTAACTTGGAACGAGTATGGCAGTGTATTTAAACCCACACTCCTAATGGGTTCCTACACGCCATCGTGCCGGAACGCTAAATCGCTTGTGGGTACGTCTTTGACGGTAGGGTGGTAACTAGCCGCGGCCAAAGCATCCCACCAAACCAGACCAGAAACAATTTGGAAATTCCCAAATTGCCCCGTCGGAAATCGAAACCGAACTCCCAGTTAAAATCAGTTAGCCTGTTACCATCTTAGAGTCTAAGATGGTAACAGGCTAACATCGTCACTTACCATCAGGTGAGATCGCAGTCAAGGACTATCTTGTTTTCCAATAAAAAATAAAAATGCGAAAGTTTGTGAAGATGGATGGATGTTTGTTACTTTTTCACGCAAAAACTTCTGGACGGATTTTGATGAAACTTCTCAATCTAATAGCTTATCCATAAGAATAGCACATAAGCTATATTTTAACCTGAGAGAAGAGTTCCCACGAGAATCAAAAAAGCCTTAATCCACGCGGACGAATCGTAGGTATCACAATCACAATGATTTCTATTAGGGATGAGTTACATACAAAGAGTATAATAGAGTAATTCATTGTTAAATGACGACCAATTACGACAAATACCTACTCGTATCTGCCATTACGCGCTTCATTTACCGCACGCTTGTAACATATCCACCTCTTTTTATACACATACAATATCATAGAGGCATCACCTACTGCAAAAATATAAATAATCATTTTATTATACTTACTGTAAAAATCTGTTGAAAATATGTGATCAGAGAAATAATTAATTATCGGAACTGACAGGATCGCGACTTCGAAAAGAAGGATATTCGTTTGAAATGATACATGGACGCGTTGACACCCTCAACTTCTGTAGCCTGTGTCTGTAGCACGTACAAAGTCAACCGTTGAGTTCACCCTCGTCACTCGTAGGATGTACGGGGCGCTGAAATGTTACGGATAATTAAATCAATCAATCATTCCATTCTGTTCTATCGAGCACCGTCATTTGGTAGGTACAGGAAAGCACGCTTCGTAGGCCGTGCGAAACACAGATAGGTACGGTACATGCTGGTACATTTTGCACAACGAAAAAGATTGCTTGTGTAAATAATTATAAATTTTAATGAATGGGGTGGGGTCCAGGTGACATCCTTTCTAATATCTATATATATAAAATTCAAAGTCCTGACTGACTGACTGAGATATCAACGCACAGCCTAAACTACTGAAGTTAGAAACTCGAAATTTTGACAGTTGGTTCCTTTTATGACGTAGGCGCACACTAAGAAAGGATTATTGGAAATTCCACCCCTAAGGGGTTTAAATAGGGGATGGAAGTTTATATGAAACTCCGTCATTTTTCAAGCTGTTTCCATCAAAGTTGGTATTAGAGCTTTCAGTTAAAAATAAAGAAGTACGTGTGTCACAGTTTTTGAAAATTACACCCCAATACCTAATTCCACGCGGACGAAGTCGCGGGGGCAAAAGCTAGTTATAAATATGAAAGTGTGTTTGTTGGTTTGCCCTTCAATCACGCCGCAACAATGTAACAGATTGACGTGATTTTTTGCATGGGTCTAGTTGAAGACCTGGAGAGTGACGTAGGCTTTTTATCCCGGAAAATCAGAGAGTTCCCGCGGGTTTTTTAAATACTAAATCAACACGAGCGAAGTCGCGGGCATCAGCTAGTCAGCTAGTAGGCTATATTTTATACGATTAAACAAGGAACAAACTCCGATTCCGATTTTCCGTAGTAAGATTTTTTAAACTTTTTTGTAATTTTCGTTAAGATGTCCCAAATTCAAGACAAGGTGTTGAAATGAGGTTCTATTTCCTCGGGGACTTGGTTCCGACCGGCACATAAACGATATTCAATACTGGTTTATTGGATTTGGCCTTTGAGCTCTCTCATATAGACTCGGTGCGAAATATTTCCGCAGAGAATACCGAATATACTATTTCATATGACTACCAATATCGCACTTTCTTATCTCAACACAATAGCTAACACGCGTAATTTCCGCATGCAAGGTTCCAATATATTAAATGTAAATATTTATTAACTTCCGCATCTAATAATTTGCGTCGGAATTAATTTTACTTGTTATTTTGTTTATAAATAAAAATACTTTAGTTAAATAATAATATAAACGCAAAAATTCTTTTTACAAAACCGATTTCAAACGCCACTACAAAGTATATCAATTGTGCCTATAGAATTTGAAGAGTTCCCTCGATTTCTCCAGGATCCCATCATCAGATCCTGACCTGATGACAATGGCACTTCCTGGGAAGTATATCCTTTCAAACAAGAAATAATTTTCCAAATCGGTCCAGGCGTCTTTGAGTAATCGGGGAACATACATTACAAAAAAGACCGACGAATTGAGAACCTCCTTTTTTGGAAGTTGGTTAATAAACTTGGAGTGTATTGGATACAATTTTATAATGCAAAATGGTTGAAACAATTTTATAGTTCAAGGTGCATTCATTTTTAAGCTCTGCCTTCCATCAATTTGTTTCGTAATTTGGTAAAGTGGCTTATTCAGTTACAATAATGCCATGATTTGAGTGAAAACCTAATTCAGGTCGAGCCAAGACCGCTGACTTAGCGTAAGCGACGTTTTTACCTAAATTGAGTTTTTTATTAGAAACAATCTTTTAAATTATAAAGGATTAGGGCATATCGAAAGTTCTTGGGACTATAATATATTAACTTCAAATATAATTTATTATCTTAGTAGCTGTTTAGTTTCTTGTTACATTTGTGAGTGAAGTTAGCGGCAGGTGTCCAGCCATAGCTTTTAGCATTCGAATAGGAAATAGAAAATCTCCACGAATCACTTTTATCTGCATTTCCTGCAAATTTTCCCTCAACTCTTCGGTATATTTTAAACATCTAGGCAATAGATATTCAAATTTACCTAATCTCGTATTGACTCAATATGTTCGTAATATCCGTCTGAACTCAAAACCTACTGACCGTTTTCCGATGCAGAGCTGGATCTCATTTCATATAATACAAATACCTACTATATTTGCATGTTCCCATATCAGGCGGCGTTGCAACTCTTTTGCAATATTGTAAGATCTTATACAAATCCAGTCTGGTTTATGAGTTGAAATTCATATAACATTGAATATTTTTCTATTATGTATTTAAATGTTGGTTTTGTAAATGCAATTTCATCTCATCTTCACCTGTTTTAGGACACAGACGTGCCAATTTTTGTACTAACGGTTTTTAGAAAGTTAGGAATGAGTTCCAAAAATACTTAAGTTACTACCAGTTCACGTCAAGTTGGCCGTTACCTCGCACCGCGCTTTTCCGCACCGCACCTCAAGTCAGATCTGCTTTACCTGCTTATAGCAACGCTCGCGATTGTCACTACCAATTTTTTTCAAAATTTTGTTATTGTTTCGTTTTGAATTGAAAAGAACTTTAAATTAGTTTTTTTTTTGGTTACTATTGTTAGAGTATCGTCTTCTACGATGAGTAAAAAGTAAAAGTTTTCTATAGAAAACTATAGTTTTGCGCTATAGCGCAGACTATTAATTACTTTCAAAGTTAAAAAAGTACGGTATCGATCTACATGGTTTGAATATAGACGGGACTATAATAAGGATAACACGAAAAAATTCATAGAATGTATTTCGGCCCTCAGTTTTACGGATATACGGAACACTGAAAATGTCAACGAAGCATTTGACTCATTTCATGAAATTATACGGCTCTTTTATGTGCTATGTTTTCCCCTCAAAAAGGTAAAAAACAAATAATAATACAAGTAAGACTGTATGGTTAACTAAAGGCATAAGAAAATCAAGTTTAATAAAAAGGAGATTGCACTTAAAATATAGACTTTCAGGAACTAACAAAAACCTTAACAAGAAACGTTTCCTAAAATATAATAATTTATTAAAAAAATGTATATATAGCTCAAAACAATTACAGAACACTAAATATATTGACAAGCAAAAAAATAAATGTAAAGCAAGTTGGGAACTAATTCATGACAATTTAGGTAAAGCAAGTGAATATAATGATATTTCTTTAATAAAAACTGAAACGGGGACATTTACCAATCCAAATGAAATATGCGACATATTTAACAACTATTTTATTAATCTTGGCAAAAACATAGATGAATCCATTAGAGTAAACAATAAATTATATTCTTACGCACCTAACAATCATTCAATTTTTATAAACCCTACAGATCCGTATGAAATTCTGGGAATTATAAAATCATTGAATGATACCAAAGCTGTGGGATACGATGAAATAAGGACAGATATAGTAAAAAAATGTGCAAATTTCTTGTGCAGTCCACTTGCAGACATAATAAACCGATCATTTGAACAAGGAGTGTTTCCAAATAACTTAAAGATTTCCATTGTAAAACCCTTGTTCAAAAAAGGTGACCGCAATGATGTTAATAACTATCGTCCCATAACATTAGTACCAATTTTAGCGAAAATCGTGGAAAAAGCAATGGTAAAACGTCTCAAAAGCTTTTTTGATACCGGAAATCTGTTAGTAAATGAACAGTTCGGGTTTCGTAACAATAGATCCACTACTGAGGCTTGCTTCTATTTAAGTAAAATAATAAACGATAGTCTAAATGACAGGATACCTATTACAGCGATCTTTCTAGATATGACTAAGGCTTTTGATTACGTTAATCATAAAATATTATTGGACAAATTGGAAAGATACGGAATCAGAGGAAAAGCTTTAGAGTGGATCAAATCTTATTTGAGTGACAGGAAAATTTGCACTGAAATTTCTAGAATAGAAAGTAATACCAAGGAAGTCTGTAAATCCCAGTTCAAATATAATAGGAGGGGAGTGCCACAAGGTAGTATACTCGGACCGTTTCTTTTTCTTACTTATATTAATGACATAACAGCGGCGACCACCCATCCATGTGTGTTATTTGCGGACGATACAACAGTATTAATAAAATGTAAGAATATAAGGACATATGAAAAAGACATTAATGATGCATTAAAAGACATAATAAATTGGCTACATGAAAATGACTTACAAGTAAACTTGAATAAAACAAAATTAATGCAATTTAGTTACTATAATGCAAAAAATTTGACGAAAAATATTAAATATAATGACACAAAAGTAGATGAAGTTGACATGTTAAAATTTTTAGGAATAATCTATGACCAACATTGTAATTGGAAATCACACATTGACTACATATGCACTAAATTAGATAAATTTATATATGCTCTCAGACGTTTAGCTCGAACGATATCTATAAAAGCAGCTTTAAGCGCTTATCACGGATATGTAGCATCAGTTTTATCATATGGTTTGATACTTTGGGGTAATTCTGTGGATTTTATTAGAGCATTTAGACTCCAAAAGAAATGTATTAGGGCTATTTGTAACGCAGGACCATTGGAGAGTTGTAAACCGTTATTTAAAAAATTAGGTATTCTACCATTAGCATGTATATATATACGGGACATGTGTGTATTTGTTAAGCGATACCCGAAGTACTTCAAGCGAAATCATGAAATTAATACAACAAATAGGTCTCTTCGGTATCCAAATAAAATAGTAATTTCAAAATGTTGTACCAGTACATATATGAAAAGTCCTTACGGTATGGCTGTCAAGTTATATAATAAACTACCAGCAGATTTCCACAAATTATCATTAAATATATTTAAAAGAAAACTTAACAACTGGTTAATGGATAAATGTTATTATAATATAAAAGAATATTTAGAGTAATAATTAGACACTGACAAAATATAAATATTGACATTTTGAAATTTAATTAATCTTGACTTATTAATATGAATGAATTTGTCTTTAATTTTGACTGACTAATATGAATTTGTAATTATTATAATTTTCTAATAATTTCACCTAATGTTACTTGTCATATTAATTTTATAGTTGATTGTATTATATTATTTGCATGCTATTGATTTAGTTGAATGTTCTGGACTTCTATTGACAATTATGTTACCTACCATCTCATTGTACAAACATTCTGGCAAATAAATTATTATTATTATTATTATTATACTTTAATTAATGACTTTTATCAAGCAAAAAAAAAATAAAAAATAAAAAATTACGCCTTTCAAGATGTCATTGCCATGAAAAGCATTGTCAGAGAAGAAAACTTCCGTCATAGATGTGGTTACAGTAAAAAACACTACTTATTATTATTTTCTTGTTAACGGTGCGGTAGGTATGACGTCATTTTATAACGGTCGACGACGGCCAACTTGACGTGGACAGGTAGTAAGCATATCTTACGTATGCCGAAGTGCAATAACTTTAAAACGGCTAATATATCTAGATGTAGATTTTGGCAGCGACCCAGTGCAGTGCTTGGACGAGTAGACGAGGCAGCAGATGATTTCCGTTACGAGCTTAACTTGGATATATTTTTCAAACAATTTGTGGAACATATTGAGCCAGTTTGGACTCTAATACGACTGCTTTATGCTTTGCTTCGGTCCAAATAAAATGTTAAGACACCTCCCGAAAAGAATTTATGTTCTTCCTTACGAAAGGAATTTATGTTGTACGATTGTATTTTGATTTCGATTTGTCCATAGAATTTTATTAATTTACTCTTTTTACTAATATTATAAATGCGAAAGTGTGATTATTTGTTGGTTTGTCCTTCAATCACGCTGCAACAAAGCTACGGATCGACTTGATTTTTTGCATGGGTATAGTTGCATTTCCGACTTTTTATCCCGGAAAATCAAAGAGTTCCCGCGGGATTTGAAAAATTAAATCCACGCGGATGAAGTCACAGGCATCAGCTAGTAAATAATGAATAGAAAAGTAGCCTCATAGCAGAACTATGGGATTGCTTTGAGAATGGGTAGGCAATGTGAATGTTTTATTTATTAACTACTTTTCCCCGCCTCGCTCTGGCTCCATGCAACACCTGTTGAATCTTTTCAGTTTATGAAACTCCTAAATTAAGACGCCATTTTGGCGCTGTAAGCACTAAGCGTAATATAATACGAGTGTCTCTGGAACTAATAGGTAATATTAGCCCAAGCTCAATAGCCTAATAATAATGTACTATTGTCGTACCCACTCCTAATACAAGCTTTCCGCTTATTTGGAGGGGATAGGAGGATATTAGTCAAGTTCAGCTTGGCTAATATTCTTATTAAAAAAAAGGTAATATTGCGAAGGTAAATTGGCGAATGGCGCACTGGCCTTTATAATTAATCTATGATTTCATAATCTATGGCTTCAGATTCAGATTTATCATAGAGGTCGGTGCGCCATTTGCAATGTTATTGCTTCCAGAGACACTCGTATGTCAAAAGTGGCGCTTGATAATTTAGGCTGTCATTTGTACAGGGACAACAAGTCCAGTGTTAATCATAGATTAAAGATAGAGGTCAGTGGTTGAGATGAAAAACCACCTCTTTGTTTTTTTTAGATGTGCGTTGCGGAGATGGTGTCCAAGCTGCTGCAAGAAGGAGTCCGACTCTTCGACGACTGTGAGCAGCGACAAGCAGGACAACAATCACCAACAGGTCAGTGAAATCTATACTATTATAATAAAGAGGGAGCGCGAATTTTGTGAGTTTGTATGTATGTCCGGAGCAAACTTTGGAACCACCGCACCTATTTCAAAAATTCTTTTACCAATTCAAAGGTACACTATTCCAGATGGTTATAGGCTATATATTATGCACATAAAGTATTATGGCTAGATATTATGTGCAAATTTGTTAAGGAAGTCGGAAAATTTTTTGAATCTTAAACGTTTTCAAGGCGTGCGCTGGGTCATATACTGCTATTGGATGAAAATGATGTATGGGTGAATTGTTCCTCTTAAAAAGTTCTAAAAAAAAGTCCGCGATAGCATTTGTCTATCTTCTAAGAATAACTTACAGTGACCATTTCTATCTTTCAAATTTTGATTAAAAATAATGAATTGTTTTCGAAGGTTCTTTAACCGATGCGATGTCAATCTATATCTAAATAAATATGTTTATTATCGTAAGTATTTAGTTTAGAACATATTTGCCCTTTACACTATACAATTTAAATAAATATCATAGGAGTTATCGGAAAATAAAATTAATATGTGTCGGCCGGCGCGGGGGCGGTGCACGGCGGCGGGTTTCGGTGCGGGAGATTCCTCTGGTTCCTGCGGTGATTTTATTTACAATCGTCTCCTATAAGAAGCTCTGTGCGATCAGTCCCGTAAAAACAAATATGTATTTAAATTTTCAACCCGGACGAAGTCGGCGCGGGCTTCTAGTCACATATAAAGTGAGACCTGATGGATTGACGCTGGTTCCCTGGGAAAAGGGACGGGCCCTAGTGTGGGACGCCACATGCGTCGACACATTGGCCCCGTGTCATATCAGGGAGACAGCATCAAGACCGGGAGCCTGAAATGGCTGAATCCTGTAAGCGGCGCAAGTATGCCTCTCTGATCGAGAGTTACATATTTGTTCCGTTTGCTGTGGAGACCCTGGGGCCATGGAGTCTAAGTGCAAAAAAATTTTTACGAGACATTTCACCGCGGTTAATGGCCTCATCTGGTGGCAGAGCTGGCTCATTTTTTACGAAACGGATCAGCTCGAAAATGCAGCCAGTGTTCTTGGCACCATTCCACGCGGGCATGATTTGTATACTAATTAGATGAGTTTAGCTATAAGTTTAATCTAAAGTTGATATTAGTCAAACTTCAGATTGGTTGATATTCTGTATCAAAAAAGAGATAAAAAAAAAAACATAATACACCGCCACGCGCCGCTCTGTCAATAGTAGAAACAAATACAGGAAATAGAGATTGTCTTTGCAATTATTTTGCATTTTGCTGTCATTGTCTCCTGAGGTCCTGAGGATACTACCGTAAACCAGAGTGCGTAAATAATAATATCAACTGAAATTCGAAAGATTCAGCAGTCTTTTTCCGTACACGCCATATTTAAATTCTTAAAACTCATTAAAATTCTTAAAACTAGTCATAAAACTTAATAAATTGTTGTTATTTCAGTCTTTAGAAATGTCTTGTTTCATTACATAAAATATTTGATCAAACGTATGTGGAAGAGTTTGCTTCCGAATTTTTAATAGGCGCTAAATAGTAAATAAAAATTGTTTTCAAATTTTGTACAGGCGTTACTTGATTGAGAACAAGTAGTTGATAATACCTCAGCTTCGCATGGTTTAGAAGAAGGTTAGAAGTTTGACGAGTATAAGGTCTTATATAACTGACTACGAAAGTATTGGTTGATTTACCATTACACATATTTAAACAGTATGTAAAGACACATTTAATAAGTAGAGCTATAGTTGGTCAATTTCTTTATGACACAGTAGGTAGCTTGGAAGCAATCTTTGCTTCAGCTGTCCACAAGATAGATAAGCTACGGCTCTTCTCATTAGAATCAGCTTTCGTAACTGCTGGTAGATACTCGATGTGTCGTAAGAGCCAGGCCTACATGATATCTTGAGTATCTTTAAATCAAGAGTGAATAGGCATCTTCTAGGCAAGCGCGCTGTATCTTAGCCTGCATCTTCACTTGCTATCAGGTGAGATCGCAGTCAAGCGCTAGTATAGAGCTATGTTTAAAAAAAATTGTTTTTTTTTTGCATTTTCACGCCAATATCAGAAAAACGCAAAGTGCAACTATGATGATCCCTCCAACCATACAAACAAACTTTTGCATTTATAATATTAAGTAGAATATATTACTTATCGCATTGGTAGATACTACGTCTTTCACCGTCCGTTTTATTTAGAAATGAGACGAAGGATCGATTGGATTTCAAATCTTATTCCTTTCGAAAGTCAATTTAAATTTCAAAGTGAAACGTTAATCGAAAAGCGATTAAAAAAGTAAAATATCGTCACACTAAAAGGATTTACCATCATTTTATGACATCGAAATTATTCACGTACGATAAAAGTTCATAAAATAAATCACCTCCAAAGTTTCCTCACCTAATCTGTTCTTGAGTACATTAAAAAAGGAAAACCGAAAAATGCCAAAAAAATCATCATTGCATCGCGACTTGCTGCATTTTTGCCTGCAAGTTGTATAGGTGTATGTTCGTCTCGCTCGGTCGCGCGAGAGGGAGCGGGACGGATGGGTGCGCTTGACCTATGCGCTCGCGCCGCAACGACCGATTTTGGCAGTTTGGCTGAGTGCGGGAGTGCTTGAATTCTTAGTGTACAGTCGGCGATATTATACATCTTGTAGGCTATTTAATTAATTTAACTACTTATTCCTTTCATATTGTTAATTTCATTACTTTCATTTAGGTATTTGTTGCACACTCTGCTACTGCGTGATTGAAGGACAATCCAACAAATGATCAAACTTCCACATTTACGTTATAATAGTTCGTCCTAAAACAAGTTCCAGAAGTTTGTAGGTACCTCGAATTGTTGATCTTCGTAATGTTTTGGCATAAGGGATTTTTTGTTTCATAAGCTATGATAAAGGTCTTATATAGCTAAAAATGTATTATAATATGAAACATGTAGGGAATTACTCAGCGTCTGTTACGTGAACCCCTAAGATTTTCTCCTAAAAAAACTTTAACCCCACTACGAAAAATTGGATTCCAACAAAGAAATATCTAAAATTAAACCAATTTAAATATATGTGTGTTAAATATATTCGTCTATAACATCAAGAAATGCACCTAACACTTATTAAGAAATTAAGAAAGAAAATTAAGAAAATGATGTAGTTAACCATAATGTAGTCTCTGTATCTATCTCTATAGTCGATAAAACTATTGATAAAAAAAAAAATTCACTACACGTAGTCAAACCTTTGGCTCTTATGACAAGTCAAAAACTTCTGTGGATTCGGAAAGCAGGTTATATTGTTGTAATGATAAAAATGTTTTATGGAGGAAAACTGACAAATATCCATAAATTAAACGAAAAAGGGACGGAAAACCGAATAGGAATCGAAACCCTCATTAAATTTTCACCGATCAAAGATTTGGTCTTCGTTTAATTAAAGGTTCAAAAGCCAGCGATCGTTTGATTAAACTAATTAGATACCGTCTTTTCAGAGACAACTCCTACTTGTCATTATAAAAGGCGTTTGGTTTGCTCATGTTTAATGAGCTATGTCCGACCCCGGATCCTGAGCTTTTATAACTTTAGAATAGAATAGAAATATTTTTTTATTCAAATAAACTTTTATAAGTGCTTTTGAATCGTCGATGAATCTACCACTGGCTTTTTAGCTTCAATAGCGAATCCACTGTACCCTAACTTAATAAATAGTACTAGATGATGCCCGTGACTTCGTTCGCATTGATTGAGGTTTCTTAATTCCCGCGGGAACTCTTATTTTCCGGGATGAAAAGTAGCCTATGTGTTATTCAAGACTATAATCTATTTCTGTGCCAAAATTTCAGCCAAATCGGTTCAGTCGTTGTGGCATTCTTACTTTATCCTATTAATATTATAAACTTTCACATTTATAATATTAATAGGATATAGTATTTAGTCAATCAGAGTTAATCATACAAAATTAAAAATTAATCATACAAAATTAAAAGTTTTTGTCTTAATTGATAGCCGACTGTACATCCAAAATCTATACATACACTCTTTCTATCCTCTAGTACTTACGAATAATGATTGCCTTCACGCACACAGGCACAATAACTTAAAAATCCACCACCACATATAAACACACCTCTACACGAATATCTCCCATAATAGCGCGTTAAATTACGCTCGACAAAATACGGTGCAACTTTTGATTTAATTAATTACTTGAAGTAAGTAGTACTAGAGAACTTATGGGAAAACTAAATGCATTTAATCTCTTTTTAGTACTTTATTTTAGACTCATTTTTAAAAAAACAATAGAGCAACCGAGATGAACCAGCTATAAATGCGGCAGTTGCTCTATTTTAGCAATTGTAAATTAAAAATTTATAGAAAAAAAAAAAGATACCGGCCGAATTGATAACCTCCTCCTTTTTGGAAGTCGGTTAAAAATACCCCGACATATGACTATAGGACTATGTATGTACTATCTATATACCCAACATCCTATTACCCACTTTACTACGCCATCATAAGATCCTTCTCGAAACTCGATCGTCATCCATCTAACATCTGCTACTCCATTACTACTTGAGAGACCATTCCAATGAGCCCAATCATACTAAGCATATCTTATTGATGCTGCAGTATCAGCTTAATGTTACCATGTCTTGGAAATAATCCGAAGTGACAGTACACAAATCAATTGCACCTGTGAAAGTTTGTAAGATCCTTTAATTGAGCTCATGATCTTCATAAATTATAGCTAAGAACTATCTCAATCACGTTAGCTTGCAAACAAAAAACCCGCATCAAAATTGCTTAATTTATGAAGGAGCTACGATGGACATAGATCACACGTCGAACTTATAACTCATTTTTGTCGGGAGTTAAAAGAAGTTGTAACAATACCATGATGGGTATAATAATTAATTTATATAAATTTCTAAAAATTAATTTATAAAAATTCATGTCATCAATATCACTCTAATAAAATCAATATCATGTTTACAGTCATTACTGTCTCTTGAGTATCTTCAAATTGTAATGATTAAGTTTATCTAATAAAATTGCACATTCATTCAGCGTATATAGTGTACAACACAAATTATTGCCAAAATTTCCCTTTGCCCTTTGCGTATGTGTGATGCGCCCGCGCAACCGTGTCGGTGTGCGGACCTCTACGTGTGTGCGTTAGCCGGTTCGGTGGAAAGTACATTTAGGGTACCTATAGTGAAAAGCTATTTATAGATAGGCAGCCATTTTTGGGTACTCGTTTTTGCAGTTGTTACATCGAGGTCCGCCTAAATTGAACGATAAAACTTTCAGTGCGAATTTATATGTCCAGTTTTTGGCTGTTTTGTTTTCAAAACTGCTTCTGAACTAATATGATGTCTATCCTATTTAAGATTATAACTCGAAAGTAAAGTCTGAGCAAAATGAAAGTACGTTCTATATGAATTTCAACTTTGAAGTAAACATGAACTTATTTAATGTCATTTATCTCCGTTATTTACATCTCTACGGTGCTCCAGGCTTTCCAACGAGCTGGTTATATTTGGGATTGTCCGAAAGTCGAATTGCCCGCTTTTGAATTCGGTCAAATGGAAAAGTTGATACTGAGATATCTGCTCTAGCCCAAAGATGAGAGCATTACTCCATGTGTGAATGGACTTGGGCTTTATGCCTGTGCTCGGGCACAAAGTACCGCTTTACTCTGTTGAGCACTCCGAGCCAATCGCTTGCCCACAGCTGGGCACACAGGTCTCGTTTAACATGGGAAGTGCTTAGACCTGTCCCACTACGCGCCGGCCAAGTGTAGATTGGCAGATTTCACACACGTTTGAGAACATTGGGGAATTCTCAGGCATGCAGGTTTCCTCACGATGTTTTTTCACCGTTAAATTGACATTTAAATGACTTAAATGTATGTCGGCGTAGTATTCTCGATGGCATCAAGATCAGACATGTTTTGTTGCACAACGTAAAGGTAGATACAGAAAATCACTCACACAATTATTAACACTTCACTTTATTCACTTGATCACACAGTATGTTTACTCTTACAACGAAAGACACTAAAAAGCCACTCTTCTACGTTACAACGGTATTTATGCCTCTAATCAAAAACAAGACTTATAATCTTAAATTAATAATAATCCGACGGAAGTCAAACACTCTTAATTATTTTAAATTTAAACGGAAATCAACTTCGATATAGACGGAAATCAAAAACGACACTTTTAGTATAAATCAAACGAAATCAAAACAATACTCTTAATAATTAAATAAATTAAAGGGAAATTAAAAGAGACAATTTTAGTATAAACCAAACGGAAATCAAAACAATACTCTTAATAATAATTAATACAAATCAAACGGAAGTTATCTTCTTATACAAAACTAACTATCAATCTAAACATAAAATAGAAAACACAAAATAGAAATATAACATAAAATAGAAATAAACCATTGGCGCCCATATGTACATAACTCGAAAAAGTTGGAAGCGCTTGCCTGAAACTTTTAAAACCCGGATTTTCGAAAACAATGCCATTAGTCTATCACTACCATCATACTATACGACCTATAATTACTTTAACCGCCTTTAACTGCCTCGTTGGTGGAGTGGTTAGCATGTTCTACTGTAGATGACGAGGTCCCGGATTCGATTCACGGGTCGAGCCAATAAATGTATTGGGTTTTTCTGCCACGAAATTCTTAGTGTTAGCTCGGAGTTAGAAAGTTGGCGGTGTGTCACCCCTGTGCCTCGAATAGCCCCTAACCTATAACGCTTAGAACAGAAGTTCCTAACAAAGTTCCGTTCCGTAGATTCAAAACAACCAATGAATGTGTGAGTGCCATTAAGTATTTTCTGTACTGGTACCTTTGAGACTGGTACCTTTGATGGTTTCTACCTGTTTGATCGTTATAGTGATGAATAATAAAATTATGACTATTTCACAGTATGTAATCCTATCACATCACATCACACTAATATTATAAAGGCGAAAGTTTGTATGTGTGTGTGTGTGTGTATGTTTGTTACTCTTTCACGCAAAAACTACTAGACGGATTTGGCTGAAATTTGGAATGAAGATAGCTCATACCTTGGATTAAAACATAGGCTACATTTTATCCCGGGAAATCAAAGAGTTCCTGCGGGAATCAAAAACTTAATCATCTAGTTATACTTATTATAAATGCGAAAGTTTGAATGTATGGATGTTTGTTACTTGAGTAACAAACAGTAACGGTTCAGTCGTTGCGGCGTGATTGATCACGCCGCAACGACTGAACCGATTTAACTGAAATTCGGCACAGAGATTGTAGTCTGGAATAGCACATAGGCTACTTTTTACCCCGGAAAATAGTGAAAAGTTCGCGTGGTTTTAAGTTTTTAATTCAAAAACTTAAAATCACGCAAACGAAGTCGCGGGCATCAACTAGTTTTATAGTAATTTTCTCCGAGTTCGTCGTACTAACGCAATGGTACTGCGTAGTCGGCCTTAATTAAAAGGCTTACTAAAAATGGCTTACGAGTATTGCGCTTCTAACCGTTTTCGTTACATGCCTAAACCTTTTTCACGAATGACAATGAAATATGAACATCACGCTCTGACACCTTTTATTTCTTGCAGCATTTTCTCCGTAGTTTCTCGTTAAGCTCATTGTCTCTATACTTTCAATAAGATATTTTCACAAACTTATTTATGCGCTTACCTAAATTTAATTTACGCGAAATGGAACCTTAATCATTTTTAAAAAGGTATAATACTGTATGTGGATCGTTTTGGGGTTGGTGGTTTTAAACCACAGCAGCTTTGTTACCGGGCATTTGTTCGGGACTAACGGTAGATCTGGTTTCGAAAGATACATAATATGTATAGGTATACCTGTTGGTTAAGTATTATGTACATTTGAATCTGCCTTGAATACTAATATTATAGTGAAAATGAGTTATCGCTTCAGTAGAATTTATCTAACCTACGGTAGGTAGGGTCAAAAAGAGTCCTGATTTTGATTTCAACTGAAATTTTGAAAAGCCCTTGCAATACGTACGCATCTAGAAAAGTATATGCTAAACGGATTTGATTCAAGATTTCATGAATTTTTTATTTATTTTTTTATTTCACACAGTTACACAAGAAGATCACAAAAAGAAAAGTGCTTTCTCTTCTTTCTTAGGCATCTATTAATAGAATAGAAAAAATAGAATTTTTACTTTGGATTACATATTTAAAATTCCTGTATGAGTAAAATTACAAAACACAGTTAAATTTTCATTTCATTTTTCATTTCATTTCACCTGATGGAAAGTGACGATGCAGTCTAAGATGGCAGCGGGCTAATTTGGAAGGGGTAGCAGTGTAAATTCAATCCATAACCCTAATCGGTTTCTATACGCCATCGTGCCGGAACGCTAAATCGCTTGGCGGCACGTGTTTGACGGTAGGGTGGTAACTAGCCACGGCCAAAGCCTCGCAAGACAAAAAAAACTCGTACCTTTTAAAATACTTTTCAGTATTCGAGGAAAGTCGTGGAAGTAAAAGTTTTTATGATGTAGAGGTGCAGCTTTTTGCGGATGATTTGCGTTTTTTGTTAGCACGTACGAAGTTATAACGTTCTTAGTCACTCCTCATACAAAGTGTTGGCGCATTGAAATCTATGGGCGGCTCACAGCTTCCGAGAAGCGGGTGCGGCCGCTTTCTCTCGTTAACGCTCTAACAAGAATATATCGAACCGACTTACTCGCACGAGATAAAAGGTCACCGATAAAGCGACGTGTATCGACGTATTTGGGTCCCTTTTGTATTAAGAGTAACGGTGCTAATAAAGAACAAAAGCAATGTTTTGTTTCTACAAACTCTTGGCCTCGCGAAATATCCTTATCTATCTACCAAATAGCAAAAGTGTAGAACTTTTAAAGCACCTAAATAATGAATGAGAGCTATGTACAGGGGTAGGTATCTCTATTTATGATTATTTCTAATCTGTATGGGGAAGAAAATAACTGAAGTTCGAAGCAATGGTGGAATAACTCCTGGCGATCTCATACTGGAAAATAGAAAAGGTACACCGATCACGACGACATCAAACGAGTAGGAGGAAGCTACTGTAGGTATACAAACGGCGCAAGACTGAGCATCCATTTAAATCCAGCAGTAGAAATCAATAATGACGACGAAAATGACGTCTAAATTACTTCAATGCTAAAAAAATCCGAGATCTGTGTTTTCTAACACGTATAATTTGAGTATTTTTAAAGAAAAGGTAAATGGGCATCTTTAAGGCAAAACAAACGCGTTACACCTTAGACCACATCACTACTTTCCATCAGATGTGATAATAGTTAAGCGTGTGCCTATAATGTACTAAAAAAAATTTATACGGCGCGTTATGGAGCTATTTAAAGGAACTTTGCGGCAAGGTACAGTTGCTGCAACGTTCCAAATGGCATCCAAAGGGCTTCTGAATAGGTCGTCAATGTAACATGAAGTGAAATCGTAGCTTACTTTTCATCGTAAAAAGCTTAGTAATTCTGTGGAGCAAGATATGTTCCAGGAAAATGAAAATACCTACCTGCGTTACTTCAATAATATTTAACAACTTTCACTGGCACTAATTCATGGTAGCTTTCGCAGCGATTTGGCTAAATGTCTCTGCGATCTTTCTCCATTACCTCTGCAATGCTTTCCCATTAGTGAAGATTTTATATTCACACACACACCTTACTTTATTTAATAACTCAACGATTAAAATCGTGTTTTGCATAGAGAATGTCTTAGGCTACTTTTTATTCCGGAAAAATAATAGATCGTGGAATCTCTAAAAATCTAATTCCATGAATTCCATTCGCGGCCTAAAGTTAGTATTAAAATAAACAAACACATCTTTTAATTTATTTTTTATAAAAATAAGAATAAGTACTCGTTTTTGGTTCTACGTGACCTTAATTGACCAAATGAAATGCTTCTTTTATTGCAAAGTTCAGGGTTCTTTACAAATGACTGATTTATATGTCATTCGGTGATACGGCTTGATAAAATTGATATAATAGCCTCAGTAGCTTGATGGTGTATAGCGGGTCTTAAAGCCCAAGTAACATTTTGGTACTATAATTTAAGAATTCATCACGAAAAGGTTGAGTTAACATCGTGTAAAGGTTGTAGCGATAACCACCCGTTATATAAAAGCATTTGCTATGACTTTTTTGCTCTATAAGCTTATATAGCCAAACTATCCTTTTAGCAGGGGGTGTAAAGGTTTACAAAACCGTTTTGTAGAGCCGTTATAGGCAAGTTCTATAAAAACCTCGAATTTAGACAATATAGCGCTATATTAATGTATAACAGCGTTTGAATTCACTATTATGTACCCCATTAGTACTATAAAGTTTTCCTGGTAACTGCTATAAGTATGGCGTTTTAGCAGTGATGAAGGACACAACAATACAATAATTTGACGCTATTGTGGTCCCACAAAACACTGCTATAGTACGCATGGTACATAATTACTCATAACAACACTGTTATAGAGCGGTTTTGCTTTATAAACGATTTTCGGGACATTTTTATAACAATAAAAAGTGTTTTAATTATCTTTGTTGGGTTTATTATAGTCTCATTGAAGAAGAAGTCACCATGAATCTATTACATGACCAAAGTTTTCTATTATGGTTTTGGTTGTTCTGTTTTAAGACAACAGCGATATATAGCTAATTCCTTTATTTCCTTTATAGAACAAATTTTAGAAATTTATCAATATCCATTACTAGGGGCATATTTATTATAAGTACCTGAGAAAGAAAACCAATCATGAGCAACGATTACCTACCTACCTATTTTATTTCTTCCTTGGATACAAAAATGTATTCAAAAATTAAGTATGTGGGACAAGACTAGTCATAAGGAACCCTAATTTTACGTCAATGGCGGCAGATTTTTTGTCACTTGTGCTATAGTTAACCTAAAAGAGAACCAAATTAGCTTTTTGGCTGTGTAGCAGAAACTACGGTTAATTTTATTTATTTTTATTAATATTTTAATTAAAAAACTCAATTAATTTAGGGCGCATTGAAAATAATAAGTAAAACTAATGCTATTCTATCAGTAAAACTTTGGTTCCAAGTGGTTTTTATAGTATTGGTCGAATTTATCCATGTCTAAATAAAAGATGACATTAAACTCATCAAGATGGAATCCTTATCCCTTTTATTTTTTTGTTTTTGTATAAACACACGTAGACCACCTTGCCGTGAAAAATTAAAATGAAAAGCGTAGTAAAAGAATCACGTACTTTTCTATAGAGTATAATAGCACTATAATGGAATTACGAACGCTGCTACAGAATAAAAAAGAACTATAAAAGCTTTATTGTGCCTCGTATGTCAACAAATTGTCATACAAGGCACCAATATATCAAATTTATAGAAAAAAAAAGTCCCAAGCACAACTGCTATGGTTTCGCTATGTCTCTAAATAGAGATATAACTGCGCCAAATCAGCGTTATACGACCTTCTTATTGCTTTTACAGTGCTTAAGTGGTGTTAGAGGAAACGTTCTATGGGCTGCTATAGGACAAGAAATTGTTACTTGGGAGGTCGTAGGTTCAAACTAAGATTAATATTTTGTCATAGTTGGAAAATTGCCTTTGCCAATTTTAAGAACGTTTAACTTGAGTAGGTACTAATAAAAAAAAGAATATGAGAGAAAATGGCTATTGACCTTTCATTTTCATATACATACGTATAGTAGCCCTTTTTTCGGGATCAAAGGTCGTTAAAGAACTTCTTTTGACTGTGACGATGCAATGGTTTCAGCATTGAGTTAAATAAACATAGAGCAGCAAACTTCATACATCAGTACATGAGGCGTTAAAATGCATCTTTACGTAATAATTATACTTGCACTTAAACCGAATTTAATTCTGAAACAGGTAATAGTTTCGGTATTTTAGATTACTGTGAGGGTTGCAAATCTTATCGTTCACTTATAATGCTCAAAACCAAAATTAAAAGGAAATTTTGAAATTGCCCAGAATTGATTAAACTGATCCACGCCTCATGTGACCAAATAGCTGGCGCTATTCAACGACGTAGCAGCGCCAGTGTTTTGGGCACCATGTCCATTAACGACCACTTGGTTAGCATGTATATTCTGTAAATATAAATTAGTAGTAGTTTTAATTAATTTTTTTAATGTTTTATCAGTATTGTAATCAATCTTTCCATATCAAACGTTATATTAAAACTGTTTTTTTAAAACATCGATCTATTTATTTATTTATTAAGTACCAGAAACAAAACAATAAAACATAAACATTTAAAGAATGTGCACAAGGGCAGGAGATCTATGGAATGACAAAAAGATTACCATACTTGTACACGAGTCAATTTTAAAAGTCGTTTAACGAGACATTACCTCCTCAAGAGTAAGGCATCTCTCTGGTTTCGGTATTCCAAAATGACTTGCAACATTTATAAGACGCTGGCTTGCCGCAAGTATTTTTCAATTACATACTTAATTTGACATTATCATTGGATCATTGTCGAATTTCGATAAAATGTTATCTTACCAACAATATATTATTTTATAAGAGTAACGATTTATTTTGGGCACGCGAATTAAATGAAAAATGTATAATAATTTAAACGGAAAAAAATCTTTTTACCAGACCGACTACAAACGCCTCTACAAAGTATATCACTTATGCCTATAAAATTGAAGAGTTTCCTCGATTTTTCCAGGATCCCATCACTCCCATCATCTTATCCTAACCTGATGCCTATGGAATCGCCTAGGAAGTATACCTTTTCAAACAAAAAAAGAATTTTCTAAATCGGTCCAGGCGTCTTCGAGTAGTCGGGGAACACACATAAAAAATATTAAAAAAGATTCCGACGAATTGAGAAGCTCCTCCTTTTGTTAAATCGGTTTAAAATGCAAAATTGTTCATTTTATGTAGGCCAACATATGGCTAACGGCTATATGACAAGTCAAGACTCTACCACCGGTTCAGACAGCAGATTCTGCTGAAAAGATCCAGCAAGATATTCGGCAGTTGCTTTTTTTAGAACAAAAGTGTTATATATAACCTTCGATCACGAAATAATGTTATCCTTACTTTCTTACTAATATCTAATAGTGTGTTTATTTGTTAGTTTGTCCTTCAATCACGCTACAATAAAGCAACGGATTGACATGATTTTTTGCATGGATATACTTATATTTAGGGTCTAGGAGAGCGAGCGACTACTTTTAGTCCCGGAAAATTAAAGAGTTCTAAAGAGAAATAAAAAAATTACTTAGCAATAGTAAAGATTCTTGTTATACCTTTTTAGTTTTACTTATGCGGAAGGGTCTGGGCACCAATCGCATTATAATCCCAAGTAAACTCCTATCATTATAATATGAATAATAAAAAGGGGTTATGCCTCCCAAAAATGAGGAATACAATGCAGAGAGAGAAAGAGACTTACACTGTATTTTTTTATTCAAAAATAAAAAATAGAGCCTCAATAGCCCAACGGTTAGAGGTGCGGACTGAAAACTGAAAGGTCGTAGGTTCGAGCCCCACCCGTATACCCCACTATTGTCGTACCCACTACCTAACACAAGCTTTCCGCTTATTTAGAGGGGATAGGAGAATATAAGTCAAGTTCAGCTTGGCTAATATTCTTAAAAAAAAAAAAATGTTTTTTTAAAATATCTTGATCGAAACTCTGGTCTAATGTAAAATTTCACCGCTCTGAAGTTGGTCGTAAAGCAGAGTATTTACGGTTGATCGTATCTGTAGTGTGCAGTGTTCGTCGTAAAGTGCGCCGGATCGCGATTCTAATTTATTTTATCGCTGATTTTGGACATTTTTCGACTAAACCTGTTGTGTTTTGAGTTTAAGCTTTTTTGTGAAGCCTTCGTAGTATTATATGCATAATGCTTCAAATATTTAAGTCCGGCTAGTATTATCGATAAAAAAATGTGAAGTCTCGACTTCTCGTGGACACTTATCTCAAACTCAAAAACTTATACACAACGTTATTTTCTCTAAATCAAAAATCTGAAAATATTTAGTTCAGAATACTTACCTAATCGAGAGCAATAATTTTGAAATTATATTACATTTATCCTAAAAATGTAAAAAACTTTCTACTTACGGGGTCGGAGCACGGTATGAATGATTTTGCACAGACGACGACTCATACGACGAACATACAAACGACAAATTATATCTTTGAAAAAATTACACAGATTCTCGGATGTTTTATATACCCTATACGCCCCTAATATAAGCTTTTCTATGAATAAAAATAGCTTACCATAGACTTCGTAGAACCATTACGTTATATATTGTAGCAAAGCTGTCGTAGCATTTCATCTATGCTACGATGCTCTACGCCTACGACGCTCTACAAGAGACGTGTAGCCCATACTTCTAGGATAGGAAATATTTTTGCGTAATACAGCAAACTGCAAAATACGGAGTTTGTCCAACTATCCTACTGATTTCTACTTCCTACTGATAAATACGAAATTTTGTAAGGATGTATGTATGGATGGATGTTAGATACTCCTTCACTACGAACTTCACTTCAACGAAATTTGAAATGTAGATAGCATTCGACGGATTAACATAATATATTTATAACTACATTTTATCCCGGAAAATTAAAGAGTTCCCGCTGGAAACAAAAACCTGAATCCACGCGGACGAAGTCGCGGCTATCATCTAGTAGTATAATATATCTAATAAATTACAAATTATAACATTATTTTGACATTGACATAAAATAATACAAAACTAAATTCTAAACCTAATATTAAACCTAAATATCAAAAATAAAAGCTAAATAGGTATTTTTTTTATTCGATGACAAGATAGTCCTTGACTGCGATCTCACTGGTAAGTGCAGATGTAGTCTAAGATGGTAGCGGACTAACTTGGAAGGGGTATGGCAGTGTACATTCAGCCTATACCCCTAACGGTTTCTACTTCGGCCGGATCGCGAAATCGCTTGGCGGCATGTCTTTGACGGTAGGAAGGTAACTAGTCGCTGCCGAAGCATTCCACCAAAAAAAGTTTACATTTATAGCTCAGTTTTTATAGAAATGCCGCTGCCGCTAAACTGCCTCGTTCGAAGGATGCGATTTTGCCTCAGTCGAGGCCAGTCCATTGTCCATACTCTACTGTCGGTACTCTAGCATGCAAAAGAATATTTGCATTTTTTCACGCTTTGTGAGGTCCTAGCTAAATATATCCGTTAGCTTAGCAGCTAACATTTTGGCGGTTATTTCTAAAGCATAACTTCAACGTTAACATAACCGCCCAAAAGTCCATAAAAGTTGCAACACGCACGAAGCAAGGCAAAAAGAACTCCAAAGAAAGTCACATTTTTTGTGCGTAAAACCTAATAAAATTTCATTTTAACACAAAGAAAATCTGAGGCCTATCGAATAATGTGACGGCAGAAAAAAGGCCTAAGTCGTCAAAAACTCATAAAAGAATTCGGCGGAGGCGTGCGGGGCGGGGCGCGGGGAAGCGGGGGGAGGGTTCCCAAAAATCTAGTCTGACTGGCTTGTATAGTGCAATGTACTGTGCGATGAATTTGGGCGGCACAGGGGTGGCGTAGAGTGGCATTAGCTGTCGAATTATTGTGACATGGGAGTCGACAGCCGGAAAATATAGAAAAAGCTTACTTAATACTATACGTGCTTTTAAGACTTTCAGCGAAAAGCGATAATATTACTCGTGCCGCAAGTTCAGAGTGTGGCCAAAATATTTACGAGTAAATTGAATACTCGTGTAACTATAATGGGTGGGGTATACAAGCGGTGCAAGAACATGTTTTGTGGCGATACTTTCCATGGCCTCGACATAGGTCAGATACGCAATATTTATAAACCGATAGATGATTGAGATGATGATGAGTCAATTAAGAGCCTCAATATTTCAACGATTTAATAGTCTGGTGCGGACTGAAAACTGAAAGGTTGAGGGTTCAATCCCCACCCGTTGCACTACTGTCGTACCCGCACCTAGCCCAAGCTTTGCTAAGAGGGTATAGGGGAATATAAATCAATTTTAGCATTGTATGTACTCGTTTAACAAGCAATAAAATGAGATTAAAAAACCCGACTGCTTTTAATTAAGTCAACGGAAAATTTACAAAATTTAAATTGACATAGATCGTAAATGGTCATTCAAAATGAAGAATGATTAAAGAAACCTAACAATATTTTTCAAATACCTATTCAGTGATACTTTATTTAACAAACATAGTTTGTCGTTTTTCACTTTTTTCTTTTTCACAATGTAGCATCTGGTGGTCGACATATTGGATTTGATTACTGTCATGTCTTTAGTGACATTATCAAGATTAACACAAATCGATTGATGTAAGAATCATCAAAATCGGTTTACGCGTTTGGTCTCCAGAGTCCTCCTTTGCGTGCCGCAGTCGGTATTAAATTTTTGTAATTTAATACCGACTGCGGTACCTATACTGTTTCTTGTCTCAATATTTCAATGTACCTAATCACGTACTTTGTGCAACGTTTTGATGTCAAAAATATATTTATTTAAATTTATGTTGCGATAATATTCAAATTTTTTAGTGCTTTACGTTTATCCATTTAGTTTTTCACACAATGACGTGAACAACCGATACGTTCTAAATTAGTACAAAAACTCGGTGCGTCCAAGCACCTGTGGGTGCCTGTAGTGTGACTTGCTTCTAATAACAAACACCAAATTAATTTACATACCTACGAATATACCTTTTTTTTTATACAGAGCAATGATCGTACGTCCTCTGCAATTGACTAAGA
The DNA here is from genome assembly GCA_038048805.1 of Hipparchia sbordonii. Lineage (NCBI taxonomy): Eukaryota > Metazoa > Arthropoda > Insecta > Lepidoptera > Nymphalidae > Hipparchia > Hipparchia sbordonii. Next base: position 1,027,865 of record JBBIWI010000008.1, on the reverse strand, counting down.
ACGAACAAGTAAAACGTTAGGTTAAGATAAAAAACGTTGGTCTTTTCCCTCGATTTCTCCAGGATCCTATCGTCTGATCCTAACCTGATGACTATGAGACCACTTGGGAAGTATACCCTTTCAAACAAAAAAAGAATTTTCCAAATCCGTCCAGGCGGCTTCGAGTAATCGGGAAACATGCATAAAAAATAAAAATAAAAATAAAAAGATTACGACGAATTGAGAACCTCCTCCTTTTGTGAAGTTAAAAAATAGTTTAAGATAGAAAAAGGTCTACTATGCCACATGACTAACATGCACACAGTTTTTCACTGAATATGGGTCTCAGCGAGCGCTCTGTCTGTCTATTTCCTCAAAACTACATACCTATTATAACATTATGTTTTAATAAGTAGAGTTAATAACCTTCTTCACTGCAACCCACATCGACTTAACCATATTTTTTGCGCCGTTTCAAATAAGGAGATGATTGCAGTGAGCTATTCAGTTCATTTTAAATTATGTTTGATTTATGAGTTGCAATTTTAGCAAAATAAAAATTGATAGTTTTAGTCTTTGAGTATTAAAACCAACCTTTGTGTACTTTAGAAAAAATACTCATAATTGTATTTAAATGGAATTAGTGGTTTGTGACATCGTAATTAATATATCATACTATTGTTGATTGCATTTTCTACGGTAAGATTAACTTTTTAATGTAAAAACCAAGTTAAAAAGTACTTTTGCCCGCGAGTTAGGTTTTTAAAATTCCGCGAGAATTCTTTGATTTTCCGGGATAAAAGTAGACTATATTGCTCTCCAATAACTGTAACACAATCCTCGGTATGAGCTATCTGCATTCCAAGTTCCAGCCAAAACGTTTCATTAGTTTGGCGTGAAGGAGTAACAAACATACACACACATACTTTCGCCTTTAGTGTGATAAATAAATCATTATCAGGACAAAAACTCTCCATAGTTTTCGCTGTGCGGTCGTTAGATAGTCGTATGGTCAGAGTAGGTGCATCTAAAAAGTGCAACGCGATCGCGGGAGGCTGCGAGTGGCGGGCGAAAAAATAAAGATGGCCGAAATCTGCGCGGGCGTCGACCGGCCATCGACCCCGGCACTAAGACCGCCTAGGAGTCGCAAGGTGACTTTCAGCTAACTCCTAATGAATACGCGATACATTGTGTCGATGACTGCAGTTTAGTGACACACTCATTTCTCATTAGGTATTTCTTTAAGGTTTTATTAAAGGTTGCACTGAGTTTAAATCTTTCTGAAGACGAATCTACAGTAAAATTAATACGTGATGTGTGGTTCCTATCACCTTATTTAGCTTCTTAGGGCAAAGCAAAGCTTATAATAAAAATATTTTTTATTTCTTATTAATTATTTATTTACGATAAAAAACTCTTAATATTTATAACAGTTATGTCGTCAAACTGTAAAACAATTTCTTTATGAGATTAAACTATAGTATGGTTTATTTATTAGCTCTAATTTTCTACCAATTTGCATTTTTTTTCTATATGTTGCATATTACAGAGCCAATTTTTTTTTAAATTCCTACATATATTACTAAGAGATGAAGCAGCTATTTTTTTTAAATGAATATCTTACGAGGTATTAAAATGCCTTTGGCGTTTACTAAGTTAGTATCACCATTGTCATGTCATGTAATGTCGCATTTAACACGAGGTTTCGGGTAGGTTTTATTTGGGATATAATAAGTCGACCAACAAAATTTATTTTTGGCATCAAAACCTAGCTTCTAATTTAATAACTCAGCAACGGGAAAATGATGAAGCTTCTAATATACTAACTCGGCTTCTTCACAATGGCCACAAAATATTCCAAAGAAAGCATCAAATAAAGAGCCACTATTTTTATTATTGTCCACTGCCACTGCATGATTTGGTGCGAGTGAGATGGATACGACTGGCCATTTGCACGATCTCGTTGGTGCGAGTGAGACGGATGCGACTGGCAATTTGCACGATCTCGTTGGTTATGGCTATTTGCACCAATCAGAGAGCGCCATTCAAAACATGCATTTGTTTTTTTTTGTTGTTCTGTTGTTAGTGTGTTAATATTGCAATTATTTTTGTATAATTTTTTCTTTAAACTAAAGTTAGGTAAGGTTAGGGTTATACATGAATATTCAGGTGCCCGGCCGAAGGCCGGGCACTTAGGTTCTGTTGGGATCGTAAACCTACCTAAAACTAAAAAAAAAGTTGAAAAAAAATTTGTTTTTTTTTTTCAAAAATGTTATAATGTTATGTGTAGGTATCTTGAGTTAAATTTAAAAACAATCATTTTTTTTAATTTCATTTTATCAAAAAAAAAACGGTTTTTTATTTAGTTAGAAACATTTTTTTATTTCATTTTTCTCACAAAAAAAAAATTAAAAATGTGGTTGAAGATTTGGTGTATTATTTGATGCTAATATTTAAGTATTTTAGGAGTTCACGGTTTGAAGCTAAGTTATAAATATAGATGCTAAAATTATATTTTTTAGAGGCTCACTAGTTGAAGCTGACTTAGTAATTTAGAAGCCAATAATGGTATTAAATAGAAGCTCGTTTAATTACATGCCGTTTTATTTCATCTATCGCGGGGATTTTTTCTGGCACTCTACGCACTGTTAATAAAGATTTTTGAGCATTTTAATATTTTTGAAGATCTCCAGCCAGCATTGCTTCATGCTAATTCTAAGATGAGCTCAGCCTAATCGCTATAAGTTATGGATCGGTGTCACGCGTGGGCGAGGGTACGGTTCGTCGATGCACAAGTCATTAGCGGCCGAGTGTACCGCGCTCCGTGGTGCCACTTCTTTTGTGTGACCTCTCCGGGCTCCGTGCTCATTGGAATGTTTAGATTCAGGGTTGGCTCAATAATTTAGCACTTCAGTAGCTTAAGCACGAACATTTTATCTTTCGAATATTAAAGGTGAAGTTAACGCCAATTACAAACTTGCTGACGTTAACTTTATATTTACTATTCGAAAGTTAAAATGTTCGTGCTTGGGCTACTGATAAAGACACTGATCTCTATAATTAATCATAACTTACACTGGATTTGCTGTCCCTATATAAATGAAATATGATATATGCTTACCCCATTCATTAAAATCTGTTCAAGCCCTAAGAAGTTATGCATTACATACACACAAATTAACCCTGAAAACATTACACTCCTTTTTTGGTAGTGGCGTAATAATGTTTGTATATTTGTTCCAGCTGAAATCGTCAGAGGAAGGGGGCGCGGACGGAGACACGCCCCCAGCGAATGGTTCCATCTTTACCATGACCCTCAAGAACAACCACCTCATCGTGGAGACTGAAGAAAGAAATGTAAGTCAGTACTCTTCTCTATACGGCCAAGAGGTACGCTTCTTGAGAGATTTGATGTAAATCGAGCATTGAATACAGAAATCGGATTTTATCCTTCAAACTGAACGATAATCCACTGAGCACAGAACTATTTTAAGGAATGGACGCTACTCTACTAATCCAAAAAAAAATCTACTTATTGGGCTATCAGATAGAGTGCTGCGGGCATGATATTAGTTCTAGGCTATGGGCCGATGCCTGCCATTACAATACCTTGAAATTTGCAAATTGAAATATAAATCCTATTATTAATATTATGAGTGCGAAAGTTTAGATGTATGGATGTTTGTTACTCAATCACGTTTGTTACGCAATGACTAATAACTAATTTCGATGAAATTTGGCACAGAGATGGATTATAGTCTGGAATAACACATAGGCTACTTTTTATCCCGGAAAATAAGAGAGTTTCCGCGGGACTCCAAAAAAAACGTCAATCCACACGGACGAAGTCGCTGGTATCAGCTAGAAAAAAATAAATCAATCAATAGACTAGATACCTACTTTATTAAATGGGCATAGCTTTCATGATCGAAAAGATAATCTAATAGTCTATTTGTCTTAGGTTAAGTTTTAGGTTATTGTTTTACTATTAAGTTATTTGTATTAATAACATTAGATGTTTTAGAGGGTTGAAGTGAAATATTTTTATTGATTTATTTAAAATTTGAGTATTTAAAATATGCTGAATTTGAGGTACCTTAAATTTTTAATGTCTCATGTCACCCATAACTTCCTTTGTAATACTGTAACAGATAATTTACAATGTCGTAAATCAAATTTTTAGGAGTACCCATTAAAACTTATCAAGAATAATTCTTTGAGGTTATTATGCTACCCAGAAAGATCGCAATCTTATGAAACAGCCTAAGAATAATGATTATTTTATCAATTTGCAATGATGCATGTAAATCTATAAGAGCTAAGTTTGAGATATTTAAGTTTAATGAAAATCAAGAATAGCAGTTTAAAATAACTAAAACATCCCTTTCGAGAGGATTTAATTTAGCTGTATTTTTTTCAGGATATCACCAAAAACGGGCGAGAAACCAAAATGAAGTATTCTCCCGATAACGATGGCATATTTGTCGTGGAGGTCCAACAGTCAACGGCTTACAGACCCAACAACAAATCACTGCAAAACTCTCCACCACACGATCCTCAGATATCAACCAATCAGGCTCTAATCCATCGAGTACCTGAGGAACTAGACAGAAAACCCACAATTGAAGAAGATAGTGAACGAAGCAGTGGCAAATTTGAAAAGCAAGCCTTAGCATTGTCAAGCACAGGTCTATCCATTTCTGATCTCAGCATGTCTTCTATAGGCTCTCATAATGTTAGTTATTCATATAGCAGCCAAATAGGTTACGATCAAGGTCCATTTGGATACCCTGTATATGCTGGTTACGATACTTCCAAAGATGATATTGGAGACGCGATAATACATGACAATTCTCAAGAACCTTTAATTGGTAAAACTCCAACTGACCCTGACAAACCGGTGGTAACCGCGGCGATATTTAAGCAGGATTCGATAATAAGCAATGAAGTTTTAAAAGGTCCAGGATATTGTATTGAAGGGTCTACCGATGGTCCTTTGCTGTCTGATGTACAAGCTCGAGAATGTAGCTTACAACGTTTGCATGATCAGAAAGATAAGAAGTTGGAAAACGGTGTGGCTATACCTATATCCGATAGAACTGATAGTGTTAAAACTTTTACTAGAGCTGATAGCTTGCCTTCGGCTATAGAAGATGAGCCTGACGTTAAAGTTATGGAGACTATTGTTGAAGATTTACCGCCTAAGGACATTTTGAAAGGTAAAAGAGCTTCTCTGCCTGTCTTAACAACTGATATGTATGAGTCAGTGAAAGAAGTTATTCAAACTGGATCTCCAAAGTTTGAGAAATTCACAAATGAAATGTCACCCGGCGAGAGTAGTTTCGACAGTCCGCCAATGATAACGATCACGGAGGAAAGTGAATCGGGCAAGTCTGATAGCACCAGTTAATTCATCTCAATTTTATTGTAAATAGATGTAAGTTATGACTTGAAGGTTTGAAGGATATTTAAAGTTTTGGTAGGATTCTCTCTGTGCGATACCAGTTCACGTATCAATTGAAGATTTTATTTCTCTAATTTGTATTTATACAATTGTGTACATTACAATGAACGCAAGTTTTTCTGTGAATGAAAAGCCAAAATCACTAAGCAACAGAACTAAATTAAATTAATTATGGCAATCAAGATGATCATTTTAGACTGGTATCGCATAATAGACGACAAGATTTTGTAAAATTTTCTTAGTAAGTGGTAGTTGTTCGCCATAAGCTTTTCAAATCCATTTTTGTTTGTCTATCATTCTTTAATGTTGTTGTCTCCAAAAACTTGTCTAGATAGACCAAAACAATTTGAAAGATAAATCATAGGATCAACATAGTTTAAATTAAGTCTATTCTGAACAAAATATCATGTATCATAATTGCGTGAAACTTTGGTTTAAAAGCGTGAAACACATTAAAAAAAAATTGCTTATGCCTATTATTATTTGTTTCGTATTGCTCTTTTTTAATTTGTTTGAAAAGTGTGTACTTTCTGTATTCTTTATTTTCAGTTTTATTTTCTAACGTTTGTGTCTATGTTTAATTAACATTTTGGTTTATCTAGAATAAGCTAAGTGACAAGTTATTCTATTAGAGATTCTAACGTAGTTCGTACTTCTGTGTTGATTTCTCGCTATACGTGTCTTGAAATAATAGAACTTAAAGTTTCTAACATTAGCACTTTAAGACAGAGACATTTTTTATTATTTTCTTTACTGTTTCTAACGCCAGAATTTTGCGTGTTATTTGTACAAAAATTAAAACTTTGGTTATATTTTTCTAATAATAACAAAACTCAGAGCTATTGGTTTAGCAGTCAACTATCAACAAATTATGATAATCATTGATTTAATTATTACAACATTTTATTGCTCTTTAATTAAAGCTGAGTTGCTTGTTGACACATCTCAGTAAATTTTGCTTTCCGTAACGGTGCCCGGTCGGTACTACAATTTTGTTCATTAATACGATTCATTCATATTTTCGAGCATTTATGCAGCAAGATTCATATTTATAAAATAATACAAAATAAAACTGAATCAAATTCAAAATAAGATTTCTTTTGATGTGAAACAGGCTCCAACCAGAATACATAATTTTTTTATCTCAATAATGACTTTGGCCTATTTCTATTCGATGAAGAAAACAAAATAAAATACAAAAAGATTTGATTTGATTTTATGTTTACGATAGCTTACCTAACTTATATAAAGTCTTTGTCTTATTCTGAAGATGTTATAAACCAAATTAGTACGTCTTATATTACTGTCATAGTATAATAGTTGTTAATTTTTTCCTGTTATTTAAATTTGGTACTTTCTTTCCTAAAATCAGCTTCGTATGAAAAAAATATGGTCGATAGCCGCTGACACAGTGATACGTATATGAGAGAAGTCTAAATATTGTAATGTTCCTATAATATGAAAGTTATTTTATTTCTTTTAATAATATTTTTGTTAATTTAGATTATATACACGTGTTGTGAAAAGCTAAAGTACGAGAAAATTGCAAATTGTTGACCAAAAATATATACATACATATAAGAAGATCGGATGGAGAATTGAAAAATGCGTTTTTTTTACTTTACTCCTTATAATTTGCTCTGAATAATGAGCGAGACTTGGTGATAGAAAATTAAAATTTTTGGTGTCATGCAGTACTAGTTGTATCTAATGAAAAGGTATATTGCCAAAATATACTACTTCTATGCCATTCTTGAAAAATTTTGTCTATAAATTGAAACTAAATATTTATTATATTGTCATTGTAATTCAATAATTCTTGTAAATATCAATATTTAGACGTGTGTATAATCGAAATTACAATTTTTATTCTTGAGTTTTGTGGCTATTTAGTTTTGGAGAAATATAATCGTTGAATATTAAGGAATATTTAATATTATCAGTTTTGTACATTTATTATGATTATGAATAGTTATAATTATTGTAAATATTAATAATTTAATAAGTTTCTTCTAGCCTCATCTTGGCTAAGTTTGCAAATTGTTAGCAAAAATTGCATTTTGTCTATTTTTGATTTTTGAATATATACTAAGTACGACAAAATTAAAAAATTGTTTCGGATGCCTAGTAAAAATACTCTTTTTTGCCTGATGATGCCAAATTACAAATAAAGACAATTTTGAAAACGGAATATCATGCCGAGTGTGCCTGCATATATCGACAGCCAGTGTAGCTAATGTACACGATGTAACCACAAGTAAAGCTCACGCGCCCTCGTGAATTGCAAGAACAAGAACTATACTAGGGATAGTTCTCAGTAAGTCTATCTTTTACATGTTCTTGCGAAAAATATAAAAACAGTATTTGTAGTTTGCTCAATTTAACAAATAAGTTGAAATGACGTAATTATGTTATTAATTATATTATGTAAATTTATATGAGTACTAAGCTTGTACTAAGTATATTTTATGGTTATGGTTTTGATTTGTTTATTATATTGTCCGCATTCAAAATGTGTATGGCGTCGTGGTCAGGGTCCACAACTGGACATCAAACTCAGCGGTTTCTTGCGACTCGTATGATGTCGTTTGTCTACCTAGTGGGGAGTCTACCACCATTACGCTTTCCAGTGCGAGGTCACAACTCCAGCACCTTGGCCACTGGGAGCCTACCATCAACGCTTAAAGCAGTTTTATTTGAACAAATCGTTAATATCGTAGAACAACGACGGATCTGCATTTTATCAATTTTACAGTACAGCCACTTAAAATAATTTCTGGTTACTAGTAGATACTTTTGCTACTCAATAATTTTTTTCTTTAACTTTGAATGTTTAGGTGCGTCATAAAATTTGGTTAAAAATTCTTGAATCTTTAATTTGCACCGTGAAAGAAAGAAAATTGAGAGAAAACAGATGCAACAAGAGAAGTGTAAAGAATAGCAGTAAGGCTGGCTGCGCATTGGCTACCCCTTAATCTAGCAATAGATTTGCTGAACCCATTCAGCAAATCAATCAGACCACTGATGATGACTGAACATGAAAGTTTTATTACGTCATCTCTCAAAGCTCTGCTTTGTCTACTAAAAAAACATCTCCGCTCCAGTTTTTTGTGGAAACGAATCATAACCGAAAATTATTAATTAAGATTTGAGGATCCAAAACGAAATGGAGTGAAGCGACTGGAGTCTGTTCAATAAATCAGTTGACCTGGGTGAATGGAAAAATTGGTTGTAGCGACGTTGTGAAAGAGTCATCGATGAAACAGTTTGATAATTTACATAAAAATAAATCTGATTTTAATTCAAAATAAACTATGCACACATTATTGTGGAAGGTGGAATAAATGGAAAAATAACTAGTCCGCCATCTTGGGTGGTCCGCCATGTTGGATTTAGAATGACGTCACACAGCCAACCATGCATTGACTAACTAAACGTGTTTATAAAACAGCTCAATCGTTTGAAGATATCTGCTTCAAAATTGAGTTGCAAGATTCCACCCGAACAACCATAATTACATGCATACATTGCAAGTTGAAAAAAAACTTACAAAGTTGAAAAAGCTTGTAAAAAAGTGGCCCATGTCAACTGACTTATTGAACATACTATAGTGGTTCATACAAAATGAAACAGTTGGCCCTTGTGTGACCAGCCCAAGGAAAGAATGTTTACCTAATCCAAAATTGATCTTCAATGTTGTGGGTTATCGATTAGATAGGATATTACTACCGGCCGTTAGGATAACACTGGACGGCAAAGGCAGATTGTGAATTTTTGGAAAGGCAATATTTTTTTGTGTTCTAGTTAGTGCCGTCCTTAAAAGAAACGAAAATTGTGCCAAGCAAAATGGAATTCTATATACGTTGTCCTAAACGCTATTCTATTGTAAATGTGAATTACGTAAGGAGATAAGAATATGGAAATATAAAGAATAGATTATATTTTAATTTGCATTAATAAAATAGTACGATTAATTATTAATTTGTAATTACTTTTATAAATAACTAAAGTATTTGCGAATCAATAAAGAGTTTTATTACACCTCACCTGTTCTGTATGTACGTAATTATGAATTGATGGATGAAATCCTTGTTGGTTTTTTGTTCACATACGTTCTAAGTAGTCAAGTAAATATCCTGATCTCCATAGTTAATCTATGATTAACACTGGATTTGCTGACCCTATACAAATTATGGTTCAATTTAAAGCGCCACTTTTGACAAACGAGTATCTCTGGAACTAACAATATTGCAAATGGCCCACCGACCTCTTACCAACCGAAATCATACATTAACAACAATGAAATCATACTATAATAATATAGAGGTTGATGCGCCATTTGCAATATTATCTATTAGTTCCAGAAACAGCCTTATCTGCTTAGTGCTTACAGCGCCAAAATGGCGCTGTTAAAGCGTTGGTAAAAACCAAATCGTTGTTAAGGGTCACCTAATTATACTTTAAAAGCTCGTGTAGCTATATTTCAATTCAATAGGACAGTTCCAAGTACCCTAATTTGTCACTACAAGATTAGATCAAGGTCAGAAGCTTTAAATTTGCAACACGTATGCCGATGGAGTCATCTGGAGCTTCAGAACCCTGTTGTCAGCGACATCTCTGGGGCGGTGAGAAAAACTTGACAGAAAAATTCTCTTACGAACCCCATTTACAAGGTTCAAGAGTTAAGGGCGCAAACAGGTGGCAAAAGGAGCGTAATTAAGTGTAGGCACGTTAGATGGCAATAAAATAAATTAAGATTTAAAATTATTTATTTTTCCAACATTATTTATTTTGACAAAAGGTCTTCGATCACAAAAAATTAGGCTGAAATTGTTACAACTTTGTTAATGAAATCAAATCACGGAGGAAATTAGTTCAATGGTTGAACTAATCAGTTGTACTATACTAGTGGTGACCCATCCATAAACAAGTACCTAGTAAGACTATCACACGCAAGTACCTACCTACCTTCATTTGAAGCTGAATTTGAGTTGCACATTATCAAAATAGTAGAGTTATCATGACGTCATAAACTTATCTAAAGACTACCGTGTGTGACGTGAGCAAGGATTTTTTGTAATAATATCGTAACGTCAACTATGTTAATGTGCTGTCTTCGGCAATTGGCATCGACCCATTCTACTGGTGGGCGTTGCGCTTTACTTGTTTCGCTGGCTCAGTGACCCATGCTGATATCTATAGAGAGTGCTCTGACTTAGCTCGGACTTAAGATAGAGTTAAAACGAGACACAAAAATATTCTGACATAAATCTATCTCGTTTTAACTCTTTCTTAAGACTAAGCAGAGTGAGAGTGTGGTCTTTAGATTTCAGCCTCAGGACCCTGGCTTCCGACACCACAAGTTATCACTCTTAAGTAAATCGTAAGGCAAGCCATGTTATAATGCATGTGCATGTAGTAGTTATGGCTATTTGAAATTCCATACATAGATAATACATTTGCGAGACTGACGGAAGCGTCCTAAAGCACGGGACCTACCATCGGTATTTAAAGCATTTTATAAACATGAACAAACATGCTAACTAGACAATCAAGACTTCACTGGTGGCAGTACATCTAAAACAGAACAATAGGCTAAAAATTTATCCAACTCCAAAATTACCATCCAAATAAACATAAAGGCGTCGTCAACTACCCTCATCTCGCTATTGATTCACTGCGGATAATTGAGTACACGCGTGTCACCCCCTCTTTAACTCCCTTCGACCCCCCCCTCACACACGTCGCACCTCATTTGATTACAACGGAAAAAGCGACGAAAAATCGAGTAGATGCAGTAATCGGCCGTCGCTATAGCAACCGATATTAACGGGAGCTAATGTGGCTACGACTTAATGGGTATCGGGGCGGGACATTCCCGGAATCACGGGGATGAACGGATTATAGTTGCAAAGTGTACTTTTAGTTAGATAAATTAATTGAAGATAGCTTGTATTCTCGTTAAAAACAAAAGTAAATAAACACACTGTGAAAGAAAGTATTTAAGGTAAAAAAGCTACTTGCTTTGACTTACCGCGAATTGGACTAAATAAGACTAAAGAAGTATGTTTTGGCCGAGTAACGACCATGGTATAAAAACTATATACAACTTACAACTTTTTTTTATACATATTATCAGATATCATATTTTTTTTAAATAACAAGGAGTCTCGGAATGAAAATAATTTACATTGCTTTAAAAATTGAAAAAATAAATAAAAATAATTTAATTCAAAGCCTTATTCAGTAAAAAAGCAGTGGCTGAAGCCTTTTTTTTAAATGTGCGAGGTACCAGGTGTAACTTATTAAAAGATTCAGCTCTTGTTGGAATTAATTAAAAGTACAAAGAACGTTTTAATCACTCCAAATATATTTTTATTTTATTTTTAATACAGAGCACAAAAATTAATAACCATGATAGATCCATAGCCAAGAAGAAGAGAGCGTAGTGGTGGCAGTGTTGTCACCTCACATTGACACAGATTGTAAAATATTTTTATGAACAGCTCTTCTATAACAATCTTCCATAACATAATCATTATGATAGGAACTTAGTGCTTAAAGTTAGTTAAGCGCGACACACTACGCGTTTGTTGTGTATGTGTCCATATTGTCTGTGTATCTTTCAGCTTTGCTGTAAAAAATCACGTAAATCGGTCCAGAAATCCCGAAGAAATCGGTCTTCATATATAGAAAAAATAAAATACCGGCCTTTAGAACCTAATTTTTCGGAAAAAATAACGTTATACACTCCTCATCAAAAAAATCGAAACACCTCCGATTTTTTTTTCTTCTTATAATTAAACAAAAAAGAGAATTATTTCCATGAAAATAATGATACAATTTTATAGCTGGTAGTTTGGCCTTTACAATGGTGTACGGAAATACTTTTAGATTTTCAATTGTTTATTCGATGAATGAACTGAAAATGAACTGAAACATTGTTTTGATACAAAGGGGTGTTTAGAGTTTGCGTAGTTTTTTCGCGCAAAAACTGAAAAACTAACCTTAATTGGCAATTTTTTTGTTTTTTATTTGTTAACTGTGCTTTGTCACGTCTAATAAAAACTTTTTTTCTAAGAAAACATTGACACTTCGCCCGCAGAAGCAGCCCAAGTTGTGGCGTTGCTGGATTTTGGGCTTAGTCAGGATGTTGTGGCTGCAAGATTGCATCTGAGCCTGTCATCTGGTCATATAGTGTACAAACGATATCGAGAGACTGGTTTCTTCATGCGCCGTCCAGGGTCTAGTAGGATTCGGTTCACTTTTGAGCGAGACGACCGGTTTATTACAACAGTTTTTTTGCGAAATCGACGCCTTAACGCTTTTCAACTGCAGCAGCAGCTTCGTGTTATTCGAAGGGTGGCTGTAAGTGACTCTACAATTAGAAGAAGGTTGCAGGAACGTGGACTGGTACCACACAAGCCAGCAAATGGACCGAAACTAACTGCAGACCACCGTACAGCGCGTCTTAACTTTGCACGTGATCACCTAAATCGTCATTCAAACTGTGGAGCAAGATTCTCTTTTCTGATGAGTGTGAAATTATGCTGTATGGTAAGGATGGAAGGAATAAGGTATACAGAAGAGAAGGAGAACGCTATGCGCAATGCTGCATTGAAGAAAAAGTAAGCTGTGGTGGCGGTTCGTGGACAGTTTCGGGAGGCGTTAGTACTGACGATAAGACAGAGCTTGTCTTCGTATCTGGACCACTTCTGCCTGCACTAACTAATCATCGATACATCGAACCATGTCTTGAGGCTCATATGATGCCCTGTGCTCATTTTACTGGCGAAGCTTTCATATTCATGCATGATAATGCTAGAGCTCACATCGCGGCCGCCGTACAAGATTATCTTACTAAAGTTGGTATCTCTGTTATGGAATGACCAGCGAGGAGCCCTGATATAAATCTTATAGAGCACCTATGAGATGAATTAAAAAGGCGAATTCGAGCAAGAAATCCCGCCCCAGAAACTCTTAGCCAGTTGCAAAATGCAATTCAAGAAGAATAGCAAAACATTCCACAGTATGTGATCCTAACTCTCATTCGATCGATGGAAAACCATATGGAAGCAGTAATAAAGGTCCGGGGAGGGAATACAAGTTATTAAATAAACTGTTTCAAAACTTTTTTCTCATTGATGTGTGTTTTTCCCAATTCCCTCATATTCCATACAGGGTAAAAATGACCCATTAAACAAAACACGAAGCTTATCAAAATTTTAATTTGAATTTCGAATATGAACATAAGGAATTAAAAACCTTATACTACCCGCTATTAAACGACATTTAATATTTATTTATAAAAATAAAGATTTTTCTGATAATCCTTCCGAAACATAAACTTGCGAGGTGTTTCGATTTTTTTGATGAGAAGTGTATATTGTTTATGCACAACGTAAGAGCGACAACAATCGTATTTACGGAAATCGTAATAAATTATTACGATACTAACATAATTTATTGAAAATACCCCCATTTTAATTCAGGCACGTCCCGTTTCATTACGAAAAAAATTGGTCACGTTATCCGTAATATATAAATAGATTCCACGCATAATACATCCGATTCCACACTCCCCTGCCCCCCCCACCTCATTTTTGTGCCCCGCTAAAAAGCCTAAAACCACCCCGTCCCAGTTTAAACACCCCCCTGGCTCATGCAGATTAGCTAAAACTACGCATTTTTTACCCCACTCGGAGGGTGAACCTTTTTTCTCATTTTGCCCTTCTAACTACCGAAATGTGGAATGGGGTGCTGCGGAAAAGTTTACGTTTTAAATATGTCCGAAGGCACGCATTAAAACGGTTTGCGAAATACAAATCATTAGCGGACCTTTCCCGTTTTTGGCCGCACGAATTTGCGTTCAGTTTGTTTTGTTTTAAAATTTTTGGTGCTAATTAGGTCGTCCTTATTTTGTTTGTTTCCAGTTGCTACCTCGATGCCGAAGGTAATCCACACTAATAAAACAATCCATACAATCCATACAAGCTTTTGTCTGCGGTTTCAGTTCAGTTTTCAAAATCCTTAGGGGTTGAATTTTAAAAATCCTTAACGGATGCCTACATAATAAAAGCTATCTGTGTGCCAAATTTCAGCCCGATCCGTCTAGTAATTTGAGCTGTGATTGATAAATTAGTCAGTCTGTCAGGTAGTCAGTCAGCCAGTCAGTCAGTAACCGAAAGCAAGTTTGTTTGTCTGTAAAGTTTTGCACGGCGTAACTACTGGACAAAAAGGCAGAATTTCGAGAGCGTTGCATTCTGGAGACGGACATAGATTTTGTTAGTTATTAATGACAAGATAGCCCCTAACTGCTGTTTTACCTGTTGATATTATCCATTCGAACACTGTAGCGAGTTGACTTGTAAAGGGGGACACAAAACATAAACCAACGCGGACGAAGATGCATGTCTCAGCTAGTTTTTAATGAAGGTAATGTTTGATGACGAGTTGACAATATACTAATCCAGGCTAAAAATAAACTGATTTAAAAAAAATTGGCGAAGAAATAGCACACATCGTGAACCAGATTATCAACAATAGATACATTTTATCCCAGAATACGAAATAGTTCCTACAAATGGTGGTATCGAATCGGTGACAGAGTCTTGACTTATCATAAGAGCCACAAATTGGGCTAGGCTAAATAAATAATCTATACTATTATTTTATCTATTCTAATATAATAAAGTGCAAGAGTTTGTTTGTTTGAACGCGCTAATCTCTGGAACTGCTGGAATAGTCGGATTTGCAGAATTCTTTATGTATTTGATAGCCCAATTCTTGAGGAAGGTTATAGGCTATTCATCATCTCGGTAAGACTCTTAGAAGCCGAGCAAAAAGAAAAAATAGCGCGGGTGAACAATGCGATGAGGTGAGTCGGTGGCCGAACCGAAGGCTATTTATTATTAATCCGGAAGATCAAACAGTTCCCACGGGTTTATTAAAAACTAAATCCACGCGGACGAAGTCGCGGGCAACAGCTAGTTTGTAATATAAATACATATTTAAACAAAAAATCTAAATACTTACACGAAATCGAAGATGGAATATCTTGTAATTTACATGTTTATAATTAACTTTTAAATCTACTATTGACATAATAACACCAAACCTCCCATGGTTGCATCACACCGCAATCGTGAATATGTTCTGTGAGTACTCTCTGTAATACGCGGTAACACATAAATCTATCAGTCCTGATTAAACCGCACGTAAAAACTTGTAAATCACAATAAACTTTCACAATTTTTCGAAAGTAATAACTTTAGCCGGGAGCAATTATGTTATTGTATAGGAACATTAATATGATATATGTATGTATGTAACGGATTATTTCATGATTCATTAGTTGATCTTCAAACTCTTGTCGTCGACGAGGCATTTGATATCGGTACCTATGGACGGCAAGACTAGACAATACAGCATTGTAAAGTCGTCATCTCCTGAGGATGCTCCGGTGTTGGGGCGAAACGTGCGTCGTGAGTAGTATAAAAGTCTTGTGTGGTGGTGCATGTGAGTGGTGGTGGCATTGCTTGCTTGAGAACTCGGCTTTTTTGCTTGGTTGGGGAGTTAAGCGGTGCTTAGCTTGCAACTGCATGTTTGACCATACAGATTTTTTCTGTTGGCGGATTATAAAAAAACGGATTGTAAACGGACGGCGGATTGTAAAATAACTCTAACCTTTTCTTGCTAATCATGAACTTCCGCAAAGAAACGCCTGGTTCTATCCAATATCGATACCTATGTCCACGGCTGGACTCCAGTAGATACTTCTGCCATAGGCAGTCTTGCATCGCTTACATCCAATGCTTCCCTGCTGCTCATTTGATATCGTCTCCATCTACGTATGCCTTTTTTGAAGCGAGGACGCATTATACAATGCACCGAGACCAATGATCGAGGATACCCCTTGGGAAACCCAACGCCTTCGGTACGTATGTGCCGTACTTCTTCAACCGATGAACGTCAATTGCTGCTAGTTCTCTTGTATGAACTTCCACGTGTCGCGGTCTACCGCCGCCTGTATCCAGCGGATTAATGAAACCATAATTTTAATCTGTTGGCAAATTAATAAGATTTAAATTTATCCTAATAGATTTATAAATGCATATCAAAAATTCCGAGGCCGCCGGGATTCGAACCCACGTCTCTCAGGAAATCACGCCCTGAGTGTGTTAGCCGTTACACTACGGCCAAATTGAACCACACCCACGAAAGCCACGAAATTAGCGACATCTAGTAGCGATACATTACAGTTGTCGATCTACTTTTTCCAAGACCCCATCTTACAATGGAGCTCTTAAGAAATTAGAGATGCCACATTGCGTGTTACAATTTTTTATTTTTTATTAAAGTGTTAACCTACACTTACCTAAAGGAAATATCCTAATAGCCGTTTGTCATCACAGGCAACGCGAATTTTTTCAAGACTTTGATCCTCTAAACATATCCGCTCTATCAAGTTTCTGAAAAAACTTGGGTTAACAATAAACGTGAACATTTTTGCGAAAGTAAAAGCAATTATGTTATCTACA
The DNA here is from genome assembly GCA_038048805.1 of Hipparchia sbordonii. Lineage (NCBI taxonomy): Eukaryota > Metazoa > Arthropoda > Insecta > Lepidoptera > Nymphalidae > Hipparchia > Hipparchia sbordonii. Next base: position 1,010,882 of record JBBIWI010000008.1, on the reverse strand, counting down.
TAGAGGAGCATTAATATAATGTATGTGGCGGGTCGGGGATATTATTTCCCGATTTATTAGTTGCCCTGCGAACCCTCTCTCTAATTCCTATAGGAGCACTCTGTACGCGTTTTATTTCTAAAACGATTTTAGATAGGGGTCGGTTCGGGTCGGGTAGGGGCTAATGAATAAACTTGCGGCGGGTGTCTATGCATTTCCGTGCCTCGGAGAGCTGTGCACGTAAAGCCGTCGGTCCTGCGGCTGATCTCTCTCTAGTCTAACCACATTTCTGACCCATCGGACTATGAGAGTGAGGGAATAGAGAGTGCGCTTCTCTCTTCGCACACACATGTGCACTATAATATCTCCTGCGCAGATGGAGTAATCTCCGAGGAGTTCGGCCGCCGTGACCGGATTCGTCGGGAAGACATTTTTTTTATTCGATACTTGCTTGAGGCACCAGTATTCCAGCACCTTGGGAGCCCAGCGGAAAGTAAAAAATTATAAAGACGACGTAATTTTAATAATGATTTTATTTTCCTTGCCGTAGATAAAATCTTGTATGTACGTAGTGATTTTAATTCACTTTCGTATCAAAAAACAGCACATGAATTAAAATGACCCTCGTTACGATGCAGTTGCGTAAATAGCTATTAATTGTGTCTATTCCATTTATTATATTTGATGGTTCCCATCAAATGAGATGGTCATAAGCAACAACTAAAGAGCCACTATTATTATTTTATTTCACTATACGTTACCAGAAATTAACTTAATGATCGCTGAGAAATAAATCGTGCCACTGTTTCATACAAAAACACCCTTTTTTAGCCTATTTGTTATTGGGAAAAATATATTAAACTTTAAAATAAAGAGTTTGTTGGTAAATCGCTGTCGCTCATGCCGTTGGCCGCACCCCACATGGCCCAATATGTAGAGGTCGATGTCGCCCCGAGGCGTCGTTACAAACGCCAATAATGTTTTTTTCAGGATTCCCCGCGCAGATCGCGAACGCTTGTACAATGTGAGTAACTTAGTGCCGTCAAAATGAGATTTATTGGCGGGAAAACTCGGTGAAAGCGTTATTTAGTTGCGCGTTTTTTGCGTTTTAGTTATTTTGTAACTACTGTTTTTGTTAGCCGTGCACTGTTGACGGGAGTAATTTTTGTTTTTGAACGATTTTATTTTAGTTTTGCTAACTAGTAGGTAGCTTAAAAATTTATTGGGCAAATTTTTATAGCAGCAAACTAGTGTTAGGAAAGTGGTGGCATCACACATCATTCATGCATTGGAGAGCTCATAAAGCCGTCGGACCTAATCTCTGTCCTATGGCTGTGAGAGTGAGGGAATAGAATAAAATTTAGAATAGAAAAGCTCTGCCCTTTCATTGGCATACATAATACACACTAGTTAAGTTAGATTTAGTAAATGCATCGAGGCGTGTGGAAGTCCCCACACGAGACTTATCCCCAATAGTGGAGGCTATATATACCTTTTTTTATATGAATAGCGAGCAAATGAGCAGGCGCGTCACCTGATGTTAAGTGATTACCGCCGCCCGTGAACAGTTTAGCACCAGAGGCACCATCAATGCGCTGCCGGCTGTTCAGGAATTTGTTGGTCCGCCCCTTGAATAACCCCATGTTGTAATTCAGTGGGAACACCGTCGAGGAGAGTTGGTTCCACAGTTTGCAGCGGATGGCCGAAGTGCTCCAGGCACCCAGGTGGTGAGCGTGATGATACTGACCTCTGTTGTATCTTCGGATTAGCCGTCGTTGTGTCGTTTTATCGTAGGCATATACACGGTCACGAATTCTATCAAATTAATCCATTTAATCCTTCCAACTCTGCATCCGTGATTATGTAAATAGGATACACGCTAAGTGGGGATGGGGGGTTGGCAACTTTTCACTTTAAAGGGTTTTTTCGATGGCCCTCCGTCCCGGGGCGGGGCCGCGGTCGCCCGGACAAATACGTGGAAAGTACAAGGACTAATTCGATTTTGTTTCGTATTATTACGTCTGCGGAATAAATTTCGGTACAGCCGATGGTCGAGTCAAATAATTGGTAGTACCTACTTACATTCTACATAGAAATCTTCGCTGAAAGAGCTTCAAAAAATCTCCGTTGACAAATCGTACAATGGATACGAAAGTCTATTATATACCTATTAGCTGTCTTAAACGGTAAACAAGTGTTTTCTCGAAAAAATGCGCAAGCGACGCGCTGAAAGCAGCGCATACGACGTTCTTCTCGCACACTGACAATGAAGCCGTGCTACAAGTGAAAAATCAAACTTAAAAACCTCGTAAGCGCCAGGCTACGTTCGTCGGTTACACATTTTTCCGAAACGTTTTCTGCGACTTATTTACCTAGAAGAATAGACTATAGTAGTAGAAATAGAAATAGAAATATTTTTTATTCAAATAAACTTTTACAAGCACTTTTGAATCGTCAATGAATCTACCACTGGTTCGGAATGCCTTTCCTGCCGAGAAGAGCCAGCAAGAAACTCGGCGGTTGCTCTTTTCAAAAAAAATAAAAATTTACAATTGTTATTGAAACTATGCTATGTATTCAGTGCTTCCACGATGAATTTTCCTGAGTACAATACAAGTAAAAATAAATACAATACAAATACAAATAAATACAATTCAATACATGTTAACACAGGCAGGCAAAAGCAGACCCATTCCCGTTGGTGGCACCCGTTCACGAGCATGACGCATGATCCAGCCATTGCTTCGCTCAACCATATTTGAGGGAACGTAACAACCCGCACCACACGACACCACCACAGAAACTTTAAAGAGAGCATGACATACTTAGGCTACCCATGTTAAGGCATCGAATTGAATACCAATATTAAACTACTCATTTTAAGACATGACTGAGACAAATAAAGTGGAAACACCGTGGAACAGAATACAATAAAATCATGTTACACAGGATAGTTATTACTGTCTTATGAATCACTGGAGCGAATTATATCCACGCTTTTTTATCATTTACATAGTCTTCAATTGTATAATATGCTTTTTTCATGAGAGCAGATTTAATTGATTTCTTAAACTTGTGTAGAGGCAAGTCTAAGATTGACTGTGGAATTTTATTGTAAAACGTCACGCCCATTCTCACAAATGTCTTTTGGACCCTCTTGAGGCGCAGCCCAGGAAACATGAGCCTATTTGGATTTCTACTTGGTCTATCGGACAAATCACTCTTTTTTTTGTAACTCAAAATGTTTTGTCTGACAAACATTATGTTGTTATAAATATATTGCGAAGCTACTGTAAGAATGCCTATCTCTTTAAATCTTTCTCGAAGGGAATCCCGCGGCCTCAAATTATAGATTGCGCGGATTGCCCTCTTCTGCAAAACAAAAATTTTTCCAATATCGGCTGCCTTACCCCATAGTAAGATTCCGTATGACATAATACTATGGAAATATGCAAAATAAACAATTTTTGCAGTTTCTATGTCAGTCAACTGTCGAATCTTCCTAACAGCGTAAGCAGCAGAGCTAAGTTTGCCAGCAAGCGTTGCTATATGGGTGCCCCATTGTAGCTTTGAATCCAGGGTTAACCCCAAAAACACTGTGGAGTCCTCAGTTTTCAAAGGTTCATTATTTATTTTTAAATTTTTACTGACAGTTCTCGTGTTAGGTAATAAAAACTCGACACACTTTGTTTTTTTAGCATTTAAAAGGAGATTATTTGCCGTAAACCATTCAGAAACTTGAGATAATGCATTATTTACATCGTCAAAATTGTCTTTCATCCTATCGACTTTAAAAATTAAAGACGTATCATCAGCAAATAGTACAATATCGCAAGTATTTTGGACAAAATGTGGTAAATCATTTATGTAGACCAAAAACATGAATGGACCTAGAATAGAACCCTGGGGTACACCCATTACTGAGGCTGATCCGGATGATTTTACATCATTGACACATACTCTTTGGACTCGGTTGCTGAGATAAGACGCAATGAGACTAAGTGCAAAATCTTTAATGCCATAGTGGCTCAGTTTAAGCAAAAGAGTCTCGTGATCAACGCAGTCGAATGCCTTTGACAAATCACAGAAAATACCAATGGCATTCTGTGAGTTCTCCCACGCATCGAATATGTGTTGTAATAGCCTTGCGGCTGCATCGGTTGTTGATCGACCCTTTGTAAAACCATACTGCTCAGTGTGTAGGAGTTTATTTAAATTAAAGTGTAAAAGCAGTTGGTTGAGCATTATTTTTTCGAATATCTTGCTGAGAGTTGGCAAAATTGAAATTGGCCTGTAGTTATTCGGGTCACTTTTGCTGCCCGATTTAAAAAGCGGTATTAGCTTACTACATTTCATAAGATCTGGAAAAGATCCAGAATCTACTGATTTATTAAAAATTAAAGCAAGATACGGCGCAATAATATCAATTACATTATGAATTATTTTAACTGATATCCCCCATAGATCTGCTGTTTTCTTATTTTGTAAAGATTTAAATGTTTTGACTATGTCATATGGGGTAACGTGTTCAAACCTAAATAACTTATTGCACTCAGAGACATTGCTTCTTAGAAGACGATAGGCTTCTGCCGGCGAGGAATTTAGAGAACTGGTTGTGGTAATTGGAATATTTTTGAAAAAGTTCTCAAATGTATTTACAACTTCTATATCGGAGTTAATTACATGATTATCAACTTTAAGCTCCAATTTATTATTATTATGCACCTTATGTTTATTCGTTTCATCGCTAATGATGTCCCATGCTGTTTTAATTTTATTATCAGAATTGACAATTTTTTGTTTTATGTGAAGTGACTTTGCTTGTATGCATACATTTCTAAACAATTTAGAATAATTTCTTACATATTCAATAAACGCGGGGGAATAATTATATTGTTTTTCTGCATACAAGTCAAACAGCTTATTTCTACTTTTATAGATGCCTGCAGTTGCCCAGTCACTAAACTTAAGATCTTTAGACAGTCTTTTCTCTATCACCTTAAAGATAGAGTTATATTGTGAGCTTAACAAATCAAAAAACTCTGTATAAATTACATCCGGATCATCCTGTGCAAGGTCAAGCGTCGGCAATATAGCTGAGATGTTTTGTTTGAAATGCTTTACTTTTTTAGTGGTAACTGGCCTGTATTTTATTACTTTTGTTATGTTCTGTTCACTGCTTGGAATAGATATCATTTGACCGCAATGATCAGATCTGAGATAAGTGATAATAGATTTTTCAATAATGTTACAATCACAAAAAATGTTGTCAATACAGGTAGCTGAGTTTGCAGTTACTCTCGTAGGTTCATCAAAAATATTCTCTAAATTAAAGCTTTTAAATAAGTTAAGTAGCCTACCAGTAAAAGGAGTGTGAAGCAAAATATCAATATTAAAGTCTCCACAGACCACTATTTTTTTTGATGACCTACATAGCCGCCTTAAGGCATCCTCCATTACCTCCTCAAAAACAACAAAGTCGCCCGAGGGTGGGCGGTACACGCAAACTACAATATATCGGTCCAGCTCAACACAAGACAGCTCAATAGTGCGTTCTATAGAAAGACTAACAACGTCTTTTCGCTCTTTATAATTAATGTTATTTCGCGTTATGATCAATGATCCCCCGCGTATAGCAGTCTTTCTTGAGAACGCACTTGACAGGGAATAATTATCAAGGTGTACAATTAACTGATGAGTATTGAGCCAATGCTCAGTGAAGCATAAGACTTCAATATCAAATTCTTTAATAAAAAGCTCAATCTCATGTTCTTTGCCAGATAAGCCCTGTATATTTTGGTGTACAAGATTAATTTTAGATTGCTTATCTGTTGTCTTATTGCTTAGTTTAAATTTTTTAAATTTTCACAAGTATTGTTTTTATTTGAGTCCAAATTCACAAAACTGCCGGATAGGCTCCGTATATTTTGATGTACAATGTTCAGTTTACAGAGCCTCTCCGTTGTCTTAGTATCTAGTTTAAACAAGCAATAGGCTTACTATTACTTGAGTCAACAACAGAAATATTAGTACTTAAAGTACTGGAGTCACAAACAGAAATATTAGTACTTAAAGTACTTGAGTCAAAAACAGAAATATTAGTACTAGAAGTACAGTTTGTATAATTGTCAAAAGACTTTGTTACAACACTTGTAACTGTATCATGAATTAAGTTATATGCTAGTAATGAAGCTATAAGTCGCTTACATTTTGTAGGCAGATACATATTATCTGCGGTCAATTTAAACTTATAAATAAACTTATTTATGTCAAAATAAAATATAGCATTTCTGTGGCGGTTTGTCAAATTAAACATTTGTAAATTTAATTTATGTATCCGTTGATTTTGTTCCTTACTCAGAGTATTTGAGTAAGGTAGGGCACATAAAATAAACTTACATTGAGTTTTATCATGTAAATACAATAATTTTTCAACACATTTTAAAATTTTATACTTGTTTACTATTGAGCTGTCGCCAATCAGCAAGATTACATTAGTGTTTGCGTCTAAGGTTTCCTTATTTAAGCTATTTATTAGATAGTCAAAACTTGCCCCCGGTGAACATTTGTTAATCACTGAGTGTTCCACATAATTGCTTAAAATTGAGCCAAAGTCTCTACCTAATTGGTCAGAAATAATCACAGTCTTTTTACTAATGCTTGAGGATGAAGGTACTTTTGTGTTCACACTACACTGCACTGGACAAGAAGGCAACTTGACAGGGATCACTGTACTAGTATGATCTTTGCTAGCCATAGGTACATGCAAGGAGTTACATTGACATTTACTTGTTAATGACTCAAAGCGAGCCATATTATAGTTACCTAGGGCTAGCAACTCATCCGCTGCCAATATCTGCTCACGGATCTGATTCTGTGACTGCTCATACTCTGTACTGACTCTTGTTAGAGAAACATTTAATTTACAAATTTCATCATTAAGATTTTGAACATCAGTTTCATATTTCATTCTCATGTCTGTTAAAGATGAGCAATATGTGTCAATATCATGTAATAACTGGGCCCGTTCTTTCCTTAAGGATACATTTTTGATATGAGCCCTTTGTAATTTCATTAAATTTTTGGTTTTTTTAATTATTTTACTAATTTTTATGTATTTTTTAATTTTCCTATGGCTGTTAAATTGTACCATATCATGTTTTTGGTGTGTATTACTACTTTTAGTGCAGGGGCTGTCAGATGTCAGATCTATGATTGGCACCCTCGAGGATGAAGCGAGCAGTTCGTCATACAAGTTATTGGTTGCTTGAGTTTCATATGTTTTTAGTTGAGACTGAAGGTCATCAATTATTTTTTGAGCCCTACTCAATTCATCCTCTAGTACAGATATCTTTCCCAGAGCCTCCTCATAAGTCTGTATGCACACATTAAATGAGCTAACTGCCTCCTGAAGTTGGTCCCGTTCCTCCAACACTGATGTATGAGTGGAATTCAGGGCAGCCAATTCAGCTTTCAGCTGTGAGTTCTTGGTAATCACAGCTTTGACTTCGACCTCGCTTTCCTCTTGCTCCCTCAGCAATTGATTATTCAGTTGTCTCAGAGATTTCAGTTCATTGAGGGCAGTTTTGAGCTTCAGCTGTTCTTCCAATGCTGCTGCCCGTCTGGTCTGCATTGTAATACTTGCAGTAGTGCAGCAATACACCTGAAACACCAAATAATATGTGTAAATGAAGGAAAAACAGAAAAGAGTGTGTGAAACCTAGAAGAGAGTCTGAGATTTAAGATTTATTTTACAAAAAGTGTGGAAAAAGAAAGTTTAAATACGTATTATTTAGTGTATTTGTATTACTTTCTATTACTTTCTAAAACAAAAACAAGATTTACAGAAAACACACTTATTTTTGTATATTGAACAGCTATTGTTAGGTTAGGTTAGGCTACCTACCTACCTAAATTATTTCTAACAGCAGCAATTGGTAAGTACCTAGGTATGTGTTAGTGCAATAAACTAACAATACCAAATAGCTTATCATATAAAAAGAAAGGAAATACTCCCCCGGTTTATCCAAGTAGTATAGTCAATGTCCGCGTTATAACAAGTAGTTTCGCAATGCTATTAATATTGAGATAATTACAACGGTTATCACCCTTTTATCACCATAGTTTTCAAACTTCTTCACAAAGAAAAAGAGTTAATACGTGGTGAGAGTAACTAATTAATATACGCTACAACTTGAGAGGTTGAAAATAGTTAATAGTTTTTAGGGTTCCGTACACAAAGAGTGCCAACGGGACCCTATTACTAAAATTCCTCTGTCCGTCCGTTCGTCTGTCCGTCAGCGGGCTATATCTCATGAACCGTAATAGGATTGTGTAAATCTATTGTCGCTGTAAAAAACAACCAAAAACATACAAGAAACTTTATTATTTCAACGTTTCTTGCTCGACCTTAATAAAGATTATCGTGGCCAACTCGCACTTGACCGGTTTTGAAATGTAACGTTACTCTTTAACCTGTCAATACTGAAGTCGGTAATACCGGACGCAGGCGAGTAAGCGATTAACTTTTAAAACCGGCCACCGCAGGCATAGCCGCGTGCGAAAAGCACTCGTAATGAAGTCGTAAAATGACTTTTTGCCCGACATCCTCTCGTTTATTGTATAACACTTGGTATTATGGTGTACTTTATGTTGTTATCGGCGGAAAATGATTGCATCAGTGTGACCATCGCAATCACTTTTGATTGGATGAATTTATGGCGTTCTTGCTGCATCAATGCATTTCAACCAATCATCGTTGCCTGGAAGAGATTGCTTCTTAGCGATAAGGCCGCCATTTGTGCTCTCAATTTATTTTAAGTTAATTTTATCTTTTATGTTTCTATCTAATGTGGTGCACAATAAAGTGTATACATTTCATTTCATTTCTTCTTCTTTATCAACTGGTAGACGTCCACTGCTGGACATAAATCTCTTGCATGGACCTCCACAGGCTTCAGTCTTGCGCCGCCTGAATCCAGCGGCTCCCTGTGACTCATTTGATGTCGTCGGTCCACCTAGTGGGGGGGTTTCCACTTCAGTTTCGCAACTCGCAGAGCTTTGTCGGTGACTTTGGTTCTCCTACGGATCTCCTTATTTCTAATTTGATCTCGCAGGGATTTTAACCAATAGCGATAGAGTATACCAGCTAATCAGAGGTGATTGCGAACGTGACACTTATGCAGTCATTCTTAAACAATTCCCATGTGATACATTCAACTTCCCTACTATACTATTGGGTGACGAATGTTATACATAGTTACACAGTCGTCAACAGCGTAATAAATTAGCAACACCCTGCTGTCGTCTGCGTTAAGTGCGGAAATCCTTTGCGGGGTTGAGTATTCTACTCAATATAGAATAGAATAGAATATCGTTTATTCATTTACATACAGAAATGAAACAGGTACACTTAGACTTACACATACAGAGTTACTTAAAATAGAATTTAACTAGTATCTACTATGTATCAAGCCAGTGAAAGAGTTAGGACCCTAGCTGCTACACTGAAGCTAGGACCCTAGCTGCTACAGTGAAATAATGAGTATAAGTTTTTATATCTCAATTCCAAAAGAACTGATAAATTTACCGTTACACGAAATTTAGTTTACATAAACTTAATTATCTATAATAGAGTATACAGTTACTGAATTTCATAACTTAAAAATCTATATGGCAAATACAGATTTTTTCTGGTTTGGGGGATTACAGAAAAATATTACTTTTCCTTTTAATAGTAACGCCAGCTTCTATCCAAATAAGAATGTACGTATATTTTGCTCCATACCTAAATCGTCCCTTAAGTACGTGTCTTAACATAAGTAACCCCCAAATGCAAACCTTTAACCCAATGACATTTTCACTTTGAACTCAACCTGAGTTTCCCAAGTTCCCTGATTGGTGAAAATAACCTAGCTTAAGTAAACCGTAACATTTTAGGAATGATGCTGAAAATGGAAATTATTGTTCTAATATAAAAGGTTTTTTCACTTTAGGGCCTATCTCCAAGTTAACTGATGAGTAAATGTTAAGTTTAGCAAGATCGCCCAAACAAAAATTGACGAATTTGGCGATGTTAAAATGACAAAATATGTATCTTTTTATTTATTCGATGACAAAATAGTCTTTGACTGCGCTCTCACCTGGTATAAGTGACGATGCAGTCTAAGATGGTAGCGGGTTAACTTGGAAGGGATATGGCAGTGTAAATTCAACCCATACCCCTAATCTGTTTCTACACGCCATCGTGCTGGAATGCTAAATCACTTAACGGCACTCTTTGACGGTATGGTGGTAACTAGTCAAGGCCAAAGCCTCCCACCAGACTTAAGTTTTATAAATAATTCGAAGTATTTAATGTCGACGCCGAGTCGTATGTTATTGAATACCTAAACTATTTTGGTCCTCTGTTGGTTTTGAGCGAGGGTAAAATTCGAGCTATAGTCAAGCGAACACCTGGCCTAAGCCCTTGAAAGTCTAAATTTACAGTGCATGTGATTAGAAACCTTTTGTGCAAGGAATCATTGCTCGGTTTCCCAGAACGCGCCCCGTAGGGCGGCGGGAGGTCATCGGCCTAGGTACCCGAATTTCGAAAGGACTAAAAAACTTTTTCAAAATGGCCGCCGAGACCTGTTACCCATGTAACATTACTCTATGGCAGGGGTTAACGACATTTTTTAAGTGTACCGACTTCTTAGTTTTATGGTTTGTTATTACTTTTTTTTTATTGTATATGACGGTAATAAAGTATAAATAAAACTTATTTTACAACCTTTTTCAAGGTAAATAGTCGTAATCTGGGCTTTAAGCTGTTTAGTTGCTATGGTATTTTTTAAATGAGTTGTAGCAAAAAGTTAGGCAAAAATGAATGTCTAAAACCGTAATTTCGTTAATGCTTTGATTCGAGCAGCTCTACACTTCTAGATCTTTTAATAGCAAAATAAAAATGGGCAGTCCACGTAACTTATCTATTACTTACGAAACCCACAATAAACCCAGCGAGGTCGTTTTTATTAAATTTACTATTAAATAGAGTAAACAACCTAAATACATAGGTAAACGTATCATTTATTATAGTTAAGAAAAGCTTGCACTCCATTACATTTGAGAAGTAATTCACGTAAAACGGTGGAAACTCAGCTTTCGTTGGCAAGTAAGCCCCAAAGCATGTTTTCATTAGCAGTGGGAGCGTTCAAGCGAATGGCTTTTTATGCGTTTTTTCTAGAAACGTCCTTTCAAAGTGAAAAGTGTGAAGTACTTATTCAAAGAGGCACCAGTTGCGTACCCCTGCCGTAACTACTTATAGAACAAGTTGCATTTCACCCACGGAATAGAGCGATTTCACCCTAAACGCAGACTCGCTTATACGCATGTATTTAGATTTTACTATTTTCCGAGTGAAACCAGTTTGCAAACTAACTAACCCCTCAACAACTTACAGCAGAAGCATCGTGTTTGGGTTCATTGATTTCATCTTGATAAAAAATTGGCCAATAGAAACAATAGGTACGATGGTATCATGATAGAGCAGGTGGTGACATTCAGAAACTTCGAGTTTGTACCTAAGTACTTCTTGGGTTGATCTTGACTAGTTGGTAGACAAATTGCTTAATATCTGATAATGGAGCAGGAATGGGGTAGCAGATTATTCAGTATATCCTACGGCTATATAGACTCCACAAGTCAGGTGTAATTTCAATTTTTTAATTTGTCCTGTTGTTAGCTGTTATTGACAACTGTTGTTAAAGATTATGGGAATATCTGTATCAGATTCTTCCACGAACCTGGACTCTAGAAACACGCATCTTCTCCAGAATTGATGCATTTGACGTGTAGTGCTGGGTGCTTGGATTACTCCCATGGACTGCGCATCGCACCAACGTGTCGATCTTGGAAGAGCCGAAGATCTAGAACCTTCTCTCCAATATTTGTACTCGTAAACCTTTGGCCACGTGGCTATTCAAAGGTCTTAAAGTAAGGGATTGTCAAGAAAAGGTTAGAGTTATTTTGCTATAATCCGCCAACAGAAAAAATCTGTATGGTCAAACATGACTATCGACTTTACAATGTTGTATGTTGTATCGTCTAGGACTAGACAATACAGCATTGTAAAGTCGATATCTCCTGAGGATGCTCCGGTGTCGGGGCGAAACGTGCGTCGAGAGTAGTATAAAAGTCTTGTGTGGTTGTGCATGTGAGTGGTGGTGGCATTGCTTGCTTGGGAACTTGGCTTTTTTGGTTGGTCGGGAAGGTAAGCGGTGCTTAGCTTTTAACTGCATGTTTGACCATACAGATTTTTTCTGTTGGCGTATTATAGCAAAATAAGTCTAACCTTTTCTTGCTAATCATGAACTTCCGCTAAGTACCTAACGCCTGATTCTATCCAATATGTAAGGGATTGTATTTAGGGGCTACCCACGTAAAGAGACTTTTACTTAGGTGATGATATAGGTGAAAATAAATGGTGGCTTAAGTTAATTTTTGAGCTATGAATGCAGAAAAGTTTTAGCTATGTTCACGACGAGTACTTCAGTAGGTACTAATATTATCAATGCGAAAGTGTGTTTGTTTGGTTATTAGCTTTGTCCTTCAATCACGCTGCAACAGAGATACGGATACTTGAGGGCCTGGAGAGTGACATAGGCTACTTTTTATCCCGGAAAATCAAAGAGTTCCCGCGGGATCTTAATAACTAAATCCACGTGAACGGCATCAGCTAGTACTTTATCAAACGTTATTTTCGAAAAAAGTTTCAAAAGAGAGTGGCATGTTACGCACCCCTGCGCACCTACTTAGAACAAGTTGCATTTCACCCGGCACGCACACACGCGCGCGGCGTCGCGCTACGCAATAATCATGGTTTTGCTGCGATGCTCATTTATTAGAGCAACCGAATTTTCCACCACAACCCTCACAAGTAAGGAAATTAGATATTTGACTGTTGTCAAAAGGTCTCTGGTCTGGTCTCGTGGGAGGCTTTGGCCGTGGTTAGTTACCAGCCTACCGTCAAAGGAGTGCCGCCAAGCGATTTAGCGTTCCTGCACTGGTAGCATGGGCAGGGGATAAAAGTTTTATCCCCCGATTTTATCCACTGACAGTGGATAAAATTATCTTTTCCCTATGCTAAAGCATGGCGACAGAGGAGAAGGCGATGTATATTTCTATAATTATATCCACTGAGTGTTATTTCCACCGCTGTGCCCATGCTCGACGGGTGGATAAAGCTAAGCGAGGGGATAAACGTTTTATCCTTTTCCCGGGGATAAAATTTCTCCCGCCCATACTACCAGGGCTGCACGATGGCGTGTAGAAGCCTATTAGGGGAATGGGTTGAATATACACTGCTATACCCCTTCCGAGTTAGCCCTCTTCCATTTTAGACCGCATCGTCACTTACCATCAGGTAAGATCGCAGTCATTCTTGTCATACAATAAAAAACTTATCCCGAATTGAAAGAGATATTGCCCAGCAGTGGGGTTTGGCAAAAATTATAATAATAAATAATAAGCAATGGCATATTGTTCGAAGAGCTGATGGTCCGATGAAGGCGCAGTTGGCAGACCATCCACTAGGTACACCGACGACATCAACGAGCCGTAAGGAGCCGCTGGATACAGGTGGTGCAAGACCGAGCCCTGTGGAAGTCCTTGCAAGGGACCTTTGTTCAACAGTGGACGTCTATCTGTTGAAGAAGAAGTCCCTCTCATTAGCATGATTATTTTATAGATTTAATAATAAAGATTTGTAGAACTTTATTATATTGATTTATTATACGTGTTTGTTGTATTAACTAATGGAAAGGGGTTTAACCCTCAGCAGTTAGGAATATGACAAAAATAGATAGGCAATGTCCAACATTTTTGTATACTGAGTTTTTTCAAAAAACAAAAATAGTACAGCTTATTAAAGTTATATCAGTACTTAATACTCAGTTCCTAATATAGTATATTGGTATAATATGGAATTCATACCATATAATACTTGTCTGTGTGTGTGTGCTTAAGAATTTCAAACGTTTATGAATAAATTTTGTGTTTTTGTGTGTGTTTTTTCAGTAATTAAAGGCTTTTTTTATTTATTTACTAGCTGTTGCGCGCGACTTCGTCCGCGTTTTCTGTTATTATGATCGCGATTAAGAAATTTTTAAAAGAATATATTTTAAATATGGATAATTTTCCCCGTTTTTGCAACATTTTTCACTGATGGTTCGCTCCTATTGGACGTAGTGTGATGTTATATAGCCTAAAGCCTTCCTGGATAAATGAACTATCCAACACAAAAATAATTTTTCAATTCGAACCAGTAGTTCCTGAGATTAGCGCGTTCAAACAAACAAACTCTTCAGCTAATATATAAATATTAGTATATTATTAATACTTACCTAAAAATAATTTAAGCTTGTGTTAGAAAGATTTCTAAACCTTCTTAATTGAGAATCAATCGCGGAACCCATTGTCGTGAGTCTATTTTACACTGGAATATCCAGTGCCTTAATACTTCAAAAGCTAAAACAATGTTACCTACATTGTGAGCTAAAAGTCACTATTTTTACCCCCTTAGGGGGTATTTTTCAGCAGTCAGCCGAGCCCGATCCGTCCAGTGGTATGATCTGTGCGTTGATAGATCCGTCAGTCAGTCACCTTTTCGTTTTATATATTTAGAGTAATAAAAATAAAGAATAACAAGCATATTGGGTTCATCTTTTATGTGGAAATGAGCTCAGTATCGCTCTAACAATAACCTAGAACTTTTTAAATTTTTGAGAAAAAGGTCTCAAAGAAGTAGATCCGGCAAACGCCTGGAGCAAAAGATAGTGCCTTAATATATAATTATATCCACCAATTTTTCTACGCGCTTTCGCGCTCACACACAGTCACAACACACACACACATACGAAACCACAGCACACATTCCCGCAACCAATAAATAGATTGAACTAAACGGTGAAATTTAAAAAACGAACAAAACGAACGAATCGCATTCTCGCACACATTCAAATAAGTGCAGCTCAATCATTATACTACATAAACTGAAATCAACTTTAAGTGAAAGACAATAAAGTTGTAAATTGAATGGTAGTGCAACGTTGGTAGAACTAGCATGTTAACATTATGCACGCGTGGGAATGTCACGCACACTTGAGTTTAATTTTTGATTATCGGAACACCGAAATTTTCTTTAGTGTGTCCGATTGAAGTGGTAGTGTGCGTGAGTGCAATCCTTTTGCGATGGTATTGTGTCGGCGCTGGCGAGTGTGTGTTGCGTGCGCCGCGAGTGTGTGTGTGCGTGGTTTTGTCGTTCGCATGATGGATTCGTGTGTAAGTATTGGATGTTTTTTGCATCGCACACAGGCTGGGTGAAAAAATAATTTTAACTGGCACACTGCAGTGTTTAATTTTTGAGCTCTGTCCTGCGAAATGGGACGTCATTACTTTTTTAAATTACAAATGTCGTCGGTTTTGTATTTCCATTTCGTGTTTATTTTATTTTTGTTTGAAGCCCTCGTTTGTTTGTATGAAAATCTCGCGGACCTAATGAATTTGCTCTCGAGTACGTCTTGTATGAAATATATTCCCAATTTGTAATTCAATTTATCGGTGAAAATATTTTGATTGGGAGTTCTCAAGAGATACTTCGTGATTTACTGTAGACCTGCCCGACTCGCCGATGTACTTAATAGCCTTTGTTTTCTGCTTTGTCTGGTTTTTCATCAATTAAAAAAATAAATTAAAAAAAGTACTACAGGAATTATTTATTCCTCTACAGGATGTTTAATTAGTCAGCATTTCATGCATTTCATGGCTGGAAGATTGATGATTTCTATGTATATAATATATACATAATATATATATATAATATAATATACACACATCATTAAGGCCGCTGTTTCACTATTATTTTAAAATGGTGGTGTCTCCTCGCGGACGAAGCCACGGGCAAAAGCTAGTTGGTACTATACTTACCAGTAAGTAACTTCAAATAAGTAGTCTTAAGTCCCCATAACCTAAGTTTCTGTAGCCCTTTTCCAAATAAAAATTGAAAAGTCACACAATGAGGGAAACCTATGTAAGTACCTACTATCCTCTACTATCTAATTCCATGTTCCTTCTTTCTTTATTAAATGACAAGATAGTCCTTGACTGCGATCTCACTTGATGGAAAGTGAAGATGCAGTCTTAGATAGTAACGGGCTAACTTGAAAGGGTATGGCAGTGTAAATTCAATCCAACCCCCTAATGTGTTTTTACACGCCATCATGCCGGAATGCTAAATCGCTTGTCGCATCTTTATCCGTAGGGTGGTAACTAGCCACGGCTAAAGCCTCCCACCAGACCAGACCAGAGACAGTTCAGAAATTTATTAATTCTCAAATTGCCCCCGCCAGGAATCGAACCCGAGACCTTCCAGTTATAAGACCACAGCGCTCACCACAGCGCCAGGGAGGTCGTCAAAAAAAATGTCAGAAAACTAACAAAACTATTTTGTCTACATGATTTGTCCCGTATGACTTTTAAGACAATATAAGTTTCGATCATGTGAGGTTGTTTTTACATTTGAGGAACGATCAATTTGACAACAAGACTTAGATACCTCATATCTAAATCAAGAAAGAAAAAAACAAAATTATTTATTAAGTAGGCCAAACCTGTGACTCTATGACAAATCAAGACTCTGCCACCATTTCGGAAAACAGATTCTGCTGAAAAGAACCGGCAAGAAACTCAGCAAAAGCTCTTTTCAAAATATAAAAACAAAAATGAACCGACGCGACGATAGAAGCACTGCTGAAAAGGGAAAAATAAAATATAAATCTTTTGTCTTAAGCTAATAAACTAAAAGTAACTAATTTTGAGTCGTAGACACTTAAAAGTACTTTTTTATTTCTACGAGCTGTATTTTTAAGCATGGCTGCGAGATACCTTTAAAAAATATATTACAATCATCGACATAGATTACATAGACACGAACATAAGAACACAAAACTTTTACATCGCGCTAACTACGATGTTGTTATCTAATTAATCACTAAATCAACTGTACTTTTTTGTTAATTACTTGAATATAAGTAACTTTTTCTTTCTTGAAGCACCTAAGTGCTTTAAAATTTTCTATTTTTGTTTAAGCTTTGTAATAATTATTAGCGTGCTACTTTTTTTCTTTTTTTATGAATTATATGAATGACTGTAAACCAAGTTACATGTTGTTTAGCACTTTAGCCAGTAAGTTTAACTCAATATTATTAATAATATGTAATATTGTTGATGGTACAAAATAAATAAATAAGAAAACATTTTTCTGTATTTTAGTAGGTATTTATTTGGATATTTTTTGCGTTTTGAATAATTCAAATAAGTTTTTTGCTATTCGCCGGTCCGCACTGTAACCCCACGGTAACCTTGCACGGTCGTTACACTGCATCAGTCCACGGAACTGATAATGGCAGTTCACCAATCACCCCTGGCTTCCCGACTCGCCTAATATCAGTGCTGGGCTGTGTGGGATTCATACATGAAGCACTTTTGTGATGAAATGATTATTTATTTAAAATTATATTAGAATTTAATAATTCGATACCTCCTAAGTAACTTGTAGTGTCCCACAAAATTGGCATTTTAGTTTTAACTCTTGTCTTGAGTCCGAACTAAGTTAGAGCACGCTCTATAAATCTCAGCATTAGAATCACTGACTCTCTATCTCTCTCTATCTTCAGTCTATGATTAATACTTGACTTACTGACTCAATCAATACAAATGACAGCATAATTATGGATCAATTTGAAGCGTCACATTTGACATACGAGTGTCTCTGGAACTAATAATATTGCAAATGGCGCACCGACCTATATAATTAATCTATGATTTCATGTATAATCATAGATTAAATAAAGAAGTTGGTTATGAATTCATAGATTAATTATAGAGGTTGCTGCGCCATTTGCAATATTATTAGTTCCAGACACTCATAGTCTTTCAATACCAGACTAATATTCTTTATAAAAAAATCTTTATAAAAAAGATTTTTTTAGTTTAGTGATTAGCACGTGCTAGTAATTAGTTAATCATCGTACTTCCATGACCAGAATCACACTGACAGCCGACGGAACGCGATGCTTTAAAATGCAATGGTTGTTTTAAAAGTATGTTTCTACCTTAATTCTAGACCTTGATCAGGAGTGGAACATCAATAAGCGGACTACCATAGAGTAAAAAACACAAACAACAAAACTAGGAATAATAAAAAAACTATGTAACTCGTTCCACAGCATTACTTACAGGTATCTGAGGAGAAAATCACGTTTCATTTCCTGCAAAACGCGCTACACGTAGATATACAATTAAAAAAAATAAAGATACGCAAGTACTCCTCAAGTCTAAAAAAAAATATGGTTGTTCACTGAAATGAATTTATTCTTTTATTTAAACGGTTATGTGCCGTAATTTCAAAAATTTTAACTAAAGGTATATACTTTACTGCCCAGTGTAATATATAAAAGTTTCTGTGAAACAAAAATGACTCTCGAGTTTGTATGTATCAAATCACGACATTTACTTTTTCATGGACCTGCTAAATAACTGCAAGTTCAAAGGTGTAACATTTTACTACTGAAAAATAAATGTTTGAATAAGTATGGTTTTGCCTCTTATTCTAAATATTATGTGACAATATGTGATTTGAATACGAGATCTTTTGGTAAAAATTTGGATAAATATTATATTTTAGCAGCATTAACTAAATCTTTAGTATACTTTACATATTATACGTGTGTCATAAGTACTTACTGTATAGGTTGACTGAATATCCTTGCGTGTTGTATATCAACGGTGTAAAAGCAAAAAAACAATAGCAAACTCGCTGGAAGAAATGTACGTCCGTAATCCGTAGTTGCATGTGGACCCACACATGTGTCGATACGCGTCTATTGACAGCGCGCTCGTGTGTGTGAACTATCGCATAATCGTTGTAGTTGGAGCGTTAGAAGAAAAATGTCACTTTTATGTAATTATTTGAAATATTTTGCATTATTTACGATGAAGGAAAACATTGTTAGAAATCTGAAATGCTTAGAAAGTAGTCCAGGATAGGTCGGATAAGTATAGCCGACCCGAATCGGAGCGCAGCGAGTCTAAATTCCATATCCCTCTTCTAGTCTAAGACTTTATTTTCTAGTTCAAAAGAGGCGGATAACATTATATGGCCCGACATAAATATTCTATCTCAGTAAAATTAGCTATATAGATGTATAGATAGTAAAGCTTTTCCCAGCCATAAAGTTGTATAGATGAATAGATAGTAAACCTTTTCCGGACATGACTTGATTATGACGACAGAAAAGTACTTTTAGAATCCCTGCGTATTCCCTATATGCGTCTATTGATGACACTCCCGATATATAGCATGTAATACATGATCTATAAAAATAAAATCTAAGAAATACACTAGAATAAATATGCCAGCATTTACTTTTAAGTTTTCAAAGTTATGTGGCCTTTCATTTATTAAATATTGATGCTTTCTTTAAAGATGATGAAAACATCGTGATTGTGAGGAATCATATTATATGCCTGAGAGGTCTCCAGTTTTCTCATTAGTTTTTGAAGTATGTCAATCCGCACTTGCCAGCGTGACGGATAGTGGCCTAAAATCTCCTTTTGACAGGAGACCTGTGCCGAGCGGTTGACCGGCGAAGGGTTGAGATGATGTTCATTAGATCATAGTACTAATTAGGTAGTATGTACTTTAAATCCTCTTTACCGGCCGTTTCAAAATAGTACGTAGTGAGTATATACTCAGAGTACATTTGTATAACATTGCTTTACCTGTGGAGTAGTGACTAGGCGTAGTTTCTCACAACTTATTCTTCAAGATATTTAAAACTTTTATAATGATAAATTTTTGACGCTTTTCTATGTAGCTAAATAATAATAATTTGATGTACAAATATTGTATTCAGACTTTTCTTGCCGACCCTCATTTTCAATAGTGTGTGTGCTAGACGTCGCCTAGACGCGCTGACCCACTGCCCGGCGACCTTGCGTTTCTTATGTTGTTCTTGCATCTCCCTCACACGTAGGCACAACTATCGCCCTCTCCGTCGTGCGTGTTTCTATTGATAGGAAAGACGGTTAGGTCCAAGGTCACACTGTTCCTATGGCTGACAAACGTGTGTTGCTAGGGGATCGATCGGAGATTTAGTAAGGGCTTATGTGCCTAACAATGATGTTTGAGGATGTTGTAAGGTTTTAGGGTGGTATAACTCGTTCTAGGCATATTGTTATGGAACTCAATAGTGGAACTTCGATTCAGTTTAGTATCTTGCAAATAACCGGGGCTAGGCGAAAGAAATTAAAAAAAAAAATTCAAAATTATTTATTTCATGTAGGCCAAACCGTGGCTCTTATAACACGTCGATACTCTACCGTCGGTTCGGAATGCAGATTCTGCTGAGAAGAGCCGGCAAGAAAGTCAGCAGTTGCTCTTTTCATTAACAAAATATTACAATATAATATGGTGGTGTCGTGTGGTGCAGGTTGTTACGTTCCCTCAAATATGGTTCAGCGAAGCAATGGCTGGATCATGCGTCATGCTCGTGAACGGGTGCCACCAACGGGAATGGGTCTGCTTTGACTGCCCGTCTTGACATGCGTTGGATTGGTGTACCTACGTATGCATTTTTGTATTTTTGAAGCTTTATTGTGGAAGCACTGTATACATAGCATAGCTTTGTAAAAAAAATTTTTTTTTGAAAAGAGCAACTGCTGAGTTTCTTGCCGGCTCTTCTCAGCAGAATCTGCATTCCGAACCGGTGGTAGATTTATGACGTGTCATAAGAGCTACAAGTTAGCCTATATGAAATAAATAAATTTTGAATTTTGAGAGTAAATGGTAAAGAAAACAAGTTATGGGTGTTTAGAATCCTATTACAAAAATTTACTTTTTAACTGACTTCAAAAAAGGAAGAGGTTCTCAATTCGTCGGAATCTTTATTTTGTGTATGTTCCCCGATTACTTACAGACGCCTTAACCGATTTGGAAAATTCTTCTTTTGTTTGAAATGATATACTTCCCAGGTGGTCCCATGGTCATCAGGTGAAGATCTGATGATGGGATCCTGGAGAAATCGAGTAAACTCTTCAAATTTTATAGGCACACTTGATATACTTCGTAGTGGCGTTTGAAGTCGGGTTTTAAAAATAATTTTTATGTTTATATTATTTCTGCGTAATAAATGTTGTGTTTGCGAATATTCATAGGAATCAAGATATAAAACGAGTCAGATAATTATCTCAAAAATGCAGCCACCATTTTTTAATACAACGCGGAAATCATTTTCATATTTTTTATTATTAGGTATTTTTACATAACGCCTAATTAAAAACCTTAGTAAGTACAAGGAAGCAAGGGATCTCTTGCGAATCAAAGAATAAAAATACATATTATCTACCGTTGCATCATTAAAATAATAAGAGCTATTAAAAATTATTTTAGTTTTAATAAAAACCACATAATTTATAATTTTTCCCAATTTGCATAACAAGGTAAAACTAAAAAATATACGTCTACAGATCCTTTTGAAAGCACATTCAAAGTTGTTTGGAGGCAAAATGGAGTAAACAAAGCACTCTACTGCATTGTTATGCGTCTCTATGGTTTGTACAGTTAGCGAAACAAGTTATAGCACTTCAATGTGCGGGTTCTAAGATGAATAGTTCTTTTTCCTAGCGTTTGTCCCGGGGTCCGCTTTCTTGTTACGGGCCTATTTCTCTAACATAATAAGGCTGAAATCTATAGACTGCACTCTCACTCAGCTCAGGCTCAAGACCGAGTTAAAACGAGACAGATTTATGACAGAGCATATTTGTTTCTCGTTTTTACCTCTATCTATACTGATCCGATTTTGGTGAATGAGATGTAAATGGATCGTTGTGATAGTCCGGGTGACATAGGCTACATTTTATAAGAACTAAGTCCATATGACGCATGTTAAATCCAATTTTCCGTGGTCACGTTTCAATTTTTAATTTAATCTATTGCATAGCTTCTATCGCGGGCCTTGAGCGTGGAGACCGAATCCAGAAATTCCGTAACGAAAATAACCTGACACTTGACTCCTCTAGGGTGAGCCGCTAGATGGCGCATTTTATATCAACGCCATTTAGCGGTGAGCCGCTAGATGGCGTTGATAAAAAATGCTATGCAATAGCTTTACCGCGGCAGTCCCCGAGTGCCACACGTCTTTTTTTTATCCTTGTGTCTATGGCAAATGTTTCAGTGACGTCAATCTATGCTATAATATAGAGGCTGGAATATGACGACAAAATAGCTAACTTCTACGGTAATAAAATTTTAGTTCGCGAACGTTGTTACTTTATTGGTAGACTGTACAAACTAGAATCGCCATCACCATTATGGTATTATGATAATAAACGTCTGTCGGTGGGTTTTACTTACTTTTTAGTTCCTAGTCGTTGTTTGTGCATGACTCGTTTGTGCGTGTCTACTAATAAGGTACATCGTAAACTAGCTGATAACCGCGACTTCATACGCGTGGATTGAGTACTTCGTACCCGTGGATTGAGGTTTTTTTGGAGTCCCGCGGGAACTCTCTTATTTTTCGGGATAAAAAATAGCCTATGTGCTATTCCAGACCATAAAATCTATCTCTGTGCCAAATTTCAGGTAAATCGGTCAGTCGTTGCGGCGTTATTGAGTAACAAAAATCCATACATCCAAACTTTCGCATTTATAATATTAAAAGGATAAAATAGGATTAGTAGGATAGGATAGACCAGCCATAAAATCACGTGACGGAGGTGTTTTAAATCAATTTACACTTGTTAATGTGAGAACTGAAATTAAAATTATTAGTCGTTCATTAAAACCAAAGGGACACAAATCAAAAAATCAAAAAATCGGATTACTCATATCATATCATAAATTATATCATGTTACTCACAGATGCAGTAAAAAATACTGCATGAAAAATGTATGAACTTAATATATTATTGAATGTAAGCATAGAAAAAAGTTATACATTCAGTTTTTTTAATAGTCCTGTAAAAAAATGATTTTTTATTTGTGGCCTTTTTGTATTTCATGAGCGTAGTATCTGTAGATATTAGGTAACTGGTTTAGTATAATGGAATCATCGATTTCACCCCGTAGCCAGTATCCAGTAGCCACCCCTATTCGCTTCCGTGTCTAGACGCTTGACCTGAAGGTCGCAAAGGGTCGCTAGTTGACCACTAGTTTGAAGTTCACCGGAACGATGTCCTTATTGTTATGTTGTTACTAGTTCGATGGTAAAGGTAGAGAGCTGAAATAAAACTAAATGAATTGAATATCTACTCTTTATTGTATACCATATTAAAAAATATTAATAGAGAGCTATTGGCGGAAAAATTTTGGTCAAATCAAATTGGCTGACTTCACACATCTTTGAGAGCTTATGAAGAACTCTCAAAATGATAAATAACTAAGTATTTTTAGAAGTATTTTTTAATATTTTAATGTACATACATTATGTGTATACTATGATATAAATACGAATTTCTCGTAGCTATTGAACAAGGTTTGTAATTTCTAATTAAGGAAAAATAAAAAGGTTTTTTTTCAGATACAAGGTTGAGAAAGTAAAGCGACGATTTACGAAATCGGATCGGCTTCCCAATAGAAGGTTTCCTATCGTACTATAATCTATTGGGCTCACCCCGTAGCACCCCATAGCCACCCTTAACCATGCGTCTGCGTGTCAGCGGCCGCCGACCGGAAGGTCAAGGAGGGTCGCTAGTTGACCGCTAGTTGGAGTTCACGGGAGCAGCGATCTAGCGACCCCTGGGACTTAGTTTGGGTAAAATAGGAAGATAACAACGAGACGTGTGAAGGAATTGATTTTTTTTAATAAGCTAGTACATACGTACTAGTTTAAATAACTCTTTAACTTTAGTTCAGCAATTCATAGGCCTACTTTTTTATTTTTCCCAATTAAGTGTTTTTAGTTTTTCTTATGCAAATTCTGAATGTGAAAACTTGTTATTAGCTTTAATTTTTCTTCTATTATTATCGATTTACTTTTTCTAATTAGATGAACTGAGAATCACAGAATAATGGCAAGTGCCCTTCAAAATACTTATCTCTACAAGAGTTCTAGCGTGAATAACACTGAAATTGCCCATACCTACTTAAATTGCCACTTCTCTGCATTAGGTGAATGAACTAAGATCGCATACGTACATAGGTGACGTACATAGGCGCATACATACACATGCAAAAATCTTTTAGTAAATCAGCTCAATACGAAGACATTAACGTGCGCAGGCGCCGATCTAAAACACTCGGCCGCTTGATAATGGCCGACGGGGTGAACGACCGCCGTTACATATTTAGAAAAAAATATTTGGCAAATGCTTCAGTGCAATGCACTGCAGTGGCGTGCCGATAAATTGGGTGCAATTTAGTTTTTTACCATAGTAATTGTTGTAGGTAAATATGTGTGCAGGAAAACCACCAGTAGTAGGTATAATTGTATGCGCTTAACACATACAATAATAATTATAATTAAGGATAAAAAGTGTGCTTTTAAAGTTTTATTTGGATTAATAAATAAAATTCAAAGTCCTGAGTGATTGATTGACTTATACATAATCAACGCACAGCCTAAACCACTGGAGTTAGAAGCTTGAAACTTTGACAGTAGGTTCTTTTTATGAAGTAAGCACCCACTAAGAAAGTGTTTTTTGAAATTCCACCCTCACGGGGGTTAAATAAGGGTTTAAAGTTTATATGAAACTCCGTAATTTTTCAAGTTATTATATATATATATTCATGAAACATCATCAGCGGCGACGTCAACGGTATAAATAAATGTAAAAAACAAAATACAGCTTTTTAGTAGTCTCGATAGACGGACAGACGGACGGATTTGGTTCCTTCTTTCGGACTTCCTTGTTGTTTTACTACGGAGCCGTCAAAAGTGTACCAATTTTGAAAAATAAATTGGTCTGAAAACTCGGTAATGTTCCACTACCTATTCTCGGAATCTTTGAGTAAAGGTTGGAATATTAAGAAAAATATTCGCGCTTTTTTTTAAAAAAAAGAATATTAGCCAAGCTGAACTTGACTTATATTCTCCTCTCCCCTCCAAATTAGCGAAAAGCTTGTGCTAGGAGTGAGAACGACAATAATGCAATGGGTGGGGCTCGAATCTGCGACCTTTCAGTTTTCAGTCTGACCCTAACCGTTGGGCTATTGAGGCTACAAAAGGCGCTTGTGGTGTTTTAAAAAACTGTTGTTTAAGGTTGAACAATTTCGTGCGCCCGCGCTGCACAGCTTCCGTAGAGATGCGGTTCAGGAGCCTCGCACACAGACGCAGCCGCGTACGTGTGCGTTACATCTAGATTTTATAGTTGGTGCGAATGTATTTTCGAGAGTGACGCCCAATCGGCTGACGACCTTCCGCACCCGGTTTGGCGATGGCCACGTCGCCTGAAGTCATTAGGCACAATTTATCATCGTCATCGTCATAGCGAGGCGTGATCGTCTTTGTTACGAACAATAGTAAGGAATGGAGATTGGCTATTTGTTCCCGCAATTCATATTGTATGGTGACAGCACCCTATATCATGGGTGGCCAACCGGTCGATCGCGATCGACCGATCGATCGCGACTATAGTCGAATCGATCGCGACACGACTTTGCAAATCTAGTGGAGATGCTCAGGCGCAATGCTCACACTAATATTATGAACAAGTAAATAAATAAATAAACATTTATTCAGCTCACACAAAAATTAAAATTAGATACAGAGTTTGAGTAATACTAAGTGAGATCTATAGACTGCACCCCCACTCCGCCCAGACCAAAGTAGTTAGTAACTAGTTACTAAGAATTCAATTTTATGTTTTCCCTTTTACTCCAATAAAAAATACTACATGAGTCATTTATCAAGAAGTATGAAATTGACAGATTTTACAGGGTTTCGTCAGCAAATAGTAGATCTTAACTCGAATCAAATTGGACACCCCTGTCCTATATAATAAGCTATTTGATAACACATGATACTAAAAGTCTTATTTCTGGACTATTGTATTTAATTAAATTTTTCGTGTGACGATAATTTGGAACATTTCAACAAGGATACAAAGAGGCAAAAATTATGGCCAATAGTTTGCCTTGCCTGAGTAAATTATTTATCCGAGAAAAATACAGTGAAGCAAATACTCACTTGTATTACAGAAAAACTAACAGGAGTATTTACCCTGTTGGGTTCTTTAAAAATCAACCAGTATTAAATTACACAATTACAATCGACGAGAAACTCGAGTCTCCGATAATTTGGCACAGTCATTGTACCCAGTTAACGCTCTAACGGTCAAAGATCCGATTTTAGAGCAAATATTTGTGAGTGCGCCCGGCACATGCGGCAGTGCATGCGACCAGCGGCCTCAGGCTGTTAGCACACATCCGCGAAAACCGCGAAACCGTAGCAGTGGGGACGAAAAAAGGACGAAATTGAATAGAATAGAAATAGCTTTCATCAATAGTTTAGTCTGGGAGGTCTCGGGTTCGATTCCCGGCGGGGGCAATTTAGGAATTTATGATTTCTAAATTGTCTCTGGTCTGGTCTGGTGGGAGGCTTTGGCCGTGGCTAGTTACCACCCTACCGTCAAAGACGTGCCGCCAAGCGATTTAGCGTTCCGGCACGATGGCGTGTAGAAAGCGATTAGGGGTATAGGTTGAATTTACACTGCTATACCCCTTCCAAATTAGCCCGCTACCATCTTAGATTGCATCGTCACTTACCATCAGGTGAGATCGCAGTCAAGGGCTATCTTGTCATCGAATAAAAAAAAAAATAGTTTTTATTCAAATAAACTTTTACAAGTGCTTTTGAATCTTCGATGAATCTAGCACGGGTTCGGAATGCCGTTCCTGCTGAGAAGAGCCGGAAAGAAACTCAGCAGTTGCTCTTTTTAAAAAAAAAAACAAATTTTACAATAGGTAACAAAACTATGCTATGTATAATCCACAATGAAGTTTCAAAAATGCATACCTACACACAATCCAATACATGTTAAGACGCGCAGACAGAAAGTAGACCCATTCCCGTTGGTGGCACCCGTTCACGAGCATGACGCAGCCGTTGCTTCGCTCAACCATATTACATTTTGTATACAACCATATAAAAGGATAGTTAAAAATAAATTTTCATCTCTATAAACCTCTAGCTGATGGCCGCGATTTCGTACGCGTGGATTGAGGTTTTTTAATTCCCACAGGAACTCCATTATTTTCTGAGAAAAAGTAGGAAAAGTAGTATTTCAGACTCTATCTCTCTTCGGATGTCTCTTTGTGCCAAATCGGTACAGTCGTTGTGGCTTTATTGAGTAACAAATTGTATGAGTAACGAATTCTCGGGTAAATAAAAACTAGTCAAACATAATCTTGAGTCTAATCTGTATGCCTATAATGTGCATCTAAAACGAAACGAGTGTCACGTGGTCTGGTTAGGCGCTTGTGCTGTTTGGCGTCTATATCGCTAAAACAGGATCTGTCGGAATGCGATAAGCGTTTAGATAGTCCTAGGTCACGTCCATAGTCGACGGACGCCGTTTGAATGTCAAATTGTTTTAGCACTACAATAACTCTGAAATGTTTTGTGTTATTTTAATCTGAGCGTTGCGTTGTTTAGAATCATAAATGTTACAAAGTTGACTGCCCATCACAGATTTGTGATCATGGGTAGTGTATATAATGTTTATAAAGCTAATTTTATTTTTATTGAGCCTAAGCCATTGAAATTAAGTCTCAACAGCCCAACGGTTAAAGATGCAGACTGAAAACTGAAAGGTCGCAGGTTCAAACCCCACCCGTTGCACTATTGTCGTACCCACTCCTCGCACAAGCTTTCTGCTTATTTGGAGGGGATAGGAGGATATAAGTCAACTTCAGCTCGGCTAATTTTCTTATAAAAAATCCTTTTCATCTGAGATAAGCTAAACTATCGAAACTAAGCGATCCTTTCTGGTATTAAGGTTAGAATTTTTTGAAGACTTCCCTGGCGCAGTGGTGAGCGCTGTGGTCTTATAAGTAGGAGGTTTCGGATTCAATTTCCGACAGGGGCAATAAGGGAAATAATTTCTGAGTTTCTGGTCTGGTCTTGTGGGAAGCGTTGGCCGTGGCTAGTTACCACCCTACCGTCAAAAACGTGCTGTCAAGTGATTTAGCGTTCCGGCACGATGGCTTGTAGAAACAGATATTAGGGGTATGGAATGAACACTGCCATAGCCCTTCCAAGTTAGTCCGCTACCATTTGAGACTACTGACCATCTGGTGATCGCAGTCAAGGACTATCTTGCCATTGAATAAAAAAAAAAAGTTAACACTTGAACGATAGCCAGAGCCACTGAGATAGAGAATGGCCCTCTAGAGATGAGATGACCTTCAAGTCGAATGATGAAGTATGATCATGTCATGATGACGTAGAAGTATATAAGATGGGTAAATAAATGATTCGAAGTATCCCTGCGAGTTCAAATCAGAAATGAGGAGATCCGTAGGAGAACCAAAGCCACCGACATAGCTCAGCGAGTCGCGAAACTGAAGTTGAAATGGGCGGGGCACATAGTTCGAAGAGCTGATGGTCGTTGGGGTCCCAAGGTGCTGGAGTGGCGACCCCGTACCGGGAAGCGCAGTGTTGGCAGACCCCCCACTAGGTGGACCGACGACATTAAAAGAGTCGCAGGGAGTCGCTGGATTCAGGCGGCGCAAGACTGAGGTCTGTGGAGGTCCATGTAAGAGACTTATGTCCAGCAGTGGACGTCTATAAGTTGAAAAAGAAGAAGAAATAAATGATTCGGAAGAACATATAACGCGTCGATAGCATCTATTTCTGCCGCATCTTAGATTAGAGCGAACGCCCGCCCGGCCGTGACCCGCTCAGACCTTGAGCCGGCAAAGTCAATCGCTCCGTACCTACTCCCACAGACTATACCTACTTTTGCTAACTACAATTTATCCGGATACTTCCAGACACTTGCACTAAATATAACAAAAAGCCCAACGGTTAAACAATAGAATAGAATAATTTTTTATTCAAATAGACCTTTACAAAGTGCTTTCGAATCGTCAAATGAATCTACCACAGCTGGTTCGAAATGCCGTTCAAACCGAGAAAAACCAGCAAGAAACTCGGCGGCGACTGAACACTAAAGGGTCGGACGTTCGAGCCCCATCCGTTGCACTATTGTCGTACCCACTCCTAGCACAAGCTTTCCACTTATTTGGGTGGGATATGAGGGTTGGTATTCTTTAAAAAAATATTGAATGCTATAGGCATGATAATCGTGATAGTACAGAGGTGATAGCCTAATGTTCAGGAGTGCGGAGTCAGCGGGTTCCATCCCGGGCTCGCACCTCTGTCTTTTCAGAGTCGGGTGCATTTAAGCAATTAAATATCGCGTGCTTCAATGGCGAAGGAAACATCGTGAGGAAAGCACGCTGGAGTTTTCTCAATAACGTTTTCATAGGTGTGCAAAGTCTGCCAGTTTGTATTGAGTTATCGTGTACTAACCCTTCTCTGAGAGAAGACCTGCGATCAGTAGTGAGCCGTTGACATTTTACTGATAATGATGATGATTTTTTTTGTAAATAGTTGCTAAATCACTCAATGTTTTGTCTAATTTAACTTAATCTCGAGTGCGCCAACATCGAGTGACGTTTAAACGGGGAAGACACCAACTTGTCTGTTCAGGTGGATAATTTTTTTTTTAAATTTGGAACTAAGTCCGCTATTTTAAAATATCATTACGTTCAATTCCGCTGTCCAAGCAAAAAAGCGTTCAGATTTCTTCTGTTGGCGGATTATAGCAAAATAACGCTAACCTTTTCTTGCAAATCATGAACTTCCGCAAAGTAACGTCTGATTCTATCCAATAAAAAACATAAGGAGAAATTGACTAGTGTAGTTATCGTTGGTGTCGAACGGCCTTACGTTTTCACATCGGTTACGCACGTTCCGCTGTACTACGCCGTAGAGGCCTTGCGAGTGAACTCTCCTTGAACCGCGCCGCTACAGTGTCTGCTCTTTCATGTGCAAATCGGACTCGCGATGAAGTAAGCGACGATAATAAAGATTGGTTTGTTTTCTGTCATACTCGTATTATGCCGTCACTAGTTTTTGCCACTTCGTCCGCGCGGAGTTAAATTTTAGGGAGAGTTAAGTTAAAATCCCTCAGGAAAACTTAGTTTTTAACCGACTTCAATTCGGAATCTTCTTTTTTTTATGTATGTTCCCCGATTACTCGAAGACGCCTGGACCGATTTGGAAAATTCTTTTTTGTTTGAAAGTTTATGTACTTCCCAGGTGGTCTCAGTATCATCAGGTCAGGAACTCATGATGGGTTCCTGCCGAAATCGAGGGAACTCTTCAATATATGCACACTTGGCATACTTTGTAGTGGCGTTCTAAGTCGGTTTTGTAAAAAGAATTTTTATTTAAGTAGAATTTGATTTGATATGTTAATAACTATTTTATAGTTCAGATCATATTAACAATAGCTGGTTTAACTTTCAAAAATTTTTCTTAACGGATGCCTACGTCATAATAGCTATCTGTAAGCCAAATTGGCCGGCAACGCATTGGTGGTGCCTCTGGTGCTACAAGTGTTCATGGGCGGCGGTAATCACTTAACATCAGGTGACCCGCCTGCTCGTTTGCTCGCTAAAAATATCGTTTGCTCGCTAAAAATATTAAAAAAAAAAAAAAAAAATTTCAGCCCGATCCGTCCAGCAGTTAAAGCTGTGCGTTGATAGATCAGTCAATCAGTCAGTCAGTCACGTTTTCCTTTTATATTTTAGATTTACATTATTACACACCAATTAAAGGAAAAACAACGTTTTCAATATTTTTTTCCGAATTGTTTTAACTTACACGTCGTATTTGGTAGCACTCTATAAACGCTCTTTAGAGTTCTAGGTGTATAAAATAGACAATTTGTTACATAAAAGCGTAAACACCACGTCAATCGGCTGTCAGCGGTTGAACGGCCCGTATGTAGGCCGCAGACCGCGACCTAGGTCTACGCCTGGTCTAGATCGACGCGACGACCTTAGACGCTTACAAGAGATTTTTTGCGTCAAAAATGAAATTTTTAGTTCAATTACTCGAGATCTTTTATTATAACGTTATTGAGGTGCTCGGGATATTATCACGGTTCATTGATAAAATGGAACAAAGTTTTGTTCGGCTCTTCATTCACCTTTTATACACAATTTTCTCTGGAGGGAGGCTTTCGTTGATTCCGTCAAAGACGTGCCGACAAGCATTAAGCGTTCCGGTACGGTTGCGTGTTATGTAACATGTACTTATTTATTGTTGGGGACCTGGTCAGGTAGATAGGCTTCTTTTGTAACCCGGAAAAACAAAGGTTCCTGCGTAATTTTTGAAACTAAATGTCGGGCAGAAACTTCTAAAGTATTTCCTACTACATCTATATATGTATATACAAAAGGAAAAGGAAGGGACTGACTATTGACTCTTTGGATTGACTGACTGACTGACATATCAACGCACAGCTCAAAACACTGGACGGATCAGGCTGAGAGGCATACAGATAGTTATTATAACGAAGACATCTGCTAAGGATTTTTTGAAAATTCAACTCTTAAGGGGATAAAATAGGGGGTTGAAAAATCGAACTTAACGTGATCAAAGCCGCGAGCAAAAGCTAGTAATATTATAAAAACAAAAGTTTGGGTGGATGGATCTGGATGGATACATGTTTGTTATTTACTCCTTCACGCCACAACGAATGAACCAATTTGGCTGAAAGTTGGATGGGAGATAGCTCATTTTTAGGATTAACACGTAAGCTATATTATATCCCGGAAAATTAAAGAGTTTCCGCGAAAATTAAGAATCCTTAATCAAGTCGCAGGCAAAAAGGGATTAAATAAAAAATAAAATAAATAAAAATCATTCATACATAATACCTATTATAATATTCATTCTTCATTCTTAAGTCGTGAAACAAACCTGACGGATGCCACCAACGGGAATGGGTCTGCTTTGTCTGCCCGTCTTAACATGACGTGTTGGATTATATAATGTACCTACGTATGCATTTTTGAAGCTTCATTGTGAAAGCACTGTATATATAGCATAGTTTTATTACCTATTGTAAAAAAAAATATTTTTTTTTTTAAAGAGCAACTGCTGAGTTTCTTGCCGGCTCTTCTCAGCAGAATCTGCATTCCGAACCGGTGGTAGATTTATGACGTGTCATAAGAGCTACAAGGCCTACATGAAATAAATAAATTTTGAATTTGAAATGTACTTAATACTAAATTGCGTCAACATTAAAATACCTAAGCTATAGTTGCCTGAACAAGTTTTTATACCTGACCTAGGGTACGTGTGTACGTGGGTTCACAAATTATATGGTGGCTGTGGTAGTGCTGACTAGTTGAATGAGCCAACCGATATTTCTAGCAGAGGACCTACTGTTTACACGTTACGACTACGACACGATACTTTAAATCTTTCTGGCACAGGCTATGACGAGGGCTGTGTGTGATGGTGAGTATTTAAGCGAGAGGTATCGGGTTGATTCCCGGCAGGGGTAAATTAGGAGTTAATTATATAATGTCATCAAACGAAATTCTAAAATGAAGTACTGTTGATATTGAGTAAGATATAATTATCTTTGACTTTATACTTCATTCAAAAATATTATGTCTGGGCTGAGAGAGGCTTTAGCCATTTAGCACCACTAATTAAAAATTTATTCGGATATTTCCTTTAAGTGTAGCATAACACTTAAATATACAAAAATTAGTAGTGATTTAAATAACAGCAAATTACAGACAATACAAAATTAAATGCTCAGTAAAACCCTAGTTCATCAAATTCAATTATTCAACTAAACCTCGATAGATATATTATATTAAAAATAAAATACTTAAAAAAAAACTCTCTTCTCATCGAACAATAATTGAAACATGTAAAAACTGAATAAATTAAAGATATAACACGCATTAAATTAACGCAGTATTTAAAATCCGAAACACCTTAAAATCCCTAAGTTCCTTGTTCTTCTTGAATTAGTTTCATAGCGATATCTGGAACTTTTGTCATTGAACAATATAAATAAATGGCTTTTAAACGCGGCTTCTCTCACGTTAATTTCGATTTTTCAAACATCTATTTTTCCCCCTTAGGGTTTAGTTTCCAAAAATACTTTCTTAGTTCTTTCTTACGTCATAATAGCTACCTATATACCAAATTTCAGCCTGATCCGTCCAATGGTTTGAGCTGTGCGTTGATAGATCAGACAGTCACCTTTTCCTCCTATATGTATTTAGGTATTTTTGTAGCGATAAGATGTCCTTGTACACGTCATTTCTATATTTAAGTTTAGTTTTTAAGATTATAATGTACAAAATAAATAAATAAATAAAATAAATAAATAAATAGATAATAGGGCGATATCGTATCGTTGTTGAAGAGTAGAAAACTCCTTTTAAACGATGACGCATATTATATCGAGTTCCTACAAAAAGAAACAATTTGGTTCGCCAATTTAGCTATATCTTCGTATAAAACAGGTTATTGAAATATATTAGATAGCTTGGTGTCTGTTTTTTATCATAATGAATTAATAACGTTAAAAAATTATCAAACACGTATTAACCACGTAGAAAGAATACGTATTATTTATCTTTATATATAAGAATCAATTGCTGTTTGTTAGTCTGGCTAAATCTAAAAAAAAGATTGACTCTATCATGAATCTATGATAAACACTGGACTTGCTGCTGTGATATCTTTTTTGGGCCTATTTGATTAACGTCATTTTGGTGCTGTAAACACTAAGCGGATGCGAGTGTCTGTAATAGGTATAGTTCTTTCAACACATGAGGGCGCGTGAGCTTTACTTGTAGTTACGTTGTGTACGTGCACATTGCGTAAGTCTGCGTGGCTGTCCGGAGCCTAGGTGGCAACGGTTAGGCGCGAGCAAGCTCTCGCTCTCACTTATATAGATACGAACACACACGACCATGAGCCACGCGCCCTCGTGAATTGCAAGAACTGTAATATTGTAAAAGGCGTACCGACCTCTATAATTAATCTACGATTTCATTGTTGTTGTTGTATGATTTCTTAAGTTAGTTGGTGCGCCATTTGCAATATTGTTAGTTCCAGAGACACTCGTATGTCAAAAGTGGCGCTTCAATTTGATACATAATTTAGGCTGTCATTTGTATCAAGTCATGTCAATTCATTGTGTCATTTGTCAGCAAGTCCTAAGTGTTAATCATAGATTAAAGATAAAGGTGGCTGAGCCCCATAAAGGCGAACGTATGCTGGGTCAAAGACACAGTGTTAGGATACCTATAGTTAGACCTAGGTCGTGTAACCTTGGCCAGCTCGGATGCCCGGCAGTGGCCGATGACTTATGCAAACAGTGGAATATATTTGTGGATCTACACAAATATTTTGTAGATTCAAAAACTGGTGTTAACAACCCGCATATTATTCTGTCGCTTTTTATAATGGTGCTTGCACTTGCTTTGAAATCAATTTAAATCTTAAAATAGATATTTGAATAACTTTATAAATGTCTAATCGATTTATCTATAAGCTGATAATAACTCTAAAATCAGAAATGAGGAAATCTTTAGGAGAAGTAGAGTTGCAGACATAACTTATTTAATCGCAATGCTGAAGTGGTAATAGACGGGACGGGTCAGGAATAGAGTTCGAAGAACTGATAGTTGTTGGGGTCTCAAGGTGCTGGAGTAGCGACCTCGCAACGAACAGCGTAGTGTTGGTAGACCCCCCAAAAGCTGGACCGACAAAATTAGACGTTGCAGCGAACCACTGGATTCAGCGGTATGTCCAGCTTTGTACGTCACGTCTACTTCCTATCCTACTAATATTATAAACGCGGAACTGTGTTTGTTTGTCGGTTTGTCCTTCAATCACGCTGCGACAGAGCTACAGAGCGACGTAATTTTTTCGGGCTAGATATAGCTGAGGATATGGAGAGTGACATAGATTGCTTTTTATCCCGGAAAAGAGTTCCCGCGGGATTTTAAACACTAATCCACGCGATCAATCAGCTAGTCAGTTTATAAAGAAGAAGAAATATTCTGCAATCACAGACAGACACTTCAATTTTGTTTGTCTGTACAGATATAAATTAATATGAGTGCTAACACATGACCTAGGACATAGAAGCGGCTAGTGCGTCCGGCTCGACCTTCGCTAGCGGGCGTTGACTTCTATTGTCATACTATGTACTACCTACTGTTTGTTAATTAGGTAAGTACATACCCAATTTTAATTTTAAAACTTGTTTTACTTACTTCTAAGTAGGTACCTATTTTTAACCGACTTCCAAAGGGGTTCTCAATTCATCGGAATCTTTGTTTTTTAATTTTTATTGTATGTTTCCCAATTATTCGTCATCCTAGACTGCATCGTCACTTACCTTCAGGTGAGATCGCAGTCAAGGACTCTCAAGGGTCTTGTCATCGAATTTTTTTTAATTTCATGACTATCTTAGTCCTTGACTGTCCCACCTTATGGTAAGTGACGATCCAGTCTAAGGTGGTAGCAGGTAACTTGGAAGGGGTATGGCAGTGTGCATTCAACCCATACCCCTTATAGGTTTCTACACGCCATCGTGCCGGAACGCTAAATCACTTAGCGGCACGTCTTTGACGATAGGGTGGTAACTAGCTACGGCCAAGCCTCCCACCAGACCAGATCAGAGACAATTCAAAAATTTTAAAGATATTGTATGACATGTTAAAATAAAATTGAAATAACACTGCTTTAAGAGTCATAATAATTAAATGTGTTAGAAGTTAAAACATAATTATCTACTGAGTCTAACAAAACAAACGAATCTGAATACACTTAGTAGGAGGCGCAAATTAGTCATGTTCTAAAAGCGCTAGATTGTTTGCTCATGACCTAGGATATACATTGAGCTAGTGCGACCGTTGCGACCTTGGCTGCCGGGCGATGACTTTTTGTGATACTCTATTCCTTGCTTGTGTGTGAACGCTTGTGTTTGTGTGTT
This sequence comes from Hipparchia sbordonii, assembly GCA_038048805.1. NCBI lineage: Eukaryota > Metazoa > Arthropoda > Insecta > Lepidoptera > Nymphalidae > Hipparchia > Hipparchia sbordonii. Next base: position 974,813 of record JBBIWI010000008.1, on the reverse strand, counting down.
GTAATGTATCTAATTTAGTTTTAGTTGTGTTGGTATTTTGTTATTGTAGAGCTTTTTGATACGAGCACTTGGCTTTGAACGGAATAGAATACAATCATTTTTATTGAAATAAACTTTTACAAAGTGATTTCAAATCGTCAAGTGAATCTACCAATGGCCATTGCAACTGAGAAGAACCAGCAAGAAACTCGGCGGTTGCTCTTATGTGCATAAAAAATTATTCTTTTTTATTCTATTCTGTACACTGCAGCAATAAATCCATTTCCATTTCTTTCTTTCTTCTTTCTTCTTGCTGGGCTGGTTTCCGCAGTTAAACCATTCAAAGTCTGTTGTGTGTGATGCACCAATCCTTTCAATGTTACTCCAGCCATCCCAGCTCTCTCCAGAAGCCTCTCTCCAGAAATCCTTGGCAAACTGGGCAGCCTAGCAGGCTAGCAGGCTGCCCAGTTTGCCAAGGATTTCTAAATTCTTATCCGTAAGTTTCTAGTATTTTCACGGCAGGTGCGAGTAGGCCTTAATACTAAGGCTGAGATCTATAAAGCGTGCTCTGACTTAGCTAAGACTTGAGATAGAATTAAAACGAGAAACAATTATGTCCCTGAATTATATCTGTCTCGTTTTAATTCTGGCCCTGGGCTAATACTGCTTAGGGGCCCTATCTAATTACTCAACTAATTGCCATTTTGACAAGAAACTGCTTTCTGTAGTGATGTAGGTATATGTAATGTAATATATTTTAAGTACAGGAAGAAAATAGGAAAACAAAATATTTTATTTATTTATTAAAACATTATTTATTGCAAATTTTCGTTCGCATCTTTTATGAATTAGAGTAGGCTTAGAAAATCTAAACGTCAAACATTTTCGTTCGAACGAAGTTGCGGAACGAAAACGAACCGTGGTAGGAAATACGCGAAATTTCGATCGATATTTCGTTTTTCGTTAAATTAGAGTAGACCTCCAGTTCGGTTGGGGGCCCTCTGTATTCGCGGGGCCCTGGGCTGCAGCCCAAAAAGCCTTTAAGTAGATCCGCCCCTGGTCTTAAGTCTGAACAGACAAAGAGTGCAGTCTGCGATCTCAGCCTTAAAGTTTTGCAACAAAAGTTCTCTAGTGTGGTCTTCCGCTTATAGTTTAGTATGCAGCGTGGATTCGGGGGTCAGCGACCGCTAGCTGAAGGTCACACTTGACGTTGCGGTAGGTTGCACACATCAGTAATGGCCAAACTATTTATACACACACATACACTAGCGTTAGAATAACGTTACACTAGCATAATTTTATTATAAGCACTAGTCTTATTTGTTAACACATTCAAACCGATGATTATTATATTTTATTTTGTAATTTATAGTTGCAACTTCTCGGTTTTTGTAGCGTAGGTAGTTTATTTTGATATATTATAAGCTTTAGGTGCTATTTTAAAATATAATCATCTCTTGGATCACTTGTGGCATACATATTATAATATTATGATTGCAATGTGATTGAATGCAAGTATCGACGCGATTTTTTGAACAAGTATAGTTGATGACTTAAAGAGTGATATAAGCTACTTTGTGTCCTGGAATAACAGAGGATTCCCTTGGGTTTTTGAAAATCTGTCAAAAACTAGTACTATTAATATTATAAATGCGAAAGTTTGGATGGATGGATGTTAGTTACTCAATCACGCCGCAACGAAGGAACCGATTTGGCTGAAATTTGGCACAGAGATAGATTATAGTCTGGAAAAGCACGAATGCTGCTTTTTATCCCAGAAAATAAGAGAGTTCCCGCGAAAATTAAAAAGCCTTAATCCACGCAAACGAAGTCTCGGGCAAAATCTAGTATAATATAAATTATTCAGAGTTAACGGTAGATGGTAGACGCAAGATGTTCCTGTAATATATATACAACCATATGCCTTTCCTATATAATTCCGTCTACAAAAACGCGCTCGAATATTACGTCAGTTAACATCGCGCGGCGACGCGCGGTTCCTTTGACGCGAGTGTCAACTAATCACGTTCGAGGACAAACCACGCCCACATCCAGAACAAAGATGGAATGGAGTGGCGTTAGTACTATTTTCGTATAAAATCTCATCAAAATTTTATTTGGATGGGACGTGTAAACCAGACTTTTGCATTTATATTAAATAATATAATTGCGGTTGAGCGTGTAATGAATATAAATCAAAGAATATTCACTTATTATGCATGTACGCAACGGATACACGTACAAACATATTTTTGCCATAGTTAATTGAATCACTTAAATTAAAAATATAATGTATTTATTTATTAGTTATTTATTACATAACATTGTATATTAATAACTTCCAACTTGACGTTTTATAAAAATAATCACAATTTTTATTTTTATAACTTTTTCAGTGTTTATAATATCTATAGTAGGGATGTTGCGGATGCAGTTTTTTTTTTAAGTTGCGGATGCGGATGCGTATATCCGCAGCATCCTTAATCTGTATGTACGTAATACGTACATACAGATTAGGGACGTACGTACGACGTATACATACAAACATACATACATAGTTAAATACATACAAACAAACATAGGTACAGTACACAGTTTTCGCAACTAGCAACATCCACATCCGCATGACCATCCGCATTGATTATTGTGGATGCAGATGCGGATGTCCAACTCAATGCGGAATATCCGCAACTTACCTAATCTATAGGTACGTAATACGTACGACGTATACATACAAACATAGTTAAATACATACAAACACGTATACATAGTAAAATACATACTTAATCATAATTCATACGCGGATAAAAAGTTTTACTTCGAAAAAAATAACACGACTCCATTCTTTTTGTAATGCAATTGTACGACATTTTAGTAGCACATTTTTTATCATAGCAAAATTAAAAAATACCCTGCTTATGCTGTAAATTAAATAAGAAAACGATATACTTACAAGTGAAATGTTATTTCATCTCTTTTTTGATGGATTTCCGAACGTTTTTTGCATGATTTGACTGCAAACGACGGCTTTTTTAACGATCAAAAATACGAGCGATACGTTGAAGCGCGTGCGGCCGACTGATAACAAAGACAAGAGACTTTTGCAAATTCTATTGTCTTTTTGAGCGCGTTTTTTTTCTTCTAAGGGCCTATCCTTATATATCGATGTATATATACAATTGATTTTCAAATAGTCGCGTCAATCGTCATGCATAATATATATGGGTGAGCGGGCGAAGCAAGGTGAAACGCGAGTCAAGGTGATGTGCGACCGCGTTCAGTGACACGGCGTTGATCATCCGTTAACCATGCAACTACCAGTAGTAGCATGGATAATTTTTAGGTTTGAACTCACTGCTTACGACGTTATCTTCTTCTTTAACCGACTTCAAAAAGGGAGGAGGTTCTCAATTCGTCGGAATCTTTTTTTTTTCTTTTTTATGTATATCCCCGGATTACTCGAAGACACCTGGACCGATTTGGAAAATTCTTTTTTTGTTTGATAGGGTATACTTCCCAGGTGGTTCCATTTCCATAGTCATTAGGTCAGGATCTGATACTGGGATCCTGGAGAAATCGAGGGAACTCTTCAAATTGTAGTGGCGTGATAGAGTTTCGACGAATCATAAGAGCCACAAAATTACACTAATATTATAAAGACAAAAGTATGTATGTGTGTGTGTATGTTTGTTACTCCACAGCACAACAAATGAACCGATTTGGCTGCAATTTGGAATAGAAATAGCTCATACACAAGATTAACATATAGGCTACACTTTATCCCGGGAAATTCAAGAGTTTTTACTTTTTATTTTTTATTGCTGCGGGAGTTAAAAATCTTAAACCACGCGGACGTAGTTTTCCAGTAATTAATAATTTTGAATTTTAAGTCTATAAATCTAAGTTAATGTGGAAAAATTTGCCGCAAAAACGTATGCATAATATGCATACAAAGATGTGTATGTTTATTGTTTTTGGTTGGTCTGTTCCTAGACAAAGTCACGAAGGTCGAATCGAGTTCTGCTAGCGATTTTTATCATTGCAATGTCATTGAAGCTAGGAAGGTGAATTATATTTGGTTAGACCAGGTTTACTTGTGTGTGTGTTTGTGTACACACTCGTATTAGAATAGTATTTGACAGCAGACATAGATAAATGCATTTGAAACCATCGTCGTAGTTTAGCAAGCAATCCGGATCGAAATATCTGTACTACTAATATTATAAATGCGAATATATAGTTTCGACGTATGGATGGATGTATAGATGTTTGTTTCTCAATCACGCCGCAATCACAGAACTGATTTGGCTGAAATTTGGCGCAGAGACAGCTGGAATAGCACATAGACTTTTTATCCCGGGAAATGAGAGAGTTTAATAAGTCAAAAAACAAATAAGCTATACGCTGTTTTACTACGACTGTATCAGTTTATTTCTTTGGCAAACCAATAAATAAATAAATAAATAAAACGATATTTTGTATGGACAGTTTATGGAGCTACTGAATTTGTGACGCCACATGTCAGTAAAGCTCTCTCTGTCTAACAGGATACTTTAAAGCTCTATATTTTCGAGACTAGTTAAGATAATAAAAAAACAGAAATGAAGCCGTGTTTTAATATTAAAAAACTTTATTATAAAAAAAAAAAATAGTGAAATACTCAATTACTGAAAAAAGAAACAAGGCTTTTCGTTGCTGTTAACAATCGATGTAACTGATAAAAGTGGTCGTGTTCTACCTATCAATTGCTATATCATTGTGCAAGGTGATATATATTTGTTTATACCACATAATATATTAGTGTTTTATATTGTAAGTGTCTTATGTTTCATAAAAATGTGTTTAAAAACGACTAGCTATTGTATTGTATGGTAATACTTAGTTTTTAGATACGAATTTTGTAATCTAGAGCTGTGGGATTGGAGTTGTGGGGAAAAACACATGCGTCAGTCGAATTAAAATTATAATTTTATCATTTTTAGTTACGAGAAATAACGTTGGAATTATATTTTTGAATTTATGTAGGTATAAAATGTGCAATGGAAAATCTAATGTTTTGAGATTTTTATCAAGATGAATTGTAGGAAACAATACAATACTTACCTATTATAATCGTCAAATATCTACATCCTCCATATTTATCATTGCAGGAAAAGTATTTTTTTACTCATTGACAAGATAGTCCTTGACTGCGATCGCACCTGATGGTAAGTGACGATGCAATCAAAGATGGTAGAGGTCTAACTTGGAACGGGTATGCAAATACAATTCAATGATTATTTTATTCGGTTGGGCCGTCGATTTATTATTATTAATGTTAAATATTACAATATTAAATAATTGCTGTCAAAATCGGTCAATTATTTATTAAACAATTGAATAACGATTATGCCAGTTAATAGAAAGTAAGTAATCAATAAAATTCAACGTGAAATTAACATGTCAGCAAAATTTTAAAAATAAAAACAATAGAGAAAAAAAATTTAAAAATATCAGTAGTTACATAATATGTATTTAAAAACGTGAAAATATGAGTGGATCGTGGATCTCTTTTTTTTTCCTCTGTGATGGCTATAGGTAGTTCATTAAACATAGATTGCTAGGCGGCTGAGAAAGGGCGAGTTATAACTTTTAACGCGGCAGAGCCAAAACGTTTGTTGATTTTCTCAACTTTTCTTAGCTTAATCAGCAAGAAACTCGCCGGATGTTCTATTCTTGTAAGTATAGGATGAGAGATGATGGTGTTATGTGATACGGGAGTCACTATACGTGTTTGTTTACCAAGTTCAAGTTTCACGACCCTGAGCGAGCGAGCTGTGTGCACGTGTAGTGTGCGGCCGCGGTAATATTTAGACAAATTCTGTTTTCCATACGTTCACCGCGCCATTTGGATGGAAAATATATCTATACTAGCGGCCCGCTCCGGCTTCGCACGGGTATAAAATATATACATACATATATAGCCTATGTCATTCACTATATAAAACTTCCTCTTCAATCACTCTATTAAAAAAACCGCATCAAAATCCGTTGCGTAGTTTTAAAGATTTAAGCATACATAGAAAGACAGGACAGGACAGAGAAAGCGACTTTGTTTTATACTATGTAGTGATACAATACTAGTGGTTCGCCCCGAACTGAGACCTCGCGGTATCCCATAATTTCCAAAAGATAGTTTTAATTATTTATATTGTAATCATTAAGTTTTAACATTAGACGCAATAAAAAATAATAATAGTTGACGCAAAATTGTTTTACCATGTTTTTACCGATACTAAATACAGCGCCATTTATTAGCATTAAAAATTAAATAATTGCATTTCTTTATACTATTTATCTAATTTTAGTATTTGTTGTTCAAGTACAGGATATAACTGAATTTACAACCAAGTTTCAGGTTCTAATATTCAGTAGTTTTTGACATATGGCTTAAATTAAAGCTACTTTTCACTGAATTAAACTAGAAACTTGTCAGAGCATTGAGAGAATATTTAGAATAAATTTCAACTTAGTAGGTACATCAAGCAGTTTTAAAGAAAAAGGGCCTCGACAGACAGATAGATAGACGGACAACAGAGTGAGCCTATAAGGGTTCCGTTTTGATTTCAAACTCAAACTCAAAATTATTTATTTCATGTTCAAACCAACTTGTAGCTCTTATGACAAGTCGAGAATCTACCACCGGTTCGGAATGCTGATTCTGCTGAGAAGAGCCGGCAAGAAACTCAGTAGTTGCTCTTTTCGAAACAAAAAAAATGTTACAATATGTAGCTTAGCAATAGATATCTTGTGGACAGCTGAAGCAAAGCAGATTGGTTCCAAGCAATTTTGTCATCCTAAAAATAGTATGTAAAAAATTTACCAAATTCACTCGTAGATACTCATTAGTCATTATTACATTATTAAAATAATAATGATATAATTTTTAATGTGATAGCTGAACCAATACCGCTCGCTCAATTAGGGCCACGATCCCCAGGGACACAGGTTCGTGGGCCGCGTGTGGCAGATAAAATTCATATGAAAATTAGTTTCTAGAATTTTGAAAATCGATGCCATATGTTATTCAAATATTGATGCTGTCTGGCCTATTGCATTTCACCGCAATGATAATATTTGAATGCTTTTGATTATTTCAATTAAGAGGAGTCTCTCTCTCTCAATCGTTCTCGAGTGTGTCCCATACAAACGAAGTTTATTATTTATTAATTCACTGTTTCACACGTGACGAAGTTTAGTCCGGATAGAGAAAAAGACGAGGAAAAAAATGTAGAAAACCTGTATTTGCGGGTTATGCTATAGTTCAAGTAATCAAAATAATTCAATTTTATTTATTTATAAAGTTAGTATGTAGATCGGAGTGATCTCAAAAGAAAAATAGTAAAAAAAATAAGAGTACGATGTACGGAAAAGTTAAACAACAAAAACTGTACTAAGTTCAACGAATAAACAAATCCTACCTCGTAAAACTGCACAATTTCAAAAAATAATTTCAAATTAAATCAAAAATATTCGGTTCATTGGTAAACGGTTGGTAAGGGCATATAAAAAGGCCTAATCCTGTGCCCGAGTGTCCCAAAACAAAAGGTGTCTACAACCTGCGCCCGCGCACCGTGCGCCTGTGTGAGTGTCGTATAGACTCCACGCAAAGACTAATCAACCAAAGATGTTCCATGAAATTCAATAAGAATGCAAGTCATCTCTGAGATTTATCAGTAAATGGGTAGACAAAAGTTTCTTGTCCGCCGCTTGCCTGGCCCTACAAGCGTGAGAACCCCGTAGGTCTAGATTTAAGTTCTTTAATATATAAAGTGCAACAGAAGTGTGAAATAACCCTGAAGGAGGTGAATGGGCTCAAGAAACTGAACAACTTTCCCCAAGGAACATAGGTCGAAATATGAAAAAAAAATTTTGGACCTCCCATAGTAAATCAATCAGCTGGTCGTAAATTTTGTAAGGGAGGTCCAAAATTTTTTTTCATATTTGGATCTATGTTCCTTGGGGTAAGTTGTTCAGTTACATGAGCACATTCACCTCCTTCAGGGTTGATACCCTCCTTCCGTTACACCTTGTAGATCTCAGCATGAGATATTAGGTAGGAATTAGCAAGTTTATGCGATGTGTCACATCTCGTTGGTCGTGTAGTCGTGCATCGCTGTAGTTATAGCAATCGTCCTTTTTCTAACAAGGGCGCGCGGCCGACAACCCTGCCGCCTAGCGCTCTAACTCTTGCTGTATAACGTTCTATACTCGTGTAGGTATAACATCATCTTATACGGACTATATAGTGTGCTCCGACAACAGATAAGCCATGCATGTCGTTACTTTATCTAATGAACCATTTTAAAAAGCTTTGTTACATTACTAGCTTTTGACGACCTCCCAGGCGCAGTGGTGAGCGCTGTGGTCTTACAACTGGGAGGTTGGTAATTTATAATTTTTGAATTGTCTCTGGCCTGATCTGATGGGAGGTTTTAGCCGTGGCTAGTTACCACCCTACCCTATGTTTAGTACCTATTGTGTTTTATAAACGATGAAGCTTAAACGTTGGTCATATTTTTACAACTTTTATTAAGAATTAATAAACTAGGTAGATATTGCAAATAACTGTAATTAAAGTAAAAATACAAAGCCGACATCGCGGCGTAAGCGCTTTTAACATATTTATTCGTAATTGACAGACAGACACCCGACCGATTCTACATTAGACGGACGACATTAATTCAATTAAAAAAAGCTTTGATGCGGTTTTTCGTTATTTATATTTCACGTTTGCAGCGAATTTTAGGAATTTCAACGTTATTTGGAGTGAAATTATTAATTCCAAAGCTTTATTTGTGTACAGATACCAAACAAAACGTTTTCATAACATATTTGTCTGATGGTATTGTACGTATTTCTATCGATTACAAAATCTTTTTTAATGCGATAGCGAGGTTTGACAGGTCCAAACCAATCCAAATCCAATTCATATCCAAACCAATATCGAAAGTAACTAACTCTATCTAAAGTAAGTAACTCTATCGAAAGTAGGTAACTAACTCTAAATCCAATTCATATCCAAACCAATATCGAAAGTAACTAACTCTATCTAAAGTAAGTAACTCTATCGAAAGTAACTAACTCTAAATCCAATTCATATCCAAACCAATATCGAAAGTAACTAACTCTATCTAAAGTAAGTAACTCTATCGAAAGTAACTAACTCTAAATCCAATTCATATCCAAACCAATATCGAAAGTAACTAACTCTATCTAAAGTAAGTAACTCTATCGAAAGTAGGTAACTAACTCTAAATCCAATTCATATCCAAACCAATATCGAAAGTAACTAACTCTGTCGAAAGTAACTAACTCTATCGAAAGAAACTAACTCTAAATCCGATCTATATCCAAACCGATATCGAAAGTAACTAACTCTGTCTACAGTAACTAACTCTATCGAAACAAACTAACTCTGAATCCGATCCATATCCAATCCAATACCGAAAGTAACTAACTCTGTCTAAAGTAACTAACTCTATCGAAAGTAACTAACTCTAAATCCAGACTAACTCTAAAACCAATATCGAAAGTAACTAACTCTGTCTGTTATTTTTCACCACTTAACCGACCTTGAGCAGAGACTCAAAAATACTTTTCTCTATGAAGTATATTTTTTATTATACCGCGTCCGCATGCTTGTGGCAAACGGCAAACGCCAAACCTCTACAAACGTTTGCCTTGAATTTGGGAATCATCCGCACGCTTGCGAGGGCGTTTGTATGTTCTGAACAGGCAAGCATGACGGACGTCGAACTTGTGTCGCCTTTATTATTTGGCTTAAGTTATTTTTACAAATGTTTTAAGCTCAGTATCGATCAATAATCCTGCTAAAATGGAATATGGATGGATGGATGGATGGATGGATGGATGGATGTTTGTTACTCTTTCAGCCACAACTAATGAACCGATTTGAATGAAATGTGGAATAGCGATAGCTCATACCTACATTTTAGCCCGGAAAATTAAGGACTTTCCGCGGGAATTAAAAAACCTTAATCCGCGAGGACGAAGTCGCGGACGTCATCTAGTTGATAGTAAAGCGTCCTCTAATTAAAATTTTCAAAACATATTTCATGTGCACAATTTGTCCAGTTACAGTTTTAGTATAATATTATAGATTAGTAGTAGTAGCTAGTAGTATGTTCGAAAACACTTGGTACCTACCTAGTTTATTTATTTGAATAAAAAAATATTCTACTCTATTCTAGTATGTACCTACTCAATAGATATTTTGTTTTTTTTCTTTATCAACCGATAGACGTCCACTGCTGGACTGTTTATTGCATGGACTTCCTCAGGCTTCGGTCTTGCGCCACCTGTACCCAGTGGCTCCCTGAGGGTCGCCTGATGGTGTCGGTCCACCTATTACCATACCATTATATACCATTTTCCGGTGCGGAGTCACCACTTATTATTATTAATATATAAAACTAATTAATTAATTAAATTATATAAACAAATCGTCTTCAAAAGTCTTCAGTCGACGTTCATTTTACGTTTTTACCCACTCACAAAATGAAGATTTCTAAAGGTGCGATACGTAAATCGTATTACAATAACACGTCTAATCGCCGCCAGTGCACAAACGAGACTGAATGCGCGCAAACGTGTGGACGGAGAGGCAAGCGCTTGTGGCAAATTCCCTTTGGTTTGCGATCAAAAGACCGACACTCGATGGATCGGCCACAAACGCTCGCAAGCGTAGGCAAACCATGGCAAACGCTCTATCCGCACGTTTGCGTTTGTGAAGGTTTGCCGAGGTTTGCCAAGCGTGCGGATGCAGCTTTACAGAAATTCACAAAAAAGAGTTCCTATAGGATTTTTAAACTCTTTTTTATTACAGAAAATTTCCCACAGGATTATAATTTTTGAATTTTTTATTAAAAAAAATCGAAGACCTCCCAAAGGATTCCCTATTTTTATTTTTTTATGTATATACTAATAGATGCCCGCGACTTCGTTCGCGTGGATTAAGGTTTTTTAAATCCCGCGGGAACTCTCTTATTTTCCGGAATAAAAAGCCTATGTATTATTCCAGACCAATTCCAGACTACATCATCTCTCTAATAATAATCTGTGTAAAAAAAATAAAAAAGTAGCCCATGTGTTATTCCAGACCATAATCTACCTCGCTACCAAATTTCAGCCAAATCGGTTCAGGCGTTGCGGTGTGAATGAGTAACAAACATCCATCCATGCGTACATCCAAACTTTCGTATTTATAATATTAATAGGATAAACAGTTACAAGAAAATATTATTAGAAGAAGTGATGCTTATCTCTAAGAAAGAAACATCCAGCTTCCCTTGAAAGTAAGTAAGGTGGTATAGGTTATTTAAGTGGTAAGTATGTTATTCAAGTAAAAATAGATCACCCTGTGTATCTCGCGTCCTAACCCACTATCTTTCTACGCGGCTGGTCAGGCGCGGGATAGTTGGAAGGACCTTTTTGTCCTATTATTGGGGCACCTGTGAAGTCCTCCTGACCTTTATCGGATTTTTTGCTCCAATTCGTTTTAGGGCCTTTATTTTCACCATCGACATATTTTAGCTCCACACGAGCGTAACGTTCACTATAATAGATAGGTAGAACATTATAGTTCTACCGGGATATATGTTTTCTCACTTTCGTGTATTTTATCCTCTTATACTTTTATCCTGGAGAAATAAAAGGTTCAAGCGATGAAGTCGCAGGCAAAAGAGAGTCCTACACATAAAGAAGTGAAGAATATAATTAAATGCATTTTATAGGAATTATGCACTCTATCTATAAATATATAAAAATAAAAGATGACTGACTGACTGACTGATCTATCAACGCACAGCTCAAACCACTGGACGGATCGGGCTGTGGCATACAGATAGCTATTATGACGTAGGCATCCCCTAAGAAAGGCTTGTTGAAAATTCAACCCCTAAGGGGGTAAAATAGAGGTTTGAAAACTCGATCTTAACTTGAGCAGAGTCGCGGGCAATAGCTAGTTTTAAGTACATATTTTTATGAACAAATCGACAGTGGAATTTATGTTTGAGAAAAAAAAAATTAAAATCTTTTTATAGAAACATTAGCGTAAAAGGCTTTAAAAACATTGTTTTACATTTTGTTATACATTTTTTAAATGTAAGTGACCCTTTGAAAATAATTTAATGAGCCAACGGGGAGGCAGCTCCTCTGTGGGGTGGACTGGGGTAGGACATTCCTCGTTAATTATATGATGTATGATAATTATGATTATAAATTTACGCGTCTCATAAAAAGGGCGTTTTAGTTCCAATTATATTATTACTTATGGTGTGAAAAAGTTAGGTAAAGGACATTTTAAGAAAACACTTTATTGAGAAAATCGAAATCTTATAGTATTATTTCTATCTTCTCTCTGTTCTTTATTCGTGATCTATAATTCTTATTAGAATCGTATAGGATTATTCTTGGAAACTTTTTTTGCATATAACTATAAGGTTTGATCGTGTTTTTATGAATACAGTGAATACAGTACATACAGTAGTAGATTTTTTTCTTTCTTCTACAGCATTAGAGACATTGTTCGTTAAATTATATTAAAATGAGTCTTCTATTAAATTATCTTTAAGTCTATTAAAGTATACCTGTCACTATCAACTAAGCGTTTTACTCAGTTAAAAGCTCAGTTGGTAGTGAAAATGAATTTATAAAATCTAGAAAATAGATCTTTAAGTAGTGCTTACTGAGAGCGGTAGTAAAACGCATTTTTGTGTCCAATAAAACTATAAACATGCTTAAAATTTAGAATGGAAACTAGGAAAATTGAGATATTTCCTATAAAAAGCTAGAAGAAAATTGAAGCGTGCAATAATAAACGGGTGCGAGTGAAAAGCTTTCTCTCGTCGCACGTATGAGCTGCGATGCGCAGCGCCCGGCGAACAGACGAGCGCCGCGAAATGCATGGATTTAAACCATCGCTTCATAAAAATAAGATCGCAGGAAGGCGATGGAATGCACCAGGAAGTTTACATTACTGGCCAAGAAACTTCTTTCCATAACAATGTTTGACGTTTTTAAATGCGCCTGCGCAGAAAAAGCAAACAAGCGGGAACCGAGCGAGCTTCTGTTGCTCGCGGCGCAGCGGAGCTCGTCGACGGAATCCTTTTTGGCGAAATTAGTCAGAGTTCCCGAAAAATACGGCCGTCGACCCCTCAGGGCAACACCTAAATATTTTAATGCCGAAAAAAAATCACCATGTTTACATAACACGCCGAAATTTTAAAGAAACCACGCCGAAGGGCCACGCCGGACTCACACAGATAAAAATTTCGTCTGTCGTCCGCGTGTGAGTGGCACACACACGAGGAACACATAAAAATGCCCAATCGGTACATGTCGCACCACTACAATGAAGGGACGACGTAAGTCGCATACAAGTGCATAATTCGGCCGAGATGCAAAAAAAATATTTGGCAATGCGGCCCCTACGCGCCCGCCAGTCGCCCGCCCGACAGGGTTAGGTTAGGTTAGATTTTTTGGCTTAAAACGCTCGTTGGAGATTTTTTGAAAAGTTATCTACATCACTTGTATTTTTTGTCTACATCACTAGGAGAGGCGTCCTTCCTGGCCGCTTTATTATATCGCCAGCCAGTACGTCGCAATTTTTTGAATAATAAAGATCTCGGTACACGCGTCGGCACGCTCTAGTCGGATTCTAATTAGATTTTTTAAATTTCGGCCGGATGAACTATTCGATCGTTTCTTTATTTTGTAATTTCCACCGGGCGTTTCCCTCCACCCCCCGGCGGGCGCAGTGCTTTATTTTGCCAACTTTTTTACAGACACACTTTACGATGATGGCATAAATCTATTTCAATAATTACGGACTCAAGATTTTTCTTTTTATTTCAAAAAAAGACTGCAGCAGTGTCTATTGTGTCGTGTTGTGATTTATTTTATGAATTTCTTAACAATTTTATTTGGACTCTTGTGTTTTTTGGTTCGATTTGTTTGGTGAGTACTTTTATTTTTATTTTATTTTTTCGATTATCGTTTATTTTTATTTTTACGTATTCTGTTTTGGATTTTACATTTGTGTATCGTACCTACTATTGCTAGTGTCTATCTCAAATTTTTAGCATTAAATAAATGTTAAAATCGTTGTTTCCATGCGTCGCAACACAAAGGATTGTAAGAAATTAAAGTTGGGATCACAGTCGAAACACATTGTTTAGTAGATATTTTATTTAGAATAAAAAGCTGGCTAGACACTAGATACAAGGACACGTCGTCCAGTGACGTCAGCAGCACTAGGCACTGCCGAGAAAGTCCGCCATCTTGATTCTGTGTTTTTTTACGAAGCCTACAAAGTGCGTGAGCGCAACAGCGCCATGTTGTTACACATTCGAATTTAGAAAAGTAGCCAATTTAATGCTAAAAATAATAAATTAAAAACCTTTGAAACGTAATTGAATCAAATTAAAAGTTTAGTTGTTAAAATATTTCTATCAAAAATTAATTGTACTTAATAGTAAGATAAATTTATTTAATAGCTAGTGACTTTCTACGTATAAGTAAGTAAGTATATGGTAGGTATTAAAATGGGTTATAGAATTACCATATTTCTTTTGTTTGTTGTATTATAATTAAAAGGTTCCATATTAATAAGTTATTAATTTATACGAGCACACGTATTTTGATAGAAATCACTTTGTCTGGAAAATAATACGAAATACCTAGTTACAAAATCTAAACAAAATCTAATTTTTGAAATTGATATTGATATTATGATATTTCAAGTTATAGTATGTTTAGCTTGAGTTAAATGAGCCATATATTTATTTTATAAGTAGTTTACAATAAAACAAAGCTAAATAAAATTGTCGTTCAGACACACAGACTAAAAATACGGATGTGGCGCCATTGCGCATTTATGGTGAATGGGCTAGTCGTTTTAACTTTTTTCGCTCCTTTTACGCTGTTTTAATGTTATTGTTTTACACTATAATATTACTTACCTACTTCTTTTTGGAAATACGTATAGCCAGTTTTAACGAATACTGAATTAGCCACATATATTCTGGCAATTTCTGATTGGAGTTTACTTTCTTATAAGATTTAGTACCTAGTAGTTAATATTCCGTGCCCGTTTTTACTAAATCATCCCCTAAGCAGGAGTATTTTATATAGGTAGAATAAATTCAATGTCATTTCCACCTTTTTGCTCCCTAAAGGTTTTTGAAAACTAAATTGTCAGAAAGCGTCACCTAACTTAGCTTGGAAAGCCCGTAAACGTTGGTGAAAACTATAGTATTCTATGAACTGATCTATGCTAGGCAATGTCATGGTTTTATTTCGTCAAGTTAAAATATTAACGTTAATAGTTCTCCACCCGAGGCACGGCCCGGTCCATGATGGAGCTAAGCATATTTCCATCTTTAATTTTTAATTCAGATGTTGGCTATGTGTAAATTATTTCTTTCCGTTTTAAATAGAGGATCTTCTACTTAACACAAGCTTTACCTATAGGCATAGTACCTATAGGGAAGGACAAAAGTGTTAAATATTAAAATTAAAATTATAGAACCTATTAAAAAAGTCTTCCCTTTTTTCTGTCTCACGATACATCAGCCATACAGTAAATTAATTTACACAGGTACATTTTCATGTGCAAATATATATTTTTTAAATTTTAATCACAATAACAAATATCACATAGGTACCAAAAGTAATGGCAAAGATCGACACCATAAGCTAGCGAAAGATTGCCTTACTTTTAGTATACTTCTTCTTTTTTAACGACCAATAGATGTCTACAGTTTGACAATGGTCTTTCATGAACATACATACATACATATCGGTCTTGCGCCGCCTGTATCCAGCAGTTCCCTGCGCCTGTTGTCGTCGATTCTCCTAGTGGGGCGTCTGCCAACACTGCGTTTTCCGTTACGAGAACTTTTAACATACTAGTGGATTGAATTTGGCCTATAGAGCAGTGACTGAAACCGCTGAAGCTCTCCATCGTATGCCAAGGGAAACTGCCTGGTCCAACGCAGAGATTTGACTGTGAATCTATCTCTTTCCCACGCAATTTTGCGAGTCCCAGTCCCTTATCTCCCTGCACAGAAACAGCACGTGGACTGGTATCTTGAGTACATCTCCTCTTGTCTTGTGTCTCTTCCAAACTTGAGGGAAAACGATAGACATAGCAGAATCAGATTTGAAAACTGGTGGTAGAGCCTTGACTTGTCAGTGGAGGCACAGATGCATGAAATGAATAAAATTTAATAAATATAGGTACATTGTATATGTATTTGGTAGGTAGGTTTAGATTTCGTTTTAATTCAATTTCATCTTATTGTCTCTTGTTTTTCGTGTGACAAATAAATGTTTATTTATTTATATAATAAAATTATTTGGTGGTGCAGTTACTACTAGAACTAACGAACCGGTAGTTGGTT
The DNA here is from genome assembly GCA_038048805.1 of Hipparchia sbordonii. NCBI lineage: Eukaryota > Metazoa > Arthropoda > Insecta > Lepidoptera > Nymphalidae > Hipparchia > Hipparchia sbordonii. The sequence continues at coordinate 958,368 of JBBIWI010000008.1, read as the reverse complement.
AACCACCGCTTATCTAACTTGACCGTAACTTCCAATATAAATTTAGTTTGGCTCCGCTACGTACAATATCTAAACATTTATTTACCTCTTTGTACGTTAGAGCTTCAATCCACTTTTAGGCTCACCTGTACATAACTTATAGAGAATAGAACGGAATTATACTACAGACATAAATCATACTTATAGTCTGATTTTTAATTCGGTGGAATTCTGACAGATGTAATTTTATAAATAGAGCGAGCTATTTGTATGAAAAACAGTATTACCACCTGTAGTTCGATTTTACCCAAATTTTACCCCAAACTATCTGTCAGGCATTTGTCATATATCTGTGTGCGGCCATTGATTTTTATTTGTATAAGTTTCAATTTATTATCTTTTTTGTGGGATTTTTTAAATCTCTGGTAACATTAAGATACGTCAGAATTCCACGGAATTAAAAATCAGACTATAGATTTTACCTTTATTTTGCTGAAATTCAGCTTGGTTTCAGCAATAATAGCGTCAATGGCAGTGGTTCCTCGAGTTATGTGCCCCGCCCATTGGCATTTTGGCTTCAGGACTCTATAATCATCATAATCATGATCATCATCTTCTTCTTTTTCTTCTTTATCAACTGATAGACGTCCACTGCTGGACATAGGTCCTTTGCATGGACTGTGGAAGTCCTCGGTCTTGCGCCGCCTGAATCCAGCGGCTCCCTGCAACTCGTTTGATGTCGTCGGTCCACCTAGAGGTGGGTCTGCCAACACTGCGCTTCCCGGTGCGAGGTCGCCACTCCAGCACCTTGGGACCCCATCAACCATCAGCTCTTCGAACTATGATCATCATAATCATTATCATTTCATCAGCCTATTTCCGAATCATTACTGGGCTCTCCTATCAGAAAGAGAAGAGCTAAGACTGAAATCTATAGACCGCACTCTCACTCAGCTCAGACTCAAGACAGAGTTAAAACGACACAGATTTATGTCAGAGCATATTTGTGTCTCGTTTTAACTCTGTCTTAAGTCCGAACTAACTCAGAGCACGCTCTCACTAAACCTTTGAAAACATTATGGAGACTTTTCAGACATATTGGTTGACTCACCGTTATAGCAAGTTATATTTAATAGCTTATAACTAGTCTTGGTTTGATCCTCGAACAGAGGAAAGTCTTTAAATACTTTGTCAAGCAAACAAGGATCTGTTAATTAGCAGTGAATCTATCGAAAATTTAATATGTAATAGGTATAGAGTACAGAACCCTTCCCCAATGCGGTCTATTCGCACGTGACCACGTTTTTCGACTGGGAACTCTTGGCAAACTGGCTTCACATCGAATAGAGCGCTTCCTGGCAATCTTCTTGACGAACAAACGTCGCCGCGTTTTAACTATTACTATTGTTATACTATACCTAATGCCTAACTACTATTGTATAGTTCTCGGGACCAATTTGTTTGACTTTGAAATTAATTTGAGGATGATTCCGCGTATAGATAGGTACGTTATCTAAGCATGTCTGAACTAGATCATTGGGTATCGAGATTTTAGTCTGCACTTTTGACCGTTGGAAGTCTCAACAGTACGGACTTCCCAATGTAACTTACTTCAAATTCTCTACAAAATATGTATTATATTTTTTGGAAATACCTACTGTATTATAAAAGAAAATTTCTGATTTCGCCAGTTGTTTCGCCAATTGTTTAGGTACCCTATTCATAGCTTTTATGCGTGATGAATTTTTTTATGTGAATCGATAGTTAAACGTTTGACAGACCAAATAAGCTTGGTATGCACTATGCGTTAATTTAAAAAGCTGAAAAAATGTAGAATTCTTTTTTTTTGTTAATGCAAAAATGTCTTACTGTCATATTGATTATTTATTACTTACAATAGGAAATTATACGCGAATGGAGAAATAACCCATCACATGAAGTAAGTATGCGTGATCTATTCGGCCAAAAAAGTTTTTTGCTTAGGTGTTATTTAAAACAGTGATGAGAGTCGTTATAAACCAAAAATTCATATATTTAATCCTACTAATATTACAAATGTAAAAGTTCGTAGGTACCTATGCATCGATGGATGTTTGTCACTCAATCACGCCGTAACGACTGAACGGATTTGGCTGAAATTTGGCACAGAGATAGATTGTAGTCTGGAATAACATTTACATTTTATCCGAAAATAAGAGAGTTCCCGCAGGAATTAAAGACCTCAATCCACGCGAATGAAGTTGCGGGCATCAGCTAGTTGTGTTACAAAAAATACCTACTGTTTTAACCGGAAATCAAACCCTGAACGTTGCGGGCGTGGCATACATTCGACACTGCCTGTTGACCCTCAAACCTCACTATCGCACAACACTAAGACAAATGTATGACTCTGTCCTTTTCCCGCACTCAATAGCCGATCTTTGGTCGCACTGTGCCAAACACAGTGTCAAAACAACGACACACAAGGACGTAAACCCTTTTATAATTCGAAACACATAATTTATTTTTGTGTAGATGGAAAACGAGCTTAAATAACCGTGATAGGTTGAGTTGGCAATCTGTGCTTTGATTGTAAGAGTTAAATATAAGTTTTATGTCTGTGATACAAAGTTTACATTGCTCTAACAAAAGTAGGTCTTAGTATATATGTGCATGTTTTTTTCTTCTTTTTTATTAAAATACTTAGCGAACCGTTTACTTCTTATTTTAGGATTAAAAAATATCACATCCATTAGGTCCAAGAAAATTATTATTTAACTTTGCTTATTGAATTCAAGGTTTCAAAACCATTGTAAGTAATAAAATAAACCAACGACATTTTTGCATTTTTGAAGCTTTATTGTGGAAGCACTGTATACATAGCATAGCTTTGTAAAAAAATTTTTTTTTTGAAAAGAGCAACTGCTGAGTTTCTTACCGGCTCTTCTCAGCAGAATCTGCATTCCGAACCGGTGGTAGATTTATGACGTGTCATAAGAGCTACAAGTTAGCCTACATGAAATAAATAAATTTTGAATTTAAATTCTTGAATTCAACCATCCAACACCCAAACTTTCGCCTTTATAATATTAGTAGGATTTATTTCCCATATTTTTTCTTACCGGCTCTTCTCAGCAGAATCTGCATTCCGAACCGGTGGTAGATTTATGACGTGTCATAAGAGCTACAAGTTAGCCTACATGAAATAAATAAATTTTGAATTTAAATTCTTGAATTCAACCATCCAACACCCAAACTTTCGCCTTTATAATATTAGTAGGATTTATTTCACATATTTTTTCTTTGAACAGTAAGGTAATAAAAAACAGGTGACTCTGTGCTACCCTACTAGCCATAATATGCAAACATCTTAAACCGTCAACTCTAAACCGATCTCACACTAAAGGGATAAGGAAAAGTGCAGTACGTCTTACTCATTGTAGACAACCTTGAAGTTGCAACCGCGACCACACACGAGAATCTCCGTTATTACTAAACAAATAAGCTTCAATATCGTTTGAGGAAAGGTCTCCCACAAATTCAAACAAAACTATACCTAACTACCAGGAAGTTAAGGTTAAATATCATGTGTACGAAGGTCTCCCGACGTGCAAAATGACGAGTTATGCTTTGTACTAATGTGGAAGGTCAGGTGTAACGAAAGGGCGCGAATATATTGCTGTCAGGGTTTAAAGTATATAAGCTGATTTTAAGCAAAATTCTCATAGTGCTTTTAGAATAACATAGTAGCTTGTTTTTGTCCCAATGTAGGACAAAAACCTCTTCAGAGCAAATGTTAAAGAAAGGGTGAGGATGTTTTAAAACACGACGTAACATAATTTCTCTTTTCTCAAAGCTGATTTGTATACATAAGTTTAATGTTTCTATTATCATATTATATATTTTATTTTTTATTTTTTAACCGACTTCCAAAAAAGGAGGAGGTTCTTGATTCGTCGGAATCTTCTTTTATGTTCCCCGATTACTCGACGACGCCTGGACCGATTTGGAAAATTCTTTTTTTGTTTGAAAGGGTATACTTCCCAAGTGGTCCCATTGTCATCAGGATAGGATTTGATGATGGAATCCTGGAGAAATTGAGGGAATTTCAAATTTTATAGGCACAGTTGGCATACTTCGTAGTGATTATTATCTATTGCGTGTAAGAGCAAGGAGTGGAAGTATCCAATGGCGGACCCCCGTCCTCTCCATCTTTACCTATAGAGTTTCATTAATAATTTGCAAATAAAATAAACTTTTGTGGCTAAGTTAAAATAGAAAATAATCCCTATTCTGTACTATTACCTACAATTTTTCACGTTAAAATTATAAATGCGAATGTGTATTTATTTGTTTGTTGGTTTGTGCTTTAATTATACAATAACAGAGAAACGTACGACACGATTCTTTGCATGGGTATAGTTGAGTTCTTGGACAGTGACATAGGCTTTTATCCCGGAAAAACAGAGGATTTCTGTGGGATTTTTAAAAACCTACATAACTGCACGCGTGTTGTAATGTATGTTAAAGTTTAAATGTATATCGCATTATAAGTAACAAGCTTAAATGCGTCTACATTGTCTATGGCCTTAATAAATTTTATTCTTCTCGTCTCCCCTTGACTCTTGAGTCCTGGATCCTGTTTAATCGCAACAAATCACTGACCTTTCTATTTTATCTCTGACTAACACTGGACTAGCTGCTGTGATTTTTTTTGCACCTATCTGTTTGACGCCATTGTGGATTTGATTGACGCCATTTTGGCGCTGTAGGCACTAAGAACTGTCTCTGGAACTAATAGGTAATATTGCAAATGGCGCACCGACCTCTAAAATTAATCTATAATTTCATTGTTGTTGTTATATAATTTTATATATTAATTATATCTAGGGGTTGTCGGTGCGCCATTTGCAATATTATTAGTTTCAGAGACACTCGTATGTCAAATGTAGCGCTTCAAATTGGTCCATAAATATGCTGTCATTTGTATGGGTTCAGCAAATTCAGTGTTAATCATAGATTAACTATAGAGATCAGTGCAATAAATGTTCCACAACGAACATCGAAACAACGCAGACTAAGCTCTATAGCTACTAGCTAGTTATAAATAAATGTATGAATTACTAAAATTATTGTAGCGATTTTTATAAAACCACCCCCTACAGTACCCACAGAGCGGAATAGTTCAACGTAAAGTATAATTTTTCATTACATTGATTACGTAACTAGGTAGCAGGCAGAACTTTTACACGCAAACCTGAAACACCAGTCGCGAGGCACAACCAGTCGGCGAAATATGCCGACATGATTCCAACTCATAACGACTTTTAATAAATGTGATGTTAAAATGACAATTAGCCTGCTTTAGGGCACTCGCGCACTACGCGCCCATGATCACGACAGTGGCCACAGCGTCCAGACAAAGAATAGTGATTCATCCAGTATCATATAGTTCCAAGAATCGTTGGGATCCCAAGTAGTTGCACTGCAAAACGCAGTGTTGGTAGACCGCCCACTGGGTGGATTGACGACATGAGATTATAGAGTAGCAGGGAGTCTCTGGATGTAGACTGAGTATAGCATTGCATAGGTCTCTTGATCCAAGTCCAGCAGTGAGTGTGATGCGCAGTATCGGTTGATGAGGAGAGGATTCATTCATGTCAACCCATTGCCGGTCTATAACTGGGCACAGGTCTTCTCGAAAGAGAAGGGTTTAAACCATAGCACATACAGGTCAAGTGCGGTTGGCAGACTTCACTCATCTTTGAGAACATTGTGGAGAACTCTGAGCATGCAATTCCCTCATGATATTTATGTAAACCGTTAAAGGAAGTGATATAATTGCTTAAAACACAATAACTCCAATAAGTGAGGAAAGGAAGCTGATATCCTCACCATTAGGTTGTTAAGCTGTTCCCGCTAAAGTATAACAATTCCAAAAGAATTTGTAGATTTGCCTTTACACATTTTAAACGAGTAAAAACACATTAATACAGTCGAGTTATTATTCAGTTAATGAATTCATTAATGAAAAAGTTGCATGGAAGCAATCAGATTTGCATCATTGCAAAAATCCCACAAAGAAGATAATAAATTGAAACTTATACAAATAAAAATCAATGGCCGCACATAGATATAATATGACAAATGCCTGACAGATAGTTTGGGGTAAAATCGAACTACAGGTGGTAATACTATTTTTCATACAAATAACTCGCTCTATTTATAAAATGACATCTGTCAGAATTCCACCGAATTAAAAATCAGACTATAGACAAGAAGAGTTTCTCAAATGCGAGTGGCAAGAAATATTTTGCGATTATCCTATGCGATAACTTTCCATTCAATTTTCGCCCGCAATTATACATTACATTATTATATATTAATATTATACATAAGACAAAAACTCATATCATTTAAGCTATGCTCGAATACGAGTGCCGAAAATTTCTGAAACATAAAGCTTGGATACGACGAGTTCAACAAGCGGTGATTGCACCGACAAAGAAAAACGTATGTGAAAGTCCCGTCAAAATCAGTTTGGATGTCCCGAATATTAAACCGGACAGCCAGACAGACAGACATTATCTTTCAAACAAACTTGAGCTTAATTAAGATCTTAATAAATACTATTTAATTTATTTGTATTAGGTATACACTTATACGGCTTATACCTGAGTATAAAATTGCAGATTCAGACAGATTTATTCATAAGAATGCATCCATAGTACGACCTTACAAACAAGTAGAGTCCGTCTCAAGCTATAAATTTGACTTATACCTCACAAAACAAGCCTCGCCAAGCCCTAAAGGTTAATCGAGTATTCAAACGTATATAATAGGCTTATGACTTGTTTTCCATGAATAGATGAAAAAAAAACCTCTCAAGGTAGACCGGTAGAAAATGTTCCTTGCAACGAGTAGGCGCGTGCACTGTGAATACCTATATGAACCAGTACCTTTAGTACCGGCTTGAATCGACGAACGTTTATGTATTTCGAGCATCGAAACACTGTAACGCCAGAGTAAAATGAATCTCAAGTACCTAAGTTTTAAAGTAGTATACATACATTCAGTACTACCGATTTTTATTTGGCATAAATTCTGTTTAAAATACTAGTTGTATTTATTAAACCTCTAATAGCGCCCTGAGGATATTTGCTGACAGATCCCATTGGTAGTCCTTGAACCACTGCTGTATGGTTCATATACTGACTCTATTGAGATGATAATACTAAAAAGAATTATTTGTTGTGGGCTCTTGGAAAACCAGGGCGCGCTTGTTATTTTTAAGTCTTTATTTTTATAATAATTCTTTTACAAATTTTATTTTGCCGAAACGCGGCATTGTACCCAAGGTGCTGGCAGCATTGCTTCTTGGAATGTCCAAACTAATTTTTTGGCCAAGGTAGCTGCCAGCTCTTGGATCCCCGGTAGACTCGATGACCTAGGTAAAGTTTAAGTTGTCGCCCTTTTATCACTATTAACTAATTTCCACAGTTATTACATCTACATGTAAAATTGACTGACATTAAAAAATGTACAAAATACTAATTTTGAAAAATAAATAAACCTGAAGTCAGACAAATGGGTCGGTGGGTTAAAATAAATTTTTTATTTTAACTTTAGTGTCTCACTGGTCGAAATCTATGAATGTGGTCGAGCAGTCCAAACTCATACTAAGCTTACAGTTTGCTTGCGATTGTCGATTGTTTACGATTGTTTTATAGGTGATTACTTATGCACGTTTACGTCTAAATTAATGCGATATTTTAGTTTTTTACTGTAAAATAAGGTAAACAGCACCTACTATTCATATTTTTACTACCTCTTGCCCGCAACTTCGTTCACGTGGAGTTAGATTTAAAAAAAAATCGCGAAATAAAAATCCTTCTCACTCTCCAGGCCTTCACTAAACCCATGCAAAAATCACGTCGATTCGTTGCTAAGACGCTACGTAATTGACGCTAAGTAAGTAATATAAATTACTAAAATATAAAAAAAGTAATCGACACCTGCTTGAAAGCTATTTTGCCAATCGGTATTAACAAGTTGTTTTTAAAGTCCAATAAAAAACTTTAAGAATGCGTGCCAAAGTTTTAAACTTTAGGCATGCCACTGATTGGGTGATGTATAAAACATTTTTTTTATATATGAATAGCGAGCAAACGTGCAAGCGAGTCACTTGATGTTAAGTGATTACCGCTGCCCATGAACACTTGTGTAGCACCTAAGGCACCACCAATGCATTGCCGGCTTTTCAGAAAGTTTGTCCGCCCCGAAAAACCCTGAAACTATAAAAATACGGAAGCTTGGCCTTTGGCCATATTCTTAGAAACAATGAATACGACCTCCTGCATCCATCATACGGGAAAAAATAGCTGGCCGAAGACCACCTGGTAGGAGAAGAACATCGTGGCTTTAGAACCTGCGCCCGTGGTATGGGTAAAGTACCCGATCCTTATTCCGTGCAGCAGCATCCAAGGTGCAGATAGCCCTAATGTTTGACAACCTCCGATAGGAGACAGCACTACAAGAAGAAGAAGGTCCGCCCCTTGAATAACCCCATGTATTTTTTTTTTAATATGCAGGATGTCCCCTTTCATGGAAAGAGATTTTGTTATCATATTTTTGTTTTTCTTTTTGTTTATATTTTTAACATTGTTGATATTTAATAACCCCATGTTAGAATGAAGTGGGGACACCGTCACGGTCGAAGGGAGGTGATTCCACAATTTCGTACAGAAAAAAACATTCTAAAAGATCATCAAGATCAGTTCATCTATGCTCCATTAGGAACAAAACGTGTTAGCATCGCAGTGTGCAATGCTCCTGAGTGATTTGCACTCCGACATCAGATAAGCTTCAAGGATTGGGGTGAACAGTCTGTACACAATACACAGGACGCTTTAGATACCTGCGAACCAGTCTAGATATTAGGATAAAGAGCTGTAGGTAGTAAGCGCTGATAACCTAGAAGGTTTCGATCCTACACATCTCGATACTTCCGACGTAAGTTGCGGTATCCCACAAAATTAGGTTTTGTGCACTATATCATTTGTTTTTATCTATTTTATGTGTTCGTTTTAAAAAGAAATTAAACACAGCATTCCTTAACATACTCTCAAGACATATAAAGTTGTAGACGGCCGAAACCATTGTATTGGCCTTTACAACAATTAACGCGTCACGTAAGCGTTTCGGGTATACAACAACTTACGTGGGAGGTATCCTATATATTGACCCGAAGTATCAGCTACAACTATACCAAATTTCATTCAAATCCGTTAAGAAGTTTTCGCGTGATGCGGGATAGACTGACAGACAGACAGACGGACCAAAAAATTCAAAAAAAATTGTTTTGGGCTCAGTATCGATAATAAAGCATCCTCCGATTAAAATTTTCAAAAATATTTAATGTACCCCGTCCCGTTATAGTTTTATTATAAGTATAGATAGATAGATTATTATCCACGGTGAAAGAAGAATATGTTTGTAAAAACAAAAGCATTAATTCCAAAACTAGCTCGAAAGATGCACAATACCTACATATAAAAAATCAATATAGAAAATGAAGTGTAAGCTCTCTGGTGGGAAGAGGGGAGCGCAGCGGTAGTGGGATCGGGGGGAGTTCTGGGGGATCGAAAGTTGCGTCGCCTTGACCCCGATCTGCGCCTGCGCATATCCTATTATTACTGCGCTTTTTCTCACCGGTGGCCATGTTGATTTATACTAGCTTTTTTGTCTGGGTTTTTACTGCGTCACATCACTATGCATCCTCAAATTCAAACTCAAAATTATTTATTTCATGTAGGCCAACTTGTGGCTCTTATGACAAGTCGAGAATCTACCACCGGTTCGGAATGCTGATTCTGCTGAGAACAGCCGGTAAGAAACTCAGCGATTGCTCTTTTCAAAACAAAAAAATGTTACAATATGTAGCGTATCTATCTTGTGGATAGTTGTTCAGCAAAGTAGATTGGTTCCAAGCTGTCGGCGCGCTCATTTAAATTCCCCGCCAACCATGAACGCGGGCGGGGCGGTCGGCGCCCGCGCCGGTGATGGGGTTCGCAAAACAACGCGCTGAATCGACGGACTGTGTGACGGTTTTTTCATGCTATTAATGTATTGCTAAAAAATATATATGTGCCTAAATTTTACGTCTAAATAGTTTTATTAATTTCCTTATGTGCCATCGCACATAAAGTGGCGACCGTGACCGTGAAAAGTGGAAATTGGATTAACATTCGACATCTTCGAGCTACAATCGTCGTGCTTCAAAGTGGTTTTGCCAAGAAAAAGTGAGCCCGTTCCTTTTATTTATCCTACTTCTAGTTGAGTTAGCAATGATTTAGCTCCTTACAGACTTGAAAGTCTTTGCAATAAAAAATAAATATAGGAAAAACATACAGCAAAATATATCAAATTGCTAAACCAATTTTAAAACTCATACATCGATATAACGGTTCAATGCCTATACATACCTTTAATCAACTTGCATAGTATTACGCACCGCTTGCCTTTAGCACATAATAATTCAAAGCCGCTTACCTGCGCACGCACAATATACCTACAAAATAACGATCGATAGATTCCACTAATTAAGTTTCACATTACTATAGCTATTTTAAACTGATTCATTGTAATTATTGCATTATTGTAACTTCCCATACATTCACTATCGCCTTCGCTAAGTACCTACTATTGTTTTTCGCATATACAGAGCCGTAAAACATTCTATTCCAGCGAATAACTTCGGAGCGCGCTCAGGCGCAGACCAGCGTTCATCCCGGGTTCTCGCGACAACTGATAAGAATTGAGGTCAAGTTCAGCGTTGGCCGCCAGCCGTACCTACTCCGCGCGTTTCACATCAGCTGGTCAACGGGGTATCGACTTTGAAGCGAGGAGCGTATCGTAATCAATTTTCCATCATTTTAATAAGCTAATTATTATTTTGTGCCTGGTTTGTTAGCCTTGACTATGGAGTCTTCATTTAAATCTTTAAATCTCAAACGTGCGTCTATTAAGGGACGCATTACCAAGTTTAGCAATTATTTAGATGATTTAAAAGGCTGTAAGCTTATGCAAACCGAGGTTAACATACTGACACAAAAATTAGCAAAAATTGAAGCGCTTTTTGTCGAGTTCGATGGCGTGCAAAATCAAATAGAAAGCATAGATGAGAATAGTTTAACCATTGAATTGGACACGAGGGAATCTATAGAACAAGCATTTCATAATTCGATAGCCGCGGCTCAGGAGCTCATAGCAGAAAATACATCAAAAAAATCGTCACTCGAGCACGGGCTCAGCTTTGCTACCGCTGACGAGGATGATTCTGAAGTGATCGGGTTTCGCCTACCAATAATAAAAATTAGCAACTTTGACGGAACATACTATAAATGGCTGGAGTTCCGAGATACCTTCAGCTCATTAATTCATAACAATAGTAAAATTAAAAATATACATAAATTCCATTACTTAAATTCATATTTGGAAGGCGAAGCCGCCCGTGTCATTAGTAATTTGCAAGTAACTGACAGTAATTACCCTGAAGCGTGGAATCTACTTTGTGAACGTTACAATAATGTGCGTCAATTGATTAATAATCATTTAAAATTGCTATTAAATTTCGAACAGGCTCGAGAATCTAACAAGTCTCTAAGATTCGTTGTAGATCATGTTACTAAGAATTTACGCGCACTTCATACTCTTAAACAACCAACCGAGCATTGGGATACTTTGATCATATATTTGGTCGCAGCAAAGTTAGACAACAACACTCGAGTTAAGTGGGAGGAATATATTCATGCCAATGTAAGTATTTCGGAGATGCCTACTCTTGATGACTTCATGACTTTTTTGAAGGCGCGCGCCGACGTGCTCGAGTCTGTTTTTCATAGTAAGCAAGATCAGAGTAAAAGTGTCAAGACAGCTCCGAACTACTCTCATAGCGCCAAGCAACCTCATACTTCTCAATCAACTAAAAGCTTTGTTGCGGAAAAGAGCAATGATTCTAATGCGTCGACGATTTATAAGTGCGTTGTCTGTAGCAAAGATCATCGAATTTACGAGTGCCCTCAATTTCTAGAAAAATCTATTGATGAGCGAGCAGCACTAGCAGCACAATTAAAGCTGTGTGCCAATTGCCTACGATTAGGGCACAATAAGCGCTTTTGTAGGCTTCTAGGGTCCTGTAGGAATTGCAGGGTACGGCATAGTACACTCCTTTGTCCGTCGTCTAAACCAGCCAGTAATTCAGCGAATTCAGAATCCGTTGCGATGTCAGCCACTACTTCATCAGAGACTCTATTATGTACTGCGATAATTGATGTCGTTAATCCTAAAACTAATAAAGCTATAACCACAAGAGCTCTTCTAGATAGTGGTAGCCAATGCACATTCATTTCTCAAAAGTTAAAAGAGCAATTAAACCTAAAATCTATGCAATCTGATATACAGAACGTTGTCGGCATTGGTAATGTACCATTCAAGCTTGGTGCTGAACGCTGTGACATTCGCATTCAGTCAAAATTGACTTCTTTCAATGTTATTTTGTCCTGCCTAGTTATACCCGAAATATCAGGCAAAATACCTAAGTCTTTCATAGACACTACTCATTTAAATCTAAAGTCATTTGAGCTAGCAGACCCCAGCTTTTATGAGCCTGCCGAAATAGGACTGCTTATCGGTGCTGACATCTTTTGGGACATATTATTGTCTAAGCAGCACTCTTTAGGTCAGGGCAATCCTATCCTACGACAATCCAAATTAGGTTGGCTCATTGCAGGTCCCATGCACTATACTCGTGACAACAATAATAAAACAATTCAATGTCACTTCACTAACGTGACACACGATGAACCCAAAAATTGTTTAATCGATTTTCATAATGATTTAAAAAGGTTTTGGGAGCTAGAGAGCTTGCCACAAAAGCCTCTTCTTACAGATCAAGAAAAAGATTGTGAACAGCATTTTTTAAAACATACTGAACGTACTAAAGAGGGGCGTTTTTGCGTCAAGCTTCCGCTCACCAATACACCAAATTGCCTAGGAGAGTCATATTTCATGGCGAAAAAAAGGTTTCTGAATCTGGAACGACGATTTCGAAAACAACCTGAAATTAAATCCGCTTATGTCGAATTCATCAATGAATATGCTCACCTGGGACATCTCTCAATTTCAGAAGTTGACCGACCTGAGAACGGCCATTTCATTCCTCATCATCCAGTCATCCGCGACAATGTTGAGTCAACCCGGCTTCGCGTGGTATTTGACGCCTCGGCTCGCACAGCAAAATCTGGTATTTCTATAAACGATATACAAATGATAGGTCCCACGATACAAGACTCGCTTTTCAATATCCTGATTCGATTTCGTCAATACCGTTATGTATTATCGGCGGATATTGAAAAAATGTACCGACAAATTTTAGTACACGAGTCAGATCGTAATTTGCAGCTGATTTTATGGCGTGATGCGGAAGATAAACCTTTAAAAACTCTCAGGCTAAATACGGTTACTTACGGTTTCGCAAGCGCAAGTTTTCTTGCAACACGGTGTCTCTGGCAAATAGGCGAAGAGTGCGATGATCCTGTCATTAAAACTATTATACAAACCGACTTTTACGTCGACGATCTTTTGACAGGTCATGACGATGAAGAGCGACTACAATTTATTCAGCAGTCCGTTGCTACAAATCTTGCTAAGGCAGGGTTCAATTTACGCAAATACCGCTCTAACTCACCTTCTTTGCTGTCTTCAGACAATCTACAGGCTAACGGGAATCTAGTAATAAGCGAAACCACTAATACCCTGGGTCTAAGTTGGGATCCTTCCTCGGATTTTCTTAAGTTTCCTATAATCGTGGAAGATTCTACTAATATTACAAAGCGGTCTATTCTTTCTACCACGTTTAAATTATTCGATCCCTTGGGCCTCCTATCTTTGTGCACTATCGTTCCCAAAATTTTAATTCAGACCTTATGGTCCCTAAAATTGGACTGGGATGATCCAGCCCCTAAAGAGATTGTTAAATCGTGGAAGACTTTCGTCGAGGGTCTTCAATCCATTTCTTCGTTGACTATCCCACGGTTAGCATTAATCTCAAACCCAATCAATATAGAAATGCATTGTTTTTGCGATGCTTCGCAACGTGCCTATGGTGCCTGCATTTATCTTCGGTCAATGGACCAAGAAGGTCAGGTACACGTAAAACTTCTTTGCGCTAAATCGCGTGTTGCTCCAGCATCCACTCCTACTACCATTCCTCGTCTTGAGCTTTCTGGTGCTCTACTTGCAGCTGAAATGAGTTCTACCGTATCACAGGCTTTACGCTGTAAAATTTCGCGAACAATGTATTGGACGGATTCTAGTATTGTGTTAGCTTGGTTACGTGTAGGGTCCAAAAACCTAAAAACTTTCGTCGCTAATAGAGTCGCCGCAATTCGAGAACTAACCGAAACTGCTTCCTGGCACCATATTTCCACAAAACACAATCCAGCTGATCTCTTATCTCGTGGATTAGATCCGCAAGAGGTTTCCAACTGTAAACTGTGGTGGTTTGGACCTGATTTTCTGTCATCACCGGAAACTGAATGGCCTATATCGCAGTCCCAAGCTAATATCGAGATGAACGAATTGCCAGAGGTGAAAGCGCTTGTCGTTGAAACCCCTGATGTCAAAACTTCTTTCATTAACATGGAAAAATATTCCAAGTTAAAGACACTACAACACATCATGGCTTACATCAATCGTTTCTTACACAATTGTAGTAATCCTAATGATAAGCACCAAGGTTGTTTGTCAATTTCGGAACTGGACAAGGCTCTTAATAAATTAGTTTACATTTCTCAAGCTGAGTCTTTCCCTAAAGAAATCAACATTTTGAAAAAGGGCAGGTCACTTAACCCCAAATCCAACATAGCGGCACTTAATCCCTTTCTTCATGAAGATTTGATTAGAGTAGGTGGCCGCATTCAAGAGTCCCATTATAGTTTTGACATGAAGCACCCCCTTTTATTAAGTTCTAAACATTATTTAACCAAGCTTTTATTCAAACAGGAACACCGCAAACTTTTACACGCTGGTCCGCAAGCTCTGCTAGCCTCCATCCGAACTCGCTTTTGGCCTATCAATGGGAGAGACCTAGCTAGACGGATCGCTTTAAATTGCAATGTTTGTAGGCGGATTCAAGGTCGAGTAGGTAAAAACATTATGGGAAATTTACCCACAGAACGCCTTACACCAGATTTTCCCTTTAGTATTGTGGGCACTGACTTTGCTGGGCCTTTTATGATCACAGATCGCAAGGGTCGGGGTTGTAAAATTACGAAATGTTATTTATGCATATTTATATGTTTTAAATACAAGTGCATTCATCTCGAGGCGGTATCAGAGCTGTCAAAAAAGGCATTCGAATTAAGCCTTTCTCGTTTTATTTCACGTAGGGGCCTTCCCCGGAAGATTTTCAGTGATAATGGCGGAAATTACGTCGCCACTGCCAGGGAAGTCAAAGAATTTTTAAGCGCAAACGCCAATTCTATTCAGGAGTTTGCCGCCAGCGAAGGCGTCGAATTTTGCTTCTCTCCACCTTACGCTCCTCACTTTAACGGTCTGATGGAAGCCGGCGTTAAATCGGCCAAGTTTCATCTCGTTCGAATATTAGGGAACACGCATTTAACCTTCGAGGAGCTAGCATCATTGTTTACTCAAATAGAAGCCATCCTAAATAGCCGCCCCCTCTATCCCTTAAGTTCATCACCCCACGATTTTTATCCTTTAACCC
This sequence comes from Hipparchia sbordonii, assembly GCA_038048805.1. Lineage (NCBI taxonomy): Eukaryota > Metazoa > Arthropoda > Insecta > Lepidoptera > Nymphalidae > Hipparchia > Hipparchia sbordonii. The sequence continues at coordinate 942,623 of JBBIWI010000008.1, read as the reverse complement.
CAGGCCACTTTTTAATTGGTAGACCTCTCAAGGCGCTGCCGTCTCCAAACTTAGAAGGGCATAACATCAATCGTCTCGACAGGTTCCAGCGCATCGAGCAGCTCAAACAACATTTTTGGCGGCGCTGGAGCCTCGAATACATCTCGGAGCTGCAGACCCGAAGTAAATGGCGCGTTAAGAGCCGGGATCTGCAGCTCGGGGATTTGGTCGTCATAAAAGAAGAGAACAGTCCACCACTATGCTGGCGTCTGGGACGAATAGAACAATTGTTTCCGGGTCCTGACGGCATAGCGCGCGTCGCAAATATAACGACATCGAGAGGAGTTGTGCGTCGCGCGCTCAACAGGATTTGCTTGTTGCCGAGACCTGAAGAGACAGCCAGAGCTTGAAAGCTGTCAGCTTTCAAGGGCCCGGAGTATGTCGGCGCGCTCATTTAAATTCCCCGCCAACCATGAACGCGGGCGGGGCGGTCGGCGCCCGCGCCGGTGATGGGGTTCGCAAAACAACGCGCTGAATCGACGGACTGTGTGACGGTTTTTTCATGCTATTAATGTATTGCTAAAAAATATATATGTGCCTAAATTTTACGTCTAAATAGTTTTATTAATTTCCTTATGTGCCATCGCACATAAAGCATCGAGCAGCTCAAACAACATTTTTGGCGGCGCTGGAGCCTCGAATACATCTCGGAGCTGCAGACCCGAAGTAAATGGCGCGTTAAGAGCCGGGATCTGCAGCTCGGGGATTTGGTCGTCATAAAAGAAGAGAACAGTCCACCACTATGCTGGCGTCTGGGACGAATAGAACAATTGTTTCCGGGTCCTGACGGCATAGCGCGCGTCGCAAATATAACGACATCGAGAGGAGTTGTGCGTCGCGCGCTCAACAGGATTTGCTTGTTGCCGAGACCTGAAGAGACAGCCAGAGCTTGAAAGCTGTCAGCTTTCAAGGGCCCGGAGTATGTCGGCGCGCTCATTTAAATTCCCCGCCAACCATGAACGCGGGCGGGGCGGTCGGCGCCCGCGCCGGTGACGGGGTTCGCAAACAACGCGCTAAATCGACGGACTGTGGGACGGTTTTCCATACAATTAATGTATTGCTAAAAAATATATATGTGCCTAAATTTTACGTCTAAATAGTTTTATTAATTTCCTTATGTGCCATCGCACACAAGCAACTTTGTCATTAAGGAATTCATTAACTGTGTAATAATCTCTACTTATTAACCTTACATCCTTATTAATATACGAGTATACCTATTGATATACTTATACCTAAACGTCAAAGTATTTATTTATTGGTTTGTCCTTGAATCATACAGCAACCGAACAACGGATTGATCGACATGATTTTTTGCATGGGCATAGTTGATCTTGAGAGTGGGATCCCGAGGGATTTTTTTTTAAACCTAACTCCACGCGGACGAAGTCGTGGGCATATAGTTGTCCATTTTGTATTATTTATCAAGGTCTCAATCGATACGTAGTTTACATACCATTATCATGACTATGTATACGTTACGAACCAGTGTTGGCATTAATCGATTAATTTTTTAATCAATTAATTAATCTGATTAATTTTAATCAGATTAAATTAATCATGATTAAAATAATCATGATTAAAAAAGTAATCATAATCATGATTAATGAATTTAATCATTAATCATTAATCGTTAATTGATTAACTTTTTTAATTTGATTAACTTGATTATAAACTAATACATCCATCAATGTTTTTACTATATATTTATAGCTACTCGCTGACTGACTCGCTCACTGTCTGACTCATTGATCACCTCTCCTGTAAAATTTTGTATGAAAAAAAAATGTTTCACTCATGGTTTCGTATGGAGGACAAAAATTCATTTGGTGCAAAAATATGTAGAGAGCTGATGATTAAGGATTTCGGAGACGGGTGAGCAGCACGGCCAGGGTATCGAAGATAGAGGGGGAGTATTCAAACAAAAGTCATTCGAAACCTCATCAAATTGGTAGGAAGCTGACAAAAAATTCAAAATGGTGGATTCAAGAGAGAAGCCAGCGGGCGTTAACAGCGCGCGCGGCGTGGCGCGGCGGTGTGCCTCGCCCCGCGCGCACGCGCCCTCTACGGCACCGAACCGCTCGAACAAATCACTATCGCTCGGTCGTCGACGAAGGCGGGCAGTGCGATATCACCATCCCTACGCTTCGATGTAAAGCGAAGTCCGCGCTCGGCACGTATCATATTATGTACCTAAACAATTAGAATTAAATATACTTGACGTTAATTGCACCTACGACTAGTATTTCGCTTGAAAATTCATATTGTAGGTATCAAGCATAGACTACGTCATGGAGCTCTAGGTCCTGGCTCTTCAATCCTGATGCTGCAGGGTAGTGTCTACCTAAACTGTGAGGATTTAGAGACTGTCAGTTTAGAATTGATATTGTTGGTCTTAATAATCTTTACTTCCTTATCCTAAGTAATCCTTACTAATATTTTAAATTCGAACGTGTGTTTGTTTGTTGGTTTGTCCTTCAATCACGTAGCAACGGTACAACGGACTGGCGTGATTTTTGCAAGGGTATAGTTGAGGACCGGGAGAGTGACATAGGCTACTTTTTATCCCGGAAAAACAAAGAGTTCCCGCGAGATTTTAAAAACTAAATCCACGCGGACGAAGTCGCGGGCATCAGCTAGTCACACTAATATTTGTAGGAACGCGAGCATCACCAATCATCAGAAGTGAAACGGAAGAAGCGCCATCTAGTGACGGTAGTCTTGTAACGTTACAAGACTACCGTCATGAAACGTTACAAGACTACCGTCACTAGATGGCGCTTTGAACAAAAATCACTCTGATCCTACTCTCCTACATATTATAAAGCCGAAAGTCTGTGTGTGTGTGTTTGTTAGTTTGTTTTTTGTGTGTGTGTGTTTGTGTGTGTGTGTGTGTGTGTTTATTACTTCTTCACGCCGCAACGAATGAACCGATTTCGCTGAAATTTGGCATGGAGATAGCTCATACCCAGAAATAAAACATAAGCTCCATTTTATCCCGGAAAATTACAGAGTTCCCATGGGAATTGAAAAACCTTGATCCACGCGGACGAAGTCGCGGGCATCGTCTAGTAGATAATAAAATGATACTGGTTATATTGAAGTACTTAGTTTCTCACCTTTCTTTTCATCAAAATATATTCAAATTCATAATTTATTTATTTAATGTAGGCTACCTTGTAGGTCTTATGACACGTCATAAATCTACTACCGGTTCGGAATGCAGATTCTGTTATATAAAGTGTTAATTTGGTTTGCTCAACTATTTCGTGTTCCTACTATCTTTTTTGACGACAGAATTTGCTTGCAACCGGAGCAGCTTCCACTCATAAAGGCGGTCAAACGCCGACTGATTGATATTTGAATTGAAATTTGAATTTTTAAATGACCGAGTAAAATTAAAATAACCCTTATTGTATACTATTTTAAGATTCAGTTTAAACCAAAATATGTGAAAAAGTACACGCGATGCTATATTTTATTTTTTATACTATTTTTACTATTTTTTTCTTTGTGTTTTTTTTATTCGATGACAAGATACCCCTTGACTGCGATCTCACCTGATGGTAAGTGATTAGTGACGATGCAGTCTAAGATGGTAGCGGGCTAAATTGGAAGGGGTATAGCAGTATCAATTCAACCTATACCCCCAATCGGTTTCAACACGCCATCGTGCCGGGACGCTAAATCGCTTGGCGGCACGTTTTTGACGGTAGGGTGGTAAACTAGCCACGGCCAAAGCCTCCCACCAGACCAGACCAGAGACAATTTAGAAATAATAAATTACTAAATTGCCCCCGCCGGGAATCGAACCCGAGACCTCCCCGTTATAAGACCACAGCGCTCACCACTGCGCCCACCACTGCGCCAGGGAGGTCGTCAAAAATTGTGTTTGCAAATAGCTGTTTAATTTCGACGAAAAAGAAATGGCGAGAACGAGCAATGACCACAGGCAGAAAAAAATCCTTTATAATTCGAAGACAATACCAATATGATATTGAGTATTGGGTGGTGACGAGTGGTGATGAGTGGTGATGAGTGGTGATGAGTGGTGATGAGTGGTAATGAGTGGTGATGAGTGGTGGTGAGTGGTGGTGAGTGGTGGTGATGAGTGGTGGTGATGGGTGGTGATGGATGGTGATGAGTGGGTGGTGATGAGTGGGTGGTGATGAGTGGGTGGTGATGAGTGGCGATGAGTGGTCATGAGTGGTGGTCAGTGGTGGTGAGTGGTGGTCAGTGGTGGTGAGTGTGCTGACTGCTTAGTGTGCTGAGTGCTGGTGAGTGGTGGTGAGTAGTGAGCGGTCAAAATTAACAATAAATTACTGCAAAATCGGAAAATAAATAAATAAGTAGTTAATAGATAGTTAATCAAAAATAATTAATCAGATTAACGATTAATGATTATGATTAATTAATCGTTAATCAAATTTTTGATTAATGATTAAATTAATCGTTAATCAAATTTTTGATTATGATTTTAATCATTAATTTTTAATCGTTAATCAGATTAACTTTGGGCCAACACTGTTACGAACGAAAAAAAAAAAAACATACATACATACAGTGAGTGTCGATTTCACCAACGTCGAGATACATTTAACTGAAGAATAAAAAAACATTCCGACGAATTGAGAACCTCCTTTTTTTGAAAGTCGGTTAAAAAATAATTATAGTTTTTACACGTATGATGAAGTCGGGATAGAGTCTCGCATCGATTTCATCGTTTCTATTTAAGCCCGCCCGACTTCTAAAAAATAAAAATGTTTCCGACGAACTGAGAACCTCCTCCTTTTTTGAAAGGCACTTAAAAATAATTGTAGTTTGTACACGTATGTTGAAGTCAGGCTAGTGTCTCGCATCGGTTTCATCGTTTCTATTTAGGCCCGCTCGACTTCTAAAAAATAACAAAAAAGATTCTGAGGAGAACCTCCTCCTTTCAACTTTAAGAACTTTTTAAGACTAATTTAACTTTTTTTTGTCTGGTGGGAGGCTTTGGCCGTGGCTAGTTACCACCCTACCGTCAAAGACGTGCCGCCAAGCAATTTAGCGTTCCGGCACGATGGCGTGTAGAAACCGATTAGGGGTATGGGTTGAATTTACACTGCTATACCCCTTCCAAGTTAGCCCGCTACCATCTTAGACTGCATCGTCACTTACCATCAGGTGAGATGGCAGTCAAGGGCTATCTTGTCATCGAATAAAAAAAAAAAAAAAAGTCGGTTAAAAATTGAAATAATACAACTTGAAGCGTTCGCGTTGGTAGTACAGGCGAGTAAGGAATGCGGAGTAAGCGCCACTCGCCGCGTTTCCGTTTGGCCTTTTTTTATTTTATTTCATGCACATGAGAAAGTTCGCTGCAATTAATTCTGCTCTCGTATGCTATGGAAATCATCTTGGAATGCTATCTAATCGGCTTCTTTTCCATTAAAAAAAAGTGATTCAAATAATAATTTTAAACCAAATTTAAACTATAAATGTGAAAGTGTGTTTGTTGGTTTGTTCTCCAATCACGCAACAAGGGAGTAACGAAACTATGTGATTTTTGCATGGGTATAGTTAAGGGCTTGGAGAGTGACACAGGCTACAATTTAATCCTCGGAAAAGACTTTCGCTGGATTTTTAACAAGTCGCGGGCACAAGCTAGTAATTAAGTAATTCAAATTCAATTTTTTTTTATTTCATGTAGGCCAACTTGTGGCTCTTATGACACGTCATGACTCTACCACCGGTTTCTAATTTAACATATAATTTAATTCGTTTGGCAGTGGGCTGTACTTTTTTGTTTACATGAACTAGCCAGCCCTGAAGTCTTATAGGTTGTATTAAACACCGTACCTATAGGTGAATTTGCTTGATAGGTATACCTAACTCGTAAGTGAAGTTTTCTGATCTTTTTAAGGAATAAATAATAAATATCTTTAAAGCGAACTTTTCGGATATTCCAGGCGCTAGTTCGTCAACCAAAATTCCGACAACTTGTAACGTGATCGCGGTAATTAATTGGGGTAATAAATTAAAACCCTCTATCCGCCCTTAGTTTACGTCATCGCTTAATAATGCTAGGGGTAGAGTTGGAAACTTGTAGGGTGGAAAATTGAGTGAAATTTTAACGAAATATGAGTAAAATAATTGCGTATTACATCAACATATCTCGTGTACGGTTACGTTGTTCATTCCAAACAATGATTCGCTTGAGTGTGCTCTGGAAAATCCTATATCAGAATCCTTACAAAATTATACATGTGAAAATAATTTTGTCTGTCTGTTTGTTTGCTTATTTCCTCGGCTCATCTGTTTAACGAGAAAGATCACCTGCATAAAGATAACTTAAGTCCTGGAGAAGAACTCAGATGAAGACGCGCAGACAGACGTGTTTTTACCCGGCATATGTCCACCGTAGCGCCTAAACTACTAAGCTGATTTTGATGAATGAAGTGTCAATCGATTCGATATATCGAACACCCAATATGACGGATGTCACAAACTTTTTTTTTTTCGAAAACAAAGTAGTCCTAGACTGCGATCTCATCTGATCGTAAGTGACGATGCAGTCTAAAATGGTAGTGGGCTAACTTGGAAGGGGTATGACCGTGTACATTCAGCCCCTATCCCCTAATCTGTTTCTACACGCCATCGTGCCGGAACGCTAAATCGCTTGGCGGCAAGTCTTTGACGGTATAGTAACTAGCCGCGGCCAAAGCCTCCCACCAGACCAGACAGATAATTCAGAAATCATAAATTCCCAAATTGCTCCCGCCTGGAGTCGAACCCGATTCCGAATTCCCATTTAAAACCACAGCGCTAACCACTGCGTCAGGGAGGTCGTCTATCCCTTTTTTTCTTGTTAAGTAAACATATTTATCACTTGCTTTGACAGTAAACGTAAGGGAACCTGCATGGTCGAGAGATCTCCGTAATATTTTCAAAGATGAAGATAAAGTTTGGGCCCTAAACCGTACTTATTCTGAAAATAGACTCGTGTCCAGTAGTAAGTTTAGGCCCTAATGAAACCCTTCTTCCTAGAACTAGACTCGTGGCCGATAATGAACTGGCCAGGAATGTTGAAAGCTGAATAACTTTTTCCTAAATATAGGTGAGCACAGCGTACTATTTCCATACTATTCCGAACTATCCACACGTGCACGGATCAACACGTGCGGTGACGTCACAAGCGACTGAACGACGTCACGAATAGCTACATACGTCATGCTAATACCCGACATCGACTAGTAGGGACTTAGACCAACCATAACATTTTCTTGTCTCTCTTTAATTTTGATGATAATCTATACCCGGGTAAGACATATACGCTATAGGATAGCGAGAGAGTACCAGCCAATGATACAATTATCTTCAGACAATCCTACAGTGGAATTTATGAGATAAAACAGTGTCCAGTAAACGACGACCTCCCTGGCGCAGTGATGAGCGATGAGTGCTGTGTTATAAATGGGAGGTCTCCGGTTCGATTTCCGGCGGGGGCAATTAGGGAATTTATTATTTCTAGATTGTCTCTAGTTTGGTCTGGTGGGAGGCTTTGTTTTAGTTACTACCCTACCGTTAAAGCCGTGCCGCTAAGCGATTTAGTGTTCCAGCATGATGGCGTGTAGAAACAAATTAGGGGTATGGGTTGAATGTACGCTGCCATACCCCTTCCAAGTTAGCCCGCTACCATCTTATGCTGAGATCTATAGAGCATGCTCTGACTCAACTAGACTCAAGATAGGGGTTAAAACGAGACACAGATATGCTCTGACATAAATCTGTCTCGATTTAACTATGTCTTGAGTCTGAGCTGTGTAAAAGTGCGGTTTATAGATTTCAGCCTAAGACTGCATCGTCACTTACCATCAGACGAGATCGCAGTCAAGAACTATCTTGTCATCGTATAAAAAAATAAAAAAACGAGCAAAATGCATAAAGTTCGAAGTTTTCGCGACGCATCGACCACATGTAGCCCGGAGGTCCCATTCACGAGAGCTCAGCGCTTTAACGACCATTTCCATAAAGCATCCTCCCAACATACGGAAATAGAACTTTCTATCTGTAACCCTGTTTGCGATTTGAACAGATTGTTTTAAAGTTGTTCGGCGATTTCTTTAGCGTATAGATAAACGGCTGTGGTCTCATACACGGGTGGTTTTGCTTTCGATTCCTGGTTGGGGCAAATGTAAAGTGACTTCTAAAATACCTTTGACTTGTTTGATGGAAGTTTTCGGACGTAAGTTGTTACCACTCTACCGGAAAAAACTTAATTTCCCATTCGAAGCTCCATAGAAACCGATTAGGTGTAAGGTTTAATATACGAACTGTCATACCATATTATAAAGGACTAGGCCTCTGCGTGGATTACGATTTTTTGATTCTCGCGGGAACTCTTTCATTTTCCGGCATAAAATGTAGCTTATGTGCTATTCTCAAGTATAAGTTATCACATTGTAAAGTTTCGTCAAAATCCGTTTAGTAGTTTTTGGGTGACAAACATCCATCCATCTATTATTATGGTATTCACGGATTCTCGATTCTGGACTTCTTCCACGACTGTCCAAAAAGGAGGTAATGTTTTCAGGGTTTATGCATGTATGTATGTGTGAATTGCTTGATTCCACCATATCTTCTAAATGCCTGAATACATTTAGATGTATGTATGTTATAGCGTTAGAATCCTAAAATTATCGCGAGTGTCACTAGCTGTAACTTATTTAAAAAAAAAAAAAAACCTATTAGTCGGCTGTATAGCGCCATTTTCAAATGTGAAAAAAAAAAATTAGCAGTTGATATTTTTCTCGTTTTTGCTCCTTTGTTTCTTGTCTCGACCAATTTTAAATCGAGATACCTGCTTAAAACGAAGTAAGAACTTGTCTACAAAAGGTTTTTGCATTGAATTTTTACTCATAAAACTAAACTGTTACCTTGATAATATTATGTAACGTTGCAACTGCAGTCAGCACCTCACATGTTAATGAGTTAGAAAGTCGTCTACACACGTACTACGGACAGATTACGAGTGTGATACATTCATATTAGTTACATAATTCTAAGGTGCCAAATACGAAAGCCAGAAATTGTACCTAGAGAAAGAAAGAAAACTATTTTTAGCCGACTTTAAAAAAGGAGGAGGTTCTCAATTAATCGGAAGCTTTTTTTTTATGTTTTCCGATTACTCGAAGACGCCTGAACCGATTTGGAATTTTTTTTTGGTTATACCTATACTCAAAGGCGATCACGGATACATCATAAGATAATCAATTAATCACAAAATGGATAAAAATTAAAAGAAAAACAAAATAAAATAAACCCAACGACATAAAAATTTAAAAAGAAAATGGAAAAGCACAAAACAGGTGGTATACAATCCAGCTATCTTAATAAATAGCCTATCTTCGCAAAATTTACATGCACAAAGTACCTCGTATCTAATATAAGGTATAGTTCTTTTATTTCACGAGGGCTCGTGGCTCATGGTTGTGTGTCATGTCTGTATAAGTGTGAGCGAGAGCTTGCTCGCGCCTGACCGCTCCCACCTAGGCTCGTGACAGGCACACACATTTACGCAATGTACATGTACAACCACAAGTAAAGCGCCCGTAACTTCGTGAGATAAACGTCTATATGAGTGGGTACTGGGTACGATTTCGTCGCGAAACGAATTTTGAGTTTGAGCTGAGTGGAAGCCAAGTGCTCGCTTCGTTGCACCCAGAGATCATTAGACGTGATTACAGCAATTTGCCCTCTCCGAGCCGATTAGCATTCAATAACGTTGCTGCTTGGTTGCTGCGAACAAGATCAGACTTTTTTGGGCTAAGCTATACAATGGCTGTCATTAAAATTCCTGTCGTGTTTTAGCCCCAACGTTGTTAGGACTTTGTGCACTCTGCGACCAACGCTGGTCGTCGTCATTGTCGCAACCTTGGTCGCAGAAGCTCATAAACGATCAACCGGACGCTCAGACCAAAGTTTACAAAGTTTAGTCGTAACGACATATTAATAATGGATCAATTTGAAGCGCCACGTTTCAAATACGAGTGTCTGTGGAACTAATAATATAGTAAATGGCGTACCGAGTACCGACCTCCATAATTAATCTATGAAATCATAGATTAATTGTAGAGGTCGGTGCGCCATTTGCAATATTCTGCGATCTCACCTGATGGTAAGTGACGATGCAGTCTAAGATGGTAGCAGGCTAATTTGGGCGGGGTATGCCAGTGTATATTCAACCCATACCCCTAATCTGTTTCTACACGCCATCGTACCGGAATGCTAAATCACTTGGCGGCACTTCTTTGACGGGAGGGTAGTAACTAGCGGGTAGTAACTAGCCACGGCCAAAGCCTCCCACCAGACCAGACCAGAGACAATTTAGAAATAATAAATTCTCAAATTGCCCCCGTCGGGAATCGAATCCGAGACCTCCCAGTTATATGAGCATAGTGCTCATATAACTGGGATATTGGGGTACTTGTGATTTTATCGAAAAATGTCGTTTGCCATCGACACTTCGTGAATGCAAGTAGACTATATAAAAAACTATCGTCCTTTAAATGGTAGTTTGTTGTGTAATTAATATAATCTGTGACTTTGAAAACTTTGTAAGCACTAAAACGTTTCCAAAAATGAAAAAGTTCCCTGTCTAGCTCACCTTCAGTGGGCATGATAAGACTTCGCCATTTACAAAACTTTAACAGCCTAATTTACATCGTATCGCCTTTGAATATGAATGAAAATGGCTTAACGATAACGTATAATCCTAAAAAAATTACAACGATACTAGGTCTTAAGTAAAACCGCGAGAGCTCAAAATCATTTGACAATTCATTTAGACTGTTTTAAATGCACCGCGCCACTGTACTGAGCGAATTTGTACCATAAATAAAATGAAAATGGCCTATAACACATTAGCGGTAGTTCGCGTCGGTTAGGACTATTCAGAATTAGCGAGAAACCGCCAAAATGCATCGGAAGGTCAACGAACCTCGTCCGCCAAGGACAGTGCATTCCATTTTTAAATTTAAAGCTAGCGCGCCAATAGAAGGCAGGATCTAAATAGGGCGGCCATCTTGCGTCGTCATTTTTCGCGGGAAGACTTTTTTTAATTGCGCCATTTGCATTTTGAGGTTTGGCTATCATTTTTTGGGACAAACAATAGCAGTTTTGCGTATTATTTCGACGTAATTAGAGAGCGGTAACGACTAACGAGTGCTGTTTTGACGAAGAGGTCCTTTGAATTATGCTCGCACCTATCTCTCGACAACGCCATTGTAGTTTCCAAATAAAATAATTGAAACTGGTTCGCGATAAATAAATTGAGTTGCTCTTATCGCAAATAACACTCATTTATAGACTGCACTTAGGATATTTACACAAATTGCAATTTAATTGTATAAAAAAAAATACAAGTGCACTTGCTGTTGTATCAAAAAATAAGTTAAAAAATGACATATTCGCGTCGCTAAGACTTATTATATCTATTGCTTATATATTAAAAAACAAATTACAAGTGTTTTCGAAGAGTCACAATAGATGAATTTGCCACTGGTTTGAAATATTTTTCTTCTTTACTTTGCTAGACTGTAAGTTTACGCTTTTCGCTACTAGCTTTTACCACAGCAGTAGAAAATACAGTTATAGTAGAATTATTTTCCGTGAACGATTTAGAACTAACAGTAGATAGTAGCGAAGTATCAGTAAATTGATGTCCCATAAGCATATATCCACCACATAATATGGCTCTACGGTTCTCATAAGATGACTTAGAATTACTTACAGGAAGATGGGTAGAGAAAGTTCGTAGTATCCATAGTCTCGCATCAATAAAAAATAAAACAACACATCAAGATCCGTACAAGAACTATGAGTTACCAACGTAGATGAGCCACATAGCTCAAAGTATCGACAAACGTTGGAGGCCTAACGCGCTTGAATGGAGCGCTGATATAGGACGCGTTGGAAGACCCCCTAATTAATAGGTGGATCTTACGCGAGTTGTAATAGGTACAAGAGGGATAGGGAGCGCAAGTTTGTGTCGAGTTTGAGACCTAAATGGACGTCTACCTTTTGAAACGACGAAGTAGACCACATCGAGGTTGCAATGGGAAGGGCTAAGTGGAGACCATTTAGCAAAAAAAACTTTTCGGGACCATCGTTGTAAATGTGAGGTACGTCATATTTGATGTTCGGGACAAATTCGAGGAAGTATACGTACTACGTATCATCGGTATGCAATAAAATCCGCAAAACGGAAAAAACGCAAAAAAGCGACTAACAACCGAGAGTGAAACTATAAATACGAACAGCCACGTCACCAGGCTTAACACATGACCTAGCCAATCGACGCAAAGTTATCTAGCTGTACGTTTGGAAGAATTCTAAAATACAACATGTAAGTTGCACAAAAAGACAGTGAGTTATCTATGGGATAAACTTTCCTCTTATTATGAAGAACCTCTGGTTTACAAAATAAATTGCTAGGTGTTTTTCCTATTACCTAAAGTTATCCTAGGAATTACCTGTTAATAACAGAATCTTAAATTAGTTTTTTACATCTGCCAAATATCAATAAAATAGGTACAGGAAAAAACTAGACGTGTTTGCTTGTACGACGCTTCGTCATGCTATCACGTGCATATAACATGACCTAGCCAACTGGTTAGGTATTATCTAGTTATTCTAGTCTAAACCGGAATTAGCTAGTAGCCGAATGTAAACATACTAGGTAGGAACGTAATTTTAGGTAAAATACTTGACTAAAGTCCAGAGTTTTCACGACCTCCCTGGCGCAGTGATGAACGCTATGGTTTTATAAATGGGAGGTCTCGGGTTCGATTCCCGGCGGGACCAATTTGGTCATTTATAATTTCTGAATTGTCTCTGGTCTGGTCTAGTGGAAGGTTTTGCCGTAGCTGAACACCACCCTACCGTCAAAGACGTACCGCCAAGCGATCTAGCGTTCCGGCACGATGGCGTGTAGAAACCGATTAGGGATATGGGTTGAATGTATACTGCCATACCCCTTCCAATACCATAGCTGCTACCATCTTAGACTGCATCATAAGTTACCATCAGGTGAGATCGCTGTAAAAGACTATCTTATCAAAAAAAGAAAAGACTGGACAATTAGAAAGCACGTTCTCACGCGTATTTACGCAGTCTAAGAGCCTTCCTATATTTTCTTCAACAATCAGTATTCTTTGGACGCTGGGTGACCCTGAGCCTCCTTATGAGGCCCATAGTTAGCGACCATGTTCCGGATCGATAAGTCATCACTTGCAACGCGTATTTACGAAGACTTTGATCTTCTGATACTGAAGGATTTTGGACAATGAAAACAATGAAAGAGAAGATATGAGACAAGGCATGCGCGTGTAAGCGTGAAGCACGTGAAGGATTTATGTAAAACGACAGCAACTGCGATTTCTACCCACATTACGCAGTCTAAAAGCCTTCATATATTTTCTTCAACAATCAGTATTCTTTGGACACGTAAACTTAATAGTTTACATTAACTAACGTCACTAATAATAACTATTATCTGTAGTAACGTCAGTTAATGTATGTAGGGCAATATTTTTTTATATGATATCTCCATAATAAATGATAGAATTCGCACATAATTGTGATAAATTATGCGAGTATATACCACGATAATGGTTATACTTGAAATTGTCAATATTTCGATCCGCTTGCATGGACCTTAATCATTTAATTTATCACAATTATGTCATTAAGCCACGAATCAAGTCTAAAATCTAGATATTCGCACAGTTAACGTTACCTTGAAAAGTGAATACGGCGTTTTTAATAACATAAATATAGTATAAAAAACTTCATAGAAGTCGAAGATTAAACTGTAAGTAGAAAATAAAGAAATAGGAATTAGGAGAGGCAGGTGATTTCAATTTATAGGAACCTATATGGTACCTACGTTTCCGTATTTTGACCATAAATATACTGGAATGTGACTAATCCCGGTATTATTATTAGTAAAGCTTAATGCGCATCAACAATAAACATAGATTCAGCCGCCGTCAGTGATCTGTCAAGTTTATTATAAACCAGTAGTGCGCGCGCAGCTCAGCCTCAGCCTAACATTACGAAAATAAACCACGAGTGTATTGAAACCAAACGGCCACTAGTGAAACTGAATTTAGTCGCTGGCTGCGTAGTGCAACGACTCGCGTAGTGATGCTCATCAGCTCTATATAGATAATTTTTATCGACAAAATTTACCTATAAGTTTCTAAACTTAATAATAATAATTGATAACCCTATAGAAATAGTCCCTAATGGTAGCAGTTTTAGTCACTCAATGTATCCTTGAGTCGATAAAAAAATATTGAAAAACTGAAAGAAAATGTAACCACCGCTAGTGAAACTAATTTTATTTACTCATTATATCCACGACTCGCATAGATTTATATAGAAAAAAAAGACGTGTGGCACTCGGGGACTGCCGCGGTAAAGCTATTGCATAGCATTTTTTATCAACGCTATCTAGCGGCTCACCACTAGATGGCGTTGATAAAAAATGCGCCATCTAGCGGCTCACCGTAGAAGAGTCCCGTGTCAGGTTATTTTCGTTACGGAATTTCTGGATTCGGTCTCCACGCTGGCCCGCAATAGAAGCTATGTGATAGCTTAAAAAATGTTAACATACAGAAAGAAACTCTTCCATTCTAGTTGAAATAATCAATTGAATAGTAGATACGAATTTGAGCGTAGTGATGTTGATTAGCTCAGATTGCTTAGATAGTAATTTTCGATAAATGTTCGCGTTAACAGTAGCACGCGTAAATTATAGACGTGGTATGCAAAATTGCAAAAAATATAGACTCTTTTCTCAATCTGCCAGTGTCTGCGTAGTGGTAAATAAAATGGATAAAATGATAAATGGATGGATGGTTCAGATAAAATGGATGAAAATTGTGCAGGAGGATTTTTAAAATACATTGCTTTGTAGCACAACCCACCTTCATTTGTATGATCCCTTAAATTGAGTAATTATTGTATTTTACGTAGCTATTGATAATTCAAAAATATTATAAAATTCTTTTTTAGATAAATTATTGCTGTTAAAGTGTAGTATTCAGTCTTTAAAGGGTATTTATTTTATATGCACACCAGAATTTGATGTGAATCGACCAACAATTAACCCGGTTGGCCTTGAGAAGAAGGCTGATGTCGGTACGATAATAACACATTTATAATGTTGCTAGTGCTACGTATTCTTGTTGGAATAATAAAATGCGTTTTTATATATTTGACGTTAATAATCACCTGCTTCCTATTTACCTACTGAAAATAAACTTCCTTGTTTTAAATTAATTGCATAAGGCAACAGACCTGTTTGTAGTATGTAACTTTATATGACTAAAAACTAAAGTGAATGCGATGCAATTTTGAATAATTATCAAATAGTGTAAGGGTAGACTCTTAAAAATGAAAGAGATTCACTAGTCCCAGAATTTTTAGAGTTTTTCTAAGATAAAGCTTTTTTCCTATAGATAGCTAAATAAAGAATTGTATAAAAATGTTTGTCTTTTCATACGTGTAACGTACATAATATGCTAACATTAATACCGATATCTACACATTTTGCGTAATTGCTACCAAATTAATTGTACACAGTCTTAAAATAGTGCTATAGATAGATCTATCAATTTATATTAGTTCAGAAATTGTGTACCATCAAATTTGCAACAATTTGAAACTAAGCTTAACAATTCGCAAAATGTGTATCGACCTTATCGCTAAAAGAAGAAAGATTTTATGAAGGCGGTCGTATTCTAAATGCCTTTATAGATTTTATAAACATATTTACAAAAGAAAACTATAAGCACTACGTCTGCATATTAAATTTTCGATGCATCTCAAGCAATCGTGCCATAAACAGCTTATCTTTTTGATCATCATCATAAACTCTGAATTAGCATGTGCAACATTATGTGCAAAGTCAGGAAACGATTGTCTCTCCATGCTAACTCATCGTAAATTCTTTCAACACCCATTGATATGCAACCATCGTTGACCGACAATTTAACAACGCCGAATTGGGCGTATGTTTGAATACTATTCAAATATTTAAATAACCAGAAATTTCGAATTCTCATAGTACGGTAACCTCTGGGGCTCAGCCTTTAAGTACTAAGCTTAGCGGTTGCATTCAATTATAAGGGTTTTTTTACACTTTAGAAGAGTTTTTGTAAGAAAACTTACAAAGTTTTTAAAGTTTTCTTGTAATCTTTCTTTCTGTAAGTCACCAAAACTGTTATATTTTAGAATACAACAGAAAATCAAATCCTGCATACTTTGTGTGCGAAGCTGGGCTTTAGTATTCAAATAAAAAGGCAAAAATTTAAAATTAACATTCATAGTATTGTTTTGTTACTAAAAAGTTCAATGATCCACCTAAATGTGTTATTCAAAAGTAGTACAACGATTACAATTTAAAATAACCTCAAGTCTAACCTTATGACACAAGTACAATATAAATAAAAGACATTGTTTCGTGAAAGAGGCTCAGCACATCCTGTTATAAGTGATTTATTACGTTTTTAATTTCCGATGTGAAGTGTCCGAAAAATTTTAATGGAGTACAAGTAGCCTTCATGGGGTATTGAAGCGAATCGGTTGGAGAGGTCGTTATATACAGACATTATTATTCACAATCCCTTACTTACTTTTTAATACGTATTGTCTTTGTGACTGTTCAGTAATATGGATCATGTTTTTGTTTTTTTTCAAAGTTGTTTTATTAATGAAAACTATAACTGTGTGGTTTTACGTTTTAACGGCTTTTCCCCCCTATTAAAATTACCCCAATTAAAGCAACAATGATAACTGAAGACACTTAACGTTCTTTATATCCTGGAAAATCAAAGAGTGCTCACAGGATTTAAAGTTAAAACTAAATCTCTGAAAATGCGGCCTTCAGTAGTCGAAATATTCTAAACATTATTTAAAACTATTTTGCTGATATGATGTATACTCTTATATACCGGATTCTTTTTTCTCTCACCAAGGGTATATCTAGAAGGCACTTAAGATAATTAATAATACATATTAACTATAACGAAACTCTGCAATTCATATAGTGCAAGTTTAAAATTAGACATTTGAACAACTTTTGTTTTTATTTATCAAATCATTAACATAATATGTTTTTTTTTACAATTTGAACCTATGAGTATCTATATCCCATATTATCGACTGTATCGCATCACTAGTATTTCTAATTTCACGGTCGAAGCGTCTATGTGTGCGTTGCGCTAGTGTGTGTGACCTTGCTGCGCGTTGCGTTTCGGCGGTCATTGAACCCGATGCATTCCCATCCCTTTGACTTTGGCAATGTACTATTTATACTTAGCATATGTGGGTACTATATGCACACAAATATTCAAACAACTCTCGACTTTATTATCTCATGCAATAAAGAGTGTTTTAATTTGTAGTTTGTCATCGAATTTTCTTATGGATAGAGCCTAACTCTTTGACTTTAACAGTGTCCATTTCTTTTGATTGAAAGTATATTTTGGTTTACCTACTACGTGTTAAGACTCGACTTTCTAATGTATACGATTTACTTTTTTTAACTTGACAAATATTCCCTTTTTTTATTAAATAGGAAGTCTTCCAAAAAAGTAAAATATAAGTCCACTGTTAGTTTCAGCTGTAACTTTGGCAACCTATGATATAGTATTTATGTATAAAAAGATGGTGATAACCATTTTAAATTATCGATTAAACTACAACAAGTCTAAATTTAAAATTAAAACACCCTCGATATGAATCTGTGGGCGAACTAGATAAATAGAAAATTCTTTATTGCTACACTCAAGAATTGATGTTTACAAATCGAAACTTCTGAATGGTTATGTGTGATTTACTCGACATCCTGCTACCCAGTTTTCTGATGCATCCTTAGATACTCTATCATCATCTATCTAACACCAACTATACAACACTATATAGCAATAGTATATTTTATAATTCAAATTCAAAATTTATTTATTTCATATAGGCTAACTTGTAGCTCTTATGACACGTCACAAATCTACCACCGGTTTGGAATGCAGATTCTGCTGAGAAGAGCCGGCAAGAAACTCAGCAGTTGCTCTTTTCAAAAAAAACTTTTTTTTTACAAAGCTATGCTATGTATACAGTGCTTCCACAATAAAGCTTCAAAAATGCAAAAATGCATACGTAGGTACACCAATCCAAAGCATGTCAAGACGGGCAGCCAAAGCAGACCCATTCCCGTTGGTGGCACCCGTTCACGAGCATGACGCATGATCCAGCCATTGCTTCGCTCAACCATATTTGAGGGAACGTAACAACCCGCACCACACACCACAGAAATATAATATATGGGTATTTAGATGTTCTATTGAACTTCAGGAAAACATTAGACAAGCTTTAAAGATCCCTAAGCAAAAAAATATTACTGTGTTACAGAATACATTAAAGAAAAATTTTGAGGAAGTAAACTAGGTAGGTATGTAGATATATTTCCAAGTTTTAAGGTATTTCCTAGTTTTGAGGTAAAAAAATTGGACCTACGCCTTACGTCATGAAATAGTGATACATAACAATATCTAGATAAGAGCTTGTACTAACCTATTCCGACATTTTTTTTTAATTCAATGACAAGATAGTCCTTGACTGCTATTTCATCTGATGGTAAGTGAGGATGCAGTCTAAGATGGTAGCGGGCTAACTTGGAAGGGGTATGGCAGTGTACTCATACCCCTAACCGGTTTCTACACGCCATCGTACCGAAACGCTAAATCGCTTGCCGGCACGTCTTTGACGATAGGGTGGTAACAAGCCACGGCCCAAGCCTCCCACCAGACAAAAATGATGGAAAAATGTGTTTTGATTTTGATACTCCTTGAGACCATTCTAACGATTCCAAACACTACCATACTATGCGCGTTTGACAAAGAGTTGCCGGTTTAATTAGTTGGCAACGTTGGCAATATCTCTTTGTGGTGATCGGCTGAGTTTATGGCAATTATACAATCAATGTATTTTAGCCAATAGCGAGAGAGTCGCCCAATGAGAGGTGATTGCGATCGCCACAATGTAGCAATTATTATTAGAAAATCCCGCTACAATTTGCATCGACTTTCTTATGCATTGGATATTCCTTTATCATATTCATAAATTAATAAATGATTTACAAATTATGATGTTTT
The DNA here is from genome assembly GCA_038048805.1 of Hipparchia sbordonii. Lineage (NCBI taxonomy): Eukaryota > Metazoa > Arthropoda > Insecta > Lepidoptera > Nymphalidae > Hipparchia > Hipparchia sbordonii. The sequence continues at coordinate 923,388 of JBBIWI010000008.1, read as the reverse complement.
CCTTCTCCATTGAAGCAAGTAACCCTTCTGTGACAGTGTACCTTTATGTACCTTACTGTACTGTGTACTATTTATGTATCTATGTATTTCTCAATTTTTTTTTACACAAAAAGTCATAACATTATCATTATCAATGGACTTAGGACTGCGTAAGTCAATTAAATAAATATGTGCATATAGCACTTTAACAAATACAATTCTATAATAGCTTCCTTACCTGTTAATTATACTGAAAACAAAACAGTTCTAGTTAATTAATTATGTATGCTAATGGCACAGCTAATGGCTCCACACGCCACACACAATGTTCTGTAATTGAAACTTAAACATTCCAAATTCAAAATCTAACCCGAAACAAACCATTACCACAGATTATATCCGTCTACGAAGCGTCTAGTCGACTATTCACATGTCCATTGTAAACAGACACATGCACTGATATAGAAACCCCCATGTTGTTAGGCTATTTGTATGGAGCGATCGGGGAGGGGAAGGTCAGGATAAAGTGGTCGATGGCATGTAGTGTGTGTAGTGGTCCTGACCTAGAGACGATAGTCGCGGCTCTAGGTCAAGGAAGGATAGACGCACACATGCATGCTATTGGTTAGGACAGTTGCCTACCGGGCGGAATAGTTTGTTTTGTTTGTATCATTTTTCGATTAACTTATACAAGCTGATACCAATTTGTAGCTTCAATAGCCCAACGGTTAAAAGTGCGGATTGAAAACTGAAAAGATCAAATTCAAATTCAATTTCAAAATTTATTGCACTATTAACTGTCGTACTTACCTTACACAAGTTTTTCACTTGTTTGGGGGGGAAAGGAGAATATTAAAATCAGCTTGGCTAATATTTTTCTTTTTAAAAAAATAATTAACATTTCACTGCAGCAATGTGTAAAGTGGTTACGGTTTAGAGTCAATTTCATGTAATCTGAAGAAAAAAATTAAATTTTGTTTTTTCAACTGCAAGTAAATCTTAATTACATTACCTAGTAAGTGAATGTGTGATGCAAGAACAGTTTAAAAGATGGAAGTGGGCTAACTTGAAAGAGGTATAGCAGTTGAATTAGCCTTTTCTTATTCTACATCGTACCTGACCATATTATGTTCCTAAACACAAAATCGGCTAGGTACTTTTTATTCTTGAAAATCAAAGTTTTCCCAAATGATTTTAAAAACCTAGTTGAAACTAACCAACAAAGTTGAGGACATCGGCTAGTGTAATAATATAAATATATTTTTTTAAACCGACTTCATACGTAGTGCATATCAGGTTTGTATCAAGTTTGCCTATAAAAGAAGAGCTCTCGATTTCTCCAGGATCCCAACATCAGATCCTGATCTGATGACAATGGGACCACCTGAGAAGTATACCCTTTCAAACGAAAGAAGAATTTTTCAAATCCGTCCAGGCGTTTTTGAGTAATCGGGAACATACATTTAAAAAAATGATTCCGACAATTTGAGAACCTGCTCCTTTTTTAAAGTCGGTTACAAATACAATGTAATATGGAAAAACAATAAATAAATCAATTAAAGCAGGGTTTGGTGAGTGCAAAACTTAATGTGGATATCACACGCACACACCGCATAGAACTTCGATGTGGATACAAAGTTCGCACACAAACTTGCGTGTAACATTCGATATTTGAAATGCGACTCGGTTTCATTCTCAATTTTATTCCAATTCGTTCCTTTTGAAAATAATTTTGGAAGGTACATTTTTTATACGATAACAAGACAATCTTGAAATGCTTGATCTCACTTCCAAAACATATAAAACGCATACCCCTAATCAATTTCTACATGAAATCGTACCAGAACGGCTAGCGAATTATTTAATAATTTTATCTTAGATTAAAATAATAAATAACATCGGCCGCCAGCCGTTATCATTTGATACTTACTTATTGCATCTTGTTGCTCTTTACTATTATTTTTTATTCCTTTTATTTCTTGTATTACTATAATTTATTTAATTACTTTCTCCCATGTGAGCTTTTCTTTCTTATGAATCTTCTATCTGTGGTGAAAACTTTTAACTACTTAGATATAATTTTCCTCTATACATATTTTGTTTACCTATTTTCTTTAACTGCCTGTAAGTTTTCCTTGTAATTAGTAATAAATAAATTGAAAAGTTCCCACAGAGTTCTTAAAAACCTAAATCCGCGTGTAAGGTGTCGCGAGTTTCAACTAGTCTAATTATAAAAATACATTTCATGTTGGTAAAACAAGTTATTAAAGGAGATTACCAACCCCGACTGCTTTCAAGGAAATCAACTGAAAATTTACAACTTTAAATTGACATAGATCGTAAATGGTCGTTCAAAATGAAAAATCGCCAAAGAAACCTAACAATGATTTTCAAATACCTATTCAATGATACCCCACTTAACATAGTTCGTCGACTTTCATTTTTTTATTTTCACAATATAACGTGTGATGGTCGCCATATTGAATTTCTATTACGATCAAGTCTTTAGTGAAACTTCCTAGATTAACACAAATAGATTGATGTAAGAATCATCAAAATCGTCCCACGCGTTTGTTCTCCAGAGCGTTGGATACATACATACATAGACTGATAAACACATTACCCTCCTTTGCGTGTCGGGTAATAATGCAACATTCAACAGTCGTTTAAAAAAGAAAAGTAATAACCAAAAGTTCGTCTGTTGTCGAATTTCAATATATTATTTCTATACAACCGAAGTATACGCATCGCAATCCAGTTCCTGCGACCCTCTGCCCTTCGAGTCTAGCTCGACAAGTCTTTAAGAGCCCTTGGCCCTTTTTGTACCAACCAGCCAGTTAAAAGAACCCCTATCTCGTTAAATATTACGTGTAGGGTAGGTCAGCTTACACTAGACGGATTACATTCGGCTCGGAGTATCTTTGTAGAGAAAGGAACGCGCTCATTCGCAGAAAAAAAAGAAAAAGTTTACGTACGCACAAATCATAGACTAAAGACTTCGATTAAAAAAAAAGATAAAGGCTATGTATAGATCATTTTATAGATCCAGCAACTTATATATTCAGGTGACGGGGTCCTTAGTGGAGCGCATAGTATTCTTTTTTAAAATATTCTCATAACATTGTACAGCACTCATGGCACCGCATTATAAAGAACTTACAGCAGCAAAGATCAAGAATTCTTGGATAGCGGAATTGAGCGTAATGATCTGTGGTAATCTAAATATATAAAAGGCAAGGGTGACTGACTGACTGACTGACTGACTGATTGACTGACTGACTGACTGATCTATCAACGCACAGCTCTAACCACTGGACCGATCGAGCTGAAATTTGGCATACAGGTAGCTGTTAGGACGTAGGCATCCGCTAAGAAAGGATTTTGGAAAATTTCAACCCCGAAGGAGGTAAAATAGGAGTTTAAAAAATCGAACCTAACGTGAGCGAAGCCGCGGGTTAAAGCTAGTGATATTATAAAATAGCGAACTTAGTTCAAATTTTGTCCATCTGGACAGACAATATGATACCTAGTACCTGGTATTAATTTATCTGTCCAGATCTATCTGTATCAATCTATCTGTACCTGACTATGTTCTCAAAAGGAACACGATCAAAAAGTTAAAGTATGTGATTTGAGCTCTACTATTTTTTCTGTACGGTAGATTTTATTTTTCGAAAAACTGAATCATAATTTCTTTTTTAAATTAATTTCGCTTTTAATGATTAGGAAGTTGTTTTCACTACATAGTATAAAACAAAGTCGCTTTCTCTGTCCCTATGTACGCTTAAATCTTTAAAACTACGCAACGGATTTTGATGCGGTTTTTTTAATAGATAGAGTGATTGACTAGGAAGGTTTATATGCATAATAACATTGAGACATAGGCTATATATTTTATACCCGTGCGAAGCCGGAGCGGGCCGCTAGTTTTTTTATAAATTAAAGTAGGTATCTAGGTGAACCTACAGTGTAAGTTTTTCTAATAATTGTGCCAAATTGCCAGATCCCAGCTTTAACAGTAACTGGATAAAATTACTGTGATAGAAGGACAAGACGAAACAGTAACTATAATAATTGTTTTATTACAGAATGCTAAAAACCGGCAGATGCTTTACGCTTTATTATTTTCGTATTCTGCCATTCAAGAGGAACAAACACGCTCGATGCTGATCTATAAAAAAAAGTAACGCTCAAATCATAGACTACAGACATCGATGAAAGAGCAGACATGTACTTAAGGCTTTATTATTTTCACATTTTGTCATTCAAAAAATCGTAGGTGGGTATTGGGTATGGGTAGTACTGCATTAAAAAAAAACAAAAGCAATAATCCATTTTTAATTGCAAATGTCGAATGCAAATGGGAGATAAAAAAAATTCATTCCCGTTCGAATTACGAATTGAAAAATCGCAATCAGGCCGAATAAAACTTCATTTCAAATTTCGAATTCTGTTTAAAAAACATTCGCTAATTATTGAACGCTGCGGCTATGTGCCTACTGTCCGGCGGCCGTACAACCTCGCTACACTTATTATATTCGATACAATTAGTAAAAATAGCAAGCCATTGTGTTACCTTTCACCCATTAAAAAGAACTATAATCGTGTACACAATTTCAGTATTACCCGGACGTGTACATACTTTCGGTTATATTATATATTTTTTGCGTGTGTGGGTTTTTATATAGCGAAAAAAGGGTGTTTTTGTCTATGTGCCAAATAAAAATGAGGGCGTAATGTCCGGTTGCATGGGCCGTTTATCGTGTGTCGCCGCGTGACGTGAACTGGGATAAGAGTCATTTTATAAATAACCAGATATTTATTATTTCTCATTTCGTGTCATGAAAAAAGATTCATGTGTTCAGTTGTTTTCAGTACTCATTAGTGGTTCTATACGTATACAGTATAATTGGACCAGGACATTATTAGTACGTTTTTAGGAATTTTATATTTCCAGCACAATACTTAGTTATCTTATCTTCGAGTGTAGCTTTTATTTAAATTCATTCACTTAAAATGCTTCGAATATCAATATTAAATGAGTAAAGGCGATATTATTTGATTTTTTAATGATAAATTATTTAAGAATATTTCTGGAGTATCAGTGCACGATGTTTACTGGCTCTACACAATTTTTTCATTATTTTTTTTCTAAACCTGGCCATAGCTGATTGTTACATTGCTTCCCAAATACCTAAATCGCCATCCCTGGGGACATTTTATTGGTATAATATTATAATGGTAATCGCTATAGTACAATATGGCGATTACCATTTTAGTCTCAGGGGACGGCGTAATAACCAATGAATTAAGTAATTAATATAGTTATTAACATATTAAGAAGAGTACTAGTTCTTGCGGATGGTGTCGAAAGCTATAGTAATAGGTACTAAACATCGGCTTTTACTTTTAATAACTCTCAATAATACGTTTGAACATTTAAAATGCAATAAGTTAGCAGCTGTTGTAAACAAGGACAAAAGCCATTGCACTTAGCTCGCATGCTAAATTGCACGTCATTGAAATTAATTCACAACGTGGACACTATAGTAATTAATTAATTAATTATTTATTTATTATTATAACAAATTTGCTTTACGACTTCCTTCTAGCAGTTTATCATGTTAATAATTATAAACCTACTAGACGATGCCCGCGACTTCGTAAGCGTGGATTAAGGTTTTTTAATTCCCGCGGAAACTCCCCGGGATAAAATGTAGCCTATGTGTTAATCCTGGGTATGCGCTCCATTCCAAAAAGCCAAATCAGTTCATTCGTTGTGACGTGAAGGAGCAACAAATATACACACACGCACGCGCACACACAAACATACACACACACACATACCCAGGATTAACACATAGGGTACCTTTTATCCGGAATATCCGGGAATATCCGGAAAATTCAATAGTTACCGCGTAACTAGTTATAAATCAGCCATTTTCAATAATATCTAAACTCTATTACCTGATCTACCTACATATTATATTAGACGGAGCATGAAACTGAGTTTCCTGCTTACTACTGATACAAAACGCAGTTTCACGTTTAAAAAATATACGATTTAGTCCAAAAATGCACTAAATGTTCACGAAACTCTAAAAAGAAACGGAATCCATTAAATGCAGAATCAACGACTTAGTCTTTACGTGAAATTTGAAGCCAGCCTCGATTTCACGGTGCGAGAGAGATACTGATCTTCACTTTTTGTAATTATCATAACATTTGATGTTTGTGAGTAATTCAAGTGAAAATATATAGCTATGAATTGAAATTTAATGCTAATAAAATTGGAAGACGCAAATGGGCGGTTCATTTTATAATTATCCTTATATAAATAACCACTTTCACTATTTAGAAACTGACTAACTAACTTGAAAAGTCCGATCTTAGTTATTTCAGTGGTTTTTGTGCCATTAACAAGTTAACAATATACTAAAATGTGGTTCTATTTTCGGGGGTCCGTACCAAAAAACAAAGAAGACTTTGTCTGTCACAAGTTCTTCTATCAAAATGTGAAATAGTTAATAGTAGTAGTAGAATAAAAATACTTGTATAATTTTATAAGAAATGTTTTTTAATATTTAACCGTATTTATAATGAAAATGTAAGAAGACCATAAATATCATAATGTTCAAAAAAAATTCAAAATTATTTTATTTCATGGAAGCCAACTTATAGCTCCTATGACACGTCATGAATCTACCACCGATTCGACGTTGTTGAAAGGTACTTTAATAATGAAAGACAATAAACCTAAACGCATTGAATATAATGCACTATTTAAAGAACAATAACACGACTTAAAAATTAATGAATGCATCGCACGACCTGATTGTTAAAACACTAACCTAAAAATTACGGCCGTATTTGTACCTAAGCAGGCGAATGGGCATTTATCTTCAGGAAAATTCGACTATATATTTTGTATTATACAATATTCAGACGCCTTAGGTAACCACTTTAATGCATCTTCTAGTCAATGGAATATTCAAGTAAATTCATATTGATAAGCACTTCATATATAATCCAAGTGAAAGTTGCGAAATTTTATATCACGCAAAACAATATAACTAATTTTCTCCTTAATTCTCAAGAAAAAATACTAATTAACTCAAGAAATCCGTTAGAACTGCATCAAAATTTTTGTTACTTGTTGTAATAATAAAAATTCGTACTTACACACTTTTAAAAGCAGCCGATCGGCTGACATTCGAAATTTAAATGAAGTAGCTATCGCAATTAGTGCGCACACATGCACAGAGTGTACGCGACGCACACACTGGCAACGGTGCAAATAAAAATGTTGTGATCAAAAATGTGTGAAAGAATTACGCACACACGCGCACCCCGCCACAATTCAATATCGCTTGTCATTGGGCGTAACGTCTGCATAAAATTTTAATAATTACATAAATATCTCGCTAATATAATAAATCGGCAAATTGGTTTTGTTGTCTTTGTTTAACATTCAATTGGGTTCTGGGTTTAATTCTAGAAGCTCTTTGTATTAACAAATCTGTATCATGTTTGTAAATATTTAGTAACATAATATTTGTCGAAGATAACAATACTCAAAGTCTAATTTTAAGTTTTATCGCAAATACACGGCTGCCGTAGACGATCTACGAATAGACGTAGACAAAAGTCTACGTCTATTCGTAGATCGACGAGTTTGGCACGAACAACGTGATGAATAAAATTTAATATTGGAAATCTATATTATATTTTTTATCTTTACTGCTATAGAAGAATGCACATAATTAAATGTCAAACGAGAATTTTATTCACAGCAGTAGTTGTTTAATAAGCTCTACAACGGAATTTAAATTAGAAATAAACTAATTTCGTAGAACCCTAGGGTAGGGAAAAAATAGCTTAAACCCGTGCAGTGTGGAAATTCCTTTCTAATGCCTATACATAAAGGCGAAAACGATGGTAATTTTTACATTTTCAAATCCGTGTCAAAATGTAGGTTTGTTTGTTTGTTTGTTGGTTTGTTCTTTTTCTTTCAATCACGCAGTAATGGAGGAACGGATTTTATCATGAGAATAGTTAAGGACTTGGAGAGTGACATAAGTTACAGTTTATCATAGAAAAATAGACGGTTGCCACAGGATTCTTAAATAATTAACTTCACGCAGACAAAGACGCTGGCAAAGCTAGTATTTCATAATTTTTAAACCTAAGCAAAATGGATCGTTAAGTATCAACTAAAATAAATTATTCACTCAAAAATTAATCAGCCTTTTCGGCAATTTCCAATCTAATTTGTCGACGGTACTAAATAATACAACCTGTATCGCACACTACACGCACACAGCGAGCCACTCTCACGGGAGATGTGCGTTAAAGCCGCGCGGCCATGTGGCGTATTTGGGTCAATTGCAGAAATAACCACGCATCGCCGGGCGTGCGTTTTGCACTTTTTGTCGCTAAGAATGGGGCGAGTAACTTAATATAACTAATGCATGTCGTTCACTTTTTTTTGTATTCAACTTCGCTGACGTCATCGGGCCTGTTGATCAATTAGCCTGTATAATTTTATTGCATACTAACTTTTGCCCGCGGTTTCGCTCACGTTGAGTTCGAATTTTCAAGCCCCAACTTAACTACTTTAGAGTTTGAATTTTTAAAATTTCTTCGTTAGCGGATGCCTCCGCCATAATAGAATTTTTGAAAAATATTTAATTTGTGAATGAGTAATATCTATTTTCAAAAACTTTAAATTAAGCCTTTTCACCAGGAAATTATTGAAGGGAGGTGAAAAGTCAAAGATCGATACATCATTCAGTTATTCATGTTTGTTGAAACGAAGTCACATTTCCGGCCTCGATTTTGTAGTAAGCAAATGTTTTGTTAACACTGCTTCCAAATCAGATAATCTTAATTGTTTTTAAACGGAATGCAAATAAAACAACATCTCTTATCTGATGTCGATGTCATAAAAAGTTCTTTTGAAACCTTTCGATATGAGATGACTTTTCCAACGACATTGTACTTAGGTCATGTTTAATCATTGATATTTAAAATTAATAAAGCTTTTTGTCCGCAATTTTCTTCCTGCGAATCGTAATCAGCCTTTTGACCTCTGTTGAGAATAATCACTAATATTAAGGCGCTTAATGCCAAATAACCGGTTGATTTCAAGTAATTTTTAAAGTAATGTGAACGTCATCCCTCATGACTTACAAATGTTAAAAAAACATATTATTTGTAATGTTTTTTTGCTTCAAATTTGAAAGCTTATCTATATATGGATAGCAATTAAAATTAATAAGTACGTGTATTTGTGAAATTTAATAAGCTGTTGTAAATTGGAAACTAATTGCATCAGAACTTTGACTTAATATACAGTAGCTATTACCAAAAAATTATATTATTATCGATACAATCATCATCATCATATCAATCACAAGGCTGTTGGCCGTTGTCCACCACTCTGACCAAGTGCAGACAGTTGATGCAATCAAATGCTCTAAAAATATTTTTTATATAATATTTGAATAAAGAAAACTGAACATAACCCTCAGGGGAAACATTATTATTGATGTTTTTCTTTAATGCCCTTCTATAATGGTGTAGAATGCATGGACATTACAAACAAGTTCTTATAGATATTCTTCCTGGGCTGCATCAGTGAGTGAGTCAGTAACGCAACTGTTTTATAGGCTGCGTATCAGAATAAAATAAAAATTACACTGAATTTATTACACTATCTATGTGACATTAAATTAATATTGCAACCTCAGACATTGAGAGGCTATGTTCAATATTTTTTGTTTATAAATTACGCTGTTTCGGCGTCGTGTAAAAGACAAAGGTCGTAAGGGAACAGGTTTCATGCATCGCAATCGATTTTATGCAACGAATATCGATTGTTGGTGAAACTCTCGTGCAAATGTAATTATCAAGTATCGATGGTTTTTATTTATTGGTTAACATTTGACAGCTTTCTTGCATACACTTAAAATATTAACCTTACTAATTTGAGTTCTCTGTCATATTTACAGTTTATATTTGATTATTGTCATAATCAATTATTATATTACATATATTATTATAATAATTGATTATTATCGACTTTTAACTTTATCCCTGTCGGATCTTTATCTCTACCAAATAAATTAATAAAAAACTATTTAAGGAGGTGGGTTGATAAGGCCCAAAATCCGCCCCTCATACACTCGAAAAAAAAAGTTCCAGATTCCGACAAATTGTAAATGTATTTATATACTTGAAGATATAAACTTTATTTTAATATAAAGTTTAGGTGATAAAAAAAATAGTAAGTCACAGAAAATATTACCCAAAAAGAGAGTGTTTCTTTTACTTTTCTTACATTTTCATACATTTTAGTCGTTTTTTAAGCTTTGATTTAATATTTTAGAATGAGGCGCTCCATGAACCAAAATAAATTAATACTCATATAAAAGCTTATAAAAAGGAGCATCATTATCAGTTACGTTTACCATGGTTCATGGAGCGCCTCATTCTAAAATATTAAATCAAAGCTTAAAAAACGACTAAAATGTATGAAAATGTAAGAAAAGTAAAAGAAACACTCTCTTTTTGGGTAATATTTTCTGTGACTTACTATTTTTTTTATCACCTAAACTTTATATTAGAATAAAGTTTATATCTTCAAGTATATAAATACATTTACAATTTGTCGAAATCTGGAACTTTTTTTTTCGAGTGTATGAGGGGCGGATTTTGTTGCCTTATCAACCCACCTCCTTTACAGATTAATTGTAATTTATAAGATCGCAAATAAAGTCACATTTCAAACTAGCGATCATTAACTTCATCAACGTGTAAATTGATTTAGTACTTTACATAGCGTACTTTAAGTAAAGTACTAAATGAAATATGAAGTAAAAAAATATTATAATTAATATTATATATTAGGTAAGCGGTTCCGCCGTTTGAACGCACATTGATTGGTGATTTTTAATGCGTATTTGCGACAAGGCTTGCATTTTTGACAATAGAGTTAATGTTGGCTAGTATGGAGCTAGATTCTGTGATTTTTTTTAAATCATAGACATATACCGAAACGTTTTAAACGTAAAATTTAAAATATTATGAAAGTATACTTTAACTAGATGATGCCCGCGACTTCGTTCGCGTAGGTTGAGATTTTAAATTCCCGCGGAAACTCTTTTATTTTCCGGTATAAAAAGTAGCCTATATCTTATTCTAGATTATAATCTATTTCTGTGCTAAACAGCCAAATCGGTTCAGTCATTATGACGTGATTATTTAACAAACATCCTTCCATCCATACATCCAAACTTTCCCATTTATAATGTTAGTAGGATTGAACACCATTAATAAAAAACAATAAGATCTATAAATAAACGAAAATTTTACAATAGGCGGTAAGGTTAAAACAAGAATTACGGGTTAGGGTAATATAAGATTTGTTTATAAGAAAAGAAATAATACATGTAACTGTGTAAGTTTTCTTCTATTAGAGTATTTGTAAAGATCACACCAAGAAGAGTTCCTTACATCAAATAACATGCAGTAAGCGCATCACAAGCCACTACGCTATACCTAACAGTCGAACAATAAACAATTTAAAGTCTTTGACCTAAATTTTTAGTACTCTTGTATGTAGGGCATGCAAACATGAGTTGTGGGCTTTAAACAAGACGAATTGACTCGAGATGTATGGGACACGGACGATTGCCTTGTACACTCGCCGTTGATGATGTTATGACTGTATTTTGACAACCTCCTTATAGATATTATGTGTAGTACAATTATACCTTCAAATAATACAGAGCCTCAAGACCCCGACGGTTAAAGGTGCGGACTGAAAGCGGAAAGGTCAACGGTTCAAGCACTATAGTTGTAACTACGCCTAGTGCAAGCTTTACGCTTATTTTAGAGGAAATGTAAATATTCCTCAAGTTCAGCATGGCTATTATTCTTAGAGAAAATATAGGTTGTCCTTTTGACGTGAACTTATTATAATATGTACATAAAGATAAAAGCAATATTAAAATATGTTTCAATTTTTCATCGCACTCATTATCTGAAAAAATTACACTTAGCATACAATACAATTTAGCCCTGTTTTATTATCAAAACATGATAAATATGACCGTAAAAAACAAAAACACTCTTTTTTGTTATTCCACGGTGAAAACAGAGTCGTTAAAAAACTGTAAATTTCATAATTTATTTTAAGATCAATAAAATTTATGTCATTTATGACCATAATTTTATTATTATTAAAAAATTTATCCGCTTCCTGCGATTTGCGATCTTACTAAGATTTTAACAGAAATTCTGTTTCTTTTTTAAAAAAATAATATAGTATGGAAACTGTTACATATTTCTAATACTTATATGTATTTTTTAACAATATAGCAATATTAACATTGTTGTCCATTTCCATCCTAACCTAGCTCTAGTAGTGTGAAAAAAAGAACAAAAAATAAAATTGAAGAACTTGTCATCCCTAATTATAGAAGTATTATCTGAATAATTGTCAAGAGCCTTCGACCGCCCTAAAATGAATCAAGATATTAAACTTTCCAAAGTCGGCGGGTAATTTATTTTTTCGACGTTGCATCACAAAAGCCGATGTGACCTCGATGTGTGCATGTGTGCGTGCGGTCACACATCGATATGCATGTGTTCGTAATCGATGCGTTCGGAGTCGCCAATACATGTGGAGAGGATATAGGATGTCCGCAAAATTTTAAGTTTTTTTAATTTTGTGTTTAAATTATAATAATTTTATAAACTACTTCTACTTAAAACTAAAAAATCTTGTGATGCTCACTTCTAATCTAAGATATTATAAATTCGGAATTTTTGAAATATATTGTTATTATATAGAAATAAACATATTTTTGCGTGTTTATTTTTATTACAGTTTATTTGAAACTAGCTGATGCCCGCAACTTCATTCGCGTGGATTGATGTTTTTTGATTCCCATGGAAACTCTCTTGTTTTTCGGGATAAAAAGTATGCTTATCTGTGCCAAATTTCAGCCAAATCGGTTGGGTCGTTGCGGCATGATGGAGTAACAAACATATGGATGTGGATGGATGGCCATCCATTCATCCAAACTTTCGCATGTTATTAAGTAGGATTAAAAAAAACTTGCCAAAATTCGGAACACTCTGTACACAGTGCGTCACCAATACAAACAAACACGAAATTTCCCATCTGATCGGCTCATAATAAAATGTGGCTTTTTTATCACTATTTACTTTTTTCTATGTACTCGCTTAAATCTCCTATATACTGTACATAGACCGCCTCTCATTTGCGTACGTAATCACTACGTGGCTTGTGTTTCCGTTTGTCTGTTTAACAGGACGAGTGGTAGATTCATTATGTACGGATAGCCGACATACCTTCAAAATTATTAAAAGGAACTTTCAAAATACATTTCGAAAAAAGTTGCATTATTAAAGAAAATTAATTTTTCTAATAATAAATTTTTAATAAGTACTTACTTCGAAACTTCGAACTTTCACAAGTGCTAATCTGCACTACGAAGTGATAATAAAATAGAATATTTTTTTTAAATTCAAATAAATAAATTTATTGCCACCAGAAATAGAAAGAATAGGATATATATACAATATGTAACAAAAACCCTGTCGTTCCTGTGAGCTACGAAATGTGCTCATGAAACTGAACAACTTTCCCCAAGAAACATCGGTAACGAAATATGAAAAAAATGTGGACCTCCCATAGTAAATCAATCAGTGGGTCATCAATTTTGTATGGGAGGTCCACATTTTTTTTTTTTCATATTTCGTTACCTATGTTTCTTGGGGAAAGTTGTTCAGCTTCATGAGCACATTTCGTAGCTCACACGAACGACAGGGTTTTTGTTACATATTGTATAATCTACATAGTAATTAGCATCAAGATCACATAATTTTTACATGCTTTTTTTATCTAAAATCATTTGAGTGGACGGTTTCAAAGGTATACTTAATATGTAGATTTTCTTGATTTCACTGTCAAACTTTTATTGTTTTTTCTTTTAACAGATTTTTTTTAAATTTCAGAAGTGTTTAACTTCCTCTACTTCAAGATTTTAAATAAACCATGATTTAAAATGTTTAATTTAAAGTAAGGTGACTATTATAGTTTCGAAAGTGTGTTTGCTCGTTAGTTTTTCCTTCGATCACGCAGCAACGGAGCAACGTGTTTTTTGCATGGGTTAATCGAGGACTTGCAGAATGAAAGAGGTTGCCTTTTATCTTCGAAAACACAGGGTTCCCGCGGATTTTTTAAAACCTAGCTCCACAAATGAAAGTCCCAGGCACAAGAATGAATTTTAACTGTAAATTGTACACGACACAATGTTGTTATTACATATCATTATTTTTTTTAAAAAGAGCAATCGCCTAATTTCTTGTTGGTTCTTCTCGGTTGGAATGACATTTCGAACCAGCGGTAGATTCATTCGATGGTTCGAAAGCACTTTGTAAAAGTTTATTTGAAGAAAAAAATATTCTATTCTATTCTGAAAGCTTCCTCGGACCAAAGTATCAAATACAAACTGTATAATATCATTCATCTATTAAAAGTACGTAATCCGATGTGATGATAAGCGATTACCAATCCGAATATATAAAAGTAAAGGAAAGGTGACTGACTGACTGACTAACCGATCTATCAACGCACAGCTCAAATCACTCGATGGATCGGGCTAAAAGACATACAGAAAGCCATATTATGACGTAGGCATCCGCTAAAAAAGTAAAATTGGCGTACCAAGGGAGTAAAATAGAGGGTTGAAAAATCGAACTTAACGTGAGCGAAGCCGCGTACAAAAGCTATAGTCTATGAATGATTAAATTTATTTTAATAAGGATGAAACCAATGCACCAGAACTAGTGAGCTTCCGTCCTTTTTTTGTCCCGCCATTTTGGAACAGCATTATATATTCACATAGTTTTGCGGCGGCCCTGCTCTGCGTCGCTAATTTACCCTTTTTTCTGATTGATCGGTTAATTGGAACGGCAAAACCGTTTTAGTTGTGTGACGCCGCTGGAATCAATTATAAATTGCTTTTAGCTGATGACTTCTCTATTTTTGTTTTGGCGCATTCAAATAGATTCGGACAAAACTCCAACATATTATTTATGTAAATGCTTGTTTTTTATTTAGTTTCCAATGCTTATCTCTCTCTCTCTCTCTCTCTCTCTCTCTCTCTCTCTTTTAAAATTTTGGTACAGACTTAAAATTCATAAATCCGTCTACGACTCCCTACTGAGCGCAGGTCTAATCTCAGAAAAGGGTTATATACAATCTCTGATTTTAATTAGCTTGACAATGCTAACCTTTTGCGCAGTTCCTGTTAGCGCTATTTTTTATACATTTAAATTTAGTTTTGTTAAGATAATGTATGCATAATATCCAATCGAACAAGCACCAATGCAGTATCAAATTTAGGGACTCGCCGTCGGCTATGCTCTCACACAAAAGGGGTTGAAAAATATCACCCCTCGGTCATTCACCCTGTGTATTGCCATACCTACATGTTTAATTAGAAAAATCTAAGTGTACAGAATAACTGAGGGAATATCAAAAAGCTTTTCGCTGCATGGTATTCCCCTTTGCAGAAGATCGTGACCCTCATGTCTAAAATATAAAATAAAAGAAAAAGTGACTGACTGACTGATCTACAACACTGATCAACGCACAAGTCAAACCACTGGACGGTTTGACCTGATATTTGGCACACAGATAGCTATTAGGACATAGGCTTCCGCTAAGAAAGGATTTTTGAAAGGGATCATTATAGGGCCTGATTTAGGTATGGTTGGTTGGTGCAATTTCGAGTGTTCAATTCAGTGTACCTACCCCACAGTTTGGCCCTCACCATTCCACGGGCAAAACTGGTCAAAAAGTTGACCGTAAACTTAAAATTCGCGAAAGGTGCACGCTTGCCTCGAGCAGGTGTCATCAATGTAATGTAATCGTTAAATTAAATGACATGGTTATCATTTTCTTGATGCCTATATCAGAAAATGATCACGGCTTGATTGTGTACATGAATAAAAGTGATATACATTAGGTATAGAGTAACAATTTATTATAATACCGACCAATTAGTGCCGATTTTAACGACGTCGAGTGAATTTAACCGACGAATAAGTTGGGCGTTCTGACAGTTTTTGTATTGAAAATCTGCCGTAATTTCAAAGGATAACGAGTAATTTTTTTTTTTTTTGGTAATTTGGCCAAGATGGTAGCCTTATGAACTATGTCGGGTTCGTTGCCCTAAAAGAGTAGTTTAATTAGTCCTAAGACAAGCATGTCAGATTTCACTTGGAGAAAAAAGATCTATTCGTTAAACGTAATGATTTTTCCTAACAATTACCGAATTCATTAATTACTGTTAACTATTAATGTAAGGGTCGAATATCTTTTTTCTCCAGGTGAATTCTGACATACTGTCATTTATGAAAAGACTCTATAAGAGCAACTAATACAGACAGTTCAATTATAATACAACTAACTTTGTAATTGGGTCTATTCTAACCCATCCTCCTTCACGCTCGGATAAAACTTATTTTACTTTGAGGAAATGTCAGCAATGTATGGCCAATGGGCTATAAGAGAGACAATTTATACCTGAAGAGAGTAAAAGAGAGGTAAAGCAAGGGTTCAGATTAATTAAATCAATTTAGGTTCCAGGCTTTAGGATGATTGTTACAAGTTATCCGACAGCGTAACGTAAGGTACACACGTAAGTGCGTATTTGTGTGCAACGTTTATTTTTTGCAGGAAAGTGGAACGAGAAAGTCGAAATATCTAAAAATAGAGGCAAACGCCAATGAAAGGTGGTAGCCGCCGAAAAGGCGCTTATTCATGCAAGTATCGAATGGGAAACCGGGCCAAACTCGGCATTCTTGCATCGAGACACACCGGTCTTGTTTGAAAGAAATGGGGAGTTATTATTCCTCAGCACATTGGCCGCTAAGATGGAGGGCCCTCTTTGGAGGAGCTGGAATAGTGTGCACACCAGCACTAGGGCCCAGCGCATTCGATGGTGGCCCTGAATAGGTAAGGACTAACATAGAATAAGTAATTGTTACTAACGCATACTGTACTAACATAGATTTAAGTCATTTGTTACTAACATAATGTATGGACCTAAAGTCTGAAATAAAGAATTATTTATTTATTTATTAACTATTAGACGTTCACTGCATGTTGGCCGCTACCTCGTGTCGCGTTTCCCCGCACCGCACCTTAAGTCAGACCCGCTTAGTACAGATAGCAACTTACCGCTCGCAATTGTTACTACCGTGTTTTTTCAAACTATTATTATTGTTACCTGATTTTAAGTGAATACCGCCGCCCATAAACACTTGTAGTACCAGAGACACCACCAATGCGTTGCCGGCTTTTCAGGAATTTATTGGAATGAATAACCCAATATTGTAATTGTTTAAGATATACGTGATGGATTACTACTATAGGTATGGTATAGCGATGATAAGCTAAGTTCAAGGCTTCGACCTCCTTTTCCAAATCTGGGTTTCCAGGGAAGGGCATTATGAACCATCAAGAAACTCGAGGGTTCATGTTCAAGTTTCCTTGAATGACTGAGTGAAGTGGCTGATAAACTCACAACCGGTTAACTTAGAAATTTAAAATTCGAAGAATCTCTTAAGGAAGGTTTTAAGATGTGATTAAGAAAAAATTAATCACACAGCTAGCTAGAAAGGATGGAATAGAATAGAATATTTTTTTATTAAAATAAACTTTTTCAAAGTACTTTCAAGTGTTGTAAAGAATGTATAAGGTCAAATCCCGCAGCGCCAATGTAAAATTATAAAATTATTTTAGACGAATTATTTTAGGATGTTTTCTTTCGGTAAAATGACCCATTTTAAATGCGAATTCACTTTTTCAAAAGTAGTTCGTTATAATCGTAATGCCATTTTTAGATACTGGCACTTTAATTCTTACAAGATTTCGCCGCGAATTCATCCACGTGGAATAAGTTTTTAAAAATCCAGTGTGAGCTTTTTGATTTTCCGGAATAAAAAATAGGTAGCCAATGTCGCTCTGCAGGATCTCAAGTATACCGATGCAAAAATCACGTCGGTCCACTACTCTGTTAGGATGTGATTGAAGGACAAATCAACAGACAAACATACTATTGGATTAATAATATTAGGAAGGATTTCACCCGCGGTCGAGGCCCCAACTAGGTGGACCAACGATATCAGAGAGACGCAGGGAGCCACTGGATACAGGCGGCGCAAGAGCGAGGCCTGTGGAAATCATTCCAAAAGAGTGGATGTCTGTCGGTTGATAAAGAAGAAGTATTTCACACAATTCCCGCGAAAGAAGTCTCAAATCACGACGTGAAATAAACACGTCGCATTTCCTTTACCGAACATGTGTCCGAAAACGCATTTAAAAAAAATAAACGGTGTCGGCGCGCGGGCAATTTGAAAATAGAACTCTCTCTCTCGACGGCCGTTCGCCTTTTTTTGCGTTTTTTATTTCCACGGCCCGTACGATAGAAATAGTGACGTATTTTTTTCAGGCTTTCGCTTTCAGTAGTTCTCGCAAAAGCAAATAAAGATTGGAAAAAACTCGGTTGGATTTTTTCGCTCGATGTTTTGTAGGTTTATTGATTTTTTTTTTTAATTTCATACGTGTTAGCGACCGAATGTTTTTATCGTGAGCGGGGCGCTTTGTGCCAATTTCCACGTGTCCAGCCCGATTTTTGAATGGGAGTTTTATTCTAAAAAAAAGTGTAGTTTACAGTTCACTAACAGATAAAAACACCGCTATTTTTGTTACAACTGTGGTAACAATCGTGTTGAATACTTTTTAAAATGTTCGCGATGCTTTTATAAATTTAAATCACAGGTGAATTGTATTGTATAGACATCAAACATAATGAATTAGGGTTCCGGAAGAAATCTCTCGAGTACACATACATTGTCATTATGTATGTCCATTTCATTATCTTAGATTTAATTGTTTGCTACATCCTACTAATATTATAAATGTAAAAGTTTGCATGTATGGATGTTTGTTACTCGATTACACCACAATGTCTGAACCCATTTGGCTGAAATTTGGCAAAAAGATAAATTATAGATTAAATATATATATGGTACTTTTTATGCCGAAAAATAAGAGATACCCTCATTCTAAAAAATCATCTGAAGAGCCCACACGGATTCTCCCTTCTAAGAATTTAAGTAATTACATCTTTTCAGAATCTTCCCAATGAAATCAAAGGTCCTTTTCACACCAGAGTCTATAGTCTTTTTAATCCGCCCTATTGAGGTTAGCATGACGTCATAGATTAAAATCTAGCATATTCTGACTTGACTCAGACTTGAGATAGAGTTAAAATAAAACACATAATACTATGATTCTGTCTCGTTTTTACATTAGGTTCAAAGAGTTCATACTTACTTGAAAGAATAATTTGTTCATTTACAAGAGAACTTAAAAAATTATGACACTGATAAAATACACATACAAATACTAGCCTAGCTAGTGATATGTATAGTAGCAGTATACTAGCGTCACTAGCGTAGACAAAGTCAACGATTCCTTGATTACTAACACAATCGTATGAATAGTGTAGCAGGTGTGACGAAAGCAATAAATCGACAAACACACACAAACTTACGGATTTGTGATATTAAGTACTAGTTGATGCCCGCGAGTTCGTTCGCATGGATTAAGTTTCAATAGTCTATGTATTATTCCAGACTATAATCCATTTCTGTGCCAAATAACAGCCAAATCGGTTCAGTCGTTGCGGCGTGATTGAGTAACAAACATTCATCCATCCATCCAAACTTTCGCATTTATAATATTAATAGGATAGGATAGGATGGATTTCGTCTATACCACTTTCCTAAATATGAAAATATGCGTTCGCAACGCGTAAATTGCGAAAGAAATCGCGTAACTTAAACACTCGAAATCTCCAAACATTTAGGTTAAAATATAAGCATCTTGCATAAGAAAATGTTGGGGTGGCACCCTCCGTATCTCCGTTTTTAGTATTTTAGTAAGTTCGGGGGGAAATTACCCCCTAGGGGGGTAGGTGGTGGGGGGCAAGATGTTGATGTTTCTTAGTTTTATATTACCGTTTGCTTTATTGCTTATTTGTGTTAGTGTGTGTATCTATGCAGATGTTTTATGAAGTACCCGATGGGGCGTTTTATAGATCTGTTTTAGAGGCAGTCATTACTTTTTTAAGATTAGGGCCTGATTTTTTTGACGAGCGTGCTAGTTTCAGTTTACGGAGGTTTTTTTTATGTTCCGCATCGAGGAATACTTTAGCGAGGCATAGATGGTTGCGATTTCTTTCTTTTATGATTGGAAAATGTATATTGAATTGGGAAAGATATAAGAATGCGAAGCCAAAACAGAATGCTACAGATTTTAGCCCTTTTTCGTGGTTTAACGGCGTAATCATTATAATGTAAACGTGTACAAGTATAAATTATATCTAGGATATTTATCTTGGTTTAGATACACGTTTTTTACATTATAATTAATTCTGATAATGATTAATTGTAATAAATATTATTGATATTCTGGTCGGAGGCATTGGCCAAGGCTAGTTACCACCCTATCGTAGACGATTAGCGTAGACTTAGCATTCCAGTACGGTGGCGTGTATACGCCAATTAGAGGTATAGATTTAATTTACACTGCCACACCCCTTACCAGTTAGGCCGCTACCATCTTAGACTGCATCGTTACTTACCATCAGGTGAGATCAAGACAGTGGCTGTCACTATAATAAAAAAATGTTTTTTTAATTATTATAGTACCCTTCCTCATGGCTTCCTAGAATAAATAAAATGTTAGGACGGTTGGTTTGTGTATACTCAAATAAATAACACTTATCATCAAGACGACGGGTCTTACACAAATCTTAACTAGCTGAGAAATGGACTTAGCAAAGCTTTTAGCTTTTGTCACGTGATTGTTAAAAAATACAAAAAAGAGGTAGAGTCCATGGCAGGAAAAGATTTCCATGTTACCGACTTGTCTTGTAATTAATTTTATTTTGTAATTTGGAAATTAAAAATGCGAAATTATGTCTGCCCATCTGTTATATTTTCACTATTCGGCTGAATAGATTTTGAAGAATTACGAACAGACACTCATTTTCGATATTCTATGGGCAAAGGTTTCCTATACAATTTTTAAAAAGATGAGGGAAAAACCTAATCTGAATATATAAAAAGAAAAGGTGACTGACTGATCTATCAACGCACAGCTCAAATCACTGGACGGATCGGGCTGTTTGGCATATAAATAGCTATTATGACGTAAGCATCAGCTAGGAAAGTATTTTTGAAAATTCAACTCCTAAAGGGGTGAAATAGAAGTTTAAAAAACGAACTTAACGTGAGCGAAGCCGCAAGCAAAAACTAATGGGAAATAAATTCAAAAAAATTTCTCCCAGAGTATAACTAACAAAACTAAAAGAAAATATAAACATCTTATACATCAGAATTGGATTTATTTTCCCGACGGTTCCCCTCCTTATTGGCTTGAGAGTACATTTAAGTTTTCCTCAATATGTTTTCGTAACCGCCGAATAACTTTCACATACTTACCCCTAGACCTTTTGATCCCTTACAGAAAGAGTAATATTTGTCGTTGACAAGTTTCCACTTGAATACGATCCTTGTCGTAGTCTATAAGATAATAAACTGATAAAGGAACAAAACATAGGCTATAGACATTTGCGATAGACTATAGAACATAGACACTAGATAAGAGTGTATTTTTGTAACATTTTATCAAGGTTTTATAACATTTTACGAAACACGCATTACGCTAATACAGTTATGCAGGTCGTTAGCTGAAATGCACAGTGACGGAAAACATTGATGAGGTCTAAATTGGAGCGCACTTGCCCAGAAGATGCCCATTCAGTCTTGCCTTGACGGCACTGAAACAGGAAACAAGGAAACCGTAACGAACTTCCTACGTGTCTTAGCGGTTCGTATCAGAAACATTGAACTAAAACGTTTCGTGGAGTACGTATAGGATTGCAACCATGTACAGTGAAGCCTATAGTCTAGTGGTTAGGACTGCTCTCTTATTCGGGGGATCGGAGGTTCGATCCCGAGCACGAACCTCTGACTTTTATGTACGTTCAAGCAATTAAATATCACATGTTTCTATGGTTCATGTATTATCATATAGTGGTAAATACGAGTATATCATATAGTGGTATATATATCATATAGTGGTACCACATATATGAATGTTCAGGAAAATATAGTGAGGAAACCTGCAAACCTGAGAGTTCAACATAATGTTCTCAAAGGACCCTTGTCTGAGAGGAGACCTGTGCTCAGTAATGAGCGATTGATGGGTGAGGATGATGGCTGAGCCAACCTGCACTTGGTAGAGTCAGGTGCTGATCAGGCATGAAGTACCGCATCACCTTGTTCAGGATACCTACCAAGCTTTTTAGCAGCTATTTGAAATATATACTTTGGATACTTTGAAATAGCTGTGATATTAATTCTAATTAAATTGTAAAAGGTTATACCAGCAATTAAAAACTCTAATTTAATCTTGCCAAATTCTACGAATACATAACAAATACATTTGAAGTAACTCCTAAAGCTCGCGTACATAGTCTAATCTACCCCCGCGAATTCTTAGAAAATAATCAATGCCGCGAAAGAAACAGTCTTCATATATTGATAAATGAGGGCCCCTTCATATTTCCTACCCCCCTCGGGGGGTGGCGACCCCCCCGTCTTAGGAGATAGTGCCAGGGCTGGGGTAATGAACTTTGGAGTTTTTAGGGTGATCTTATAAGATGCTGTAATGTAGGTGTATGTGTGTGTGACTTCTTGGTTTTATTTTAATTCCGATGGGGACGTGACGATCAAAGGGTAGGTACTATACGTGGGGTGTTTTGGAATAGAGGGTTTTCTATTTAAGAGATGAAGGCCCGGTTTTTGCGCAATGCTTAGAAAATTAATACACTCTCTGTACAATTTGTGAGTTTTTAGTCGAGTGCCAAATAAAGTCTATTTTGGATTCAAAGCGTATTTTCTTTCAAAGCAAAAAGGAAAGGTTTTAGGTTTAGCAGGTTATGTATGTTTGTATTTACGAATTTGCCACACTAGCGTCTAAACTACTCAGCCGATTTTGGGAAACGATTCTTTATTATGGTCCAGGTAATATCCAATTTTCATTGGTTACGGTTTTCAATATTTTATCCTTGTTTTTAATCTGTACTAACTATTGAGAAGAGGAATGTAAAATGTTCACTGGCAACTAATTTCCGAAATTTCTCGCAGTAGTTAAAATCTAGTCTGACTTTAAGTTGCTATTTGCAGGTGAAAGTAACTTGCCAGAGCTGACGAATACAAGAATATTTTTGCAATGGACAATTCATTTTATTTGAAGGCGACGTCTTGGTAATTCTTTTTGCTCATTTTTCTTAATTTAAAAAATATTTTTGATCTCCTTAGGGAATAACATCACATCACCTTTGGTTTAACTTTAAGATATCCTTATACTGTATTTCAGAGATGTTTTCACGTCGTAAGCTATATTTAAGATTTTATTTAAAAAGTACCTGCCATTTCGTATAGGATACAATAACGTATTATACTAACTCATGAGCTTTTTCAATGTTGAAAACTGTTAAGTAATACAGGAATTTTTATGTTACATTCCAAAATATACAGTTAACTGTGGATTGCGAATTTTTTTTCATATTTTTTCGAGATCTTTCATAATCACGCTCTATCAAAAATGGAGGAGTTAGAAGTGTCGCATTATGGTAACTGTCCTCATAGTTTAATTGCGAGTGGAGTAATAATAGTTGGCAGCCCTGCCAGCCTACGCCGTAGCCCGTAGCCCGCGTAGGCGCTAGTGCATCCCCCCTATACAACTTTTTACCGACCGGGCGAAATGAGCGGATAAAATATTGGTAGCTTCATTTTTATTTCTCACATTTTAACTATATAATTGGATGGTACTTTTGTTGCGATTTCGCCAGAAGATCTATCTATCGTTCTATATGAGTATATAACTTGTCTAATATCTTTGATGAATTACATACAAAATTGATTTTTAGCAAAATAAAACAAAAAGTTACAAAGAAAATTATCTCTTATTTATGCAAAAAAAATTGTCACCGAAATCAAAAAAATTCTACAAATAATATCAAGCATTCGTCTCAAGTCAAATCTATAGTGTTTATATATATTTTCGTAAAAAAAATTGCTTAGGTTCATAAAAATACGCTAATATATCAGTGAAATATCTTCTGTTTTAAAGAAAATTACTTGGTACTTACTTTGACTTACTTTAAGGTACCTATTTGAAAATAACTTATGTTCAAAGAGCACTTTGCTCTCTTGATACGATGGTAGGATAATAAACATATTGATATGATGATATTCACGACTACATGTTCATATTTTTCTCTCATATAACGTGTAGCAATTAATTATACGAAAATTCTCAGTCCTTCAAACAAAGTACACGTCTAATTACATTTTCCGCCACTTGCCTCATCCGGAATCGAATTCGTTTTTCCACCGCGTGTCGAACATCTGAGCCTGTGGAGGCGCGCCCCGTTCTTATTTTAAACAACTACGCCTTATAATACATCCCGTTTCGCGACTAAATATCAGCGAATGTAGCAGTGTACTGCGACCGAGACTTCTTGAGAATGAAGTCATAAATCAGATTTAACGCAACCTTTTTACCACCAATTTTCGCAGTAAATATATTTGTGATAATTCAGGAATATTATATTTTATTTAAAATGTAAGACTATTAATTCAAAATTAAAGAAAACAACAACTCGTTTTTTTAAAATACTTAGAACTGCCTTGCGTGTATCATGAATAGCTTTACAATTTTGGAAAGTAGTTCATAGGTTTCTATCGACTCAAATAACTCTAAATCACTAGATTGAAGGTTTCGAAAATTTAACTAAGTTACATAGTTAAGCATAGTAATCCAAAAAGATAACAATCTATTTTACAAATAATGCTGAAAACTTTACACATGTATCGTCTAGATTAAATTTTCGATTTTTTTGTAGATTTTGAATTAGATAGGTTATTATAATAATAACAAAATAAACAAAACTCTGTGTTTAGTTATCGCTTATAGCAAAGAAACTTTATAGTCTTAGTAGAGTTATCACTATCACAATATTGCCTTAACTGTAAAGTAGTAGACAGTCTAACAAGTTAAAGTGAAGAGCTCAAGACGCTCCCGGCGCGCTACTTCCGCGTGGCGTATTTACAAGTATTGTAAGTATAGAATTATATATTTTATAACACCCCCCGCCCGCCTCGCAAACTAAGTCTTTGCGCATCTTTCTATCCCCCACCTTTTTGCCTTCTTCTTTTAAAACCACCCGTCGTATGAACCCCTTTCCCCTTATTCGACTAATTTCGGGGTACGACTCGAGAATTATTTCTTGAGAGCGTCACCCGAACTAAAATTCACCTTAATCTGTAACAATTAGAGTCCAAAATAGTTAAAGCAACGCACACAGTCTTGGGACTGTATCTTTTCACTTCGAAAACTAATTCGGAATTAGAAAATGGAAACAAGTGCGTTCTAAAATCATAACATTCTATGCCGTAACGGTTCTGTTTTAGGGTCGGTTTTCGGTTGGACATCGTTCTAAAATTAGAACCGTTTCGTCAAAAATATGAAATTAAAATCTTCATACTAGCGAAAGAAGTTTTAGCATCTTTGTTTTAGACAGAGACGGCGGACGCTGCATTAGTCTCGCTCGCTCCCGTGGGGGGGAGGCAAGAGATGGGTAGTTTGAAGTAAAAAGCCTTGGTTCCTTGATCAATGCGCGGCGCATTCGGAATTAATCATAACTGGGTATTTTCGGTCTATTCCTGGGGGTGTGGGAGGGGAGGGGGCTATTGGATTCGTATTCTTAATGAAAATACGGCTCTTCCTGTTTACATTTTGTAATAAATTGTTTTACTCCGATGTTAGTACTGGTGGAAGGAAATCTCGCATTTATTATTTAGGATAGATAACGTTCCGGCGGTCGCGGGTAGACCGTAAATTCGGTTTACTATCCGATCTAGTGCGGGGGCCGTCGTAAAACAAAAAAATATTAAGCGTTTCCATCCCTATGCGCACATCCTCCTTTGCTACGCTAATTTTACTTCTTGGATACTGAAAAACGTCATTTTCAAGGGAGCCTTAAGGTTTATTGTCATATCGTCTAGACCATAGAGTACTTACAGCTCAAGAAGCTTATAACTTAGGTATTTCAGCTCTACATTTTTAAAGAGTCATAAGTTAATTATATTTTTTCGGCCAATTTGTCTTCCGTCTTCCTTCTGCCGTCCAAACGTACTATTAATAACGTTGAATGTCAAAAAAATTATGAACCTAGCACACTTGAACAATATAACACGATGTATTTAGCTATAACAAATTGAACGCGAAAACAAACAATACAGGCTTTTGATGGTAAAAAACTGCAAACAAACTTAATCAAACTGACTTTAATCAAACCGGCTTTGCATATCACCCCTAAAGCAAATGTATTGGTTACCAAACCTCACTAACCATTCCCGAAATGCGTTTAGCATTCTTGTCTGTTTTAGACAAAGTTATATGAAAACTATCGGTTTGACATCCAGCTGCCCACAAGATGGTGGCTGCCGACAACTTATTACATTGTAATAACTATATAATAATGTCGTATCTTTTGAAAAGAGCAACTGCCGAATTTCCTGCTTGATTTTTCTAGCAGGATCTGCTTTCCAAAGCGGTAGTGGAGTCTTGACTTGTCATAAGAGCCACAGGAACGATAACTTACATGAAATAAATAATTCTGAATTCTGAACGCTAATTGTGGTCTATAAAGAGAAGTAAAGATACTAGATAAAGTCCTTACCGATCGCATCTTTGTAAGAGTATTTATCTTTTCTCTCAAGACGCTCGGAGGCTACTCCTATAGAAAATTAAGTATTACAGCATGGCGTTTCTGGTATAGGAAAGCTTGAAATCCTTGAAAAAATCTAGATGAAATCATTAAAAGCTCAAGCTACAAGGGTACTAGAAACTAAACGTTTAGGCTATAACTGTCAATGTACACTCGGCTTTACCTTGGATACCTTCACAATCTTATTTTCATGTCCACGTCGATTATATTCCCAAAATATAACGTTGCGTGCAAAGAATTTGATAGGAGTTTGGTAGAGGTATGGTGCCTATGTAGTAAAAAAAATACTATACCTATTCAACTTTATTTCCGCGAATGTTTTATTGCGAAAGCTTACTTTCGTAACCTATTTAAATGCGAACTCTTTATCAGCCATAATATGTAAATCAAAAATTAGGCTGGAAAACATTAAAAAATAAGTATACACATGATACATAAACGATAATTTGAGAGTCAAAATATTAAAAATACTAAAAGTCATGATAATATAGTGCCCTTACAGCTTTATATTCTACTTTATTTATAAAGAGACTCGTTAAACATTGCATAATAAAATCACTAGATATTTCTGCTAAACAATGCAAGTACGAACAAAAACCGCGTGTATACGTTCAAAATGTCTTAATCCCGTAGTTGTAGCATGTGATTTGAACATGTGTAACCCCATTACGAGGGCAGTGGGGCGATCTCGAATCGATGTCTTGACCGCTAAACGCCTTGCAAAAATCTCACAGCAATTCCCTTTATGCGCGGTGAATGCGTTGCGCCGATAAAATACCAGGCGTTGCAATTTTTAATCCTGTTGATAGAATGAATTGTTTGAGAAATTTTCTTTTTAAATTCGTTTGCGACTTACATTCGCTACAATAATCGGATATTACATATTCTAAATATAATGATACTCATATAAAACATTATATTGTGACACTGTAAGTTTTTATCGTGAATACTATAAACGTAAAAATTCTTTTTACAAAACCAACTTCTAACGCCACTACAGACTATATCAATTGTGCCAATAAAATTTGAAGAGTCCCTCGATTTCTCCAGGATCCCATCATCAGATCCTGACCTGATGACAATAGAACCACCTGGGAAGTAGGTATACCCTTTTAAACAAAAAAGAGTTTTCCAAATCTGTCCAGGCGTCTTCGAGTAATCGGGGAACATACATAAAAAAAAGCTTCCGATGAATTGAGAACCTCCTCCTTTTTTGAAGTCTGTTAAAAATAACATCACACTATTATAAAGGCAGAAGTTTATATATGTGTGTGTTTATGTGTGTTTGTTAGGTACTCTTTCGCGCAAAAACTACTGGACGGATTTAGCTGAAATTTGGAATGGAGATAGTTCATACAAGGGATTAACACATAGGCTAACTTTTATCCCGGAAAATTAAAGAGTTCCCGTGGCAATTAAAAACCTTAATCCACGCGAACAAAGTCGCGGGCATCAACTATTCCCGATATATATTTAGCCGATATACCTCGAAATTTCTCCATCATCTTTATCTTCGTCATCATGTTTTGTGCAAATAAATTGAATTGAATTGAATCATCATCATTCCATCAAATTAATCTGAATGATTAAATTATAATAGACCATAGTCTACCCTAAATGAAGTACTCCATGGGTTCCTCACGAGGTTTTCCTTCATCGTTGAAGCTCTTGATGTTGCTTAGTATCAATTAAAATTGAACGTGAAATGAATCTATATATATAAAATTCAAAGTCCTGACTGACTGACTGAGATATCAACGCACAGCCTAAACTACTGAAGTTAGAAACTTGAAACTTTTACAGTTGGTTCCTTTTACGACGTAGGCGCACACTAAGAAAGGATTATTGGAAATTCCACCCCTAAGGGGTTTAAATAGGGGATGGAAGTTTATATGAAACTCCGTCATTTTTTAAGCTGTTTCCATCAAAGTTGGTATTTGAGCTTTCAGTTAAAAATAAAGAAGTACGTGTGTCACAGTTTTTGAAAATTCCACCCCAAAATCTAATTCCACGCGGACGAAGTCGCGGGGGCAAAAGCTAGTCAATTATAAATTATTAAGGATAATAATTTATAATTGATTCATTTCACGTTCATTCAAATTTGATTTCCCTAAACCCAAACAATTTCTAACATCACATTACTTCGAATCACAATGCTCTCATATTGAAGCGTATCAACGCATAACGAAGTAGATAGCTCTAAACAAACCCTAACCCTCGCGAGCCGGCACAAAAAGACCCGTACGAAAAAAAAAACAAAATAAAGGCACAAGTATGCCCGTAATCTAACCCGCGGCGTCACAGCCTCCCGAAAACCCGTACCTACCTACTCCTATATTCATTTCCGTTCCGTTAATACCGCATACTTTTAACTGTCTAACTAGGTGGGTGGGGGCCTCCCGAGCCCCCCGCCCCACGCCACTACTTACACGCGGTAGGCGCAACTTTTATAATACTACGTACTCGGGCGCTTTTTAACGAACCCCCCGCGAGGGGTCTCCACCTGCCACGCATACCGAAAAATACGCAAAACGGGGGGTGTGGGGCATTCGGCACCCCCGCCGGTTAGAAGTGGCCGTATTTTGCGTATTTTTAAATTATTCCCCACATGCGGGTGTCGGGATGTTTAGTTCGGAAATTTCCCCGCGCCGAGCGCTTTCTAATTTCATCTCAATACTGTTCATGAGATTAGATATTTTATTTTATTTTTTCCATTCGAAACTCATTATTACTAAGTGTAATTCCCCTCTGCAGTGCCAACGATCCTAATGACTATAAGCAGACTTCTAATAATGCTGTAATTTTTGCGAAAAAAATTAAATTTACAACAATTGAGAGAATTGAGAGAATTGGAGAAAAGTGAATAGGCCTCTTCTAGGCAAACGCGTTACATCTTAGATCACATTATCACTTGCCATCAGGTGCGATAGCGATCAAGCGTATGCCTATCCTTACTAATATTATAAACGCGAAAGTGTGTTTGTTTGTTGATTTATTGGTTTGTGGGCTTGTTCTTCAATCACACTGCAACAAAACTACGGATCGACGTGGTTTTTGCATGGGTATAGTTGAGGACCTGGAGAGTGACCGGGAAAATCAAAGAATTCCCGCGGGATTTTAAAAACTAAATCCACCCGGATGAATTCGCGGGTATCAGCTAGTAATATATAAAAAAAATTAAAAAAAAATTACTATAGAAAATATAATATGTAGGTACATTCCCGTAGGTACCTACAAACTTACGATATTTAAGACGAAAACTTTATAGAGAAACTCTTTAACCTATGCCCAATAGGGGACAGGTCAATCATGATTAATACACAATAACAATAAACAAACAAAAATGCCGACAAACTATAACAAGTTTATAACCATCAACCCTTCAGGAGAGCCCTATTTCCTACCGGAAGCCAGTAGAGTGGAACAACATTGTTACACTGACATCAGACTTCCTTACTGACTTGATTTCGCACCTTCTCAGAATTAGGGTTATATTTTCTGTGTGATTATAATTCATACCGTAGATAAGCCTCAATAGCCCAACGGTTAAAGGTGCAGACCGAAAACTGAAAAGTGGCAGGTTCGAACCCCACCCGTTGCACTATTGTCGTACCCACTCCTAACACAAGTTTTCACTTATTTGGAGGGGAGAGGAGAAGATATTCTTTAAAAAAAACCTAACACACCGTGAAACGTTCAAAATAGAAAATGTTTTCTTTATGGATGTAGAGGTGAATCCTTCTTTTACATAAAAGTAATAAACAATCAACACGTTGTAATAATTTTTATACTCTATGGACCATTTGTACCACAGGTGGATAAACTAACTAATGTACATACTAACATAACTTTTCACAGTATGTATTCAATAAAAAACACCTACGTAACAAATATTTCGTTACACATTGCACCATATCTAAGTTAAAAAAAAAATTATTATGATTACGGATAGCCCATGAAAAATCACGTTTACTTGAAGTGCGCGATAGAGGACTGGCCCTAAGTAAGAGAATCAGTCTAGAAATCAAACAAATAAAAAAAATAAAAAAAGATACCGGCCGAATTGATAACCTCCTCCTTTTTGGAAGTCGGTTAAAAAGAAACCCAACTGCTTGAAAAAAAATATCAATTAAAAATTCAAATATGTATTATGGTTGAAATCGAAGAAATATCGTATTTCATTGTTATGGTTCGTCATATTTATTCATTTCTAAGATCAAAGTACAAAATTTTCAAGTGTTCTTCGAATAGTTGTATTTATATATACATCTATGAGATATGCTTATTTATAAGAAAAAATATGCCGCTATTTCCACAAAAAAATGTAAGCGGAGATCGAAGAAATAAGATGATACAGTTTGAACTGCCATTGCAAAAATTGAATGTCTGTAAAAGAAATATGTATTGCATGGCTATCAAAGTATATATGTATTTGCCAGATCATGTTAATGTGTATATCTATTGGCGCAATAAAAAAATTATAAAAATAAAATAAAAAATAAAGAGAAGCCCCCATATAAGAAACGTGATTTTTTCGGAGATTATTGCTCGACCTCAACAATTGCTGTTAGATACGATGGTACGGAACCCTTCGTTTGCGAGACTAACTCGCAGTTGGCCGGTTTTTTATTTAAGTCTGACGGTAGCGAATGATAACATAACCTTTGCGTCACGCGATATCGTAGTACGCACAGTCGGCAGGGAAGCCAGTTAGTTGGCACATCAGTCAGCTTAGCTGTCACAGCCTCAGCGATTCCTTAACAATGTCGACATCACGAGTCGAATCTGCCTCTGAAATCTAACAAGGGTGTTTCTAAGTACAACGTATTTATGACAAACTTTTACTCACGGCTTCGCTATCTATTAAATGTAATTCGATTGGGGATTACTAATTTTGTTTTTTCGGATTCTTTCAACCGTTCTTTTGAGTTTTCGGCATTTTTTTTAATTCTTAAACTACCCCTGTATTAAGGCAAAAAATACCAAAAAAAAAAATTTAATCGGTCCAGCCGTTTTTGAGTTTTAGCCAGATAAACGAATAGCAATTGACATATAGATTTTATTACGATCCTAGAATAAGCTTTTACTTGGAGGGAAATGGGAAATATTAGTCATGTTCAAAACGCTTGTTTTTCTTTTTTAATTAAGTAGAAACTTACGAAAAATATTTGAATTTAATTTTTCATAAATAATATATAAACGGAAAAATAACTAAGAAAAGCTTATATACATTCTATTGTAAATATATGCTTACCCAAATCTGAATGAAAAAAAAAATGCATTGACAATTTCCTTCTTATTTTAAACTCAAAATCCAAAGTTATATTTTTTCTGTTTTGATTATAATTCAATAAAAAGAAAAGAGAGACAGAATGAGGCCACTGACTGCTAACTGGAACAAAAAAAAGCTTGGTGTTTAATGATTAAATCAATTTTTTTTTTAAACTTTGCAATGAAGGCGAAAGTAAATTGATTCACTATTGCACTACAAAGATTCATAATTGCGAATTCAGTTAGTGAAATATTACAACCTCTGCGCTTACTCTACTCTAGAGTCTTCCTTTAATTGAATATATTATAGTTAAAATCAGGATTCACTGAATCACGTAGAGAAGCACTGTCCGTGGTTTATATTAATACTAGCTTTTGTTTGCAGCTTAGTCCACGTGAACTAGTATCCCGCGAAGAACCTTTTGTTTTAACTGAATAAAATTCCTATGTCACTTTCTAGGTCCAAATCTTTTCTATATACTAAAGATATTAATTTTAAATAAAACAAGTTTCATACGTAAGAAATTATGTATGATTCTTACAAATATTATAAATGCGAAAGTGCTTGTTTTTTTTTTTTTTTAATTACTTAATGTACAATATTAACAAATAATGTTCAGTTTGGTGGGATGAAATTGAATAAAATTCATCCTGCCTAACTGCACATGCAGTTTGCTGGCGAGTTCGAGCTCTTCTTGTTGGTATGTCCTCTAATCATGTATCAACTCAGGGGCAACAGATCGAATTATTTGTTTGCATGGATAGAGTTTTATCCTGGAAGAACAGACAGTTCCCGCGGAATTTTAAAACCTAACTTCACGCGGATGAAGTCTCGGACAAAAGCTAGTAATTAAGTATTTTTGCCTTACAATTTTTAGAAGCCAATAATAGAAAATACGACCTAATATGGTCATGGATTTAGATCCCAGATTTCAGTCCACGAAATTACGAATTTCAATGCGAAATTCGTAATTCGTCTTACTTATCGATCTAAATTATTCTAGGCAAACTATTTTGTGTCCTAAAATATATTATCTACAAAGTACTTAAGCTGTGACTGGCCAGTGACTACCTTCATTATAGATAATTAAGCCGCGAAAAATCGATGCGCGATACATAATATAAATAAATATTGGCGCCCCCACCAAAAATGTTCATCGCAAAAAACCGTGTCCAATGCGAGGGGGGGGTGTATGTAAAAAACCAATTGTATAATAACCTGATCACATTTAAACATATACAAAAGTATGTATGTTGCCTCATGGAGGCGTCACACGGGGTGGCTGATTAAAAATCATGACATGCGCAGAGTAATTTAAAAACTACCGGAGGCTGGGTTAATTTTTAAGTATTGATCAAAAATTGCGTATATGTACCCACCACCATCACGCCGGGGCGGCGGGGGGCGGGCGGGCGGCTTTCGTGCGTGAATTAGAACTTTTTTTTTATACATTTTTCGGACGGAAATTTGTCATTAGAAAGTTCTTTTGTTGTAAGGGTTGTTTTTTGGTTCTTTTTTCGGCGTAATGAGATGTTGAAGGCATTGAGTATGTGAGCTTTCGTGTGTGTGGAAGTTGCTTAATTTGTTTTTTTTTTTTTTTAATATCTTTGATACCGTGTCGTTATCAAAGGGATGTTTTCCTGCGAATTAATGATTACTCTATAAGCTTATGGAAAGTTCAGACGATAAAGCTCTTGGATTTATTTTTATCTAAAAAATAATTATATTATATCAGCGTTTATGTTTTCTTGCCTCTACAAAAAATAATTTGTTACGTATTATAATAAATAAAGTTTATTAAACAGTTTGCTATTCGCAATCACTGACTAATATTTTCTCTTGGGTACCTATAAATATTACCTATATAATACAATCCTAGGTTTTGCCCCTATGATCTTATATTATCATGTTTGGATACTTTTTCTACTACATAGGAGAATTAAATTTCAAAAAATAAAAATGTAGCAAATCTTTACCAATATTATAAATGAGAAAGTGTGTTTGTATGTCGGTTTGTCTTTCCATATCGGACGTCGCAACAGAGCTACTGATCGACGTGGTTTTTTGCATGGGTATAGTTGAGGACCTGGAGAGTGACTTAGGCTACTTAGTTTCAAGGAAAATTAAATCGTTCCCGCCAGTTTAGTAGTATAAAAACTAAATCCATGCGGCCATCAGCAAGTAATAAAATAAATTGAAATAAACAAGCAATCAAATAAGTTAATATCTAAACAATTGCTATATTTCCTTTTTTTGATCCAGGCTCCTAGAAAGGATCGCTTTTGAACACACGCGTTATACATTAATTTAAATCAGCAGCAAACATTCAAGAAATCCTTGACCGACTTACATAAATGGCCTAATTTCTTAACAAGGAAGGAAAATGGAAGCTGCGATATTTCCGTATTTTCATAATAAATACACTAGCCGTTGCCTACCCTACGCGGCGGCTCCCATTTTTGATTCCTCATTAATATTTAATGGCATCGATTCGTTGATATGAAGTGTCAAAGATACGCACTAACAACTAGACTTACAGAATAGAATAGAAATATTTTTTATTCAAGGAAACTTTTACAAGTGCTTTTGAATCGTCGATGAATCTACCACTGGTTCGGAATGCCCTTCCTGCCGAGAAGAGCCAGCAATAAACTCGGCGGTTGCTCTTTTTAAAAAAAAAAATTACAATAGGTAATAAAACTACGCTATGTATACAGTGCTTCCACGATGAAGTTTCCTAAGTCCTATATAACATCCAATGCATGTTAAGACGGGCAGACAGAAAGCAGACCCATTCCCGTTGGTGGCACCCGTTCACGGGCATGACGTATGATCCAGCCGTTGCTTCGCTCAACCATATTTGAGGGAACACATCCATCCATACTAATTTTTTTTTAGCTCTACCGCTAAATCAATCTTGATGAAATCCAGCACAGATAAAGTTTTATTCTATAGATGAATCTCGATAAATGATAGGATGTTTTAAGATCTATTTTGTTTTATTTTCTTGTTGTGCTTTTATTTCTTTCATTATAATATTGAGATAGGATTTTTCCTTAGAATTAGTGCCAGTTTCATCACCGCCGAGTAAGATTTAACCGACGAATATGTTTAATGTTTTGGCAGATTTTCAATATAAAAATGTCAAAGACCCTCGGGTAATTGTTACTCGGCGATTTTGGTGGTGATTAATGAATGAATGAATGAATGAATGAAATATTCTTTATTGTACACCAAATAAACACTTACACTACGTGATTAGTAACTTATAATGTATATCATAATAATAGTGTTATTTATGTTTTTTTTATTCACATTATTGTATCCTTAACTAATAAAGCGATTTGGCTGAAATTTGGAATAGAGATAGCTCATACGCAGAATTAACATATAGACTTCATTTTATCCCAGAAAATTATAGAGTTCTCGCTGAAATTAAAAACCTTAATGCACGTGGACGAAGTCGCCAGCATCAGCTAGTTGAAAAACATATTACGAGAGGCGGACTTCATGCTAAAGCATTTTCTGCCAGTCTGCATTTGGAACTATCAACATTTCAATCTACTTGCATTGACCATCGCCTATCATACGTACCCTTATACCACATTACAATTATATCGTTCAACGGCAAAATAAGTCCAAAATCTATATCGGTATATCAGTGGGTAGAAGCCATATATTGTATTTTTCTATTGGAATGTAACGCGGGCGACTGTGAATATGTTAGGAACAACTATACGCCTCCGGGTTTGCATTGAATTCCAAATACTATGCGGAATAATATGAGTTTTCTCCCTCCGGTGGCGATATTTTGTGTTGTTATTTCTACGGGATTTTAAAGTATAAATTACTAGAACAATACGACTTATTACTCGACTAGGTAATTCGCTTAGTGCCAACTTTACCATAATCGAGTTACGTTTACATAAATGAGGAATAAATTTGATTTTTTGACAGTTTAAGTATTGAAAATCTGTGAAAACATCTTAATTCATTGGTTAAAAGTTACCACCCTACCGTCAAAGACGTACCGCCAGGCGATTTAGGGTTGCGGTACGATGGCGTGTAGAAACAGATAGAAACAGATAAGGGTACACTGCCTTAGCCCTTCCAAATTAACCCACTATCATCTTAGACTGCATCGTCACTTACCATCAGGTGAGATCGCAGGCAAGGACTATATTGTCATCCAATAAAAAAAAAGTTACTCCGCGTTGGTAAAATTGCCATTAAAGTAGCATAGTTATTATTTAAGCAGTATTTGCTCAATAAGAAGTTAAGAATTTGATAGTAACCATCCGAAGTTTGTTGATTGTTTAATACTATCCTCCTAAAATAATATAAATGCGAAAGAGTAACATGTATGCTATGATCACTTCTAGAATTAAACTACTGTAATTATTTTATTTTACATTTAGGATATTTGTAAAATTGTAGACAATTTTTGTTGGTTTGTCCTTCAATCATTCTCGTAAGAATCGCTACTTGGTTGAGGTAATCGCTTTCTGAGCGAAGCAGCGACTAACAGTAAGGCTCCCTTACCGTTAGAAACACTTTTGAGTGGATAGGAATGTCGCTATCTAGTCAAATCAGCAACTCTATCAAACATCAAAACGCGCGCAAAGTACGGCAGCTTGTATGAAATAGTCAACTGTGACGTCATAAAAATTTTACCTATTTTTTTTTATATTTTTAGCGAGCAAACGAGATGGCGGGTCACCTGATATTAAGTGATTACCTATTTGAACGGTTATACTATTACAAGGTTTAATTAAAATAGTTGGTAAGAGATAATTTATTTTTAACATAGGCAACATATTAACCTAACATAAGAGTGCGTAGGAGTATCTTGCGATCCTTAATATTTTATTAGATTCATGCAAAATTAGTAGCCCCAAAACTTCTTTGTTATGAACTACTACTTTTAAATCATTATCACTGAATTCGAAGGTAATTTTTCTGGTGGAATTTTCACGAATCGTCCTTTGTAGTACGTAATTAGAGGGTATGTCTAAATTATTTATTTTTCGCGTAGGCGCGCTACGCCGTAGTACTACGAGCCGAAGTAGATCCATTTATAATAAGGGTGACGTACGTCGACGCTCTTCGAGAAAAAGTTATGTCATTTTCATGCCTATTTATACCTATTTGAATATTTTTCTACGGGCAATTCTTGTAGTAAAATTAAGAAGATTCTTATAAGTCGAAGTCCTTTGAGAAAAATTTATGTCGCTTTGAGATTTGAATCACATTTTTACTGGAATTTCAAATCCGTTTTTAGGTTTTGCTTATGTTCAACTACCCTCAATATAGTGTCATAATAATTTATTATATTATATTAATAAGCTACATATTGTATACTTGTTTTGAAAAGAGTAATCGCCGAGTTTCTTGTCGGCTCTTCTCAACAAAATCTGCTATCGAACCAGTAGTAAAGTGTTGACGTGGCATAAAAGCCATTAAACTAGCCTCTTCTATTTTCTTCATCAACTGACAGACGTCCACGCTCGATGTAAGTCTCTTGCGTAGACTTCCACGTGTCTCGGTCTTGCGTCGCTTGTATTCAGCAGCTCTCTGCGTCTTGTCTGATGTCGTCGTTCCGAGTGGGAAGTCTGCCAACGGTGTGTAGTCACTTCTCCAGCTCCTTGGGACCCCAACGAGGGTCAATTTTTGCTTATTCTAAAAGCTTTTATTTATGGTTAACTAGCGGACCCGACAGACGTTGTCCTGTCTTAAGTTTTTTTACATCCTCTTTGACGAAATTGGCAGCACGCATTCTGTCAATGTTATGTCAAACGCCATAAGGTTACATCAAAAAAGTTTGAATTGTAAAAGCGGTTACATTAGAAATAATTTAATATGGTGGTTAATATTTCTTAAATTTTCTAATTTTCCGCGCAACTTTCTTAATTTTTTCTTTCATAAGAACCTTCTCCTAACAATAACAAACACAATAAAAAAATAATTAGCGAAATCGGTCCAGCCGTTCACGCGTGATGCGCTTACCAACACATTAAGCGATTCATTTTTATATATTAGACTATTATTTTTATTATATTAATACTAATTTTTAAAAATCCCGTAGGAGTTACAATACAAAAAATATACAAAGTATTCTACTTTATGGTAAAAAATATGGAACACAACGATTTCTTGATCAGGTATTAAGTATATCTGTAAATATATAAATTTTCTACCAGATTATGCTTTTTACTTGCACAGGTACTTTGAATAGAATTAGGCATTGAGTGGGTGTATGTTAAGGTCCAAACACATTACTGTGTTGTAATGTGTAGTGAATCGTGACGCGACAGAAGGCGTTTTAATTACATCTGATTATATGTAGTCTGTCATAGCACTCTGACGCGCTAACGCTCGTAGCCTGCTCCGAACAACCGGTCGTAGCGCCAGATTGCGTGGTAAGTAGCAACACACCGCAACACGGCAATGTGTCTGCAGCTTTATTCGCTGAACGCAACTCGAAGGCTAAATCACGCGCGCGCTCGCGTAGCCAAGAAAGCGTTGATAACAGCAGCCCGGCAACAAAAGCGCACGGGAAAATAAAAATTTAATAATTACACAAGCCAACTCATAGTTGGTGCCCGGATAATGTTGGAAAAAAAAACTGTATCGC
Source organism: Hipparchia sbordonii (assembly GCA_038048805.1). Lineage (NCBI taxonomy): Eukaryota > Metazoa > Arthropoda > Insecta > Lepidoptera > Nymphalidae > Hipparchia > Hipparchia sbordonii. Next base: position 884,525 of record JBBIWI010000008.1, on the reverse strand, counting down.
ACCCTCTCACCCCACCGCGAAATTTTTCACCCTCCCTCGTTTAGCGAGATTCGATCCCGCAATCAGGGGGCGGGGGGGCATTTTTTGGCCTCCCCCCTTCCCCTCCCATGCCATCGTAAATTGAAGCATATAATTTTTATTACGGCCCTGTCGTATGAGACCGTTGGAGTTGTCAAAATGTGATACAAAATGTATCTTAGTTAGCACTTTTGGTTGCGCGCTGTATTCGCTACTCCGTTTCGTATTGAATGTTCCACCGTTTAGTTTTGTGAATCTCGGCGGTATATTGTAATCTTAATAGCTCTACCATATGCGTAAGGCTGTAAGGATAGTCTGACGTCCAAATCGTAAACTAAGGTTCTTAAGTTAGTAGAGCGGGGATCATCTTACAACTTTTTTAATAATATAAATAAATAATTTATAGTAATTACTAACAACTTGGTAATAAACGGTTGATAGTACTTACATACGTCGGTACTATGGACCTTCTTGGTGAAAACCACGTAAGAAGTTTACAAGTTATAAGCTAATACAGATACATGCATACAATCGCAGATTACAACTTTATTTCATACTAGCTTTAACCCGCGGCTTCGCTCACGTTAAGTTTGATTTTTTAACCCCTTATTTAACCCTCTTGGGGTTGAAATTTTCCAAAATCCTTTCTTAGCGGATGTCTACGTCCTAGCAGCTACCTGTATGCCAAATTTCAGCTCGATCGGTCCAGTGGTTAGAGCTGTGCGTTGATAGATCAGTCAGTCAGTCAGTCAGTCAGTCAGTCACCTTTGCCTTTTATATATTTAGACTACCTTTTGTCTGCGGCTTCGCTCACATAAAGTTCGATTTTTGACGCCCCTACTTTATAGGTTGAATTTTCAAAAATCCTTTGTTAGCGGATGCATACGTCATAATAGCTATCTGTATGCCCAGCTCGATCCTCCCAGTGATTTCAGCTGTGCGTTGATAGATCAGTCAGTCAGGTAGTCATCAGTCAGTCAGTCACCTTTTCCTTTTTCATATTCAGACTACGTGATGGTCAAATCAATATAATTGAATATTTGCGTAGTCTAAATATATAAAAGGCAAAGGTTACTGACTGACTGACTGACTGACTGACTGACTGATCTATCAACGCACAGCTCTAACCACTGGACCGATCGAGCTGAAATTTGGTATACAGGTAGCTGTTAGGACGCAGACATCCGCTAAGAAAGGATTTTGGAAAATTTCAACCCCAAGAAAAGAGGGTTAAATAGGGGGTTAAAAAATCGAACCTAACGTGAGCGAAGCCGCGGGTTAAAGCTAGTTGAAAATATCTAGATTGCACCTACCTAACCTAAATATATAGCTTTTTAATTAATTTCGCGCAATTTTTCAATGGTTAGTGATTAAATCATATGCTTGATTCTAACAAGCTAATTAAGTGAAATATAATCGCTGTCAGTTTTGGGAAACCAATTAATCCGTGAAATAGTTTGAACAAACGCCATTATATTATAGAAAATAGAAAATGCGCTGAGTGAATTTCGAAATGAAAATACGAAGCTGCATGTGAACAATGCTTCAATGTAACGTTGTAATGTGGACAACCCGTAATCATGACCTAAACACGGCCAGGTACAAGTTTCAAAACAAATTGTTAGCACCAATAAATGAACACCGAAATTTCCGAACATGTTTGTTTACAAACAACGATGGAAAATAACTGAATTTTAGAATAAAAATGCTCCGGAAAAATTCAAATCCCTTTCGCTTTCGATACAGTGGGAATAAAGCAAAAAAGTGGCGGTCGAGGTGATTTTTTGTATTTTTTTTAGGATCCGATCTCTAAAAATTGCGAACGGACGCGTAGCCTAAAAAATATTTCCATTCATTTGTTCGTGGCATAAAAAAGTGCTCAAATTCTTGCCACTCTCACTTTTCGTGTCGCTCAAATAAAAATATCCGGACATTTTTTTAAATCTATTTCGACGCATTTTTTCCAAGGTCATGCATCGTATGTAGGGCAAAGGCTTTCGCGGCGCGGCAGGGTGAAGAACATTTTTACAAGTTCTCGGAGTCAACGGATTCTTCGTATCATGTTTACCGACTTATCGACTATGCACAGCCTTAAGCAAGGAGGTTCTTTAGCAGTCTTAAAATGTGAATAAATCGCTTGAAATATTTTGGGGATAAACACGTAACTGATTAACGAAGCCGGGCGCTTACGACATTCTTAACTTTGATATGCAGGGTTCCGTACCCGAAGGGTAACCAACGGTATCCTATTACTAAGCCTCTGCTGTCCGTCCGTTCGTCCATCCGTCTGTCTGTCTCATGATCCGTAATTTGGCAATGGGGGCAATTAGGGAATTTAAAATTTCTGAATTGTCTCTGGCTAATTACCACCCTACCATCAAAGACTTGCCGCCAAGCGATTTAGCGTTCCGGCACGATGACGTGTAGAAACCCTTCCAAGTTAGTCCGCTACCATCTTAGACTGCATCGTCACTTACCATCAAGTGAAATCGCAGTCAAGAGCTATCTTGTCCCTGAAATAAAAAAAATCAATACGACGGATGTGACATCCAACTTTCCGCTGTCGTGTTGCAGTTATTAAACTTTTTTCTAATTTAATGCTTCAAAGCGAGATAGAAAATACGCTGGAAAATATTAAGACAATACTTAATTAAAGTCATACTTAACGCAGCCCTCTAAAGTTGTATTAATGCCTTTTTGCTCTTTTGAACTCATTTGCCCGCTAACATACGGGTGTATTCATTATGTAAGTTGAAGCTTAGCCTAATAAGCTCGCGAAGCCTAGTCGTAAAGAGTTCTAAGCCTGAGGACTTAAACTGTGCTTTTTCGTATGGTTTTTCCTTTGAATATTTAGATTCAAACTACTGTGTAGACTCCGGCGGATGCTTGGAATTTCAGAAGCATACTCTTCCATTTTTTTGCAGTTTATTTTTTTTATTTACCTATTGGTTAGTATGTTTGACTGCAGATGACCAGGTCCCGGGTTCAATTCCAGGGTTGAGCCAAAAAATGTATTGGGTCTTTCTGTCAAGAAATTCTCAGTAGTACCCCGGAGTTAGGAAGTAGGCTGTGTTTGCGCATGCACTCGTGCACAATAATATCTACCGCGCATGGCTCTGACGAGATAGGTCGCCCTCTCTCTGTAATTTGTTAGTTTCTATAGCGCGCTCCATACTAACGAAGATTGATTCTCATTTGAATATTAACTGATCAACATGTATTGTAAAATGAAATGAAATTTTGGAGAAACATATAAGTATATTTAAAAAAATTTAAATCTTTAATATTTATAGAGGGTTTTTTCAAATAACTTCTTTTGCGACAATCTGTCTAACAAGAAAATACTGCCGCTCTTCCAGTACCTACTATAAATACAGAAACAACGCAACATCATACGAGCCCACCACCACTCTAACTACATTTCTCTCCGACACCGAAGCATCTTCAAATGTTGACATGCACAGATGCACATGTATTTTACAATTGGTTTGCAAATTTGCAATTGTGCATTGTAAATTCATCACCACTCTAGATATACTCGTATCTCCTGATACTTGATAACAGCCTGTTTTCCTGAAAAATAGATAGATAGATAGATAGATAAAAACTTTATTGCACACAAGAATATAATAAGAATAGTTTTAGGATGCTACAAATAGTAAAATCACACTAATATTATAAAGGCTTAAGTTTATGTGTGTGTGTGTGTGTTTGTGTGTGTTTTTACTCCTTCTCGCCACATCGATAGAACAGGTTTGTCTGTTTAGAATGAGATAGCTCATACTCAGGATTAGCATGTAGGCTACATTTTAACCCAAAATATAAGGGAGTTACCGCAGGAATCAAAACTTAATCCACGCGGACGAAGTCGCGGGCATCATCTAGTAACTTCATAAATACTAAGCTTTGTGATTGTAATCTCAGCTCATTCTTTATTATGCTGAATCTATTGTCAAATATAGATTATAATCAGGAACAAAAAGAAGAATAATTTTCATTTGGGACACAAATCATAACGGTTAATTTTTCCATGGTTCGTTGAAATGGAAAAAAATGCCAAAAAGGCATATGAGACAATGTAGAGTCTCCAACGAACGTTGAAAGTGGAATTTAAATATGTAAGGAATTAGGAGAGGGGTGGCAAGGGGGGGGCGGCGGGAGGCGGGCGGGGTTTTTTCAAAACTAGAAAGAGATGAACACGCTTAGTATCGCGATCTGAGTCGCGTATGGTTTTTTTGGCAATGGGATTGAGTTAGAGGGACAAATCTGAAGATATAGTTGGTCTGATTCTACTTAGATTTTGCTCTTGTCCATGCATAATATATGTTTGTCTGAGTCTCTGTTAGAGCTTTATAACTCCTGAGTTCATGGACGTAATTAAAATTCAACTTTACTAATAATATATAAAATTATAGACCAAAGCCGAAATTAACATAAAAAGTTATGTGAAATCTTTATTCGAGGGGGGCGCCTATAGATAAATTAAGAATGGGTAAAATTGGGTGGATAAATGGCGAGCAAAAAAAACTCAGTGGGGTATCGTTGAAAAGAAAAGTCAGTCTCTTTTGTGCCGGGGTCTATCTCAAGAAGTGCGATTTAGTGTAGCAAGACGCACTCGATGAGATGATATCATTACAGCATTATTATTATTATATACACTATCGCCAGATCGGGATATAATCGGGGATCGGGTTCGGGAATCGATTACCGATCGAGGCTGATCGAGCTGGTAGAGAAGCCCCCTAAGCTGGAATGTGCTTGTCTTGATTTCGCCTATTTACTCTTGCTTTGAAGATATTCATTTTATAAGCGAGAGAACATCTGAAAGCAAAGGCTTTGGGCAAGTTAACTAATTATAACGCTAAGAGTGTCCCGGGCACTCTTAGCGTTATAATTACTAACTTGTCTTAGCTAACTTAACTTATAATTTAAGTTGGACAACTAAATCGCAGGATACACTATAGGGACAGAGATTAAGTTTGATAAGATATGCTAGCTACCACAAGTCACTATGCCTATGAATATACTCTGTGATTTAGTTGTCTAATTTGAAATTGTTAGTCTGCGGGTACTCTAATAATTTTTGTTTTAATCTTAAGAAATATCTCGCGACCTACAACGTGGTGTGTGGCCCACGCACGCGCTGTAATGAGTGCGCGGGGTGGGAGGGGGGTAGTTAGACAATTTTACAACTGCGCCGCTCCGTTTTTTGGGAGATTCGCGTCGCTAGGTGTGTTCAAGAAGATTAAGTAATTGGCAGACGTGTGATGGCATTATCTAACTCTACAAGTTAATGAGGAAATGCAACGTTCATTAACATTGAAAATAAACTAAAGCTAATCCCTAATCTGTTTTATTAAAAAATACTAGCTTTTATAAGGTCTTTTAAAAATCCTGCGCTAACACTTTAACTAACGCTAACGCTAACACTGCGCTAACGGGGTAAAAAGTAACTAGTACATGTGATTCAAGAACAAAACAATAAATCCATAATGCAACAAGAGATACTTTCCCATCTATATTATTTTAGTAAGGAAGGGATATAAGCATGAGCATTGAGTAGATATCAATTTTTAATTTTTTATTGAAGTGTTAACCTACACTTAAAGGAAATAACCTAATAGATTTATAAATACATATCAAAAATTCCGAGGCCGGCGGGACCCGAACCCACATCTCTCTGGGAATCGCGCCCGAGTGTGTTATCCGTTACACCACGGCGAACCACACGTAGATACATATCACTAATTTCGTGACTGACGTGTGGTTCGCCGTGGTGTAACGGATAACACACTCGGGCGCGATTCCCAGAGAGATGTGGGTTCGGGTCCCGCCGGCCTCGGAATTTTTGATATGTATTTATAAATCTATTAGGGTATTGAGTAGATATCCTATTTTGCATTCCAGTATAAGGTAAAATCGATGCAAATCTTAGACTTGCTTTACAGGGTTAAAGTTTGAGGTCAAAAGCAAAACAAACGCTTAACATTTTCTGCAATTAAAGCTAAAGCTTTCACGTAGTCCAAAATGGAAAGGTTCGCATAAGGTTCGCATCCTATTGATAGGTATATAAAGAGACTTCAATACGACGACGAGTATCTAAAGAACGAATTGTACATACACAAACTCTCGTTCATTGAATTTAGTCTTTACCTCTTGTCGTTTCTGCGTAACACATAATCTTTGGCAACATCTGTAGGTGAGTACAAATTTGCATATGTCGAAATAATTTAGGGGGTTACACACACTCGCACGCTCTAATGTGTGCTGCTGCCAACTAAGAATAAGAAAATGTATAGATGCTTAGGGGAACCACGATCAATGGAAAAATACATCGGGAAGAGTGGAAAGTTTCCCTTAATAAGATAATTTGTGTGGAACACTCCTTGACTGATAATAGGTATTAATAAATAAGATATTTTGTTTATTTTGTGTTAATGAATTGTCTTAGCTTAGTTCTAGCTCGTCTAATTCATCCAACACTTTTTGTTTTGGTTTTTTATGAACATGACTTGATAGGTAGGCTTTTTTACGTATTTTTAATAAAACTAACATTAATCTACTGTTTTAACTAAATCTACATGACTAATAGTGCATGTTGTCAATGATGACATATGGATCCGAAAAATGGTCGCTAACTATGAGCTTCATAAGAAGGCTCGGGATCACTCAGCGGGCGATGGAGAGATGCTCGGAGAATCCCTGCGAGATCAAATTAGAAATTTAGAGATTGTGATATCGCGAAACTAAAGTGGAAATGGGTGGGGCATGTGCCCCACCCATTCGAAGAGCTGATGGTCGTTGGGGTCCCAAGGTGCTGGAGTGGCGACCCCGCACCGGGAAAATTGAATCACTAAGAGGGTAAAGTTGGGATTTCAAAAATCGAACTTAAGGTGAGCGAAGCCGCAGGCAAAAGCTAGTTAGTAAATAAGTTAACTTAACGTAAGCTAGCTTAGCTCAGCTAGCTAGCTAGCTTAGCTCAGATAGCTAGCTAGCTTAGCTAGTTTTAATAAGATAGCGTATTAACGTTTCCACAGATACGCGGTTTTAACCGGTAGACCCGCATGCGTTTAAACTAGACTTTTAAAAATAGTTTTTCTGATGAAAAAATTCCACGAAGGACTTTTTCAGATGGGTTTTTTAGATGATGATAATGCTGTCGCATCGTTAAAAAGAAAGACTGAGCTATCTTTCAAAAAGTTACAATGCATACAATTCGAAAACACTTTGTAAAAGTTAATTTGAATAAAAAAAATTAACTAAATTAAAAAATTAAATGAAATTCTAGCTAGAGTATGCAGCTAATTTGGTTAGTATCACCTTTAGTAACCTTCAATTTCGTATATTAGTACAAAGCTATTATTTATTCACACGTGTAAAATATAGACCAAACACTTTCCCGTCTGAGTTGAAACAGTTGTTATTTCTAATGACATTTCGTATTGTATTATACATATTTATATTTGTTCAAGTGCCATATTATGTATTAAACTTATTTGTATAGATAAACTATTATTATCGAATTATTATGCAAGAACATTTTCTATCAATGTTATAGATTGTTATTACTACTTTTTACCCGACTTTTGCAAAGTTAAAAGGGAGTAAAGTGATTTTAACAGTCTATGTGTCTATCTATGCATGTTCCACCATAATCCCTAAACTACTAAGCCGATTTTGATGAATGAAGTGAGAATCGATTCATTACAATATTCCGGGTGGCATAAGCTAAGTAATACGAACAAATAAAACAATTCCACTATCACTAAATCTGTCCTTACTTTAAATTCCACATTCCACTCCTAAATTATCAATTACTTTTTGAGTTTAGGATAGAAATTTAGTTGAGGGCGGTACGATTTTTTTTTAAATATCTTCTAGGTAAGCGCGCTCTATTCCTACGAAATTAAATTGATGTAGAGACGGATGCCAAGTAAAGTCATTTAAGGAGTTATTAAGGCTGCAGTACCTATCATTAAGGTAGGCAGATAAGATGCATTACATAACTTAACAAACGGTTTTTTCTACTTTTACTTAGGAATATTGATGATTGTAAAATAAAAAATATGTGTAAATGTGTCTTCATCTCATTCGAAAAGCACTTGCAGTTTTTAGCTATAAATAAATAACTTAATTTGCTAACGTTTCTCAGTAAATATTAACCGCATAAATTGAATGCGTAATCTTATGATGTTATACTTGCGAGCTTATGCAATTGCATAAAAATGAACTATGTTGTATGCTTAAATAAGTTCGATGTTTATCTTAAGTAAGTCTTGCAAACTTTTAAATGAGTTTGTACTAAAAAATTATTGATATGCTTAATTATATCAATAATTTTACCAAAATGGCACTATGCTGGGCGTTTTTTTTACAATGTTATGATTTAGATACGCTCAATTGCAAAAAACTATTATGTAAATTGTGCTATGGAAAATATGGTTGACCATCGATTGTTAAATTAATTTTCTTCTTTAATTGAACGTAATCAGCCTCTATGAGTTAATTATTGAAATTTTCATGAAAATATAAAATATATAATTAAAGTATTTTTGTTGTTTCAGATTTTGCGAGGCTGAAGGGATTGAAAAAGGTTAGTTTGGAAAATTTTCTATTATATTTCCAGATTCTGCTGAGAAGAGCCGGCAAGATGTAGCTATTACAATGTCATAAGTTGTTATACTGTCTTGTGGATAGCTGGATGCCAAGCAGATTGCTTCCATGCAATTTACTTAGAGCTTTTAGTTGCACTGGTTAGGTTTCTTTAACTTTTTAATGAAGGTTATCCTGTAACCTTAACATGGTGGTGGGTCCAACCCACTTTATGTTCTAATGAGCAAGTACCTTCAACGACCATTTTAAGCAACTTTGACCTCTAGACTTCAACTTACGGTCAGTGGAAGTCAAAAAAGTTGAAGATAGACGTTCACGGCTGGATATAAGTTGTTTAGCAGCTTCCAGCGACTTCCGACATCGTCTGTCCACGCAATGAGGACTTCAACAACGCTGCGTTCCTAGGTAAAAGGGTCGCTATTCGAACACCTTGAGATTCCAACGTCTTGCCCCATTCATTGCCACTTCAGCTTTCGAGTCGATAAACTATGACTCAATCATGACTGAGTGGACCGTAGGATGAGCATTCGATATAATTTTCACTAGTTGATGCCCGCGACTTCGTTCGCGTGGATTAAAGTTTTGTAATTCCCGCGGGAACTATCTTATTTTCCGGGATTAAAAGTAACCTATGTGTTATTCCAGACAGTAATCTATCTCTGTGGCAAATTTCAGCCAAGTCATTGCGACGTTATTGAGTAACAAATATTCATCCATCCATGCAAACTTTCCCATTTATAATATTAGTAGGATGTTCATTTTTAGGCCCACTTGTTGAAATACCCGACTGAGGTAATTGAGCATTGTATTGAGGTCTCCCAAACTTTCTGCCCTAACAATAGTTGTTTGCCATCACAAAATCTTAAGTACTATATACGTCCAAGATGTTGATGTCAAGTCCTTTCAAATCCAGAAGCTTAAAGACGACCTCTAACGCAGTGGTAATAACTGTGATAGTAACGGTAGTGGTAGTAACGGTAATATTATATGTTAGTCAGTAGATTTTTTTAAATCGACTATTATGTCATCAAATTTTATGTAGGGCCAAATAAATATATACAAGCAGCTCTCTCCCCCGCGATAAAAAGAGATAAAACGATGGCCGGCCAATTCAATATGAAAAGCAGCGCATTTTTCCACCAATCGGGGGAATTATTGGAAAAACTAGCAAATGAATTTATTATGCCCACCGAGGACGCGCCCGCCCCCCTTCCCCTCGCCCCGTGGTACGCTCATTACGGATATGGCAAGGGTTAAGCCATTTTTTTACAACAATAAGGAAGTTCTTGCATATATTTTTTAAGCTTTTCTCCTTTTTTTTTAATCGTGAATTTTTTTGCTCATAAAAGGATAAGTGATGCTTTATAAGGTTCTACTGGGGTAACGTAGATGAAATTAGGTATGTTATCGTAATATAACCTTGGTAAATATTTATTTATCAATAAAACTTACAGCTAAACTAATCCAACTACTGTACCAATCATGCCCGCGTGGAATGGTGCAAAGAATACTGGCTGCATTTCCGCACTGAATAGCCAAACCGTTCCTTTGTCTTTATTTACTAAACAAAAATTTACAATAGATATTTGTCTATGTATATTTGCATTTCATACTAAATAGAAAATGAATTCTTCTAGCAATACTAATAATACTGATGATTTCACTAAATCACTACCGATTTCTGGTATCAAATACAATTCTTCATTTTTCAGTACGCCCTTTGGACGAAAGTGTCCTTCAGACACGTTTCCATATTTCTCTATCTTTTGTCAGACTCTGTCAAACTAATTCCATTATTTTGACCAGTTCACCGCTCCAACTCCGACAAATTATTTAAAAAAGCAAATTATTTTATTATGAATACCTAATCAATTTCTATTTGGTCTAGTGATTTTTGTGAAATAATATGTAGCATCCCAAGGACGCGCACTAAGCGCTTTGCTTTCTCGTTCCTGATACGCACCGCTAAGATTTGGAATGCCCTTCCGGCTTCCGTTTTTCGAGACAACTATAATTTGGGTACCATCATATCAAGAGTGAATCAGCATTTTCTAGACAAGCGCGCTCCATCTTAGGCTTCATCTTCACTTACCATCAGGTAAGGTTAATAGACAGGTTAATCCACATTTTTACTGCATTTTTGAAAAGTCTGCCAGCAATCTCCCATACCTACTGGAAGTGAGATAAAATTTCTCCGTCATCTTGTGCATATGCGTAATATTTTTTGATTTTTGTTTTTCAAAATTTTTTGGCTATTTAAATTAACGCATACCAAGCTTAACTTAATCGTATAATTGTTAACTAGTAATCCCCTTAAAAAAATTTCGATTAATGTTACCACTTTCTGGTACCATTTATAAAACACTATTTGCCATCATTTAACCATAATAACATTATATTTTGTGTCAATGATGTAATAGCAAATTGCTCGGATGAAGGGCTTTGAGCGAGGAGGTTAAATAAACTTTGCTTTGAAGTCAAGCGATCAAGTGAACGGTTGCTGCTTGCTGAGGGCGTTTTCATATTGGGCGTGATACCAGCACATAAAGTCAGACTATGATTAGCAAAATTGCTATAAAGTATAAGTACAGCAATTTTGCGGGATTTAAAAAACTAGGTAGATCATTTATTCACAAAAATGCATATACAATGTGATGGAAATATGGAAAAACGAGTCTTATACATTTTTACCATGACGGGTGTGTGAATATCATACAATGAAATATGAAACAAAATGTGAGCATCAAAAGTTAATAAGTTTAAATGTTATTGTAAAACAAAATTTGTAAATAATAATTATCTTAAAAACGAAGTCAAACAATTATATATCAAAATAGTTAGAACAAAAAAGAAAATGTCATATTATTGCACTTTGTAAAAGTCTATTTGAATAAAAAATTATTCTATTCTATGTTTTAGAGGTTCGCTCACTGCGAATATACTTAGTATTATTAATATGCTTGTAGGTAGGTACTACTATAATGCACACTAGTTTTTACGCACCGAAAATACGCCCAATCTAATAACGCCGTTAAAGTGTTTATTTATCTATGGATCTATGGATGGAAAAATCTGAATTAAACGATTATTTATTTATTTATTTTGGCTATGTTCTACTGATACTTTTCGGGATTCCATAAGTATTATTTAATATTTTCGTTAAAGTTGTCCTGTTTTAATTTTTCTTAATCAATTCGTTAAGAACTGTTTTTACAACAGAGATGTTTATGGATCAATAATTGCTTAGAGAAAGAAATTAATGATACTCACTAAAATCAATGGCATCATTATGTTAATGTTTAACCTTAGATCATTTTAGGGTTAAGGCAGACGATTTGATACTACAAGGGTCTGTCTGTCTATCTATTTGTCATAGTGTTATAACTTCTGAATTAATGAGCACAAATAATATGTCAATCTATTCCGAACCCGAAAATAACAAAAATAATGAGGGGTGATCATTAAAGTGGATGAGGGGTAAACATTTTTTCGTTTTGCATTTGCATTTGCTTGTAGAGGATCATAGAAAATAATTTTTTAATCAAAGCACAAAACTATTTGTTTGATTTTAATTAAAATCAATTTAACGAAGAGTGCGTCAAATACGAGTATTTATGACACAAAACTGCGAGAAGTCATGAGCGTTGGCATGTGGCATGTGGTAGAAATCCAACCTACTCGAACGAAACGCTTTAAATTCAACGTTTCTGATAAGAACCGCTAAAGTGTGGAACACTCTTCCAGTGTTGCCTGCCACCTATAATTTGAGTACCTTCAAGGCAAGAGTGAATCAAGGCAAAAGTCTTCTAGGCAAGCGCGCTCCAACCTAGACCTTATCAGTGCTACCCAATACTGATTGTCGGCAAGCGCAAGCCTATTTCGGATTTAAAAAAAAAGTCATAGTTCACTGTTTTATACAAGCTCGGCCATTTATGCGCGCGTTGTGATGTTTGATGAAGAGTTGCTGATTTAATTAGTTGACACTACTATTACACTATACAAGGTATTTACAAACTTCGAGGAAGAATTAAAATTATTGTGCTGATATTTAGTACAAAGGAGGGCCTTAGACACTTGTGACTATTATGTCTGTACTTTTGGCTTGCAGACATTTAACTTTGCGTCTATCCCTTCGATTCCATTACTACCGTATTGCAATGGAGATGCACAAATAACCTAGAGAGGGGATGTGTGATTTTTCCTTAGCTGTCGTAAAGATAAATATATGGCGGAAAACATGTAACCGACGAACGATCTGGGCGCTTACGGCCTTCGTAAGTTTAGTTTTCCATGGATTCATTGTCAGTGTGTGGGAAGTGTCGCTTGCGCATTTCTGCAACCAAAACTTGTTTAACGTTTCAGACAGCCAAGGAAAATAGATTTTAAACAGATGTGCTAGCAAGAGCGATGTGTAACTACGAGCACCCTTACAAACCTAACCGTAGAAATTCACGTCCATCGTAACCGTAGCTCGCATTGCACCGTAGCAATTACTAAGCTACGAAGCTGTGTAGAGGTCGAGGTGTAGAGATTGCGGACTCTCTGTATAAATTGTGTTAGAAGGCATTATTAGGGTTGATAGTTATATTTTACTAGTAGATGCCTGCGACTTCGTTCGCGTGGATTGAGTTTTTTTATGGATTCCCGCGAGAGCTCTTCTTTTCCGGGATAAAGAGTAGCCTATGTGCTATTCCAGTCTATAATAATAATCTATCTCTGTGCAAATTTCAGGTTCAGTCTTTGCAGTGTGATTGAGTAACAAACATCCAAAGTTTCGCATTTATAATAGAATATTATAATAGGATAATAGAATTAATAGGATTGTTGAAATCGACGAAATATAGTGTTTTCATTGTTCTGGTTCGTAGAATAATTTACAAGTATTCTTTGGAAGTGGAATTAATGGTTATAATTCACGAAAACTTAAAACTAAGGCTACGAAGGTCCTGTAGGGCTAACATGCGCACCAAGAGAAAGTTTTCTCTACACGTTTACTCGTGAATCTCTATAGAGATTCACATAGAATAGCCCTACTGGTCTAAGATCCGTTAAGCAATCTATCTAGTTTTAACTTGTTGCATTTCTAGTGGGTAGAGATGAGATTATGATCAAGGTATGTCAAGGAAGATAGAGTAGAAGCAGATTAATTTTATTATTTAATAAATGGAGGTTCCTAATATATTCAAATTCGCTGGTTGAGATTGTAAAGGCGATATATTTTGTAAAATTTTGACTTTTAAAAAAACGAAGAGAAGACGAGAACCTCCTTTTTTTCGTCGGTTAAAAAATGTATCTATTTTGGTAACCTTTCGATTGGAGGCTTTATAAGTAGCTAGTTACTACCCTACTGTCAAAGACGTGCCGCCAAGGAATTAAGCGTTGCGGTACGATAGCGTATAGAAAACCACTAGGGGAAGGGGATCTAATTTACACTGAAATACCCCATTAGCAAGTTAACCCGCTACCATCTTAGACTGCATCGTAACTTACCATTTTAATCAGGGCCTAACTTGTTACCGAATAAAAATAAAAAGATTTATTTATTATTTGTATTTATGTACCTACTAACATAATATGGAGTTACATTTATACTTAGTAATAATAGTAATAATAGTAATTTTTAAGAAAAAAAATAGGTTTGATATTCATTTTATCGAAATTATTTTCTACCTATGTAATATCGATGTCTTTGTGATTTCAAAACCGATTTGCGTGAATCTTTATTTAATCGATACAAAAACTTTGCGAAATGGTCCCATAAAAATTTCGGGTTCCAACTCTTCAATCCTGATGCTGCAGGGGTACTGCCACCCTAAACTGTGGGGATTTAGGAACTGTCGATTGTGAATAGTTATTGCAGGTACCAAGTAATGACTATATATTTAAATTCCAAGACCCCAACTCCTCAATCCCGATGCTGCAGGGATTCAGCCCACCTAAACTTTAGGGCTTTAGGAAGTGTCGATTTTTAATAGGTATTATAGGTACAAAGTAATGACTACATTGTTAAACTCCAGCACCCAACTCCTCAATTCTGATTCTGCAGGGATTCTGCCTACCTAAACTGTAGGGCTTTAGAAACTGTCGATTGTGAATAGTTATTTTAGGTACCAAGTAATGATTACATCGTTAAACTCCACAGTCCAACTCATCAATCCTGATGCTGCAGGGATTCTCCCTACCTAAACTGTAGGTATTTAGGAACTGTCGATTGTGAATTGAACACGCAGACGAAGTCGCGGGCATCCGCTGGTTAAAAAATAGTTTCATTTATAGATGACAACTTTTAAAACTGTCCCATGCATCACATGTGAGCAACCCGTTAATTGTGATTTTGACCGATGTGTGCAAATTAGATTTTCATTTTTTTTACACTAATTTTCCTCCACGACCTGTTTGTCGTGTCGTATCTTCTATGGCGACCGTCGCTCCCGGGGCGCGCGTAGCCCCGGAGACACTACAACTCAAATCCTAATCAGAAACAAACATTCCGTGACTTAACCGATACGGCTGTCATCGCAAATCATCCGCCAACGAATGTACCCGGGAAAAATGAAAAAAACCTACCAAATAACCTTTCGTATTGTTTCTACTAATAAAAACTTCTAATAAACATGCAACTAAGCTTCGAGCTTCCGGCAAATAAAACATAAAAATATATCCTATTTTCATAGGGCGAGGGTGGCAACCCCCCGGGGGGTAGGGCACCCCCATCTGCGCAAAAACCCAAAAACATCGAAATGAAAATGAGTGTAGCAGGGAGGCAGGGAGTCTGTGTTGGTAATTCATTTTTAACATTAAGTTTGTGTGGGTTTTTAAAGTACAGTCGATCGCATTATGCTAATGTGTAGTTGAGGTATTGTGTTGCGTCTCGACTGCCGTCTTCTCCAGTGCATTTGATGCACCTTTAAAGCTAATAGTAAATAATCATTAATTAGCTAGACTCAAAACAAAATATTTTTTAAGATTTATTTTTTGCTGTTAATTTTAACTTACCTGTGTGTTAACCATGTTTATCGTAATCTTTATTAGGTATTAGCTAATTTAAATTTTCACTATATCATAATTTTTTAATTTGGTAAATGTAATTTATAATATTGTAGGTTCTCTTTTTTTTTTATTTGATAACAAGATAGCCCTTGACTGCGATTATACGGACAATTTGTTTTTAACTTTACAAAAAAGTAAAATTACACGAAATGAAGTCAATTTCAGTAAAAATACGTAGGTATGTATTAAGACGAGTTCCCCATTTTTGCATCGACACTTGGCCGTTTCGTAGAGGCCTACGCGCGTAGTCGATTTGCGTAGACCGTCCATTTCCACCTTCCAGTGCATCTTATTTGGAATTACATTTCGGCTTTATATATAACAATATTAGTTACAAATATAGTTCTTACCCTAACGTAATATAATAAGTCATTTTATTGCATTGTGCCAAAAAATCTGTTAGTTACAACAATATACCTACTACGTAAAAACTTACCCGAGTGAAGCTAATTAGTATTATTGATTAATATTTTTGCTGTCATTTCTAAGATATAGAAAAAAATTAAAATCTTTATATTCAAGACGCTGTGGACAGAATGAAAATGAAAATGAAAAATGAAAATGAAAAAATATTTATTTGACAAAACAATATTAACAATTAATACGATAATATCCTTTGGGACCCACACTAGGTATTCCTGTATCGTGGGGCCCAATTTACCACCATTAACAAAATTATTATTTAAGATATAATTTATGTATGAATGAGTCAGGTTAGTTAGTCCAAGTATGTAAATGTCATTGTTGCATTAAATGAATGGTTTTGTTTTAATTCGTATGCTAAATTATATTAATTAATAGATAAGTAGGCCTAATATGGAATACCGTGGCCGAGTGTACTCGACGCGAGCTCGCATTGTGCCCCTCTACACGCACACGCACTAGCGTGAGCATAAAACGCAATTTTGTATTAGATTTAATTTGCTCACACCCACACAGGCAGAGGCGCCTCCTGCACGGAAGTATGCCTTCCTCCGCACAAATTGATTGTGATCGTCGCTGAAAAGACGAATCCCAAATAGCCAAATAACTTTTTTCCTAAACAAGTTCTTTTTATTTCGTTCAGAGAGATCGTCGCGAGCGTGAGCTTTCGAAGTGCGATCCGAGTCGGTGGGACGCCCGTGCTGGGTAGACGTCTTGCGAGTGGCGAGTCGAGAGCATGTGCGCTGTAAGAGAAGTCGGAGTGCATGCGTGCTAGCTCGGTGCGGCAGTGGCGGGCGAGCCGGCGCTGCAGCAGCGCGCCCGTGCGCCGCGGCGCCTCGCCGACGAGTGAGCGCCCGATTTAAAAACTATACGAACGAACTCGCGCAGAGAGCCGTAATACCACCCCCCGCGTAATGATTTTTTGGCGATGAATTTATATTCGCGCGCGAGCGGTGCCACTTTTTCGACCCCCCCGCCGACCCACTCCCCCCGCTCATTAACGCAACCCAGATATGCAATTCTGATCTTTGACGAGGAGGCTGTAGTGTCGGCGGGCGCCTCGACGGGAGAGGTGCCCCGTTTTGTTTTTTCCCGCCCGGCTTCATTATTGATGGCATCGGGACGGTAATGCGGAAGCATGTGTGAACGTTTCATTACAAAAGGTGGACGCGGCTCGTGTTAATATTGCAGACCGGCCGGACCCGACCGGACGGGAGGACGCTTCCGAAAAAAAAACTAAATTAAAAAAATAATAATAAGCGGCAAAATTACATTTTTAGTATTTAAGAGTAATAGGGTTCGGTCGCGTATCGGGTTAAGTTCGGCGCGGGTCGCAAGGCGGGCAGCGGCGGCCCGGAAAGTTTGTCGAAGTTCGCAAAGTTTCTCACGTGCGTGTGTGGCCGGAGCGAGCGACGGATTGGCCGCTCGGCCCGCGCTCGATTTCATTGGACATTGCAACTCCCAATTCGGAATTTCTCTACCTACGTCCTAGTCTCAATTTGTGAATATTTTGTCAACACTCGGGTTAAGTTTGTAAGTTTGTTTATTTGCCGTGTTCCGTTCCGTTACCGGACATTGACTCGCAGTGACTTTGTTGATGTTTTGTTGATTGTTTTTGTTGAACTGCTTTAGATGTGGTGCCGGCCGACTCACCAGGTAAGTGCAATTTTCAGCATTCAGAATCACCTAAGAAAATTCTAATTTGAATATTTTATCAGCTAAAAAAGTTTTTCAAACTTTTAAAAAGTAATAAAATGCTTACTAACTTAATAAATGCGAAATTGTTTGTTCTTTGGTTTGTCCTACGATCACGCAGCAACGGGGAAACCGATCGACGAGATTTTTTTACATAATTGAGGACTTGCTGAGTGTTATCGAAAAACAGAGACTTCCCGCTGGATTTTTATAAAATTAACTCCACGCGTACGAAGTTGCGGGCAAAAGCTAGTAAACTCGTATACCTACTTAACCCTTTCCAATTTGAATCGGAATTCAATTGCTCTTCGTTGAACTTGATTTTTATCTATCCCGAACAATTAGCGACACCCTTTGTGAGGCGAACTATTATGATGTTAATACATCGGACCGGACAGACATACGGACAGCGAGGGTCTAGCTAAGCTGCAAGTGCGTTCAGAGCTCGGTGTTAGACATTCTTGCATAAGTAATTAATTTTCGAGAGCATTAACCGATGCACCCAAACCGTCGACCCCATAAATAAAATTTGAATGTAAATAGAAAAAATGTTTTTCAACTAGATATTTATGTTTTATTTATATTAGAGATGCGCATAGACTAACTGACAAATCGCTTGAAATATGTGAACAATATAACCGGAAGTTAGAAACGCTTCCGCACCAGTAGTGTATTTTTAACACAACAACTAAAATATGACAATTTGAAAGGGATTTTGTAAACGTGAATTTGAATACAGTATTATTATTTTTGAGTCTTGAGTCTTTGTAGGGAAATCCTACTATACTATCCTACTAACATTATAAATGCGAAAGTTTGGATGTATGGATGGATAGATGGATGGATAGATGGTTACTTAATCGCACCTCAACGACTGAACCAGTCTGGCTGAAATTTGGCACAGATATAGATTATAGTCTGGAATAATACATTGGCTACCTACTTTTTTTCTCAGAAAATAAGAGAGTTCCCGAGGGAATTAAATAGTCGCGGGCATAAGCTAGTCTTCTATATTTATAAAACTCCTGACTGATTGACTGACTGATCTATCAACGCACAGTCTAAATCACTAAAATGACTAGAATAGAATAATTTTTTATTAAAATAAACTTTTACTTATTTTGGACGTTAGAAGCTTTTAATTTTAACAGTATAAGCTCCTTTTTTGACGTGCCCTCACTATGAAAGGAAATTTTCAAAATTCAACCCCCCCAAAAATAGGGGTTAAAATAGGGGTAGAAGTTTGTATGAAGGTGTCATTTACAAGGCTGTATAAGGTAACAATATCTTTAATACATTGTGTAATTAGCATAGTTGTGTTTTTAAATTTTGAACTACTGGCTTTCGATTAAAAATAAAGAAGTAGAGGTTGAAAAATCGAATTTCACGTGAGCGAAACCGCGGGAAAGGCTAGTTTAATATTTGATTGGTAGCACTGTGACAGGGTGATTGAAGGACAAACCAACAACCTAACACACTTTCACATTTATAATAATATAATTAAGGATAAGGATTCATAGTCTGAAGATTTAATTTCGGCTACCTGATATCCTAAAAAAATCCAGATTGTTTCCGCGGGGATTTTTGAAAAACCTAACTCCACGCGGACAAAATCGCGGGCAAAAGCTAGTACATTGATATATACTCAAACTTGGAAGCACGCCTAGGAGTAACTTTGAGAGAAGAATGAAAATTCGTAAAGGAGGTGGGTTGATAAGGCAACAAAATCCGCCCCTCATACACTCGAAAAAAAAAGTTCCAGATTTCGACAAATTGTAAATGTATTTATATACTTGAAGATATAAACTTTATTTTAATATAAAGTTTAGGTGATAAAAAAAATAGTAAGTTACAGAAAATATTACCCAAAAAGAGAGTGTTTCTTTTACTTTTCTTACATTTTCATACATTTTAGTCGTTTTTTAAGCTTTGATTTAATATTTTAGAATGAGGCGCTCCATGAACCATGGTAAACGTAACTGATAATGATGCTCCTTTTTATAAGCTTTTATATGAGTATTAATTTATTTTGGTTCATGGAGCGCCTCATTCTAAAATATTAAATCAAAGCTTAAAAAACGACTAAAATGTATGAAAATGTAAGAGATTTTGGGCCTTATCAACCCACCTCCTTTTAAAGAAGAAGTATTTAAACATGGATACAAATTATGAAAACGAAGAGAAATAACACACAAAAATAACTATTTTTTATAATTATTGTAAGACGAGACGGAACTAAAAATACGAACGTCCCAAAAATTCTTAAAATTAAAGTTACATTATAGGTAAGTACATAGTTATCATTCATTTTGCAGTTTGTACCCATACGTCGAATAAGCAAAAAGGTACCCAGCAATATTGCTGCAGGTTTTACGAAAAAACTGAGCGTTGCTATACTGGCAGTGCACTTTGAGTTTGCCTACTCTCTAGAAAAATACGTTTCTATGTACTGGCGGGAGGCTTTGGCCGTGGCTAGTTACCACCATCTTACACTGTTGTCACTTACTATCAGGTAAAATCGCAGTCAAGAGCTATCTTGTCATCGAATAAAAAAAGTATGGAATCCGAGGCTAACGCTGGACCCTTAAGAAGTGTACACACTGTCATTGAAACTAGTCGTTATAAAATTCTGCAGTGTGAGGTCGAAGCGCGCTTGCAGCGTCGCTTGCACCCCTCGCCGCTATTGTGCTACGACGCGCGGCGTAGACAGGTTACCTAGTTTACACTTCGACTTGCCCTTTTTTGATGGTAATTTTTGGCAGTTGAGCATTTTTCGCGCAAACTCATGTAGGTATTTCAATAACATCACTATGTTATTTATTAGTGTCGAAAGCTATAGTATTTTATTTAATTCCATTTTTACATTTTAGGTACTGCACTACAGAAAAATTACTATCTACATATCTATACTAATATTATACACGCAAAAGTTATTCTGTCAATCTGTTTGTTACCTTTTCACGTCTAATCCACAGGGCCGATTTCAAAAAATTTTGTAAGTATTGCCTCTTTAGAAAGGACATGGGATACTTTTTATCCTGAAATATCAAGTTCCCACAAGAAATATGCAAAGATATTTCAGTGACTTATATTTAAGTAAAGTCATCTTAGGATTAGGTACCTCATTCTCAGATAGAGAAATTAATGTCACCTACAATGCCTTTAGTGCCAATAAAATTAAACAGCTTTTTGTTTAATTATTTTTGTATCAAAATACATCCTCAATATTTTACACATTTTTCAATCTAACAGAGCATTGAACCAACACATTTCTGTAACTATTTAAAAAAGCATTCTTGTTACAAAAATTGTACTTCTCGGCAACCAATTTTTCTATCTCAATCTAGAAAAATGATCAATAAAATCTCAATTATAAAACCCAATCACAAAACAGAATCCGTCCCCTCTACTTTCTCCCAGACTATCACCGATTTGCATCTGTCTACGAATTCTACATAGCACAGCAGACAAGGTAAAAGATAAAATAGAAAAAAAATAAAAAAATACGCATCGAATTGAGAACCTCCTCTTTTTTTTAAGTCGGTTAAAAACTTATAAACATGAAAATAAGAGACATGAAATTAAAATTTAAGAAAAAAACAAATGCAACTGTACCAAAATCAAAGAAAAAAAATTTAGTGCATCATGTAGCCTAATAGCTATAAAACATTTTTTCAAATCTCCTTGATACGTATCTATTGCAAAATATCAGATATCAAAAAGACGTACAAACACATTTTGCCCAAATGCAAAATCGTCATCAAAAATGTAACCACGGCTACACTTTTTCAGAATCTATACGTGATAAGTTCTTGCATATTTTGAGACTTATGCATATGTCTCAATTTTATCTTATTGTCATTTCCGCCATGTTAGATTTTTCATGACGTCATAACGCTATTTGACAAGCTTGAACGACAGCACTTCAGTTATATGTAATAATATTTTGGCAACTAAAAACGATGAATCGTCATATAAACTGTAAAAAAGCCGGGTAAAAAGCAAAAACAAATCTCATGATTGATATTACTGGCTCAAAGCCTGCCTACTATCTTAGCCTGCACTTAGCAGGTGAGATCGCAGTCAAGGGCTATAAAAACACACTGATAAGATGGTTTTGATTACCCAAAATAACAATACTGTCTAGGTACTTATTAGAATTGTATGCATTATCATTATCTAAGCAATGCCAAATTCAATTCTGGATCAATGATAAAAACAGATAAGAAAACTGCATTTTCACAAGGAAAACGTTATCATTTCATAAACTAAGAAAGAATATGAATGAATGGTTATAATATATTTGTATACATTACATTAAAAAAACAAGTTATTAATAGAGCAAGTTAGGTAGATTATTACTGTTACCTAATAACAATTGCGCGGCCATTTTGCGATTTTATTATGTACCTATATCTTATAGAATACAAATGTACTTATATTTTTTGTCAATCAAAATACACGCTCAATGTAAATGCAACCACTCGATAAAGAAACTGTTTCCAAGCAGAATAACAGTGCATAGAGAATAGGTATGAATCTTTGAAACAACTTCATTCCTGTAACTTTAAAAGTTCCAAGCATTTTGGTCTCAAAATCGCAATCGCATTCGAAGGAACGCAATTGCAAAACAGACACCGTCCCCGCTAATTCATCCAGACGATCATCGATTCGCATCTACTCGTATCTACGAAACATAGCCTTGCAGACTAGGAAAAAGTAAAAAAAATCGCGGCGACTGTCATTCCGTCTCCTAATCGCGGGCCACGCACGCGCGCCTTTTAATTGCGCCCCCTCCCCCGGAAAAGGGCCCGAGTTCTGCGGATTAGCATACAGCCTCAGCAGGGGTGCTTCGGTTTTAGCGCGCCATTTTTCGCGGGACATTTTCGGCGGGGAGGGGACGTGCGTAAGCGCCGCAGTCGGCGAGCGCCGGCGAACGCGCGATGTGCATAGCGCCAAGCGAAACCACGCGAGCTCAACCCGGCTGCGCTATGGACAAACTTTTCTAAAACGTGTGCAGTGTTGTGTGTGTGCTTCAAATTTTAAGAGAAAAAAAAATTTTTTTTTTCGGTGAGTGAATTTTATTTTTTTATCGAGTGACGCTTGCTAATTTGGGCGATAGCTGGGAGCAAGGCCGTGGCATAGTGATAATGTTATTTGCACAAAAAAAATTGTTAGTGCTATGGATAACCTCATTTTAGGACAACGCGCGCCGTTGTAAGATTTGGTGGTTATATACACGCATATTTTTCATGTATGTACCATAATTGTTTAAGAAAAAACTCGGCAGAATTAATCTAATACGTATATGCAATTTTTTTATTCAAATTATTCACTATTCAAGACTTATCGGACGTGAAAAATAATCTTCGTATTACAAGTGAATTGGGACAAAAATTTATTATTAATAAGAAAAACAATACGTAATGTTTTTTGTATGAATTCAGCAATTTCTGGTCAGCTTCAAAGCCTTAAAAATCATCTACGTAGTTCCCGGTTCTTAACTAACTTAAAAAAGTTTAAAAAAACGTACCTATTTTCATTTGCCAACTACTTAACTTGGTAAGCAACTATTTGAAACGAGTTAAGTAAATACTTCTTGCTTAATCCTGAAGTTAAACTAACAAGCTTAAACTTTTTTCTTCTAATATCACTGAAACTCCTGAATTTTTCTCGGAATTTAAGCTTAAGTTGAAGAACAAATCTGGGATCAGTTACTTTTCTTACTGGCTCGTGAATTAGGTATATAAGTAAATACATTCGATACTTTGTAGGTAATATTCCTTTACCTAACTTTAAGATTAACTTATACTGCCAACTTATTTACGTGATAAAGTTTCATTGGAAATTAGAGACGAAAGTTCTAGACAGGTTGACGGATAAGAGTCGGTATAACTGACTAGAACAATCTATGTAAGCACCATAATATTAAGATTCTGGTCTTCTTTTTTATAATGAAACAAAATCAAATTATAATACGAGTACTTTACTGTAACTTACCTTTTTAAGGCAGTTTTTGTCACAGAAATCAACTTTGCCTATTTCTCGATTTAAGAAAGCTATTGCAAAGACTAGATTAGGTTAAGTTATGGGTGAGTGTCATTTTAGATTACAATTGGCTTGATATACATCTTTTATAATAGATCAAAGAAACAATGCTAGTTTCTACCCCTAACTAATCTCTACTGTAGACAACAATGTTGTTGATGTTGATTAACTCAATTAGAAAATTCTGAATCTAGAAAGGTTCTGCTAAGTTAAAAATTAATAAAATTTAAATAGTGCCACTATTTAAACCTTTTTATGAAGATCTTAGAAGATAGAAGATGAAACTCTTCGACTAATATCAGCAAATGTTAGTAATTAGAGTGACAGTTAATTTCTTAACCATCTATAGGTTACATACATTTCAAAAATACACGATTTATACATTTATGAATACACACCTACATAAGTCGTATAATTCAAGCATCAATTGCGTATCATGTCAATTGAGTAGAAATGAATAATGCCTACTTACTTGACGCACATGATTTCTTCCCAACTGAGTAATGTTTTAGTAAATCGAGCTAGTTTACCTAACTGTCGACTGTAACTTGAACTAGTTAGTCATCTTGAGTTTAACAAAACCAGCCAAGTACGAGTCCAATTTAAAATGCTAAAATTATTTAACTGCCTGAAAACAAATCCCATTTTGACGATACCTTCCTGTCCCGGTCCCATATTCAATTTTCGGCGGGACCAGTCTCCCAACAGACTGGTCTGGTCTGGACCAGGGCTAGTCTGGTGGGAGAGTCGTCGTGGCTAGTTACTACCCTACCTAACCATCAAAGACTTGCCGCCAAGAGATTTAACGCACCGGTATGATGGAGTGTAGAAACCGATTGTTTACCGACCGTTAACTGTCATACCCCCTTTCAAGTAAGCCCGCTACCATTTTACACTGTATCGTCATTTGCCATCAGATGAGATTGCAGTCAAGGCTATCTTGTTATGAATATAAAAGGGATCTATGAGCCTCAATAACGCAGTGGTCAAAACGGCGGACTGAAACCGGAAACTTGAAAGTTCAAATCCAATCTGTTTCACAATTGTGGTACATACTCCTAGGACAAGCTTACTTTTCACGACGAAAGGAAAATATTGATAAGTAGGTTCTGCCCGTGACTCTTCCCGCGTTTTTAAAAATCCCGCGTGAAAATGTGTAATACGTATAGAACCAGTAGAACATAATATTGTTTCGCGATAAAAGGTAGCCTATGTTCAATTCTCCTATACCCAATATAACTATACCCAAGCAAAAATCACATCGATCCTTTCCTGTGTGCTGCATTACTGCGTGATTGAAGAATAAACCAACAAACAAACACACTTTCGCATTTATAATACTTGCCCGCGACTTCACGTGGATTGAGGTTTTCTATTTCCGCGGGAACTTTCTTATTTCCCGGGTTAAAAAGCCTGTGTTATTCCAGATTATAATGTATCTCTATGCCAAATTTCAGCCAAATCGGTTCAGTCGTTGGAACGTGATTGAATAACAAACATCCATACATCCAAACTTTTGCATTTATAATATTAATAGGATATTATAGTAGGATAGTAGGATTAGCAAAAATAGTTCAGCATGGCTTCTTTTAAAAACAAAATAAACTTTATTTAGTACATTATTTATATTAAGAGGAGAATAAAAGATTTACGTTAGAGTTGTTTGTATCTAAAGGGTGTAGACGTAAACAAAACTCAGGTACCTAGCACACCTCCGTTATATGATAAAAAGCCAAAAACAACACCTCACCAGCCCGCGCCTGAAAACACGTAGACATTTCAAAAGGAAACAAAAAGACGCCGTCGAGACACGAGTGCTTTCAAAACACTGGGTACTGCCGTAGCCTGCCTATATTACAGTATAATATAGTAGAGTGCACGTGTGTGTGTGTGCACACATCACATGTGCACTATAACATCTCCCGCGCAGATGGCTAACCTCTGTGAAAATTGGTGATGAAATTCAGTCGGCAGCTAACCTGAAATCTAAAACTATATTACAGTCTAAAATTAATTGTATGCTAGTATTCCTACTCCACCCCTAAGTAACGGTAACTTGTTTCTATCTCTACTTTTCAGCTTTAAGGCCTTTAAAGCTTCGTGAGTAAAAAGGATGGATAGATAAACAAGTCTATATATTCGTAGCTCCCATATTTAAGTCTATATTTGATGCATGGACTGTCTTCTCGCAGGCGTTGGATACAGGCGGCGTATGATCGTGTTCTGTGGCGATCCTTCCACTTTCAAGAGGCAAGAGCAGTGGACGTCTATCGGATAAAATGATGAACAAAGTTGCGCCCATCAACTGTTAACTTAAATAAGTTGCCTCTACAGCATAAAGTTTGACAAAAAAATAGGATTTATATGTTGAGTTTTCTATTTTTATTACAAAATAATTGGAGTTTTGGAATTCAGTGATCCAATTTTTGATCATCTTTAAAGAATTTTCAAAATCGATTTCATGATATACACAAATTACACATAGTATATATAAAACCGTGGATCATACGTAATATCTACTAATATTTATCACAAGTACTACGCAGTTTCGTCCACGTCGATTGTTAGGTTGATTTTGTCCATTTCTAAAATGCACTCTGTGCTGCGAAAAGCTGACAAAAGGGTGGACAGACAAACAAACAGGCACAATTTTGTTATGATAGGTATATAATATAGTCTATTTGTGAACCTATATCAGTATGTGCACAAATACTATTTTCCTTAAAAATATGGCAATGACCGAGCCGAGGTACAGTCATAGTCCAATTAAAATACTTATAACGCTTAGACGATAGCACATGCAATATGCATATTTTAATTATGCACTACTTATTTATAAATGCAAGTCTGTCTCTTACCTGTTACCAGCTCAAGTTGTATAGTGGTTAGCAAGTTCGACTGCGGGTGACGAGGTCCCGGAATCGATTCCCGGGTTGGGCCAAAAAATGTATTGGGTTTTCTATCAAGAAGTTCTCAATACTAGCCCGGAGTTGTGAGGGACTACGAGAGTGAGGGAATAGATAGTGCACCTGTGTTTGCGTACACACTTGTGCACTATAATATCCCCCGCGCAGATGGCTAATCTCTGTAGAGATTGACCGTGGTCGATAGGGAGTACCACCCCAAGCACTAAACAGATTTTAGCGAAATGTAAAATAGCAACCTCGGGAAACAGAGATAATACCTAAAATATTTTTAATTACCTGACTTTTAGATAAACGTTGCAAAGTTTTTGAAAACCTTAATAAGTTGTAAGTTAAGCTCCAAGGTTAAATAAGGTAATTAAGATCAGAATCTTAAGTTTTGGATTCATGAAATACTCGTATGTCGGTATAGTAAAGAGCTAAGTCGTACAATTTTGTTACATACCCAATAAGAGCTTATTATATTACATTAATACAGAAAAGCTAAAATTTCTAATTATTTCTTTCTACTAGGATCTCTATCGGAGCAGGGAAAGCAAAGAATTCTAAAGGAAATTTTAAAAACCTAAATACGAAGCACAATCTCATAGATAAATAAATAATTGTAGTAGACACTTGTGAGCCCCATAGTACCTCCACTATCAGACTAGACCAAAACTCAGTGACTAAACAGGATACTGCACAAAAAACCACAGCGATTACATTAATGTAAGCTCAGCTCGATACATACACTAAAATATTACTAGTAGGTAATCTAAATATATAAAAGGCAAAGGTGACTGACTGACTGACTGACTGACTGACTGACTGACTGACTGACTGACTGACTGACTGACTGACTGATCTATCAACGCACAGCTCTAACCACTGGACCGATCGAGCTGAAATTTGGTATACAGGTAGCTGTTAGAACGTAGACATCCGCTAAGAAAGGATTTTGGAAAATTTCAACCCCAAGAGGGTTAAATAGGGGGTTAAAAAATCGAACCTAACGTGAGCGAAGCCGCGGGTTAAAGCTAGTAGAAGATAAATGTTTTAAATTTTTTTTTATAAGTACCAGAATAAAAACTCAACATGTTACTAAAAACCTAGCATAATATAGACCAGTATCGATAATAAAGACTATAAAAAAATCATGTACAGAAAGTTACAGTTTTATTATAAGTATAGATTTAAAAACTCGCGAGTAATCTACAAGCTTAGAAAAGTCTGGAATGAAATCGTTTCAAACAATATTTCCAGGGAGCCAAAATTTTTTCGAAATAAGATGGACTAATTGATGGTCAGAGTCCACCACATTGGCTTATTGCGGATTGTCCATCACACACATAATAAAAGGGAATTCTGAAATGAAAAATTAACATGTGAAGCCTGGTTATTAAACTCCGACACTCCAGAAAAAAGTGGAAATCTTAACCACTGTCACTTAGACATGAAATGAAATGAAATTTAATGAAGTAAGGACATTAGTACAATGATCCATGTTTTGTTAGCCTGAGATAAGTTCAGAACTCGTAATATAGGCACCAGTTCTCTATATGTGGCTATCACCACCTTACCACGTTTACGTTGTTATACCTATTGTTAAACAAGAGAAACTTAAGGATAATTTAAACTAAACGTAAAATTTCTTTTTACAAAACCGACTTCAAACGCCACTACAAAGTACGAGTGTATCAATTGTGCCTATAAAATTTGAAGAGTTCCCTCGATTTCTCTGGGATCCCATCATCAGATCCTGACTTGATAACAATGAGACCACCTGGAAAGAATACCCTAAGAAAAAAGATTCCGACGAATTGAGAACCTCCGCCTTTTTTGGAAGTGGGTTAAAAACAACAAGTAGAAACATGTTTGACATTAAAATTATACTCTGAAGCTCTTCAGCAGTAGAACACATTGTGACTTTAGGGCTGGATTTGAACATACGACATTTAATACCACAATTTTTATGTACGACCACGACTTAGAAAAGCTTTGGTGGTCTTATTTTTACACAGAAAATGCAATCATCACAAATCTGGCGAGTTTCTCAATTCTAAACAACACAGTTTTGCAAACTAACACAATGAAATAACTCAGGTGTGATACTTGCGCAATAACTGCCCGCAACCGGCGAGCATCTTAGAAGTGATGAAACAGGACGCCGCTGCCGGTGGTCTATGGTGCTTATAAAAATGGTGGACACTTCATAGAAACAACTATTGTTCATTGACGGTGGAAGATTTGCACCTCTTATCATAGGCGAAGGAATTTGTTTGAGCAGTATTTGTTTATCAAACTAAAATATAACACTTTACTACTGATTATCACATGAGTTTCACATGAGTAGCTAGAGCTAAAGAAAAACCAACGAAGTGTGGGACGCGATGTGCGAGTATGTTCTCGTGATTGAAGGATAGCTCTATTCCCCCACTCTCAAAGTCTGCTGTGCCTCAATAGCCTAACGGTTCGATCCTCACCCGTTGCACTTTTGTCGTACCCACTCCTAACACAAGCTTTCTGCTGATTTGGAGGGGAGAGGAGAATATTAGGCAAGTTCAGCTTGGCTGATATTCTTTCTTAAAAACACCGCATCACGTGCTCTTCCAGGCACGGGGGTCTAACACCAACAAAGTCTGGGCTGATAAATTTTCTATAGAAAAATCAATTTTTTTTTGGCCCTTATAACAATCTGTGGCTGAATAAGCTAGCCACTAATAAGCTTACATAGATACTACCCTCACTCCTATCATTGTTGCCTGGTAGAGATTGCTCTGTAAGCAATAAGGCCGCCTTTGCAAGCATAGTTTTAAGATCAATTTTGATTCTTTCTTGTATGCAAACGACGTCGCAAACATTAGCTAGTCCTAATCTTTGAGTAAGGAAAACTTATACATTAGAAATGAATAACAATATTTACCACGTTAAAGGGTCAAGTTGATTTCTGAGAACAGTTAAAATTAACTAATCAATTAACCGGAAAGTTGTGTTCGCATTATCTGTACAATAAACCCTAGTTGAAAAACCTATCAACGAAAAATCATCTTTATATCTAGCGCTATATAGTTTTTAATAGCTTGTAAGTGATCTGCGTATTGTGGTGTAATTTTGCAAGTGCAATTTTTTGGAAGCAAAACAATTGTTGCTGCGTCAGGTTTTTGGTAGTATGGTGTTTGAATGCATACGTGATAAGTGTAGAGTATTGTTTAGTGTCAAACAATTAATATAGATTGGTGAGGCAGTCGCATTATTTTTTTGAATCTACTCCCCCGAATGACCTTCCTGGCGCAGTGGTGAGCGCTGTGGTCTTATAACTGGGAGGTCTCGGGTTCGATTCCTGGCGGGGGCAATTTAGGAATTTATTTCTAAATTGTCTCTGGTCTGGTCTGGTGGGAGCTTAAACCACTGGACCGATCAGGTTGAAATTTGGCATACAGGTAGCTATTAGGCCGTAGGCATCCTCTACAAAAGGATTTTTGAAAATTCGACCCCTAAGAGGGTACAACGGGTAAAATAGGGGTTTGAAAAATTTAACTTAACGTGAGCGAAGCCGCGGGCAAAAGCTAGTTGTTTAATAAACAATATGTCTTTTTTTTGTACATAACTGTGAAGTTTATTTTCTGAATCACCCTTGGTACCCAAAAAAAAATGATAAACCATGATTGTCAAATATTATTACAAATGACATATTGTACCGGGCGCCGCTAGCGTGATTTTTCGAAAAAGCTATCCTTTAGTGGCCTAAAACTCAGTAATTATTAGGAATTCAAGAAAAGTGTATATAATCATTATTGTTGCAAATTTAATAAGCTTCAATTATGTAGTAGTAAACTTTTACCTCTGACTAAAGGTTCTCGAGATATTAACAAAAAACCAAAAAAAGGGTCCTGTTTCCGCTAATTGCCGCTAGAGCTCGCCTCGTACGGTACCCATAATTCGATGTGCTAAGTTTCAAAACTTTAACAATTTTCCAGAGGTTGGGTCATTTTTTGAGGTTTTTGACTGGACTATTAACTGTGTATAAATATTTATCTTTAAATATTTTACAACTAATTTTTGCCCGCGGCTTCGCTCTCGTTAACTACAATTTTTCAAATCCCTACTTTGGTCCCTTAGGGGTTGAATTTTCAAAAATTTTTTCTTAGCGGATGTCTACATCATAATAGCTATCTGTAGCCCTTTAATCTGTGCGTTGATAGATCAGTAACCTTTTTCTTTTATATTCTTAACTAGCTTTTGCCCCTGCGACTTCGTCCGCGTGGAATTAGATTTTGGGGTGGAATTTTCAAAAACTGTGACACACGTACTTTTTTATTTTTAACTGAAAGCTCAAATACCAACTTTGATGGAAACAGCTTGAAAAATGACGGAGTTTCATATAAACCTTTATCCCCTGTTTAAACCCCTTAGGGGTGGAATTTCCAATAATCCTTTCTTAGTGTGCGCCTACGTCATAAAAGGAACCAACTGTAAAAATTTCAAGT
Organism: Hipparchia sbordonii; assembly: GCA_038048805.1. Taxonomy (NCBI): domain Eukaryota; kingdom Metazoa; phylum Arthropoda; class Insecta; order Lepidoptera; family Nymphalidae; genus Hipparchia; species Hipparchia sbordonii. The sequence goes on along the minus strand of JBBIWI010000008.1, from coordinate 853,288 downwards.
TTCTAACTTCAGTAGTTTAGGCTGTGCGTTGATATCTCAGTCAGTCAGTCAGTCAGTCAGTCAGTCAGTCAGTCAGGATTTTGAATTTTATATATATAGATTATAGTTTTATTGTCAACAGTACTGTATGACGCGATTTAGTAACGGTCGACTTGAAGTGAACGGGTAGTACATAAATAGACTGCTAAAAGCATAACCCCCTTTTGGCTTCGACGTTGTCGGCTAAAAAGTCTACAGCAAATCTTACAGCAAATTCATTCGGGTGTATTGAATGTTAGTTGGACAAGTATTTTTGATATTATAACATCGCGTGGGCCGGACGACGGCGTGTAAACATATTGTATATCAACATATCTATGTAACTGAATATGTAAACAACTAAATAAAAACGTTAGGACGTCGCCGGAAACCTATATTTATTTGTTTATTTTTTGTATTGCACTACCACTAGTGCAATACATTTCAAGTATCTACCTCTTACAGTTCATAAGGTATAGCCCGCTGACAAACAGACAATCGAACGGACGAACGTACGGACGGATAGACGGACAACGGAGGTCCTCATTGGCACTCTATGGGTAGATACGGAACCCTAAAACCCTTAAGCATCCTTTGTATACGGAACCCTAAAAAGCAAATTAAAATGACAATCCAGTAGTTTACATCTAGTTGGCCTAAAAACGCGAGTTTATCTATCATCTGTTCAAATAGAAAAAAATAATTTAGACTAGTTTCTATTACACACTATCAACAATAATTCGGCACACGTTATCTGCGCGATATTTTCATATTCGCAATCTCGTGCAGTTGATAACTGGCCGTGCCCTAGGTTAGGGATGTGATGTATCGCAGTCTAATTCTTATCGATGTCGACAACTCGATAAGAGAAAGACAATCCCCTGCAAACCAATCGCAATCAGTGTGCTTACGCATTCTAGCGTTTTTTGAATAGACAAAGTTTTGGAAAAACGTAGTCGCACTTTTTGCTTGGGTGGCCCATATCACATGATTTCATTAATATCGGTCTGTGTCGGTTCATATAATAAGTCTAATTTTTACTATTTTCTACTCTATGTAAGATCTCATATTATCGCAATAGATTGCACAAAAATAGTCAAATCGATCTCAATTTACGTTGGCCATTTATATAAAACTAAGAATAAAATTGTCTAAAAAGCTCAAAGATTCAAATAAGTTAGGGTTTTATTTTTTTATTAAACGTCATGAATATTTTGCTTTTTAATATTTGTCAAATTTATGGCCCATTAAAAAACAATATTTTGTTCGTTTTGTATTCAATAAAATCTTTACGAACTGTTTTCTTATCGTTAGTTAGTTAACTCTATGTTATTTCAATGCATAAAAATGCAATGTCGATAACACTGTAACCAAAATGATCCCACCCCTAGGCCGCAGTGCAGCCGTTATCGCGTTTTTAATACGTTGTCTAAATATTAGCAGCAAACATAGACGACTCTATCCGCAAAATTTGCTCAAAATCTAAACGTGTTCAATTTTAATTTACAAGCCTAACGCATATGTATGTGTTTGTTTTAAAACGGGACATCCAGCAAACGGATAGTTTATTATTTATTCTGCTTCATTTTCATTCAATCATTCATTCAACTTAACCCACCGCTTGCCAAACAGGAATGAGAAAAGTTTAGGCTATAGTCCACCACATTAACTGAATGATGAATGATTATTTATTTATTATTTTTTTATTCGAAGCGCATTAATTCAACATTTCTGAAACCGTTAAGGTGTGGAATACCCTTCCAGCATCCTGTTTTCTGCCACCGATAATTTGAGTATCGTCAGGCAAGAGTGAATAGACATCTTCTAGGCAAGCGCGCTCCAACCTAGACTTCATCAGTGCTATCCAGTATTGATTGTCGTCAAGCGCAAGCCTATTTAGAATTTAAAAAAATATTTTTATATTATCATATACATACTTTATTTTATTGTATTATGTTTTAGTATGTATTTATGAGACTGTATGTTTGCGTAATTACATATATTATTATCAGTATATTATTATGTATTTTTGTGAACTTATTACAATCTCCCGTCTCTCACTTACATTAACGGCAGGATCTCCGAAAACAACCTGTTTTTGATTCAATAGTAAACAATCAAATATTCTTTGTTTTGATTGGTTAAAAATATATGTTGTAGTTTAATACACGTTCTAAATTATTTTACCGTTCAAAAGTCCATATTTTGAACTTCACTCGATCAAATAATATTCCGAAAACAGTGTAGTTTTTAATTGTTTTTCAGGTTGTATGTATAGTATATCAAAGTTAAACTAAAAAAAAAAATGTCAAAAAATAGGCAAAAGCTTTTAGAAGAATATTTTACCGTTAATTTTTCTCTAAAAAGTTTACTTTTTTTTTATCAAGACTGTTTTACTTTTTTTTAACAAAGTGGCTCGTGCGCCTCACTTCATTTGCTTGCAAATTACTGCGGCCGAAGATCGTGCCCTTAAGCTCTCTCGTACGGGTTGCCTGGAAGAGATCACTATTAGTGATAAGGTCACTTTTTGTGTTACACTTTATTAATTTACATTTTTTCCGTTTTATGCAATAAATAAATAAATGAAAACGTGAGGATTGGCATTTACTTTGAGTATCTTCAGACATGCAGGTTTCAGGAACATATTTTTTTTTAAGTAACGTACCTACCTCACATCAACAAATCCGGAATATATCTTATACACCCTCTAAATTGATTGCATGTTAAATATGAGCAACAAGAAAAATTCTCGTATTTTTTATAAGAATATTAAGGCTTCTTACAAGCCAGAGACGATTCGAGGCGAATACGTTTATAGTCTTGCCTTTTTTTTCTGTCACACTTCTGTGTGAAAAATCAAACCACTACAATACATTAGAGAAATAGCAAATTTTTGGTATACATGTATGAGATTATTTCCTGAAATATAAGCTTTTACCGGTCACTTCATCCACCTGAAATTAGATTTTCAAAAATCCTTTCTTTTTGAAATTAAAACTAGCCTTTGTCACTCTTAGTCCTGTACTCTACCCACGCAAAAAATCACGCCGATTAATAGCTAACCATTGCTAAGTGATTGAAGAATGAACTAATAAAAAAAATATTTTCGCATTTATAATATCAAAGCAGGGAAAATTAAAGATAACAATTAAATTCCAACTAGTATAAAAGAATTTAAAATCATCTTTTTTGTAAATAGGTAATTATAATATTGGGCCATTTTACACAATAAGCAATTATCCAAACACTGCAGTGGACCTAATAGGCTCAATTCCAAATTATGAAACCACTGCAATATAAATTAACTGTGTACATCTTTTGTTCTCTCTAACAGTATGTACATGAACTTCCAACAATCTCCAGTCAAGTTAACTTATTTTTTACTTTACTTACAAAATAATGATTGTTGCCTATTGCAGGTCATTAGTGAGTTTTTCTTTAAAAATAGATCCCGAAGTAAAGCTCTTGACGTCCATGTAGACGATTTAAACAATGTCTAGGGTTAGTACAAGCCCTTATTTTATCGTGAACGTAGCGAGAAAGTCAATGTTCGGGTTAAAAAACCCCGCGCCACAAGGAAGAAATAAACTTATTATTATTTTATCTATTCATTTTACATAACTCAGTAATTATATTATCTATTACAAAAATAGCATTGTGACTTGTAACATAAGAATTTAAGTTCTAGATTTTATTGTCAGATTTATTTATTTTGTTTTTAGTGTGCAATTGGACAAAGGTGAAGCTTATTTATAATTGAGAATTAAAAAGTATAGTGTCGTCTTGGCGTATTGTAAGCATAGACATTATGGATCAATTTGAAGCGCCACATTTGATATAAGAGTGTCTCTGGAACTAATAATATTGAAAATGACGCACCAACCTCTATAATTTATCTATCATATCATAACCAATCTCTTTATTTAATCTATGATTTCAAATGAAATCATTGTAAAGGTCGGTGCGCCATTTGCAAGGTACCTACCTAGGTAGAATAGGTTAAGTAACTATATAATTTTAAAGACCTAGAATCATAACAGAAATGGCATTCCAATTTTATACAGAAAAAAGTCAGCACGTGTAGACTGAAAGGAGTTGCTATTCTAATGAAGCTCTAAAATTGATAACATTTGATCTGAGGAGGAAAAAATGAATAACTCTTTGTGGGACTCAAGATAATGTTGAGGCAATTTGTTTACTAGACACTCTTGTTATGTGACTTAGCATGTGGGAGCGTCGGCCCTAGAGTCCTTTGTACCTACTGTGAAAATTTACTGTATAGCACTTTGTTGGTGAACGGAGTAGATAGGTAGGTTTACAAGTCCATTAAAAGCTTCATAGTTCGATGAACCGATGGTCATGTTTTTTTATATTTTTAGCGAGCAAAAGAGCAGACGGGTCACCTGATGTTAAGTGATTACCGCCGCCCATGAACACTTGTAGTATCAGAGGCACCACCAATGCTTTGCCGGCTTTTCAGGAATTTGTTGGTCGACCGACCAATAAATTGAATGACCCCATATTGTAATTAAGTGGGAACACTGTCGAAGGGAGATGATTCCACAATTTGGTAGTACGTGGAAAAAAAGATCTGGAGCAACGGATGGTCGAAGTGCTCCAGGTGGTGCGGGTAAAATTGCGTTCGGTGGCGTGCGGTGCGGATGTAGAAGTTAGAGGGTGGAATAAGATCAAATAGCTCTTCAGAACACTCCCCGTTATACATGGTGAAATTTTATTCCCCGTAAACCCTGAAGGAGGTGAATGTGCTCATGAAACTGAACAACTTTCCCCAAGGAACATAGATCGAAATATGAAAAAAAAATTGGACCCTCCATACAAAATTGACGAGTAGCTGATTGATTTACTATGGGAGGTCTAAAATTTTTTTTCATATTTCGACCTATGTTCCTTGGGGAAAGTTGTTCAGTTTCATGAGCACATTCACCTCCTTCAGGGTTTACGGGGAATAAAATTTCACCGTGTATAGCCGATATAACACGCACAGAGAGCTTATGTCTGTGCGGTGTTCCAAGCTTTTCAGCGAGTAGGTTAATTTGGGATTGTCCACAAGCCGAACTGCCCTCTTTTGAATTAGGTCAAATGGAATGCATAGGTAAATGCAAGTTCATTAAAGGCTTCATAGTTCGAAGAACCGAAGCTCATTGAGGTCCACGGGTGCTGGAGTGGCGAACATCGGAAAGCGCAGTGTTGGCAGACCGTCCACCAGGTGGATGTAGGACTTCAGACGCGTCACGGGAAGCTGGATACAAGCGGCGCAGAGAATTTTGTGTTTGCGCATTATGTACTTATTTTGATAATTTACATATATAACTTAGGACGATTATTTATTTATTTCTACTAAAAAGACTTCTGGACTTAATCTTTTTAGCACTCCAATTCTTATCTTTTTCTTATCCAATGATAATACAGCCCTTGACTGCGATCTCACCTGACGGTAAGTGATGATGCAGTCTAAGATGGTAGCAGGCTAACTTGAAAGAGGTTATGGCAGAGTACATTCAACCTATGGGTTATGGTAGAGGTATGCCTCTAATGGGTTTCTACTCGCCATCGTGCCGGAACGCTAAATCGCTTGGCGGCATGTTTTTGACGGTACGGTGGCAACTAGCTACGGTCAAAGCCTCCCAAATCGCATAATATTAATCTTCGTGCGTGTGTCGACTTTTTTTTTTTTTGTAGACCTATTATTCCGGGGTAAAATGTAGCCTATGTCACTCTCCGAGTCCTCAACTATATCTAAGAGAAAAATCACATCAATTCGTTGCTCCGCTGCTGCGTGATTAAAGGACAAACAAACACACTTTCGCATTTATAGCATTAAATAAAAGTAATGATAATTTTCTTGATGATGATATTGGTTTAGATTTAAGGTGTGATACATACTCGTAAGTAAATAAATACATATTTAATAAGTTTCTTAATGCTCAGTCTTGAAAAGAGGATCATGTATTTATTTTGTTTCAAACAAATTAATACATAAGGTAGCTATGTACAGTAAAATATCCATTTATCAGTCCAAACTAATACATAATGTTATATACAAAAAAGACACGCTTGCCACGGAAAACTATCTCCAATCCGCATGAAATACGTAGGCGTTAATACATACGTACCCAAGGCTTTGGAGGCCCGGAAACACGTAGGCTTTATACATTATTTCCGTAAACATCCAGTATATGAGTCGGAATCAACCAATCGGAATGAAGGTCAAATTTTGAATAGCCAACCGGAGCGGCTCGTTTGGAATTCGAACTATGTAGGCTCTGTGCGAAAGTGAAAGTGGGCCAATAGCGCGTCTAGTTTCTATGTGTGTGTGCCATGTATGCTCGTATGTAAATACGTTGTGAAGCCGTGTGTGGGTTGTGAATGGAGCTTTCCGAGGCTTTGTTACGTAACTTAATGAAGCTACCGTTTTCGAGTTCGCGAGTTAAATGACTTAACGGAATGCCCAAAGTTGTATTTCAATTAGGATTTCGATGAACGGTTAATTTTGAAAATTTGTTTCGAACTAGCTGTTACCCGTGACTTAGATTCATTAATCATTAATAATAACTCAAAAAGTTTAGGTTTGCCATAAGACCTAAGTAGCGCAATAAATTTTCCAGAAAAAAAAAATAATGTGCATCCGTGGACATGGGTGCAATCAGATGGAAAAAAAACTTTTTTTGCATATAATACACAATTTAAGAGCCTCAATAGCCCAACAGTTAAAGGCGCTGACTGAAAACTGAAAGGTCGCAGGTTCGAGCCCCACCCATTGCACTATTGTCCTACCCACTCCTAGCACAAGCTTTTCGCTTATTTGGAGTGGACAGGAGAATATAAGTCAAGTTCAGCTTGGCTAATATTCTTTATTAAAAAAAAAATAATCGAAAATCGAATTTCATAGAAAAAGGAGAGATATTACAAAACTGTAACGGAAATTGTGTCTGTAAATGTTACTTAAAAAATTTTTTTTTGTTTCAGATTTAACGCAAAAAGGTTGCAGTTAAGAGGGCAGTTGCAATCGCTAAGGTAAGATTTTAAAGGAAACACCCGAACCGAAGATTAAATATGTATTGGCATCTGTCAAAATAAGTCAGTTAAAGTTTACTCGGCGACGATGATATAGGCCCTTAATCTGATAAAAAAGCTGAGACTTTACTCTGAATCCAGCTTTGAATCCAGCCATACGAGGAGAGTTCTGAAACTCAAGTGTATCTACTGAACTTTTTAGGCTATTGTATAAAATGGTAGATATTTGGGCTTTCAATTAAAAACGAAGAAATACTAAGTATAGAACGAATAAATATAAATATACGAAGAAATCATAAGTATTTCACAGTTCTTGAAAATCCTATGAAAATCCTAATTAGGAAAAGTCTACCCCCAAAGGGGGTAAAATTTTCAAAAGGCTATGAATGAAATGAAAGTTCGTAATTTTTCAAGTTATATCTAAGAAAATAGGTATTTTGCGTTACGATGAAAAATAAAGAAGTACGTTTGTCACAGTTTTAGAAAATTCCACCCCAAAACCTAATTCCAAACGGACGAAGTCGCGGGGCAAAAGCTACTTATTTTAGATATACAATATGGAAATTTAGCTTCTGGGAAAATGTAACCTGGAAAATGACACTTTAACCTCTAAGAACCTGTGATATAGTATAGTTTATGTAACTAAGAACACAGTAATTGATCCTCCACGACCCCGGCCATTATGTGAATAAAGGAATAATAGAAATAGGGTCTATAAGCGAGAAAGAAAGATTTTAAAACATATTTTAATTAGGTCTCGATCAATGCAGTTAGGTATTGATATTTTTTGTGAACTTTTTAATGTCAGCGTCAATCAATAGATACGGTTTTAAAAACCTATTATTAATACAAAGCAATAATTAAGTCGATTTTTGATAACAAGTAGGTAGGTCGTGACACTGAGCTCTGACACTAAGCTAGATAAAGCCTAAGTTTTTAGTTCTTTTGTAGATAACGACGTTATTATGTTATATAGCTCGTTATTGCTTAAACAGTTAAAAATAATTGTACATAAAATAATGTAATCATCATTTTAAGATGTCCATTAGACGACTAGTCATTTCTATCTGATAGATAGGTCATATAGCGTCAAGTTCAATATCTGTCATCATTTTTAGCGCACTTAGATGATAGTTTTGCTGTCAGTTTTACTATAGTCACTGTTAGCTGACGCATAGGTCATATAGGATCAATATCTGTCATCATTTTTAGCGCACTTAGATGATAGTTTTGCTGTCAGTTTTACTATAGTCACTGTTAGCTGACGCATAGGTCATATAGGATCAATATCTGTCATCATTTTTAGCGCACTTAGATGATAGTTTTGCTGTCAGTTTTACTATAGTCACTGTTAGCTGACGCATAGGTCATATAGAATCAATATCTGTCATCATTTTTAGCGCACTTAGATGATAGTTTTGCTGTCAGTTTTACTATAGTCACTGTTAGCTGACGCATAGGTCATATAGGATCAATATCTGTCATCATTTTTAGCGCACTTAGATGATAGTTTTGCTGTCAGTTTTACTATATTCACTGTTAGCTGACGCATAGGTCATATAGGATCAATATCTGTCATCATTTTTTGGCGCATCTAATAGCGGGTGCACATGGTTAGATTTTAATTGATCAACACTTGTTGTTCAACAATAAAGTCTTCTTTTTCAAAGTTTTTTGGATTGAACAATTTAATAATTGATTAAATAAAATCGACATTTAAAAAAAACTGTCGCTGCTAGCTGACAGTTAGGTCATATTATAATGTATCGTCATAAACGTCATGATTAATATCTGTCATCCTCATCACTTTTTGGCGAACATTAAATGTCAATTTTTGCTGTCAGTTTTACTAGTCAGTGGTATCTAACGAATAAATTAGTATAGTTCTTTCAATTCACGAGGGCACGTGGCTTATGTTTGTGTGTGTATCGTATACAGGCACAGACAGGCACGCACACTTACGCAATACGCACGATGTAACCACAAGTAAAGCGCCCGTAACTTCGTGAGATAAACGTACTATAACATAACATCAAAATCAGGAACATTCTTTAACTTTTTAAGTATTTTTTTTACTAGATACAAAAACTTGAACCTCTATACACAGAACCATAGAGTGGTTCAAAATAATTAATATGTAGGTACGCTGACAGGAAAATTATGTAGCTACGACGAAATACATAAACAATTCACGAAGGCATTTATCAACGTTTCTGAATACTGTGCAAGAATCCGCGGCAGCCAGTCCATTAAAAGTAAAAAAAATAATTAAGTAAACATAAGTACCGATTATTATATAAGAATTGGCAAAAAGCTAACAATTTTATTGTTTCTACACTAAAACCTATTTAAATAATATATAATATCTACTATTCCGATACCACCTGTGCAATTTGGAAAAACCTTGGAAGTTACGCTACTTATTTGTTTATTAGACGTTTCTGGTGTGCCAGTAGGTTTAACACTTAAAATATTATTAAGTGATAAATTTTATAATAACCTCTCTCCTCCCTGACCTCCCTAGCGTAGTGGTGAGCGCTGTGGTCTTATAATTGGGAGGTCTCGAGTTCGATTCCAGGCGAAGGCAATTTGGGAATTTATAATTGACGTGCCGAAAACGCAGAAGGTTAGGCGTATAGGTTGAATGTACACTGTCATATACCCCTTCCAAGTTAGCCCGCTACCATCTTAGACTGCATCGTCAATTACCATCAGATGAGAGCGCAGTCATCTTGTCATCGAATAAAAAATCCATATTTTGTTTTACGTCACTTTAGTGAGTTAGTTACAATATTTTATGCAAGTGTAAGTAGTTTAATATAAATAGATATGGAACATATCAGCCTTTTTGTAAAACAAACGTTTATAATAATATACAAGTAGGTACCTATAATAAAGCACACTATCGGATATTTTTATAACACTAGAAATATTCTGAAACCTAAACTATACGACCGATAAGATATCAAGTAGTCTAGGTCCGTGATAAAACGCTAAATTTACAAAAAAAACTGCGATAACAACTGGCTATCGGTGGTATGATGCGCCCAGCTCGGTTCTAATTCACTTATTAACAAATATACCTAAGTAACCATGTCATTTTGCTGGTTCACGATATTATTTTAAAACAAATATTTATACGATCAACCGCTGATTAAAGAAAATGAAACGAGAAGATTGAATGAAAACTAATTTTACGAATATAAATCACCTTCATTTTATTTATAAGTCTAAGCGGAGACTGTATTGTCAAACAGCGATCACAGTTGTCAAATGACAACGTTCGGCTTTTCATAAAAAATTATAGTTGCGAATTTCAAAAATTACTGACTTTTTGCACTAAACTTGGGATCATTGAGTCTAAATTCAAAATGGCGACCGAATTGGACCGTTAACGTTAGCCGCCATTTAAAAAACGGGGAATATTTTTGCTCAATAACTTTCGAATTCTCAATAATCTTTCATAATAAATTAAAATATGTTCTTACTGCCCGGCTCACTAACAAATTAACGCTGATTCCGTTACGACCTTCCCGGTATAGATTTCAGATTTCATTGTTTCTAAATTGTCACGGGTTCTGGTGGAAGAATTCGGCTATATAGTCGCACATTACCAGGAAAGCCGATCCGCCAAGCGTGCTTTTTAGTGAGATGCCGCGTATAAATCACGTGAAAGGTGAAATTGCAATGGAGGGCTAACTCTATTCAAATCCTACTTATATTATAAATGCGAATAAATCGAATTTCCACAGGAGGTTTGCGTTATCATTAGAAAAAAAAAACAATAATCTATTCGGATATCAAAATGGGGTCATCCATCCCGTATTAACTTGGACCAACGTTGCAATGAACAATAAAACATTAAGGCCAAGGCTCATATAAAATACTTATCTATTTAATTTATCAATGCAATTGGCTCTACAGAAAAATCTAATTTGGTTATGATTGATAATGAATAGCAACTGTCACTCCTTTGATAAGAGAACTAATGCGCTAATCGCCGTAGTTTCTAAATTTTATCGACATCGATATATCGATAAGAGAATTGACTCGGTCAAGCGAGAACCCGCCCAGAGACGCTAGTGTTACGTTTCAAGTTATCGGTGAAAGTGAGTACATTTAGTACATTGTTTTATCTGTTTTAATGTATGTAGTGTACTGAAACTACATTCGTACATTCATTCATTCATGATTTGACATCTTCACACCACTTTGATGACAGATTAACGCACTTTTGGTTGAAACGTTACACTTGAGCCTGAAAATTCGGAAGTCAATATTTAATAGAATTGTAATAGTTTTACCAAACTATGGGAGAGGTCCACAGCATGTTAGGGAGCTACAACGGAACAGGCAGACACAGATACACAGTACATACACACCACTTTTTTTTTTAGTAGGTAGTAGATTCCAAAAGTGAAGAATTTACATACATAAAAAGGTAGATGAATGTCGATGGTAGTAGTTTAAAAAAAATTATTTGCATTATTTGGCCTTGTATTTTACATTTCCAATAAACTATTACAGATCTCTAAAATTTCGCTATCTACAAAAAAAACATAGTATAATGCATACGATAATGCATGTGTTATATAATTTTATCGTGTCTATGCAAGATAGTGGACACGTTGAGTTTTCAACTTTAATGTAATACCATAAAGTCAATTTTGCAGTGTCTCTGCTTAACATAGATTCTTTTTATCACTTTTACTTTGGGGACTTAGTTATCATAGATATATGTATCTAATAATAATAATATCTTTAAGTCACATTATGCCTACGTAACTTAAATTTTATTAAAACACGTCTAAATAAAAGTTCTTTAACATGAGGTAATAATTATATTAGTTCCAGAGACACTCGAATCTGCTTACAGCGCCAAATTTTTTATATTTTATTTTTTATTTGAGGCGTCAACAAGTAGGTTCCAAGCCTGGTAACCACCAGGCTGCTGTCCTGCCTGGATCGGTCCTCCTACCTCCCCAGTGTTATTCAACTAATAATCAGATTAATAATAAATAATTAATTATAGAGCAGTGTTCTGCCCCGTTAAAACAAGTGATATTCAATTGAAAAGAACAACTGCTGAGTTTCTTGCCGGCTCTTCTCAGCAGATCTAGCATTCCGAACCGGTGGTAGATTCTCGACCTGTCATAAGAGCCACAAGTTGGCCTATATGAAATAAATAATTTTAAGTTTGAGTTTGAGATTGTTTAGAATGCATTAAAAGATAAGAAGTTGAACCTCTGAAAAGGAAATCGAAGTCCTTAACACAAGGCCATCACTGCTATTGATAAAATATAGATAAATTAAAAATCTCTTTTCATCTTTTAATTTGGCTCAGCAAGTCGCGAAGTGGAAATGAGCGGGGCAGATAGCTCGAAGAAATGATAACCTTTAAGGTTTCAAGGTGCCGGAGTCCCCGTCCAGAAACATCAGATGAGTCACACGGAAGGCCTAGAATTATGAAAGTCCATGCAAGAGGCCTTTGTCCAGCTGTGGTAGTTTATAGATTGATAAAGAAGAAGAGAAATATTTAAAAATTGATGGCAAAGCCGCCATATTGGTACTGAATGTTTGCCGATATCGACAATGCACTATAACGTAATATTACTAGGTACATTTTTCCAATGATTCGATAGTCTTTGATTCCGAGTAATACAAACTAATCACACATTTCTTCACGTATCACATAATACGAATAGGAAAATAGCGCTTATTGCCTAGGTAGAAAGAGCGTGAGCTAAAGAAGTTTTCAAACAATCGTAGACAATAACCCAGTGGCCGGCATTACGACAATGATGATCGGGTTACTTGGTATGCTATCTTGGACATCATGGATATTAAGGGATGTCAACAATGAGTTAGGTGTAGGTATATTATTTAAATTAGAAAAACAAAAAAATGCAAAGCACGCACAGCTTATCATTGTGATGCTATTAAAATAACATCTCAGTATGAATTTTTCAGAAATCAGAGGTTCGTATGACAAGATAGCCTGTTCTCACCTGATGGTAACTGTAAAATGCACTACCGCATTCTTGACTGCATCATCACTTACCATCACAAGAAAACAGGTTAACTTGGATGAAGAATGGCTGTGTAAATTAATGCGTGTGTAAAAGTGTGAAGATTATCGTTTATTTGAAAAACTGGTCTTTTCTACGCTTTTTATGGAGCTTTGGTTGTTTCACAGCAAAGATGTGCCTTAAGGCCTTAAGTATATTTTAAAGGTATAGTATTGTAATGAACCATCGCGTCACGTACTCACGTTATACTCACAGTACGTCTACAAACACAGAACACACCCCATGTGTAGCAATTATCATACGAATGTCGCCATTTGTAAATTCCCACCTCTAAACAAGAGGCCATGAGTCGCGACACGCCACGCGGCAAATTCTTTGCCATTTAACCTTTATCTGTATGAAAAGACTCACTTTTAGTCTGATGGTCCAATTCATAAGAGGAGCTTTTTTTATCATTTTTATCGTTACCTTTTTAACGTTCTTTTCTCGTGTTTATCCTATAGTTAAGTTTGGCCGTCATCATTTATGAGTATATAATTAAGTTTGGCCGTCATCATTTATGAGTATATAATGGAATATATTTTACTACACAGAAAAGTTGTGCCACGTCTGTTTTTCCTTCCGACTATATAGCAATCCGAGAATAGTTTCGGATATTCTAAGTCGAGGTTTCCTTTGCCCTCAATTCTTACCTACAAAGGTTTTTCCGCGTTTATGAGTTCTTTCAAATTATTTTTCAATCAATTATCATAATTTTTTTATAGTCCATTTTTCATTTGGATTTTAAATACCTACGCGTAGATAATGACTATTTCTCACAACTTATACCACACAATAAAAACGAATCCTAACTAAAATGTCCGTTTTAGCCTATTCAAAAAAGAAACCATCCATCTTTGTAACTGAATCAAAAGACGTTTTGTATATTTCTCACATCTATAAAGGGTTTAGGGGTTTCCGTTTAGTTAGGTGATAATTTAGATGCCTACAGTATTTAAAATAATAATAATCAAAAAAGCGTCACATCCAGCATTTTAGTTTATGCAACTCTTGAAATAGTGTACAAAATCCCCTAACACTAACTTTTTCGGTCTGTTTAACTGTTACTTACTTGATTTTTGCAAACTACCTAAGTATAATAAATATTAGGGGTACAATTCAGAAATATTGCTATATAAAAAACTACTTTTGACCTGTGACATTAAATTTTTTACATTTTAATATACAAATCAAACAAAAGAGAAATAACATTGCAATAGGTAGGTCTCCCTGAACTTTAGAACTTTTTGCCCTTTAATACTCGTTGTTAACTTCTGATTAACTCGGAAACCTTAAAATACAACAAAACAATAATTTTCTTTCCTAAAAATTGTGGAAAAATGGCTGAAAAGATATTGTTCGGTCTGGACAACAAAGAAATTGTAAGGAAACCCCTTTAGAATAAGAGGTAGGCCAAATCCAAAAGGCATTCACGTGTGCTTCGCCGTGAAAGATTTTTAGGCCTTTTGTTTTAGGTTTTATTTTAATAACAATAACACAACATTTTCGACTCTGAACTTTATAAAAGCTATTTTAAAATGAAGCTACGAAGCTATTATATATTCAGACAAATTAAAAAGTTCACGTATCCCTGTCTATTTATATATTATATAATGCGAATGTAACAGTAACTCTATCAGTTGCTTTTTCAAAAAACCACTAAAAAGATTTTGATAAAATGTACCAAGGAATAAGCTTGCATCTTAAAAGATATCTATAATACACTATTTATCCTAGTATATCAAGACGTTTGAGGGGATATATAAAAACCCTAATCCAGACGGATAAAATCAAGGACATCAGTTCTCTATTAAATTTTTTTTGTCAAGCTTCTATCTCTTCTCATCTTCCTAAGAAAAGTAAAATGTACACGAAAGGTCAAGGCTCTACCATAGAGTCTATCGTTCATGTGATGAGCTGATTGTAATAAAAGCCAGCAAGAATTCAAAATACTGTGTGCAGGAAGAAGACGTAGGAATAAAAATTCAGCAGTATCTGAGCAAACTTTCATATAAAACCAATGCGGTAGTAATTTGAATCCTAGTTTGGAGGGCCAATCTAAACATATTCATTTGATAAATCCATTCTATACAAATTGGCTGCAGTAGTGCATAGAGGTGCAAAATACGACTTTTCTCAAAAGTTATAACTTCCATACCGATGAAATGAAAATGAAATGAAACACAGCTAACGTTTACGTTAAAAAGTTATACTTAGAGGCTTTAACTCTGCGAGAAGTTATCAGAAGAGTGACAGTAACTATTTTATTATAAATCATTAGAAATCATTCATCAAAATCAATCATTATCTTGAAAAAACAAGTTACTCTCAGGACGCAGGTAGAGAACCAGACAGAAACGTGTAGAAAAAGTAGAAAAAAAAAAAACGTTATCACAGAGCTATTACGCTTACATCGATGAATTACGCTTGACTACTAGATCTGTAAGTTACACAATAATTAAAAACAATGATTAAAAAAAACGGGTCATTCGATAATAAGACACGGAGATAGTGATTGTTTATTACATGATGCGATGTGAATTATTGCACATTTGTGCTATTTTTTCGCTGAATTATTATTGCTATCGACTGTGCAAAATTATCTGTAAAGCTGTTTATAACAAGTGACTATTCCTTTGTTGCCTATAAAAAATTAAACCTCATAAAATTCTTGACCTATTTCTACAATCGTGGCAAACATTCTCGGAAACGCTTAAAATATTAAAACGTATCTGAATTTCTATAAAACTAAAACCTTTTTTCTCATCCACAGATAAAACACACATGACTCGATAATTGGCGGGAAACGAAACAAATCAAGATGGTCGACACACAACACTTCTGCCTACGGTGGAACAACTATCAGAGTAGCATCACCAGCGCGTTCGAGAACCTTCGGGATGACGAAGACTTTGTCGACGTCACCCTGGCTTGTGATGGGAAGAGCTTGAAAGCACACAGGGTCGTCCTATCGGCCTGTAGTCCTTACTTCCGAGAACTACTAAAAGTAAGTACAAAAATAACACTTAGGTTGAAATTTACATCGCGTTTAGAGTTAAAATGAGACAAATATGATGTGCTGCCATAAATCTGTCTTGTTTTAACTCTGCCTTGAGTCTAAGCAGAGTGAGAGTGCGAACTATAGATTTCTGCCTGGCGACGTTTGAAAAACTAAGTTTCAGGCCTAATATTTTATGAGGCATATGTGGCCAAGTTGGAACTGGCAAATTATCGATTACACTGGATAAGCAGCATTGATCCAAGTCGTTAACTCGACGGGTGACTAATTTTGAAGGTCCGAACTGATTAGGCCCGAAGGGTTGGACTAATTAAAACGGTAATGGTTACGATTGCTCCATGTCTTGAGCGTTAAACCGTCGATCCCGTTTTTTAGATTTTTAGATAGCAATCTTTAATGTAAGAATCCAAATAGTAATCGTTGCGTATGCGAAAGGAGTTGGACTTTGCTTTTGACTTTGATGTACGCTTTTGTGTCATAAATCTCAACTCTATAGTTCAAAAATTCTGAAGTGAAGATTGAATTTTGATGTTATTTTATTCGTTAACAAGATAGTCCTTCCTTGTCTGCGACCTCACTTGATTGTAAGTGACGATGCAGTCTAAGATGGTAGCGGGCTAACTTGGAAAGGGTAACGGGTTTATCAACACTTTGTTTACAACACTTTTCAGTAACTACGTGGAATTATACTCTGCAGTTTTTAATATTACATTTCATAAATCACGATGCAGACTTAAAAAGGATTCGAACTTTGAGACCTGTTTGCGTTAGAATCCCAAGAAAACCTCTTACACAATGTGATTAATTAAAAGAGTTCACGACCTTCAGTAATGAGGAATACGAATCAGGAAGACGTGATAAAGGTTTATAATAAGAAAACTTTGCAATTATTACATGAACATTGGATTAAGCAGTTTTGCAGATCCTTTTCGAGTTTACGAGAAATATTAGTTACCTACTCTTTAGATTATCTTTACTTGAGATTATGACTAATTTATGTTATACCTACATGATCTGACTTAATTCATTCATTATAACAGTTTCCATTTCTAAACAATCGAACAACATAGTCAGCTTAAAACATTACAAAATTCGAAGTGACTCATAACATGAGAATCTCAACGTCAACTTTGGTTTTGTTTCAACAACAAATATTTTAGCAGCGTTAGTAGAAGAATAAGAATCTCTTTACGATTTAGCAATTAATGGTCTTCCAAATAAAAGATTGTAAACAAACAAAACATTTGTTTATACAACATGACATTATATGAAAATCATCATACTTAACACTTTAAAACTATGTACAATACTCGTACATCGATGGTATAATATAAGAAAATATCATTTTAAAAAATTAAATATCTTTTAGTCAGGTGTGGGGTTCGACCTCACGCTTCCATCCCTATTTTTATTTGCTCTCCATATTTTTTCTCACCAGTGTGTGAGTACGTATGTGCGAAATCAGAGTGCCTTTCTGCCTACATTTACACTAACACAAGTGTAATTTAAAAATTTAAAACACCCCGAAATGTTACAACATCCTAATCGCTAGACTACTACTAAGCCTCCGCTGTCCATCCGTCTGTCTATCAGCAGATTTTCGCAGATTGTACATTTTATTGCCGCTATGAAAACAAATAATAAAAAAAAGTTTTTAAAGAGAAAAAAAAAGACGTGTGGCACTCGGGAACTGCCGTGGTAAAGCTATTGTATAGCATTTTTTATCAACTCCATCTAGCGGCTCACCGCTAGATGGCGTTGATAAAAAATGCGCCATCTAGCGGCTCACCGTAGAGGAGTCCCGTGTCAGGTTATTTTCGTTACGGAATTTCTGGATTCGGTCTCCACGCTGGCCCGCGATAGAAGCTATGCAATAGCTTAAAATTTTTTTCGGCCTTAATTACTGGTGTTAAATCTTGGACGATGGTACGGAACACTTTGTGTGCGGGTCCAATTCGCACTTTGCTGGTTTTATTTTACTGACTTTGCGTTCTTTTACAGTCAACACCCTGCAAACATCCGGTAATAGTCCTACAAGACGTGGCGTTCACGGATCTGAACGCCTTGGTGGAGTTCATCTACCACGGAGAGGTC
The DNA here is from genome assembly GCA_038048805.1 of Hipparchia sbordonii. Lineage (NCBI taxonomy): Eukaryota > Metazoa > Arthropoda > Insecta > Lepidoptera > Nymphalidae > Hipparchia > Hipparchia sbordonii. The sequence continues at coordinate 835,054 of JBBIWI010000008.1, read as the reverse complement.
AACGTTCACCAGAGAAGCCTCTCTTCCTTCCTCAAGACTGCCGAGGTGCTTCGAGTATCGGGCCTAACACAGAACGATGACGCGCAGGGGGTAATGTCTATTCAATTTTGATATTCATATCTCTACCGGAAGACGTCAAATGCTAGATATAGGTCTCTTAAAAGGATTACTACAGAACACTATCTTGTGCTACCTGTAGCGCCTGCCAGTGACTCAACTCACTTAAGATTTAAGTTTAAGATCATCCGTCCACCTAGCGGGGGGTTTACCGACGTTGCACTTTGCGGTGCCAGGTCTGATTTGGATATTAGTACTAGTACCTACTCTAGAAAGCTCTAATTGTAACTCTTATCCTTAAGCGCAGTGAAAATTGTGAAAAGGATAGCACTAGTTTAGAAGTTACAACTAAAAACGAAGTGATAACTCATTGGTACAACTAATAGAATTAATAGGTACCACCGTCTTTTCTTTTCTTCCTGTGTCCGATTAAATCTTATTTTTGTGATCTTTGTGATAGAAGGATTGAACGGAGTGAATGTGCAGCAATTGTGCCAATACGCAGCACTGGAGTGCAGTGTTTTCTTGTCATACCTACTAATTCCTGTGTTAATGGAAAGTGGAAAAGATTTTATGACTGTAATATCTTTTAATTACAAAGACATTTTTGTTTCAAAAACTAAATCTACCTTGTAGGTACCACTAGCACCTATGTTAGTAGTGAGTGTATTAAAAGTAGGTAGGTATGTACGGCATAAAGTGCCATTAATAGATAACTTCGTCTAGACATGCACTATGCAAATACTAACTACATTAGAATTTAGATATACAAAAACCGTGAATTTAATTAATTTATAAAATATATTTTTTTATAATTCAGTGTTGATATTGCTGTGTTGTGTGTGTTTGTACATGAAAAATCAATTTTCAACACCGATTCATCTCGCAATAGGTATCGCGTTATCCCATAATAGGTATACCTATTGGTTGTGTCGCCGATGACATTAATATTAATAAGTTGGTCCACGTGAGACCCACCAGATGCGATCGCTTGCATCGACTTTGAAAACAGTTTTACTTTTTGGTCCCTCCTTCCTTCCCGTGTAAGAATGGGAATACAAACGCTATCTAACGCTTATATGCCGACATTTGCTGAAGCGCATTATTGTCCACAGCCGTTGGTGCAGAGCATCGCCCGCGCAGCCGCAGCGGCCGCGTCCTCGCCGCGCACGCCCCCTCACCCCGCACACACCCCTCACGCCCCCCACACGCCGAGCTACACCGAGAAGCTCGAGGAAGCGCTCCTACACCCGCCTTCAATCATGCGCCGCATCCCTCTACCTCCGCGCCGCATGTCCCGCTCGGCGGACAACTCCCCTGACGTCATCAAGCGCGTCCGCCACGACAACAACAACGACCAGCCGCAAATCCACGACTTCTCAACAAAAAACCACTCGATGATGAACAACACGCGTGCGCACGAACAAGGGAACGGGAACGGGATCTCAAATTCCAGCTCATCACCGTCGCCGCGGCTAATGGACGAGGTCAAGAACGAGCCTCTGGACATGATCTGCCAGTCGAATCCAGACATCGATAGGAGCACGGACGACACGCCGCCACATTCCCATCTCAGACCACTTGTGAGTTGGTAAAAGTCATCCATATATGTTTCCACAGACGTTAAGTCACTTCTCTGATACGAATCGCTAAGACGTGACATCTTAAGTATAACTTGAGTAGGTACCTTCAAGGCGAGATTGAATAGGCATATTTAAGAAAAATGCGCTCCAAACTGGACATAATAGACATGCTTTCGATCAGAAATGAATTCGAATTGCAGGATTTCATCTCCTCTTACGTTAGAAACTTAATTATAATATTATTTGTTTTAATAAACCAAAAGTTTTAACTGTAGGCCAGCTTGTGAAACATAACCTCAAGTAGTTAGGCACTTAAGCACGAACGGCATGACATTGAAATTTACCGAGTATTAGAGACGACTTCTAACTACAACGTGTACCCGGAATCGGTAGAGTCAAATGACCCAACGCGTCTTGCCTGATAATTATTTATAATTTCATTAGTAGTGTATACGGTCTTTAGCGATATGTAATTTTAAAACACCTATTCGACAAGGTGCACACGAGTGTGCATCAAAATGACGGTGGTGCTACGCCAAATTTTGATTGACACACTTTTCATGCGTAATAAAAACATCGTTTAATCACCATATTTTTTTTTACCTGCATTAATTTCTAGATATTTTAACAGGTTTAATATAAACTACCATAAATAAATAAATATGCCTTTTCTATCTTCCCAATGAGTGTAGTGTCCGTCCGAAACTTCGTCTTCAGCTTCGGCCACCTTCGGCCAAAAAGGGCCGAGGTTCTGAAGCCGAAGGTTTCTAGCATAAGTCGTGATTGAATTATTACGAATGTAACAGAGCGATGGAAGAGGCGACGCCCGGGGACATGGCTAATAAATACCGTACCATATCAATAAGTGTTATTATTTTTGACAATTTGCAAGGTATTTGAAAAATTTATTTTATTCGCTTTTAGCCAATCTTGAACGGAATTTCTAAGGGTTGTTAAACCTTCGGTACAGCCGATTAATCAGCTTCGAAAGAAATCGACCTTTGGTCCGACACTAGAATCGTGTAACTCCGTTTTAACAAAACTCAGTTTGTATGAATTAGTAAGTAGGTATCTATAATATTAACCGTCTTGAGAACTTTATCACCATTCATTCAAGTAACTATCATACAAAGCCGTCGTTATTAGTCTAAGATAATAATAATTTGGAGATAAAAAGAAACGTTATTATAAAGTTAGATTGCCGTTCCATAGTCGACGAGTTTGTTCTAATTCATTTATAAAGGGCTTCACTTCGACTTTAGTTTTGCTTAAATTTTGTAGTACCAACTTTTACATAAGAAAATATCAACAAAATAAATATAAAAATTGATCCTATAACTTCTTAATTTCAATAAAATGTATGTTATTAAATAATGGAATCATTTTGATAATGATTAGTTCGTCGAGGGTAAAAGATAAAGAAATGAAGTTTGTTAGCAAAGTAAGGTGCAGGTGTCGCTGATTTTTGGAAAACTAAGTTGGAAAATTTAAACAAGTGGGTAAAACACAATACATATTAACGCTAACTTCGATGGTTCTAAGGTTTTCTTCAATCTTGATCATAGATTAAAACTCAACCATTTCATAGCTTAATGCCTACATTATGATTGCCTCAGGGATGCGGGCCGCCTTCTCGCGCCAGTTCCGCCGACGCAGACGACCGCACGCCGCCACCGCAGCTGCAGCCCTCGCCGTTCATATCACCCGCAGACACCAAGCTCTTCGCGTCATCACAGCACAACTACAACTATAGCATGACGGCGCTCACTGATCACACATTGGCCGGTAATTGCTTTTGTGACGTGTTTTTGTGAAAAACTATTTATTTTTTATTTTGTTTAAAATAAAATTTGATAAAAAGCCGTTCTTAAACTTAAATAGATCTCAGCAGTGGATTAAAAATGAATTTCAATAGATTTGAAGATCCCGTTGGACTAATTTGGTGTGAGATTACTAATAATGTTTGAGATGAAAAAGAAAATTAAGTCCATAAAGACTTCGAAACGAAATGCAATATGGTGGCAGTAGATTCTAATTTTTCTTTGCGATCATTTAAATGATCTTAAAAAGCAGCAATAGAGAAAAATAGACCTTTGTTTCCATGGACAAATGAATAAGAGCCGTACGCTACTTGCAGGTCTGCAGAGTCCGCTGACTCCAGACGGCATGGCGAGCACATCTCAAGGTGAGTCGCGGCTTGTCTAGCAACAAGTTTATTTTATGCATACCTACATATATTGAAACAAACGATATTTTAATGCACTGTCTGTCGTATGCCACCATCACCGCTTCCTCTCTGCTCTGTCATTATTAGGTTTATATATCATTATTAGGTTTTATATTTTTTACAAAATGTATGAGGCAATTATCACGTGACATAATAATATATTATTATATATGTATTCTAATGTATCTACTCCTAACCTATATATGTCTTCATTATGTGCTCTGTGTTTTGTATTCAATATTAATGTTAGCTTTTGTGTTATGGTTCGATGGACTCTCGTACGTAGAATCTTTTTTCATTTGTCAGACTTGACCGCTCTGTTAAAATGAGGACTGATCATTGAACCAAAACGCAACGTGGCGTGCATGTTACTGTATTGTTACTCTAGTTTAATGTATACTATACCAGAGAATTGCTAGCTTGTTTTCTAGATGTGTCTTGATATGTTACGCTAGGAAAATCCTTTGCCCTATAGCTCCCTCTTTATTTTATTCTTTTCGTCTCCTCTGATTCTTTTAATATTCATCAATCTCCTTTTTATTTAAATTAATTTTCATTTAGTTCCTCTTTGTTTGATATCAAAAAGCAGTAAACATAATTTTGAATTGGCTTAATTAAGTTGTAAAAAAAATGTGCGGGTTAAAAATATGAAGATTGAAGAAATTTAAAATGTTAGCCCCCGAAAAAAAAAGCAAGAATACTTAAATATGGAACAAATCCAATCGCATATTATTTACATTCACAAAATAAAATATCCCATGAATCAGTCGTGTTTCTAAAAACAGTTTCGAATTACCCTTAATCTTTATTGTCTTGGGAATCATACCATACATACGGAGACACAAGATTGGACAATGGAATTTTAGTAACGATTGCGCGGTGTCAGTTTATTTAAAAAAAAAGACATTTCATTGAAGGCTACTAACGCTTTTGTGCGAGAAATTTGAAACTGCACTCGCCGATACCGCGTCCCACAAGTTGTTATGAAAACAGCTGATTTATTCATCACACAATCATCGCTGAGCTTAACTAAGCCGTAGGTCGGGTTAGGAAAGAGATATTTGCGTTACTAATACCGCTTGGCATTGCCTATATCGACGCGTCGGATGGCTATCGTCAGTCAAGGGGGGTGGCGGTGCTTGAGAGTAACGAGAGGCTACGATAGTGAGTGCATTAAAGTGCGTTCGGAAGCTTCGATGGGGCTAACTGCTTGTGTTGTGACCAGGTGGCGCCCGCACCCCCCAGGAAGAGTACCGATGCGAGCCCTGTAACAAGAGCTTGTCGTCCCTGACGCGGCTCAAACGGCATATCCAAAACGTTCACATGCGACCGTCCAGGGAGCCCGTGTGTAACATTTGCCGACGGGTATACTCCAGCCTCAATAGCTTGCGAAACCACAAGTCCATCTACCACCGCAAGCAGCAACCGCCCCCCGCCGGCCAGGGCCCCTTCTACCCTGTCAATTGACGCGCGGCGCTGCCCCGCCCGCGGCCATTCACGTTGCCATTCGAGGAATCTAAGCTGCCATCCCAACCACCTAAAACATAGCCATAGTCTTGCCCGTAGACCTCTGTTAAGTTTAAATAAAAATGTAACGCGATATGTTCCTAACATTTGTACATAGCATAGTTTTACGTGTACTTGCATGCGCATCGCCAGACTCTATATTATTATGTATCTATAACTATCGTTACTAAAATTGTACGCTTGCGTGTAAGCGTGGGCCGTCGTCGCCTACCGGCCACCACGGCGGTACGCTTATACTCGCCTTTCTGGAACCAATTGGGACATCTGTGATCGGTACACGCATAACCACCAACGCTCCTTGTTACAAAAAGCGCATTAGTCAAATTCTCATAATCGAATCACGTTTGAATTGCCTCTACAACCCAGGTTCGCTAAATTGCCACCCGTGAAAATTGTTTGGCGGCACTGATTTGTGCCAATTGGTTCCTTTTAAATGGGACCCGTTGGATCTGAGCGGTCGCTGTGGTGTTGGTATGCCCCTTGCGTGCGGGTCCTTTGACTAATGCGCTAATGTTGGTTGTTATGTGTGGCGCAGTGGGCCCCTTGGGGGCGGGTCACCGATGCGAGGTGTGCGGCAAGCTGCTGTCCACGCGGCTCACGCTCAAGCGGCACACGGAGCAGCAGCACCTGCAGCCGCTGCACTCGGCGCGCTGCGGCCTGTGCCACAAGGTGTTCCGCACGCTCAACTCGCTCAACAACCACAAGAGCATCTACCACCGCCGCCAGCGCGGCCTTCCGCAGCCGCCGCAGCCGCCGGCGCTGCCGCCCATCCCCGCGCCCGATGCCAAGCCGCACCAGACGCACGCCATCGACTTCTACAAGTTCAAGGACCAGTTCAACGTCTAAACGCGATAACGCGACGCTAGGCTACACCTACAACCCTAGCGGCTCCTTGTTTTCTATCGTATAGTAGATGATTTATATTTTTTATCTCGCAGAGATTATTGACATGTTAGTGTCGCGATTTATTTTATTTACATTTCTCTTTTAAATGTTTATCTTCGAACTTGTGGAGGCGATCTCGTGGGGTCGGCCGCGGCGCCGACTCTTTGTAAAGTTAATTCGACGTTATGGAAAGTTAACATTCCAGTCCTATCCTAGGGAGGGCGACTTTCGGCAGTTTTTTAGAGAATCGATCGTACGCCCGCCGAGTGCAATACTGCGGTATGAGGATTCCTGAATTTTACACTATTGTTAAATGTGTGACAATAAGGCGAAGAGAAAAATTAATATTTTGAGAAAAAGAGGAAAATCTTGGTGCTGTAAATTTATTTATTAGGCTTAAATTTATAAAAGGAACAGTGTTCGTTGTAAGTAACAAAAGAGGCATATTGTTTTCAACGTTGTGTTCATTTTTCGGCGTTTTGCAATTTTATTTATTCTGTACTTTTACCTTCATGATCTCACACTTAGATATTTATACGAGATTACTAAAAATCTATTTAAAAATAAATAAAATTATATACACAAATATATAATTGGCTAATGAGGCTTTTCAAATTTATTATTTTATTTAGGTGTTTTTTGTTCGTTGACTGTAAGACTAAAAGAGAACACTTAGCACCAATAGAACCGACATTTGATTAAACAGCCACCCGCAGACGCACGTCACCACACCGATACAGTACAATACAATACCACAGGTTTCGTTACACAACCACCGAACAGGACTTACTACAATAGATTAACGGCATCACACTTGACTACTATTTCACATCACTTACTCTTAAGAGTCGACTATTTTTTATTTTACTTTTATTTAACTTTTACTCTATCTAGTCGACTATTTGTTTCACTCTTACTTTTTCGATTATTTTCGCGTTATTTTGTAAATGCACAAGCATTAAGTGAATCGCAAGGTGCCATTTTAAGTGAATCAATATTATGGCTATAATATATATATTTTTTAGTTTAGTCAGATTTTAATTTACAATCGTAAGTTTTATCACTACCTTGTGTTCGTTTCTTATTATTTTGTTGTTATTCATTTCCTTTCGACATGTTTTTTTAATCATTTTAACTTTACTTAATTTTATATTCATGTTTATACTGAGTTAAGGTTATTATTTGGTTGGAGTAAACAAATCAAACAACACATAATTAATAAAATTAAATACTTAATAGGTAATTACTATTAAATCTTAATAATTCTCAGTGTTAATGTTCCTAAATTTCAACAGTGTGAATTTTTTAATAATGAAATTTTTCTGCTTGCCATAATTGCATAGTCATAAAAATATTATTTTTGTTTACATAGGCGACAAGGTTTTAGACGTTTTTGTATTGCAGTCTAGATTCAGAGCAGCTTGTTTTTAAACGTGTAATTTCCTAAATGACCATATCAATGTATATTAGACAGTTACTGGGTAGATATTGATATCAAAGTTTTGTTAACATAGTAGTCGTCAACACGTGTGCGACTATACAAACGAAAAACAAAGTTTCTTAAGAGAACTGCCCAAACAACTTACTATAAACATTAACGTTAAGATTAGTACTCGCTTGTATAGACGTAAACTGTGCACAAAATTCCTAACTAAATTATCATGATTAACACTCCACCTATTTTTTTCTTAAGCACTTTGAAAAGGCTAGGGGCGAGTGTTAGTTATATCAATTTAGTGTCGTTACTTTTGGGCACTACAGATTTTGCTACCACTGCATTTCGCTGTCTGACGAATTTTTTTGCCGGCTTATTTAAATTGTAGGCATTAAATGTGCTAGAAATACATCTGACAATCAGCAAACTTTCATCTGGATCTAGACGTAAAAGTTGTACACAATTTCTATTATTTAATGTCAATGTACTTTTTCTAGTTCAATAAACATCACTATTTTTCAGCGTTGAATCGCTAAATCAATGTTATATTTCATTTTAATAGCAGTAAGGAAATCTTATCTAAGTGTAAATGTAAACATATAATTTATTGTAACATTATACACATTAAGTAATTATATTAGTGCCTGCTTTACATATTGTTTTCGATTTGGAAAAAAGACATATTTTGCGTAAACTTCTAAATTTTAGGAGTAGTGTTCGGAACACTCAATCACCTATGAGGTGCCGCTATTTTAATTAAAAAGTATGAGAGGCTTCCTAAAGTAAATTTTAATACTATACGTTATAAGGTTACGTTGTTATTACTATTGCATAAACGCTTAGCCATTACAATTTGTTTAGTTATTTAATAAGCTTTATTACGATACTTTTAAATAATTGGAAGACTAGAGATTTGGTGCTAAATTGGAACGATGTTCGTGTTAGTAAAATATTAGGGGACAAATGGGATAGTCAAAAATGGAATCTAAATTGTTTTAAATTTCGCAACATTCCGTGCACGTGAAAAAGTAAAAGAATGTTAAGTTTTATTTTGCAACCCAATTGCAAACATTTGAACGTAAGACGTAGTAGGATTGTTGTTTTTTGTGTAGTAATTTAGTAATAGTTTTTATTGTTAATTTGGGTTTGGGAATTAAGTTAGTTGACTATATAGATATAAGATTTATCTGAATTCATAGCGGTAATAGCATCTACATGTTTAATTTACGACTACAGGGATGTGCTGCTGAAAGAGGCAGTTAATTTGGCTATGTCGACGTAGGTACTAGACGAAAGATCTTGTGAATTTTATTTAGGACGAATTATTCAAAATTATGCCAAAATTAATAAACGCTATAGACTGATTAGACTAAGTACGCATTTCAATTGTACACTATTAGGCATATTCTCTAGAGTAAAATGTACAATTATTTACTAAAATTGATAATTTTTATAAAAAAAAGAAGTCAGAAGCGTGATTCGTTTCGGTTTGGTATAAATCAAAATTTCTTGCGATTCGAGGATCTTTGTTTTTTTAGTTTTTATTATCGAAGTAGCTAAGTTTTGGGGATCTCAGGAGATCATGTGGTCTATGGGTTTTAAAGGGCAATACTACACCGTGTTCTAAGAAGCAGAACACATCCCTGTCAAAACTACATTAGTTAGGATCTTAGCAAGTTTAAGACTGTTTCTGTGACCTGTTTAAGTTTTTATCTTTCTAACGTGTTAAGGTAATTTTTTCTTACCGCACGTTCAGGCGTGTGACGACCTTATTCGATGTGTTCTTATACTTCTTGTTGGCATTTTTACTTATTTTATAAGGAATCTAAATTAATTTATTGGTTATTGTATTGAAATTTTATTTTTTTTTCTTCTTAAATTATTGTTTTACTGTCCTTGAATCTTTGTGTTTTTGTTAATAATTGGCATCTATGTAATGCAGCCCATTACACTGCAGTTATCGGGAAACGGTGCCAAAAGTTGCTACTTTACGTTTGTCTTCCATTTAAACGCTATTAGAAAAAATTGGCAAAAGACAATATTCAAAGATCACCGCCTGATGAATGGGCTGCAGGACTCGATAGTTTTATAAATCAAATAATTATTATTTTTAAAATAATTTCACATCACTTATATTATACAAATAGTTATTTTCTCCTTACTTTTAAACCTTGACATAACTACTCATAAAATGTAATTGTAATCGTTAAACCGAACTTCATAAATCCTAATATTGATGATAATGGCGTTTTTAATAAAAACAAATATACAAAATTATTGCTGTTAGTTTTATTGAAGACCTTAGGCTTACGTTTTGTGGTTTAAAGCTTTAAAATGTAGTGAGGAGTTGTAGTGCACTCGTTTTTTATATTGAAAGGCTTGTCTATTCCCGTTTTCAAAGACTTTCTCTCCCGCCACCTGCATGTGTTTGTTCTAACACTTCATTGGCCACTGTAGCTTCGCAATCATTTATATTTATTTTTCTTTAATTTTACTATTTATTTTATGAATATTTTCAATCACTTTTTTCACTCCTTGTTTTCCAATATTTTTATTTTAACAATGAAATTCACAATTTAGAACAAATAACAGCTAGGTGTTATTTTATTTTACCGGGTTCGGGGACCAACCCCATATTTGTTTTGTTTTTTCAATTTGTTTTCAGGTAAAAAATTATTCTCCTGCACGCTATGCGCGAAAGTGTTGTGCTCAAAGGCGTCTTTGAAACGGCACATCGCTGACAAACACGCGGAGAGACAAGAGGAGTACAGATGCACGATTTGCGAAAGAGTGTACTGCTCGAGGAACTCCCTCATGACCCACATATACACCTACCACAAGTCCAGGCCCGGGGACACGGATCAAATCCGGTTTTTTTAGTGACTACTTGGACGGAGTTGGCGCGGCGTGCGGCAGAATTCATCTAGCAAAGAGAACCTTCACGAGGCCAACCATCCTACAGCCGTACTTAACATCACTCATAAAGGTTAGAATCTGTTTATAGACAGCAATTTAGGGTTAACTGACCGCTAATGAATCATTAACAAAACTCACTATCGATAGACAAAGTAGGTTTAAGGGTCCTTTTTATCTTTCAGTTAAGTTACTTTTGTTTCCGTTTATTTTTGTTTTTTTTTTTTTAATTTATTATTGACCCCCGAGCCAAAGGCCCCCTCCCTACGGGTTTCGCAGTTTTGACGTTGTTGTGTTGCTTGGAGCATGCTTCTATCATTTTTGTTATCACGTGTTTCTGTGTCAATGTGGTTGAGAGAATTTCCTAAAATTTTGAATATATTATATAAAACTCGTGATTACTGTGTAGTTAGTCAATGTGTACAGTGCATATTATTAGTATTATAATTATTCTTTAATATCCTCATACAGACTCATACGTATATTATAAGAGCCTACCTTAACCATTCTAAATACGCATTCGAATTACTTTCATCAGCTGTATCGAGTACTGGCAACTAACGAATGAGTATGAGCTTTACGAACGAGTCGCCGGCGAGCTATATACACCGAACTTTTCCGTTTCCAGCTGTACCGCCCCTCCGTATGCCCCCGCCGACAGCCGGCGGAATAAACGAGCCGCAAGAATGTCCGTACTGCCGCCGGACATTCTCCTGCTACTATTCCCTGAAACGACACTTCCAAGACAAGCACGAGCAGTCGGACACGCTGTACGTGTGCGAGTTCTGCCACCGGAGGTACCGCACCAAGAACTCGCTCACGACGCACAAGAGCCTACAGCACCGCGGCTCCAGCGGCATGCTCAAGCGGCTGCTGAAGACGTCGGCGCTGCACAGCGCGCTGGCGCCCGCGCCGCACCACCTGTTCGACCTGGGCGCCGAGCACGCGCCGCAACTGCCGCCCGGCCTGCAATGACCGCAGACCATGGCTTGAAGCGGTCGCCGCGCGCCCGCGCACCCCGCGCACCCCGCGCCGCCCGCGCACCCCGCGCCGCCCGCGCCGCGCTAGGGAGACCATACGAGTACATGTGCAATATACGGACAATGCCAAAACGATGCAGGACTCTGCCGCATTTTTAATGGTTAATTGTGTATTATAATGGTAGTAAAATATTGACGTTAGTTTTAAAAATGAACAGTATTGTCGCACGCGACTTATAGAAGTCGTTTAGTGATACGCTTCGAGGATCGGACTTTGCTTTGTGACTGACACTACGAAGGTTGCGAAAGTTTTTTAGTAAAAATGGTCAAACAGTGTTCAATATGACAATGTAATTCAGAGCAATACTAAAGTATTAATATATCTAGTACTGCCAAACTAATGCCAACTGTATTCTAAAGAGATTACATTTTTTTAAATCACTTTTCGATAAATATCTAGTGTCAAATTAGATTGGGTAACTGTACAAAGAGAAACGTACAAATTTTAAACAGTAAATATTAAAATAAAGAAAATATTTTTTAATGAAACTTTTTCGGATCGCCAAATCTAAATTTAAATACAGATTATTTAGGAGTTAATTACCAAAATTTTTAGATAAAAAGAAAAATGTTAATGTTGATTAAAATAAAAGACTACTGAGAATCTGATTTCGAAAGTACAAAAGTGTTGACGTCTAATCGAACAATATGATATGTATTCTATGTGCGTTTTGGCTTCAAATAATAACATTTTTGATCAATGTATAAGTAGCCGTGCCTTCGTTCGTCTTCATGCGATTTTAAAAGGTTTGAGGGAATTTCCGAACTGACAAAGAATGTGCAACTAGTTGGCGAACGAATCGTGACGGTGGGAGGATAGGAAACGCTACGAGGCCGCCGCTTGCCAGACGCGCTGGCGAGCCCCTCGCATACAGGGTTACAGGGAGGGAGACAATGTGGGTGACGAGGTGCAGTAGAGTCGAAAAGTGAGGGTCTTCGAAAAGCAGTTCTCTGTTCGACGATCGTATACGTGCATGATTTCAAATCGTGAGACAAAAATCGTTTCGTCTGTATAAATTACGTAGTTATTAGGTATTCACTAACATAATTATATTTAAACTGTATCCATTTTCGGATTTCTCTCTATGAGTGTATAGTGGTTTCTTATTTAAATGTCGACCAACGTAGCGGACGTCTCGTTATTGAAAATTTATTAGATTATTATTATATTCTCAAAATTCTTAAAAGTCTTAAGATCGACCATAAGATGGCTGCAGATGTAAAAATATATTATTTACTTATATTATAGGAAATTGCTTGAAAACCGCATTTGGCTAACATTGCGACGTACATATCTTTTCAGGGTGAAATCGACGAATTCATTTTGATATAATAGTGAATCTGCATTTATATAAGTATAAAACCCTACATATCACATATATCTATAAAAGAATAAAGATACAGAAATAAAAGTATTTCTACGCAGTGATATTTCACAAGCCAAAGAAAATAAAATGGGGATAATGTCTGCCAATATGCATTTATTTCGAGTAGGATAAAAACATTCTGAAAAATGAATATGGAATAAATTAAACTGTGCCATATCTTATTAAAATCATTGAATAATAATATATTATTACGTAATTTTAAATTAAATATATTTATTCATATCGGACAGTAAAAAACAGTTTAAAATATGGACACGGTATCGATACAAAATAAATCGCAAAGTTTCTGTTGAATCAATGCAATATTTTTTAAAATTTATTATTTTCAAATGTTAAGCTCAGGTTTATTCAAATATGTTTATTATTTTCTTTTTCGGAATGTTACATATTCGTGCTTTGTGATATGAGTTTTACGGTTATTTGGTATACTTCCAAATATATTATAGGTTTTTATGTTCAGCTTAAATTAATTTGTAAAACAAATTATTTTCTTCTGAGTTTTGGAGCATCTAGATTGCTTTTAAACGTGGTTATCCCCGGTAACAACGCGCGTACCTCCATGTTTGTAATACCTCACATATTTTGTTTTTTATACATATATTAATTTTTATTTGAATGTTAATTAAAGAAACTGGCTGTAAATTCCGTAAGTAACGAACGAATTCGGTTCGGAAATATGAATCGTCATAGTATCACCGTAGGGAGCTTAGGAGAAAAAAAAGCAAGCGGGTAGTTTGAATTGTAAATATGTTATAAATTAGCGATTAATACATAATTGAAGGATCGTGGCATCATTTGGGAATAAAGCCTCGTGATATTATTAACTAAATAGTAAATAGATAAAATCATTAATGGAAAGGATTTTTATATATTCTACTAATGGATTTATTAATAGTGAAACTTAGGACTTAGTCTTTCTATAATGTTTTTATTAGTGTTTGCCTTTATTGTTTTCGCTGTGCAATTACTTATTTCATTGGTTCGGCCATTTGAACGCTTGTTGTTGAATGCTTTGTTGAAATAAAAGTTTGGATTGTTTTCCCACCAATTTATTCGTAAAAATATTTTGTAATTCTAAATTTTTGATCTCAGTAGACAGCTGCGAACTACATCATTTCGGAGACAGCCGTTGGTGATTGTTATTAGGCATAAGGGTCTTATTCGCGTTAAGTTTGGAAGTGTCGGCAAAAAATGTTACAATGTAATCGCAGCGAAAAAATTCAAAAATAAAAGAATCCCTATAAAGTTAACAGAACGTGACAGCGAAACAAGAAAAAACATTTATTATTTTTGCAATGTATACCAAAATACTGCATTTCTAAATAGTAAGATTATAAGTGAGACATTTTTTTTTTTATATAAATTATTCATTGTCTTGATTTAACTAACTGTATGTTTAATTCATTTCGCTTCATAGCCAGATAATTTATTTTAAGTTTACTAATGAAATACGTTAAATAAACAGACTGTGTTACTAAGGTAGGTAATGCACAAAATAATCAACAACGGGATGCCTTCGTAACAGTACAACTATTACAATAGCCTACAATAAGTAAATATTATAAGATTCTACGGCTAAATGACAATATGTAAATAGCGTCTGCTGCTAAAGTTCATTCATTTAAAAATACTAACATGCTCACGTGCGGTTTTATTTTAGAAATTCTGAATTTATTGTAATATAGCTGCTTTAACAGCAGATACTGTTGCCATATTGTGATTTGGAAGAGTTTTACTTTGTTTGCAAAACCTGTCCAATTATACTGCCAATAGATTTCTTAATAAATCATCGACTTTAGGCGTGGTCAAAACACAAACATCATACTTATCAAAAAGCAAAAATTGATGCAAATTTTTTACAAAAATCAGTAGCCGTAAGAAAATTAGTATCGGCTAATTGTAAATACATTATCACGTAATTTAAGATGGAATTTACAATAGGTAAACATAAAAATTGACATGGTTCACAAATCGGATTCACAAAACAATCTTGCTTTTTAAATCTAAGTATTACCTCCAATAATATTAAGTATTATCTTTGATAAATCTTTTAATTTTTATTCTTAATATAGCCAGAAAGCTCTCTGTGTAAAACTACTTGAACCATTTATGAAGCCCGTTAACATTCAATCAGTGTTTGTAATATTGTTGCTCAATTTGCTATAAACTTTTCATACTACCTTCTATACAATAAACCTAAGAACAAGATAACGATCGATACGGAGAAACCGTTAGCAAGATTTTTATTTATGCACAGTATTTATTTATACATACGAAACACAGTTTTTTTAACAATTTGTTGAAAATATGCATACAATTGCATTGCGGAAAAGTATAAAAGTACAAGTAGATCTACAACAGAGAGTCTAGGGTTTACTTTAAACAGGACGAGTCAATAAAAGTGATCATTTATATTTATAAATACAATAATTATAGATATTGTCAAACTAAACTATAACAGTTGTTACATAGTTATTTCCATACATTACATTATTTTTGTTATCCATATCCATATTTAAAATGCAATAGTTTATCGATCGGTGAATTAATTTTGGGGGGTTGTTCCCGAGAATTGAATCGCCGGTTCCACCAGAACACAATAGTTAATTATTTAAAATAATTTTAGATTTGCTCGACCGGGGACGCGAAAGCCGTTTATTGAGAATAAATCGACGCCATCTAAAATCTAGCCCTAAGATACATTCGCATCGACTTATAGTTCGAAGTTATACCATCGACTGGGTAACTTGTTTTCTTTGGACAATACCTTTTATTCTAGTTATTTTTATACAGATTTTTCGAGAACAAGCAAAGTGATCTTAGTCGTATCACGAAGTTGTTCGTTGTTGTTTTTGACTCGATAAATAAGTCGTTGGTGTTTCTATCTGTAATCGAATGAAAGTAACCATTTACAATTAAGTCGTTATATTCTTAAGTCAATAGCTTTAAATATACAGTATCTTCCACTTTAATATAATTATTATAATACAGTTATAGCAATAGTTCCCAATCTGCCATAGTACCTCAGTAATTTTACACATTTATCTTATCAATAAGTAACGCGATCAATATAGCAGATTATTAGCAGGCTAGACACGAGGACATTGTTACTAATTAAGAAAACCTTTTTTTCTAAAATATTTTAATTTTCCAGTATTGGTTTCAGACATTAAAATCAAAAAAAAAAACAACTCAATGCTTCGTCCTCATACCCTTCAAGTTTTGGTTTCAGCATGGTGCGGGTGTCAGGTCAATAGAACGTAAATTATTTTGTACCATATTTTTACAGGCATAAGATTCAAATTCACATTAATATCTATTCTTTTTCAGAAAACCTGTTTTCATAATTTGAACTTTATGTTTGCAACAATATGGTACGAAATAACTTACACGTTATTGACCTGTCAACCACACGCAAGAAGTAACTGTAATCAACCAATCACCTACATACATTTGCAAAACTGTTCCTATATTTAGCGGTTTTATACTGATAGAGGACTTTATAATAAATAAAGATTTATAAATGTAAATATAAGTAGTCAGGTGCTAAACACCAAAGGCGCCAATATCCAATATAATCTGCTGATCCCCTTTACTACCTATAGTTACAATCATAGTTCCGTAAATCAAAGTGCACTTACGTCTTTTATATAAAAATAAGAAGTATTATATTAGTAGTTCATTCTACGCCTCCCCTGTCGAGCAATGATCGTTGATAGCCAGTCTTTGCAGTAACTATATAAAAAGTATTTACAATATACCCACTTATGACATACAATATATTGCTAGATGTAACTTTTTATCTACAGAAATAAAACGTAAGGCAGGAATGTAATTCCGCTAAAAATTCGACTCGAGCGTAATCATTTTCTTTTTCATTTAAGCCTTGTAATGTAAAGGTAGTATTTATTAAACGGAATATTCATTATTGAATTCTTCTTAATTCAATATTTTCTACCTTATGTATACTATGGTAGAATATGCATTGTTATAGAGATGCTCTGGTCGAGTTTTTAACAGAATTACAAGACTGTTTCTTGTTATGCTTGGGTGACACATTTTATAAACAGAAATATTTTTTTAAGAAAATCAATTTATATGTCAATGTTAATTAAGTGGCAATTCTAATTTAAACTGCACTATATTTTTGCTGACACGATTAGTTTTAGATTTTCTTTTTTTCGTAATTTAATATAATGCACGATCTGCGTTTTTATTAGTATCAACTTTTCTTTTTTTTTTTTTTTGTAAGATTTTCTTGTCTTAAGTAATGCGTACCCTCGATTCTTTGTGGAGATATACACATTTTATTAATTTATTTTATTTTTTACTGAGCACACGCTACGGTGGAGTGCACGAGGCATTTACGGCCGTTCATTATGCCTAAATATTGTGTTACTATTGTAAAAGTTATAGTTTGCCATCGTTGATCAAAGAGGACAAATATGTTTTAAATGCATTTAGTTAGTGAGTTTTGTTATACTTTTCATGTTCGGAAAGTTGAGAGGGAGCGGGATGTACAAAAATGTTTCATAGTATTGTGTATCACTCGATATGTAATAGGTGTGGGACCCGAGTTAGTGGCCCCATAGAGAGTTAGGGATCCTCTTGAAATTGTTGTAAGCTGAACATCTTCAGTCAAGACACTTAAAGTACTTGTTGTAGGTTGTATGAAAGTCGACTATAGGCTGACTGGACATTGGTTACTATTATATGAGCTGGTTTTGAAGGTGCCAGAACACTTCATCATCAGAAACTTGGGAGATCAACGAGTTGCTTGAGTTCTTGAGTAGATGTCAATGTTGGGTCAGCAGTGATGAAATGAGATTATATTTAATGGACCGAGAAATTATAAAAAATTGCTACATTGAAAACCTAACAACCTGATACCATTAAAATATAATATTAATTAAAAGAGAAACATAATTATTAATACAAAAATAATGTACTTACCCTTTAATATAAGTCACTTTTTCTGTTAAAATAACAACACACCCAAATTTTCCTAAGGCTAAATTAAAATTGATTCTATAAAATATAGAAACAAAATAATTCAATTAATTTTTATAAAGAAATAGAAGGTTTCTTTTATTTTAATTATTTATATTCGTTTTTTCATTCACAATATCAGACATTATTTTAAAACAAATAGGTAAGTAGGTACATAAAAATTCTTAGCAGAATGCACTGTACAGTAGAGACTCGTTAACCGGACCTCAGTTACACAGATTTGCAACTATCCAGACTGCAATCATACCAAATATCCTTGTAATCTAATCTGGACATGCAAAATGTAGTCTTTAGAGTATACCTTCTCAGTGGGCTTGTTATAAGTTTGACGTGTGTACCTGTCTGTCTGTTCCCTCGTATCTCTCTAACAAATAGTCCGATTTTGATGGGGGTTTTCAGTCTGAAAGCTAACGTGATCGAGGTGAATCTTAGCTATATTTTATGAAGATCTACTCTAGCGTTTGAAGATCATCAGCACTTGTCTAGTTGATTAAAGGATCTTATCTTACAAACTTTCACAGTTCACTGGTGTGTTTGATTTGAAATTTGCTGTACTGTTACTGCGAATCATTTCCAAGACCTTAAGCTGCAGCAACAAGCAGTCTATGTGATACCAACTTACAGCAGATTCAATGTGTTCGGGCTCATTTGAATGGTCTCAATGAGTAGGTGTTAGTTATTTAGGAGGATCTGGCTAACAGAATATCAGGTATATCGTACAAAGTCAAGTACAAAGTCAGACTATAGATTCACATGTCGGGGGTGTTTTAAATTTTCAATTAACATTTGTTCTAGAATTATTATGTAATATAAAATATTCATACATTCAATTGTCCGGATTTTCCATTACGGCAACAATTAGGTTAATCGAGTCTCCACTGTATTACAATTTTTTGTATTTTTTGTTTTCCAGTTAGGTGTTCACAATAAAACAAAACAATACAATTTTAGCGCCAACGGCCAATTTCAAATTTGACAACAAGATCAAGGTTTGATAACAAACAGATAATAATTTTTAATGTCAAAAATATGTAGATGTAAAGCTGGGATTGTTAGTAGCGGTAGTAAAGTGGGCTAGCTTTGTTTTTTACTTGTTAACTTTGTCAGAAAACCAAAACTATAAAATGACATAGCATAGTTTATTTTGACCACAAACATATAATTTTGACTAACTATTTTTTTTAAAGTCACTTTTTGCATATTATTTTAAAGAGGAAAAAGTTTTCGTTAGAACAATTAACTAATGTCATTTCAGATTTAAGTTAATTAGGTATGACAAATTCGCATTGAAAACAATTTAAATCCGTACAGCGTATCAATTTTTAATAGTTTTTTGTCCATTAAATGGGGATGTCTTTAATTGTTTTGATGTTGTTGATATAATATGTGATTAAGGAATCAAACGGGCTGCGCAGTCAGAACATATCAAAGTCGGATGACCTAGTACTCTAAGTATCTTTGAATCTGACAATCTGGATAAATTGGGTTGTACTAAACGGTCCTTTATGTTTTGTACGAAATCTGCATTTTTGAATTATAATGGAAATATAACAGTTGGATGTAATGAAAATATTTAAAATTTAATAAACTCGCAGTGATTCCATTGATGTTGTGTATTTTTATTTCTCCCCATTCTCCTACTTACAATTCTAAATGTTTTTGCTAAAATCTCTTTATAATTGGTTCTATAGAAACATATTCGGCAAACAAAATTTTTTCATTGGGTTAAAAAAGTTTTTTAACCCAACTAATTAAACTAATCAAGGTTGATTAGTTTTAGATGATAATGAGTAATAATAATAATTAATTAAGACTACATAAAACAATAAAGATAGCCTAGTGTTTTGAACCTCGGTATCCTTTTCGGGAAATCTGAGATTCGAATCCCAGACTTCTAACTTTTCGATGTTAAGCATTTTTAGCAATTAATTAATATCATTTACATTAACGAAGAAGAAAAACATCGTAAAAAAGCCATATAGGCTTTTTTACGATGTTTTTCTGATGATTTCCGTAATTTTCTCAAATGATTACTGTTTCACTTCTTATCTATGTCGATAGTTTTGAAGCACACGCCCTAATGGGCGGCCATTTTATGCGATACTATTCTGTAGCTATGTACCTTATTTTCGTAGGTAGGGCATTTCTATAGGTAAATATTTCCTACCTAGCATGGCTGGTGCACTTGGTGTTGCTAACTTTGTGGTGTTTGTGGTTCGCCATTTGTGAACAGCTAACACTGACTTCTATATTTAATCAATGATTAACACTGGACTTGCTACTGTGATTTTTTTTTGGACCTACATACTTGACTGACGCCGTTTTGACTCTATAAGCACTAACAAGAGTCTAGACTGTAACTAGGTAATAGTTAAAGATTTTAGACTTGATTCGTGGTTTACTGACATAATTCCAATATCGACAATCCCAACTAAAATAATTACCGTGGTACGTACTCGTATTATTTTATAATAATTAGTAATAGTTATTATTGCAAATGGTGCACCGACTTTTATAATTATTGCTTTTATATTAATTACTTTTATAATCTATGATTTAATGGTTGTTGTTGTCTTGTATGACTGCCATAGATTAATATTATATGTAGAAATCCCTGCACTATTTGCAATATTATTAGATCCAAAGACACTGGTGTGCCAAAAGTGGTTCTTCATACAAATCCTGCATACAAATTATTATTAATTATTGAGCTGTCATGTAATATAGGTTCAGCAAATCCAGTGTTAAACATAGATTAACACTATAGAGATCAGTGATAGCTAATAACAATTTTTAAAAGTAAGTAAAGTATCATAACATTGCACGTGAAGTTTAAGATAATTTAAATGATAGATACAATATATTTTTACAAATATGGATGCTTACGATATATTCAAAAAGCTAACAAAGGGTCTAAAGTTTAAAGACCGAGTTTTAGGAGCAAAGAATCAAGTAAGTCTTATCATAACCTAATTTTGACTTTACATTCGAATTTCGCTGCAAAATTCAATTATTAGAAACAAATAAGGTTTTGATTCATTTAAATTTAAATAAAAAATGAATTGTAAATTCTGTACAGCGGTTAGATTTAATAAGGATTTAATTTAAAATTGATGGAAATCGCCGCAAGAAATTTGTAGCAGTGCATATTGATTTTATAAGGTAGCACTTTTGTAAACGACTTGTTTGACTGAGAGTGATGCTGAGATCAATAGAGCGTGCTCTGACTCAGCTCAGACTCAAGATAGAGGTTAAAACGAGACAACGAGATGTTCTGACATAAATCTGTCTTGACTGAGCTGAGCTGAGCTGAGTTGAGTGAGAGTGCAGTCTATAGATGTTGACTGCAGATACTTTACTAATAATAATAAAAAAATTACAATTTCAGCAACAACACACAACTCCTTTAGCATTTAAGAAAGAAAAAGATATAAAACAAGAATTTAAAGAAGAGAAAGCTTTAAAAGACAACATTGATTTTCAAAATGATTCCGAATCAGAAATTGAAAATGATGGTAATAACTTGAAGTCTAAAAATGATAATGATCAAAATAACTCAGATTCTGAACTTGAAGAAAATGGCTCTGGTTCTGAAAATGAACATGACAGTAATAACTTAGGGCCTAAAGATGGTAAAGAAAATGTTTTGGGAGAGGACTGTGACTTACAGTTAGTTAAAGGAGTTTCTGTAGATAAGAAAGAAAAGAAAAAGAGAAGTAAATTAGACCCTGAAGAGTTGAAGAAGAAACTAGAATTGGAAGAGGTAACAAAATACATATAATCTTCGTTTTGTGGCCATAATATATGGTATTTAATACTGTTCTGCTCTAGAAATTTAGATATGTTTGATATATTATGTCTCATGCCTAATTTTTGAAGTCTAAAAAAAAAATTAATTATTTATGGTTGTTGTTATACAAATGGTTAATAATAATTTGTCTTTTTTGTAGGAAAATCACTTCCGAAACTTACATGGCATTAAGGCAGTAGGAAGACATGTACCAAGGGCATTGGAAGATTTCACAGATCTAATATCTAGGTACAATGTAGCAAAAGCATTGGTACATACAGTAGTACAATGTGGATACACTGAGCCTACACCGATACAACGGCAGGCAATTCCTTGTATGTTAGACGTAAGTATTTTTTTTCTTTTACAAAAAGAATATGGAATATAATAAGTCGACCAACAAAATTTATTTTTTGGCATCAAAACCTAGCTTCTAATTTAATAACTCAGCAACGGGAAAATGATGAAGCTTCTAATATACTAACTCGGCTTCTTCACAATGGCCACAAAATATTCCAAAGAAAGCATCAAATAAAGAGCCACTATTTTTATTATTGTCCACTGCCACTGCACGATTTGGTGCGAGTGAGATGGATACGACTGGCCATTTGCACGATTTCG
Source organism: Hipparchia sbordonii (assembly GCA_038048805.1). Classification (NCBI taxonomy): domain Eukaryota; kingdom Metazoa; phylum Arthropoda; class Insecta; order Lepidoptera; family Nymphalidae; genus Hipparchia; species Hipparchia sbordonii. Next base: position 812,578 of record JBBIWI010000008.1, on the reverse strand, counting down.
TTGGTGCGAGTGAGACGGATGCGACTGGCAATTTGCACGATCTCGTTGGTTATGGCTATTTGCACCAACCAGAGAGCGCCATTCAAAACATGCATTTGTTTTTTTTGTTGTTCTGTTGTTAGTGTGTTAATATTGCAATTATTTTTGTATAATTTTTTCTTTAAACTAAAATTAGGTTAGGTTAGGGTTATACATGAATATTCAGGTGCCCGGCCGAAGGCCGGGCACTTAGGTTCCGTTGGGATCGTAAACCTACCTAAAACTAAAAAAAAAGTTGAAAAAAAATTTGATTTTTTTTTTTCAAAAATGTTATAATGTTATGTGTAGGTATTTATCTTGAGTTAAATTTAAAAACAATCATTTTTTTAATTAGTTAGAAACATTTTTTTATTTCATTTTTCTCACAAAAAAAAATTAAAAATGTGCTTGAAGATTTGGTGTATTATTTGATGCTAATATTTAAGTATTTTAGGAGTTCACGGTTTGAAGCTAAGTTATAAATATAGATGCTAAAATTATATTTTTTAGAGGCTCACTAGTTGAAGCTGACTTAGTAATTTAGAAGCCAATAATGGTATTAAATAGAAGCTCGTTTAATTACATGCCAAAGAATATTAGCCAAGCTGAACTTGACTTTATAAGGTTCTCTTCTCCCCTCCAAATAATGTAAAGCTTGTGCTGGAAGTGAGTACGACAATAGTGCAACGGGTGAGGTTTGAACCTGCGACCTTTCAGTTTTCAGTCCGCACCTTTAATTGTTGAGCTATTGAGGTTTCTGTTCTGAATTATTAACTGCTATGAACTATAATAACAAAATCTTAACTTCAACTAAACTTCTCAAAATAGAAAGATTAAGTATTAAAAATTTTACGAGTAACACATTCCCACATACCAGTATGATGTTGAATGGAAAGATGTCTATGTTCTACATTATTCTGCTTCTGTCTTAGATTCTTTGTCATTTACCTGGTGAGAGTGCAGTCAATCGCTAACTTGTCATCGTATAAAAAAAAATAAGTAAATCATTCTATTTTGTTTATATTTACCAATAGAGTTTTCAATTGTGTACCATTATCTGTAATGTGAATTTCAGGGACGCCAAATCGTAGCATGTGCCCCTACAGGATCTGGTAAAACGGCAGCCTTTCTAGTGCCATTACTTCATTTATTGGGAGCACCCTCAGGCGGCCCGAGAGCCCTAGTGCTCTGCCCCACGCGGGAACTGGCGCATCAGATATACCGCGAAGCGTTGAGGCTATCTGCACAAACTCAACTGAGGTGCACTGTCATCAAAAGTGTTAAAGAAAGCAAGGTTAAAGAACGAGAGACTACTATCAGAAAAAGTGGTAAGTATAACACAACTTAGCAAGTTTTTGGGTTAAAGTTACAAAGATTTTTGACAGCTATATTATGGTGAGAGCCACAGTCAGATATCAAAACTGGTTCTCCATCCTGGGTTTGTAAAACTCAAATACTTCAAAACATTATTTTGTTCCAGATTTAGTAATAAGCACACCAAATCGCTTGTGCTACCTGCTCAATCAAGAAAATGTAGGCATCAATTTGGAAAAGTAAGAACTTTATAGATTTTTTCTTCACTACTTACTTAAAGTTTGTTTTTAACAGTACAATTTTTTCTATAATCCTTGACATTTCAGGGTGCAATGGTTAGTCATTGACGAGGCGGACAAACTGTTTGAGGGTTCGACGGAAGAAGTGAACACGTTTCGTCAGCAACTCGACGTCATCATGGCCGCCTGCAGAGCCAAGATTGCGATGTTCAGCGCCACACACACGCCCGCCATAGCGAAGTGGGCCCGCCACAACATGCGGGGCCTCATCAATATCACTGTGGGACTGAGGTAGCTATACATGCGTCTCTTTCGCTCACGCCGTGACGTTAGCACACACACACACACACATACGCCTGCTATCGCAAAGTGGGCCCACCACAACATGAGGGGCCTCATCATTGACATTGTGGGACTGAGGTAGCTATACACGTCTCTCTTTCTTACACTCGGTGAAGATGACGTCACTGTTTGCACTTTATATTTTCTCACTCCCGCCCGATTGAGGGGAAAGATCTACTCACTTATACGTTGGTACGAAGTTGTAACACCACCAACTTCCAAACTCCAGACTACTACTGAGAATTTTTTGACGGAAACGTCTAATTCGATTCGATTTTGGCTCACCCAAGGAACTCAAGATGCGCTGGAAAGGCTGGCCACTTAACTAAGAAGGCAATTAAAGTGTGCAGTTAGTTGTACTTAGGGCATCTGGAAGAAATCCACATTTTGTAGCAATAAGATGTCCTTGTAGACGTACTTTCTATATTTAAGTTTAGTTTGTAAGGTTAAAGGTATAGAATAAATAAATAAATAAAAATTACGCGCTCGCTTCGCTCGTGTTCAATCCTTTGAGATTGGTCCCAATTGTCAACAAATACAGTAAATAATTCTGTTCAGGAACGCGGCGGCTACGACAGTGGAACAGGAGCTGTTGTTTTGCGGTAATGAGAACGGGAAACTCATCGCCTTCAGGCAGTTAGTGCAAAAGGGACTCAAACCGCCTGTGTTAGGTAAATGCAGTATTAAACATTTACTTACTTAAACTTACTTCATGGTTTAATGACATAATTATAATAGAAATAGAAATAGAAATATTTTTTATTCAAATAAACTTTTACAAGCACTTTTGAATTGTCAATGAATCTACCACTAGTTCGGAATACCTTTCCTGCCGAGAAGAGCCAGCAAGAAACTCGGCGGTTGCTCTTTTCAAAAAAAAAATTTTAAAAATAAAATAAAATAAGGTCATGTACTAGTAGCACATACCACAAATAATAAATGTATTGTTGGTTGACATTTCGAATCTAGCTACTCGCCTTGGTCTTTTCTTGGTCTTGGAGAAACATCGGCCAAATCGAAGTTAACGTGAGCGATGCCGCGGTCAAAAGCTAGTATATTGATAACCCCTTCTCATTCAAGAGGAGATTTATGGTTCGAGGATGGGTTGACAGGAATGATTTTTTTAAATATATAGACTAGCGCTTGACTGCGATCTCACCTGATGGTACAGTAAAGATGCAGCCTAGCATGGTGCGCGCTTGCCTAGAAAACGCCTATTCACTGATGAATGAATGAATAAAATGATATATTTTTTCTTTTTTTATACCAGTATTCGTCCAAAGTAAGGATCGCGCTAAGCAGCTGTTCAAAGAGCTAATCTATGACGGTATCAATGTTGACGCCATACATGCAGACCGTACACAAGCACAGGTAAGAGCCTTATCTTAATAACTGATCAAAGTGAGCCAGTCAGTCATTCAGTCAGTACAGAAATGGTTACAGTTGGTCTGTGGTTGACATGTTCCATTGAAGATGACGAGGATTTGGTTTCAATCAAGGCCAAAAACTGGATTTTTGTGTAAAGAGAATTATGAAGTAAGGGGTGTATCACCACCGAACTTCGGAGAGCACTTAAAGCGGTCGTGTTGGATTTCCATTCCATCGGACTATGAGAGTGAGGGAATAGGGATTGCACCTGTGTTTGCGCACAGTTTGCAAGGCAACAGGGGCCTTATTCGCACGGCTAGGGTCTAGAACGATCTTTGCTGCCCCATTTCAAAACCTAGTAAATGTGGTTGACAAAATTTTAACGGAGACCAAAAAAACATATTAGTGGTAGCCCTTCTGAACTCTGAACTCTTCAGTATCTGTTTGTAAATTAATGTTTCGTAAATAAACTACTTTGAAAGCTTTCATTGGATATATTTATTACTTCGCTAAGCCATCTACAAAACATGTTTTTTGGCCCCTGTAAAATTCTGTCAATCACATTTCCTAACACGTACAATTTGAGTATCTTTATTACAAGATTGAATAGACAAACGCGTTACAACTGGACCACATCATCACTTTCCATCAGGTGTGACAGTGGTCAAGCGTGTGCCTATAATGTATAAAAAGAAAGTCTTTTACACTGTAATATCCCCAGTGCAGATGTTTTCAAACTAACCGTTGGGCTATTGAGGCTTCCAAACCAACAAGTTCATGATCATTGAGCATGAACGCGCGGTGTTGCAGCGGGATAACGTGGTGCGCAGCTTCCGCGTGGGGCGCATCTGGGTGCTGATCTGCACGGAGCTGATGGGGCGCGGGATCGATTTCCGGGGAGTCAACCTCGTCGTGAACTACGACTTCCCACCCTCCGCCATCTCCTATATCCATAGGTGAGTTCTCTCAGGAGTTACACCAAAACCAACACAAAAACATTTTTTACAAAAAATTGCGCCGATGTTAGAAGCAACTAACAAGCAATTAAAAGAGAATAAAACCCCAACTGAACATAGATCGTAAATGGTCATTCAAAATGAAAAATTATCAAGAAAACCTAACAATGATTTTCAAATACCTATTCAATGATACCCCACTTAAAATAGTACCTCGACTTTCTTTTTTTTTACAATATGGCGTCTGGTTCACGCCATAGTGAATTTTGATTATTGTCATGTCTTCTCGCAAGATTGATAAAAATCAATTGACGTAAGTATAATCAAAAATCGCGTGAATCGGTCCAGAAACCCCGGAGTAATCGGTGGGCATACATAGAATAAAAAAAAAAGATACCAGCCGAATTGATAACCTCCTCCTTTTTGGAAGTCGGTTAAAAATCGGCTCATGGGTTTGGTCTCCAGAGCGCCACGTCTCACGATGTTTTCCTTCATCATAATGAATTTTTTTAGAAGCAACCACGGAGTCTTGCTAAAGTTTATTTGAATAAAAAATTATTCTACTCTATTCTTGCTGGTTCTTCTCGGTCGAAACGGTATTCCGAACCAGTGGTAGATTCACTTGACGATTCAAAAGCATTTTTTAATTGTTTTTTTTTTTTTTTTTTATTCAATGACAAGATAGCCCTTGACTGCGATCTCACCTGATGGTAAGTGACGATGCAGTCTAAGATGGTAGCGGGCTAACTTGGAAGGGGTATAGCAGTGTGAATTCAACCCATACCCCTAATCTGTAATCGGTAATTGTATTTCAGGATAGGCCGCGCGGGCCGCGCCGGTCAGAAAGGACGGGCGATAACGTTCTTCACACAGGATGACGTCGTCAACCTTAGGAGGTAAGATAGTTATAATAGGTACAGTTCCAGGTTGTACACACACACTCGCTTTTGCCCGCGACTTTTAGTTAGTTTCTAATAACCCGCAGGAACCCTCGTGTTTTACCATAAATTCTACGTCACTCTTGCACTTTCATGGATACACATGAATGTTCAAATATAACTTACTAGCTTTTGCCCCCGCGACTTCGTCTGCGTGGAATTAGATTTTGGGGTGGAATTTTCAAAAACTGTGACACACGTACTTCTTTATTTTTAACTGAAAGCTCAAATACCAACTTTGATGGAAACAGCTTGAAAAATTACGGAGTTTCATATAAACTTCCATCCCCTATTTAAACCCCTTAGGGGTGGAATTTCCAATAATCCTTTCTTAGTGTGCGCCTACGTCATAAAAGGAACCAACTGTAAAAATTTCAAGTTTCTAACTTCAGTAGTTTAGGCTGTGCGTTGATATCTCAGTCAGTCAGTCAGTCAGGACTTTGAATTTTATATATGTATATAGATTGCACTTTCATGTATACACATGAATGTTCAAATATAACTTATTATTCTTCCATAATTTCTTAACACGTTAACTGTCCGTGCCCTACATATAGGGCACTGTGGAGTTAGCCATAGCGTCCGTGCACTATATTTAGGGCACCGCTCCGTTCGAAATTAATGTTATTTCTTGAGCTGGACGTACGAAAAAGACTATTGAATTTGAGGTGGACGTGTGGATTAGGAGTTGCGTAAATAAAACCGCGAGGGACATACGGAATAATCTTAATAATATAAGCGGTAGTTGAGGGTAATTTGGAAAGAGGGTAATGAGGAAAAATTATTAAATAAAACATTAATATTTTCAGTGGCATTCATTAAAATATGACAGGCAGAAGTCTTTTTTACAATAAATACATTTTGTAACCACCTTTGGCGTTTGTCTCCTTGCTTCATTTACCGTCTTTCCACTTTCCGTTAAACTTTAAATTAATTAAGTAAATTTCCGAAATTACGTTATATTTTGACAGTAAAACTTTTAAACAGCTGTCTGATACTTTCTTGTCTATGCCTCACGCTCAAAAATTACAAAAAATAGAAATACCCACAAATAGTGCACTAAAATATAGCTGCAGTTCCTGGTGATACGTCCGTGCACTACATGTAGGGCATAGGGAAATTCAGCCTGTAATACAAATTCATGAAACCTGGAGATAGTCCCGTCATCTCGTGAAGCTCTATATATAATCTTTATTGAAATAATCTAAAAAAAAAGTTGGACGTAGAGTGTCACTTGACCAAATCAACTTGGACAGCTAACGTGTTAACTTGTTCACCGTAGACAAATGACGGCACAGAGTAGTCAGCTTACAGATAGAACACCAAGTCTGTGTCTATACATAGAGCATAAATATTTGAATAGTCCCAACAAATATTGTTATTTTTTTGTTGACTTTCAAAAAGTGCATGTTTTTTTTTTTTAATAAAATATTTGACTTTTCTTTTTTTAGTATCGCGTCAGTAATGAAGCAGTCAGGATGCGAAGTGCCAGAGTACATGCTGAAGCTAAATCAAAATGCGAATAAGAGGAAGAATCTGTTAAAAAAGGCTCCACACCGGGACAAAATCTCCACTAAACTCGAGAAACCAGAAAAGTAAGTCTTAACTATTCTCAAAAGAAAGTCTTCTTTATTTTATAAATGCCCGCGGCTTCGTCCGGGTGTATTAAGCGTTTAAGAATCGCTTGAAAACTTTGATTTTCTATTTCACCAACCGATCTCAATAAAAAGAGATTCTTAATTCGGTCCGAATTTGTTTGTTTGTCAATAATAATAATCATTTTATATTATTCCCTTCAGGAGAAAACTTGCAGAAAAAACAGACAAAAATGAGACTGACAAGACTAAACACACAGATGTAATTAGAAATAGCAAAAATAAAAAACAAAGGAAAGTTGTGAACGCGGATGCCGATAGTAAGAAACAGAAAGAAACGAAAGAAAAAGGAATAAAAGAAAAGCAAAACAAGCAGGATATGAAAAAAGCAAACGCTTTAGGTAAAAATAAAAGAAAAAAGAAAAATTTCTCCAAAGCTGTTGTAAAAAAATGACAATAAATTAAAATTTGTTTACATTATTATTATTTTTATTATTTACTACCATAAATACGTATTTCTTGCACAAAGTAACTATAGTCTGATTTTTAATTCGGTGGAATTCTGACAGATGTCATTTTATAAATAGAGCGAGTTATTTGTATGAAAAACAGTATTACCACCTGTAGTTCGATTTTACCCCAAACTATCTGTCAGGCATTTGTCATATATCTATGTGCGGCCATTGATTTTTATTTGTATAAGTTTCAATTCATTATCTTTTTTGTGGGATTGTTTAAATCTCTGGTAACATTAAGATACGTCAGAATTCCACGGAATTAAAAATCAGACTATAAGGGCCGATCGACAGCGGCGCGGCGAGCGCTTCCAGTGTGAAATAATTTTAAACTTTATCCACATAATCACTAAAGACCAGTATCGCTTGAAAAGCTCAGCAAGGTCACACGGCCGCTCGGATTGACGCGCGTCAAACAAGACTGGTCTTTAGCGATTATGTAGATAAAGTTTAAAATTATTTCATATTGAAAGTGCCCGCCGTGATGCTGCCATTTCAGTGTAAATCGTGGTAAAATTAATGGTTGATTATGAAATTAAAGATTAATTAAAGAGGTTGGTGCGCCATTTGCAATATTATTAGTTCCAGAGACACTCATACCTATTTACAACGCCAAGATGGCGTCAATAAAGTAGGTCCAAAAAAAGAAATCACAGCAGCAAGTCCAGTATTAATCATAGATTAAAGATAGAGGTCAGTGCCTGAAATCGAACCTGTGACAACCGAATAGGAGTCCGCAATCCTAAACTATCACTACACAAGAAAAACCATATAATTAAACGAACAATTCAGGCACGTTTACAGGATGTGATTAAAAAAAACAATTTTAACTTAAATTATCATTTTAATCTTCACATATTTTGAGAAAACAGATACAAAATATACAGTCTTCATTGCATTTTATATACAAAAAAATATTCATTATTAATCTATACTCTGTTTTTTAATCCCGGAGACTAAAATGACGTTTCATGTGCTGCCTGTTTTTTACTGCTCTTTAATAGTGATGTGGTCCAATCGATACTTACCGATAATATAAACCGTAAAACTTTGTCTTTTCTCACACTGTGGAAACTTATGCAAAATAGCGTCCTTACGCTTTATTATAACGGGCACATAACACTTGTACTATATTTCAATAAATTGAAATAATAATTGTTATTCAGGTACAGAAATATATAAAAACTAAAATAACCAAATACAATGGCGTTGATTGGGCGTCAGCCATCAGGAGAATCATAGATTACTGTAGATCTAAAATACTTCATACTACATAAAGGTACCTAATGTAGATATGAGATGTCTGTAAAAATTGTCATGCATCATAATGGAAAAGATTTTGTAAGGCTATGGAAATTTGTATGGGACTGAACTGGCCGTGATCGAATGCGAACAACGAAACAAAATGGCATCGTAATTCGTGATTAGAGATTAGGTATTAGCTGTTATGACGTGACGTAATCGTTATTGTTTTATAATTCTTCCAGCAAATTTCTTTCGGCAAAGAGATAGAGTAGATAGACATACCGTTATTACTAAGGTGATTTTTTTTGAGTATTTTATCTAACTAATAATTCTTTAATTAGTCTTTCAAATTATGTGACTAGGGCGACTTTTTAATTTCGTAATTACATATTTCGTATTTCGTATAAATACATATTTATTCTACTCATCATTATTTTTTACCGACTTTAATCTGAACCGGAATCTTGAGGACAACACTACTCTTGTAAAGCTGGTATCATTATTTCTAAGTTTGACATTTCTAGCTGTCATTTTAGTCTCTGGGATTAAAAAACAGACTATAGTTTAAAACTACAAAAAATATAATATAATTTGGACATTATGGCGAATTCTGCTGTACAGAACCTCTAAACTAAATTAACAGTTCTAAATGTAGTGCTATCTTTTTCTGTGGGGAGCATTATGAAAGGGATATCATAAGAATGAGACCAGCTGGCCGATTCTGTGAAAGTTGCATCGGTTACATCAATCATTGCTAGTTTCAAATGTGATGATTGGTCGAATTTATCGCGTTCTGTCTACAACAATGCATTTTAGCCAATGGTGAGTGAGTAGCGGCCAATCAGAGGCTACAATACAATCATACAATTTTGTTACAATAGCAATCATTTTTAGAAGGCACACCATTGTTAATTTCGTATAGTTTACAGATAATGTAAAACAAAATTAGCCACAACAAAATACCTATCGAAAGCCAATTAACTATGGCACATTTTTTACGTTGTTTAAGCCTCAAAGACAAATACCTCATTACAATTTTTGGTATCAATAAACGAAGTATCTAAGTTCCAACTAATTTACCTCACATATTCTGTCGGTCAGTACCTATTTAGAATCGGAATTCGGAATATTAATTACGAATGTGGACAGCAGGGTATCTCAAAATTTGTTATAAAATCACCTTATACCTTCCTACCAACTTCCTTCATTCTGTGATTATAATTTATCTTAAATCTTATTTGATACCTACAGACTTACATGCTTATGTGTAAATAAATGTATTCTTATAAATTCTTTATTCTCTTTCATTACCTATTGAAGACTAACGGGTCTTATACTTACAATTTTCGTTTTTAATCATTATGTCGTTACTTTTTAAATCGTTACCCTGCCTTTACATATACGTATTTGAATCCAACCAATGACATCTATAATATTATTATAATTATAATCTATGATAAATTAATTTTAATCGCCTTAACGTCAGCAACTGGCACTGATTACCTATTCGATATAAAATAAATTCATTTTGCACCCAAACAGCAGAGTTTCTCTCAGAAGTATCCTCTTTTAAAGTACCTAGACATAGCACATTTTAACTTGCCTAACTAATTTTTCTAAGCTGTCCTAATCAGTAAATACTTAAAAAAATAAATCGAGGCTCCTTTTAAACTGGAGGCCTTTGTAGTCAAAATTATCGATAATAATTACCTACCTTAATCATAGCATTAGATCTTTGTCGTCGATATATACAAACATACCCTTAATTTTATACACTATCTTTGATATTATATACATAATTTCTTAAATATTTTATTCAAAAGATAAGATAATAAATAGATAAGCATTAATGAAGTAAAAAGATTAAATCGTATGTGAATTATATTTGCTTGAGAGGTATTACATGGCTGAAAAAAAAATCCCATATAAATCTTATTTCAACTTTAGTGAATGCTTACCTACTCAAATATAATTTCGTCCACAGATCAACAATTATTAGGAGGTATTTTTAGGGCAACTTGATAGGAATCTCTCTATACCACGATTAGCCACGATTGTGCTACCTCCGTAGTTTTGTTTGGTTAGTGGGTCACGACCAAATAAGTCACGAAAAACTATACAATAAACCTTTTCGTAACAATACGACTTAATAGTTTACAAGTCAAGACTCAAGGCCCCCTACTGCTGGGGGCCACAATTACTAATCTTAGAAATGGGGCCAGGTAAAAAGATATTCTGGGGGAGGTATCTGCGCATTGATACCTACGATACTTCTCTAAGGAAGCGAAAGTTTGAATAAAGAACCGATAGCTCCCTTCTCAAAACCAAAGGTCAAGATCGTCAAAGTTCTTTTTAACTACTAGATATGGCGTTCCGAACACTCACCTTGTTCACTTGTACAATCGCACGTCCTATCCTTTCAGAAAGAAAGCGCGATAAAAAAACTTTGAGAGCCCCTGCTTTAGCGTTATTGATCGTAGAAAGAGACAACACGTTTGTTATATAGCTAGGGCGGCTGATCTTCTCTTGTACTTATGTATGTCGATATGTCGATGGTTTATAGTTACTTTATTCGCATAGCCAATCACAAGGCAGCCTGGGCATCTTGTTCGCCGGCCAGGGTAGGTAGCCGGCGGTCTTGAACACCCAGTAGTCGTATGAGACCTTGCTGATGAGCAGCACCAGGACGAGCACCTCCAGGCCGATGATGTAGTAAATGTAGTCGGTCCAGTCGCGCGGCGTGTGGCACACCTGCGACTCGCGCAGGTCCACCACGGCGCCCATGTGGTCTTCGCACTTCAGGCCTTTGTAGTCCGGGATGTTTTTGAAATGTTCGAGGAGCCATGGCTGGAAAAGTAAATGTAATTTTTGACGAACTCACCAATAATTATAATTACTGGAATTATAATTACTGGAATTGATAATTGAATACTAGAAATAAAAAAGGGTCTAAGTGCCAAAAATTTCATTTCGGTTTTTATTATTTTATTATTTAGTATTTGCCCTCGCCAATAACCTAAAATAAGGACTAAGCGACTAGCGTTGTAAAGAATTTTATTGTAATAATAACCATGTGAAGTTTAAAATAAAAGAAATATGTTTAAATGATTTATTAATTATTTGAAACACAAATTCTGCTCTTTTTTGTTTTGGTACTTAGAGCCTTTTTTATTTCTGGTATTCAATTATCAATTCCAGTACAAAAGATAACTACGTGGCACTCACACATTCTTTGATAATTTTGAGCCTAAGATTCGAGCGGAACATTGGTAGACTTGTTCTAAGCGTTATAGTTCGATGGAGTCATTAGTAATAAATATACCTAATTAATTAACACAAAGAAAACAGTAAGTAAATATTTATCTTATTACAGTTTTCCTTAGTAAAACTAATTATCTTTGTAATTATACAAGTTGCTTAAGTAATACAGTCCTCACAGGCCCCACACATCGTGGGGCCCTAAACTAAAAGCCTAAAAAAACTAAGTGATTGCGATCGTCACACTGTAGCCATCATTTTTAGACAGTGGAATTGTCAGCAGAGATTTTCTACGATTTTTTAAGTATTCATTTATAAAACAGTTACCTTGAGCACTTTCTCAGTGTTACAGTCGCAGTGGACGTAGTTGCCAGAGATGAACAGGGACGGGCCCGTCGTCTCGAAGCGATCCGACAGAATGTAAGTGTGGATCTGGAATAAGTAGCTACGTACAAATAAGCACGAACAATTTCAACTAATAGTAAACGTAAAGTTAACGCCAGCAAGAAATTTTCTGTGAAAACGACTGCAGTGCTGCAGTGTGTGCGTGCGTGTGCGTGTGCCGCACTATTAGGCAATCACTGCTTTTTATGATATGTTATGACATAGCATCGGGGATAGTGCGAAACCGCGAATGTATCATAGGTAAAAACCACGGATCTACACTAGACCAAGTTTTACAGGGGAAGTTAACTTTTATTAACTAACTTAAATCTATTATTTCTACGGCTATTGGGCTAATTTTTACACAGAGAGTATTGTGTGTTCTATGTATTGATAAAAATAGATATCTTTTAAAGTGATTAATTTAGTCGCTACGACACTTACGCGGTTTTGTGAAGTTTAATGTACTAATGCTAGTTACGCGGTTTTGCACTAGGTTTCTCCGACGTTTTATGTTTGTTACTTATGCATTTGCGCACACTCCTCGCTCGCTAGGAAGTGTCCTCACCGTCTTGAGCTTGTTGTGCGAGATGGAGAAGACCATGAAGTGGTCGATGAACTTGGTGCCCTCCAGCTCCACGATGTTGGCGATGTCGTTGTGGTCCACCAGCAGCTGCCGCACGTGCTCGTAGCTCGGGTCCGACACGGGCTGCAGGGACGTTATCTGAAACAAACAAACAAACAAATAGTTATTTGTGTTATATGGGGCCAAAGAAAATTTTTGTTACCTGAGGGCGCTATTTTGAATTCAGAGAGAAGTGAAGGATTCTAAAGTAGCGAGGAATTCAATATACGCCGCCCGAGAACAAAAAATTTAGCCCCGAGTGACACACACTATTTTTCATCATTACCTACGAGAAAAAGCTAGGAGTATCCTTCTATGATCACGTGACTTATCGAAGACAACAGCTGCTCAAACATTTTTGAATTTCGAGTTTTTTTGAATTTTTGCAACGATCGCAGTAGTAATAAACACATACTAAAGCACGAACGCGGACCAATCAAAAGAGAGAAATGAAAACTCCCATGGGACTAAAAATTAAATTTTGCTCCCGCTATCCTCTGAAGCCAATATTCGTTTTTCGAATGAGTATGATGAAAACTATTTTCTTTGATCAATACAATTCTTAATCACCTAGAATAAAAAAATAAATAAGTAATCCCATTTGATCAAATAACAAGCTGCAGCGCTGGTTTCCAGTGGGAACCTTATGTGAGTTCAGTCACGGATACATAATATATACCTACGGAAAAAAAATGGAAAGAAAAAAAAAACAAAATAAAATAAACCCAACCAAACACTTTAAAAAGAAAGTCGAAAAACAATAAACATACACACGGGAGGCATACAAAATGCTAGAACGATTGCGGATGTACTGGACTGACTGGATGAATCTGCGGGAACACTTTTCAATCAGCCGCCACAGCCAAAATTCTGAATCTGATTCCCCATATTTACATCCGCGCACGCCAGCCGCTTATGTTGTTGTATTCACGTACGTAGTTGTATTCACGTACGTAGTTGTATTCACTCACGTTGTTGTAGGACACGTTGAGCCTCGCGGTGTTGGGCGGCAGGTTGGTGGGCATCTCCTTCAGGTGGCGCTGCGAGCAGTCCACCAGCACGGCGACCAGGTTGGTGACGCCGTCCATCAGCTCGAGGCGGTCGGGCACGCACGTGCAGTTGCTGCCCGCCGGCCGGATGTTGCGGCAGCTGATGTTTAGCTGGAATACAAAAAAATAAAGATTATTGTATCAATATATTGCAACCGCATCATAGCCTCAGGCTTGTCATAGTTCAATTGTAGACATTAAATTAACCTTGTGTAATTGTTAACTGGCAAACCCGCATTTGCACTTTTGCTTATACGCATGTCGGTTTGCCTGTAATTGGGTGCACACCTGAAATGTTTCTATAGATGTACCTAGTATAATTTTTTGTAATTCTTGTGTGATTTCCTGTTGGCAAACCAATAAATACATAAATACATAAATACTGTCAGCAACCCATCAACTGAGCGCAGGCCTAATCTTAGAAAAGGGTTTATAGGTTCATTAAATATTTTGGAAACTGGCCTAAAAATTAAGGAACATCATCATCAGGAAGTTCAGAGACCCATGAACTGCTTACTTGTGAGCACGGTCTAATCTCAGAGAAGGGTTATATGCTATGGTCCACCATGCTGGCCCAATGGCAATTCACACCCCTTTGAGAACATTATGGAAAAATCTCAGCTTTCTTCACGATGTTTTCCTTCACCATTGAAACATGTAATTACTGCTCTGCAGGCCGTTAGATATTTGTATTCTAAATACATAGATTAGATGGAGTGCACTGGCCAAGAAGATGCCAATATCACTTGACTTAAAAAAAAAGGTACCCAAGTTAAAGTATGAGTGTTTAAACAACCAAATATCAATATGTGGACTATTTAACCCTTTTATGAGAGGAGACCTGCACTCAGTAGTGAGACATTGATGGGTTGCTGATAAAGTTATAGTTAGTTGGAAACACAGAAGCCGGAATCGCATTCATTTCCAATACAGTGTGTAGTAAACGAGGAGACAAGACAAAGTGCCTGATTCATGAAGGTACGACGTACCTCTTTCTGCACCCTCAGATGGTCGATGGGCACGATGAGCACGTCCTTGAACCAGTTGAAGCGCAGGCCGAGAGCGCAGAATGTCTTGTCGTAGTTCAGGAACGTCACCAGCGAACTGTTGTTGGTCTCCATCACTTTCAGGAAGTGCTTGCACGGGAGGTAGTTGTTGCCTGACGAGCAAAATTATGATGTTTTATGGAAGTTCTAGAGATTACCATCTGGCGGGCAGATTGTGCCATGGAGCGGCGTAAGCCTCTAAAGTCAGTAAAGATACCGAATCTTTTGGACTTGAGGCTGACACGGCAAGGATTTTTTTATTCAATGACAAGATAGTCATTGACTGCGATCTCACCTGATGGTAAGTGACGATGCAGTCTAAGATGGTAGCGGGCTAACTTGGAAGGGGTATGGCAGTATAGATTCAACCCATACCCCTAATCGGTTTCTACACGTCATCGTGCTGGAACGCTAAATCGCTTGGCATCACGTCTTTGACGGTAGGGTGGTATCTAGCCATGGCCAGCCAGACAAACAACCGATGTTAACCCTACGATAACAAACTACAACCGAACTTGAGACGTTAAGAGAATGCTTAAATTCAAATTCAAAATTAATTTATTTCATGTAGGCTAACTTGTAGTTCTTATGACACGTCATAAATCTACCTCCGCTTAGGAATGCAGATTCTGCTGAGAAGAGCTGGTAAAAGAAACTCAGCTGTTGCTCTTTTAAAAAAAAAAATTTTTTTACAATAGGTAACAAAACTGCTATGTAAGTATACAGTGCTTCCACAATGAAGCTTCAAACAACAATTCAACACATGTCAAGATGGCAAAGGGCAGTCAAATCAGACCCATTCCCGTTGGTGGCACCCGTTCACGAGCATGACGCATGATCCAGCCGTTCCTTTGCTAAACCATATTTGAGGGAACGTAACAACCCGCACCACACGACACCACCAGAGAAATGTTTAAAGAGAGCATGACATACTTAGGCCGATTAGGCTTACCCGATAAATCAACGGATATCTTCCGATTGCTCTGCACCAGGCTGAGAGGAAACTCGGTGAGGTTGTTCCGGGACGCGTCGAGTAACGTGAGGTTGAAGAGATAGGCGAAGGGTCGCTGGATCGGCGGTTGCAGGGTCGCGCTGCTCAGGTTGTTGTTGGATATGTTGAGGCACGCGATTGAGGAATATTTCGGAAACTGGCCTACAAATTAAAGGTCATCGTCATTCATCAGCATCTTCAGCAACCCGTACCTTTGCAGCATGAGATATTGTATAACATAAACGCAGAAAACTCCGAAAAGCCGGAGGTCGCGGGATCGAACGCGCGACCTCCGAATAGAAGACCACAGTCTTAGCCACTTGGCTATTAGGTAGGTACTGCTCTAAAATTAAAGATAATAACATGGTTAAAAAAAGACATGTTCAACTTGACTAATAATTTCTGGAACGTCCGGAGAAAGGTACAGTGTATTTCGTTGACTTTAATCATTCCTTTTTCCGTGAATCCTAGAGATAAAAATATAATTAGGGAGCTACACACCATGTAGTAAGTAATTAGGTACTATACACCGACACAGTTCGAGAAACTGACGTTACTTACTGCCATTATTTCTCTTCATTTCCGAAAGGTAGTCCTCAGCTTGCGTTAAAACAAATGCAAAATATAAATACCTTTTTCACGTGAATAGTTGAATAGTTTTATTAAATCAATGGATATGAATATTAACCCAAGTAACTAATAAGCTATTTGGGTTTCAGAAAAGTTCATTAGGTTTCAGAAATATACGACTCACGAAAGCGAAAGTCGCTACGAGAGACCTACTATGCCATCAGTGGACGTCTTTTGACTGGAAGAAGATAAATCTTCTCCAGGTAATAGACAATAGAAAGATAGATTATTTATTCACCAAAATGCAGGTACTATGACGAGGAGACCAGCGATGTGATTTTCGTTTGGTCCCTCATCAGACGTTTAGTTCTACCGCGTCCTGCTCGGCCTATCTTGGAGCCATCAGAGCTTACCGATGATCTTGCCAATGTTCCCGTCGGTCAGCGCCATGGAGGTCAGTCTCCGGAAGGTGGACTGGGACACGTCCAGCTCGCCGATGGTCGCATTCAACACGTGGAGGTTTGTAGTGTTTTGTGTCACTGCAACAAGACACATCTTTAGAGCGCGTGTAACTCTTCAGATGCAGATTTGATTTTTACAGAAGTAGATCAAGGTTTAAGTATTCGAAAAAAAACAGGCAAAAATTACATCGTATTTCCAAGGAACGATATTGAGTAGAAACATAAAATAATGATATTTGTTTGACCGAAAAAAATCGCGAATTTAGGTCTAATTTTTAAAAAATTTGCATTTTATTGTCAATGTGTTACATATTACAGTAAAATTCTCATACATACTAAGAGATGATTTAGCCATTTAAACAAAAAATGAATATCTTACGAGTTATTAGAATACATGATATTTAGCGCTCACTACACTCCTACTCGCTATATCTGTCGCGTTTCACACGAGGTTTCGGGTACGTTTTATTTCATCTATCACTCGTATTTTTTTTCTGGCATTCTGCGCACTGTTGGGCCGTCGACATCTAATGTCGAGTCGCAGGGAGCCGTTGGAGAGACCAAAATATGTGGAAGTCTACGCAAGAGACCTGTCTCTATCTATTTTTATTGCAAACGAAATACCTTGCACTTGACGACAATACAAATAGACAGAACACTTGATTCTTGTTTGAACACTGATTGTCTAAATATGATAGCTACAGGTCAACGATTTCAATCACCTAATTGGCCGACTCTTTCTTGCTATTGGTTCAAATGCATTGCCTTATAAAAAGCCATAAATTAACCCCATAACCATATAAAATCTAGATGGCTCTTCAATAACAACTTCCTAAAGTCCACGCTTTATTGGAAGCCTGCATGGATTCTGGAGCGAGCTTGACTGGCTAGAAAACTAACCACTGCGCCACTGGGCACACGCAAAACGGACGAACAACGCAATGCCCAATTGAGGAGTAAATGCATACGTCATATACATTATATATATGTATAACTTCTAAAAGTTAGAAGTGTGTGTCTGAAATTTGAAATCCGGATCCTCCAAAAAAAAATCCAAAGTCCAACTACTCCACTAGAGTGTCACCTGTGTACGTTTTTACATATATGTAGATACGGTAAATAGTGTTATTTAAGAAACGTTTATTTAAATGATAAACTTGGTATGCTAGGTACACCAAGTATTTACACGCCAAATCCCAGTGTAACAATAGCTATGTTCTCGTTCCGATTGCGAGTTATTTATACTACTCATATCAAGGCCCGAGACTGTTCTGTTACGAGTATAATAAATAATTATTACACTTATATCTCTGTCTGTAATCTTTAAACAATAGATACAATTACGTCATTTAAGCCTGGAAAATGCCAAAAATTGGCCATAACAAGTTTTCGTCGCGTCGTTACAGCATGCTGCGCTTTGACCAAGAAACTAAGAGCCTATGTAATTGCCTCGATGGTCCAGTGATAAGCAAGTTCGAATGCGGATGATGAGTTCGATTCCCGGGTCGGGCCATAAAATGTATTGGGTTTTTCTGACAAGAAATTCTTATAGCGTTGGCGGTAAGTTACTTCTGTGCCTCGGAAAGCACGTAAAGCCATCGGTCCTACGCCTGCTCTCTCCCCGGTCGTGTCGGATTTCCAGTCCTTCGAAATATGAGAGTGAGGGAATAGAGAGAGCACCTGTTTGCGCACACAGGTGTTTCACAAAAGTATCTCCCGCGCAGATGACTAATGACGGGCGTGCGTGCGTGCGTACGTGCGCGTGTGTGTATGTGTGTGTGTTTAAAAAACCTTAATCCACGCTAACGAAGTTGTAGGCATCAACTAGTTGATTTATAATACTAGGATATTTTTCCCAGAGTGAGTGTGCCGGCGCATGTCGCTTCCATTCGCTTCACATTCCGATACAATCGATCGGTCACACGCATCGCCTCGTTTTATAGTTTTACATTATACAATACAATGTACGTACCTACCTACTATTTATGCGTTGAGCTATTTTTAGATGGTCTAATGGCTACACCTACACGTAAGTTGAGTGCACTTGGCATTGGTCGGAAGAATTCCAAGACACGCCAGATTTCTATATTGCAGGTGAATCTCCTTTCTATAATAATTAAAAGCTTTTATTTAACTTGCAATGTATGTATGTATATAACTATGTTTGTTCGGGTGGAATCTTGCAACTCAATTTTGAAGCAGATATCTTCAACCAATTGAGCTGAACACACACGTTTACTTTGGATAACAATGCATGGTTAGCTATGTGACGTCATTCTAAATCCAACATGGCGGAACACCCAAGATGGCGGACTAGTTATTTTTTTTTTAAATAATAATAGTAGTCCGTTAAATCGCTAAGTTGGCTACACAACATTAAAACGTGCATATGTACAATACTTACTAGTAATAGCTAAAGCCTCCTTCAGACGGAAGCTGTCGACGTCGCAGCAGAAAACCGAGTCGGGCTCTACGCGCTTGCACTTCCCGTCGGTGGGGCAGTCCGCGCGCGACATGTGGAAGCATTTGCCGAACCTCGTCTCGATCCGTGGCGGCTCTGGCTTTGGCTTCTCTGTTGACTCTGTGTGTGGCTGGCAAGCAAAACGAACAAATTTTAAGAGTTTAAGTATACCTATAGTTCGAAGAACTGATGGAAACGTGCAGGGGTGGTGACGCCGCACAAAAGAAACCGCATTTGAACTTCGCATCGGACAGCGCAACGTTGGCAGACTCTTAACTAGGTGGACCGACAACATCAGACGAGCTGCAGGGAGCCGCTGGATACAGGCTGCGCCAGACCGAGACTTGTGCAAGTCTATGCAAGAGACCTTTGTTCAACAGTGGACAATAGAACAGGTGAATAAGAAGGCATAATCATTAGGTAAGATGCGGCGCCGCAAAGCACCGTCTGGTATCGCTCTCAACGAACGTTACTCCACGATAGTTAAAGTAGGTAAGGTAAATGAGTGAAAGGCCACAAAGGGACGCTGCAGCACCCACTCGTTAGTTTTTTTTAATGTTTGATTTTTTTTATTTTAAAAAATATGCCAAGCTGAAATTGACTAATATCCTCCTATCTCCTCTAAATAAGCGGAAAGCTTGTGCTAGGAGTGGGGCAATAGTGCAACGGGTGGGATTCGAACGTGCGACTTTTCAGTTTTCAGTCCACACCATTGAGGCTATTGAGGCTTCGATTTTTTGCAAAAGCAGAGCAAATAAACAACGTTTTTAGGTTCGAGTATTTCTGTCCACGAAACGCAAGCTAAGATGTTTCTAATCTTTTATTCATCGCGTCTCCAGTGCCGCTATTCAGCTCGGCGGAGCACCCTCCCAGCTCGAGGCCCCTGACCTACTCGCTTTTAACGACGTCTTTAAAGAAATGACCTCTGGAATACTTTTTCACACGTATCACGTCATTTTTAACCGACTTCCAAAAAAGGAGAAGGTTCTCAATTAGGGCGTAATCGTCTCAACAAAAACTTAGACTTCCACACTTAGATTCCACTGTCAAAGTGGACGGAAAGGGACCTCGGAGACTCTCGATAGTAAGTTCCACGAAGCTCTGCATGTCTCAAAAATCCGAGGCATATGGCGCGACATTATTTACAAAAGAGTCCATTGTGGAAGGGGTCACGACCCTCAATAATGGGGAACACGACGCAGAGAGAGAGGGTGTATCCTAAATTATTATTGTCCTAACATAACGGCAGGATCTCCGAAAAAAGCCTGTTTTTGATTCAATAGTAAACAATCAAATATTCATTGTTTTGATAGGTTAAAAATATATGTTGTAGTTTAATACACGTTTTAAATTATTTTACCGTTCAAAAGTCCATATTTTAACTTCACTCGATCAAATAATATTCCGAAAACAGTGTAGTTTTTAATTGTTTTTCAGGTTGTATTTATAGTAAATCAAAATTAAACTAAAAAAAACTGTCAAAAAATAGGCAAAAGCTTTTAGAAGAATATTTTACCGTTAATTTTTCTCTAAAAAGTTTTCTTTTTTTTTTATCATGACTGTTTTACTTTTTTTATAACAAAGTGGCTCGTGCACCTCACTTCAATTGCTTGCAAGTTACTGCGGCCGAAGATCGTGCTCATAACGGAGCTCACCATTGCGCTAGAGACGTCGGCAAAGAAGAATTGGATTGGTATGTAATGGAACCATTAGACTAGCTAGGTATCATACCTCCATACTTTTGTATTTAGAGTCGATCTCCTCCATCCGCGTCTCTATGAGCTGCACGTGCGTCGCGAACCACGCCAGCGAGCACCACAGCACGACCTGCCGACAACCAACAATCACATATTACGAATAGTTCCTACATTTAATGATGTATTGCGTAGGAGATAGGATAGCTTAGTGTTTAGGACTGCGGTCTTCTCGGTATCCTGTTCGGGAATCGCGGGTTACTTATGACATTTTGGAATTCTGTACGTTTAAGCAAATATAGTATAGTCTTGTTTTAAGTTTTCTTTCCCGTTAGAAAAAGAGAGCGCTATAACATGACGTTACGTTTCAGTAGCTTTATACACTCTCCATACAAAATTTTGTTTTAGAAAGAAACGGATACAGAAGCAGTTAAACAGCTTACTTATTTGTTTTTGACCGATTTATTTTCTGTTTTTACGAATGTTATCCTTACATGTTACATTTCCGATTGTAATTAATGAATATCCACATTTTGATAACGACAAATACCCGACTGACGCCTTACCTTACTAACCGCAGGTAAAGACATAACTTGTCATAAGAGCAACTTTGAATATATAAAGTAGTCCCCGGTACCTTAGCTTAGCTTAGCTGGTTTACGGTCACATAACAAACAAGGCGCTCTATTTGCTAATCGGAGGCATGTTTACGACGCGGGACTCGCCCTGTGTGCTGTTCGGACAACTGCCCGCGGCCATTGCAAGTAAAAATAGACCAGCTATTTTGCTACAGTAAAACCTGTGGGTGGGCCATGATATAATCATAATTTGGTGGGTATGGAGCGGACTATAAATTACAACTATTATCAAGAGCTAAACCTACCTATACCTATCGCTGCTTACCATTTTTTGTTAAACTCCCTACGGAAATAGAGGGGTGTTATAGTTTGGCGTGCGTGTAAATGTGTAAGGTAACGAATTTGTTTAAAATTTTATAGTTAGTTAACAAAACATTGTACATATTAATAAAAATGAGTCGAGTCAAGATGAGTCGAGTCGAGTTGAGTGGAGTTGACTCAGACAGATAGTTTCATAAAGTAAGTATTTCATCGATATATCGATACTTCATGCATCCCTAATGGCCATTAGTTGAGCAAGACGCTTTCGCATCCGTGCACAGAGTTATGTACACTTTACCTAATACAGATTTGAGGTACAAAATGCGAAAGCCGAATCGATGCGTACACGAGTACACGACTCAGTTCTCTCAGTTAGTCACTCAGTCGATTTCAGCCTAAGAGGGCGGATACGACAGGACTGAGTATAACCTACCCAAAATTAAAAGATAATTATGAAACTTATAAAAAGCTTTTCGCGTGGCGACCGCCAAACTCAATTCGAGGAAGGCATAATGGCAAATGACGATTTAATTCAAATTATGTCTTCCAGTAAGCCCTGTAACTTGTAAGAGACGAAGTGACATCTGAAGCTGTGATCTATTTGTGTTATCAGTGGAACTGATAACGGGGTTCCAATGTTTACCGAGAACAATCTGGGCTTGTTACTTGTTATCGAGAACGTCGAGTTATTTAAGTAGATACCTATCTAATTATACATGTAATGCCCATATCGTACCCTTATTGCAAAAACCGATTATCTGCATTTTTGTACCAAAATTAGGTTAAATATATCAATCGACTCCTCAACTCACGGCGAAGCTGTAGGTAAAACCCATTATCTCCTACGACGCTTTTTTACGGAGATAGCTAGAGTTAAAAGCAACTACCTACAGGTATGATTTAATTACCTTCTTAAAAAAAGAACTAAACTCATTTAAATAATTTAGATTTATAAATCTATACCACAAAAACAATGTATTGTATTATAATACTTTTCAGATGTAGTTGCTTGATTTATCATTATGTCAATATTATTCTGTTAATACATGTTAACCTGCTTTAACAGGTTTCAGCTTTTATTAATATACTAGAAATTGCTGATGTATCTAAAAAGAAAAACGAACTAAACAACATTAGTTGCTTTTTGCAGAATAATGAACTCAATATTTTGTTAAAATTATTGCAGGTAAAAGAACTTAAGTTCACTTTTACTGTATAACTGGGCTACGAGGGTTTTTGAACATCTTCACAAATCAAAAGTTTTTTGATTTGTTAAGCTCACAATATAACTCTATCTTTAAGGTGATAGAGAAAAGACTGTCTAAAGATCTTAAGTTTAGTAACTGGCCAACTGCCGGAATCTATAAAAGTAGAAATAAGCTGTTTGACTTATATGCAGAAAAAAATATAATTATTCCCCCGCGTTTATTGAATATGTAAGAAACTATTCTAAATTGTTTGAAAATGTGTGCATACAAGCAAAGTCACTTCACATAAAACAAAAAATTGCCAATTCTGATAATAAAATTAAAACAGCATGGGACATCATCGGCGATGAAATGAGTAAACATAAGGTACATAATAATAATAAATTGGAGCTTAAAAGTGATAATCATGTAATTAACTCCGATACAGTAATTGTAAATACATTTGAGAACTTTTTCAAAAATATTCCAATTATTACAACCAGTTCTCTGAATTCCTCGCCAGCAGAAGTCTATCGTCTTCTAAGGAGCAATGTCTCTGAGTGCAATAAGTTATTTAGGTTTGAACACGTTACCCCATATGACATAGTCAAAACATTTAAATCTTTACAAAATAAGAAAACAGCAGATCTATGGGGGATATCAGTTAAAATAATTCATAACATAATTGATATTATTGCGCCATATCTTGCTTTAATTTTTAATAAATCAGTAGATTCTGGATCATTTCCAGACCTTATGAAATGTAGTAAGCTAATACCGCTTTTTAAATCGGGAAGCAAAAGTGACCCGAATAACTACAGGCCAATTTCAATTTTGCCAACTCTCAGCAAGATATTCGGAAAAATAATGCTCAACCAACTGCTTTTACACTTTAATTTAAATAAAATCCTACACACTGAGCAGTATGGTTTTACAAAGGGTCGATCAACAACCGATGCAGCCGCAAGGCTGTTACAACACATATTCGATGCGTGGGAGAACTCACAGAGTGCCATTGGTATTTTCTGTGATTTGTCGTCAAAGGCATTCGACTGCGTTGATCACGAGACACTTTTTCTTAAACTGAGCCACTATGGCATTAAAGATTTTGCACTTAGTCTCATTGCGTCTTATCTCAGTGAACGAGTCCAAAGAGTATGTGTCAATGATGTAAAATCATCCGGATCAGCCTCAGTAATGGGTGTACCCCAGGGTTCTATTCTAGGTCCATTCATGTTTTTGGTCTACATAAATGATTTACCACATTTTGTCCACAATACTTGCGATATTGTACTATTTGCTGATGATACGTCTTTGAATTTTAAAGTCGATAGGATAAAAAACAATTTTGACGATGTAAATAATGCATTATCTCAAGTTTCTGAATGGTTTACGGCAAATAATCTACTTTTAAATACTAAAAAAACAAAGTGTGTTGAGTTTTTATTACCTAACCCGAGAACTGTCAGTAAAAATTTAAAGATAAATAATGAACCTTTGAAAACTGAGGACTCCAAAGTGTTCTTGGGATTAACCCTGGATTCAAAGCTACAATGGGGCACCCATATAGCAACGCTTGCGGGCAAACTTAGCTCTGCTGTATATGTTATCTTTACATAGTATAAAACAAAATCGATTCCCGCTGTCTGGCCCTCTTTAAGTACGCGTAGATCTTTTAAACTACGCAACGGATTTTAATTCAGTTTTCATCAGTAGATAGAGGGATTCGAGAGGAAAGTTTACAGTTATAGTGTTTCCCTAAATTCCTACGGGAACGGGACAAATGTAGGTGAAACCGCAAGGCACAGCTAGTTATTCTAATATAATAAAACGAAATAGTTTTTTTTATTTAAATGAGCTAATCTCTAGAACGGCTGGACCGATTTCAACGAAACTTTCTTTTAAAGATAGCTGAGATTATAAGAAATAATGTAGGCTTGCCCATTTCCCACGGGAACGGGAACTCCTCGGGTAAAACCATAGGGCGCTGCAGTTAGTACGTACAAAGTTAAATGAAATCTACTTTACCTTCAGCCAAAAGCGACTAAAGATATTTATTTTACACCTGTACTGGCTAAAGTTGAACTAAAACGATTTTTGTCTTGATGATTATTACTATTCAAAACAAGTGATTAAATAAAAAATGCCATTAGAGCTACCAGAACGGTAAATTTGAAAATTTGGTAGTTTTTCTACATTCAGGAAAAACTAACTAAGTGAGCTCCTTACCGGTTATTTTCTTCTTTTTGTTGAAAAAATAGTAAGTTTTTTTCAATTATTAACCTACTTAACATTTCTTGAATAGTTTCTTGTTTATAAAAATTATTATTGTTTAAAAATGGACATCATTATAACTAATTTTTAAGTCGTTAAAGTTTCAAATGCTTATAACTCAAAAACTTTTCGCTCAAATTTTGGTGCAGATAATCGGTTTTTGCAATAAGGGTACGATATTATGTGAAAACAAATAATTTGTATGTATTTTTAATTTACTACTACGTCGATTATTATCGTACCTAAATACCTAATAATTCCAATTTTAATTTCAATTCTTTTGTTGTGAATATATTGTTTATTTGTATTATTGTAATATCGAGCAAAAAAATTCCGAAAAAATTATGTTTCTTGCATGGAGATCCTCTCTAATTTTTAAATTTGAAGAGTTCCCTCGATTTCCCTAGGATCCCATCATCAGATCTTGACTTGATGACAATGGGACCACTTCGGTCTGTATACCCTTTCAAACAGAAAATAATTTTCCAAATCGGTCCAGGCGTCTTCGAGTAATCGGGGAACATACATAAAAAAAATTTAAAAAAAAATATTCTGAAGAATTGAGAACCTCCTCCTTTTGTGAAGTCGGTTTAAAATAGGTTTGTGGGTTATGTCCTTTTTTGCGTAACTACGTCTAATTTTGAAAGAGGTATTTCCTACCTATTCACGTAAGTAATACCTCTAAGTATGTATTTATATGATGATTCGTGCCAAAAGACATACTCAGCATTGGATATACCAAAACATACGTTAAAATAATTGCAAGAGAGATGGAAATTGCTTGAATTAGTCTTCTTCGTTTGGCTCTTATGAGGAAAGGAAGCGGAGTATTGGATAATTGGCGACGGACAGTTCCCGACTAACCGGCAGCTCCGTGGCGGTATCAAGCATCAAGTCTTTAACGTTGTAACAGGAACGAGGTAGCTATTTTAACTCCAATTTCTTGCAAGGGCATTACATAATGTGCTAGGATGTTTGACGACCTCCCTGGCGCAGTGGTGAGTGCTATGGTCTTGACAGCGATCTCACCTGATGGTAAGTGACGATGCAGTCTAAGATGGTAGCGGGCTAGCTTGAAAGAGGTATGGCAGTGTACTTTAACCCATACCCCTAATCTGTTTCTACATCGAGCCGGAACGTTAAATCGCTTGGCGGCACGTCTTTGACGGTATAGTAACTAGCCGCAGCTAAAGTCTCCCACCAGACCAGATAGAGAAAATTCAGAAAACTTAAATTCCCAAATTGCCCCCGCCTGGAATCGAACCCAAGACCTCGGGTATAAAACCACAGCGCTTACAAATGCGCCAAGGAGGTCGTCAAAACATTCTTACCGCTGATTCTTACCACACTGACTAATAAACCATGCTACAAGTATACCTACATATACCTACTATATTATAGGCTACAAGTGAAAAGCCACTGTCAAACCGTCAAACGTCGTAGGCGCTTGACAAAGGTCGTCGATGCGATTTATTTACCTTGGATGACAGCTAAGGAAAAATAGATTGTAATGCAATGTGGGGTGAATGACCTCTAACGCCATCATTAGTATGGACACCACTGCGGGATTAAGATCCCGCTTTTATCATAGTAGTAAATATTCATTTCTCACTAAGGAGAAGGGTTTAGGCATCGAAATTTTGGCCATAGTCCACACTGGCAATATTTATGCCAATAGTTAAGTATGGGGGAATAATAAATAATAGCTAACACAGATAACACTACCAAAATATGACAAGCGATGACTAGTTTATCGGAGACCTTGATAGAGTATCGACAAGTTGAGCGTTTTATATGGATGATGATTGATGTTCATTCGTTGGCCATTTATTGTATAATAGATAGATAATAAAAATATCGTGTTTATCCAATGAATTGGGCATTTTTGTTCCTACGCCGCGCAGTTTAGATACTATCTATACATTAAAGAATGAAAACTGTTCCGGTATTGTGTATCTGTCTGTTATCTTGTAGCTCCTAAAGAGCGTGTGTTAAAAGTAAATACATATTCAGACGCAGATTGTTTTAAATTTCCGAAAAAAAAAACAGGCAATAATTACATCATAATATTATATTCAAGGGACGATACTGAGTAGAAACGCAAAATAATGAAATTCGTTCGACTAAAAAAAATCGTGAAGTTAAGTCTAATTTTTAACCAATTTGCATTAATTTATTTTCAACAGAGCAAAAATTTTTATATAAAATTCCTATACATATTACTAAAAGACGATACAGCCATTAAAAAAAAATTAATAGATATATTACGAGTTATTAGAATACATGATGTATTTGGCGCTTACTACACTCCTGCTCGTTAGCATCTGTCGCGTTTCACACGAGGTTTCGGCTATGTTTTATTTCATCTATCGCGGGGATTTTTTTCTGGCATTCCGCGCACTGGACCGATTTTGATGCATTTTTCTGTTTGAAAGCTAACTTGATCGAGATGGATCTTAGCCGCACCACAAAAATATCTATACATATAATAAAATTGTAGAAAAGTGGTGTCTGTACAATGGAAATATATAAAAAAAAAGTAGCAGGGGTTGTTATTATATCGATGCCGAACCCGAAATTGTAATTAATTTTTTTTTGTCTGTTTGTCTGTTTGTCTGTTTGTCTGTGTGTTTGTGCACGCTAATATCAGAAACGGCTTATTCGATTTAGATACGGTTTTCACTAATATATTGTAGTAAGCTTCACTTAACATTTAGTGTTTATTTCATGTCAATCGGTTCATAAATAAAAAAGTTATGTCAATTTAAAGAATCACGGCGAACATTTTTAACGTACAGAGTACGTACTACACGCCTCGCGCCTGAGCGTCGACGGTATATGTAATTCAAAATATGCTGCCCGAAAAATCACTATTCCACGCGAACGAAGTCGCAGGCACAGCTAGTGTTTAACTATAGATGTAAAATTGTAGGTACCAACCTATATTGGCAAAGCAATCGCCTTTGAACCCCGCGTCGCTTCGGGTCGCGTTAAATAGACATCAAGTAGATGCTGATCAAGAGTTTATTGATATCCCGCCGTTTTATCATTGGTCACAACGTGGTCACAACCCTCATAAATGTAACATTAGTCTGCATTACCGACGCGACTAACTGCATAGATAGGAATTATAATATTACTAGCTGTTGCCCGCGACTTCGTCCGAAGCAATTTCTTTTTTAAAAGAATATATTTTAAATATGGATAATTTTCCCCGTTTTCGCAACATTTTTCACTGATGCTTCGCTCCTATTGGTCGCAGCGTGATTTTATATAGCCTAAAGCCTTCCTCGATAAATGGACTATCTAAGACAAAAATAATTTTTCAATTCGAGCCCTGAAATCCCTGCCCTTCGAGCCCTGATTCGAGGATTTTTAAATCCTGGGATTAGCGCGTTCAAACAAACAAACTCTTCAGCTTTATAATATTAGTATAGATAAGAGGCAATACCTAACTAATGCTAGCTAAATGTAGTTAAATCTTAATTAGGTAATTCTTAACTTTCAATGTTACGTCATTAACATTATAATTATTACACAGAACATAATAAATATGACTAATATTTTTTAGGGTTCCCTACCTCAAATGGTGCCAACGGGACCTTATTTCTAAGCCTCCGCTATCCGTCCGTTCATCCGTGATTTGAATTGTGCGGTCCGTTTCTTTAAATTATATGGAGTGAAATAAAATATAATACTGTTCTTAAAAGTATGATTAGCAACTGTACCACTTATATCTATTAATATAACTTCATCTATGCCCCTCAATAGCTATAATAAGGTAGGTACACCGGAAAACATAAATTAGGTTTTGCGATAAATCGATATCGTAAATTGCTATGAAATTAATCTTCGCGGTGCTATTTTTAAACATATCTAAATGTCTGCATAGCTTCAATAACAAGTTATTCTGCTTAAATTATCTTGCTCTATAAATTAAATACGGCCCGAGCAGACACAATGCTTTTAGCAGCGGCGGTCGACGTTTGTGTATTGGATTGTTTTGCATTTTTGAAACTTCATTGTGCAAACACTGTATACATAGCGTAGTTTTGTTACGTAGGGTGATTTAGCCGGTTGGCGACCGATTAGCGGGATATTCAACTTTACGTCAATATTTAAGTATGTTGCACCCATAGCACATGTATTAAAGTTATATGACGGGGTCCTAGATATTGTCAAGTTATATTTAAAAGTAAAAAAATAAGAATTACAGTTGTGAAAACATTTTAAATTGAATAAATCTTAAAAACTATGTGAAATGCTAGTTGGCGACCACTTTTGCTAGTTGACGACTGCCCCCTTATCTAGTTGGCGACCTCTCGATTTGCTAGGGAAAACTAAATTTGATTAATTAAAAATAAAAAATATGAACGTGTTAATGTTTAAAAAATAATTATTATTCATGCTTTATTATTCATACATTATAATAAATTATTAAAACACATTTTTTCATGAGATCAAAGGTACACTTTAATATTCAAGCTTAAGCTTAAATGAATCTTAGCAAGTATAATACATTTTCCTACACAAGTACAAAATTAAAAATATCACTTTAAACAACAATTACAAAAGTTTAGAATCAAATCATCAGATCATCAGATCTCGGGATGTTATACATTTTACATTTCTTTCTAATACCGTGTCCTCCTTCTCTTATATTTCTAAAGCACATTCCAGATCTCTTTGGGAATAAGCCGGTGTTATTTTCTAATACGGTTTGTGGAGGACATCTGTAATGAAAATATTATATATTAAACACCTACATTATGCAAAAAACAGATAAGATTATAAGTAGTGATTGCAAATGGTCGTAAACCCACATATTAATTTGCTCATTTTTAGTTGGCGACCACTTGATACCCATACATTTTAAGATGTTTTATAATAATAATTTGGTGGTCGTAAACTAAAAGATACACGGATAAAAATAAACAAATTAAATTGAAAGTGATTAAATTCCGAATTAGATTTGTAGTCTATAAAAAATAAAAATAAATGTTTTTCTTTCTAAATGTCTATTGGCGGCCAGGTGGTCGCCAACTGAAGTTATTGGCTAATTCCAATTTCAGTTAGCGACCATTCAATTTTTTTACCTGATTTTGTATATTACATGTAATAAATGTACAAATAACGTAAAACATATATATATCCACTTAATAGAACATTAAAAAATTGACTCAAATAAATACATCACGATCTACTTACCTCGAACGCATCACTTACTCACTATTTTTTTCGTTGTTTTGGGAACGTGTACGCGCCGAAAGTATGAGCGGCGGATTGAACTAAGATTTGTTTGCTTTCGGGTAAACACAAAGCTGCCAACTATTGTAGGTAAAACTAATAGGTCTATCCCCCTCTTTACTTAAGTGAATTTCATTTGGAAAAGAAGAATAGAATTCTTATTATTTTCGTTTTAATGCCGTAGGTCCTGTTAGTGGTCGCGTAACTGACCCTGGTCGCGTAACCAGCGAAGTCACCCTATTGTAAAAATTTTTTTTTTTTAAAAGAGTTACTGCTTAGTTTCTTACCGGCTCTTCTCAGCAGAATCTGCATTCCGAACTGGTGGTAAATCTATGACGTGTCATAAGAGCTACAAGTTAGCCTACATGAAATAACTAAAAGCATCGCGTCTGCCCTGCCGCCCTAGCCATATTACAAACATGTTCTCTTTCCAAGATCGCTAACGCTGTACAGCAGGGGTTCCTAAAGTTTTTTTAAAAATAATGAAAATAAAATAAAATATGACATTAAATACAAGAAACGTAAAATTTTCGGCGTGTTTTGTTTGACCTTAACAATTGCTGAATTACGACGATACAGAACCCTTCATGTGCGACTACGACTCGCACTTGGCCTATTTTTTTCGTTCCCTGTCTCAGCGAAATATTATGATAGTGAAAGTTAATAACCTATTACATAATAACCCTTTGACTAAAAAATGTTTACACTGACTTTGACTGCGCTGATTCGCAAAATAAATTTTACTAATATTATAAATGCGGAAGTGTGTTTGTATGTTGGTAGGTTTGTCCTTCAATCATGCGGCAACAGAACTACGGATCGAAGGCATGGTATAATTGAGGATCTGCATAGTGACATAGGCTACTTTTATCCCGGAAAATCAAAGACTACCCGGCGAGCGATGCCGCGGGCATCAATTAGTTCAGCATAAATGAAACAAAATAAAAACGTAAAAGTCGTCGACCTCGCTTTGAAGCATCATTTTGTGCAAGATGCATTAAAACTTTTTATAAATACATCATTCTTGAACAGGGAGCACTCAGACCTACGCTTTTTAAAATGCTTGAAGTAGCGCAGACATGCGACACTTCTTAGTAGGCGTGTCGTGTATCTGATACATCAACGGTGAAACAAGAATATAAAACTGATTGTCTATAGTTTCTTTGCAACATCAACTTTAAGGTATTATAATACTAGCTTCTCTAAAGATCTAAATAGAAACGATGAAACTGATGCGTGACGGTAACCCGCAACCTTATGACACGCTCTTTCAAATTTTTTTTTTTTTAAGAATATTAGCCAAGCTGAAGTTGACTAATATCCCCTCCAAATAAGTGGAAAGCTTGTGCTCCCACAAGTGTGTACACACTCCTAAGTGGGTACGACAATATTGCACCGGGTGGGGTTCGAACCTGCACCTTTCAGTTTTTCAGTCCGCACCTTTTACCATTGGGCTATTGAGGCTTAATAAAAAAAATGTTGATCGGTCCAGATTTGACGGAGTGATGGAGTAATTGACAAAAAAATTACGCGTCGAATTGAGAATCTCCAAATTTTGAAGTCGGTTAACTAGTCGCCTGTCTGCAGTGCTCCTATACATGATTCATTTACCAATGTGCAAATTGGTGGCGATAATGATTAATCACTATCAAATAATACGGCGGTTTCACACCAGTGCGAGTTTTATAACGGGTTATGTAAATACACAATCAAAATCAGTGAAGTCGATCCCTAAAAATAAATCTAGCTCAAGCTAGCTCAAGGCTGTTAGCACATTACCGCCACTAAAACTTAGCAGGGAGCTAAAAGGATATTCAAATTCAAAATGATTTGTTTCATGTGGGCCAACTTGTGGCTAAGTCAAGACTCTACCAACGGTTAGGAAAGCAAATTCTGCTGAGAAGAGCCGGCAAGAAACTCAGCACTTGCTCTTTTCAAAACAAAATATTCCTGTAGCTACTAGACGATGCCCGCGACTTCATCCGCGTGGATTGAGGTATTTTAATTCCCACGGGAACTCTATATTTTCCGAGATAAAATGTAGCCTATGTGTTATTTTTCCCTGGGTATGAGCTATCTCCTTTCCAAATTTAAGCCAAATCGGTACATTAGCTGTGGCGTGAAGGAGTCACAAATATAGGTACACACACACACTGGATGTTTGTTGTGGCGTTAAGAGTTTTGATTTGGCTGAAATTTGGAATGAAGATAGCTGATGCCCAGGATTAACACATAGGCCACACTTTATCCCGTAATCGCCATTTAAAAAAAAGTAGTATCTAAATATGTTTTTATTCGTTCCGCTGCTACGATTTCGCGGCAATGTGCTAACAGCTTGAGACTTTTTATGTAAATAGCATTCTACACAGTACTATTAATAGAAATACCTCAGGAACACGAATTTTATATTTAAAAATAAAACAAAGTATAAATAAATAATTAATAAATGCTAATCGAAACTCGAACATCTACTCGGATTACTTATGCAAATAAATAAAATGAAGGTGTCTGCAGTCTATGATTTCGAAGTAACTGCCTCTTATAATAAAATGACTGAAACGTGGTTTTAAAAGTGTCTGACTATTCCTGACTGGTTTAAAAAAAGTGTTTGCTTAGTTTTCTATGGACTAGGTACGAGTAGGTATGTCATTTATATACGGAGAGCGCGTGTAATGGTAAATTTTCAGATGCAGATTTGAATTTTACAGCAGTAGATCAAGTTTTAATTATTCGAAATCATATTTACAAGGAACGACACTAAAGAGCAACATAGAATAATGAAATACGTTCGACAAAAAAAAAATCGCGAAGTTAGGTCTAATTTTAAAGCAATTTGCATTTATTTTCAATGTCTTGCATATTACAGTGCCAAAATTTTTGTATAAAATTCCTATGCATATATAACATTCCTATATTAAGAGATGAGACAGACATTTTTTTTAATGAATATCTTACGAGTTATTAGAATACATGATGTATTTGGCGCTTACTACACTCCTACTCGCTAGCATTTGTCGCGTTTCACATGAGGTTTCGGGTAAGTATGTATTATTTCATCTATCGCGGGGTCATTTTTCTGGTATTCTGCGGACTGTTAAACCACCGCGCTTGTCCAGTGCATACAAAGAACCATGGATAAATTATTTGAGTAGCGCACCGAGGCACAGAACAGGGAGAAGTGAAAAAATCGGAGGGAGGCCTGCTCAGGCTACCTAAGATCAGATAGGTACGGGTCTAGAGACCTCGTATTAAAATGTACCAAGGTCTCGAAGTTTCCACGCAGTCTACACACCAAGCAAAAGGCATTGTTGTTCGCGCGACGGGCGATACTCGAGTGCAGCATGAATTAGAATGTATAAATAAACATCTACTAGCCATTATTTTGCACGCTGTTTATAAATCTGCGTGCAACAAGTCATGTAGGTAAGTAGGTAATTAGAAAAACA
This sequence comes from Hipparchia sbordonii, assembly GCA_038048805.1. Taxonomy (NCBI): domain Eukaryota; kingdom Metazoa; phylum Arthropoda; class Insecta; order Lepidoptera; family Nymphalidae; genus Hipparchia; species Hipparchia sbordonii. Next base: position 778,456 of record JBBIWI010000008.1, on the reverse strand, counting down.
AAGTCAAACTGCAGAAAAACTAACTAGAAATATGGAGTTATCTAAACACTCATGGGTTTTGTAATTCTTAAACGTCTTATGGCTTTAAAATATGGCTGTAAAATAGTCTAGGCCCTAGACTATTTTAAAGCCAAAGCCAGGAGTATTTTACAGCCAAAGCCTAGACTCTAGGGGGCATCGTCTTGACTTTGAAAAACCTATTGAGAGGATATATCTACCACTAAATATGGTATGCATTATTTGTTTCGGGTCTGCCAACATTTTGATAACGCCCACCATTTTAGTTTTATAAAAATAAAACCTTGCCTATTACCATCTCTCGGTTTATTCAAAGCGATAAGAACCTATTATACCCACCTCATTGATTTAAAGCATCCAGCCAATGTAATACTTTGAGGGCATAAAGAATCCCACTTACTCAGATAGGGGTTATAACATAGCCCTGTTCTTAACGACCTATTTGGAGGACATTCAGTTCGAACATTCTAAAGGAGCGTCCAGGTTGAAGCACTAAGTTAACAACTTGAATTTGAAAACTTGATAATTTCGATTGCCTGCTCCCACCTTGCTACTTACTAATCACAAAATAGACAGTGTAATAGACTGTTCTACTCGTCTTTTATGCACTAACTTAAAAAAGTAATGACATCCGATTGCTGCAGTTCTAAGTTATAAGCTTTATACGTGTATAATAATTACAAAAACATGGTAATAAAGTAATGTTATTTATAAACACAATCAACATAACGCTAGGAATTTGCCTAGCTCGTTCTAGTAGGTACATAAAAGTAGAAGCAAATGCCCCCAGAGCGTGTAGTGCAGTGCGGTGCGCATGTTTACAGCATCAGCTCAGGTGACGGCTGGTCTGCCTCATTGCATAAGCAGTTTATCTGCATAACTCACGGGTCAAACTATACCTACCTCATACCTGTACCTACTCAGCACAGAATGCGCTCGCACCATGTAAAGACCAAAGCCGGTTTGTGCACATCACACTAATATTATAAAGGCGAAAGTTTGTGTGTGTGTGTGTGTTTTTTTTTATTCGATGACAAGATATAGATAGATTGTCCAGCACGTACTAGTGGAGTGTAGCAGATACAGCGTACAGAGAGAAGTGCTTGTGCAGACATATAACTAGGGTTGCCAGACGTCCCGTATTTCCCGGGACATTCCGTATTTTAGGCATAGTTTAAAATGTCCCGGCGGGACTGACTCTGTCCCGTATTTGAACCGTACGTCGTTTTTCATTATGAAATCGATCTACGTATTCACACACGCAACGTTCGTAAAACGTACGTAGGTACTCGTCTCGCTACTAACTTGCACTCGCAGCCCGCATCGACCAATGACAGTGTTAGTGTCAGAATGACAATGTTAAAACTGACTCGATCCTCGGAAAAATATAAAAAATAATTTGTCAATTATAATAAACAATTTGTAATTTTTATTTGTCCCGGGTAAAAAACTGAAATCCCGTATTTTTTTGCCCATTTAACCATTAAAAAAAATCTGGCAATCCTACATATAACATCAATAAATATGACGTAGGTTGTTTTACGAGTCTGCTTGGTCTACCTGCAGTGGAGATGTGTCTGCACAAGCGGTGAATTTGGATTTAGTGGTTTCTGTTACATTCCACTAGGATAATTTATAAGTTAGGTTACGATGGGGCTGACGTGTCCGTGTCGGACGAAAGTCCCTTAAAAATTAAGATAATAAAAAAAAAAAGATATAGATAGAGAGATGAGAATCTCACCTGATAGTAAGTGACGGTGCAGTCTAAGATGGTAGCGGGCTATCTTGGAAGGGGTATGTCAGTGTACTCATACCCCTAATCGGTTCTACCACCCTACCGTCAAAACGTGCCGCCAAGCGATTTAGCGTTACGGCACGATGGCGTGTAGAAACCGATTAGGGGGTATGGGTTGAATCTACACTGCCTGAGATCGCAGTCAAGGACTATCTTGTCAACGAATAAAAAAAATTGTCACGTAGGTTCCTAATTCCGTGCCATTCCATTCCTGTGGAACAGCGTCAGTTAAACAGTTAATTGAAAACATGGCACTGGTAATGAGTCAGTGAGATCAGACATACATTTCAGATCTTAGTTAATTTGTCGGATGTGTAAATCTAAAAAAAGACAACCAGTTTCGCCGGAAGAATTTATTGACCTTACGAATTGCGATGTTTCCGTTGTTAAACAGTTCGTCGGCGTTTTTTTTGGTTTCGTTTTTTTTAGTGATGCGTGCTAAATAGTTTATCTGTACCGTTCTATTGTATAAAAACAGTTGCTAGGTACCAAAAAGCTATAAGGCACTTTGAGAGAGCAAGACTACTCAACGCAACACATTGTACTTTGTACCAAAGTGCTAGACCAATGGGTCAAAACGAGTGATTTTTTTTCAAAGAAGCATATATACCTATTGTCAATGATATCCTACTATGCATATATATGTATTTTATGCAACAAAATTCCCCTTTTTTTCTCCAACTAATCGAAAACTTAATTAATAGCACCAGAGCTTTAATGTTGAAGTTATTATCAGATTATTGCTGTTAAAATTCGACGTGATGCAAACAGACTATGGTCAATTGGATGAGCTGTTCTCCAATTGGTCGGTTCTCAGTCAACCCGAAAAACGTGGGGTTCATTTAGGTCCTGCGCAGATGACAGCCTTTTTGCGCGATAAAGTCTGTGAAAGTGACCTTTGAGCATTGTCAAGTGTGCGGCATGGATTGCCATATATCCAGGTCATGATGGCCAACGTATCGTTCGTTCGTTCGTTAATATTAGGTTATATTTGTTCATAATGTGTTGTAATTTCCCTGTGCATGAAACAAATGAGTGACATCGAATGAGACCTTCTCATGTCTACTCCTAGGCGTGACGATCGTAGCAAGTTTACTGTAAGGAATCTTTTTATTATGATAATTGATAACTATTCTTATTCGCCATTGATGTTGAACTGTAAACATGTTCTGACCGAATTTCAGCCGATAGGTATTACAGAGCACAAGTGCCCTATGATGCTACTGCTGTCTGACGTGTGAAATCTGGTGATGAGATAAAAGTATCGAGTAATTGGGAAAGTACCTTAAGTAAGTAGACTATAGTCTATACTCTTTCTTTATATAGCGTTGTCTCTCTCGACTGAGTGGTATAGCTTTCGGGAGCTATCCTAGGTATCGAAACAAAAGTATCAATACGAATAAATAAATTCTTATTCTTATTCTTATTCTTACTCAGGTATCGATCCTTTTTTCGATGCTAAGCATCATGCAAACTTAACGGAAACTCGATGGCATGTGGCCTCCCTTATATATATGTATTTTGTGAAACTGCCTCGTTGGTCTAGTGGTTAACAAGTTCGACTACGGATGACGAGGTCCCGGGTTCGATTCTGGGTCGGGCCAAAAATGTATTGGGTTTCCTGTTAAGAAATTTTCAGTACCTACTAGCCCAGAGAGCACGTAAAGCCGTCGGTCCTGCGCCTGATTTCTTTCCCGTCGTATCGGATTTTCCGTCCCATCGGGCTATGAGAGTGAGGGAATAGAGAGTGCACCTGTGTTTGCGCACATACTTGTGCACTATAATATATCCCGCGCAGATGGCTAATCTCTGTGGAGATTGGCCGCCGTGGCCGGATTCGATCAGGAGGACATTATTATTATGTATTTTGTGGTCCGATAGCCACAAGACGCAAGTGGAGCGTCAGTAAACGAGTAATTAGACCGGTCAAAGATGCACGGCTAACTCGATTGCGCGCAGACCTCTCAATTGATGATTCTTGACACTTTGTTTTGTTTCATTCACATTACGGAAGCCGTAATTTAATTGTAAACGTAATTGACTCCGCTTCCGTCCGACTATTTGACAGGCTATTAATGTTTAACACACTTTTTTTATAGTGTAGAGATTAGCGGACTGGTTTGAGCGACTTTTTTTTTGCGTTATAAAGTAGGTCGATAAATTCATATTCATTTTGGATATTGACTTTTGCCCGCGGCTTAGCTCACGTCAAATAGATTTTTCAAACAACCTAAAGGGGTTTAATTTTCAAAAACCCTTTCCTTAGCGGATACCTAAGTCATAGGCTATCTATATTTTCCAGTCCGATCGTAAAGTAGTTTGAACTGTACGTTGATAGATCAGTCAGTTAGTTAGTCACCTTTTCCTTGAAAGATGATCTAGTGGGCTATTTAACCAATTAATGATAGTTAAATGCGAAATTGTGTTTGTTTCTTGGTTTGTCGTTTGTCACTGGAACGCAGGAAAGACACGAGGGAGCAATGGATTGGAATGATTTTAGCATGGCATTGGCAATAATACGTACCTACAATAAACTACCGCATAATTTAAAAAACAATAATATTAATATTTTCAAAAAGAGAATCCACGATTTGCTGTTGAATAAATGCTATTATAGTGTTGGGGAGTACCTTGACGATAAGCTCAATCTTTCAATGGTAATGATGACTTGTTACTTAATTTTAATTACTTAAATATTCCTATAATTGTATAAGTAGGTAAGTATAAAAATGAATGTTGTAATAATCCTAATTTGATCCATCTAAATTAAAATAAGCAGATTGCAAGAGATCTCGCTGGTGAATAGTTAAATACTTGGTGCACAATATATAATTAAGTAAGTACTATATAATATACTTTATTAACGTAAGTGTTGCGTAGTTCCTACTTATCTTAATTTTATTCCGACTTTCTTACCGGCTCTTCCCAGCAGAATCAAGGCCGAACCGGTGGTAGTCTTGAAAATGTTATATCATGTATTAAGAAACTCAGGTAGGCCAACTCATTGTATGTAACATTGCTTTTTTTTCGGTTTAACCTACTTAATTCAAATTCAAAATTATTTATTTCATGTAGGCCAACTACAAGTACCTAGGTTAGGTTAGAACCTAACCTAGGTACTTGTTAGGTTTGTTGTTGTTAGGTTAGAACCTAACCTAGGTGTTAATGAACTGTTTAGAAAATTTTTTTGAGTATCTATTTAAGTGGCACTAACTAACTATACTTGTTTAAAAAGTATAAAATAAAACGTCTTCTACTAGCTTTTTACGTCCTTTTAATGATTTAAAGTGATTTATTGATAAAACAAAAATCGTAAAAAATATAATTTAAAATTCAAATATGTACTTTAATGATTCGTATGAATTTATGACAGATAATGAATTTATCGATATTTTGAATGAACTGACACATCACTACTATACAATAGGTAAGTACAACCTAGGTAAACCTCAATGTTTTCTACATTAATAAATAATTATTTTAAGTAGGTAGTTAGTTGGTTTTAGGTAGTAGGTATTCATTGAGAGTTTAACAAAATATAAAGAAAGCGACTTAAGGTAAGTATAGTTATAAAATTTGAGGAGGTAATGGAGGATGCCTTAAGGCGGCTATGTAGGTCATCAAAAAAAATAGTGGTCTGTGGAGACTTTAATATTGATATTTTGGTTCACACTCCTTTTACTGGTAGGCTACTTAACTTATTTAAAAGCTTTAATTTAGAGAATATTTTTGATGAACCTACAAGAGTAACTGCAAACTCAGCTACCTGTATTGACAACATTTTTTGTGATTGTAACATTATTGAAAAATCTGTTATCACTTATCTCAGATCTGATCATTGCGGTCAAATGATATCTATTCCAAGCAGTCAACAGAATATAACAAAAGTAATAAAATACAGGCCAGTTACCACTAAAAAAGTAAAGCATTTTAAACAAAACATCTCAGCTGGATTGCCGACGCTTGACCTTGCACAGGATGATCCGGATGAAATTTATACAAAGTTTTTTGATTTGTTAAGCTCACAATATAACTCTATCTTTAAGGTGATGGAGAAAAGACTGTTTAAAGATCTTAAGTTTAGTGACTGGGCAACTGCCGGCATCTATAAAAGTAGAAATAAGCTGTTTGACTTGTATGCAGAAAAAAAATATAATTATTCCCCCGCGTTTATTGAATATGTAAGAAATTATTCTAAATTGTTTAAAAATGTGTGCATACAAGCAAAGTCACTTCACATAAAACAAAAAATTGTCAATTCTGATAATAAAATTAAAACAACATGGGGCATCATCGGCGATGAAATGAATAACCATAAGGTGCATAATAATAATAAATTGGAGCTTAAAATTGATAATCATGTAATTAACTCCGATATAGAAGTTGTAAATACATTTGAGAACTTTTTCAAAAATATTCCAATTACCACAACCAGTTCTCTAAATTCCTCGCCGGCAGAAGCCTATCGTCTTCTAAGAAGCAATGTCTCTGAGTGCAATAAGTTATTTAGGTTTGAACACGTTACCCCATATGACATAGTCAAAACATTTAAATCTTTACAAAATAAGAAAACAGCAGATCTATGGGGGATATCAGTTAAAATAATTCATAATGTAATTGATATTATTGCGCCGTATCTTGCTTTAATTTTTAATAAATCAGTAGATTCTGGATCTTTTCCAGATCTTATGAAATGTAGTAAGCTAATACCGCTTTTTAAATCGGGCAGCAAAAGTGACCCGAATAACTACAGGCCAATTTCAATTTTGCCAACTCTCAGCAAGATATTCGAAAAAATAATGCTCAACCAACTGCTTTTACACTTTAATTTAAATAAACTCCTACACACTGAGCAGTATGGTTTTACAAAGGGTCGATCAACAACCGATGCAGCCGCAAGGCTATTACAACACATATTCGATGCGTGGGAGAACTCACAGAATGCCATTGGTATTTTCTGTGATTTGTCAAAGGCATTCGACTGCGTTGATCACGAGACTCTTTTGCTTAAACTGAGCCACTATGGCATTAAAGATTTTGCACTTAGTCTCATTGCGTCTTATCTCAGCAACCGAGTCCAAAGAGTATGTGTCAATGATGTAAAATCATCCGGATCAGCCTCAGTAATGGGTGTACCCCAGGGTTCTATTCTAGGTCCATTCATGTTTTTGGTCTACATAAATGATTTACCACATTTTGTCCAAAATACTTGCGATATTGTACTATTTGCTGATGATACGTCTTTAATTTTTAAAGTCGATAGGATGAAAGACAATTTTGACGATGTAAATAATGCATTATCTCAAGTTTCTGAATGGTTTACGGCAAATAATCTCCTTTTAAATGCTAAAAAAACAAAGTGTGTTGAGTTTTTATTACCTAACACGAGAACTGTCAGTAAAAATTTAAAGATAAATAATGAACCTTTGAAAACTGAGGACTCCACAGTGTTTTTGGGGTTAACCCTGGATTCAAAGCTACAATGGGGCACCCATATAGCAACGCTTGCTGGCAAACTTAGCTCTGCTGCTTACGCTGTTAGGAAGATTCGACAGTTGACTGACATAGAAACTGCAAAAATTGTTTATTTTGCATATTTCCATAGTATTATGTCATACGGAATCTTAGTATGGGGTAAGGCAGCCGATATTGGAAAAATTTTTGTTTTGCAGAAGAGGGCAATCCGCGCAATCTATAATTTGAGGCCGCGGGATTCCCTTCGAGAAAGATTTAAAGAGATAGGCATTCTTACAGTAGCTTCACAATATATTTATAACAACATAATATTTGTCAGACAAAACATTTCGAGTTACAAAAAAAAGAGTGATTTGTCCGATAGACCAAGTAGAAATCCAAATAGGCTCATGTTTCCTGGGCTGCGCCTCAAGAGGGTCCAAAAGACATTTGTGAGAATGGGCGTAACGTTTTACAATAAAATTCCACAGTCAATCTTAGACTTGCCTCTACACAAGTTTAAGAAATCAATTAAATCTGCTCTCATGAAAAAAGCATATTATACAATTGAAGACTATGTAAATGATAAAAAAGCGTGGATATAATTCGCTCCAGTGATTCATAAGACAGTAATAACTATCCTGTGTTCAATAACAATTGTAAATTTTTTATTTTTTTTGAAAAGAGCAACCGCCGAGTTTCTTACTGGCTCTTCTCGGCAGGAAAGGCATTCCGAACCAGTGGTAGATTCATTGACGATTCAAAAGTGCTTGTAAAAGTTTATTTGAATAAAAAATATTTCTATTCTATTCTATTCTAATATTATGATAGTTAATAAGTCCATAATTTCATTATTTGCATGTTGTTCGAAAACCAACTAATATAAAATGTAACAAACATTCAAATTAAAAACTTTTTATTTCTCTTGTTCAAACATAATAATTAATTATCATAACGTAAGCAGGTAAGTCGTTTGTGCTATTTGCCCGCTGGCAATCTTGCATTTCTCTCTTGGTTTGCAAAACTCGAAAGTGATTTTAAATAACTTCCTTCTCATAATTATTTGCTTCAATTTATTTTCTCGATCGCATTTTAAGCACTTTCGCGACGCTCTAGCAACGCGAGTCCATAAACATGTTAAAATGTCAGCAGTTTTAACGTTTTACGACTGTGAGTAGGTATGTATTACTAATCCTAGTTATTTTTAGCCGTAAGCTATATTATTGCGACACAATTATATGTCATCTGCCGAGTGGGTTGGTGCTTTGTTTGTTTAAAAATAAACATACACACCATTTTAATTGGAATCGCTGTTAAATGGAATAGTTTTTGTTTAAATACATATAAATAATTTTTGTTTGTGTGTGTTAACTAAGAACTTAGGTAGGTATATGCTGCGAAATTATCTACAGCCTAGAAGTTAGGCTGCTTAAATCCTTTCAGGGATTGCGTGTTTGAACCGTGGAAATTCTGTTTCGTGGGACTTTTCAAGTGTATAGTAATGGAACACTTTTACTCTTATTATAAAAAAAATATTAAGTAGGTGAAGCTTTCTACAATATTTCTTAAAAATCTTATTTTTACTACCGGAAATAGCCAACTACAAACTGAACATAATTTATTGTTGAACATAAATTAAAAATCAAATAAATATCTACGTATTAACTGGATTAACAACATAGCAACAACCACGCAACAACATCAACTTTAGAAGCTGGGCATACGCCAGCAGCTCTCTATGTCAGCAACTTAGCAAACTCGAAGAAAAATAGAAAAACTTTCTACCAACGTCTATATTACTTTCTAATACATTATCGGTTTCATAATAATTATACTATAGGTACAGCCTACGTCCACCAACAAAACTAGGTAGGTACATTTCCTTTGCATTCAATTCAAAGTAATATTATTATTAATTAATATTACAAATGCGAAAGTGTGTTTGGTTGCTGGTTTGTAGGTAACTACTTCAATCAGGTAGCAGTAGATAGTAGATCGATATGATTTTTAGAGTTTTTCCCGGGAAAACAAAGGCTTCAAGCAGGATTTTTAAAAACTTACTAAACTTTACGCGAACGAAATCGAGGCTATTCGATGACTAAATATATTCATGTATTCATTACTTCGGTTGGTACCTACACCGATTTATTTCTAAGAAGTGATACACTAATGATATGTTACAAGGAAAACAATACCTTAACAAAACAAAAACAATCGTAATAAATAAAATCTTATAAGTACCTATGTTAGATTTGAATTATATTTAAAAATATAATTAAAGAATGAATTGAAAACAAACAAAAACCACTCACATCAACAACACGACCTCCCGTCGTAATCATTTTTTAATTTATGCCACTGCACCGATAATAAAAGCCACTGATGCACAAATATTTCATACACCACCACACTCCTTGCCCCGATCCAAAAACTATTCTCAACTTTGAAAGTCTATCTGTATCTAATAAATGTGCGCCAACAGCGGCGCTCAGATTGTGATAGAATCATTTTTCACTTTTCGTCAAAGTTTTATATGTAAGTCACTAGCACTTTAGGTTTAAATCGTAAAAATCGTCTATAACCTTTGACGCTTACGGCACTAAACACATGTAGCGAGTCTGATTCGGATCGACTCCAACTTGGCAAAACACAAAACTGAATAGTTTACCACTCTCTGATGCGTACGCTACAACTGTATAGCTACAGCATGATACTCTGCAGGCGAGATAAAGACGGCGACTGAATTATCCACTCGAAAGGCAAAGGTTGTGTGCGGTGGGAAAAAGGGATAGGTATATTTTCCGCTGTTGTGTACAAGGTGTCCGGTATTCCCGTTTGAGAATTTGTATGTTTTGTGAGGTGTTACTGGCTGCGATAACGCCTGATGGTGGTCACTGGTCAGCAATGGCAGCTGACCTCTAATAGATTATCTGGAAATATGTACGAACACTTTGGACTGTGTATAGCTTTTCATCAGAAAGGAAAATTACACTATGTGCAAAATTCTCCACATTGAAAATATATTCATTTATATCTCTGGTAAAATAATATCCTTACTGTTTATTAGTTTGTCCTTCGATAACGTGGTAACAGAACTACGGATCAACATGATTTTTTGCGTGAGTTGGGGATCTGGAGAGTGTCATAGGACTCATAGGCTACTTTTTAGTGAGGAAAATCAAAGTTCCCATGGGATTTTTAAAACTATATCCACGCGGACAAAGACTCGGGCATCAGCTATAGCATGGCTTATAATATAAATAAACGCAATTTTGTTATAAGTTGACCTCATAACCAATTTGCGAGCCTATTATGGTTATTTTAAATTAAAACAAGAAGAAATTTAAAAAATCTAAAAATAAAACTTAGGACTAATGTACTACTTACCAATACATACTTTAATAAATAATTAGGTAACTATTATCTTTTTCATGTCACAATAATTGCTTGAATATTTTATTCGTGATCATTTTCATTCATCGATAGATTACATTATTTAAGATACCCTGCACATCACTATAATCAGGTGTGGAAAGTAGGTTTTACCTTTAAAATAGATTTTTATTTTTCTCGCAAATAACTAAATGACCATTATCGTACTAAAAACATGGAACCAGACAAATTAATTAATTTCCTTGTCTGTCCCCATACAAGACCAGATATCAAACGTATTGGAAAGGCGACCTTGTAGGTACTGGAGAGTGCAGAATTGGTAGACCCCCAATAGATCACAGAGTTATATGGTCCAACGACATTAGAAGACGCAGAGTTTTCGTAGGAATAGATCGCAGTCAAAGGCTAGTCTATATATTTAAAAAAAAAACTAACTTGGAAGTTCTTCGACCTTCTTACATCTTATTCTCAGTCCGTTTAAACACAGTTGTAGTTCAGTAGTTTGCAAAGGCTGTAACTATAAATCAAAAAATGTATTCTAATTAGTATTTGATTGTAACGGTTTTTACTTTTTTATTGCTACCTATCAGTAAATTATATCGCACTTGTTAGAATTGATTTACATAATTAATCAACCTGCAGACAGCTTGGCGGCATCGGCTAGATAAGAAAGAGTTCTAAATTCTAATAGAATATTATACTTTATAATTCTTTACTAATATTATAATGCGAAAGTGTTTTTTGTTGAGGAGGCCACATACCTACGATCAAGTTTGCAGTTAAGTTTGTATGATGTTTAGGAATTCGAAAAAAGGATCGATACCTGAGTAGTATCGATATCTTCCTAGTTATCGAACCACGAAATTAAGTAAGTAATAATATAAGAAATACCAAAAATATATATAAACGATTATCACATTAAAAAGATATTAGTGTTAAAATTAATTTGATGTGAATCTTGATTAGAATATTCCATTCCAATTCACTTGAAAACAATTTTAATTTGGACAACTAAATCGCAGTATAGTATACCTACTTACTAAAAGGCATAGTTACTCATGGTAGCCCGCACATCTTATCCAACTAAATCGTCGATCATTTCTTTGCCAAAATCGATGCGTTCGATAGTCGGCCAACTTAAAAAGTCTGCGAGTACTCTAAGGTATTATCGATAGTAGTTTCTCCCAACCGAATCCGACATGGACAGGTACACAGGTGTATGCGCAAACACAGCTAGTAGGTACACTATCTATTCCCTCACTCTAATAGTCCGATGCGACAGAAATCCGACACAACCGGGGAGAGATTAGGTGCAGAACAAGCACCGCCCGGTTTTACGTGCTCTCTGAGACACGTCGCGAGTCGGTGACACACCTTATAGAGAGAGCTTTATCCCGTAAACGCAAAGTCACCAGGTTATTAGAAGCCTAAATCCATGTGGATAGGAAAGTCGCAGTTATGAGCCGGTAAGGAGCCAGTAAGGAGTCGGTAAGGAGTCGGTTAATAATAAATAATCTGGTATTACAAGTGTTCATGGGCGGCGGTAATCACTTTACATCAGGTGGCCCGCCAGCTCGCTTGCCCGCTATTCATATTAAAAAAAAATTAACTAACGCGTTTGTTAGTCATGTATAACGTACAATGTACATGTATAGTTAATGACAAGAGATACTACTTTGCTATGTAGAACTAAAAGGCGCTGTGTTTATTATAATTTTTTTTTAAAATATAGGTACCTAAATCTTTCAACTTACCTACCTAAGTAGGTAAACTTTTATAATGAATGTAACTCTAGGTAATCAGGTTTTGTGTGAAAGTAAAGTTAAAACAAATTTCATACTTTTTATTCAAATTTCTCAAAGGAGGTGGGTTGATAAGGCAACAAAATCCGCCCCCCATACACTCGAAAAAAAAAGTTCCAGATTTCGACAAATTGTAAATGTATTTATATACTTGAAGATATAAACTTTATTCTAATATAAAGTTTAGGTGATAAAAAAAATAGTAAGTTACAGAAAATATTACCCAAAAAGAGAGTGTTTCTTTTACTTTTCTTACATTTTCATACATTTTAGTCGTTTTTTAAGCTTTGATTTAATATTTTAGAATGAGGCGCTCCATGAACCAAAATAAATTAATACTCATATAAAAGCTTATAAAAAGGAGCATCATTATCAGTTACATTTACCATGGTTCATGGAGCGCCTCATTCTGAAATATTAAATCAAAGCTTAAAAAACGACTAAAATGTATGAAAATGTAAGAAAAGTAAAAGAAACACTCTCTTTTTGGGTAATATTTTCTGTAACTTACTATTTTTTTTATCACCTAAACTTTATATTAGAATAAAGTTTATATCTTCAAGTATATAAATACATTTACAATTTGTCGGAATCTGGAACTTTTTTTTTCGAGTGTATGAGGGGCGGATTTTGGGCCTTATCAACCCACCTCCTTTCTCAAGTCAACATTCCCACAAATGACTTGAGGCGTACCTACCTAGGTACCTACTTAGTTGAAGAATCACGATACTCTAATCTGTGACCACGAGCATATTTTTGTATTTCATAATTATTGTACTATTTCAAGTAAATCACATATTTTTTGACTCCAAACACATTGAAAATAAATGCAAATTTGTTAAAAATTAGACCTAACTTCGCGACATATTTTTTTGTCGAACAAACATTTTAAAAAGTCTTGGAAAATATGATGTAATTTTTTTCGAATAGTTGCAACTTGATCTGCTGCTATAAAAATCAAATCTACATCTGAAGATTTACCATTACACGTGCTCTTAAAATTAATATTAACTTCTGAAATTGAAAAGTAAAGACACAAGTACACGTAAACTAATTATTGCCATGTTCCGATTTCACGCAACCAGGTAGCGCAGTTAAGTTTATCAACACTGATAAACCGAGGTAGCTCGGCGCAGGTAATAGGTAGGTCACAGTAGTAGGTGCTAATGTACTTAGGTAGTCATTTGCCCTATTTAACTACGACCTACTAAATCTTTAGATGATAGAACAAGTACATATAAAGGTATTTACGTACGTATTAAAAGAGTTCCCTCATTTTCTCCAGGATTCCATCATCAAATCCTAACCTGATGACAATGGGACCACCGGACAAAAAAAAGAATTTTCCAAATCGGTCCGCATCGAAAGGCATCTTACCTTACTCACCTTACTCGCTTTCCCACAGAAAAGGAAAGAGGGAAGCTGGAAGAAATTTCTTTTTTTTAGAGATAAGCTTCACCTATGTCTACTTCTTCTAATATATATGTACATCTTCGAGTAATCGGGGAACATATGCACATAAAAAAAATGTTCCTATGGGCAAACCAATAAAATAAATACAGTTCTTACTATAAGAACTAAGAAACAAATTGATAGGTATTTGGAACTACTTAAATAGTGTAAGGTCGCCAACGCTTTGCCAACGTTGATAAACCGTCGGCAGGCAACCCACAACCCATCCTTCAGTACCCGCTATGTGGGTCGCCGCAAGCCACTACACACTTCTTATATTTGTCCACGATTGAGTCACTGAATGATTGGGAAAATGGTAATTTCATAAAATATCCAACTTCTTGTCTAAATAAAGGAGCCCGGGTAACTACTTCGATAAAAATAAAAGTCATAATTTCATTCTTCGGAGTTCCAACATTCAACCGAGATAACATAAAGCACCATATCAATAAAACAAAATATAAGTACGCCAGCTTCACAAAAATAACGTGTATTGCCGGTCTTTTTCTTCTTCTGTGTTGTGGATGCGGCTATGCAGCCGCACTGGCCATATTGCAAACGTGTGGTCTCTTTCTACGATTTACGCTTCCCTTCTGAAAGGATGGACGTGCGATAAAAAAACTTTGGGATCCCCTGCTTTTGCGTGAGCGATCGTAGAAAGAGACGACAGGTTTGTAGTATGGCTAGGGTGGCAAGTCCTAGGATTCCTGTAACACGTCGACTCTCTCGCCGATCTATTGTGCTCGCCGCTCAGATTTCTTCGCCGATACTCGTTGATGCCAGGAACAGCAGCACTTTCATTGATCAAGATTATAGATATCTGTGCCCTGGAGCGTTTCTTTTCAATTTACGACAGACGAGAATGCATTAGATTATTATTCTTGCTAAGCGCTATTCCTTCAACAAGAAGTTAACTACTAGTCGATTGCGAAAAAGTGGCATCAGTCATTGCTACAGGGTGATAGGCTGAACTTGCGCTGAACTTATAGTATTCTTGCTGCAACAATGCATTTTAACAATAACAATAGACAAGACTGGCCAATCAGATGTGATTGTGATCGTTAAACTGTAGCAAAAATATTAATTTTTAATCAATCTCACAGTTGTATTGGTCTGGTATAGGTATACCTATAACAGACTACATAACCTCAGAAATAGATATTCCTAGTTTCATCTGGGAAGTATGAGGAAAAACTCGGCCGCGCATCCTCGCCGCAACATTAGAACTAAAGTAATAGTAGAAAAGTCCTTTACAATTGTTTCTGAAAAACACTTGTGCAAACACCATTTGGTTTTGAAGCAGTGTTACTTGCACGCGCGTGCCTTGCGCGTGTCAAAGTTGCAGAGTGAAAAAAGTAATTTAATTTTTTTTTGTTTTTTTTTTTTTTTAAATCTTCTGTGGCAAAGGTCTCTAGTGTTTTGTGACGAGGACGACCCGAGCGGATGAGCAAACTGTATTTCTGACTAGTTTGTTCGCCCCGGCTCGAGTCGTTGTTGCACAGACTATCGGCGTTGCTAAATGTGTCTGAGGACACGTGATACAGTGCGATTGGTTCCATCGCTCTTGTTGCAGAGGTAAAAATTAAAAACTACTTTTTTATAACCTTCTTCTTTGTAACATCTGGTTCCTGGCATTTTTTTTTTAAATATTGAAGTTTTAGCAAACATCTAGTGCCTCAATAGTCCAACGGACAAAGGTGCGGACGGAAAACCATAAGGTCACTGGTTCAAACCCCACTCGTTGCACTATATTGTTGTACCCACTCCTAACACCAGGTTTACGCTTATTTGAAGGGGAACGAAGTCAATTCACGCCTGATATCCTTAAAAAAATTATCCAATCAATTTTTTCCTGGGGAATGCAGCCCAGAACCTACATTCCTACGACTCAATTGGGATTTTCATTCCTAGCTTTGACAATAAATTATCAGAATAATAGCTTTTGCCTACGACTTCATCCGCATAGTTTTCAAAATCGCGCGGGAGTTGTTTGTAGGTAAGTACTTCGTATTTCAGAAAAAAAGTATTCTATCTGTCATTTTTAGTCAAACTAGGTTTTTTACTGATTCTGCACAAAAAACTTATTTCTTACACTATAGAAAATTCTCCTACTTAAAATTAATATCTATTGTAAATATTTAAAACGAACTAAGTATGTATTTTTGTTTTATTCATATCTACACTCAAACAAAATATGTAATTTTTTTATGCCATATGTAATCTTTTGATCTTTTCGGCCCAACTCGGTACATCACTTTTGGTCTTTAACGGGGTCTTTTCCCTGTTTCTAGCAATTTCGCGTCTTTTCAAACCAGTTTTAATTCATGAAGAACTATTTTTTTTGCATCGAAAAAAATATATGTTGTAGATACATATTTTATCATTATAGTTTAATTGACAGAAACGCGTTAAGCTATATTTTGCTCGATCATAAAAAATTATGAAGAAATCGCGATTTTCACTATCATTTCAATTTTGTGTCTAAAATTTTTAACTAAATTTAAAAAAATATATATGAAAATAAAGCTTATTACATTTATGATTTTTTTCAATTGACCGTTTTTTAAATAAAAATTTAAGCTTAGTTCTAGCTTATTTCTAGACGTAAATGGGCACGCGCATCCTCTAACGGGAGTGTTCCAGTAGCCCACCGGCCTCTAACGAGGTTGGACGCACGTCAGTTTTCGCAGGCCACGCTCTCCCATGCTTAAATTCTCAATTTCATTAATTTTGTTGTAAAAATATTATTTTGTAAAATCACTAAAACTTTTTATTAGATCTTAGTTAGCATAGTACCTACTTAGTTTTTATATAGTTTTTAGTTAGTATCTTAGGTTACTATTTTATCTTGTAAACAGTTATAGTAAATTAATTAAATATAGTGTTTGTTTTTATGAATAATAATGGAAGATAAAAGAAATTTAAAAAAGAAAATATCAGCTTTGAAGCGAAGGAATATTAGAAAACAAGTATGGTAAGTGTTTCTTTCGCTTTATCGAAATACTAGCTGATTCCCGCGACTTCGTCCGCGTGGATAAGGTTTAGAGTGACTTGCTACTATCCACGAGAAGTTATGTCCTTTATCTCCGAAAATATTTAGTTATTTTTTGGGTAACTTGAACCGTTTACGCAGCGCACGCAACGGAAGCCTTCAAATATGGATAAGTTTCCCCGTTTTTGCAACATTTTTCACTGATGCTTCGCTCCTATTAGTCTCAGCGTGATGTTATATAGCCTAAAGCCTTCCTCGATAAATGGACTATCGAACACAAAAATAATTTTTCAATTCGAACCAGTAATTCCTGAGATTAGCGCGTTCAAACAAACAAACTCTTCAGCTTTATAATATTACTAGCTTTTGCCCCCGCGACTTCGTCCGCGTAGAATTAGATTTTGGGGTGGAATTTTCAAAAACTGTGACACACGTACTTCTTTATTTTTAACTGAAAGCTCAAATACCAACTGTGATGGAAATAGCTTGAAAAATGACTATCCAACACAAAAATAATTTTTCAATTCGAACCAATAGTTCCTGAGATTAGCGCGTTCAACAAACAAACTGTTCAGCTTTATAATATTAAGTATAGATAAGATGATGCCCGCGACTTCGTACGTGTGGTTTTGAAAAATCCCGTGGGAACTCTTTCATTTTCCGGGATAAAAAGTATACATTCCAGGCAATTTATCTCCACTCCAACTTTCAGTCAAAACCTTCCTTTTTACGGTAAAGAGGAATAAAGATACACACACACACACACACACACACACATACAAACTTTCGCCTTTATAATATTACTGTGATTACCTAGGATTAGAATTTTTACAAAAGGCGAGAATAAATTTTGTTGAAGAAGAATAATTATTCCAGCACTGGTAGCATGGGCGGGAGAAATCGTATCCCCGGGAAAAGGATAAAATGTTTATCCCCTCGCTTAGTCTTATCCACCCATCGAGCATGGGCACAGCGGTGGAAGAATATTGGCAGTGGATAAAATGGGAGAAAATTTATCCCCGCAATTATTGCCATTATAAGAAAATCATGGAAGTAGGAGGTACAAATATCACAATACTTCAAAATTTATGTCAATTCGGTCTCAAAAAGTCATTATTTTTATCTATACTACTCGTGATTTTGACAGTTAATAGGTGATTCGTAGGTGGTTTTTGTCTGTGGTTTTTGTTTTCGTTTGACCCTTTCTAAAGTCAAAAAAGGACAAGTTTATCTCTTTCATTTGTTCCCACGCTCTAGCCAGGGGAAGTTGCTGTACTTGTAATGTCAAATAGGGATATACTTCTCCTTTCCTCTGTCGCCATGCTCTAGCAAAGGGAGAAGGCAATTGTATCCCCTGTCAGTGGATAAAATCGGGGGATAAAATGTTTATCTCCTGCCCATGCTGCCAGTGCAGATGTGGGTATCAATGTGAACACTTGCAATTTGCAGCGAGCTGAAAAAAACTCCAAGATGGCGGATTCAAGATGGCGGCCATACAAATTTCGTCGGTGTCTATCTTAGAGAGTATAAAAGATGGAAGAGTGGTTTTCTGGCAAGAGATGATCAGGATTGAGGACCCGAAGGTCTACTTGATGAATAGAAAAAAAAATCAAGATGGCGGAATTGATTTTTCCATACAAAATATATGCAAAACTTTGATACGGTTCCTTTTTATTTCTGATGGTTTCTATATAGAGCACATAAATTCATTCGAAGGAAAAATATGTAGAGAGCTGATGATTGAGGATTTCGGAGACAGGTGAGGAGCACGGCCAGGGTATTGAAGATAGGTGGGGGGTGTTCAAACAAAAGCCACTCAAAACCTCATCCAATTTGCAGCGAGCTGAAAAAAACTCCAAGATGGCGTATTCAAGATGGCGGCCATACAAATTTCGTCGGCGTCTATCTTAGAGAGTATAAAAGATGGAAGAGTGGTTTTCTGGCAAGAGATGATCAGGGTTGAGGACCCGAAGGTCTACTTGATGAATAGAAAAAAAAATCAAGATGGCGGAATTGATTTTTCCATACAAAATATATGCAAAACTTTGATATGGTTCCTTTTTATTTCTGATGGTTTGTATATAGAGCACATAAATTCATTCGAAAGAAAAATATGTAGAGAGCTGATGATTGAGGATTTCGGAGACAGGTGAGGAGCACGGCCAGGGTATTGAAGATAGGTGAGGGGTGTTCAAACAATAGCCACTCAAAACTTCATCCCATTTGCAGCGAGCTGAAAAAAACTCCAAGATGGCGGCCATACAAATTTCGTCGGTGTCTATCTTAGAGAGTATAAAAGATGGAAGAGTGGTTTTCTGGCAAGAGATGATCAGGATTGAGGACCCGAAGGTCTCCTTGATGAATAGAAAAAATATTCAAGATGGCGGAATTGACTTTTCCATACAAAATATATGCAAAACTTTGATACGGTTCCTTTTGGAAATTTCATATACAGGGCAAAAATTCATTCGGAGGAAAAATATGGAGAGAGCTGATGGTTGGAGATGGGTGAGGATCACGGCAAGGATACTGAAGATAGGTGGGAGGGTTCGGGGGAGGGCTTTATAGGCTTGATAACTATCACACCTGATGGAAAGTGATGATGTGTCTTAAGAAGTAACGCGTTTGTCTAGAACTCAGACCAACTAACTCTAGACCTCGCACCCGCTTTATTTTCTATGAAAACGCATTCTGAAAAAAATTGAGACGGGCGCGTACTCGAGCGCTAGGATTGGTTTGCGAAATGTACCGCGGTCATTTATAGAGAATAGAGATGTGACGCTATCGATACTTATTTTAATAAAAAATATTTACAGCCTGCTATCAAGAATCAATAGTTAGTGTATTTTCTCTCTTTTTAATATTACCTCTATAGAATACTAGTAGGACGCGTGGGTGCGCGGCCAGCTAAAGTGGACCGCGGTTTTTCTGGTCGTGATCAACTTTTGCCAGAAAATCTCTTTTTTGTCAGCTTGCTGCAAATTGAATGAGGTTTCGAGTGGCTTTTGTTTGAACACCCCCACCTATCTTCAATACCCTGGCCATGCTCCTCACCCATTTCCGAAATCCTCAATCATCAGCTCTTTTCATATATTTTCCGCAAACCATCAGAAATTTTGAAAAGGAACCGTATCAAAGTCTTTCATTGTTCCCAATTTGCCATGGAAAAATAAAATCCGCCATCATGCATTTTTTTCAGTTCATCAAGTAGACCTTTGGGTCCTAATCATTTTTTGCCAAAAAACCACTCTTCCATCTTTTATACTCTCTGAGATAGACACCGACGAAAGTATGGCCGCCATCTTGAATCCGTCATCTTGGAGTAATTTTCAGCTCGCTGCCAGTTGGATGAGGTTTCGAGTGACTTTTATTTGAACACCTCCCACCTATCTTCCATACCCTGGCCGTGCTCCTCACCTGTCTCCGAAATCCTCCATCATCAGCTCTCTACATATTTTTCCTACGAATGAATTTATGTGCTCTATAGAAACCATCAGAAATAAAAAGGAACCGTATCAAAGTTTTGCATATATTTTGTATGGAAAAATCAATTCCGCCATCTTGAATTTTTTTTCTATCCATCTAATATACCTTCGGGTCCTCAATCCTGATCATCTTTTGCCAGAAAACCACTCTTCCATCTTTAATACTCTCTGAGATAGACATCGACAAAATTTGTATGACCGCCATCTTGAATCTGCCATCTTGGAGTTTTTTTTCAGCTCGCTGACAGTTGGATGAGGTTTGGAGTAACTTTTCTTTCAAAACCCCCCACCTATCTTCGATATCCTGACTGTGCTCTTCACCCATTTCCGAAATCCTCAATTAGCTCTCTCCATATTTTTCCTCCAAATGAATTTATATCCTCTGCATGAAACCATCAGAAAGGAAAAGGCTCCGAATGAATTGTTGTCCTCTAGACAAAACCATGAGTGCAAAAAATTTTTTCACTCATGATGAAAGGTGATCAATGAGTCAGTCAGTCAGTCAGTGAGTCAGTCAATGAATCAGCACGAGTAGCTATATGTATATTAGATAGATAATTATTGTAAAAATTCAATTTTACAAGATTCATTTTCATTCATAATAGAATACACAATAAACATAAGCCTCAATAGCCCAACTGTTAAGGGTACGGACTGAAAACTGAAAGGTTGCAGGTTCAAACCCCACCCGTTGCACCATTGTCGTACCCACACCTAGAACAAGCTTTCCGCTTATTTGGAGATGACAGGAGGATATAAGTCCACTTCAGCACGGGTAGCATGGGCAGGAGATAAACATTTTATCCCCCGATTTTATCCACTGACAGGGGATACAATTGCCTTTTCCCTATGCTAGAGCATGGCGACAGGGGAAAGGAGAAGTATATCCCTATTTGACATTACAAGTGGAGCAATTTCCCACGGCTAGAGCATGGGAACAAATGAAAGAGATAAACTTGTCCTTTTTTGATTTTTGAAAGGGTCAAACGAAAACAAAAACCACAGACAAAAACCACCTACGAATCACCTATTAACTGTCAAAATCACAAGTATAGATAAAAATAATGACTTTTTGAGACCGAATTGACATAAATTTTTAAGTATTGTGATATTTGTACTTCCTACTTCCATCATTTTCTTATAATGGCAATAATTGCGGGGATAAATTTTCTCCCATTTTATCCACTGTCAATATTCTTCCACCGCTGTGCCCATGCTCGATGGGTGGATAAGACTAAGCGAGGGGATAAACATTTTATCCTTTTCCCGGGGATACAATTTCTCCCGCCCATGCTACCAGTGCAGCTTGGCTAAGATTCATTTTTAAAAATTAAAAAAGAAACATACCTTATAAAGTCCGTTTCATGACGTTCAAGACGGGTAATCACCCGGGTTAAAACCCATTCGTGGGCTTAACCTGAGTGATTACTGATTTACTCATCTCTAAACAGGACTTATTTAGAGGCATTTTGTAATCCAGGACATACCTGACAATGAAATCTTCCTACTCCTTCCTTTCTGAAGCTCTCAAAGTTAGAATTTCAGATGCTTATAGTAAAATAAATAAATAAAAAAATATTCAGATGCTTACACTATGTAATTTTTACAAGAACAACGTAAGTCAGTAATTTACAAGTGTAAAATTTTAATGCCTTGAAAAATTAAAAGCTATTAAAATTTTAAACAATATCTGTCAAGTTGAACTAGGTACCAACAGTAGTTTCATATACTGTGACCAGGAGCGCCCGTAAGGGGTCATTGCGCTTTCGTTACGCTGCTGTCTGCCCAACGCGTATTTAAATACTTACGCGAGGATTTCGGAGCGGCGACATAGCACGTAAATACCTAAAGTTCCGCAACAAGTAAGCCTTAAGTACACCCATGCAATAAATCACGTAGGCTATCCGTAGCTCTGTTGCGGCGTGATTGAAGGACAAACCAATTAATAAACGCACTTGCGAGATTTCAGTGATCTACTCTCTCTGTACTCTGAAAACGAAACAGATAATTTCGGACCCTCAAAATTGGTCACTCTCCTGTTTCCCACTTCGGACAATATTGCTTCGACTCGCAACTAATATGCGCTGTCACAAAGTAGGCCACAAGCCTATAAGACAGTTTATGTACATGAGTTACCCCAATATTTTGCACGAGTTCCTACAGTTTAATTTCGATTTTTTTTTCAGGTTTTGAATGTTCAGTGATAAATATAATTTATCTAATACTTATTAATATAACAAAATAAAAACTTAAATAAATAACTTAAATAAATTAAATAAATAACTTAAATAAATTAATTAGCCTATAAGTATAATTATTTTTAAAATTAACATACGTATTCGTAGCTATCTTTACCATTTCTCACTTTGCTAACCGCAACAAGTTACTTAATCTAGATTTTTTATCCAGGCGTTCTACAAGCGTTATCGGTTCGTTATTTCGAAAATTCCGCCTAGGAACAATGCAATCATAAACTGATGTTATAACTAGGTCGTTACAGTTATTCTTGCAAAGGAAAATTGTTTCTGTCCTCATGGTCTACGAGCGATTATGGTATAAATGGAAAAGCCTTTTAACAATAGGAGTTTTCTTTAGAATTCATAACGTGAACACCTACGTTAATGAGCACAACACCTTATTGTATGCAATATGGTTCACTTGAATGAAGTCTATGAAAAAATTAACAATTATTATTTTTATGATAACATCTTCGATGGTCTAGACTCTAGACTCTAGAGTCATTACTCATTCAGCTACCCACAAGATAGTGTAATAACTTATTATAATACATTAATTTTATAGATAATATTTTGTTATAAAGAGTGCCGGCTCTTCTCAGCAGAATCAGTATTCCGAACCGGTGGTAGTCTCGACGTGTCATAAGATCCACAAGTTGGCCTACATGAAAAAAATTATTTTGAATTAAGTAGTTACGTACCTACTTCCTAATTATTTGTTTGGAAAACAGTTTAGTTACATAAATCTTTATTGTA
Organism: Hipparchia sbordonii; assembly: GCA_038048805.1. Lineage (NCBI taxonomy): Eukaryota > Metazoa > Arthropoda > Insecta > Lepidoptera > Nymphalidae > Hipparchia > Hipparchia sbordonii. The sequence goes on along the minus strand of JBBIWI010000008.1, from coordinate 755,072 downwards.
TTACTAGCTTTTTCCCGCGGCTTCGCTCACGTTAAGTTCGATTTTTCCAACCCCTATTTAACCCCTTAGGGGTTGAATTTTCAAAAATCCTTTCTTAGCGGATGCGTACATTATAATAGCTATGTGTATGCCAAATTTCAGCCCTATCCATCCAGTGGTTTGAGCTGTGCGTTGATAGATCAGTCAGTCAGTCACCTTTGCCTTTTATATATTTAGATTTAATTGTTTGTATACCTTTGAGTCCTATATATTTTATGTAATTAATAATTATTTTATTCATTTACAATGGTTATTAGCTGACACTCGCGACTTCGTCAGCGTGGATTTAGTTTTTAAAATCCCGCGGGGACTCTTTAATTTTCCGGGATAAAAAATAGCCTATGTCACTCTCCAGGTCCCCAATTATACCCGTGCAAAAAATCACGTCGATCCGTAGCTCTGTTGCAGCATGATTGAAGGACAAACCAACAAACAAACACACTTTCGCATTTATAATATTAGTAGGAAGTAGGAATTCCGAAAAATTAGGATTCGGACCTCGGACTGATCGAAAAGATCAGTCGGTCGGTCTAAGTTTTAGTCAAAGTAGAACTTATTCGCGGCTATCTTTAGATCATTGAGTCTAACGCTGAAATCTATAGACCGCACTGTCACTCAGCTCAGATTCAAGACAGTGTTAAAACGAGACAGATTTACGTCAGAGTATGTTTGTGTCTCGTTATAACCTCTATCCTGAGTTAGAGTACACTCTATATATCTAAGACTCTAAGAGGCTATCGCGTTATAACTTTATGAATAAATCATTGAACCATTCGTGTCGTGAAGTGTATAGCTTGGTGTACCTATTCTTATTTTCTTTATCTATCTGTTATTAACACGCTCACTGCGTAACGGGCCGATTTCGGCCCGTCGCGGTATTTCAGCTGGTGCGGACGAACAAAACTATGTCCCTCTCGCTAGTGCGGAACGATTATCTCAGGTGTTTGTAAAAATTTGACAGAGACAAATATATATTATATCTTGCGGTCAAAATTGTAGGTGTTCCCCATCAAAACATAACGGTGGGCCTTTATCGACCTATCGACGCACTGACGGTGAAAAACATCCGCTCAGTGCGGCAGTGGGCCTATTTCGGCCCACCGTGCTAACAGGCTGCCGGCGACCCGGTACCGCACAGAGCGTGCGCCCCGCCAGTTAGTGTTGTGCGTTCTAAGTGACCTAACGTTCGATACGTTATTATCCACGATGGAAAATAAAAAAAGAAAGATTCAAATTCTGCAAAACAATATAATTCGCCCTGCCAATAACGGTAATGACAACAATGATAGTGACAGCAGCGATGACATATTTTCCCCTATAAAAAAAAGCACAAGTGGTAAGTTTTGTTTATTATCTACACATTTATGAAAATGATTATTCTTAAAAACTAGCCTTCTACAGTGAATAGTTTTTGCAATATGATTTTTGACGTGATATTGTCTTATACAAAAAAACTCTTATACGAAAAAACACATTTTCACGTTTCGTCTGAGCTGAGTGTGCAAGCGAGAGCGTGAAACAAGCGATAAAGAGGCACGATCTGACGTAATTCTTGTAATAAGTACAGTACGATTCAAACTTAAATGCGTCTGCGTGAAGTTAGCTTTGCTATCTTGCGCATGGTACACTCGAGAACTAAATCACTTAACGGGCGGAAGGTTCCACCTCAGCTTAAGCAAGCTGAGGTTACTACCCTATCGCCCGACTTACGCGTTTATTAAATAGTATTTACAAAATAATCACGAAATATGATGAAATAAAACTTTATTTATATTCAAATTATTTATTCATTGAAACAAAAAATTAAAATTCAGCAGTTAAAAAGCATTGATTATACAAATAAAATGAATTATTAAACCAGGGGCGATATTCCTGTTATGGCATCCATTCCATCTCAGCTTGTACTTGCCATTGGGCTTGTGCTTTCAGAATCAGAAGAATCATCCATTTCGAAATCAGAGTCCTCTTCTGAACTTGATTTTTCTGTTTCTGGATCTGAATCATCTTCGACACGAATAATAAATTTTTCTGTTAACGCATCTATTGCTGGATCACTTTTTTTGTATTCATTTTCATTTTTAATGACTTTCTGACACATATTATACCATTATTGGGAACCTATCATATCAACTTTCTCCTTTACTAAATTCATAATTTCATTAATGTTCCAGTGAACATTTTTTTTCCCCACATATCCTTTTACCGCAGCCCATGCCAACTCAATAGGATTAAGGTCAGGGTGATAAGGTGGCAATCATTAAATGACCACGGTCACACTGTCCTACAGTGTGACCGTGGTCATTTAATAATTTATCTATTGAGAAAGATTTTGATCTATCTTTATGAAGTGCAATCAATTTATATAGTTTTGGCTTAAGGTGCTCTGGATTGAAGTCAATTTTTTTCTCTGTCAGCCAAGCTACCATTTCGGCTTTTCGAGAATTCGAAGTTGGTGCCCTCTCAATCTGTTTATTGTGATAAGGGGCATTATCGATTACGATAACAGAGTTAGGTTCTAAATTTGGAATCAATTTTTCTGTTACCCATTTTTTATAGTTTTCGTGATTCATGTCATCATGAAAGTCTCCAGTTTTAGTTCCTGATTTAAACATAAGGAGACAGTTAGGGACGAAACCTTTTTCGGATCCTGCATGGACAATAATAATGCGCTGTCCTTTACTTAGGGGCCGCTTAAGACCAGCGTTTGAAGTATCAGCCCATGCCTTTGACTGCGTGCGAGTTGAGTGGACATATGATTCGTCTGTATAGACAATAGGTCTGCCTTCTTCGCGGTAATTTGAAATCAAAAAAGAAAACCATTAAGTAGTGCAGCAAAAAAAAGTCAAAAAAATAAAAACAATTTGCAGAAAATGTAACCAAAACCTATGTAGACAGTGTTTTGAAGGAAAACATAAATAAAAATATTTTTCAGTTGTTTTATTATAATTTTGTTTTATTTTCGATATCTCCTTATTTTTCTCTGTCCCATCACTACTAAAAATACTTTCTAGTGCGGTACAGGTCGATATCGGCCTGGCGCTTTTCCTGCTTTATTTCTCATTTCCTGTTTGGCAGATCCCGGGGCGAATCAAACCTAAGGAAGTTGGGTTCGAGGTCATTCCAACAGTATGAAAAAAAATTGTATACATTATGTTTTCACAAAGTTATAGCAATTTAATCTATCCTAGTGCTGGTGGGTTTAGAAAGACCTGTTACGCACTGGCGGAAATATCATTGGGGGCGCATTTCGACCCGTTGCCGCACCAGATGAAAGATTATGATTTTACTTGCCGCAGTGAACGTGTTAATTTACGTACCTACCTAGCGTATCCTTGTATACTGCTCAGTCATTAAAAATTCTTATCAGTTGCAGTTATATATAATAATTTAAATTACGTACCTAAGTTTCATTGATTCAATGATTTTCATTTTTAGGGTTTCGTACCCAAGCGTGCCAACGGGACCCGATTACTATGGCTGTATCTCATGACCCATAATAGCTTTAAATATTCACAGAATGTGTTTCATAAAATACATATTATCTATTGCCGCTATAACAAAAAATTATAAAAATAAAATAAAAGATAAAGGGGGGTCCCCTTACAAGAAACGTGATTTTTTGACGTTTTTTGCTCGACTTGAACAATCGCTGTTACGATGGTACGGAACTCTTCGTGTACGCGTTCAACTCGCACTTGGCCGGTTTTTCATTGCATTTACAAGTTTATCGTAAGTGGAACCATATAGTAGGCAAGTAGGTATAACCATTTCAAATATTTGTCTGTGTACTTATCCTATCTAATCTCCTGAACGACTAAAAAATTCCTTTTTTTCATATAGACTTTGACTGCGATCTCACCTGATGGTAAGTGACGATGCAGTCCAAGATGGTAGCGGGCTAACTTGGAAGATATGGCAGTGTAGGTACCTACCCCCTAATCGGTTTCTACATGCCATCGTGTTGGAACTCTAAATCGCTTGCCGGCCCGTCTTTGACGGTGGTAACTAGCCACGGCTGTAGCCTCCCACCAGACCAGGCTAGAGACAATTTAGAAATTGTAAATTTCCAAATTGTCCCCGCCTGGAATCAAACCCGAGACCTCCCAGTTATAAGACCACAGCGCTCACCACTGCGCCAGGGGTCATCAATAGCGTGTTTTTGTTTCGAAAAATTAAAGAGTTGCCGAAGACCCTAAAAGATAATTAAAAGACCCTTACTTTATCTATCAATCAATCTATGAAATAAAAGAGGCAATCAAAATTTCCAATCTATCATTGCAACATAGGACGTTCATTATAAAAAGCGAATTTCCATGGCGTAAAATTGTCCGCGCTCTTATCGCAGCCATAAAAGTTTTCAACTAGAGAAATAAACGATTGCCGGCCAATAAATCCGCTTGCTTAGGTACCTAGCTACCTACTAGTAACTATAGCTGGTATACTAACCATATATTTATGTATTAGACCTAGGTACATATATGCGCATAGGTACTACTCGTTCACTGCAAGTTGGCCGCTACTTCGTGCCGCACTTCCCCGCACCGCACCCCAAGTTAAACACGCTTAGTACAGATAGCAATGTATCGCTCGCGATTGTCACTAGCGAATTTTTTAAAGTTCTGATATTGTTGCGTTTTAAATGTTTTCGTTAACTTTAAATTATTCATAGCTATCTATTTTTGTTAAGTTACCTACTTGTGAGTCGTTTTTTACGATGAGTAATAAAGGAAAAGGTTTGCATCTGGTTTGGATTACATACTATAATTAATGACTTTCTCTGAAGCGGAGAAAAATAAGAAATTAAAAAATCAGGCCCTTCCACACTCAAAACGCCATTGCCATGAAAAGCATTGCTAGAAAAGAAAACGTCATAGTCACAGTGGTTAAACTTAGTAAAAAATACAACTATTATTTTCTTGTCTACGGTACGGTATGATGTAATTTTGTAACGGTTGACGATGGCCAACTTAAAGTGAAAGGGTTGTATATTCGTGAAAAGCCGATAGGAAATTTTGAGGTGCTCTTTCGACCTTTTAAACACTTCAGGTGGCCAAATAGATATTTCAGACAGCCTTCGTCTTTTTTCAGACGTCCACAGCTGGACAAAAATCTCTTGGAAGGAGTTTTTAAACTTGTGGAAAGGAAAATCTAACTTAGATTTTCCTATCTAAGTGATAAAAGAACATTACGCCCATTCCCACAAACGACTTTTGGACTTTCTTAAGGCGCAGTTGAGAAATCACGAGCCTACTTCGATTTCTCATGTGTCTTTAATATAAATCACTTATTTTGTTACTGGGGAAGATTTTTTCAGAGTTACAATATTCAAGCTTTATTAGCTCCTGTTAAAAACTTCCTTTCGCCTCTCGTGCAGCCAGTTCTGTCCGTGTGCTCTGGTCTAGGCTATACTTAGATAGTTATGTCATGTAATGTAGTGTTTAATCAAACGCTACAGAAATGGAATGAGGTCCCTTATCGGAGCTTTGGGGTTTTATTGGATCGGTTACGGCCGCGTAACTCGCCGTGTATAACAATGCTCATAAAAACCTTGTTATATTCCACTCGGTTTATAGGAAACATTACTATTTATTTTATTTCCAAGTACTTACCAGGTATTTTATTGAGCATCTAAAAATTATTTTAGACTAGACGATGCCCGCGACTTCGTCCGCGTGGATTAAGGTTTTTAAATTTCCACGGAAACTCTCTTATTCTCCATGATAAAAAGCCTGTGTGTCCAGACTACAATCTATCACTGTGCCAAAGGTTCAGGCGTTGCGACGTGATTGACTAACACACATCCATCCATCCATACTTTCGTATTTATAATATTAGTATAATAAGATACTGACCAGGTATTTTATTGAGTACCTAAAAATTACTTCAGATTTTCCTATCGCTACTAAGAACGGTGATAGCCTAGTGGCTTCGGCCTCCTTTTCGAGGGCTCCGAGATACGATCCCAGGCACGGGCACCTGTCTTTTCAGAGTTATGTGCATTGTAAGTACTGACCTCTATCTTTTTAACACTGGACTTGCTGCTGTGATTTTTTTTTCTTTCCTACTTGATTGAAGCCATCTTGGATTTGATTGACGCCATCTTGGCGTTGTAAGCATAATGGCCTCTCATTGGTACGCTCCCGCTATTGCTTAAAATGCATTGATTCAGCAAGAACGCCATAGATTCAGCCAATCAGAGGTCATTTCGATAGTTGCACTGATGCAATAATTTTTAGAGAATCGACCATGTTTTTAATGTTGAATACATCAAGTTCCAACTTGAATTATTAAATGACTCTTTAATTCTTAATTAACTGATAGACGTCTACAGCTGGACATAGGTCTCTTGCATGGATCTCCACAGGCCTCAGTCTTGCGACGCCTGAATCCAGCGGTTCCATGCGGCTCTTTCAGGATATAATATAGGTTATACGAATAAAATAACAAGAGTGAAACTAATGTATTTATTTTATTTAATAGACAATAGTACAACCTACTAACATTTTTTACTTCATAGGACTTTTAATAAACAACATTCTTTTAATAGCATTCTTTAGTTCGTTTTTTCGTTTTTTTCCAGGTTTTTTCACATTTCATTTACTTATTTTATTTTATTATCTTATCTCATTAATTAGATTGCTCATATGCTCACAATTTAAAAATAGTTTTACTTTATAGGAAAATGCTTAGTCACGATTCAATTTGTTTTTCCTTTAAAAAAATTCATACTGGGAGGCGCAGCGTTGGTGACCAAAGGTTGATTTACCAATAAACTTTAATAATAACTTAAAACAAGTTTAAAGTCGCTTGAAGGAATAAATAAAAAAAACAAACCAAAAATAAATTATGAATGATTAGGTATATTTAAAAAAAAAAGATCATAAACCATTACGATAAAATATGTACGACTAAAATACATACAACATACAATTTTATTGAAAATTCCAATTTTTAATAAGTACTTACATATCTTATACAATATGTTAAATAGGGTATATGCATGAGGTTTGAAATGTGCTCGAACATTTTTTTCTGTGATCTTTATCGACACGAAAACATACCAACTTTATGATTACAACCTTACCAACTTTGTAATTACATTTAATTTGATGATTTGGTCCAAAATAAGGACGAGATATTCAAAATTTTTAACCGCACACCACCCATTGGTGTGCGTTTAACAATTTTGAACGAAACATGACGACAAAAAACATTTACTTACTTACATAACAATTGTCAGCCAATCACAATCGTTAATTTCTGATATGTTATGTCGGCTAATAAGTTTCAAAGCGCGGGAAAATGGCGGCCTCCGTATTGAACCGAATTTAATAACTACTTAAAACGCCCATTCAATAATTTATTCACATATAATATAGGGTGACCAACCCAATAGCTAGCACTGCACCAGATTATTCGCACTTTGGCAAAAAAGATTAAAATATAAGTTTCTGATTGTGGTTTTTAATTTTCAGATTAAAAAATATTTAGGGGAATTCATATTTTACACAATCGAAAGCTTTCTAATCTGAAAAGTTTTAAAATGACGTCAGTATCGTAGTTGAAAGATATCGTTCTGGAGTTCCCGAAATTTTTCGGCCATTTTGACTCATCGACGTTAAGGGTCAGTACTTACTTAATAATGATTTAACTGTGGTTTTATTTGAGTTTTAATAATATAATTGTTTCCAATTGATTTTCTAAGTATTATTAGTTACTAATTCAAAAAGTAAATGAAACTTTCCCGTTATTTCATTGCAAAACAAGGGGTGTCAGTATCTGGTTACAAAATTTGGAGATTTTCCTGTCTATTAACACTCCGAAGCGATTCGATTCCCTAGCAGAATGGGAGTCTGTAGACGATCTTAACAAGTGTGTGTAAACTGTCCATACTCTGGAGTCTAAATTCTTTAAGACCCATCACACGAAAAGGACCAAGAAGTTCTCTGACCTTACTCTCAAACTGATGGAAGACAGACAAGAGATGAGACTTCACTCGTCAGCAGACGCGGATGCCTATTGGTAGGTTAATAGGTAGATCTCTAAGAAAAGAACTCGCGACCTGCGGGCCTTGAATACCAAGTGTATTAAAGATACCATCTAGTGGAACAGAAGTTCCATTCCAAAGTGTCCGTGAGAGATCTATCTATCGGACAGAGCCAGCTGACGCGGCTGAAAACTGACGAAGGCTGTCACGTTTCTTCTCCACCTGAGGTATGGAGAGAGGTTGAGAAGTTCTATGGGCAGTTCATTATCACGAAACAATAATCATTCAGCGGACGATAGAGAGAGTTATGCTCGGAGTATCCCTGCGAGATCATATCAGAAATGAGGATATCTGTAAGAGAATCAAAGTCACGGACATAGCTAAGCGAAACTGAAGTGGAAATGGGTGGGCAATGTAGTTCGAAGAGCTGATGGTCGATGGGATCCCATGATGTTGGAGTAGCGATCCCGTACCGGGAAGCTAGGTGGACCGACGACATCAAACGAGTCGCAGAGAGCCGCTGGATTCAGGTAGCGTAAGACCGAGGCCTGTGGAAGTCCATATAAGACACCTTTGTCCAGCTGTGGACGTCTGTCGTTTGATAAAGACTATGTTTACGTTTTCTTATTAAATATGTAAGGGTGTTTGTTTTAAATATAATAAATATAAAAAAATTAAGTCACCTACAGTTACTATAAGAATTTCCGTATATTATTTCGTAATAAAATCTATATTCTAAAAGACTTCCGTAGGTAGCCTAGCGTTATATTTCCCTTAAACTCTATTAAAATCTGAGTGTTGATAATTGGATAATTTTGTGCCCATAACTGGTAACAAATGTGCGAATAATTGGAGACTGGGTCATTTTTCAATCTTATTTAAAATTCTAGTTGATTTAAACAAAAATATTTCAATATCTTCTTTAATTATATATTTTATTAAACAAGTAACCTTATGAACACAGTGATTTATGGAATTTGGTTAAATTTTTATTTAAAAAACAAATTTGAAATTAGATAAACTCTTAAAGTGCCCATAATTGGGTTTGCCACCCTATGTACGCTGTGTTGATATCAATGAAACAAAAAAAAAAAGTACCCATTATATACCCTATTTATAACGAAAATGTATATAAGCCATGTATAAGTAGTCTATTGTCTATTCATATATCGCCACCCCAACCGAATAAAGGCGTAATCGAAAAAAGTCAATTTTACAGGAGAGCCAAAAAACCGTAGAAATGATCTACCTTCTTTGCTATTTACACCTGATTAAAGTTATATATATAGAAAGGCGAGTAAAAAAATAACGCGTCTTTTACTCTATTTGCTAAATTTTTAGCCTTATTTGCAAAAGAGATATTCAAGAAAAATCATCTTAAATTTTTATTCGTCTATGAACTTCGGCATTTATTTTTTGTAAAAAACAGTACGCCTTTATTCGCCTACAAATGCTCTAGTGAGCGAAACGCATCATTTCTGTGCATAACTTATTGAGTCAAATTTTGTATCGTAATCTGGTGCGCAATTATTTGTAACGCCGTTATTCTTGTACTTTTTGAATGATGCTCGAATCGTATTATAGATTCACTTCTATATTCGTTAGTCAATGCGAAAAATATAGATTCGTAATAAATGTTAACGCTAAACATGAAAAATAATTTTTAATTTAAAAAAAGTCGTTAAAAATAACAAAAACTTTAATATTTTTTTAAATTAACAAGGAAATAATACAAAAAAATTATGTAAAACTTCATTAGTCCTTAATTAATATGGCAGTCTCAAAATGGTAAGTACATTCTTACCACCATCGATATTATTCACAAATAATTGAGCCAATTACTTAGAATTTCTTTGGAGATCAAAAATCGGAAATATAATCATTTATATCTTAATTAAAACAAATATGACTGATTTATGATAATTCTTAATGACAAAGCTGAATAGAAAATGCCACTGTACCGGTTCTTTTTAGTTAATTTAATTATGAAATCTATCTTATACTTTGCGCTTAAAACCAAACATACGCGTTTGATGATGTTGGTATTTTATTAGGAACTTAAGTTCTAATACAATTAACAATAACATAAATATGACATTAGTTATTGTGTTAATAGTTTAAAATGCAGTTTTATGCAGTTTCTACTTCTGGCAAAAAAAAAAAACAGAAAATAGTAAAATCTTCTCAAATGTTCATTAAAAAATAAAAAATCAAAAGATAATAATGTAATAAAGTATCAACTACTAATAAAACTCCTTTAGGAACAGGATTTCTTTTAAAAGCTTTTATTTAACTTGCAATGTATGTATGCAGCTATGTTTGTTCGGGTGGAATCTTGCAACTCAACTTTGAAGTAGATATCTTAACCGATTGAGCTGAAATTTTGTATACACGTTTAGTTTGGATGACAATGCATGGTTAGTTGTGTGACGTCATTCTAAATCCAATATGGCGGAACATCCAAGATGGCGGACTAGTTATTTTTAATGCACTCCTACAATATGGGTATCAAATGAAATGGCTTGCTAAGAATAACTTGAAAAATAAAGTGACATCACTCTAAATTCAATATGGCGGACTAAGTTTTTTATGCTTTCCTACAATATGGGTATCAAATGAAAGGACTTGCTGAGAATACGAATGCGAGTTAAATTCCGTTGCTCCAATCAGTTTGAAATTTTGGTGTACTGGGGGTTTTTAGTTATCATTCGAAATAAATTTGTAGACGAAAAAAGACGTAAACGTTATTCACTCCCGACAACAGATCCGGCAAATTTAGGTAAGATTTTATAACACCTTTCTTCTTCTAGAAAATGTGCAGTAAATTTCGATAGAATAAAGCCGCCTTCCTTCATATTTTTGTCATTTTCAGAGATAAAATTCTAAAAAAAAATTAGCCTATGTAACACGATTTCCATCATCAGATAATGAAATAAAAAAAAATTCGCGTAAATGATCTTACGCCTTTATTCGGTTGGGGTGGCGATATATAGACTTCACTTAAAAATAACCATATCCAAATTAAACCTAAAGTTTTGATTCAATAAAATCTTACATTTACAGATAAACAAAATAATCTTGTTCACATGATTGGGGCCGATACTAGCAACGTTTAAAGCAATAGGTATTATTTAAATTTGGTTTTTACATTGTACGACATCTCATTATTTCAATTTTGTACAACATTTGCCGTTTTGAAATTATATGACATCTGAAAACAAAACAAAATTGAAATACCTGATACTGATTTGAACGTTGGTAGTTCAACTCATCTGAGATTAGCTAACGTGACGTAAACGTTCGTAGACAGAGAAGTACTATAGACTTAATGATATCTCCTTTTCACTCCTACACGAAAGAGATGCAGTATAGCGATGTCAAACAAGATAGAATGAGACACAGCTATGTCTATATCCGTCCCTCACATATTGCCACGTTTTGAGTTGTTGCTCACAATACATTGTATGGTGATTGTGAGCAACAAGACGTACAAGAGTAGGTGTTTCACAGTGTTACGCTACCCCTTTCGGCGACACGCTTGGTAGGATTCTAGAGGACACTCATTCTACGTAAACGTTGAAATATTTAAATAGGTGTGGTACGTCTATACACAGCTATGACAGATTAATGTAACTCGGTTGTCACATTTTTAAAGTGACAACTAACAGTCTGGCCACAGATCTACCAGTTATTTGAAGTATTTACAGTATTTAATTTAGCAAAAATATGCGAGATTTCCTTCAATTCCACAGTAAAATTGAGTTTTACTTTTTACTATAATATTATGTTTATTTATTATTTATTAATCCTCAAATATTGAGATACTACATTTTCTATACGCGTTTTACGTAATTTTAATTATTCTATGAGCAAACTTGTGTTAAATTGTTGATAAAATAAAAATATTAATTTTATGTATAACACCCAAAATTATTCTACAACCGGATTTGCGTGCCAAGGCTATACCTAATTTAGTGTCAGCTATTGAGTACGATCTCACCTAATGGTAAGTGACGATGGAGCGCGATTGGCTAGGAAATGTCTATTCACTCTTGAAATCCAAATTCTTTTAGTTGGTCGGAAAAATCAAGTATCAAGAACGAGGAATCGAAACGCTAAGTAGAATTTTAACCAGGTGCAAAACTATTTGATGCCTTGAATAAAAAAAAAAATGTCCAAAACTATATTAAATTGAGCATGAAATAAAATATTTAACTAGAAAAATTAAATTAAATTCTATTCCGATTATTATTTATTCTATTCCCATACCCGCGGCCGTTAAAAAAATATCTGCTCCAATGGAGAATTCCTTTCATATACAATTTTGTACCTTGTTTATTATAACTTTGTTATTCTTAATCTTTCTTAAAATTTGGCTTTTATACATTAAATCTTTACTAAATTTACTAGATTTACTTTAGACTTACTTTTAGTTTTCCGGGATAAAAAGTAGCCTATGTCACAAATCGCGTCATGCAAGAAATCACGTCGATTTGTGGCTTTGCGTTGTGGCGTGATTGAAGGACAAACCAACAAACAAATACACTTTCGCATTTATAATATTAGTAAGGATATCCTTGTTTTCTTAACGATACTATCATATCACTCGAAAAAAAAAATATAGAAAGAAATGCATTTTGTATAATGTTATTATTATACAAATATCTTGCTAGGTATATTGTTCTCTTTTATAATTTATCGCTACGATTTTTTTTTTAAATATTAAAGGTAGAGACTAACGCTCGCTTGCTAGCGGCTGCCATCACATCTGATGGTAAGTGATAATGCAGTCTAAGTTGGAGCGCGCTTGCCTAGAATTCACTTTTAATTTAAAGGTACCCAAGAAATAAATATTACAAAACCGATTATTTATATACATACAACTCTATCGTCCGATTTCTAAATCATAACGTCTCACAAACGTTTCATAAATCTACAAACTATTAAACCATAGATTTATAGAGATATCAATTCTCAAGTTTTTTGCTCATAACTTAAAATTAGGATTTTTCAATTTACGTCCTTTTAGGCCAGATACATTATAATTTATTTTACTGATCGGGCGGCAGAACTACAAATAATAATATGTTTTTTTATAATATATTCTTAATATGTAATTAACCGTAATCGTTGCGAGCGACTCAACGTTACATATAGTATTATTTTTACACTTCTACACATATAACTTACATCTAAGTAATTGTCTACTTATTCAAAAATATACTCTATTTACTTGAAGATAGGACAACAATTAGAACGGCAGACGCTGAGCTGTCATTGGTATAATTTATTAGTATGATACGATAACATTGTTTAAATTCCACGTTGGATTTTATTTACATACGTCACATCACAGTTTAGCTACCATACAGTTCTGAAATCGCCTTATATCATTTATAATTAATTAAATGTTAAATTAAACTGATAGGAATTAGCTGCAGCCTAGCAAATAGGTTTAGAATAAGCAGCAGGTCTTGGATATGAAGGATATGGATACAGGAAAAAATTATGCGAGGGACAGAAGTTAAGATAAAGCGACAAAAGTAAAAAAAGAGGATTAAATATGTAAATGTTAAGTATATAATATCATGAGTCAAAATGTATCAAAACTGACAGTAAATTTATTTGTTGTCTACTTTATGAACATTACAAAGCGATTCTCGCTCCCTTGATTTCACAAAGTGATGCTAAGTGAATTTTCTCAACTTTATGGTTGCTAAACTGTGATCAGTCATAACATAATAATTACATAACATTTTTTTTAACGTAGATAGTAATAGTGAACTTTGTAATTACATAATTTGATTCTTAAGGTATCCATAGCTTTTGTGATTATCTAGAAAAACAAGTACTTTACTAATATTTCCCCAAGCATTTAATTATTTATTATTACCAGTTTGCCCCGTCATATACATCCAGGGACAAATTAAGAATATTGATGAACCACTTGATGGATGACTTACACAACTGTATTGAATTATTATACTTAGTACAAATAAAAGAATATGTTACAAATAATAAATCTAATATTCGAAAATTATTCAGAAACATATGATTATTAATAACTATATTTTACTAGTTTCACTCATATTATCATCTTATGAAAATAGCGAACTGATCATTATTAAAATACTACAATCTTCATCTAAAAATTATCATGGCCTTTTCACAAAGCTAAGTCTAATATTTTGATCTTGACGAGTCTACATCGCGTCATGCCAACCTTAGAAATATCACTTAAATGTTCCATTCCATGACTCGGAAGTTATTGTAAGCACACATCCAAAGTTTTCAAGTTCATCATGCCGAAACCCCAATATAAATACATATAATTTTTTAGGGTACCTATTACCTATTTGCCCCATAAAGACAAAGTGCGAAAATAAATGTAAATTTTACGTAAGGACATTCCGCCATTATACTTTACTAAGTAATTAATGGCGATTTTAGGATATATTATACCTCGTGTTGTGTTTCATGAGTAATAATAAAATACTCGTATGTCTAGTATTCATGTTCATTTTTAATCACTCCGTTTCATAATGCATTACATGCATTTTGTTATTATTAAACGCAAATATGCCGCACAATTCGAAATCATTTAAGATTATGGCCTTAGCTTATATTATTATGAGTTGGACACGATGGGTTGATCGAAGTTCCTGTTTCATCACTTGTTGACCATTTTGCCCCAGTATTACCGACTGTCCCCGGGTTTTATAACAGTGGGGGCGAGGCGGGTGGGGACAGCTGTGGCGGGGACAGTGGTTTGGGGGCAGGGCGCGCGTATCACCTGGACGGACAGGAGCTGGTGACGGATTTGCCGCTGAGACACGAAAACCCGCTGATCGCCGACTGCAGGCTGGACATCGAGCCCCTGCAACGAAGTAAATTAACTACAATGTGCATTATAAAACAGTTCCTCGGAAATGTAACTTGTATAAATTGGGAACAAGTTTCTATTTCATTACAGGTTCAATTAAAATGTTAAAATTTCCTGATTACTGAAGCGAAGTTGAGAAAATGTCGACATGAACCTCATTGTTCCTGACAATAATTTTCCGTATGATTGATCGCAATGGTCCAACGGTCAATCCCCAGCAGTCTAGCTGCTCTCCAACATCATATGAGACAATCAGTACCTGTAGTGGTGACTGGCGAGCGTCTCGTGGAAGTACATCAGCTGCGCGGCGCGCGAGCCTTCCAGCGCCTCGCAGCGCCACTGCAGCACGTAGCTACCGCTCTCCGACATCACGTGAGATCCCTGCCCAATCACGTTAATTATTAAAAATAGTCATGCCATTACAATTTAGAACACGACAGATTTATAAATACATATCAAAAACTGATTGAAAAAGTAGATACATATCACTAATTTCGTGGCTGACGTATGGTTCGGCCGTGGTGTAGCGGTTAACACACTCGGGCGCGATTCACAGAGAGACGTGGGTTCGAATCCCGCCGGCCTCGGAATTTTTGATATGTATTTATAAATCTATTAGGTTATTTCCTTTAAGTGTAGGTTAACACTTCAATAAAAAATTAAAAATTAGAACACGACAGATTAAGGCGACGAAATTAATGAATGATTCCTCAACTGTGATCATGTTTATATATTAATTCATCTTTCTATTCATATTTTATAGCAGTCTTTGAAGAGTGGAATGCCAGTGACGGCATGCGAAATCCTTTCAAGAGACCTTTGTCCAGCAATGGACCACATCGGTTGAAGACTTCGTCTTCGCTATCGTCTGCGCGGGAGATATTATAGTGCGTAAGTGTGTGCGAGTAGTGTATAATTGGGGATTCTGTATCACTCTCGCTACGCTCGCTCGCTTCGCTCGCCGTGATACAGAATTCCCCAATTCTACACCACTGTTCTTAACATCACATTAAATATATGGAATGTGCCTAAATCCAAGCATGCATTTTGAGCAAACTACACACATGGTTTTACGACCTATATATTCTATTTACTCGAGCAAATATGGTAATAAACCTACTAGTAAACCTTGATTTTCAAAAGTACTCTTCAAATGTAATATTTTTTACAACAATATGAAAAAATCTATTATGTTTTCAATATAATCAATAAATTAAAAGAAGCGGGCAATGCATTATGAAAATTAAACAAGCATATTAATCATCTAAAACTTTATTGTTTACACACCACTTTTTTAAACAAGTTACATTTTTCAGTGCACAGATTGTTGGATGATAAAAACAACTATATATGTCAGAATGTGAATCATACAACTTATACAATGTTAACAAACTAGGACATCCTTTATCTTCTAAATTATGTATGTTAGGATTATTTAATATATCTTTTAACCATAATTGTTTTTCAATGCCTTTACAGTAAATATCATTATGTTTTAGAATATGTATTAGATGGCATTTATAGTTCTCGTAAGGTACGATTCCCTCGCTCCACGTTATTTTTCTATTCTTTTCAATCCAATTAACCTGTTTCTTTTCTGTATCTGTGAGCCATTCATAGGAATATGGTGGTTTGATTAACATTACTTGAACTCGATCATTATACACTATAGCAATCTCTTTAGGTAGAAAGTAATTCTGATCATTTTTAAAACCTTGAACATCCACAATAATTTTCATGATAGTTTTCGGACAATGTTACTCAGCGGTCTATACTCTACAAGACGATCGTTTATAATTAAACAATAAGCACTGGTATTGCTCGGAATTTCCTGAGAAGTTTCAATTTCCAGACGAACATCAACTGGACCAGTTTTTAAGTTTTCGTTTTGTCTGGAACAGTCTATGACAAACAAAGGCGCTTTTTCCTTAAATGTATGAAGATCAAGCAACGGATCAATAGGAAGGTTGTAAAATGACTGACGAAACTTAGCGTACATGTCGTATAATATACTGTATTTATTTTCGTCAAACTTGAGATTTAAAGCATCATACGGATAATAGTGAGAATTCAGAAATAATGTAACATTGGTTAATGAACAATGATCGAATATTGTGCTGTCTTTGTTTTTAACGTTTTTTCTATTAGTTTGCATGCCAAATATAACATATCGAGGTTTTTCTAATTGAGAAGCCGTCTTTAACGCCCATGAATGTTTTGTAGTTTTAGGCAATAATGGATATTCATATAAATCCCAATTTCTAAATGCTATTTGTATAGGATTATCTTTTTCTAATTTTTTTAGAAGTATTAATCTTTGCTGATCTGATACTTTAATATGAGGAACTCGCCACTGAATTCTCTGTATATCAATGTCTACAGTATCATCGTTACCCATGACAACACTATTTATGTTAGTGCTGCCTCTATTAAGTATGAGTTCATGTTTACAGTTAATTATTATTTTATTATAGTCTTCAGCAAAACCTAAAATCTTATTCAATGGTATTAAAGCATTAAAATTTCCATTTTGATTTTTAAATCCGTCTATATTCCAACCCCACACAGCAGCCGCTTTATCATCACCGCTATTCATTGAAATGAAAGATTTTATTGTTGTAGTTATTCCAACATTTCTAATACGATCGATTTCAACACCATTTATTTCATATCGGATGTCTTGGAAAAGAAATGCAATTGCATTATTACTGAAGTCAACGCTTTTCTTTTGAACTTTGCCAGCTTGATCTTTATGACTCACCGAAACTTTTCCTTCGATGTAAATGGAACTAGCTGATGGTAACACGTAAATATCTTGCTGGTGAATAGGTATCCGAATTTCATCATTTTCGTTGAAACTATTATTATATGGGTTATATGTATGAATCTCATAACTCTCTATAGAGTTATCGAATTCAGGTAAATTGTTAATCTGAAGGAGGCTCATACTTTAAAGCCAAGGGCCTTAAGAAATTGCTTATTACTCTGACTAATTTTTTTATATACTCTCACACGTCTACTTTGTTTTACACTTTCCTTGGTAATAGCTTTCTTAATTGTTGGGTTATACTCTTTATAATAATTTATACTTTTGTTAAATACGATCATTTTGATTTTTTCAAATGAAGACACAAAACAATAGTTTCACTATTAAAATTTATATTATTGCCTTCCAAATCCAAAATTTTTATTGTTATCGATGAAATTATCTTTCTTTTAATAGGAAAATATATAACATTACTTGGAAATTCTATAAATCTATGACTAGGAGGAATGTTTGGCACAAACTCGTAAATAATATGTGAAGGAGAACCGTTAGTGTACGAACTCTGCACAAGATCACATTCGATCCTTATGACAGATAGTGGTAGAATGTTAACTGATGCTGTTGATTCATGCCATTTATTTGCTTTTAGTTTTTCTCTCGAAAACCCTAACATAGGTCCAATACTATTTTCTGAATCAAAGTTTATAGTTTCAGTACAGTACAAAGAGCATGTCATTGTATTGATGTTAGATTTTATTTGAAATTCACAATTTTCAACTCTTTCTTTCAAGTATTCATACAAATCTTGTAAATCATAAGCACCTGGTGGAATAAGAATTCTTTTTTTTTCTTCTCCATATTCAAACACATTATTATTACAGTCTACATTTGGAATTGAATTAAACGCAGAAAAATATACTAAACCACACTCATATTCGTCTTCTAAAATAAGAGGAGGGGCGTAAGTTGATTCTAGAATAGATTTGTTGCCCACAATCGTGAGTGTAATAGACATGATGATTGAATGAATTTATATATTATTGCCTCATCTATTTATTTAGAATTTTTGTTCCAAAAATTAATTAGAAATTTGATACAAAGATGTCCACAGTTAAAAGAGTTAGATCCTTGATAATTGTCATAATTATAATTAATTTTCGATCCCACATACTTTACAAATTCTTTAGGCGGTTTTAAATTACCATAACTATCAAAGTATTCAATGTAATTATTTATCTTTGCATAGGCTACCCAATGAGTTCCAGGATTTTGAGAACTATCTAAGTTGATGATACCACACTCTTTTTGAAAAGGATATTTTGGTAGTTCATTTCTCATAAATGTACCTCTGAAATAAGGAATATTTTTTGAAATTTTTAAAATATCCAAGTTACTTAGAGCACGATTAGGTAGCCGGCGAATCAGTTTTTTTCCTTCGCTGTGTATATTCCCAAACCATTACCATAGGGCTTTATAAATAATCCTTTTCCGATACACAATGTTTCCATTTTTTCGTTATGTCTTTTTAGTTCTTCAAATTTTTTTTCATTAAATTAATAGCCTTGACTGCTTTCACTATACTAGCAGCACCACCTGCTAAGCTGCCAGCGGCAGACAATCCTGCAAATATAGGAACTAGTGGCAAAACACCACCTGTCTTTGGTATGGGTATTATACGTGGTATATCAACTGATGATGTCGCTGCTAATTCCTTAGCAGCAGCAAGAGCTAATTCGATTGCAGCTTTTTTGCATTTAGGTTTTAATTTATGGATATGTTTTTTCGCGCGAGATACAATATCTTTAAAGCTTTTCTTCAAACCGGCACCTGAATTTCTTGTTTTTAAATTATTACATTTTTTTCGCAAAGTCATTTTACGCTTGGATGACTTGTGTTTCTCCATTTTTTAATAAAAGAGAACTCTGCTCTGTATCGTAGATAATAAGAGACTGAAAATTGTTAACATAGAATGTGTTTATAAAAGATTTACTTTATCTATCCAACTGTTTTCACTAGGCGGCAGACCCAACCATTTGACATATAATTTTTTTCCCTTTGTTTTTAAAACCTTTTCAATAAGATATATATCAGGATGTTTCGTTTTAAGTAATTCTTCAGTATAGAATGATCCTAATATAGGTCGGTGTCTTGCATCTTTTAGAAGGTAAGTAATTGGATGAGTATTTTGAACTTTAGCTATATTAAAAATTTCAGTTGACCAGTTGGGAGTATATCCTTTTTCAAAAGTTCCTTTGTATTTGCTTATTCTAACATAATCTCCAATTTTGAATTTTGAACGTTTCTGCGTTGGTGCTGATAATTGTACTGATTTATATCTTTTAAGTACATTTTGTTTATTCTTTTCATTAACTTTATCTGGAGCCATACCAATTGTTCTGTGAAATGTGGAGTTATATTGTTTCATGATGCGGTCGAGGGTTCCATCATTCCATTTGTAATTCCCTTGTAAGCTAAATTGCTTGTAAATTTTAGTTTTCAAAGTTCTTATAAATCTTTCTACTATAGACGCCTTTTTAGTGGAATAAGTAGAATAATGATTTATACCATATTTTTGTAATAATTTTTTGAAATAACTATTATAAAATTCTGTTCCTAAATCAGTTTGCAGATTTTTAGGAACACGACCTTTTTCTAGTAACTTACTGAAAACTTCAGTCACAGTTTCTTTATTTTTATGTCTAAGAGGATATGCCCATGCATACTTTGAAAAAGCATCAATGACTGTTAAAATATATTTATATTGCGAATTATCTTTTGAGAATGATTGCATATCAACTAAATCTGCCTGCCATACATCATCAATGTCTTTAAGGATAACATGTCTTCGAAGGAAGTTTTTCCTAACATTTTTATGTATTTCATTTACTACACTATCTTTGCTCATTTTTTCAATTTACGACTTACACCTTCTATATTACTTTTTAGACTATTTATTTCTGATTTTAACTGTAACAATGTTTCCTCAACTGTTTTTAATCGCATATAGACCCCATCTAAGAAATTGTCGACATATAGTTTAGTAGCACAGTCGTTTGGATCATTGGGTGTACCAATATTTTTTATGATTTTTTGTTTAGCATCAAAGATATTTTCTAAGACAGAGCTATCCATTTTCAGTTTCTTGTGAACATGATGACCAAACTTGTTGACATTCATGTTCAGCAGTGTTTATAGAACTAAGCAAAAAATAGCAAGGTTTTATTTTTATATACATTATTTTATTATACCAGCTTCTTTAAGTTCTTCGATTATTGATATAATCTCATTGTCATGACTAGTGTTGCCAGCATTTTTTGAAGCAATTAAAATTTTCAATCTATCTACTAACTCATTAGGATCATCCCAGTATATAAAATCTGTATTTTTTTTTAACGTTTTTAGAGTTGGCATAAAACCACCTTGTTTTTTTTCTTTAAGTTCACTATCAGCAAACAAAGGCCTTACTATTTTAGTATATTTTGTTCCTTTATCGCCTTTAATCTGATTCATAGGGTTATAATCTCTCTTATGTGCACTAGTATTGCATAAAATATCTTTATATATTAATTTATCTTGATCAGATACAATCTTTACATTTGGTTTACTTTGAAATAACAATTCTGCCAAACCTGGTGTTACTTCATAGGCTCTATTTCCTATTTTAGCTATCATATTTTTACCATGAGTATCACCATCTAAAAATGTAACTTTTGTATTTCCAATCATTAAATTACTATTTTCATTACGCACACCAAAAGGTACATTCAAATTATTGATTTCATTGCTTTTTTCAGGCACTGGAGATGGAGTATAGAATTCGTCAACTTCTTCAGAATTTTGCATAGAAGTTTTTGGTTTTGGTGTTAGACAATTTTTATCATCATTTTCTATGTTTTCAATTTTATCAGAAGTTAAAGGTGAAAATGAATCTGGTAAATCATGATGAGTATTATTTTGATTTTCATTTTTGTGCAATACCATCGATTCTAATGGATCCGTTATAGATTTAAAAAGTTTACGCCTTTTTAGTTCTAAATCATCTTCTTCTTCACGCATTTTTTTTGCTTTCTTTTTGATGGTTTCTATTGATTTAATTAATTGATTCTTTACATTTGCTTCCATAATTATTTACTTAAAAATGGGTAGGTGTCCATGCAAATGCCTACATTTAACTGACTATATTTGTGTCTCGTATGTGGTATATAACAAATATAATTATATTTATTAGTCGAATTTCACGAATATATCAAATGTTTTTCTATAACGACCGTTATTTAGTTCACAATCTTTGTTGATTAATAAAAACATAAACGGATCTTTCCAAATACTTGCACACAATTGTTTAAAGACATGCCAGGTCATATCAGAATTAACATGTTCATTATATATATGTTTTAAGTTTATATCGTCTTGCTTAAAAATAATTAAAAAGTTAACATTGTCTCGTATTAATTGTTTAGGGATTTTTGAATATGTTTGAGTCAAGTAAAAGCAATCAATTTGTTTGTGTCTACCCATGGAAAAATAATTTCGAATATTAACTTGATTTTCACAAGTCACGTCGTCAAAAATGAAAATAGAATTTTTCATGGCTTTACTTGGCGAAATAACTTCTTCACTATGTTTAAACATAATAAGTTTAACATCTGGGGTATTTTGAAAAACATTTTGTAGGAAAAAATATTTAGATTGAAAAGAGGACTTTGAATAAATATAAACATTTTGGAATTTAAGCCCATTTTCATGCAATAATAAGTTTATCATAACATTTGTTTTCCCACAGTTAGAAGGCCCACAAATTATGCATCGAATTGTATTTGGCAGAAGTTTGCTATGTCTACTGAAGCATATTGGTGGTATTTCAACATCTATATAATTTATTTTTAATGATTCAGCCTGTTTTATCAGCTTCATATTGCTGATTGATGTGAATTTTAAAATACAACTAATTAAATAGCTTCATGTTGCTGTTCGATGTACATTTCAAAATATTACTCGTATTTATTTTACGTAGGTATTCACATTCGCACTTGTCTAACGCGCGACTATGGGTCCATGATTCACTATCTTATGTTATATTAAAATGTATGCAATTTAATTGAAACCTAGTGATAATAGTATGAAGTTGAAATTCGTAAAAACTCTTTATCAAACAGGTTCTAACATGACTCCAGAGATTGCATAATGCACGAATGCCATACAAGTATGTGCGATTGTTTTGAAAACTTGACTCCATAGATTTGTTACTAAATCATTTTAATTCCCAGATCTTCTTTCGCAAGGAACACGACCGCTTCTGTTTTTGGTTAGTAAAATTTTGCTTTTTTTAAATATTTAGACTGTATTTATCTAATTTAGAATTTTATTTTATATTTATAATATTTTGTATTTTTGTTACAGCATCATGTCGGACTTTTATTTCACAGATGATGAAATAAATACAAATATGAATAATCCATTTTTCGGAGCTCAAGATGTGGATGCTATTTTAGAAAAAGAAGAAGAGAACAGGTTAAAAACTTTACATGAGCAAAAAAATAATGAAGCACTTCAAAATAACAGCAGTTTGAAAACCATAAAAAAGAAAAATAAATTATCCTTGAAAAAGAAGCTTCCAAAAATAGATCAAGTGATTTCGCCAGCTCCAGAGTCGTCTTTTGTTATACGGAAAAATAAAGCAAAGGGACATCATATCATAAAAATTGAAATACTTGAAATTGATACTACTGAACAGGAAAACAGTGCAAAGACTACTTTAAGTGTACAGTATATAGTGAGTGATAATTATGACAATATGATGGACGCTACAGAAGATTTAATTAATAGGATTATCCAAAAGCTAAGTGTACCTGAATAATTAAATTTAATATTATTTTAGTTATTTTGCGATTGTAAAATAAATAGCATAAATGAGTTCTAATTAAAGTATACTTTATATTTTTATATCATACAAGTAAGTTCTAATTCATAATAATTTCTATTAATTGATTAGTAAGTTTTAATACGCTCATCTTATGTTTAGTAGTTAGTTTATGAAGTAAATGTAATAAATTGGTTGAATTAATAAAGGAAATATAAAATATGTTGTGATTTCATTTATTTGAAATAAAACACTGTAGTAACCGTAATCAAATTTATTCAATGTTCATTTTCCATTAAAGTCAATATTAAAATTAGACAAAAATTATTGTAATACATACTTAATATAAAAATTTCTAACATAATTATTTTATTAAACTAGAGAATCGTACTGTAATGTCCCCAAGGCAAAGTTTTAAAGTCATTTTTCATTATTTGCCTTTTGTTATCATCGCTATTTAATACTAATTTATTAATTTTCTGAGTAAAAATCTGATGATTTTTTGATCGTATGACAAACATATCATCTCTTATATTTTCATTGCAAAATAAGGCTTTCTTATATTTCTCAAAGTTTAACTTTTTTGTCACAGGCTTCGTAATACCCTTTGCTTTACTTATAGTTTTTTTTTCAGAAAGTAAACAATACAATTTTGCGCGTAAACCAACAAATTTTGAAATGATTTCTCCTCCCATTTCATCTTTAAAATATCCAGGTATTTGCTTGTTAGCTTTTGGCATATTAAAAATATTATCATCTTTAAAATTGCTTGTATCAAAATACTGAATGTTATTTTTCATATCTTCATAAAAATCATCAGTTTTTACAAAATATAGCAAACTGTCAGTATCCGTATAACATAACTGAACATTATTTCCATAGATTCTTTTTATGATCGAATAATGAAAGTGATACAAATGCGTTTTCGACAGTTCAAGAATCGTAAATCCAACATATATTGGTCGATCTAAGACAATTTTAGTTTTTTTCAATTGAATAGCTACTAAGTTTTCAGAAAAAATTGATAAACTGTGAAAATGTGGTGCACTGATATATTTTTCCGCTCCATTCAATTTATTAGTGTTATTTGTTTTATCTCTCCAAACGTTTACTAGTTTTACGTCAACCTGTTTCCTTTTATTTTCTATAGTTTTTCCAAAAATAGAATTATTCTGCTTTTTAAAAAAGTCCTTCTCAAAATCAGACTTGGCTTTTTGTCTAAGACTTGTGTTTAAGACAATATAAGGCTCTAAAAAGTTATCCTGATAAAAAGATAACACCCTGTGTATTTTTAAAAGCAATAAACCATTCTTTAAGCATTCTTGCAAGTGCATGTAATGAATAACAAAACGATGTTTATTATATAAATTTGCTATCAATTTTTTACTTTGATTTTTGACAGGAGAATATTTTTCCGCAGCAAATGGTAGGTCTGAATGAGCATCATGAACATTATCCGGATAACACAAATCTACCTCGAGAATATATCCGAGCTGACTTTTTTAGAAATACTACTTACATCCAAATCTTTAATTTCATTATCATTTAAAAATTTAAAGTCACGCATTGGCATTTTTTGCATCATAGCAAAACCGTAAAGGTTTACACAATCTAGATAAATTAAGTACGTACTTGGCTCATTTTTATTGTAGGATGGTAAATATTTATTGTTAGCTTCAGCGTATCTCAACGAACACTGGGCAAGACCACCTCGAATACCTTTTTCTAACATTTGATAAATATCTACATCAGAAATCAAATCAAGCTCAACTTTAGTATATAACAACATAGCGTCCCAACTTAAAGATGGAGATGATACATAATAGCAGGGGTCTAAATTATAATAGTCCAAACTCATACTTCTGAACTTTTCAAAAACGTCACATAGTAATAAGACGTCGCATTGTAAGTATAAATCTGTATACTCTCCTAAGTTTTTAATGCCAAAAGTTTCCCATATTTTTAAAGCGTGATCGTAATCCTCAATGGAAATATTTTCACCTGTGAGTTTATTAAAAAAATTCGAATGCTGTGGTAACTTCGTTTCATTATATTTCTCCCATACATCCATATAGTCATAGCAATAAACACCCTTTTTACAGGCCAAATTAAATAAGCGATCATCCTTAATAAATGCATGCATATGGTGAAAATCATTTGAATGAAGACTTTTTGCCAATTTATCCAAACCAGAACTCAAAAAATTAAATGAATCGATAAACTTCAGTTGGGCAACATTTGTTTTATCAAGAGGTAAAAATTTTGTGAATGATATATATTTTTCTTTAGATTTTGGTATTAGGTTCGTTTTTCCAATGATATCTGATAATTCTTTAATAAATAAGTGACAATCATAACCACTCAAGTTATGAAAAATGATCGGTATAAACGGACATTTCTTGGCATTTATGTTACAAGTGTTGTGAGCAGGACCTCGGTATTTACCTGTGAAATGGTCATGATCCATTACTATTTTATCATCTTTTTTAAACATTGTTTTACAGATGCAACAAATTTTTGCTTCATTGTATGAAGTTAACTCTTCGATAGTAAGAGGAAGCAATGGATTATTTGTTTTTAAAATGCCATGCAATCTTTTTACATCTTGCGTAATGCTCTCAACAAATTTTTTACCACAATTCGGTCCGCGATAGCTAACAAAGTCATTAAGTTCAGGTTTAGAATGGCAGCATATGTAATAAGCGAAACAAGATGGTTCATGTGTTTGTATATCTTCAGTATAAAGAGATTTATTTTCGTTTGAATATTTACAAAGCAAGCTTTCAAAATCGCCATATATTACGATAGGAATTCTTTGAGTTCTCTCATAGTTTGAAAAATGCAACTTACTACCATCTTGTGGAAGTACAGTTTGTCTTTTAGCACAATCATGGTTATGCAGTTTTTCTTCATTTACAAAATATAAAAAACATTCATCACATAAAAATATTTTAGACTTGTGTTTTGTTAACTGCTTGCGCACAAGTCGGGCGAAGTCTTTTATCAAACAGTAATGGGCTTTGTCATTTTTAGTAATATACAATAAATTAACATGGGTAACTTTTCGAGCTGAAGTCACATACAAAGGACCTGTAACTGTATTATTGTCTTCTAACCCATAAACATTTATACTAATAGTTGGATTGTTCTTCTCAAAGGTTTTAATATCTTCAATTCCCGGAGGAAATGTCATATTCCTTATGTCAAAAAGTAATGAATAATGAGGATATGATGAAACTCTATTGGAATTAAGTTTTGTAGGATACATTTTAGCAGCAATGCACCATAAAAAGCAATAATCATCGAAATTATGAATATTTAAACATGATTTTGTATTTCTTATATGTGATGGTAATGCCAAATATGATCCACCTTTTAGAGGATTGTATTTATTAATATTTATCTCCAAATGACTTACAGAATCAATGGTCCAACCCGATTCGGAATGTTCGAAGTCTGTACATTTGCAAGTTAACTTTTGTGCACATTGTATTAAAAAACTATCTATATCAGTACTTTGAACTATTATACCATATTTAGTACTGAAAGATTTAACAGACTTTTCAAAATTTTTTGGCAAAATGTATGAAACAAATAGCTCGAAATTTACCTTGATGGCAGTGTGTTTCTTTAGAGATATATTTATAATCTCACGTACAGTTTTAAATATCTGTGAAAAAAAACTCTCAGGAACTAAAGTTGCAGAGTTCGGATTTACTTTGTAACTGATTATTCTGTTTCTAAATGCCGTTTTTATAATTTGTACATTCTCAAATCTAGATTGGAACAAACTATTCGATTTATGACCATTTGTTCTGTTATGTGACGATATAGATGTTTTAACGTAAATATTACATTCTTTGCAGAAAAACATTTTCAATATTATTCCATAGAATTCTTTACCTTGTTTAACTATTTAGTATCTAGTTTCTCAGTTCGTAATATTTTGTGTATATATTACATTAACTATATACTAAGGAAATAAAGTAACCAAGTTATATGCAGACAAAAAGTAAACAAGTACTAATAGAATGGAAATATTGGGTTATTTCGATATCAATTTTTAGTTATGCCTAGTATCTAGTCTGTAAGGTTCTAGTATCTCAGTTCTAGATGTTAAATTTTGAATATGTTAGATTTTGGATCATTGCAATAAAATAAAGTAATCTAGTGATTTTCATACAAATGTACAGACTTAGTAAGAGTAGGAGTATAAATACTGTAAGTAAGTTTAAATATTTCGATATGAACCTTTAAACATAACTAGATTCTAATTTTGTAAGGTTCTAGTTTTGTATGGTTCGAGTTTTGTATGGTTCGAGTTTTGTATGGTTCGAGTTTTGTATGGTTCGAGTTTTGTATGGTTCGAGTTTTCTGAAAGGAAACACGATTAAAAAATATTTGCAAACAAAAAAACGTAAAAAGTTAGTAATATAATATTTATTGTTATACAAACAGATTACAAATGAAAAAAATCTACTGAATTTCTTTCAAAATTTTTTTTCATTTGCAGGGTATAAAATTGGCTGAATATTTTTCAGCTCGTCCTTACTATCGTTAATTAATTTAACAAGAGACTTCCATACCGCTGAATTTAAATTAGTGGCAAGTTTAAGCGTACAGATCGCGTGTTTCCAGCGCTCGTTGCTGGCAATCTTCTCCACTTCTTCAGAATTGTACACACGAAGCTCGAAGAAGTAGTTGCCCCGTTTGGATGGATCTGACTGCGACGTATATCCCGACGCGACGCGCTGACTAAGAAAACTTCTCAGATTCGCAGCGCGCACGGGCTTGCTAGTAGATTCATCCTGAAATTGTAAAATATTTAATTTAGTACCATCTCAAACACTTAAAAATCTTTCACCACAGCAAGACTACGATACACAACAGTCAAAATTAAAGAACGTAAAACTTATAGGTACTATCACTATCACATTATGATGAAGTTTTTATTGCGAGTATATAGGTAGGAGTATGTAACTATATTATAGGTAATAGGTTAATCATAAAAATGGTTTATATACAGCGAAATGTGAAGAATGATTGAACATTAATTAAAAATGTATATTATAAAGATATTGACAACTCACCTCAGATTCGGTAATAATCCTCCTTCGTTTGACAGGCGGGCTCGCAGGTGTATTCGGCGTTTCGGGTTCAGACTCCGATCCGCTAGAGTCGAATGGATTTTTTGGAGCAGAAGAAGTCTCCTCCTTTTTCTTGGTCGCCTTCTTCCGCTTCACCTCGCGTTTTTTCTTCGGAGGCTTCGATGTTGATGCGGGCTGCACCAAAGCGATGGGGTCTTCGTCTTCGCAAAATGGATTGATAAATGAAGAAGCCCTGTAGAAAAGAATTTATCATATTATATATCCTAATCATATCATCAATTATATAATATCCTAATCATATTAAAAATTTGAAAGTGTGGATGTTTGGATGTTTGTTACTCAATCATGCAAGACGGCTGAACGGATTTGGATGAAATTTGGCGCAGAGATAGATTATGGTCGGGAATAACACATAGGCTACTTTTTATCCCGGAAAATAAGAGAGTTCCTCAACCCACGCGTACAAAGTCGCGGGCATCAACTAGTTTATCATAATATGAAAAACTCCAAATGAAAATTCAATAATTAAAAAAAATACTTACATACTTTATTTCGGCTGTTGTTGTTCTTGTATTCCGAACTCGGTAAGAAAGAAATGGTCAAACTGAGGATCGACCTATTTATACGCTTGAATTATAAAACCTCTTTCATAATACACAAAATGGATTTAAATAAATTAGAATTAAAATTATGCGCATGTAACTTTACACGCTAAATCATCTCGGCATAGAACTTACATTTGCGAAATTGTTCTGACTAGAATTATAGTATCGTATGAATACTGCCTTACCTATAAATTATTGCTGTATCAGCTATAGGTGTTCGATTTTGAAGCATGGAAGACGCTGTTGTTTATACTTACGCCGTAAATTGAGATCTAGCCCTAAAAGGAATGGTATGCGCCAGACTCCCGATAGTTCAGTTGTTAAAAGGATATTCTAATACTTTTCATAGGTAGGTACAAAATGTTAGGTAGGTGTTCCAGACTTCTTCCGTGTGAATTTTATTCAAAATTTGTGGAAATCCTTTAGTTTCCAGGGACAGAAAAATATTCCTGGGCCCGTCTTCAAGCAAGTGTCTGTCTCGGCATCATACGATAAGATTCAGCCGAAAGAGTCTTTAGTTTAGACAGACACATTTTTGTATTTATTGTATACTAACTTATTCCCGTGACTATGTCCGCGTGGAAAAAGTTTAGAGTGACTTGCTACTATCGCGAGAAGTTATGTTCTCTATCTCCCATAATATTCAGTAGATCTTCACCAAAATTGGGCAAAATATGTCTAATAGTATACAATTTAAGAAAATATTATCAAAATTGGTTAAGATTTGACGAAGTTATGGAGCAAAATCAACAAAACATTTCATCCCCTCTCCCGGATAAAATTTATTGTTTATCAAGATAAAAAGTATCTTATATATTGATCCGAAGTATCAACTATCTGTTACTTTCTATTTATTAAAGTAAGTATTTATGGCAATCTAAATAATACTTAAATAATGAGAAATGTGTCTAAAGTCATTAGTAAATAATAAATTTTCACTAAATAATTATAGAAAATATCTGCTATACTTAATATATTTTTATTAAAAAAAATTTAAAGTATTCGTTAATCGAAATCCATTGTTCGTAGATCGAAATGAAGTATCCCAAATATCCTAGTTATGCCACTCAAATCGCAAGACTGCGAAGTTTTGATACCTGGCCTCAAGGTTTAAATCAAAAACCTCAAGAAATGGCGGATGCTGGGTTTTTTTATACAGGAAAAAGTGATCGAGTGATTTGTTACTTTTGCGATGGCAAGCTTAAGGATTGGACCTTCGAAGACATGCCATGGTCAGCGCACGCTCGTTGGTTTCCGTCCTGTCCCTATGTTTTACTTGCGAAGGGTGAAACATACATACAAAGTATTATCAAAGATGTTTGTGGTGCGTCAAAAGACTCAGAACAATTTGTAAATAACAATACAATAAGTTCTCAATTTATAAACAGAAACATATGCGTCGAAAATAGTAAAGAAACATTTAAACTTTTCTGCAAAATTTGTCTTGTAGAAGAAGTAGCCGTGTGTTATAGACCGTGTGGTCATGCTATAACGTGTACTAAATGTGCTCTATCATTGAATAAAATGTTATGTCCGATATGCAGAATAGAAATCGTTAATGTAATGCGAATATATTTCTGATGAGCTATAACATTAAAAAACCTCCCTATAACCAACCTTGATTATATTGAATGAGTATCAACAATTATCATAATAGTCTACAAGCCTCGAATCAATCAATCGAATTCCATACTCCATACTAATGTATAAAGCTATGATCGGATCAAGCAGAAACACGATCAATATACATTAATTGATCGCAACAAATTAACCGAGTTACTATGCGAGAACAAATTAGAGGTAAAAGTGTCATGTGGCTCGCTCGCATTTCTAATGAATGTCGCGCTCTCGTCGAACTAATCGTAATAAATCATGCATTGCACGGCGTGGGTGCTTGGCTATCCCCAACAAACTAGTGAATTGGGGATTCTGGATCATTAATAGTGGGGATTCTGTATCACTGTCGAGCAAAGCGAGACAGTGATACAGAATCCCCACTATTAATGATCCAGAATCCCCAATTATACACTACTTGTGCGCAAACACAGGTACATTCTAACCCTCAGTCCCATATGAATCGGAAATCTGATACGACCTTGAGAGATCAGGCGCAGGACTGACGGTTTTACACGGTCTCCGTGGCACCGCGTAATTCCTAACTGCAGGCTGGTATTGAGAATTTCTTGACAGAAAAACGCAAGTTTTTGGCTCGACTCGGGAATAGAACCCAAGACCTCGTAATCCGTATACCACTAGATCAATGAGGCAGTTGATCGAGAATAGTAGATGGGTGTGGTCATTTCTAGAAGGTTCCAATTGTAGTACTATCATATTTAGTGTAATTTATTATGATTTATAAAAATTGTAACCAGTTTAATGATCCTGATAAAAAAAAAAAAAAAAATGGGTAGGAGCGTACCTGTATGCTCTCGCCGTCGTGGCACACGAGCGTGGGCTCGACGCGCGTGTAGTGCTCGCCCTCCCGCCAGCCGCTCCGCTCCAGCACCGAGCGGTGCTCCTCCGCGCTCGCGCCGCCCACGCAGTCCGCTGCCACAGGATAGACGGGTAGGAGCGTACCTGTATGCTCTCGCCGTCGTGGCACACGAGCGTGGGCTCGACGCGCGTGTAGTGCTCGCCCTCCCGCCAGCCGCTCCGCTCCAGCACCGAGCGGTGCTCCTCCGCGCTCGCGCCGCCCACGCAGTCCGCTGCCACAGGATAGACGGGTAGGAGCGTACCTGTATGCTCTCGCCGTCGTGGCACACGAGCGTGGGCTCGACGCGCGTGTAGTGCTCGCCCTCCCGCCAGCCGCTCCGCTCCAGCACCGAGCGGTGCTCCTCCGCGCTCGCGCCGCCCACGCAGTCCGCTGCCACAGGATAGACGGGTAGGAGCGTACCTGTATGCTCTCGCCGTCGTGGCACACGAGCGTGGGCTCGACGCGCGTGTAGTGCTCGCCCTCCCGCCAGCCGCTCCGCTCCAGCACCGAGCGGTGCTCCTCCGCGCTCGCGCCGCCCACGCAGTCCGCTGCCACAGGATAGACGGGTAGGAGCGTACCTGTATGCTCTCGCCGTCGTGGCACACGAGCGTGGGCTCGACGCGCGTGTAGTGCTCGCCCTCCCGCCAGCCGCTCCGCTCCAGCACCGAGCGGTGCTCCTCCGCGCTCGCGCCGCCCACGCAGTCCGCTGCCACAGGATAGACGGGTAGGAGCGTACCTGTATGCTCTCGCCGTCGTGGCACACGAGCGTGGGCTCGACGCGCGTGTAGTGCTCGCCCTCCCGCCAGCCGCTCCGCTCCAGCACCGAGCGGTGCTCCTCCGCGCTCGCGCCGCCCACGCAGTCCGCTGCCACAGGATAGACGGGTAGGAGCGTACCTGTATGCTCTCGCCGTCGTGGCACACGAGCGTGGGCTCGACGCGCGTGTAGTGCTCGCCCTCCCGCCAGCCGCTCCGCTCCAGCACCGAGCGGTGCTCCTCCGCGCTCGCGCCGCCCACGCAGTCCGCTGCCACAGGATAGACGGGTAGGAGCGTACCTGTATGCTCTCGCCGTCGTGGCACACGAGCGTGGGCTCGACGCGCGTGTAGTGCTCGCCCTCCCGCCAGCCGCTCCGCTCCAGCACCGAGCGGTGCTCCTCCGCGCTCGCGCCGCCCACGCAGTCCGCTGCCACAGGATAGACGGGTAGGAGCGTACCTGTATGCTCTCGCCGTCGTGGCACACGAGCGTGGGCTCGACGCGCGTGTAGTGCTCGCCCTCCCGCCAGCCGCTCCGCTCCAGCACCGAGCGGTGCTCCTCCGCGCTCGCGCCGCCCACGCAGTCCGCTGCCACAGGATAGACGGGTAGGAGCGTACCTGTATGCTCTCGCCGTCGTGGCACACGAGCGTGGGCTCGACGCGCGTGTAGTGCTCGCCCTCCCGCCAGCCGCTCCGCTCCAGCACCGAGCGGTGCTCCTCCGCGCTCGCGCCGCCCACGCAGTCCGCTGCCACAGGATAGACGGGTAGGAGCGTACCTGTATGCTCTCGCCGTCGTGGCACACGAGCGTGGGCTCGACGCGCGTGTAGTGCTCGCCCTCCCGCCAGCCGCTCCGCTCCAGCACCGAGCGGTGCTCCTCCGCGCTCGCGCCGCCCACGCAGTCCGCTGCCACAGGATAGACGGGTAGGAGCGTACCTGTATGCTCTCGCCGTCGTGGCACACGAGCGTGGGCTCGACGCGCGTGTAGTGCTCGCCCTCCCGCCAGCCGCTCCGCTCCAGCACCGAGCGGTGCTCCTCCGCGCTCGCGCCGCCCACGCAGTCCGCTGCCACAGGATAGACGGGTAGGAGCGTACCTGTATGCTCTCGCCGTCGTGGCACACGAGCGTGGGCTCGACGCGCGTGTAGTGCTCGCCCTCCCGCCAGCCGCTCCGCTCCAGCACCGAGCGGTGCTCCTCCGCGCTCGCGCCGCCCACGCAGTCCGCTGCCACAGGATAGACGGGTAGGAGCGTACCTGTATGCTCTCGCCGTCGTGGCACACGAGCGTGGGCTCGACGCGCGTGTAGTGCTCGCCCTCCCGCCAGCCGCTCCGCTCCAGCACCGAGCGGTGCTCCTCCGCGCTCGCGCCGCCCACGCAGTCCGCTGCCACAGGATAGACGGGTAGGAGCGTACCTGTATGCTCTCGCCGTCGTGGCACACGAGCGTGGGCTCGACGCGCGTGTAGTGCTCGCCCTCCCGCCAGCCGCTCCGCTCCAGCACCGAGCGGTGCTCCTCCGCGCTCGCGCCGCCCACGCAGTCCGCTGCCACAGGATAGACGGGTAGGAGCGTACCTGTATGCTCTCGCCGTCGTGGCACACGAGCGTGGGCTCGACGCGCGTGTAGTGCTCGCCCTCCCGCCAGCCGCTCCGCTCCAGCACCGAGCGGTGCTCCTCCGCGCTCGCGCCGCCCACGCAGTCCGCTGCCACAGGATAGACGGGTAGGAGCGTACCTGTATGCTCTCGCCGTCGTGGCACACGAGCGTGGGCTCGACGCGCGTGTAGTGCTCGCCCTCCCGCCAGCCGCTCCGCTCCAGCACCGAGCGGTGCTCCTCCGCGCTCGCGCCGCCCACGCAGTCCGCTGCCACAGGATAGACGGGTAGGAGCGTACCTGTATGCTCTCGCCGTCGTGGCACACGAGCGTGGGCTCGACGCGCGTGTAGTGCTCGCCCTCCCGCCAGCCGCTCCGCTCCAGCACCGAGCGGTGCTCCTCCGCGCTCGCGCCGCCCACGCAGTCCGCTGCCACAGGATAGACGGGTAGGAGCGTACCTGTATGCTCTCGCCGTCGTGGCACACGAGCGTGGGCTCGACGCGCGTGTAGTGCTCGCCCTCCCGCCAGCCGCTCCGCTCCAGCACCGAGCGGTGCTCCTCCGCGCTCGCGCCGCCCACGCAGTCCGCTGCCACAGGATAGACGGGTAGGAGCGTACCTGTATGCTCTCGCCGTCGTGGCACACGAGCGTGGGCTCGACGCGCGTGTAGTGCTCGCCCTCCCGCCAGCCGCTCCGCTCCAGCACCGAGCGGTGCTCCTCCGCGCTCGCGCCGCCCACGCAGTCCGCTGCCACAGGATAGACGGGTAGGAGCGTACCTGTATGCTCTCGCCGTCGTGGCACACGAGCGTGGGCTCGACGCGCGTGTAGTGCTCGCCCTCCCGCCAGCCGCTCCGCTCCAGCACCGAGCGGTGCTCCTCCGCGCTCGCGCCGCCCACGCAGTCCGCTGCCACACCACATACAACGGTTAATTATACAAAGCACTTCAACTTCAATTATTACATCGACGTCCAAGTCTCCTGGCACAATACAATGCTGTTAAGACGACAGTGAATAGGCATGGCAAGCACCTATTAGTTATTTAGTTGTTCCGGCGCTTCTTCTGCTTGACGCCTTTTATCTTTAATGCTCAAATGGTGGAGGCGCCGGGACAACCTTATCTAGGTATACCTATTGGGTGATGTGTGGCACAATGCATTAAATAAACGCTCCTTTCTTTCTTTCTATTATTTTTTATCAGGAACACAAACTTTTATCGGCAACTAATAAATGCCCGCAAGTTCGTCCGTTTCGAGTTAGATTTTGAAAAAATCTCGTAGGAACCCTACGTTTTTCCCGGATAAAATTTAGCCTGTGCCACTCTCTAAATTCTCAACTATACCCGTGCAAAAAAATACCTACTTCGGTCCGCTCCTCCGTTGCTGCGTGATTGAAGGACAAAAACCAACAATATTTGCAATTTTTTTTAATGTATCACTCACCAGCAGCGTGGTCGGGCAGCTCGAGCTCGCGGTCGCTGCGGTACACGGTGAAGGAGATGTCGTGACGCAGCACGTCAAAGTCCCATGTCAGTACGCTTTGGGGGTCGCGGTTTTGAACGATCACTTCATGTACCTGCGGATATAAAAAAAATAAGCGATCTTGACCACCTCCTTGGCGCAGTGGTGAGCGCTGTGGTCTTATAACTGGGAGTTTCGGGTTCGGCAATTTGGGAATTTATAATTTCTGAATTGTCTCTGGTCTGGTCTGGTGGGAGGCTTTGACCGTTGTAATAGGGACAACGAGGTAGCTATTTTAACTCCAATTTCTTGCAAGAGCATTACATAACGTGCTTAGGTGTTCGACAACCTGGTGCTTATAACTGGGAGGTCGATTCTCGGCGGGACAATTTGGGAATTTATAATTTCTGAATTGTCTCTGGTCTGGTCTGGTGAGAGGCTTTGGCCGTTGAATAGCGACAACGAGGTAGCTATTTTAACTCCAATTTCTTGCAAGAGCATTACATAATGTTCTAGGATGTTCGACGACCTGGTGGCCTTATAACTGGGAGGTCGATTCCCGGCGGGGGCAATTAGGGAATTTATTATTTTTGAATTATCTCTGGTCTGGTCTGGTGAGAGGCTTTGGCCGTTGAATAGGGACAAAGAGGTAGCTAATTTAACTCTAGTTTCTTGTAAGGGCATTACATAATGTTCTAGGATGTTTGACAATCTGGTGGTCTTATAACTAGGAGGTCGATTCCCGGCGGGGGCAATTTGGGAATTTATAATTTCTGAATTATCTCTGGTCTGGTCTGGTGAGAGGCTTTGGCCGTTGAATAGGGACAAAGAGGTAGCTATTTTAACTTAAATTTCTTGCAGGGGCATTACATAATATGCTAGGATGTTTGACAACCTGGTGGCCTTATAACTGGGAGGTCGATTCCCGGCGGGGGCAATTTGGTAATTTATAATTTCTAAATTGTCTCTGGTCTGGTCTGGTGTTGGCTCGCATCAGAGGAGGAGGCAGCTTTCTGCCAATAAACTAGGAACAAATTGTAGTAACCTGTGCCTTCCCCAAACTGACGGAGCGGTAGATGCTGTCCTCGCTGAGAGGGTCTCCGTCGCGCTCCGTGAACGCGCCGCTCACGTACAGGCTTTTCGGCACCAGCCCTCCTTCGTGAACGAAACTCTGCAAGAACAGCAACGATCACCGATTTTGAAAAACCGTTCAGAAATATTTACTATTACGTAAAAATTCTTATTTCAGCAAGATAAAAAAAGGTTTGGTAGATAAAATTTTAAAATAAATTTAAAAAAATCTGTTTAACTCAGACCATTGGCCCATAGTGTTAGCTTACATATTCCTTAAGAGGTATGTAAATATTCAAAATTGGATTTAATGATGAGTTTGAATTCCAATTATGGATTAGTTGAATGTTAGTATTCATAATAATTGGATATTAAACTTAATCCAATTTTGGATACTAAATAGCTCTTTAGGAATATGTTTGCTAACAGTGTTAGCAAACATATTCCTAAGAGCTGTTAGCCTAACACTATGGGCCAATGGTCTGCATTAAACAGCTTTTTTTAAATTGCTTTTTCTATTTCAAGTTTTAAAATTCACGAAAAAAACTTTCAACAGTGTCATGGCGTCGTTCGTGACGTCACTTCTATGTTTTTTCGTAGTAGTTTGTCAAAGTTTTAAAATAGACGTGACTCTCGACACAAGAGGTGGTAGATTTGTGACATATCAAAGGTGCTACAGGGTAGCCTACATGAAATAAATAAATTTAGAATTTTGAATTTTTGAATTTTGAGACATTGAATCCACAATGCACTATTGTAAAGTCAAAAGCGAAACGTACGTAGCGTGAGCGTAGAAGGATTTTGTCCAACATCCAACAATTATATTTATTCCCTGGTTTACATATTACTATATGATTGCATATGTTGTCATAAAACATATAGTGCCTCCTGTAGTACTTTGTGAATGTAGCGTGGCAGAAACACGAGTACAGTGGCAAATCTGATGGTAAAATCTAATTAATTGAAACTAAAGTAACAAAAAATGTTAGAGTTATTTTGCTGTAATCCGCCAACAGAAAAAAATCTGTATGGTCAAACATGCAGTTATAAGCTAAGCACCGCTTACCTCCCCAACCAAGCAATAAAGCAAAGTTCCCAAGCAAGCAATGCCACCACCACTCACATGCACCACCACACAAGACTTTAATACTACTCTCGACGCACGTTTCGCCCCGACACCGGAGCATCCTCAGGAGATATCAGGAGATATAGAGACAATACAGCATTGTAAAGTCGATATCTCCTGAGGATGCTCCGGTGTCGGGGCGAAACGTGCGTCGAGAGTAGTATTAAAGTCTTGTGTGGTGGTGCATGTGAGTGGTGGTGGCATTGCTTGCTTGGGAACTTTGCTTTATTGCTTGGTTGGGGAGGTAAGCGGTGCTTAGCTTATAACTGCATGTTTGACCATACAGATTTTTTTCTGTTGGCGGATTACAGCAAAATAACTCTAACATTTTTTGTTAATCATGAACTTCCGCAAAGTAACGCCTGACTCTATCCAATATTGAAACTAAAGTGGCAATGAACGTAGCACATGGTTCGATGAACCGATTTTGAGTCCCAAGGCGGTGGAGCAGCGACCTTGCACTAAAGCGCAGTGATGGAAAAACCCCCACTATGTGGACCGACGATATCGCCGAGTCGCAGGGTGTCGTTAGATACAGGCGGCGCAAGACCGAGCCATGTAGGAGTCTATACAAGAAAACAATGTTCAGCATTAAACGTCTGTCGGTTGATAAAGAAGAATCAAATCGTTAAGACTAGCGAGCTTAACAAAAAAACGTAGAAAAACTTACTTCGAGAGACTTAGTTATAATTCCGCATATATCAGGTAAAATTCCGCGCATAACTTGCTTTGAATGTATATGAATATCGATAATATGTAACATAGATACAGAACAAGTAACATTGCAGAGTATTTCTAGCACATACAAAACCGATCACGATTTCTGCACGATGTTCTTGCGTAGTGAACAATTATTATATTATTAGCGCTTGCATTCTACAAGGTGTTGCTGCGTATCGCAACTTAGTGGTCTAAAGCTTCATTAACGAACAAGAGTGGAAGATATCGATATCTTTAAGTAATACTTTGTGCTATATTGGACTGTTCAAAATTGCAAGATAAAAGTTAAATAATATAATAAGTCTATGATGAATTAACAGACAGGCAGACAGACAAAAATTTTTAAAATTGTTTTTTTGTTATAAGTACCGTATTTACTTACATATGCATTTAGTAAAAAGCTGTTATTTCGATATTACAAACAGACACTTGAATTTTGTTTATAGTATGTATAAGACGGCAAACGTTGTTTTGCCATATAAATAAAACCAAACAGCCAAATCGGTTCCGTCGTTGCGGCGTGATTGAGTAACAAACATCCATCCATTAATTTTAGATTAATCAATTATTATGATTCTGTTCTCACTGAAATGTTATTGTCTCTCGAATATAAAATTATAAACAAAATGCACGAACATGTCGAAGGATACCTCACTGCGATACATCGCGGTACATACAGCGAGGTATCTTCGACATGTTCGTGCGCGTCTGTTTGCATACATTTGTTTTAAATGGAGGTGACATCGAGGTAGCAAGCTAAACCGCGACCGCGAGGTATCGCAGTGAGGCATCTTTGGCATGTTTTTACCCTAAGGTCTTGCAATCTCGAACTGTGTCCTCGACGTTGTGACACAGCACATTGCACGTGGACACTCGGTAGCTACGACGGTAATGATCGCTCACGTGTCGTACATAGTCGTAATAGCGCTGCGGCACGTTCAGCGACGCGTCTACTATGTCCGCCTGCCGCGCTCGCAAACAACATTACCACCCATTAAACTTACAAGCTTACAATCGATAAACGTAAAAACTCTTTTTTACAAAACCGACTTCAAACGCACAAAACAAAGAATATCAATTGTGCTTAAAAAACTAGAAGAGATCCCTTGATTTCTCAAGGATGCCATCATCTGATCCTGACCAATGATGATGACAATGGGACCACATGGGGAGTATACGTTTTAAATAAAAAAAGAATTTTCCAAATCGGTTCAGGCGTCTTTGAGTAATCGGGGATCATACATAAAAAATTTTAAAAAAAGATTCAGACGAATTGAAAACGTCCCCCTTTTTTGGAAATCGATTAAAAAGAGATAGCCTATTGATTAAGACTTCAACCTCCTTTTTTCACTTCTTTCACATTAAATATCACTTGCTTTAACGGTGAAAGAAAATATCTTGACAAAACCTGCATGCCTGAGACTTCTCCAATTATGGAGCATTAGCTCTCAAATGTGTGTCGTCTGCTAATATACACTTGGTCAACGTGGTAGACCATGGCTTAAATTCTTCTTAATCGAGAGAAGATCTAAGCCCAGTAGTGTAAGGTTTAGATGATGATGAATTTTCAATCAACTAAACATTGCGACTTAAAAATACGTGAAATAAAATTCACTAAAATGCTACCTTTTGCAAGACCCTAACGGTGCGTCATGTCATTGTAAACAATATTAACTCAAAAACAAATAAATTAACGAAATGATGAATTTTTTGGAACTGTAATTAAATAAGTCATCAATATAGCTACGAAATAGTTTGGGTCGTAAAGTCTCACCTTGCAGGGTCCCCCGAGGAAATCTGGAATGAGGTCCTTGGGTATGTATTCGAGTAACCCGCCAGACTGCAGGTAGTCCTTGCCACCGTAGAACAAGAACTTACTGCGAGTGTTGTCGTCTGGAATTGAGAATTAAAGCTGCATAAAGAACTTTGAAGTTAAGTTTAAACTTCACATATCGATATAAACTCTTAAAGTTTTTAAGGTTGGATTTAATTGTAATATCATCTGTTTTATCTAGCAATAAAGAATTTTCTATCCTACTTTCTATCTGTCTATCTATCTATCTATAAACCCTATACCACTCCACAATTTCACTTTAGTCACTTTCAAGGAAAATTGGAAGAAATTTCTTTCTTTAGAGATAAGCTTCACCCGTGTCCACTTCTTCTAGTAATTTTCTTGTAACTGTTTATATGTACATGTACACAAATAAATAAAATATCCACAGCCAAACAGTAACGCTTACCTATAAAGGTGCTAACAATCGTCCACAAAATCGGGAAAACCCTTGGTGCTCTGACAATGAGCACTCTTCCCATCGTCTCCGGATAATTCGCCTCCACTATCTGTATTATCCTCAGCAGAGCCCTGACTCCGGGTCTCCAGAGATGCCTCATGTTGAGGCCGTCCAAGTCCACTAGAAGGCACCAGGAATGGATCGCGTGTTCCGACGACCGAGTTGCCTCCTCCAGTAGTTTTAATCCCTCTTCACAAACGTGAAGCGTCTGAAAATTTTGAAGAATATAATAAATTGCTCTGTTTTTCTCATACAATATGAAGAACGTCCTGCCGCGATAAATAACCACAAAAATAGTATTATGTTAAGTTTATGGCCCCGATTATAATCTAAGGTCCCGCCTATTAAAGTTAACAGTAATAGCATTTCGTGACAAAT
Source organism: Hipparchia sbordonii (assembly GCA_038048805.1). Lineage (NCBI taxonomy): Eukaryota > Metazoa > Arthropoda > Insecta > Lepidoptera > Nymphalidae > Hipparchia > Hipparchia sbordonii. Next base: position 713,974 of record JBBIWI010000008.1, on the reverse strand, counting down.
ATTATGTTCCGCCCCAATTTTTATAGGTTGATTCATTTTTGTTTATGGACTTGAGTATCCGGAAATCACTGATAAAATAATTGTACGGTTATAATTCGCTGATTTAGTGAAAATGAGATCTTATAAAGATTGTCCGAAATTTACCATATTGGGTAAGTTGTAACTTGTACTCGAGACAATATAGACTACTAACCAACTTTAAGAGTCCGTCTTCTCCAATGGATTTTAGTAATCCTTTGACGTCCATCTGGCCAAGTCGCAGAACATATAGCGGACGTCCGTCTATAAGATAGAGAAAAACATCAATAATAATGTAGGGAAGATAGGAGAAAACATACTTTAAAGCAAAGCCAGTAAGATGAAAATAACTAATCTCTACTTTAAGCAACCGATATGATAAATATCGCTTCGGCGGCTAAGATAGCAGACTGGTAGACATTCAGATTCAGAACAGCTAAGTGGGACAGAGGCATAAGGTATGAAGGCTATTTTTATTATTATAGAAATTAACTCAGGGAAGATTCTCTTTGGGTTAAGTGACGTGTGCCCCAGTTCTGACAGCTCATATCAAACGATCGCACTGGCTAAGCAACGTTGGCTCTGGTCGGTAACTGGATGGGGGACAGACGTTTGGCCTTTTCGCCCCTTCCGCACAAATAATGCACTTATTAATATTAAACAAATGTATTTATGCATAATACACCTGTACTTAAATAGACATTACTTATATCCAACTAAATATAATAATTATACCATATACATATTATCTCTAGAAATCCACTGCATTATTACTGTATACATAGCAAGCATAGTTTTGTTACCTATTGTAAATTTTTTTTTTGAAAAGAGCAACCGCCGAGTTTATTGCTGGCTCTTCTCGGCAGGAAGGGCATTCCGAACCAGTGGTTCGACGATTCAAAAGCACTTGTAAAAGTTTATTTGAATAAAAAATATTTCTATTTTCTTATTCCAAGATAAGTCTTACCATTATATGAAAATGGAAATGGGGCACGACCCTCAGCAAGAGAGGGAAACTCCTTACCCTTGTCGTGGTGGTGCCAGCCACCGGGGAAGTACTGCCGCACGACGTCCGGGGTCTCGTACTCGGACAGGATGCGGTCCACCTGGTGCTTCTTGCGCCACAGCAGCGACTGCGACAGCATTTCGCGCGCTTTCTCCACGCTGAAGTCCCGCGCGCGCAGGAAACGGAGCAGCGTTGTGTCGCTTGGCACCTGATAAGAATAATATAAACGTAAAAATTCTTTTTACAAAACCAACTTCAAACGCCACTACAAAGTATATCGATTGTGCCTATAAAATTTGAAGATTTCCCTCGATTTCTCCAGGATCCCATCATCAGATCCTGACTTGATAACAATGGGACTATCTTGGAAGTATACCCATTCAGACAAAAAAGAATTTTCCAAATCGATCCAGGCGTCTTCGGGGTACATACATTATAAAAAAAATTCGACAAATTGAGATCCTCGGTTAAAATATACTTTCCATAATCTTTTTTTTCTTTTCTTTTTGACACAAGGTTACTGCAATGAACAGAGGAAGGGTTATGATTCCAATAGTCTATGCTATGTGTATTTGTATTTAATAGCCCCTAAACTACTAGTAGTTTATTCCCGCGAATCAAAAAATTGAATCTTAAAACCATATCGAAAAAACAACCACGTTTTTTAACAGTGTACCTATGTATTACTTTTTAAATGCGCACTTGTAGAGATAGCCCCCTGGCTCCGTAACTTTTATTATCACTTTTCCTGTTGTTTTACCAGGTCACGCTTATCTGCTTAACCCAAAATATGTACTTAAATGTGTACGGATTCAAATAGCACGATTGTGATTTTTAACTTATCATCATTTTTAACGAAAAGGAAGCAGTGTGTTGCATGCTTTTAACGCCCATTATAATTATAACGGGCTAATAGCCCACCGGTTATAGGTGCGGACTGAAAACTGAAAGATCGAGGGTCGATGCCCACCCGTTGCAATATAGTCGTACCCACTGCTAAAACAAAATTTCCCTTATTTAGAGGCCAGAGGTTATTAATTAAATTCAGCTGAGCTAATATCCTTACTAATATTATAAATGCGAAAGTGTGTTCGTTTGTCCTTCAATTACGCTGCAACAGAGCTACGGATCGACGTGTTTTTTGCATGGGTATAGTTGGGGACCTGGAGAGTGACATAGGTTTCTTTTTATCCCGAAAAATAAATGCGCACGAAGTCGGTGGCATTAGCTAGTACTTTATATAAAATTATTTTTCCAGCCCTTCAAAAATTCCATGTCAAAGTTTAGTGACATTACCATTTACTACCTTGAAGCTATCGGTACCATAATTTGCATGTACACGAAACTTACGAATGATTTATTCATAGTAGTCATACTTCTTTGCATTAAAAATCATAACTCAGCAGTCTAATAAACTTTGTTTTTTGAAAACAAACTGAACACGTCATGATAGAGAAGGATATGAATAACTTACCTCTATATTTAATCTACGATTAATACTGGATTTGCTGTCCCTACACAAATGACAGATTAAATTATGGATTTTTGGATTGAAGCGCCACTTTTGATATAGGAATGTCTCTGGAACTAATAATATTGCAAATGGCGCATCGAACTCTATAATTAATCTATGATTTCATTGTTGTTGTTGCATGATTTCATAGATTAATTTTAGAGCTCGGTGCACCATTTGCAATGTTACCTATTACTTCCAAAGACAGGCGTATCTGTTTAGTGCTTTTAACGCCAAAATGGCATCAATTAAATCCAAAATGGCGTCAATCAAGGAGGTCCAAAAAAGAAATCACAGCAGTAAGTCCATCATAGATAAATTAAGATAAATATAGAGGTCAGTGGTATGAATAAACCGTGTGCAAATAAAAGCTAGGAAGCGAGTCGATGAGTCGACAGGTTTGTGATTAAAATACACCTCTACAGCCTTGCCGCCGCGGAAGTCGGCACGGTGACAGCGGCTCGCTGTTTACTCCCCGATATAATAATTTAAGCGACTACAAGTGTAAGTTAAAAATTTAAAACACCCCCGACATGTTACAACATCCTAATCGCTAGTCAATAATCGTTAAAATAAAAATATGTAATCCGCCATTTTGTGGCGGCGGCCATCTTGGACCAATTTTTATCAAACAAAAAAAAACTAAATTGGTTAATCTGTTTGAGAGCTACGATGTCTGATGATGAATCGAACCCGAGACCTCCCAGTATAAGACCACAGCGCTCACCACTGTCAAACTGCTGTGAAAGTGCTGTCGGTATTTGTACTGACCTTTCCCTTCTGTAGGTCGGCTATCCATTTCCTAAGCTGCAGCAGGCGGGACTCCTGCATCGGCGTCAGCTCGCCCAGGTACCGCTTAATGTACTCGCTGTCCAGGGTGTATTGGTCTGGAACAAAATGTATCATGAATTTTTTGCCTATTAAAATATTTCTATTCTATTATATTCTGTATGAGTATGAGCGAGAGCTTGCTCGCGCCTGACCGCTAGACTCCTGACAGGCACACACACTTAAGCAATGTGCATGTACACAACATTACCACAAGTAAAGCGTCCGTAACTTCGATAAACGTACTATAGCAGTCAATCAACATCTAACCTTACTGTTTTAGAGGGATTGGCGATTTAAAATGGAGGAAATGTCAAATACATTTTCCAGAGAATTCTTTAAACAACGGAAGACTTCGTTTTCTTTGTAGTAATTCTTTTTTTTATTGCCAACAATCCGTGATGTTTATCGCATTCCAAGAGAAACGTTTCATTTTCTCTATTTAGAGTTTATAAATAGTGGGTGTTTTTAAGATTTGGCACAGTTGTACTGACGGACGGTACGTTTCCACTTTTTTGTTATCTTTGGATCACTTTCAAGATCCTGATATATCTCTGAAATCTATAGACCGAATTCTAACTCAGCTCAGAATCAAAACAGAGTTAAAACGAGACAGATTCATGTCAGAGCATATTTGTCTCGTTTTAACCTCTATTTTAAGTCCGAGCTGAGTCAGAGCACGCTCTATAGATTTCAGCATTATTCTTTGCAGATGGACCTGACCTGACCTCGAATCCGGTCACGGCGGACAACCTCCTCAGGGATTAGCCATCTGTACCTACGGGAGATATTAAAGAGCACAAGTGTGTGCGCAAACACAGGTGCACTCTCTATTTCCTCATTCTCATAGTCCGATGGGACAAAAATCCGACACGACCGGAGAGAGATCAGGCAAAGGACCGACGACTTTACGTGTTCTCCGAAGCACGGGATTGACTCACCGCCAATTTCCTAACTCTGGGCTAGCATTGAGAATTTCTTAACAGGAAAACCCAAAACGTGTTTGTGGCCGATCTGGGAATAGAATCCGGGACCTCACCATTCGTAGTCGAACATGCTAACGAGGCTCTGGATAGGTAACGCAGAGAATAGCGCAATTTGATTTTCGCCATTCTGGCGCTGATTTATTCGTTGCATAAACTGTCTTTTATACAATAAAGGTCTTTAAAGCTTCTTAAAGTTTATCAATTTTTTTTAAATAAAATTGCATGTGTAGAGTAAAAAAAGGAAGGGTTATTAGGATTTTAGCAGTCTATGTATGTACCTATCTATGTGATATTTACTTATCTTCCACTCTAGCGAATAAAGTACTGAGCCGGTTTTTTTATACATTATAGGCACACGCTTGATCACTATCACACCTGATGGAAAGTGATGATGTGGTCTAAGGTGTAACGCGTTTGCCTAGGAGATGCCTATTCACTCTTGTTTTAAAGATACCCAAATTGTACGTGTTAGAAAACGCAGATCTTGGAAGAGCATTCCAGACCCTAGCCGTGCGGATCAGGAATGAAGAATTTAATTGATTTTGATGAATGAGGTGCCAATCGATTCATCCGGGTCACCGCATTTTATTTTATGTACGGCTCCGGATAGAAGTAACGATGTAAACAGTATTTTTAAGCACTTCATTTTATTGAACAGTAAACGTATTTATAGAGCGAAATAAAATCTAGCAAGTACCTACCTACTGTTTGTATAATATCATGGTTGGCCTTACAGTACTTGCTGATGCCTGCGACTTCTTCTGCATGGATATTTTTTTTAATCTCGCGGGAACTCTGGTTTTCCGGTATAAAAAGTAGGTAGCGTATGTTACTCTCCAGGTCCTCAACTATACCCAAGCAAAAAATTGCGTTAACCGTAGCTATGTTCAGGCCTGATTGAAGGACAAACCAATTAACAAACACTTTTGGATTAATAATATTAGTAGATACACACTTCAGAGGTCACAGATAAGAGAGAAAATATTGGAGATACTGAAAAGAAACCTCGCACCATAAAACGCAGTCTTGGAAGACCGGCGTGTTTAAATGGTCGGATAAACAAGCGCCACAAACCCTGTTCTGTGGATATCCTTGCCAGACCTTCGTCCCACAGAGAACGTAGTAAATAACATCGAGGAATATAGGCATGATAAAAAAATGCTGTTACCGAACAAAATTATTTATTGGAAGTGGGAAATCTTCCGGATGCGGCGGGATTTAGGTCACATCCGGATTGAGACTATAATATCTAATCTGAGCGCCGTTTGACCTTAGAATCCAATATAGATTATTTATTAATCATTATTTATTCTATTCATATTATAATATTTTATCAGTGATGACAACGAAGAGTATAAATACCTATAGTTATTGCAATTCACGAGGGCGCGTGAGCTTTACTTGTGGACGACTTGTGGTTGCGTCGTGTAATGTTCATGACATTGCGTAAGTGTTGCGCTTGTCGGAGCCTAGCTGGGAGCAGTCAGGCGCGAGCAAGCTCTTGTTCATAGATACGACACACACACAACCATGAGCCACGCACCCTCGCGATTTGCAAGAACTATACCATGTTAATGCAATAAATGCAAAACTGTCTGTTATCTACCTGTTCTAGCCTTAAGGGCTATGTTTTGGCAGATTTTCAATACAAAAACTGTCAGAGCGCCTAACAAATTCCTCGGTTAAACGTCACTCGATATCGGTGAAATCGCAGTAAACCGATTTCGACAAAATTTACTAAAGAGATAAGCTTGGATTTTGAGGTCTTTTCCCGAAGATCAAAGGGTCCCTACGGGAATATTTAAAAAGAAGTCTTGGGCATCAGCTGCAATGAACAGATTTTGAGATAGCTTTATGCTTTGTCCTGTTTTAGAATACATACAAATATTCATAGTTTTCGTTTTTCTAATCCTTTCTTTCAACGCTTGAATAACCCAGACTAAAGCTTCCAACTTTAAAAAAACCACATAAAATCCACGTACGCAACGCGAACGATTTATAAATATTTGCTAAACAAATAAAAACAAAAACAGTACCCCGCAGTACAAACATTTTGCTGGACTAAAAACAACTTAAGTTCCACGCAGCAAAGTTCTATTTTCATTCTCCTTCATAGATAAATCAGCCAGCGAGCGTGGTGCTGGCTCACTGAGACAAAGTCCCATTTGTCACCCGGAGCGTGGCTGTGTAGAACTTTGCGCAGGCAAGTGTGACGTCAAGGCCGACTGCTGGAACGGGGTTACTGGGAACGCCAGCGATTAATAGGTTTTCAGGCTTTAAAAGTTAAATTACTTTTTGAAATGTTTACGTTGTAAACACCCAGGGCGAAAATATTAACCGCAGGCAAGCGAAATAAACTTAGTTTAGCTTTTTTTTTAATAAAATTAGCCAAGCTGAACTTGACTTATATTCTCCTCTCCCCTCCAAATAAGCGGAAAGCTTGTACTAGGAGTGGGTACGACAATAGTGCAATGGGTGGGGTTCGAACCTATGATCTTTCAGTTTTTCAGTCCGCACCTTAACCGTTGATCTATTGAGGCTTATAAAAGCTTGTTCACATAGCTTCGGCTTCTAGGTACACCTGCGAACTACAGAGCTAAACTAAATGAACTGATAAAGTTAATTCAACGCTTCACTAGTGCAACGAGTGAGGTGCGGATTGAAGTCCTAAAACAATTTACCGCAGCTAGCTAGCTGTTTGATCTAGTATTTGCTGCAAGGCTGGTGCAGGTAGTACATTCTTCGAAGAAACGATGGTCGATGGTTTAAATATAATGACAAGATACGATTAAAGAGCCTGCCACCCTAGCCATATTACAAACATGTCGTTTTTATTCTCTTTCCTTGAACTTTTTCTAAGATCGCTAACGCTAAAGCAGGTGCTCCCAAAGTTTATTATCACACATCCTATCCTTTCAGAAAGGAAGCGTCATAAAAAAAACTTTTGAAACTTTTTGTTTTGGGAATATGGCTGCCCAGCCGCCCTAGTCATATTACAAACGTGTATAGGTATACTCTTTCCATGATCGCTAACGCAGTAGAGCTGCGGTAGTAAGTAGTTTCTTCTAGAAATCAGAATTAAAATCGCCCGGAGTTTTCCACAAACAAATATTAATAAAGAAAATTCTAATAAAAAAAAAATTAAGCCTACTATAAAATAAATTACTTTTTTGAAGAATAAATAACACGACGCCAATCTCTCTACTAACCCAATGTAAAAATACATAATATTTATAATAGGTATAATCTGTCATCTAAATATATAAAAGGCAAAGGTGACTGACTGACTGACTGACTGACTGATCTATCAACGCACAGCTCTAATCACTGGACCGATCGAGCTGAAATTTGGTATACAGGTAGCTGTTAGGACGTAGACATCCGCTAAGAAAGGATTTTGGAAAATTTCAACCCCAAGAGGGTTAAATAGGGGGTTAAAAAATCGAACCTAACGTGAGCGAAGCCGCGGGTTAAAGCTAGTTTGTTTTATAAGAATCATTGAAAATACATATTGTATTGGAATGCAATCAGTAAATGAATATGAATATGAAAAAAAAAATCTATTCTATTTTTCGTTCTACCGGGCCGAGGGTTAAAATAATTAAAATGTTACAAAACATGGCGGCTTTAATAACCGCAGTGGTCATCGGAACAAGTTAATAAAATGCAGACGGACAAAAATAAAAGTGGATCAATGCTTGGATCAATGTTTTACATAATTCAGGAATGTGTTGTTAGGTGTTAAGTCATCACTTTCCGTGATATCGGGTAACAACGAACAGCCCAAACACGTAATTTTCTGCTACATTTACAACTACAAGCATAACCATCGATGGACCAAAATAATTAAAATAATTATATTATTTAACCTAAATTACTTAGAGCCGATTTTACTAACATAAAATAAGTCGTATGCAAGCGCAAAGATATTTTGACATTTGAGTTTTTGTATTGAGAATCTGTCCTAATATCAAAACGCTTGTATAAGACTTGTTTTACGTTGATGAAATCACACTAATATTATAAAGGCGAACGTTTGTGTATGTGTGTCTGTGTATGGGTGTGTGTATGTTTGTTACTCCTTCACGCCACAACGAATGGCTCAAATTTGGAATGGAGATAGCTCATACTCAAGATTAATACATAGACTACATTTATCCCGGTAAATTACATAGTTCCCACGGGAATAGAAAAACCTTGATCCACGCGGACGAAGTCACGGACATCGTCTAGTCGACCATAATGCTCAGATCTATAGAGCGCGCTCTGACTCAGCTCTGACTCAAGATAGAGGTTAAAACGAGACCCAAATATGCTCTAACATAAATCTGTCTCGTTTTACCTCTGTCTTGAGTCTTAGCTGAGTGGGAGTGCGGTCTATAGGCCTAAAACTCCGCAGTAAGCCTACACATAATATTATCTGCGACTTATCGTATTAACTTACATAACTTTCAAACACCCTCGGTAGTCGCCTCCCACGCATTTCAGAGTATTCATTAAAATTAAGGCCCACGCAACTTTTGTCGTTCGCATGTTTTACCCTCATAAACTCTTTGATACTCTGTAATATGTATTCTCATTGACATTTTACTTCAAATAAAGACGGTAGCACATTTTCAATATAAAACACGGATCACTATAGGTAATTAATCTATATACATACTAGCTTTTGCCCCCGCGACTTTGTCCGCGTGGAATTAGGTTTTGGGGTGGAATTTTCAAAAACTGTGACACACGTACTTCTTTATTTTTAACTGAAAGCTCAAATACCAACTTTGATGGAAACAGCTTGAAAAATGACGGACTTTCATATAAACTTCCATCCCCTATTTAAACCCCTTAGGGGTGGAATTTCGAATAATCCTTTCTTAGTGTGCACCTACGTCATAAAAGGAACCAACTGTAAAAATTTCAAGTTTCTAACTTCAGTAGTTTAGGCTGTGCGTTGATATCTCAGTCAGTCAGTCAGTCAGTCAGTTAGTCAGTCAGTCAGTCAGGACTTTGAATTTTATATATATAGATAAAAAAGTTGTGTTAGTTACACTATTTATAGCTCAAGAACGGCTGAACCGATTTGGCTGAAAATAGGTGGGGAGGTAGCTTAGAACCAGGAGACGGACATAGGATACTTTTTATCCCGTATACTATAAAACAAAGTCGAACACTTATAACTCTTAAAACGGCTAGACCGATTTTCATGGTTTTTGGTTTGTTGTATTTGTCTCCCTCCCGAATAGCAGAATAACTTTAACGAAAAAATTCACGAAAAAAAAAATATTGAACGAGTTTTTTGATAGCAAGGAAGGTGACCTTTTACCCTGGAAAAACAGTAACCTAAGTCACGCGGACAAAGTCGCGGGCAAAAGCTAGTCTATGATTAAAACACTGGATTTGCTGACCATAAACAAGTGACAGCTTAATTATGGATCAATCTGAAGCGACAACTAAATTACAATTAACTAAATCTCGTAAGATGGTACCTACGAAACCCTTCGTGTGTGAGTCCGACTCGCACTTAACCTTTTTTTTTAAGACAAGAGCAACCGCCGGGTTTTTTGCTGATTCTTCTCAGTCGGAAGAGCATTCCGGGCTTGGTAGACTCACTTGACAATTCCAAAGCATTTTACTTGTTTTTTAAAACAAAAATTTCATATCGTTACATATTTCGATTTGACCTCCATTAGTAAACGATTTCTTGGAAGACTGTACGCTGTAATTCCATTTAGTATTTTATAGATCGTAGTATTAAAATATTAAATCGTGAGAAGCGAAACACATACCTACCTACCTGCTACGGTATGTCGCAGGGCGGTACCGGGTACCGGGTACTGGCGACACGATGACATTGGCTACATTCTACTACATTCTCAGAATATTGAATGCATACATTTATTATTTACAAACCTTATGATTTTATCCACGTGTCTTCGTTTTTAGGGTTCCGTACCCGAAGGGTAACCAACGGGACTCTATTACTAAGCCTCCGTTGTCTGTCTGTCCGTCCGTCCGTCAGGTGTGTTAGCTTTTTTTTATAAATAAGTTATGAATTTTAGATACCTTACAATCATTACGGAAGTTTGTATAAAAATGCTGATTATTTGAACTGTTAGATTCATGTCTAAGATTGATATTTTTCAAGGTAGTTAATTAAATCAATATTTGACTTGTTGAAAGTGAGGGCACGCCAATGGCGTGCCATCTTGAATTATTAGTATGTCAGAGATTAAGATTAAAGTCGTTATTATTTAAAGCGCCATCTAGTGACGATAGTCTTATAAAGTTTATTGACGGTAGTCTTGTGAGTTTAATGACGGTAGTTTTATAACGTTGGTATCATTGTTCAATGGGCGTTCCGTCATTGCTCCCCACTTGTTCGGTTTATAAAAACGAGACTCACAGCGTGTGTCGAGCTCAGTCATCTGTCATTAGTTGTCGGTCGTCACCGCTAGTCATGAGCGGTCGGTTTAGCGTTATAGTGGTTATTCTGATGGTTCAATATTGTTGTGATCAAGTGATTGGTAATAGTGCTGTTGGTGTCAATCTGGTTTGGCCTTTGAATCGCAGTTATTTGGTGAGTTCGTTCCATTGTTTAATCATGTTACGTTACTGTGATTTCCCTATAGTGTTGTTGCCCATTCGTGGCTTATAGTGGTTAAAATAGACGTTGGCTAGGTTCTTCTATCATGGTGTGTGACGAGACGGCTATGGGAAAGGTGCAGGCCGTAACTAGCCTAGGTTAGTTAGCCAAGTTTATCTAAGACGTGGAAATGTTGGGTTCCATGTTAGTTATTTAATTATTCGAATATAACCTTATTGTGAGTAGTTATTTGTATTAAGATAGTCTGATTCCCTTTATTAGTCGCTTGGCAAGTGTATCTTCATACTTTTATGAGACAATTACGGTGAACGAAACTGTTCATTGCCGTAAGGTTAATAGTTAATTTTACCCGCTTCGTTAAGTATAAATACGTCAGATTTGACGCTACGAATCCAGTCTCTGCCAAAGACTCATTCGGCTATTAGATGCTCCTGCGTCAAGGTCGTTGTATTTGATTAAGGAATGGCGATAGCAATCGCATCCTAATCGAATAAATATTTCCAGTAGGTTTAAGTGGGTGTAATT